>OV702280.1:0-1328119 GCA_916181665.1 Avena sativa | reverse complement strand
CCTCGACCATGATCATATAACCGCCTCCCTCTCCCATCCTTTTTCCCTCAGACACCACTGCAAGAGAGCCCCCAGGCCGTCCCCATTTCCACTTGCACCGCCGCTGCCTCCGACGAGCTCATCTTCGAATTCCGGTGAGCCCCGCATCCCCCTCTGCCTATGGTTCAGACTAGCTTATTCTTCATCCCCATACGCACCTACTGACACCCTCCGCTAGATCGTGCATGCTCCAGAAGCTCGACTCCGACCTCGCCTACTCGCCGTAGTCGTCTGCCCCATCTCCGGCGAGCGATAGCCGTCGTCCCTTGCTCCCTGGTGAGTTTTCCCACACTCCCCGAACACGCGCGCACCTCACTGACGCGTTGCCTTGCTCGCTTGCGTCCCAGGTACTCGTCTTCGACAAGAACCGTGCGTGACCCGGCGACAACAACCTCTCCGGCGAGGAATCCACAAAGATTTCGTGCGCCCCCTGTCCTACATCGACCACCTTGAGAACCAGCGCTTCGCGGCGAACCCAGTGAGCAACTTTTCCCTCTCCCTTGCTTCCTGTTTTCACCGGAACACCCCTGCCCGAGCGCGCCGCCGCCAGTCGCCGCCGCTAGCGCCGCCCGTTTTAGGTTAGACATCTTAGGCCGTTGGATCTTGATCGGAAGCACACTATTGAATCACTGAACGAAGAGGTATCGAGTGATGCGAGCCGTGCGATGCACATTAGATCTGACGCTCCACGTTAGCCGATCTGCACGAGCCGATTTCGGCCAATCAAAACATTCCACGTGGCCAGTCTGTTTTAATAAAAACCAGAAATGTTCTATTAGTTATTCAAACTTGCAAAATTCATAACTTTCAATCCACACGTCCAAATTTTGCAAATTTTATATCATTGGAATCAGGAGAGAAAGTCCTATTTGTTTGTGCAATGTGTTTAATGTTTTGCCTCTGTAAAAATGGTTCTTTTTGCAGAGACATTTGTAGGCTTAACTTGAGTATGGAAATTATTTGAAAAATGTTTTAAAGATCAATTAAAGTTTATTTTGAGTATCTTGGACTTTTTTATATTTCAGTACTGTATACTTGGCTTGTTTGGTCTAGAAAAACCATCACATGGCATTTGCATGCATTCATATATTTTTGTTTGTGTATTTTGTTATGTGATTTTGGTGCCATTGTTTTATGTGTAGATTTTGCTGCTAATAGTGATTGTGGTTGTGAAGATTGTTGCTACTCCCCAAACTACCAAGACAAGTGGTTCTTCATGTTTTATTCCCTATATTTGCACCTATGCATTAGAAATATTTTTATAGGATTTACATGATTATTTTGCTAAGTATCTATATACTATGCTTGGGAAATCCTAGTAGTTGTAGAATTGTTAGAATTTCCTCTAAGTTAAGATTCTTACCATTGCCATGCTTAGCCTAGCTAGTAGCAACGAAGGGTGGATTATAATCATGCTATGTGAAATATTTCTAAGTCATTGACTTATGTTTTTGCTTAATAAAACAACTAAGTGAATGAAACACCTGGGTGGAATGGAAAGATTGGTTTGTGTTGAGTGGTTACACAAGGCCCATTTCTATGGTTTACCTTATGTATCTCACTTGTGGAAAGCCACCCAGGAACAAAGGGATTTGAGATGCCAAATGTTAAGAAGCTTCTAGTGCAGACACATGGCATTATGGGCTCTGCCTGGATCATATAGGTTGCAATAACTTAGCCATTTGGACAGTTGGTGGTAGTGGGATGATAGGTTTGGAGCGCGTCCATTTGGTCTAAGGGAAGGCTTCTGAAAGGTCCTGTCTTGGTGAAAATCAAGTCTTGTGGGGAAAGTGCACAACCTCTGCAGATGGAAGAATCTAAGTACTTAGCCATGTCTCTGGTATTGGACAACTTGAGCATCAAGACATGGAAGCTATCAAGAATCTCCTCATCCCAATTTTCTAAGTTAAAACTTGTGGTTGAACAAGGGTGAAGGATCACCAATGTCTATTGGTGATTCCTTGGGAAAGTTTTGTCAAAGAAAAACTTAGTATTTTGAACTAATAGGTAAAACCTATTTTGAGCAAAGCAAGCCTAAGCTACACTTAGCCAAATTTCATGTAGTATCTAGATGCTAATATTCTACTAAGGTATCACTTGCCAATACTATTCCAATGTATTGACCCACTGTGGCTATAACTTGTGATGTTGCAGGTTATTCTGATGATGATTAGGGGTTATGAGTCTACACTCATCATGCTTGCCTGTGGCACATGAAGATGAAGACTTATTTATCTTATTCTATAATTGAACTCTTGTACTAGGCCTGTGGCCATGGAGTTGTAAAAGACTATGTTTGTCTCTGGAATGATATGTAATAATGACCTTTGTTTCTATGTTCTTCATCTTAAACTGTGGATGCTAGCATTGATCTAGGGACTAGCATTGCAATCACAGGGATCTTTACCTTTATAAAGGTGGGATCTTACATGCTCAGATTCGTGGAATGGAATAACGTTAGCACAATTTAATGAAGTATATCTCAAATGTTGTTCTATAAGTCGATGATATATCTGCTTAGTCATGGTCATTTAGGGGTTTATGGGTTCATGTAATTTTCAATAATGTTCAAGCTTTATGCTTATATTCGTCGAATAGAATGGCGTTGCCCAATTTAATGTAAGTATCGCAAATTTGATCTACAAGTGCATGATACTTTCTATGCCTGTTTAGGGTTTAGGGGTTTAGTGTTTAGGGTTTTATGGTTTCAGGTATTTTCAATAATGTTCAAGCCGCTTGATGCTTTTAGTCGTTGAATAGAATGGTGTTATAATTTAATGAAAGTATCTCTGAAATTTGAATCTATAAGTGCATGATACCTGCTTGGCTAGGGTTTAATTGTGGGTTGAGGTTTTAAGGTTTAGGGTTTTAGTATTTAGAGATTTAGGGTTTAGGGGTTGTTTATTAGGGTTTTAGGTTTAGGAATTTTCAATAATGTTCAGCAAGCTTTATGCTTATATTCGTCGAATAGAATGGCGTTGCGCAATTTAATGTAAGTATCTCATATTCCATCTACAAGTGCATGATACTTGCTTGGTCAGGGTTTAGGGGTTTAGTGTTTAGGGTTTCATGGTTTCGAGATTTTTCAATAATGTTCAAGCCTCTTTATGCTTTTAATCATGGAATAGAATGGTGTTACTGTAATTTAATGAAAGTATCTCAAATTTGAATTTATAAGTGCATGATACCGGCTTGGTTAGGGTTTAGTTGTGGGTTGAGGGGTTTAAGGTTTAGGGTTTAGAGAATTTCAGTAATGTTCAAGCTTTATGCTTATATTCATGGAATATAATAGCGTTACCGCAATTTAACGAAAGTGTCTCAAATTTTGATCTATAAGTGCATGATACATGATTGATTAGGGTGTATGTGGGTTGACGGTTTTAGTATTTATGTGTTTAGGGAATTTTCAATTATGTTCAAGCTTTATTCCTATATATTCGTCGAATAAAATGGTGTTACACGAATTAATAGATGTAACTGAAAATTTGATTTATAAGTGTGCATGACAAATTCTTAGTCAAGATTTAGGGGTTTAGTGTCTCGGGTTTTAGGGTTAGGGTTTTATTATTTCAGGTTTTAGGGTTTAGGGTTTTGGTTTTAGGTATTTAGGGGTTTAGGGGTTAGGGAATTTTCAATAAAGTTCGAGCTTTTGTGAATTAGAATGGCGTTAGCGCAATTGAGTGAAAGTATCTCAATTTTTTATCTATGAGTGCATGATACATTCTTGCTTGGTTAGGATTGTTTATGGGTCGAGGGTTTAAGGTTTTAGTATTGAGGGTTTAGGGTTTTTTTAGCGGTAGTTTAGGGTTTAGGAATTTTTCAATAATATGTACGAGCTTAGGGTCAGGGGTTGAGGGTTAGGGTTTTTAGGGGTATAGGGCTTAGGGTTTAGGTTTTAGGGGGTTAGGGTTTAGGGAATTTTCAATAATGTTCGAGCTTTCATGAATTAGAATGGTGTTAGTGCAATTTAATGAAAGTATCTCAAATTTTGATCTATAAGTGCATGATACCTTCTTGGTTAGGGTTGTTTATGGGTCGAGGGTTTAGGGTTTTAGTATTGAGGGTTTAGGATTTTGGTTTTCTATGGGTAGTTTAGGGTTTAGGAATTTTTCAATAATATGTCCGAGCTTAGTGTGAGGGGTTGAGGGTGGTTTAGGGTATGTGCGGATGTGCACTAGTGGCGTAGATTGTCCGTTAGGGTGACCGCCCAACTGACGCTGGTCCCGTTCCTGAGTACTCCTACGCAAGTATGTTAGGGGAAATAGATAGATTTTGTTGCTCATCGTATTAGTTTTTTATCCTTTCGTGCAACCTTGACATGACTAGTACATTTGTGCCGGCACAATTTCTGCATTTGGCGGTACATGATGAATGAATGTGGAACTCTCTCTGTCACATTACTAAACTACTACTAGTAGTACTATACTCTGTATTTTTTCGGATGCACGGTAAAGTAGTGAAGTATGTTTGGTCAAGCTGCATGCCAGGAGCAATGAAATATCCAAATTTCTACTCCAGCTCGATGGCTCAAGACACAAGACAACTAGTACTCCTCTAGCCTCCAGCTGTCGCCTAGATCAAAATGGGCAAGCAAAAGATTGTCTATCTGGGAAATTGCCATGGCCACACTACTAGGAAATCCTTCATCAGTGGCGCATCAATATTGATCTTCTGTGGCGCATGGCTGGGACGCCACTGTTACATTGCCACTGATGAAAACTTCTGTGGCACATTCGGAAATGCACCACAGAAGTCATGATACTTCTGTGGCGCATTTCAGTTGATGCGCCACAGGACTCTGTTCAGTGGCGCATTATGGACAATGCGCCACTGAAACACTATGCGCCATAGAAGGTTAAAACGATGCGCCACAGGTTTGAGTATCAGGTATTAAAAAAAATTGAAACTTGTCCAAATATACAATATTATATAGGTATTATACAGTATTATATAGAAACAGTATATTTGACTTAGTATATGAAAACAAATATAATACAAACATGAATATAGTTCCATCACACTACTTAGAGCCCGAACGAGATAGACAAGTGATCATCACATTACAATACAAGTCAAATGAAGTGGTTTGTTACAAAGTTCACCATCTCATCACATTACAAATGAAGTGTTCATCTCGCCTACACTAGAATCAAACAGAATACAACTATGACGACGGTGAGCAAGAGCAAGAGCACTAGCAATATCTTCATCCGGTTCTCCTTCCATAGGTGGTTCCTCCACTTGGCTACCGCCTCCTCTCGAGTCGCGTATCCTTTGTAGCTATTGCCGCTAAACTTGTTCACCTGTTTCTAACAGTCCTCCCACTCATCGTAGACTCCTGGAACCCAACCCTTGTACACCACGTACCACTTCGTCATCTCTATAGATAAGGCATATTAGTAAATCATGCAACAAAAAGAACTAAATTGGTTCACATGCATATATATTACAAATAAACTAAAGCAAAAGATCAGTAAACATAGAAGATAGCACATCGATCATAATCATAGAACTTCGACGACAACGACCACAATAGTGAAGTTTACAACATACGACCACGGTAGTATATAGTTTGTGACACAACACTACACACAAACATCTATGATAATTCTAGGCGCACACATCGATCAATGTTGATAACTGCTAACGCTTGGCTTCGGGAATGGTAGATAGCCATCCTTCGTCATCCACGTCCTGTTGTCACCCTGTTGACGAAGAATATTTTCAATCTCCCTCTTAGTCAACCCTCTGTTGTGTTTTAGGACCCCTCCCCTTGTGTTGACATCTTCCACGATGATTTCCGACAACTTAACTTGGATGCAATGGAAGTCTTCTCTAAGATCATCATCGTCCCTTCGCGCCAAATTTTCGGCCCATGCTCGGAAACTAGATGGCAGAGTTAGGTTCTGGCAATCCCGGACAAACCCTTTAAGGTGATGCATGGCGTAGAAGGCCTCCTTGGCGCCGCCAGTAGCCGGCTCCTTGACGTAGGGGAACTCGAGCACATGCTTGAACACGTGCTTGTCATCCTTGATACATTCCCCCTTGTTGATGAAGGGGCATCCCTTTTTAGCGTAGCCCTCGAGAGCCTCATTCAAAACACCCCTTATTCTGGTGTAGTCCTTCTTCTTCTTCTTACTCGCCGAGTCGAAATACGATGCTATCGAGTACTTTGTGCAAATGACGATGAGTGTGCAGTATTTGTCTCTGCACAACACGATTGAAAGGGGATGTTGGAAAAGTGCAAATGAAGAAAGCTATAAGAAAGCCTAAGTTAACAATGCTAGGGGGTGTGTGTACTTACTCGGGAAAGAAAGGCAAAAGAAGCGTGTTCGTCCTCTTGTGGTCCACCATGAACTTCTCGAGATACGCCGTCGCCTTGGCACGCGTCTCAGATCCTTCCCTCAACTGGCTATCACACATGTAGTAGGGATCCACTATCGCGATGTAGGGGGTCTGCTCTCTCTTGGTCTTCATCGCCAGATTGAGCACGAATAGGCGGACCATGTTATAGTCCAGCCGTTTCGAGAGAAACAGCTTGAAGACGTCCTCGTACGATATGAAGAACACGTCCGCGGGGGCTTCATGGACGAAGTCCACGTCCGATGGCACCTTGACAGTGAAAACCGGGTAATTTGTATCTTTGTCTTTAAGAAGAATGCCCTCTAGTGTCTTGATACTATCACTCAAAGCGAGCATATGTCCACCAGCAAGGCAAAGCAGATCCGGAGTCAGTATCGCTTCACCGGCTATATGTATCCTGGGTAAGCCATCCTCGCGGGCTGGTACGACGTCATCCTTAGCCCGGATCCTCTTTGGAGGAGGTTGGCTCTCAGCTTTCTTACCTCTCTTTCGTACGCGGGGCTCTTTCGAGCTCGTATTTAGCATTGAAAAGGTCACCATGTTTTCTCCATGGATGATCCATGCGAAGCCACTTTCGAGTCCCTTGGAACACGGTTTTCGAAGACCCGGGATCCTTGGGTAGCTGGAGATGCAGGGTCTTATCCATGCACTTGACACATGCATTGTGTCCGTGGTTCACCTGGGCTGATACATATGCATAACCAAGATAGTCCTGCACCGTCGTGAGCAACGCGGCTCTCAGAGGGAAATATTCTTTAGTGTAGGCGTCCCACGTATGAGTTGGCGTCTCCCACAACATGGCTAACTCCTCTTTCAACAGCCCGAGATAAAGATGCATATCAACACCTGGCTGTTTTGGCCCCTGAATAAGAATTCTCATGTGTACGTACCTTTGCTTTGTGTAGAGCCACGGGGGGATGTTGTACGGCCATACAAACACGGGCCAGGTGCTATGCGTGCTACTCTGGTTGCCAAAAGGATTGAGTCCATCGGTGCTCATACCCAGCCTGACGTTCCTTGCATCGCCCCCGAACTCTCCGAACTCGATGTCCAATGCATTCCACTGGCTAGCGTCTGAAGGGTGTGTTAGGATCTTGCCCTTCTCTGGATCATCTTCGGGTTTCTCCCTTTCCGCGTGCCATTGCATTAGCTTTGCTTCCGTAGGATCTACAAAATATCTCTGTAGACGGGGAGTGATAGGAAAGTACCATACCACTTTTCGAGGAACTTTCTTGTTCCCTCTCTTGTACCGTCCATGGCCGCACACCGGACATGTGGTTCTCTCCGCGTACTCGTTACAATAAAGTGCACAATCATTAATACATGCGTGGTATTTAACGTGCGGTAGGTTGAGAGGGCACACGATTTTCTTGGCCTCCTCTATACTTGTTGGCAATGTGTTCCCGTTAGGAAGACGATCGTGCCAGAATTCCATGTTAGCATTGAAGCTCACATCGGTCCATTTGTGTTCCGCCTTCATCTCTAGAGCCTTGAGCGTTACACTCAGGCGTGTATCCTCGGGCCGACACCCAGGATATAATGGAGTCATCCCATCTAACTCCATTTGCGCCAGCTTGGCTTTCTCTCTGGCTGCAGCTTTGGCGTTGCTCGTCTCCTTGAGAAGCAGTTCCTGAACATGAGGATCCCTTAACACCGAAGTTAGCAGCGTCTGGGTGTTCGCTTCTTCTCCTTCTCCATGATGGTCATGCCCGTCGACATCTCCTTCTTCGTCATGATGATCATGCCCGTCGCCGGTATATTCTTCGTCATCATTACCATGCCCGTCGGGAGACTCTTCGTCTTCTCGCTCGCCCAAGTCTTCATGATGACCAACACCATTTACTGCCAGCTCCTCATCGAAGTCATCACGCATGAAACCGCGCCTGAGCAGGTGATCCTCCAATTGTCCAGAATCAGAGTCGATCCAGCGCTGGAGTTTGCATGTTCGACATGGACATCTTATCTGGGTCTTGTTGTTCCGAATCATGTCCGCCTTGGCGTCTTTCTTATACCTAGTAACTCGACCTTCGCTCATGCTAACGACCATGGTAGCATGCGCGGTATGCACATATAGAGCAAAAAGACAGAGAGTAGGTTAATTAGAAATATACACACACAAAACACACATGCATGGTCGTCGCCGAAAAAATTCGGCATGACCTTTCCTAAAAGTAGGACATATGGGTGGTGCAAAAATTTGCCGAAATGGAAATGAATCAACATTTCGGCAAACATCCATGCACCACACCGGGACAGAGACAAGAAAAAACAAGAATCTTCTTCCCATGCAAGCATTCATGCACCACACAAGCTTCATGCACAAACATCATCTTCACGCCATGCATGCATCGCATATACACACCGCCCGCATATTCATGGCCAATAACTCACCGGGTAGATAGAATACCGAGTCGAGAGTGCGATGTGAGAGGGTGTGGATCAATAGATCTATAGAGAGATAATAGTACACAAATAGAGATGTGGAGGAGAAAAGTAGGTGTGTTTTAGATCAACTAGTTGGAGAAAGGCTTTCCCTAGCCAATCTATCAACTATAGTAGGTTTAAATACAACAAAATGTAGAAAAGTATAGACACAATGGGGTGGGAGAGAGGAGGAAGACGAGCTGGGAGGAGGGGAAAGAAGGATGTGAAATGGATGGTGGGAGAGAGGAGGAAGCAAAGCTGCCACCTTTGTGCAGATCTGGTCGAAGGATTCTATGGCGCATACAGGCCGCATGCGCCATAGAAGTTCAATCTTCTGTGGCGCATAGAGGCCGCATGCGCCATAGAACCTTGGCCATAGGGTGCAGTGGACCAAGTGGGCCCCTGACTCAATGTTCTATGGCGCATGGCGAACGAATGCGCCACATAACCTGTGGGCCCGGCAATCAGTGTTCTGTGGCGCATACTGTGGTTATGCGCCATAGAAGGTTAAACTTCTGTGGTGCATGTCTGACCCATGCGCCACAGAACACTGAGACACAGATCTGCACCAAATAAAGGTGGCAGATAGAGCTCTTTAATGACACCCCTCTATATATATGCCACACTCCCTATCCAAAGAAACATACCTGCCCTCATGTCTTCTTCCCACAACTCGTCGGGAGACTCGCTAGAGAGCACAACCCGCTCGCATTCCCTGCATCCTACTCGCAGTAGAGGGGCGAGGTCGAGGGGTAGTGCTCGGAGTCAACCGCCGCTGGATTCAGAGGTCAACCTAATCGAGGAGGAGGCCAGACTGCGGCACGAGGCCCTCTACAACAAGGCCATGAGTTTGTACGCCGTGCTCGCGTCTCCGAAGGAGAGGGCGCGCATGGCGGAACCAATCAGGTGGCGGCCGGTGCTCGACCCCAACGTGTCCATGGAGGACCACGTCCGCAGGCACGCATGAACAGGGAGGTTTGGCATCTTCCACCGCGATCGCCCCCACCAGCTCTTTGAAGGGATTTGGAATGTTGTAGTTTGTGTATTTGCAATGATGTATGGCATTGTTGTTTTGCTGTTCAAGGCTATGTGCATGTGCATTTTGCAATGATGTATGCCACTGCACATGTCTATCTACTAGATTGTCTAGTATATTCTACCTATTCCACTGGTACTTGTTTAGTCGGGAAAAGCACAAGAGGAAAATGTGTGTGCTAGGAAACAAATAATATGAGAAGCACGAAGCTTTCTGTGGCGCATACTACGCACATGCACCACAGAAGTTTGTTCTTCTGTGGCGCACACGCAACAATGCGCCACAGAAGCTTGTACATAGGTGTCCAAAGAGTGGGGCCCACATATATCTTCTGTGGCGCATATCGCAATATGTGCCACAGAAGATATAAACTTCTGTGGCGCATCTCCTTGTATGCGCCACAGAAGTTTGGTCAAAGCATGGTCAGACCCCGCCTGCTGTGGGTCCACCAAACTTCTGTGGCGCATACCGAGTAATGCGCCACAGAAGATTCATGGTCCAACGGCTGGTGCGGGTCCCACCAAACTTCTGTGGCGCATTGCTCTAGAAGGTGCGCCACAGAAGTTTGGTGGTTCTGTGGCGCATGTCTCCGGATGCGCCACTGGGTAACTTTTGTGGCGCGTAGTCAGGACCATGCGCCACAGAAGGTATGTCTATCTATACTAGTTTCCTAGTAGTGCCATTTATTACCTGCAGAGCTTTACCATTTCTTTCCTACGAGGCACCTGCAACTCAAGGTGGTACTCCACTAATAACATGCTATGATGAGGACCTACAACTACTATATAATATTACTACTCTAGTAGCTACTCTCGTCACATTGCACCTTCCTTATCCAAGAGGTGGAGTTCCTTTTTTCTGAGAGAGGAAACCTTTAATTGGAGCTCCTTGAAACTATGGCTCTAGTATCTGTTGGAGGTTTGTGCAACTAGCCTCAATTGGAGTCCCACTGCCCACTCGCCCACCTTCTGCGGGACTAGTACTCCACACCATCAGCCTTTGTCTTCTCCATCTCACCCCGATCGCCAGCTCCCGCCAATGATCTTCCCTCTCCTCCCCTCCCTCCATCCCACCCACCTACCCAGAAAAAAACCCGAAAACACCATCCGGATCGTCCTTCCATGGTGAGATCGAGCAAGGTCAGTCAAGATCCTGATCATTTCATATTGTGTTCACCGAAGGCCCCCTTCAAGTACTCATCAACCATTGCGACGCCACCACCACCGCGAGCCTCGTTGGTTCGTCCAAACATATTCTTCAATCAATAAAAGAGAGCCCAACTATGCATGTTTCTTAGCCGTTTGGCCTCCCCTGTGTTCTTCATTCTCACCCGACGGTGAGACCATGGGAATCCAAAAACTACATCAAAGTGGCAGGAATCTCATGCAGGCTGACGCCGCTGGAAAGGTTTTCCTCTACTCTGTACTGCTAAATGGTTTTGATGAGCGGCGACCATGCGACAATGTAGATTGGATCATCACGATTGGGCCTGATTTTATATGGGACCTTGTTAACATGTACACTCGTCACAGTATTGTTCTTCCGCAAGTGCCGTGATTTGAACCGACCGAAGGTTCTGCACTTACATTTCAGTATGATGCTGATGAAGGTCGACATACTGAACTGCAGAAGATAGTCATTTGCCAAGTTCCAACAGATGCTGGGGGATACAAGGTTTTCTCTCTTGTTACCATCTTCGAATTAAAGATTGCTATCCTTAAGGGTAATGTAAGATCCCTCCCTTATAAAGGTAAGGATCCCTGTGATTGCAATGCTAGTCCCTGGATCAATGCTAGCATCCACAGTTTAAGATGAAGTACACAGAAACAAAGGTCATTATTACATATCATTCCAGAGACAAACATAGTCTTTTACAACTCCATGGCCATAGGCCTAATACAAGAGTTTAACCATAACAATATAAATAAGTCTTCATCTTCATGTGCCACAGGCAATCATGTTGAGTGTAGACTCATAACCCCTAATCATCATCAGAATAACCCGCAACATCACAAGTTACAGCCATAGTGGGTCAATACATTGGAATAGTATTGGAAAGTGATACCTTAGTAGAATATTAACATCTAGTTACTACATGCATTTCGCTAAGTGTAGCTTAGGCTTGCTTTGCTCAAAATAGGTTTTACCTATTAGTTGAAAACACTAAGTTTTTCTTTGACAAAACTTTTCCCCAAGGAACCACCAATAGAAATTGGTGAACCTTCACCCTTGTTCAACCACAAGTTTTACTTAGAAAATTGGGATGAGGAAATTCTTCATAGCTTCCATGTCTTGATGCTCAAGTTGTCCAATACCAGGGACATGGCTAAGTACTTAGATTCTTCCATCTGCAGAGGTTGTGCACTTTCCCCACAAGACTTGATTTTCACCAAGACAGGACCTTTCAGAAGCCTTCCCTTAGACCAAATGGACGCGCTCCAAACCTATCATCCCACTACCACCAACTGTCCAAATGGCTAAGTTATTGCAACCTATGTGATCCAGGCAGAGTCCATAATGCCATGTGGCTACACTAGAAGCTTCTTAACATTTAGCATCTCAAATCCCTTTGTTCCTGTGTGGCTTTCCACAAGTGTGATACACAAGGTAAACCATAGAAATGGGCCTTGTGTAACCACTCAACACAAACCAATCTTTCCATTCCACCCAGGTGTTTCATTCACTTAGTTATTTTATTAAGCAAAACATAAGTCCAAAGACTTAGAAATATTTCTCATAGCATGAATAAGTAGTCCACCCTTGGTTGCTACTAGCTAGGCTAAGCATGGCAGTAGCATGTATCCTACTTAGAGGAAATTCTAACATTGCTACAACTACTAGGATTTCCCAAGCATAGCATAATGATACTTCGCAAAATAACCATGCAAATTCTATACAAAATATTTCTAATGCATAGGTAAAAATGTAGGAATAAAAACATGATGCACCACTTGCCTTGGTAGTTTGGGGAGTAGCAACAATCTTCACAACCACAATCACTATTAGCACCAAAATCTACACATAAAATGATGGCACCAAATTCACATATCAAAAATATACAAGCAAAAATATATGCATGCATGCAAATGTCATGTGATGATTTTTCTACACCAAACAAGACAAGTGAACAGTACTGAAACATAAACAAGGCCAAGACACACTAAACAAAATTTATTTGCTCTTTAAATCATTTTTCAAAACATTTCTATACTCAAAATAAGGCTACAAATGTCTCTGCAAAATAACCAAATTTACAGAGGCAAAACCTTAAACACATTGCATAAACAGATAGAATTCTTTCTCCTGATTCCAATTATATAAAAATTTTAAAATTTGAACGTGGGGATCAAAAGTTATGAATTTTGCAAGTTTGAATCACTAATAGATCAAATTCAGATTTTTAAAACTAAGAACAGGCCACGCGTCATGACCTGATTGGCTGATACCGTTTCGCACCGGATCACACTCGCGGGCCGTTAGATCTAACTTACCACGCACGGCTCAGATCAACACATACCGCTTCGCTACAGATCTAATCCTAAGCGATGGATCTTGATCCTACGGCTACTAAGCATGCGACCATAGATGGGCGGTGCCAGCGGCGGCAAGTGGCGGCGGCGCTCTCTATCAGAGAGGTTGCCGGTGATTTAGATCGCGCGGGGAGGAGTGGAGATGCTTACTGTGTTCGCGTGGTCGCTGCGGTGCTCGACGTGGTCGAGGGAGAGACAGGGGCGCACGGACACAGTGGCATGACCTCGTCGGAGTTGCTGGCGGCGTCGGGTGTTTGCGGATGGAGTTGTTGCCGACAATGTGGACCGCCCTAGCACGAACTAGTGGTGTCAGAGGATGCACAAGGTTGTGACGAACACGACAGGGTCAAAGAGGAAGCAAGGGGCGCTCGGAGGTTACCGGTATTCCTCGTCGGAGATGAGGGGCGGCTCTATTGCTTGCAGAGTTGGACGGAGGCGACGACCTGGGTCATGAGAAGGCAAAATAAAAGCATTAGGAGATGTGCCAGAACATGCTGGTCACGCTTGTTTGAAGCAGAGGCAAAGGGGCGCTTGCGTCTCACCGGAATCAATCGCCGGAGCTGGTTCTGTCTGCGGCGATGCAACGCGAAATTGAGGCAGCCTGGTGGCGGAGCAAGCGAGTGGTGTGAGGGGAAAGGTGTCGACAGGGGAGGGGTTTAAGTAGCCAGAGCAGGGGCGGAGATTACGCACGCATTCATCGCCATTTAAGAAAATTGAAATCGCGGCAATGAAGGGGAGGAAACGGGCGGCGACGACGTCTGCGCGCGGAGTTTGGGGAAGAAGGTGCTGACGTGGAGAGGGTCCACCGATCAGTGACTGTGGGGTAAGTCTGCGTCGCGTGAGAGAGAGAGAGAGAGAGAAGAACCCCGGGTGGGCTTAGTGGGCTGGGTCTGCTGTTGGGCTAAAATGCTAGCGCTGGCCCTTTTCCATTTCTTTAATCTTTTTCTTTTTCTGTTTGATTTTCCAGGAATCAAATTCAAATGGTTTCAAATGTGTTTGATTTCAAACTTGTTCTGGATTTTTGTAAAATGAAACCTGCACATTTTTTAGTATAAAACCATGTTGTCTTACCAGACTTGCTTGGTTCCTTTGGAGTTTTAAAATAAAACAGTGCCTTTACACAAGTTTTAATACATATATGAAAATGGTTTTAAAACCATATTTTCTTTTGGAAATTTTTGCCCAAGCCTTGGAACACAACCAAACCAACCCATGAACAAAAAATCTTGGTTTGAAACAAATAATCTCTCACTAGAGAGTAGCATTGGATCAATGCCTGTTTACATAAAATAATAAGCACCCAAATGCTTCTGTTTTTGTAAAACTTTGAAAATGATCCTAAAATGATCATGAATGCATGGATGATATGCAAAGTTTTGAAATCATGATTTTAGGGATGTTACAAATCTAACCCCCTTAAGGTGAATCTCTCCCTCGAGATTCGGATTGGCTAGCAAACAGGTGAGGGTGGTCTTTCCGAAGATCATCTTCTCTTTCCCATGTTGCTTCTTCTTCAGAATGATGGTTCCATTGAACTTTGCAGAATTTGATAGTCTTAGTCCGAGTAACTCTTTCTGCAGTCTCAAGAATCTTGATAGGTTTTTCCTCATAAGTGAGATCACTTTCCAATTGGACCTCCTCCAAAGGTATAGTATCCTTCAAAGAAGTCTCTTCCATGTCTGGATGGCATTTCTTTAGCTGACTCACATGAAACTCATTGTGAACGACAGAAAATGATTCTGGCAATTCAATCTCATAAGCTACTTCCCCTTTATGACTCAGAATCTTGAATGGTACAACATATCTTGGGGCCAATTTTCCTTTGACTCCAAATCTCTTCACTCCACGAAGTGGGGACACTCTAAGATAAGCCCTATCACCCACTTCATAGGTGACTTCTCTACGCTTAGGATCTGCGTAGCTCTTTTGTCTGGACTGTTCTATCTTCAATCTGTCCTTAACTAGTTTGACTTTCTCTTCAGCCTCTTTGATTAGTTCTGGTCCGAACAAATTTCTTTCTCCCACACCATTCCATAGTAATGGGGTGGTACACTTTCTCCCATAGATAAACTCAATGGTGCCATCTCAATACTGGCTTATAGCTGTTATTGTAAGAGAATTCTGCGTAAGGCAGACTTTCATCCCAACTGGCTCCATAGTCTAGGGCACATGCCCTCAACATATCTTCAAAAATCTGGTTGGTCCTTTCTGTCTGTCCATAAGTCTGAGGGTGAAAAGCAGTGCTGAATTCCAACCTTGTTCCCAATGACTCATGTAGTTGCCTCCAAAAATGAGAAGTGAATTGAGTTCCCCTATCAGACACAATACTCTTGGGTACTCCATGCAGACACACAATCCTATTCATGTATATCTTGGCCAACTTAGCACTTGTGTAGCTTGTCTTCACAGGTATGAAATGAGCCACTTTAGTTAGGCGATCCACTACTACCCAAATAGAATCATATCCTGACCTGGTCCTTGGCAATCCAGTGATGAAATCCATGTAGGGTTCGCAGCATAGAAAACAAAAAAATTTCCTACGATGTGAACTATATACCAAGATCTATCTACTAGATACAAACAACGGGCGGATGTATATCCATAGAGAACATACCCTTGAAGACCGACAAATCTTAACGAGTTCAACTCGTGGTTGATGTAGACGATCTCTTGCCGATCTCAAGATCGAGAGGAAGTCCTAGCGCCGCAAATCAGCAGCGCATCCGTGCTCGCACACACGTTCGAGGCACCGAGCAACCTCCGCCTCCTCGCTCCAGCGATGCAGCGGAAGCACAACTCTTTCTTGCCGAATAGCCACCGGGAACATGTATCTCGCTAGTCCGAGACCAAGGGGATAAATTCTAGAGGGGGAGAGAGATCCTTCACGAGGAGGTGTGAGAGACAAGTGAGGAGGGGGGCTCCTTTTATAGGAGGAGGGGGGCACCCAAGGGGGTGGCCGCCGGCCATGGGGGCTGCCCCCTTCCCTCCTTCATTCATGTGGGTGGACACTCCACTCACAAAATGCCCTTTAAATTCCCTCCACTCAAAAGTCCACTCAAATTCCCATTAAATTTCCACCAAATTTAATGCAAACTCTCATTAAATAAAACTCTTTTATTTTATTCAGAATTTTGTCAATTACTTTAATGACAAACATTCACAAATAACCCCTTGCTAGAATTCTATTTCACATGCATAACCACTTTATGCAATTTCACTCGAAAACCTGTTTCGGTATCTAGTGAAATAAATTCCTGCGCTTGTTCATTCTTTCGGCATGAAACATTTGCTCCAATTGGATGTAGGTGTCTCTTAAGTGTGTCACCCTACGGTTCGTGAATAATGCGGACATGATCGAGACCCCTCTCGGATCAATAATCAGAAGCGGGATCTGGAGACCCATACTGACTCCCACACATTCAACGATGACTTTCTTGTGATCGTCGGAACCTTTTACGCTAGTATATTAATCCCTTTGTTTCAAGATATATTACATGTCCGAGATTCGATCATCGGTATCTCCATACCTAGTTTGATCTCGTTACCGACATGCACTCTTTTCTCGTTCCTGTGATATAACATTCTAGTGATCAAATCACTTGCTTGCAAGCTAATCAATGTGATATCACCGAGAGGGCCCAGAGTATATCTATCCGTCATCGGGATGAACAAATTCCACTCTCGATCCATGAGCCTCAACATAACACTTTATTAGTTCTGAATCCATCTTTATAATCACCCTGTTACGGTGTGACGCTTGATGTTATCAAGAAACTCTTCCGGTGTTAGTGATTGACATGATCTCATGGTCTAAGGATTAGGATCACTTCGTAAGTTGTTATAGCAATATAAACTCAATGACTTTGATCGTAATGCTATATTTCGGATGAATGTTCATCATACCATTACACTAATGTTGTGATCCCGTTATTAACAACATCCAATGTCCATGATCAGGAAACCTTGATCATCTTGTTAATCAACGAGCTAGTTTATGAGAGAGGCATAACTAGGAACTTTCTGTTTGTTTATTAAACACACATGTATTAAGGTTTCCGTATTAATACAATTATAGCATGCAAAATAAACATCTATCATATACTTGGAATACACATAATAAACACTTTATTATTGCCTCTCAGGGCATATTCCTTTCAGTCTCCCACTTGCACTAGAGACAATAATCTAGTTACATAGTGATAAATCTAACACCCATTGAGTTCTAGTGTTGATCATGTTTTGCTCTAGGGAGAGTTTTAGTCAACGGATCTGCTACATTGAGATCCGTATGTACTTTACAAATCTTTATATCTCCATCCTTGACATGCTCGCGGATGGAGTGAAACCGGCGCTTAATATGCTTGGAATGCTTGTGAGACCTTGGCTCTTTGGCATTGGCAATGGCACCATTGTTGTCACAATAGATCACCATTGGGTCCAACACGTTTGCCACCACTCCTAGTTCGGATATGAACTCCTTCATCCAAACTGCTTCCTGAGCCGCTTCTGAAGCAGCAACATATTCGGCCTCCGTTGTTGATCCCGCTACCACAGGTTGTTTGGAGCTCCTCCAACTAACCGCTCCGCCATTCATGAGAAATACGTATCCGGATTGAGACTTAGAGTCATCCGGATCGGTGTCAAAGCTAGCGTCGACATAACACTTAGCGACAATTTCTTCTTCACCTCCGTATACAAGAAACATATCCTTAGTTCTTCGTAAGTACTTAAGGATATTCTTGACCGCTATCCAGTGTTCCGAACCTGGATCCGATTGGTACCTACTAGTCAAACTAATAGCATGTGCCACATCCGGTCTTGTACATAGCATGGCGTACATTATAGAGCCTATGGCTGAAGCATAGGGGACTTTGTCCATTATATCTCTTTCTTCCGCCGAAGCCGGACTTTGAGTCTTACTCAATGTCTTGCCTTGCAACATAGGTAAGAACCCCTTCTTACTTCCGTCCATTTTAAACTTCTTTAAAATCTTATCAAGGTATGTACTTTGCGATAGCCCTATTAGGCGCCTAGATCTATCTCTATAGATCTTTATGCCTAATATGTATGACGCTTCACCTAGGTCCTTCATTGAAAATTTGCTGTTTAGATAACTTTTAACACTGTTTAAAAGATCTATATCTTTTGCGATCAATAATATGTCATCCACATATAATATCAGAAATGCCACATTGCTCCCACTCACTTTCTTGTAAATACAAGCTTCTCCATAAGTTTGGACAAATCCAAACTCTTTGATCACCTGATCAAAGCGGAGATTCCAACTTCGTGATGCTTGCTTCAATCCATAGATGGATCGCTGAAGCTTGCACACCTTGTTAGCATCCTTAGGATCGACAAAACCCTTTGGTTGTATCATATACAACTCTTCTTCAATATTACCATTGAGAAACGCGGTTTTGACATCCATCTGCCATATCTCATAATCGAAATATGCAGCAATTGCTAACATAATCCTAACTGACTTTAGCATCGCTACGGGAGAGAAAGTCTCATCGTAGTCAACTCCTTGAATTTGTCGAAACCCCTTTGCGACAAGTCGAGCTTTATAGACGGTCACATTACCATCAGCATCAGTTTTCCTTTTGAAAATCCATTTGTTCTCCACGGCCTTTCGGTCGTGAGGTAATTCCACCAAGTTCCAAACTTGATTTTCATACATGGATTCCATCTCGGATTTCATGGCTTCTAACCATTTGTTGGAATTCAGGCTCATCATCGCTTCTTCATACGTCGCAGGGTCATCATTTTCATCAACCATGAAATTCATGACAGGATTTCCGTATAGCTCGGGAGCTGCACGCGTCCTGTTTGACCTGCGAGGTTCGGTAGTACTCTCTTTCGGAGTTTCATGATCATTATCATCAGTTCCCTCTTCAACAGGTGGAGCCAACTCCGGAACAACTTCCGGCGCTGCGCTACTCGCCATACTTTGAAGAGAAGGTTCCACAACCTCTTCAAGTTCTACCTTCCGACTACTCACACCTTTCGCGAGAAACTCTTTCTCCAGAAAGGATCCATTCTTGGCAACAAAAACCTTGCCCTCGGATCTGTGATAGAAGGAATACCCAATAGTTTCTTTAGGGTATCCTATGAAGACGCATTTTTCCGCTTTGGGTTCGAGTTTATCCGGTTGAAGTTTCTTCACATAAACATCGCATCCCCAAACTTTAAGAAATGACATCTTAGGTTTGTTTCCAAACCACAATTCATACGGTGTCTTTTCAACGGATTTAGATGGTGCCCGATTTAAAGTGAATGTAGCAGTTTCTAGTGCATCACCCCAAAATGACAACGGCAAGTCCGTCAGAGACATCATAGATCGAACCATATCTAATAAAGTACGATTACGATGTTCCGACACACCATTTCGTTGTGGTGTTCCGGCAGGTGTGAGTTGTGAAACAATTCCACACTCTTTCATGTGAGTGCTAAACTCGTAACTTAGATACTCACCTCCACGGTCGGACCGTAGAAATTTGATCTTTCTATTACGATGATTTTCCACTTCATTCTGAAATTCCTTGAACTTTTCAAAGGTTTCAGACTTGTGTTTCATCAAGTAGATATAACCGTATCTACTCAAATCATCCGTGAAAGTAACAAAATAACGATATCCACCTCGCGCCGGCACACTCATTGGACAACATACATCAGAATGTATGATTTCCAATAAATCTGTCGCCCGTTCCATTGAACCGGAAAACGGCGTTTTAGTCATCTTGCCCATAAGGCATGGCTCACATGTATCAAATGATTCATAATCAAGTGATTCCAAAAGTCCATCCGAATGGAGCTTCTTCATGCGTTTAACGCCAATATGACCTAGACGGCAATGCCACATATATGCGGATATATCATCATTAAGTTTAATCCTTTTAGCATCAACATTATGAATATGTGTAACATTATCATCGAGATCTAATAGAAATAAACCATTCATCATCGGTGCATGACCATAAAAGATTTCATTCATATAAATGGAACAACCATTGTTCTCGGATTTAAATGAATAACCACTTCGCATCAAACACGATCCAGATACAATGTTCATGCTCAGTGCAGGCACCAGATAACATTTATTCAAGTTTATAACTAATCCCGACGGTAAGTGGAGAGGCAGCGTTCCGTCGGCGATCACATCAACGCTTGATCCATTGCCGACACACATCTTGACCTCACCCCTTGCTAGCGGTCGCTTGTTCCGCAGCCCCTGATTCGAGTTACAAATATTAGCAACTGAACCGGTATCAAATACCCAGGTGCTACTGCGAGCACTAGTCAAGTACACATCAATAACATGTATATCATATATACCTTTGTTTTCCTTGCCGGCCTTCTTGTCTGCCAGATACTTGGGGCAGTTGCGCTTCCAGTGGCCAGTCCCCTTACAATAGTAGCACTCGGAATCAGACTTAGGTCCAACTTGGGGTTTCTTTTCAGGCGCGGCAACAGGCTTGCCGCCCTTACTTCCCTTCCGTTTTCCCTTCTTGTCTTTCTTGAAACCAGTGTTCCTATTGATCATCAACACTTGATGTTCCTTTTTGATCTCCACTTCTGCAGTTTTAAGCATTGACAGAAGCTCGGGGAGAGACTTCTTCATGCCTCGCATATTATAGTTCATCACGAAGCTCTTATAGCTAGGTGGCAGAGACTGCAGAACACGATGGATGCCTAAGTCAATGGGAATCGATATTCCCAAGGACACAAGCTTATCGGCGTAACCCGACATCTTGAGTACATGCTCACTAACGGAGCTGTGCTCTTCCATCATGCAGCTAAAGAACTTTTCTGAAGCGTTGTAGCTCTCTACAACAGCATGTGTGTCGAAAATCATTTTCAACTCACCCATTGTATCAAATGCATTGCCGTTTTCGAAACGCTTTCGAAGTTCCGGCTCTAGCCCATACAATATGCCGCAATGAACTAAGTTGTGGTCCTCCTGACGAGTCTGATAGACATTCTTCTCCTCGTCAGGGGCATCATCAAAAGGTGGGGGGCCTAACGGCGCTTCTAGCACATATTGCTTTTGTGCAGCAGAGAGGAGAATCCTCAAATTCATGGCCCATTCGGTAAAGTTGCTACCGTTCGTTGCTAGTTTCTCTTTCTCCATGAACACATTGAAATTAAAAGCAGGTGGTGCCATCTACAACAGAATTTGTAAAGTTTAGACTAAGTGTATGATAGATTGAGTTCAACTAATCTATATTACGAATGAACTCCCACTCAAAAACGACATCCCTCGTGCCTTTTTGGTGATTACATGAACCAAATCCACTACACCAAGTCCGATCATCACGTGAGTCGGTATATCTTCAAAGGCGAGCATCAAATGGGCATCATATCAACTATATGACTCATGCTTAACCTTTCGGTCCATGTTCCGAGGCCATGTTTGTACATGCTAGGCTCGCCAAGTTAGAACCTTAGTATTCGCGTGTGTAACTGTTTTACACCCGAAATATGGTCGTGGATCCAAGAACACCCGATCATCACGTGATGTCTTGGAGCGACGAAAACATAATCGGTGCATACTAAAGGAAGAACACATTCTTATCTTGATATTTAAATGAGGGATCATCTTATTATGCTAACAAAGCGCTAAACAAGCAATATAAGATGCTATCAAACATCATATGTTTATTAGTGAAATTATATGGTTCCCGCAGATGATCTCTATCATGTGCATCGTGGTATGATCACTATCATACCTATATGTGTAAATCCAAGGTCTATGGATTTTACACGCTATGTGTGTTGTAAGAGTATCATCTCATACTTCTACTTACAACACTACCATATCATAACACTAGCCCAGCAACAATCTAAACTAGACGCCTCTAATCTATCCATTAAAAGTTTTACGTGGCTTAGGGCTTTCGAGATAGAACCGTTCTTACCTACGAACATGAACCACAACGAGGATAATCAAATTGTTGACAACTCGCTTGCAAAATAGATATTGACTATAGTAGGAGAGACAGACACCCGCTAGCCACTTATGCAAACTAGTTGCATGTCAAGCGTGGAACAGGTCTCATGTGCGAGGACATGTAAAGTTTGTTCGGGCCGCTTCATCCCACTATGCCACCAATATCCAAAATTACAACAAAGGAGCAACAACATTATCATCATCGCCCACATACTCATATGTGTACTACCCGTGTAAAGTATCTACGCATAGATCCGGCTCTGATACCACTGTAGGGTTCGCAGCATAGAAAACAAAAAAAAATTCCTACGATGTGAACTATATACCAAGATCTATCTACTAGATACAAACAACGGGCGGATGTATATCCGTAGAGAACATACCCTTGAAGACCGACAAAGCTTAACGAGTTCAACTCGTGGTTGATGTAGACGATCTCTTGCCGATCTCAAGATCAAGAGGAAGTCCTAGCGCCGCAAATCTCCGTAGAGAACACACGTTCGAGGCACCGAGCAACCTCCGCCTCCTCGCTCCAGCGATGCAGCGGAAGCACAACTCTTTCTTGCCGAATAGCCACCGGGAACATGTATCTCGCTAGTCCGAGACCATGGGGGATAAATTCTAGAGGGGGAGAGAGATCCTTCACGAGGAGGTGTGAGAGACAAGTGAGGAGGGGGGGCTCCTTTTATAGGAGGAGGGGGGCACCCAAGGGGGTGGCCGCCGGCCATGGGGGCTGCCCCCTCCCCTCCTTCATTCATGTGGGTGGACACTCCACTCACAAAATGCCCTTTAAATTCCCTCCACTCAAAAGTCCACTCAAATTCCCATTAAATTTCCACCAAATTTAATGCAAACTCTCATTAAATAAAACTCTTTTATTTTATTCAGAATTTTGTCAATTACTTTAATGACAAACATTCACAAATAACCCCTTGATAGAATTCTATTTCACATGCATAACCACTTTATGCAATTTCACCCGAAAACCTGTTTCGGTATCTAGTGAAATAAATTCCTGCGCTTGTTCATTCTTTCGGCATGAAACATTTGCTCCAATTGGATGTCGGTGTCTCTTAAGTGTGTCACCCTACGGTTCGTGAATAATGCGGACATGATCGAGACCCCTCTCGGATCAATAATCAGAAGCGGGATCTGGAGACCCATACTGACTCCCACACATTCAACGATGACTTTCTTGTGATCGTCGGAACCTTTTACGCTAGTATATTAATCCCTTTGTTTCAAGATATATTACATGTCCGAGATTCGATCATCGGTATCTCCATACCTAGTTTGATCTCGTTACCGACATGCACTCTTTTCTCGTTCCTGTGATATAACATTCTAGTGATCAAATCACTTGCTTGCAAGCTAATCAATGTGATATCACCGAGAGGGCCCAGAGTATATCTATCCGTCATCGGGATGAACAAATTCCACTCTCGATCCATGAGCCTCAACATAACACTTTATTAGTTCTGAATCCATCTTTATAATCACCCTGTTACGGTGTGACGTTTGATGTTATCAAGAAACTCTTCCGGTGTTAGTGATTGACATGATCTCATGGACTAAGGATTAGGATTACTTCGTAAGTTGTTATAGCAATATAAACTCAATGACTTTGATCGTAATGCTATACTTTGGATGAATGTTCATCACACCATTACACTAATGTTGTGATCCCGTTATTAACAACATCCAATGTCCATGATCAGGAAACCTTGATCATCTTGTTAATCAACGAGCTAGTTTATGAGAGAGGCATAACTAGGAACTTTCTGTTTGTTATTAAACACACATGTATTAACGTTTCCGTATTAATACAATTATAGCATGCAAAATAAACATCTATCATATACTTGGAATACACATAATAAACACTTTATTATTGCCTCTCAGGGCATATTCCCTTCAATCCATGCCAATCTTGTCCCACTTCCAATAAGGAATAGGTAGTGGTTGTAGCAATCCTGCTAGTTTCTGATGTTCTGCTTTCACTCTACTACATACATCACACAAAGCAATATGTTCGGCAATGTCTTTCTTGAGATTATTCCACCAAAATCTTTCCTTCATATCCATGTACATTTTGGTGTTACCCGGATGAATGGAATATGGTGAGTTGTGTGCTTGTAGAATCAGTTTCCGAAGCTCCGGATCTTGCGGAACACAAATATGTTTTCCATACCATAAAGTACCCTGTTCGTCTTCATGGAATCCTTTGACTTTTCCCTTGCCAATCTTTTCCTTAATCTCTTCAATTTCCTTGTCTGTCTTTTGGGATTCTTTGATTTTGTCCAACAAAGTGGGTTGAACATCCAATGACATGATATGTCCTTCAGGCACAATCTCCAATCTGAGGTCTCTAAATTGGGCACATAGATCATCTGGCAACTCTCCCTTAGTAAGGCCATTCACAAATACCTTACGTCTTAGAGCATCCGCTACAACGTTTGCTTTGCCGGGGTGGTATTGCAAACTCAAGTCATAGTCCTTGATGAGTTCTAGCCATCTTCTTTGTCTCATGTAGATTTCTTTCTAGGTGAAGATATACTTCAAACTTTTGTGATCTGTGAACACTTCACATCGCTTTCCCAAAAGATAATGTCTCCATGTTTTGAGTGCATGGACAACAGAGGCTAACTCTAAATCATGAGTAGGGTAATTTACCTCATGAGTTTTGAGTTGTCTCGAGGAATAAGCCACAACTTCCCCTTCTTGCATTAGAACTGCTCCTAATCCATGATGAGATGCATCACAATACACTTGGAAATCTTTCTCCAAATCTGGCAGACATAAGACTGGTGCTGTAACTAGTCTCTTCTTCAATTCTTGGAAACTGAGCTCACATCCTTCAGACCAAGCAAATTTCTTGTCTTTCTTTAGTAACTCAGTCATTGATTTAGCTATTTTGGAGAAATTCTCAGTGAATCTTCTATAGTATACTGCCAAGCCAAGGAAACTACGAACCTCTTTTACTGACTTAGGAGATTCCCATTCCGTTACAGCTGACACTTTTGCGGGATCAACTGCTACACCATCTCCTGACACAACGTGTCCAAGAAATCCAACTTCATTTAGCCAAAATTCACACTTGCTGAATTTGGCATATAGCTTATGCTCTCTAAGCTTCTCAAGTATCAAACGCAAATGTCCTTCATGCTCTTCTTTTCTCTTGGAGTAGATCAAAATTTCATCGATGAAAACGACAACAAACTTGTCAAGGAACTCCATGAACACCTTGTTCATCATATTCATGAAGTAAGCTGGTGCATTGGTCAAACCAAATGGCATCACGGTGTACTCATACAATCCATACCTAGTGGTGAAAGCTGTCTTAGGTATGTCTTGTTCTCTTATTTTAAGCTGAAAATAACCTGACCGGAGATCAATCTTTGAGAATACACAAGCTCCTTCTAACTGATCAAACAAGTCATTGATTCTAGGCAAAGGATATTTGTTCTTGATAGTCACCTCATTGAGTGAACGATAATATATACATAACCTTTGACTTCTATCTTTCTTTTCCACAAACAGGACTAGTGCTTCCCAGGACGAAGAACTTGGTTGAATAAATCCTTTCTGCAACTGTTCTCCAAGTTGTTTCTTGAGTTCTTTCAACTCATCAACTGGCATCTTGTAAGGTCTCTTTGCTATTGGTCCTGATCCTGGTAGCAAATCAATCAGAAATTCCACATCTCTATCTGGTGGCATTCCCGACAATTCTTCCGGAAACACATCCGGATATTCACTCACAATTGGTACACTGTCTATGCTAACCCCCTTAAGAGAATTTAGCTTACTTCCTTTTGATTCAAAGTTAGACTTGAATCTTATCCATTTCTTTTCCGGGGTTGTGAGTGCGACAGTACAGTTGGCACAATCTAGTACTCCTTCATGCTTGGTCATCCAATCCATTCCCAGAATTACATCCAGTCCTTGGGAATCTAGGATTACCAGACTTACTGGAAACTTATGCTTTCCAAACTCTATCACTAGATCACGGCATCCAAGACTTACTATCATATCTACACCGGGAGAACTTACTTTTATTGGACACCCAATGTTTTCAGTTGGAAACCCATTTCTATCAACAAATGCTTTTGATATGAATGAATGTGATGCACCAGTATCAAAAAGAACAAGTGCTGGAATAGAATTGAGTTTGAACTTACCAGCCACAGCATCGGACTCCTCATAGATTTCTTCCACATTGATGTGGTTCACGTGTCCCTTCTGAAAAGGGTTGGGCTTGTTGGTCCTTTAACTTTCTTTTCTGGGCATTCATTTGCATAATGCCCCATCTTATTGCACTTGAAGCATTCAGCCTGACTGAGATCCTTCTTGACAGGCTGGCTTCCACTACCACTTCCACTTCCATTGTGGTGACTCTTGTATCCACCCTTGTGATTCTTGTACTTGTCATTGTCATGACTACGGTGATGCTTGTTGTCATGATGACGGTTGTGGTTGTGGTGGCTGTTGTACTTTCCATGCTTGTGGGATCCAGAACTCCCACTATCATCATAATGGGAACGCTTGTGAGACGATCCCGAGCTATGCTTGTTAGAATTGTGTTTCCTCTTCCTGCTTTCAACCTGTTTCATCTTGCTCTCCAAGATGGCAGCCTTGTCACAAAGAGATTGATAGGTGGGGACATAGGCCATAGATAATTGCAGGTTCAGTTCATCATTCAGTCCTTCGAGGAACTTCTCTTTTCTCTTGGCATCAGTATCCACTTCATCCGGTGCATAACGCGCTAGATTGTTGAACTTCTCAATATATTCAGCCACGCTACGGTGGTGCTGCTTCAAATTATGAAATTCCTTCTTCTTCAAGCTCATCATTCCGGATGAGATGTGAGATGTACGGAAACCATCTTCAAAGATAGCCCATGTCACATCCTCAATGGGAGTGGTGATCTGGAAGTTATCCCACCAAGTAGTTGCTGGCCCTTCCAACAAGTGTGCTGCAAACCTGACTTTCTCTTCGTCGGTACAGCCGATAGTCACCAAATCCTTGTTCACTGCATGTAGCCAATCATTGGCCACCATGGGATCAGTGGTTCCTGAGAACTTTGCAGGCCTCAGTCTTAGGAATCTGGTGAGCATGTCAAATCCTGGTGGATTGTTCTCATTGTTATTGTTGTTATTGTTATTCCGATTCTGCATGAAAGTGGTCATCATCTGCATCAGTTGTGCCTGTGCTGTCATCAACTCCTGCTTCTCGGGGGTGACATTGTTGTTGTTCGGGTTGGGCTTGGCACGTCGAGGAGGCATCTGTGGTTTTCAATAAGGATAAGAATGAGATACCCATATATGCTTATTATGCACAATACATCACATAGACAATCACCAAACAAGCATCAAAATAACATATTAAAGTTCAGCAACATAAACAACAAGTTAGAAAAGGAAACACACCAATAGCAAGACATCCACATGTTGGATGGTCATTGCGACTCAATAATCATAGGCATGGTAAATGATAGATAAATGAGTAGTCATCACTACTCCTCTGCGTCAACCTACTCATCAACAAGTGTAAGACCTGCATTCTCCATAGCGGTCTTGTATTCCTCGACATTGGTAGTCAAGGCCTCTACCTTGGCTTTGATATCCCTCTTCTATGAACAAAGCCTCTCAATCACACCTTTCTGATGCTCGAGCTCGAAGTCCTTGGCCTCTAGTTCTGCGGTCATCTCTCAAATCCTCTTGTTCCTATCTTGGACTCTTTTCTCTTAACTCTTGAACTTCCTATCCTGACTCTCAAACTTGGCCTCCATTTCCTTGACTATCTCGTCTTGCTCCGCGAAGAGCTTGTCCTTCTCACGAAGTTGCACCTGGAGCTCGTCATTGCTAAGCATGATGTTGGTCCTATCAGTATCTAGGTGCCTAAGTAGAACCTCTAGGTCCTAAAGGTACAGACGAATCGGCTCTGCCGTCTCCCTAGCAGTATCCTCAAACTCAATAGCCTCACCATCCTCGTCGCGTCTTTCGAAAGCGTGGAAGTGAGTACCTCTAATGTCCCGAGAGTGTCTCCCTAACAAACGCCCAAGTAAATCCTGCATGACTACCTCTAGGCCTCTTTCCTTGTCGTCATGCATAAGCTTGAAGGTGATAGCCTCCGTGGCTGGCTCAGTCTGGCGTTCTGGCTGAGTAACCTTGAAGCCCCAAAGGTCCTTCCTCTCAAACTTGGTGAGGGGAAGCATCATGATGCTAAGAAGCGGAAGATTGAGCACACTAGTGAGCTCAATAAGCGAGTGCCAAATCGAGTTCCCTTGAACTCTTTAGCTGTGCTGATAGTAACATTAGGCATCTATTTTATAAGATAGAGAAAATTTAGAAACAACATTAATAGAAATACACAAGGCAAGGTAGCACAAGCATGTCATTGGTAAACAAACACACAAGTCATGGCATACATAAATCCATTACAATCATCCAAGGTTCAACATAACTTAGACAAAAAAATTGGAAATAAAATGATAAGTGTGGTGGTCCAACTAACGAAGTACGTTACAACTCTCACTCACTAGACAAAATGGCTATCAAAGCATCCTTAGTAGCTATCTGCCTATCTTGTTCACAAGATTCCCAAATCAAGTCTATGATGTCTTCCCTTAGTTGTTGGTTGGTAGTTTCCAACTCTTGGGTATGCTCCTTTTCTTCTCTAAGGTCATTTTGGGTGTTAAGCATTCTGCACTTGAGTCTATCACCAAGCTCTTTGATGGCCTTCCAAGCTGCATCCCTTGCAGAATCAAAGAATGTGGTGTGCATCACTGAGTTGGTGACCATGCAGAATCCTGATTCTTTGTGGTTGTCTTCCTTTTTTTATACAAGTGAAGTTGCACCCACCAATATTCTTATCCTTCATCCATCACAGGGAAACCTTTGTACACAGCTGCACCATGTATCCCCATGGTAACCATAAGGTTCTTGAGGGCCTTTGGAAATTCAGTCTCACACTCTAGGATCATAGTCATGAGTGGTCCCTTCCTTACAGCTTCATTGATGGAGTTCATCTACAATTAGAGATGAGAAAGAAGAATTAGAAAATTTTACGAGAAGGAAAAGACAAGTGTGGAAATTGTTGAAATTTTTTCCTTAGTGGTTTCTAATCCAATCCTAGGGTCATAATCCTACAGGCAACATAGTGCTCTGATACCATCTGTAAGATCCCTCCCTTATAAAGGTAAGGATCCCTGTGATTGCAATGCTAGTCCCTGGATCAATGCTAGCATCCACAGTTTAAGATGAAGTACACAGAAACAAAGGTCATTATTACATATCATTCCAGAGACAAACATAGTCTTTTACAACTCCATGGCCATAGGCCTAATACAAGAGTTTAACCATAACAATATAAATAAGTCTTCATCTTCATGTGCCACAGGCAATCATGTTGAGTGTAGACTCATAACCCCTAATCATCATCAGAATAACCTGCAACATCACAAGTTACAACCACAGTGGGTCAATACATTGGAATAGTATTGGCAAGTGATATCTTAGTAGAATATTAACATCTAGTTACTACATGCATTTGGCTAAGTGTAGCTTAGGATTGCTTTGCTCAAAATAGGTTTTACCTATTAGTTGAAAACACTAAGTTTTTCTTTGACAAAACTTTTCCCCAAGGAACCACCAATAGAAATTGGTGAACCTTCACCCTTGTTCAACCACAAGTTTTACTTAGAAAATTGGGATGAGGAGATTCTTCATAGCTTCCATGTATTGATGCTCAAGTTGTCCAACACCAGGGACATGGCTAAGTACTTAGATTCTTCCATCTGCAGAGGTTGTGCACTTTCCCCACAAGACTTGATTTTCACCAAGACAGGACCTTTCAGAAGCCTTCCCTTAGACCAAATGGACGCGCTCCAAACCTATCATCCCACTACCACCAACTGTCCAAATGGCTAAGTTATTGCAACCTATGTGATCCAGGCAGAGCCCATAATGCCATGTGGCTGCACTAGAAGCTTCTTAACATTTAGCATCTCAAATACCTTTGTTCCTGGGTGGCTTTCCGCAAGTGTGATACACACGGTAAACCATAGAAATGGGCCTTGTGTAACCACTCAACACAAACCAATCTTTCCATTCCACCCAGGTGTTTCATTCACTTAGTTATTTTATTAAGCAAAACATAAGTCCAAAGACTTAGAAATATTTCTCATAGCATGAATAAGTAGTCCACCCTTGGTTGATACTAGCTAGGCTAAGCATGGAAGTAGAATGTATCCTACTTAGAGGAAATTCTAACATTGCTACAACTACTAGGATTTCCCAAGCATAGCATAATGATACTTAGCAAAATAACCATGCAAATTCTATACAAAATATTTCTAATGCATAGGTAAAAATGTAGGAATAAAAACATGATGCACCACTTGCCTTGGTAGTTTGGGGAGTAGAAACAATCTTCACAACCACAATCACTATTAGCACCAAAATCTACACATAAAATGATGGCACCAAATTCACATATCAAAAATATACAAGCAAAAATATATGCATGCATGCAAATGTCATGTGATGATTTTTCTACACCAAACAAGACAAGTGAACAGTACTGAAACATAAACAAGGCCAAGACACACTAAACAAACTTTATTTGCTCTTTAAATCATTTTTCAAAACATTTCTATACTCAAAATAAGGCTACAAATGTCTTTGCAAAATAACCAAATTTACAGAGGCAAAACCTTAAACACATTGCATAAACAGATATCATTCTTTCTCCTGATTCCAATGATCTAAAATTTGTAAAGTTTGAACGTGGGGATCAAAAGTTATGAATTTTACAAGTTTGAATCACTAATATATCAAATTCAGATTTTTAAATCGAAGAACAGGCCACGCGTCATGACCTGATTGGCTGATACCGTTTCACACCGGATCACACTCGCGGTCGGTTAGATCTAACTTACCACGCACGGCTAAGATCAACACATACTGCTTCGCTACAGATCTAATCCTAAGCATTGGATCTAGATCCTACGGCTGCTAAGCATGCGAACATAGATGGGCGGCGCCAGCGGCGGCAAGTGGCGGCGGAGCGCTCTGTTAGAGAGGTTGCCGGCGGATTAGATTGCGCGGGGAGGAGTGGAGATTCTTACTGTGTTCGTGTGGTCGCTGCGGTGCTCGAGGTGGTCGAGGGAGAGATAGGGGCGCACAGACACAGCGGCAGGACCTCATCGGAGTTGCTGGCGGCGTCGGGTGTTTGCGGATGGAGTTGTTGCTGACGATGTGGACCACCCTAGCACGAACCAGTGGTGTCATAGGATGCACAAGGTTGTGGCGAACACGACAGGGTCAAAGAGGAAGCAAGGGGCGCTCGGAGGTTACCGGTATTCCTCATCGGAGTTGAGCTGCGGCTCTGTTGCTTGCAGAGTTGGACGGAGGCGATGACCTGGGTCACGAGAAGGCAAAATAAAAGCATCAGGAGATGCGCCAGAACATGCTGGTCACGCTTGTTTGAAGCAGAGGCAAAGGGGCGCTTGCGTCTCACCGGAATCAATGGCCGGAGCTGGTTCTGTCTGCGGCGATGCAACGCGAAATTGAGGTAGCCTGGTGGCGGAGCGAGCGAGTGGTGTGAGGGGAAAGGTGCGGAGAGGGGAGGGGTTTAAGTAGCCAGAGCAGGGGCGGAGATTATGCACGCATTCATCGCCATTTAAGCAAAGTGAAATCGCGGCAGTGAAGGGAAGGAAACGGGCGGCGACGGCGTCTGCGCGTGGAGTTTGGGGGAGAAGGTGCTGACGTGGAGAGGGTCCACCGATCAGTGACTGCGGGGTAAGTCTGCGTCGCGTGAGAGAGAGAGAGAAGAACCCCGGGTGGGCTGGGTCTGCTGTTGGGCTGAAATGCTAGCGCAGGCCCTTTTCCATTTCTTTACTCTTTTTCTGTTTGATTTTCCAGGAATCAAATTCAAATGGTTTCAAATGTGTTTGATTTCAAACTTGTTGTGGATTTTTGTAAAATGAAACCTGCACATTTTTTAGTATAAAACCATGCTGTCTTACCAGACTTGCTTGGTTCCTTTGAAGTTTTAAAATAAAACAGTGCCTTTACACAAGTTTTAATAACGATATGAAAATGGTTTTAAAACCATATTTTGTTTTGGAAATTTTGTCCAAGCCTTGGAACACAACCAAACTAACCCATGAACAAACAATATTGGTTTGAAACAAATAATCTCTCACTAGAAAGTAGCATTGGATCAATGCCTGTTTACATAAAATAATAAGCGCCCAAATGCTTATGTTTTTGTAAAACTTTGAAAATGATCCTAAAATTATCATGAATGCATGGATGATATGCAAAGTTTTGAAATCATGATTTTAGGGATGTTATAGGTAATGATAGTAATGGATGGTCAGTTTGTGTGAACGAGTTCCAGCGCTACTTCAGATACTGCGATGCTATTATCCAACATGACCGTGTGTTCACCATGACCGAGAACAACAGTGTTTATGCATGGAAGCCTCCGAAACTTGGTAAATTCTCCTTGCTACGTATTTTATTAGCCTTATTCCTGGATCGATGTAAGCTAATTGTTCTGAACATTCATTTGTTAATAGGAATTTCACACACTAGGAATTTTAGCCTCTTTGATTTGAACGAATTCCCTAGGAATTTTAGAGGAATGGAATCTTTGGGAAGTTTTCTTACATATATGTAGTTTGATTCATATGATTGAGTTCTGCTGATAGTATTGCTTTGCTCCTAGTACATCCCATGGAAATATGATATCTACTTGTAGTACTTACGCAAGATTCAGATATTAGTCCTGAATTGATGTGAGCTAATTTTTTTGAACTTTCATTGGTTAGTAGGAATTTCGTAGGAATTTTGGCCTCTTTGATTTGAAGGAAATCCCTAGGAATTTTAGAGGAATGCAATCTTTGGGAAGTTTTCTTAAATATAAGTAGTTTGGTTCATATGATTGACTTCTGCTCATAGTATTGCTTTGATCCTACTACATCCCGTTGAAAATATGATATCTACTTATAGTACTTAGGAGAGATTCCGATATTATTTCTGAATTAATGTAAGCTAATTTTTCTAAACTTTTATTGGTTAGCAGGAATTTTAAAGGAATTTTAGCTTCTTAATTTAGAAGTTTTCTTACATTTAAGTAGTTTGATTCATAGGATTGAGTTCTGTTGCAGAGGTGTGATTCCATAGACCCCCTACTCTAAATAGTTGTAAACATCCCAAAGGGTATAATTGCCCCCGTTCATATTAGAGGAGGGCGCACCAGGGTATCCTGCTGATGGGCCCAAAATATTACACCCTAAATCACGTACGCGGTGTTGCCACGTCAGCGAACATGTGCAAGTGTTGTATTTAAGTTGGACACTTAAATTTCAATGTCGCATGCGCAGAATACCTACATATACATATATGCTTTGGGCCTGTACGAGCTATGGCGGGCAGTACATACATGGTCTAAGTATTTTAAATCCCAATCATGCCCCAACACGCGAAGAGGTATCGATTGATTCGATCCATTGATCTAATATGTCTCCTTCTTTTTGTTCCTTTGGGGGTCTATTGAATCAGAAGTCTTGCAGTTAACATCAGTCCTTGTGGTAGTTACACAAAACACAGAAATAAGAAAATAATTGTAGCTAGCATAGTTTGTGACTTAATTATTTGCATAGTTTTGGTACATAATACATTGCATTATAGGCTACATAAAAATCACAAAATCGTGTATCTGAAAATGAAAAAATACCTCATTTTATTTCAACATTGTTTTATGTCCCATGTGAAAATATATTTTGACGAAAATTTGTCTGTACATACTACACATGTATATGCATTTGTATGTTTGAAGAGACATACAAATACTGGTAAATATTTATTTTCATAATATATTTATTTATTGGTAATATATTTTTTGGTGCTTCTGTCAAAAATATTTTTTGGTAATATATTTATTTTAAAATATTTATGTTTTTAATGTTATGTTGCAAGAAAAACAGGAGGCATGACCAGCTAGTTAACAAGGCTAAGTTGTTCATTTGGGTCAGGTGCAAAAAAATTAAACCACAACTGTGCTATGTACAAAAACGACTTTGTTTCTGTGTTTTGTGCAACAAATGCAACAAAGGCTGGTGTTAACTAAAATTTTCTAAATCCTATTGGAAATTTTCCTACCATGGTCATTTGAGTGGTAACATAAGATAAGGTAAGATATTAAACCTCCTAGAAATAATCCTTGTTTGTTCTCCTTTGGTATACAACATACCAAAATTTTATAGATCGAACTTTTTCCCTAAGAACTTTACATTGCAAGATCCTATAGGATTATTTCCTATTTCATTTGATCGTATATAAGAATTTCCAGCATATCCCCATTCCGAAAAAGGAGAATTTTCATAGAATCTCCCAAGGTAGGAATTTTTTATGCAATCAAACATCCTAACTATAATCAAGATTTTTGAAAATAGTATATCAACTTTTAGAATGTCAGATCAATATCAGTTTTATTTTCATGTTACATTTTCTTTCCCTTTGAAGGTCCTTTAATTATCTAGTCTCCACGCGATGTGCTTTACGTGACATATGAGCTTGCTGATGACGATGAGAAGGATGATCTTGGTATGTGGTGGTTAGCAAGATCTGCCAATGGTTCAAGACTTCTTTTGGTCTATACATCAGGTTTACCAGGCAATGCAATTGCTAATGATACTAGTGTTTTTCAACGCCCGGATTTTTAATCCCAAATGCCTGTTATGCCATACATCGCAATCCTAGGATTACCATTTTTGCGAGACATAACAGATTTGTACCATAGTTCATCATCCATTACAAACCATAATAAAGGTCTTGCAAATATAGGATCTCAGGATCCAGTCTTAATACAATCAACGCAGCAGAATAATATAATAATGGTAGCATGGGCGAAGCTCCATCTTTAGGGTCACATGCAATGCTGACGATGGGAGATGATCCTAGTTGTCATAGACTTCTTGCTGTCCATCATCCTGGTAGTCCTGCTCATAGTCTGGCCACAGGAATAGCCAGGGACAAAGCCATGAGTACTCTTTAAGTACTCGCAAACTATCACTAACAAGTAAGATGGTTCAAGTAGGAATCCTACGCTCTAGGTAGTTTTTACAAAAATCCAGGTTTATCTCTAACTGAGTTTAGAAGTAAAGAAAAACTAGTTTAGTGTTTTACAACACCTAAGTAGGAACTTAGCTTTCACTTTCACAACCCTGTTGTGGTCAAGTCAAAGTCATGATTCATTTCACAAGTCATTTTGAAAACATCTAACAACGGAACAGTATGGCCACTCCAACTGTCCATAACCGTGAACGCGGCTATTCGAATAGTTTGACACTCTACAGAGGTGGTACACTTTCACCACAACATTTGATACATCCGTTAGGAACAATCCTGAATCACTATACTCAGTATGCGGATAATCAATCCTAACCTTTCAATTACACACCCTAGTATAGGCACCTCCCTATGAGTTTGGCCTCCCAACCATGACCATATGTCATCTTGGGAACTGCACAGGTGGACAATCATCACAAGGTAGCCTTAGCTTAAACATCGGCCGCAAGGGAACCCATACTAAGATATATAAACTTCCAGTCAAGCCCTACCCAAATTCGGGTATTATGGTTGTACGGTAACATTGGAATGGTATCGCATCCGAACCCAACCATCAGTTTTATAAAGGGGCTAAGGCTCATGCCTCAACATTTTCATCATCAAATCATCTGGTGTTCATAACACAAGTCAAAACATTTCATTAGAATGACTCATCATTCTAAGGTATTCATAATCATTTTCACCAAGTATTCCCATCTAAAGTGATCAAGTTTTATGCTTAGCACTAGCCACTAGAGTTGAGGGTAGTCACTAATGAGGGGTGCTAATCAAGTGTGACTTATCTAAATCTAATCTCATGCCTCAGTATGACATCTAGTTCTATCTAACTTAGGCCAAGTTTTATGCTCTTTATGCTACCTCTAATATCTTCCCAAAACATGACAAAGACTAACTAAAAGTAATAAAGAACTTTGATAAAGAAATAAAAGAATAAAGCTTGCAAGTAAAACTGGGATTTGGTATAATCAAGGTTGCATAACCAACTATGCCTAAGGCCTCTAGTTTGCATAGTTATCATGCAAGTGTTAGATTGCTAGGATAACTTGCACTAGATAGCTTGCATGGTTTAGCTTAGCTTGCATGGTTAAGAAACTTGCAAGTGGTAGCTTGCTAGGTTAACTTGTATTGTGAGGCTTTCATTGAGTAGTGTGCAGTGGTTGAAGTTCTCCTCTGCTTCCTCTTCATAGTAGTCTCCTTCCTCTTCGTATTCTTGGTTCGTACTAGCGTCTATAAATAAATACGAGGTACACAATCACCAAAAAATACTTAACTACTTCGATTTGGCACACAAGGGTTCACACTAGATGATCTAGCATCATCACAATTATCACATAAAATAAATACTTAGTCTTATTTATTTTATTTTGGAAAAGTAATTTCTACTCATTGAAAACTACTTAAGATTTAATATTCTCCACTTTAAAATATGGGATCATGTTGACACATGTCATCACCACATATTTCAATACTTGGGAATGTGATTTAAAGTGGTGTCACAATTTAATAAGGTTTAACATTATTATTTTAATTGGTTAAAGTGACTAGAAATGCCTATGGGACATTCCTTTAGTACTTGTCCATGATTACTGCAATTAAACCTAGATATTTTTATATATTCAGAAAGGCCTTAACAAATGTGATTTTTGAGAGTTGGAATCAACTCAAAAGCATTTTTGGTTGATTTTTGAAAAATGTTTGAATGCAGAAAAGTCTCTGCCTTATTATTTTTACTATAGGTGATCTATACTTCCAAATGGTTTTAATCCAACGGGCTTGGATTAACAATTTCAATACCTTTCTAGCAAAATTGGTTTCATGCAATTTGGTTTAGTGAATCTCTTTGCATCGATTTTTGAATCTACTGACAGAACTAGAGTTTGAACTAAATGGAAAAAAATCTAAATTTGAACTAACTGGGTCGCGCGGGAACTAACTGGGCCGGCCCACTGCGCACAACGCAGCGTGCGGGCTGAGTTAAGTGATGGCCCCATCTGTCAGCGACTCAAATTACGTGAATCGGTATCCTTCTATCCAGGCCCTACAATTAGAATCTAATCGAACGACTGGGGTTCATCATCGACGACGAACAGCTCCGACGAGGTCTAAACACTAACACGGCGGTGGGGGTCGTGTGAGGCTCACTAGGGCTCCAGCTAGGGTCGGTGTTGGGGGCGAACGACATTGTCGATGATGACAGTTCAAATGGTGGCTACAATAGCTCTTGGGGCGGCTCCAATCAACGGCTCCTCTTCTCCTCCTCCGTGGTATACTCCGGTGAAATTCCTGCGACCTGGTGCTCTCCTTTCTCCGGGGAAAGGTGTGGGAGGTTCTATGAGAGGTGGGGAGTGGCATGGTGTGACGAATTGGGGCTGGGGTGGCCTTCTTTTATAGCCGAGCGAGAGAGGCAGTGCGGCATGGGCACAGCTCGTCGGAGTCGGCTGTGAAGTGAGCTAATGACATGGCTCAGAGGCTAGGACGGTGCATGGTCTCCTGGTGATGCTCAAGGACGTAATGGCGCGGAAAGGGGCACTTGAGAAAGGTCGGGAATGGTCGATGATATGCATGGCACCGACGGTGATTTTAGCAACGCACAGGTGCTACGGTTCGCGTGGCGGCGAACGGGGATGTCTGGGATTTTCCTAGGGTCGTGGTGATCGCAGGCACGGGCGGCGAAGGCGAGGCGTGGTGTGTGCGAGCATGTCGGGCGCGGCACTCTGGCGTGCTCTCGGCATGGCGTAGAGACATTTGGCGCGGTGCGTTCTCTGTGGTCCAGTGCTTGGCTGCTTGCGAGGGCTAGACAGGGGGTGGCGGTGGACGTTGGGCTGCCTCCTGGACATGGTGGCTAGGCATGGCGAACGCTCCTGCTAGCATGCCATGGTCGGCTAGCAAGGGGTGGCTCGGGTTGGCACGACATGGTGCAAAGGGTAGGGTTCTAGCTTGTGTCAATGCAGTGTGGTCACTGGGGGAGACAATGGGTGAGAGTAGCGTGCAAAGAGGAAACAAAGCATTGATCAAAAACAGTGATAGTTAGGCAGGTTTTACTGTGCTCACCAAGTGTTTGACAAAATGGCCGAAAGGAATCAAGATTGAAATTTTTGAACGAGATTTGGCGAGTGTACTGGTCACATACATGGTAGTCTCTGGTTGCCTGGGTTTGTCAAGGTGAACTGGTTTGAGTGGTTTTTGAGAAATGGTGATCTTAGTTCCGATACTTGATTCAATTTTCAAATGTCATTTGAATAGATTTGCAAAATGTTTCTGTGGGTTTGCAAGGTGGGCTTGGGTTCACTTTTACTTGGTATAGAAAGGGGGTGAAAAGAATTGGATTTGTTTCTGTTAGGAATCTTGGACTAGAAACACTCAAAGTGGTCTAGTGGTTAACTTTGGTCAAAATGACCATTAGCTCATATTGTTTATTTTTGAATTTCTAATGATTTGATTTGCTTGGAATTGATTTAGATGATGTTGTTTTCATCTTTAAACCAATCCTTGCCATTCATAACAATCAAATAAGTCATTGCAAGCATTCATGCATTCATCACATACACACATGCATTAATATTGATTTTAATAATAAAAGTTTTTGTTAACCCCAAACTTGGGTGATTGGAACTTGATAACCTTGATTAATATTTTTGGGATGTTATAGTGTTGTCCGCTATGGTTGCACCATTCGCACCTATCCTTCTGGGTTTGACTGCATGGTGTTTTCGATGAACACAAGCCAGTTACATGCAGCTAACCCATGGAAAATGGTTACTGACCTTGGATCATATTCTCTTTTCCTTGGCGTGAACTATCCGATACACATTCTAGTAGGCGGTGCAAATGATCCGCCAGGACATCTGACGGGAAGGAACTATGTTTACACCTCACACCAAGAAGTTGGTTGTGAGTATAGGACACATCCTGAAATTTCCCGCTTCAGTCTGAATGGTGATGCAGCTGTTGGTTTCCACACCAACAGCTGCTGGATATGGTCGGAGACTCCATTTTGGTTCATCCCAAGCTTCTCAAACGCCCTGGAGTGGAATGAGCCGGTTCAAGGATAGATCATTTGGTCTCGGCCGTTTTTTCAACTCTTTCTTTTGGCTGGTTTAGCTAATGTAAGTACTACTCAGCATTTAGTTTCGCACCCGGTCTGGCTTGTAAAATACTCTGTATGACCAAACTCCTTTTGTAAACTTGGCAGTGTCTCTAGTATGTATGTTTTACCAAGATCGTAAAAGAACTTTATTTAGGAGTATAGTTGTAACTCTACTAGTACTACCTAATTTCTTCCAGAATGTTGTATGGTATAGTAGTTGTATAGCAGTCCGTCGTTTTGTTTCTTTTTTCACTGCAGTTTAGGTTCTGTAACAAGCTATTGTAGGTAAGTTGGACGTGTAGGTACTACACTCTAACTGCATGCGGTGGATCACGAAGTTTCAAGGTTTACAAGTAAAAACATGTCGCTCATTATGGCATCGCCAGTGATTTGACAAGGCAGTACTGTACGACGGTGTGCTAGTCTCGATGAAGCTAGCTGGAGTTACTAGCTGCCGCAGAAGAGAGAGAGGGGGTTTTGCACATGCCGGTGCATGTGGCAGCACGTTCCTTCCGAGACAAGCTATATTTAACTCCCTCACCGGCCTTCCCCTACGCACATCCAAGTCAGTCCCTTCTTCCATCTACTACCGCGCTCTAGCCTCTCGCTCCATATTGCTGCCGACCATCTCCTCGACTCCGTCCTCTACAGGTGGTGGTGAGATCGGCGCATCAACCTTCTATAGGGCGGAGGCGCATCCGTTATCCCTGTCCCGTCACGGAAATGGCGATTTGTGGAATACTACAACACTCGTACATATTCCCCTCCGTTTCACAATATAAGATGTTTTAGTTTTTGTGAAACGAATGTATCGAGATTCACTTCGAACTTACATGGTAGAGTTGATGATGTAGTTAATTTTTAATTGTCTATTGCGCAGCTAAACCTGGGGATGGTTTGAAAACTGCCCCATACCCCAACTGAATCCAAACTATTTTTCCCATTTTCCCAACCCAAACTGAAACTATCTAAAAATAATATCAACTCAACCAGAACCAAACCCACTCAATCTTGCACTCAAACCGAACCAAACCGAGTGCCCATCCATGGTTTAAAACCAATTACTAAATGGGTTGAAAATTGTTTGCTCTAGTGGGTCCTCGCGTGACTCAGTGCAGTTTCAGGAGCGCATGCAGGAGGTAGACAGCGGTATACGCAGGTGACTCCGCCCCATGCGCTTGTACTGGTGCCGCTTAGCCCGAGTGTCTAGGTACGACCAATAATAATAGCACACCTAAGAAGCACGAGCATCCGACAGAAAGTTTCAGCAAAAATGCCTAAACCAATCTCACCAATGGGGTATTAACCATGGGTTAAACTATTTGTAACCGGAACTGTTTAGACCCATACCTGATTAAACCAAACTGTTTGCTACATAAATCTGAATCAAACCAAATTGGTGTCAGAATTAGCCTGTTTGGAACCAAACTACATAATCCCACAGAGGGAAACCAATCCAACCTATCCGGTTATGTCCAAACCATTCTCACATTTATGCGCAACATTGTCATGTGTAGAGTAGTTCTTATCTTGGGTATGCATCCTTTTTTGTACACTAGGATTGCATGGAAGCTTGGTTTCTGGGCTAGACCCCATAACTGAGAATAGTGGGGATTAGTTCAAATTTGGTAGTTCAACAGCGCAAACTTTTCTACATTTGCATATGTTTGATGATCAACATCATGTAGTAATTTGTTACAATATTACAACTTACTACAGAAGGAGATAGGGGATGGGGCCAAAAATAGGATTCTTGATGAAATAGTTTCCAATTCTATGAATTCTGCTATACCGGATGGCAAGGTCAATCAATAGAACGACATATGTTCTTGCGTCCCTCGTGGATGCTTATGTTCTTGCGTCCCTCCCAGATGCTTTGGTTATAATCTCTGTTTATCTTGTAACTGCAGAAGCACAAAGTTGAAGAAGACTCTCAGTTTCCTGATCACAGGGTTGAAAATGGATGTCATATTGCTACACCTAAGACGCCACCTTGTTAACCTTCTGTGGAGACGCCACCTTGTTTAAATTCTGTGGAGACTGATGCAGCTAGTACTGATGAGCCTATACCTTCCATCGTCGTGCCAGATGATGGAGGTGGTGGATTTGTTTTACCATCGGCTGAGACTCGTGCGGGTGGAGCTGTAAGTGAAGAGCCTCTAGAGGACATTGTGGTGCTGGATAGTTCACCTATTGTGGAGACTCATGCTACCGGTGATGGCGCTGCTGTTGGTGCTGCTGATCCTGCTCCCGAAATCATTATGCCACCTGAAGGAGGTGGTGAATTGGGTTTAGAATCTGAAAGACACTGTTGCACCTGAAGGTGGTGAACTGTGATATGGAGCTATCTTTCTTATGATTTGTATGCTTTTCTCTAGAACTTGTATTATGGAGCTACCTTCGCTTTTGGCTGTTGAACTGTACTGTGGAACCGGAACTACTTCAAGTATGTAATCATATTTGGATGCTTAAGTATTATCGATGATAAAGCAATGCTAACTGAGCTCCACGGGAATTGGCTCTGCCACTTCCAGGCATGCTCCCTGTCTCGTCTCCGTTTCATAAGAACGGTGAAAAGATGGTTCTGTTCCTTTTCTTGTAATGTCAGTATGCTCGTGTTATTGATCTGGCAACTTTGTGCTGAATTTGTTGGTTACCCAATCGGCTTTTTTTAAACAATCCAATCGGTTTTTATGACTCTGCATACAAACATATTTGTTCACATAACTTGAACAGCAAACCATTTCTTCTTTGGATCCACTAACACAAGGAAACATGCGGTTATTTTTTTGAAACAAGGCAAAAGATTTTCCATTTTAATTGATAGAGTGGGATATGCAATTCAATTACATTAAGATAGCTACTCGTACAAGTCATAGAATGATAGGGATTGCCATAGGAAATCATTACCTCCAACATCTTGTTCTACAGAAGGTGGTCTACCAGATCCACAACCTTCTTTTACTTGGGACGACAATGTCAAGTGCAGGATTTCGAGTTTATACACAATCCAGTGCAGGTTCATTAGGACAACCTCCAGCTGCGTCAGTCTCTACAGAAGGTACATCAGCGCTATGGCAAACACCATTCAAAATTCTTGCTGAAGCTGTTGTTATACTCTATCATCTGGACAATAGATAAGGGCCAAAAATTCAAGCTCCAAAATCTAGTTTTACAAAATAGACAAGAGGTTAGCCCATGTGGACAATTAATAGACAATTTCACTGTGCAATTTGAGCGTCTTACATGATTCTTATACCTTACTAGTCCATCCGGTCTTTTTATTGGTGGAACAAAATTTAATTGTAATTTTATTTCTCTAAAGAACCAACAAAACATAGCCAAGTCAGATATCTGAATATATCTAATTTTTGTACAGCCTACTTATATATGAAGATGTCTTTGCATAACACTCACTTAGAAATTTGTCTACGGATATCTTCCCGCTCCTTAGAAATGCGGAGTGGACGTTCTATAGGGTACATCCATCCATATTGTACTGTACCTCTAAGTACTTCGTCATCACGTACATCAATAGCCAAATGCTCCATCGTATCAAAGAAGGATGAGAAATATATCAGGTAAACATCTTGCACAGGATCTCTACCAAGTCCTTTTAAGATGTTTTCCAACTCTTTCCAGAGCTTTACTCAAGATTTATCTAGCCAAATCTGCAAGCACCATGTAAATTTACATGTTCAGAAGCTTTAACTATTTCTAGGAGAGGTGGAGTACAAACCAAAGCCAAGAAGAAAGTCCAGTGCCTGAATCTCGCAGGCGAAGCGTGGGGATCGCCTAGCTGACCGCCCGCCGGTCCATCTCATGAATAACGGCGCGGCCAATCGTGGTAGGCCGGCATAGCTGATAGAAAGTCGTCGAGAAGTTTTTTTAAGGCGTGTGGAGAAGTTCGTGTCTTGGTTCTAAAATTTTAAGAGACAGGGGCTGGTTACTCAATTGAAGGAGTTTGGGGTCTCGGCGGATAGTTTTGGCGGGCGCGGGGTGTTTGTCCCAGTTTGCCAACATATTTCTCAGAAATATCAGTGAATATTTTATACCTTGTTTCTTCCCCTAGTAGATGTTTTTTTTTTCAAATCCGACCGATCCCTAGCAGGTACGTTGGGATTTTAACTATCGAGGCAAAGAAATTAGCCCATTCGGTCTCATTATAGCCCAAGACATTTTAATTTGGCCTTTTCTGGGTCACTCGGCTACCACAAAGAGAACATGGAATATAACCCATGGAAAATATCCCATCAACGCCTACCTCTCCCATTTTTCTTCAATTCGGCCTTTTTGAGCTTTGTCGCCCCACCCCTAAAAACTCCGTCTATCCATGTTTTTTAAGTAGAAACTACTACGAACTACATTATATATAGCATTGTTTAGTTGAGCTGCCAGCAATCACGCGTAGCACATGGACTAGCAAATTTAGGAGACAATAAATAAGTTATATACGATCCTAGAATACATTTTTTAACATTTTAAAAAATCATAACATTTTATTTGCGTAGTGGCAAGGCATGCAGTTTACCTGTCCTGAAGTCTCGAGTTTGAAGTTTAAATCCTACACTTATAGTATTCCTATGTAGATTACCATTTTATCTATAGCAATATTTTTGTACTAAGAGGCTGACATGGCCGACCCACCTGCCTGCAGCTGGAGCCCATCAATCTTACTATACAAGAGAGGCTAACATGTGGGCCCCAACAGCAAGACCATACACGTCTGCCGCATCGAGCAACGTTACAATGGTCAAACCGACAGAGGTGACCGAAAAAATGTTCAACATACACACATTTCCTATACAGATCAGGCGGACATGTGGGACCCAGCAGCGAAACCATATACAGTGAAGGCATCAAGCAACGTTGCCAAGTTCGAAACAGGAAGGCGCAAGCGAGAAAAAAAGTCCAGCATGCACATGTTTCTTCTAATGAGAGGCTGACATGGGGGACCCACCAGCTTGTATTAGCGGCTGATGCATTGAGCAAGACAAGTTCGAAACACGGAGGATCTAGCGAGAAAAAAATCCAGCATGCAGATGTTTCTTCTAATGGGAGACTGACATGAGGGACCCACGAGCCTGTATAAACGGTTGATGCATCGAGCAATGTTGCCAAGTTCGAAACAGGGAGGCACGAGCGAGAAAAAATTCAAGCATGCACATGTTTCTTATAATGAGAGGCTGACATGGGGGACCCACCAGCTTGTATAAACGGCTAATGCATCGAGCAACGTTGCCAAGTTCGAAACATGGAGGAGATAGCGATAAAAAAGTCCATCATAGAACGTTTCATTTACGGAGAGGCTGGCATGTGGGACCCACCAGAAAGACCTTATATAGGTGCTACATCGAGCAACGTTGCCAAGTTCGAATAAGCTAGGCGCGAGCGAGAAAAAAGTCCAACATATACACGTTCTTCTAATGAGATGCTGACATGTGGGACCCAACAGTGTAACCAAATAGCAGACTCATCGAGCAACGCTATCTAGTTCAGAACAGAGTAGCACTAGATAAGAAAAAAATTCCATCATATACACACTATTCTTCTAATGTGAGGCTGACATATGGGACCCACCAGCCAGTATAAATGGCTGATGCATCGAGCAACGTTGCCAAGTTCGAAACACGGAGGCGCCAGCGAGAAAAAAAAAGTCCTACATGCACATATTTATTCTAATGAGATGCTGACATGTGGGATCCAGCAGCGTGACCAAACGGCAGATTCATCAAGCAAGGCTATCTAGTTAGGAATAGGGTAGCGCTAGAGAAGGAAAAAATTTCAGTCGTATACACACGATTCTTCTAATGAGATGCTGACATATGGGACCCACCGGCCTAAATAAACGGCTGATGCAACGAGCAATGATATCAAGTTAATACGGAGGCATGACCGAGGGCTAAAGTTCCATCATATAGACGTTTCTTCTAATGAGAGTATGACACGTGGGGCCCAGCTGCGTGATTATGCATCTGGCAGCGCTACCAAGTTTGGAACAGGGCAGCGCGATCAAGGGCAAAAAATCCATCATACACACGTTTCTTCTAATGAGAGGATGACAGGTGGGCCCACATGCATGATTAAATGGCACGCAATCAAGTTCGAAATAGGATAGCAGGAGCAAACGAAAAAAATTCCATCATACACACAATTCTTGTAATGAGAGGCTGGCATGTGGTACCCAACATCGTGATTAATGGCAGATAGATCGAGTAACGTTATCGAGTTCATATCAGGAAGGCACGAGCCAAGAAAAAAATCCATCATGCACATGTTTCTTCTAGAGTGAGGATGACACGTGGGACCCAGCAAACTAATTAAACGGCAGATGCTCGAGCGATGCTATCAAGTTCGAAACAGGGAAGGAAAAAAATTCCATCATACACATGATTCCTCTAATGTGAGATAGACATGCGGGACCCAGCATCTTGACTAAACGGATGAGGCATCAAACAACGTTATCGAGTTCAAATCAGGGAGGAGCGACCAAAAAGTTTGGTCCGCTAGAGTCACTAACGTCCGGGACCCACATGCCAAAAAATACTTCGGCGAGTCAACATCTCGTGAGAAAGCGGGAATCTTACTTCTGCCACGTGCCCGTCGAGCTTCCTCCATGTTTTTAGCAGTTTCGTCGTAGTAGAGGAGCGCGAAACTGGAAAAAAAAGTTTTGCATCGGCCACGGTCGAGCCAAGATTTTCGTCGCAGAAGAGGCACCTTCTACGACGACCGACGGGACCAGTCATTGCGGAAGGAAACATTTCTTGTAGTGAATGTCCATCATCAGGAAACCTTTGATCATATTGTTAATCAACGAGCTAGTTTACAAGAGAGGCATAACTAGGAACTCTCTATTTGTTTATTAAACACACATGTATTAACATTTCCGTATTAATACAATTATAGCATGAAAAATAAACATTTATCATAAACAAGAAATAAGATAATAACCACTTTATTATTGCCCCTCGGGCATATTCCCTTTAGTATCCCACTTGCACTAGAGTCAATTGTAGCACCCCGACAAAAACCGCTAATAGAAATCGCATGTCTTTATCTTGTGCATCATCATATCATCATGCATATCTATATCCTTTAAATCTTTTCACCAAAATCCTATATTTATTTTCTAAATATCCCTGTCTTTTATTTCAAATTAAAAACCCGGGGTCATCCGGATATTTTTTGTCTAAAAATTCTTTATAAAAATATTTTATAAAATATATCAAACAACTATATATGTAAAATAAAACTATTTAAAAAAACCTAGGGGAGGTCGCCACCGACCAGGCCCAAAGGCCTAGCCAGTAGCCGGACTACAACCCCAGGAACCCTAGCCCTAACCAGATCCCACCTACCCCAAACCACTCTCTCCGCCGTCGCCACACTTCAGCGGCACGCAAACACCATGCACGCCTACGCACGCGCGCGCCTAGCCACCCACCAACCATCGTGATGCACGCACACATCCCCATCCCGCACAATTGCTCGGCCCCAGCGCATGCACCCCTGCCCCCACCCGGTGGCACACACACCCGCTCGTTACACACGCCGCACGCCTCTCCCCGACATGCAATACGACCATCACGCGGTCAACCACTCGCCCCGCTCACCTAGTTCCCCACCACGTCTGTCTTCCTCGCGATCCCCTTTTGCCCCTGGCGCTCGCCACCCGCCTCCACTCCCTCTGGTGCTCGTCGTCCGCCGCCTCTCTCCCCTCCCAGTGAGCGTGAATCCATCGTCGGGCCATCCCGACCCGTTGCACTGCTCACCCCTGCGCCTCCCTCACCATGGGAGCCCCTCCGTCCACTGCCGCCTGCACGTCGACCTCTCCCCAATGCGGCCTTCCTCTTCCTCACCGAGCTGCATCGTTCGCCGCGCCCCTCTGCCTCGTGAGCTAACGCGTGCGCCCCAAGCTCACTGGCGCCCCTCACCGAGCTTCCTGCAACGCCTCCTGCTTACGGCCACCTTCTGTCGTCCTTCGGTGCTGTCTGCACCTTGGTCCTGTTGTCGCTGTTCCTCGGCCCTGCGACCTTGTTTTCGTTGGTAGCAGGCATTCCACGCCACCCCTTCGCCGTGTATGTACCCTGCAGGAATTTTGGCAGTTAGAGTTTGTTCATCGCATATGTGGTACTTTGTCACGTGGTTGTATCTGTTAACAGAGAAGTTAGAGTGATGTGGGGATGTTGGCTACATCGTGGTGTTGCTCAGGACAGAATCCGGGAACCCCTACAGGATCAAGACTCCGACAAGATCGCCTACGCGGACGCAAAGTTCTCCTCATGGAACCCCAAGTACTTCTCGGATCCGGACCTCAAGATCGCCTTCATGGACCCGGTGAATGGAGTTCTCCATCATGGAACGCCAAGGCCCTGTAACATCCCAAAAATACTAAACTTGGATCATCAAACTCTAATCATCAAAATTAGGGTTAACAAAAACTTTTCTAAATAAAAATATGAAAGCATGCATGTGTGTATGCATCCCATTTTGAATTCTTTTGAATTGCCTTGTTTGTGTGTTTCTTTACTTGTAAAATGATTCTTAGGTGAAATAAACATCATCTAAACAATCCCCACACTTTTCCCAAAGACAAATAAATCAAAATAAGCCAAATTGAGTGAATGGTCATTTTGCCCAATTTAACTCCCATGCCTACTTCGGCTGCCCCAAACTTTCAGAACTTAACAGAAACTTGTTTGGATCTTTACACCCCTTGATAGTACTCATAAAAAAGTATCAAGGCCCACCTTGTGATCAGCCAGAAACTTTCAAATGCATAGTTTAAATGACAATTCAAAATTGAATCTTTATCATATGGGAAGATCCCACTTTTTCAAAAACCACTCAAACAAGCTCAACTTTCAAAATCCAAGCATCTGCAGACTCACCAGCACCAACCTAGCACACCCACCAAAAATCTTTTCAAAATTCAAAACTTGAATTCTTGCGGCCATTTTATCAAACACCTTGCAGATACAAATCAAACAAAATCCTAACACTATGGTGAGCAGTGATTCTTGCCTAACTTATTCCCTCTCTGGATACAACAAGGCTTTAGTAGATCACCTAGCTCAATTGCAAACCTCTAGCATCATTGTAAGCTAGGCAATGTCATCAATGGAGAGCAGGCCGAGTGCACCCTTGTCACCCCCATGTCGACAGCAAGCTAGGAGAAGAAACAAGCCTAGCAAACATGTCTGGGAGCAAGCCAACACCCCACCGCCACTCCCTGTCCAGCGCTCGAACGTTGCCAACCCCTGGACCACACGCACGAACCATGCCAAGCTCGCCAGCAACCATGCCGAGAGCGCGCCCCATGCGCCACGCTCGACCGACGCCCACAGACCGCGCGCCGCCCTCGTCGCGTGCATACGTGATCACCACCATCCCAGCAACCCCGCAGACACGCTCGTTCGCCGCCGTGCGGACCATGCACGCAGTGCGCATTAAAAACCTCCGTCGGGCACGCGCAGAGCACCGCCGCGTTCCGACCAAACCGCACCGCCCCATGCCTCACCACCATGTTGTTGAGCATCACCAGGGAGCACCGCACCGCCCCCTACCGTCGCCCACGCCGATAGCCCTTTGTGCCATCGACCACGACGAGCTCACCTTGTGCCCCGTCAGTCCCCTCTTTCCACTATAAATAGAGGCCACCCCCAGCCGAATTGAGCACACCATCTCACTCCCCTCTCCTCACTGATCGTTCCACCCCGTTCCCAAAGCAAGGCGAGCAGCACTTTGCCGGAATTTCACTGGAGTCTGCCGCCTTTGGAGAAGAAGGGAGCCAGCGATTGGAGCCGCCCCAGGAGAAGCTGCCGGTACCAGGAGGTTCACCGTCGTCGACTTCGTCGTTCGCCCGCCTCGCCGACCCTCGCCTGAGCCCCAGTGAGCCCCCGACGACCCCCACCTGCCGCGATAGGTTTCTGTCTCGCCAGCATTTCCCAACGTCGACGATGACCCTCAGCCGTCAGATTAGAACAAGATCCCATGGCTCACATCGCCCCATACCGCTTCGCACCCCTCGTCTCACTGACGCGTGGGGACAGCGACTTAACCAGCCCGCGTAAGCGCTGTGCTTAGCAGGCCGGCCCAGTATCGTTTCCCCCGCAGCCCAGTCATTTGAAATTAACCTTTTCCATTTTATTTCAAACACACTTCTGCACCTAGATTCAAAAATCAACACAGATCTATTCACTGAACCAAATTGAATGAAACCAATTTTTTTAGAAAGTTCTGGAAATGCTGAATCCAAGCCCATTGGATTCAAGTCATTTGGATCTGTAGATCATCCTTGGTAAAAATAACAAGGCAGAAGCTTTTCTGCATTCAAACATTTTTCAAATTTAAACCATGATAGCTTTTGAGTTGATTCCAACTCTCAAAAATCACATTTAACCATACCTTTCAGAATATATAAAAATATATAGATTTACTTTCATAAATAATGACCAAGTAATAAAAGAATGCCACATAGGCATTTCTAGTCACTTTATTTAATTAAAATAAAAGGTTAAACCTTATTAAATTGTGACACCACTTTAAATCACATTCCCATGTACTGAAATATGTGGTGATGACATGTGTCAACATGATCCCATGTTTGGTTTGGAGAATATTAAATCGTAAGTAGTTTTTCAATGAGTAGAAATTACTTTTCTAAAAATAAAAGGAATTAAACCAAGCCTTAATCATGTAATGTTAGAGATGATGCTAGATCATCTATAGGCCCCCTTTTGTGTGATGATTGCAAGTAGTTAAGTATTGTTTGGTGATTGTGTACCTCGTATTTATTTATAGACGCTAGTACCGACCAAGGATACGAGGAGGAAGGAGGATACTACGAAGAAGAAGCCGAGGAGAACTTCAACCACTGCTATGCTCAAGGCAAGCTATTAACCTGGCAAGCTAACACTTGCAAAATACTATACCCATGCAAGCAAATACTTTCTTGTTACCATTCCAACTATATGCCTTAAGCATATGTGATCATACCCACTTGATACCCCCTCCTAGTTTTATTCGCAAGCTTTCTATTTTATTTCTTTATAAAAGCTACTTACTTAGAGTTTACTTAAGTGAATTGTAGATTCTAGAAAGATAATTGAAGGTTGCATAAAGAGCATAAAATTTGGCCTAAGCTAGATAATCTTTATGTTATCCTAAGGCATGAGATTGAACTTAGTTAAAACTCCACTTATTTACCACCCCTCATTAGTACTTACCCCCACTTGTAGATGCTAGTGCTAAGCATAAAACCTGATCAAATTTAGATGGGAATACTTGGTGGAAAAATGATTACGAAAACCTTGGAATGATGGATCATTCTATTGAAATGTTTTGGACATGTGTTTCCGAACACCAGATGATTTATGGTGATGAAAATGTTGAGGCATGAGCCTTAGCCCTTTATAAAACTGATGGTTGTCTGAATGCGATACCATTCCAATTTTACCGTACAACCACAATACCCGAAAATTGGGTAGGGCTTGACTGGAAACTTATATACCTTAGTATTAGTTCCCTCACGGCCAAGGTCTGAGCTGAGGCTACCTTGTGAAGATTGTCCACCTGTGCAGTACCCAAGATGACAGTTGGTCATGGTTGGGAGGCCAAACTCACAGGAGAGGTGCTTATACTAGGGCATGTAACTGAAAAGTTAGGATTGATTATCCGCATACTGAGTATGGTGAATTCAGTATTTGTTCCTGACGGATGTATCGAATGTTGTGGTGAAAGTGTACAATCTCTACAGAGTGTCAAACTATTCGAATAGCCGAATCCGCGGTTATGGAAAGTTGGAGTGGCCATATAGTTCCCTCGTCAGATGTTTTCAAAATGACTTGTGAAATTAATTGAGACTTTGAATTGACTACAGCAGGGTTGTGATACGAAATACAAGTTCCCACTTAGGGTTATAAAACTTTAACTAGAATTCTTTGCTTCTTAACTTAGTAGAGGTAAATCTGGCTTTTTGCAAAACAACCCTATAGCCTAGTGTCCTATTACAAAAACCCCCTTCACTTGTTAGTATTAGTTTGCGAGTACTTAAAGAGTACTCATGGCTTTGTCCCTGGCTATTCCCATGGCCAGACTATGAAGAGGAGTACCTGCAGGATGGACCCCAGGAAGGTTACGATAACTAGGATCATCTCCCATCGTCAACATTGCATGTGACCCCGAAGATCGAGCTTCGCCTACGCTACCGTTATTATTCCGTATTCCGCTGCTTGTGCTGTATTAAGACTAGATCATGAGATCCTTATTTGGTGTAAAACCTTATGTATGGTTTGTAATGGATGATGTACTGTGGTATCCAATTATGTTATGTCTCGCAAAAATGGTAATCCTGGGATTGCAATGTATGGCATAACAGGCATCTGGGATTAAAAATCCGGGTGTTGACAGGCCCCCTTCTCAGAAAACCGGAGACCGAACCCAGGCTTTGTCTTCCTCCTCCCCAAGATTCCCGAAGACCGATCTCGTCGAGCCCCAAGACCTTCGAACCCCTAATGTGTGACCTTTTCTAAGCCCATATTTTATAATATATGATATCCACCTTGTTGCATATTAAATTGTTCATACTTGCATGCATATTGTGGGTGTTTGGGGGCATGTTGTCGACTCATCTACTAATTAAATATGGAGACCATATGTGGGCTTTTCTAGTCTTAAATTGGCCCCATTTAAATTTGTGTAGCAAACTGATGAACTAATTTCGCCTTGTTAAGACAACATTTAAATTGCGGGGTATCTAAACAACTTGAATCATCTAAATAATTGTCGGGACCCCGGTTCCGCTTAATATTGCCTAATTGCATCGCATCCTTGACATGTCATACATCATATATGCATCATGCCTGATCTTCTGCCGTAGTATTAAATAGTGCATCCGGTGTTTCTTCTAGTTCTTTGTTTCTTCACGGATTAGGCCGATGAGTTAATGCGAGTGTCGACCCAATCTTCGGATGAATCTTCGGCAATATTTTAAGGCGAGCATTCTCCCCTTTCTAACTATTTTGTCTTTATAGTCTTTATTTCCTCCTGTTTATCTATTGCTATCTGTGTTGTGATGCTATAGATTTCGTACCCCTTTATTTTCCCCTACAACCCCTATATTGCCATGGAGACATCCTATTACCTGTTGTTTGATAGACAGTCGGCCTTGCGAGTCGTAGTTGCTTGCTCAGATGCTTCTTCGTGTCGTCGATGTTCCATTGAGGTTGGGGGTTGTCATATGCTTAATGGTGGAGATGATCATTGCTTTAATTAACGTTTAATAACTAAAATTGAAGGTAGGTAAATAATGCAGAGGAACTGGTGGGTAATAGACAATATTTGGGTTTTAACCGCCCACTTGTGTCCCGTAGGACCCCGAGTTCTTGACACCTGTTCCGACATCGAGCGCGCTAACCACGGGTGGGGTGTGTGGGAACCCCCATCGATTTAGTACCTGATTTCAAAGTACTATACTAGGGACCACAAAGTAGTTTTGGGCTTTATTACTATCTTGTACTTATGCCATGATTTACTGCTTTATTTGCGATTGCGCGTGGAGCGCCTGTACTGTTTAGGAAAAAATGTGGAATGTTTCCGCAGTATCGACAAGCCCAGTCACACTTTCCGATTCCCAGTCGTTTACGGCCATTGACACAAACCCTGGGTCCGTCTCAGAAACTGACCGACTTCGTTGCGGGTAGCTTAGTGGGGTGGCCCCCATGTTCTTGCTTTGGGTCTGTGAAATGTCGTGTCTAAAACCCCGTCGACATACTGTTGGGTGTATGTTTTGTGATCTTGTACCTACCTGATCTGACAACAAGGGTGTAGGTGCGTGTGGAAACTTTGGTGCACCCCTGAAGGGTTAAATCTTTTCGTGAAGCCGTGTCCATGGTTATGGACGACTTGGAGCATAGTTCTCGATCATAAACAACTATAACTAAAGTTTACTGTTATAATATGACTTGTTTCTGATATGACTAGTAAGTTGGATAACCACCATGGAAAGAATGAATAAAACTGCCAACCGTGTGAGTTTCCTCGACATAACTTCCTCGTTTGGTCTCGAGGGGGAAATACCAGGATGGGTATGATTGGAGGTAGTATCAGGTTGGATCCGAATAGGTCTTTCTCATCTCTCTCTAATATCCGATAGTTGTATCGAGTCTCTACAGGTTGTTTAGTGCATGCTACACTGCCGCTTCAGTCCACCATACCTATGTAGGCGAGAGCCGCCGAATTCTAAGACTCGCCGTGTACTAGCCTCAGTACTGATCGCTCTCTTTTTTCTTTGCCCTTTGTCGTCACCCCTTTTGTTTGAGCAGGTTATGAGATCGACGTCGTTAGCAGGGTTACCCTTCCGGCTTGGCCTGGGAAGGGTTATGGACGCCGTTGGTTATTCTTCAGGGCTCTTAGCTCAATTTGCATCTTATCCGTACTCGGATGTTGTATAGTTTTCAAGGTGATTTGGATCTTTGTACTGTATATTTGTATTATTGACTCGTTGAGTCGTTGTTGTATATATCTGTTCTGTGGGTTCCATCGTGGACTATTGTGTAATGATATTACTTCATTTTCCACCCGCACAAAAGTGCCTGGTGGGCACCTTTGAATCATTTCTATGCGGGTTTGGAGGGAATCGCTAAAACTTGCATAGGGCCGATCTAGGGGTGTTACATCAATAATCTAGTTTGAAAAACTTTGTATATTGAACACCTATGGCTTTCTGGTGTTGCATATACACGATTGCTAGTGTTTAACATAATCTCCGGATCTGACAGTTTCAGGTTCGTGTGTATTTGCATGTCTTTGCATCTCCACGAATCACTCATTCTCTAATGAGATGGCATTGTATGAATTTGGTCTTTTGGTGAGACCTTTAGTTCCTTGGAGTTAAATCATGTCGATACTATTGTCGTACAATATATCTTTATAGTGTTAGCCCATTGCGAATCACACCTTAGTTTGATAACAAACTACTTGACACAAATGCCCTCCTATGCTGCTACAACAACAGTCATATACTTAGCCTTTTGTTGTAGTATCTGTCACAATGTCTTAACTTTGGAATTCATCCAAATCCATCATGGAATCTCTTTTCTATTTCATTTTGCCACCCATAGTTTAAATTGAGATAAACTTAATCTTGTATATTGTGACAAAACTAGTATCAATGTAACACTTTACAATGAACTATTTGTAACTGTTTGTCACCTCTACATAAATATATTCTTACTTCTTCCAGAAGATCATAAGAATATCCTTACTATCGTCCAATGACCATCTTATGAGTCATTTCGGTATATGCTCATAACATTTAAAGCATATGACATATCTGGATGTGTACATATCACGGTATGATTGATTAAAATATTACTTGTGATTTCACTCACCAAGTGTCAAAACACTTGAATCTTGTTTCACTTATCAAGTGTCAATACACTTGAATCTTGATTTAATTCTTTTCCATGCGACAATAACCTTTCTTGTTGTTTCCATATTAAACTCATTCAATATCTTATATATGTACGTTTAGCATAACCATATTAGTTTCTCAATCTATTCATATATACATTGATGCCTAATATTCGGGTTTTGCCTAAGTCTTTCATCGAAATGAAATTCTTAACCTTTTTCAATAAAAGATACATAATTTTCAATCAGCAATATGTCATCCACATAATGTATTAGAATTGTGTCTCAGCGCTCCCACTTAATTTCTTGCAAATTCAAGCATCTTCATTGTCTCCGATGAAATTAAACTCCTTTAACATTTTCATCACGGTGAAGATTCGAACTCCACGATGCTTACTTCAACCATTGAAGTTTGCATACCCTTTTAGCATCCTTTGAATTTAACAAAACCCTTTGGATCGTGTCATGTACACGTCCTAGGTAACCATTCTATTAGAAGAACTTTGTTTTGATTATTCAACTACCATAAATATTGCTATGAAAGATCAAATCTTGTCATAGTCAACTCCTTGAACATTGTCGTAAAAACTTTACCGACATGTCGACTATTTCATAGATGTGAAATATCCATGTATGTCTCTTTATAGATCCAAATACGACCAATAGGTTTTTTTACGCCTTTTCGGAGGGTCTTCCAAGTTCAAAAACTTGATTTCTCGTGTATGGAACTATCACGGATTTCATGGCGTAAAGCCATTTGACGGAGTCAGGGCCCATCATCGCTTCTTTGCATGTAGTCGGTTCATCATTATCAAATAATAATATTTACTCTCAAATTTTAGTATTTGATTGTTTATCTGACCTACTTGGTTCAATAGGAACTTAGACCTCCGTGACCACAACCTCTGGGGCACGTGAGCCATGAGCATTATGGCTGCCTCCAGAACATTTTTCAGTGCTGCGCAACTCAGCACATATAACTAAGGTTCATTAACGTTATCAAAGTTCTATTGTCCTCCCACTTAACTTTTGTGAAAAATTCCTTCTCAAGAAACTTCATGTTTCAAGCGACAAACTTTTGTCCTCGGTGTTATGGAGGAATACCCAACGGTTATTCGAAATAACCTACAAAGATATGCTCATATGACTTTGGTTGTAAACATTTTACTTATGTCTAGCATACCAAAATTTAAGAAAGGACAATTTGGGTTTTATCCCAAACCAAAACCTTTATGGTATCATTTCAATGGATCATGATGATGATCTTTTCAGTGTAAAAGCGATATTCTCTAAAGCTTTAATCCTTCAAATATAATGGCAGTTTTATAAATAACACCTTTCATCTAACCATGTCAAACAAGGTTTCATTATATATCTCGAACACTCCATATTCCTATGGTGTTTCGGGAAATGCAAATATATGGAACAATTCCTCAAATCTTAGGTATTTTGCTAAACATGTAACTCAAATATCTTCCTTTATGATCGAATCATAGACTCTTTATTTTCTTGTTACAATCATTTTCCACTTCATCTTGAAAGTCTTTAAACAATTTTCAAATGTTTCATACTTCTTCCTTATTAAGTAAATATAAAAATATATTCACTCAAACTTCTGGAGGAAGCATATGAAGTTGAAAGATGCACCGCTCACGACTACACATAATGGACTACATACATCAATATGTATAAATTCCAATAATTTATTCGTTCGTTCTTCTTTGGCCTTTGAATAAAAACTTCAATTATCTCTAGGAAAATATCACAAGTGTCATTTGATAAAAATCAAAAGACTCCAAAATTCCATCAACATGGAGTTTCAACATGTTTTCTTTCCAATATAATTCAAACGGCGATGTCACTTCATAAGTGATCTTTCAATCATTTGTCTTGCGATATTTTTAGCATTTGGTTTTATGGACGTGATTTATCCAACTAGATTTGTAAATCCTCCATATTATATGGAATATGGTAATTATTGTTGGAGATATGCCCAAGAGGCTATAATAAAGTGGTTATTATCATATCTTCACACTTATGATAAATGTTTACATACCATGCTATAATTGTATTAACCGGAAACATTGATACTTGTGTGATTTGTAAACTAAAATAAGAGTCCCTAGTAAAGCCTCTTGTTAAACTAGCTTGTTGGTTAATATATGATCATGGTTTCCTGATCATGAACATAGAGATGTTATTAACAACAGGATCATATCATTAGGAGAATGATGTGATGGACATACTCCTATAGATAAGCGTAGCATAAAGATCAAGTCATTTCATTAGTTCAATTGCTATATGCTTTCTGATACATAGTAACCTAATTCCTTCGACCATGAGATCATGCATATCACCTTTGCCGGATGGATGCTTTGATGACATCAAACACCACACCGTAACAGGGTGGCTATAAAAGTGGCATTGAGTGTTCGGAAAGTATTGGTTGAAACACATGGATCAAGAGTGGGATTTGTCCATCCATATGACGGATAGATATACTCTGGGCCCTCTCGGTGGAATGTCATCCAATTAGCTTGCAAGCATGTGACTGGCTCACAAGGGATCACATATCACGGGAACGAGAAAAGAGTACTTATCGGTAACGAGGTTGAACTAGGTATGCAGAGATACCGACGATCATAACCTCGGATAAGTAAACTATCGTGAGACAAAGGGAAATTGGTATCGTATGTAAGTGGTTCATTCGATCGCAAAGTAATCGTAGAAATATGTGGGAGCCATATGAATTTCCAGATTCCTCTATTGGTTATTGTTCGGAGAAGTGTCTCGATCATGTCCGCATAATTCACGAACCGTAGGGAGACACACTTAAGGATTCGACGTTGTTTTGAGTAGTTATGGTATTATGAGAAAGAGACCGAATGTTGTTTGGAGTCTCGGATGGGATCCGGGATATCACGAGGTGATCCGGAATGGTCCGGAGAATAAGATTCATATAAGGAAAGTCCCGTTTCGGAGTTCGGGAATGATTCCGTTGTTTTCATCGGGAATGTTCTAGAAGGTTCCAGATTGTCCGGCACTCCGGGGGGGAGGGTACATGAGTGTGTCATTGAATGATTGCATCATGTACTAAGTGTTCTTGCTGTTCCAAAAACATGAAAGTCAAATTGCCAGTTTGAAAGTCAAACGGCTAAAACAAGAAACTGTGGAAAACAGGAAACTGTGGGAAACAGGAAACTGTGGGAAACAAGCAAGAGGAGGTTGAAACCAACTTGGAGGAGGAGTTCCTCTCCTCCTTGGCCGGCGCCCAGCCCTAGGCCGAGTTGGGGAGGGACTCCCTCCCTCCCTGGCGCTCCTAGCCCCTCCACCTATAAAAGGAGGGGCAGGGCTCCTCCTTGAGACACACAAGTTCCTATCTTCTACCTCCGGTTTAGAGCCGTTTTGGTTTAGAGCTTCTAATTGCTTTAGCCAGCGGTTTAGAGCCTTCTAATTGGTTTAGAGCCTTCTAATTGGTGTGTCTAATCTCTAGACCACTAATAGCCCTCTCTCATAATCCACCATACTCGCTCCGGCTTAAGGCGAAGCCCTGCGAGATCTCCCCTCTACTTCCGGTACCACGCCGTTGTGCTGCCGGAATCGCGAGGAGAGTGCTACAACCTCCGCTGCCTGCTGGAACAAGGGAGAGGAAGGTCTTCGTCGAGTACCGAACGTGTGACCGACTGCGGGAGCGCTGCCGGAACGCAGCGCCGGAAGGATCGTCTACGCGATCTTGAGATCGGAAAGAGTACGACTACATCACCCACGAGAATCTGCTCTCGTTAACCGCTTTGGAATCTTCGAGGGTAAGTTATTCCATCAACTCGTTGCTACAATCTAGTAGATAGATCTTGGCTTGTTTGTTTGTATGTGATAGAAAATTTTTGTTTTCCATGCTACGAACCCCATCAGTGGTATCAGAGCCGTGTCTATATGTAGATCTGTTGCACGAGTAGAACACAATGGTCATTGTGGGCGTTGATACTTTTTATTGTCGATTGCTTATTGTGTACTTTGCATCTTGCGGTATGTTGGGATGAAGCGGCCCGGGCTAACCTTACATGACATCGTTCATGAGACTTGCTCCACGCTTGACATGCAACTAGTATTGCATAAGTGGCTTTGCGGGTGCCTGTTTCTCCTAGCATAGTTAAGATCCAATTTACAACGGGTGATTGACAATACTAGTATCAATGTTGTGGTTCTTGTTCGTAAGTTAGAACGACACTTATTGAAAGCCCCAAACCACGTAAAACATGCAAAGAAAATTAGAGGCGTCTAACTTTGTTTTGCAGGGGTGTGCTGTGATGTGATATGGCCATGATTGTGATTATATATGATGTATGCAATGTTCCTTATTGTAAGTTGGCAACCGGCAGGAGCCATATGGTTGTCTTTAATTTATGTTAAGACCCGCGTGTCTATTCAAAGTAGTTGTAATAGTTGAAGCCGGTGGACGACAACCATGGAGAAGCATCATTGACCTTGATGCAATGTCGGTGATGATGGAGATCATGTTCGTGCTAGAAGATGGAGATCGGAAGCACAAAGAAGAAAGGCCATATCATATCACATATTATGAATTGCATGTGATGTTAATCCTTTATGCATCTTGTATTGCTTAGTAGACGACGGTAGCATTATAAGATGATCCCTCATGCACATGAATTTCAAGTCATAAAGTGTTCACCCTTAGTTAGCACCGCTGCTAAAGCTTGTTGTTTTGAAGCACCACGTGATGATCGGGTGTGTTAGATTCTGCAAGTGTATACAACGTGAGCAAGCCAGATTTGCTCATGCGGAAACTAAGGTTTGATCTTGACGAGCCTAGCATGTAAAGACATGGCCTCAGGAACACGGATTACCGAAAGGTAGAGCATGAGTCATATAGTAGATATGATGAACATGTTGATTGTTCGCCATTGAAGCTACATCAACTCTCGTGATGATCGGTTTTGATGTGGTGGATTTGGTTCGTGTGATCACTAAAACAATGTGAGGGATATTGTTTTGAGTGGGAGTTCACGTAGATTAATTTAATTATTAATTAGAACTCAATTTATCATAAACTAAATCAAGGTGAATTTGCATAGTTGTTGTAGTCATTGGCATCCGTTTACCAACTTGCGCTTAGTAATAATTGAGATGATAGAACTATAGAATTCTGGTTAGTTACTTTACGAACTGGTATCGTATTGTTTTGAAGTGTTAATCTAAAGTTTAAAAGTCCTATTGCAAACTTTCAGTAAGTTCCGGTTACTCCATGAAGTTTAATAATTAGTATTAAATCAACAGTAACAATTCCAAGTGTTAGTATATAAGTATCATGTTTGTCTCCATGATTCTTGATATTCAAAGGATTCTCTTAATATCAAGGTTATCTAAGGATCTGAAAGAGTTGTTTCAGAAACCATGATTTGTGGAAGATATAGTGATATCTGAAACGAAGTTTTGGTTGCAACATGATAGAGTATAATATGGCTAAAGTCATGTTCTCATATTTGATGAGAATTTGCAAAAGGTTGGAGACACTAGTTGTCCTAAACCTCCAAAAGGTTTCTGGGAGAGCAACATTATACTCACGATTCACCGTTACAAGCTAATAGTAGTTTGATCATGGACGATTCCATGAAAAGGGTGAATATTTGATGTAGGTAAAATGTTTACTACACCAAGAGATTACTAAAGAAAGGAATTTGAAAGAACACCAAACACTTGATAATGGTGATCTACTTCAAAGTGCAAGTCCAAAGACATTGGTATTTAACTATACACGCTTGGACTATGTGTCATATGTATGACTCCACTATTGATGTTGATAGATTCTTTCAAACAGAAAAGGAAATACTGAAAGAGAATCTCATAAATATATGACAGAAAAGAAAAGACTAGAATTGTTCAGTTTAAGTATATGGATGATATACATGTTATGGCTATATTCTTTGCTTATTAAACAATGTGGTTCTTAAGTATTTGATACTGAATTTGTTGGTGTGAATCGTCATACGAAACAACACAATTCATGAACTACAATGGCCTAAGTAACTAGCAAAAGAATATGTGATGATGTTCATCGAGAACAAATAAAGGGTTATTGTGTTGCTCGTTAAACATCAGAGCTTGCCTTCAAAGATTTGTTTTATCAGGTATTATGAGAACAAAAGGATTGTTCAAATAATTGTCATAATCCATAAAAGATGGATGATTCACAAATCTTGTTGGAGAAATCACATCCATAAAACTAGTGCTAAAAATGTCGAAAGAAAAATTGATTGAAAGATCACTTCGGAAGTGACATCTCCGTTTAAATTATATTGGAAAGAAAACATGAAGAAACTCCATGTGGATGGAATTTTGGAGTCTTTTGATTTTTGATCAAATGACGCTTGTGAAACTTTCCTAGAGATAATTAAAACTTCGTTCATAGGCCAAAAGGGAACGAATGACTAGCTTATTGGAACTTGTACATATTGTTGTACGAAATCCATTATGTGTAGTCAAGAGCGATGGATTTCAACTTCATATGCTTTCTCCGAAAATTTGAGTGAATATATGAATATTTACTTAATAAGGATGAAGTATGAAACATTTGAAAAGTTCAAAGACTTTCAAGATGAAGTGCAAAATCATTGTAACAAGAATATAAACAGTTTATGATAAAGATCATAGAGGAAGATATTTGAGTTACAGAGTTTAGCATAATACCTAAGATTTAAGGAATCGTTCCGTGGATTTGCATTTCCCGAAACACCATAAGAGTATGGAGCATTCGAGATATGTAATTAAACCTTGTTTGACATGGTAAGATCAAAGGTGTAATTCATAAAAAATGCCATTATATTTTAAAGATTAAAAGCTTTAGAGATTACCGTTTTTCCACTGAAAAGAGCTCCATCATAATCTGTTGAAATGACACCATATAAAGTTATGGTTTGGGATAAAACCCAAGTTGTCCTTTCTTAAACATTGGTATGCTATGCATAAGAAAGATGTTTGCAACCAAAGTCGGATGAACCTGTCTTTGTATGTTATTTCGAATAACTGTTAAGTAATCCTCCATAACATCGGAGACAAAAGTGTTTGTCACTTAAAACGTCAAGTTTCTTTGAGAAGGAATTTTTCGTGAAAAGTTAAGTGGGAGGACAATAGAACTTTGATAAGGTTAAAAGAACCTTAGCTGTATGTGCAAAGTTGCGCAGCGCCAAAAAGTGTTCCGGAGGCAGCAACAATGCTCATGGCTCACGTGCCTCAAAGGTTGTGGTCACGGAGATCTAAGTTCCTATTGAAACAAGTAGATCGGGTAAACAATCAAATACCAAGATTTGAGGGTTGAATCATTATTTGAGAATAATGAACCGACTACATACAAAGAAGCGATGACGGGCCCTGACTCCGTCAAATGGCTTGAAGCCATAAAATCCGTGATAGTTCCATACACGAGAAATCAAGTTTTGAACTTGAAGGACCCTCGAGAAAGGTGTAAGACCTTACAGTTGTGTTTGGATCTATAAATAAATAGACATGGATGTTGCACATCTATGAAATAGTCGACATGTTGGGAAAAGTTCACAACAATGTTCAAAGGTTGACTATGACAAGATCTGATCTTTCATAGCGATATTTAGTCTAGACGGATTAATGTAGCAACCACTACATATAATTTGTTATATGGTAGTTAAATAAACAAAACAAAGTTCTTCTAATAGAATCGTTACCTAGGACGTGTGCATGACACGGTCCATAGGGTTTTGTTAATTCAAAGGATGCTAAAAACATATGCAAACTTCAATGGTTGAAGTGAGCATCGCGGAGTTGGAATCTTCAATATGATGAAACTGTTAAAAGAGTTTAATTTCATCAGAGACAATGAAGATGCTTGCATTTGCAAGAAATTAAGTGGGAGCGCTAAGACATATTTCTAATACATTATGTGGAGGACATATTGTTGATTAGAAAAGATGTATCTTTTATTAACACATATTAAGAATTTCATCTCGATGAAAGACTTAGGCAAAACCCAAATATTTGGCATCAATAGACGCTAATATGGTTGTGCCAGAAGTACATAGACAAGATATTGAATGAGTTCAATATAGAAACTACAAGAGAGGTTCTTGTCGCACAGAAAGGATTGAATGAGTTCAATGTTGATGATATATTCAAGTGTATTGACATTTGGTAAAGTGAAACAAATAATCAAGTATAGATTGATACTTGATGTATGAAATCACAAAGAGTATTTATATCAATCATACTGTGATATGTACAAATCCAGATATGTCCTATGCTCTAAATGTTGTGAGCATATACCAGAATGATTTGTAAGATGATCATTGGACAATAGTAAGGATATTCTTATGATCCTTTGGAAGAACTAAGAGTATATTATTTGTAGAAGTGACAAATAGATGGTTAGTTCATTGTAAAAGTACTACATTGATACTAGCTTTGTCACAAAGTACAAATTAAGTTTATCTCAATCTAAACTAAGGGTGGCACAATATAATGGAAAGTGAGTTCCATAATGGATTTGGATGAGTTCCAAAGTTAAGACATTGTGACAGATACTACAACAAAAGGCTAAGTATATGACTGCTGTTTTAGCAGCAAAAGAGGGCATTTGTGTCAAGTAGTTTGTTATCAAACTAGGTGTAGTTCACAGTGGGATAATACTATGAAGATATATTGTGCGACAATATTATCAACATGTTTTAACCCCGAAGAGCTAAAGGTCACACCGAAAGACCAAATTTATACAAAGCCATCTCATTAAAGAATGAGTGATGCGTAGAGACGCAAAGACATGCAATTACACACGGACCTGGAAGTGTCAGATCCGGAGATCAGTTGACCACTAGCAATCGTGTACATACAACACCGGAAAGCCATAGGTGTTGAATACACAAAGGTTTGAAACTAGATTATTGACTCTAGTGCAAGTGGGAGACTGTTGGAGATATGCCCAAGAGGCAATAATAAAGTGGTTATTATCATATCTTCACACTTATGATAAATGTTTACATACCATGCTATAATTGTATTAAACGGAAACATTAATACTTGTGTGATTTGTAAACTAAAATAAGAGTCCCTAGTAAAGCCTCTTGTTAAACTAGCTTGTTGGTTAATATATGATCATGGTTTCCTGATCATGAACATAGAGATGTTATTAACAACAGGATCATATCATTAGGAGAATGATGTGATGGACATACTCCTATAGATAAGCGTAGCATAAAGATCAAGTCATTTCATTAGTTCAATTGCTATATGCTTTCTGATACATAGTAACCTAATTCCTTCGACCATGAGATCATGCATATCACCTTTGCCGGATGGATGCTTTGATGACATCAAACACCACACCGTAACAGGGTGGCTATAAAAGTGGCATTGAGTGTTCGGAAAGTATTGGTTGAAACACATGGATCAAGAGTGGGATTTGTCCATCCATATGACGGATAGATATACTCTGGGCCCTCTCGGTGGAATGTCATCCAATTAGCTTGCAAGCATGTGACTGGCTCACAAGGGATCACATATCACGGGAACGAGAAAAGAGTACTTATCGGTAACGAGGTTGAACTAGGTATGCAGAGATACCGACGATCATAACCTCGGATAAGTAAACTATCGTGAGACAAAGGGAAATTGGTATCGTATGTAAGTGGTTCATTCGATCGCAAAGTAATCGTAGAAATATGTGGGAGCCATATGAATTTCCAGATTCCTCTATTGGTTATTGTTCGGAGAAGTGTCTCGATCATGTCCGCATAATTCACGAACCGTAGGGAGACACACTTAAGGATTCGACGTTGTTTTGAGTAGTTATGGTATTATGAGAAAGAGACCGAATGTTGTTCGGAGTCTCGGATGGGATCCGGGATATCACGAGGTGATCCGGAATGGTCCGGAGAATAAGATTCATATAAGGAAAGTCCCATTTCGGAGTTCGGGAATGATTCCGGTGTTTTCATCGGGAATGTTCTAGAAGGTTCCGGATTGTCCGGCACTCCGGGGGGGGGAGGGTACATGAGTGTGTCATTGAATTATTGCATCATGTACTAAGTGTTCTTGCTGTTCCAAAAACATGAAAGTCAAATTGCCAGTTTGAAAGTCAAACGGCTAAAACAGGAAACTGTGGAAAACAGGAAACTGTGGGAAACATGAAACTGTGGGAAACAAGCAAGAGGAGGTTGAAACCAACTTGGAGGAGGAGTTCCTCTCCTCCTTGGCCGGCGCCCAGCCCTAGGCCGAGTTGGGGAGGGACTCCCTCCCTCCCTGGCGCACCTAGCCCCTCCACCTATAAAAGGAGGGGCAGGGCTCCTCCTTGAGACACACAAGTTCCTATCTTCTACCTCCGGTTTAGAGCCGTTTTGGTTTAGAGCTTCTAATTGCTTTAGCCAGCGGTTTAGAGCCTTCTAATTGGTTTAGAGCCTTCTAATTGGTGTGTCTAATCTCTAGACCACTAATAGCCCTCTCTCATAATCCACCATACTCGCTCCGGCTTAAGGCGAAGCCCTGCGAGATCTCCCCTCTACTTCCGGTACCACGCCGTTGTGCTGCCGGAATCGCGAGGAGAGTGCTACAACCTCCGCTGCCTGCTGGAACAAGGGAGAGGAAGGTCTTCGTCGAGTACCGAACGTGTGACCGACTGCGGGAGCGCTGCTGGAACGTAGCGCCGGAAGGATCGTCTACGCGATCTTGAGATCGGAAAGAGTACGACTACATCACCCACGAGAATCTGCTCTCGTTAACCGCTTTGGAATCTTCGAGGGTAAGTTATTCCATCAACTCGTTGCTACAATCTAGTAGATAGATCTTGGATTGTTTGTTTGTATGCGATAGAAAATTTTTGTTTTCCATGCTACGAACCCCATCAATTATTTGAACAATATTTGTTCTCATAACACCTGATTTAAATAACAATTATTAAACCAAATCTTGAAGGCAAGCTTTGATGTCAACGAGAAATACAAACAACAGTTTGTTTGTTTTCGATGAACATCATCACATATTCTCTTGCTAGTTACTTAGGCCATTGTAGTTCATGAATTGCGTTGTTCTGTATGATATTTCATACCAACCAATTCGGTATCCAATATCCAAGAACCACATTGTTTTAACAAGCAAAGAATACAACCATAACATGTATATCATCTATATACCTTAGCTGGACATTTCCGGTCTTTTTTCTTTTCTGCCAAATATTTTGTAGATTCTCTTTCGGCATTTCTTTTCCTTTTAAAAGAATCTATCAACATCAACAGTGGCGCCATACATACGACACATAGTCCAAAGCATGTATAGTCAAATACTAATACCTTTGTACTTGCACTTTGAAGTAGATCACCATCATCAAATGTTTGGCGTTCTTTCAAAAATCCATTCTTTAGTAATCTTTTAGTGTAGTAAAAATTTTACTTACATCTTCTATTCATCCTTATCATGACAACTTTTATGATCAAGCTATTACAGTTTATAAAGGTGAATCGCGAGTATAATTTTACTCTCCAAAACCTTTTTGGAGGATTAGGATGTCTAGCATCTCCAACCTTCACAAATTCTCATCCAATATGAGAACATATATGATACTCTATCATATTGCAACCAAAACATTGTTTCAGATATCGTAATATCTGTCACACATGATGGTTTCTGAAACAATTATTTCAGCTCCTAGATAACCTCGATATTAAAACAACTTTTGAATATCAAGAATCATGGAGGCAAACATGATACTTTAGATACTAACACTGGAATTGTTACTCTTGATTTAATACTAATTATTAAACTTTACAGAGTAAATAGAGTTTGCTGAAAGTTTGCAATAGGACTTTTAAACTTTAGATTGATACTCAAAACAATACGATACCAGTTCGTAAAGTAAATATCCAGAATTCTATAGTTCTATTATCTCAATTACAACTAAGCATAAGGTGGTGAACGAATGCCAATGACTACAACAAATTATGCAAATACACTTTGATTTAATTTATAATAAATGGAGTTCGACTAATCCAAATTAAAAATGAACTCCCACTCAAAAACGACATCCCTCGTGTCTTTTTGGTGATTACATGAACCAAATCCACTACACCAAGTCCGATCATCACGTGAGTCGGTGTAGATTCAAAGGCGAGCATCTAAATGCGCATCATATCAATTATATGACTCATGCTTAACCATTTGGTCTGTGTTCCAAGGCCATGTTTGTACATGCTAGGCTCGCCAAGTAAGAACCTTAGTATTTGCATGTGTAAAACTGTCTTACACTCGAAATATGATCGTGGATTCAAGTACACCTGCTCATCACGTGATGTCTTGAAGCGGCGAAACATAATCTCGGTACATACTTAAGGGAGAACACATTTTTATCTTGATATCTAAATGAGGGATCATCTTATAATGCTACTAAAACGCCAAACAAGCAATATAATATGCAAACAAACATCATATGCTATAGTGATATGATATGGTTCTTGCACTTGATCACTATCTTGTGCATCGTGGAATGATCTTTGTCATTCTTATATGTGTAAGGCCAAGGTCTATGGAACTTAAACTTTGTCATATTATAATTTTCAATAGTATCAATCGATACTACCAATTATAACACTACCATATCATAGTACTTGCCTGGCAAAACCAAAAACTAGACGCCTCTAATTTATCTTTTTCATGTTTTACATGGTTGAGGGCTTTCGGAGATAGAACCGTTCTTACCTACGAATATGGAACCAAAACAATGATAATAAAATTATTGGCAACTCGTTGTAAATCAAATATTGACTATAGTAGGAGACACAGACACCCGCAAGCCACTTATGCAAAACTAGTTGCATGTCAAGCGTGGAACATGTCTTATGTACGAGGTCATGTAAAGTTTGTCCAGGACGCTTCATCCCACTATGCCACCAATATCCAAAATACACATAAGAAGCAATAATATGACCATCATCTCCCACATACACATATATGTACTACCCGTGCAAAGCATCTACGCATAGATCCGGCTCTGATACTACTGTTGGGTTCGCAGCATAGAAAACAAAAAATTTCCTATGATAGGAACTATAAGCGCATAGATCCATCTATCTAGATACAAGCAATGGGTGGATATACATCAACCGAAAAGCTTTTTCGAGTATGAACTAATTGGTGATGTAGTCGATCTCTTGTCGATCTCAAGATCATGATGAAGTCTATCTGGTCCAGCAGGTCCAGCACCATCAAGTCCAGCACCGCAAAGCAATGGTGCATCCGTGATCGCACACACGTTTGGGTATGCCGACAACCTCCGCGCCCTCGCTCTAGTGAACTAGAGGAAGCAACAAATCCTTCTAGAAAATCCACTGGGAACATGTATCTCGTTGATTCGAGACCATGGGGAAATTCTAAAGGGGGAGAGAGATCCTTCGCGAGGAGGTGTGATATGAGAGGAGGATAGGGGGGCTTTTATAGGGAGAGGGGGCAGCCAAGGGGAATTGGGCCACAGCCATGGTGGCTTCCCCCACCTCTTCCACATTCATGTGGGTGGAGCTACCACTCAAAATGAAAAGCCTCCACTCACATAAACATGCCCCCACTCAAAAATCCACTCACATCCATTAAATTTCCACCAAATTTAATGCAAGCTCTCATTTAAATAAAACTCTTTTATTTATTTATTCAGAATTTTGTTAATTACATTAATTAATAAGCATTCACATAAAACCCCTTGCAACATTTCAATATCACATGCAGAACCAGTTTCTGCAATTTCGCCCGAAATAATTCCATTTTCCATTAAAATAATTCTCGCTCTTTCTTTTTCTTTCTCTGGCATATTATTTGCTCCAAATGGCATCGGTATCCCTTCAGTGTGTCATCCTACGGTTCGCAAATAATTCAGGCATGATCGAGACCCCTCTTCGATCAATAATCAGCAGCGAGGCCTAGAGATTTGTACTGACTCCCACACATTCAACGATGACTTCTGTGATAGTGTGGACCTTTTACGCATGTAACTCAATCCCTTTGTCTCACAATATATTACATGTTCGAGATTCGATCATCCGTATCTCCATACCTAGTTTGATATCGTTACCGACATGTACTCTTTTCTTGTTCCCGTGATATAACATTCTAGTGATCTCATCACTTGCTTGCAAGCTAATTAATGTGATATCACCGAGAGGGCCCATAGTATATCTATCTGTCATCGGTATGGACAAATTCCACTCTTGATCCATGAGCCTCTACATAACACCTTCGTAGCACTGAACCCACCTTTATAGTCACCCTGTTACGGTGTGGTGTTTGATGTTATCAAGACACTCTTCCAATGTTAGTGATTGACATGATCTCATGGTCTACGGACTAGGATTACTTTGTATGATGTTATAGCAATATAAACACAATGACTTTGATCGTAATGCTATACTTCGGATGAATGTTCATCATATCATTCCAACAATGTTGTGACCTCGTTATTAACAACCTCCAATGTCCATGATCAGGAAACCTTTGATCATCTTGTTAATCAACGAGCTAGTTTATAAGATAGGCATAACTAGGAACTTTCTATTTGTTTATTAAACACACATGTATTAATGTTTCCATATTAATATAATTATAGCACGCAGAATAAACATTTATCATAAACAAGGAAGAAGATAATAACCACTTTATTATTGCCTCTCGGGCATAGTCCCTTTAGGTTTTCCATCTAGGATCAATACACCACCCTTTTTCATTTATTCTAGGGAAACACGCATGTTCTCGTGGCATCTCGATGCTCGGGCAGTCCTTTTTCACCGAAACCCTAATCCGAGGGCCTCGTAGGTCTACCCCCGTAGCATTCTCCGTATGAGGGTTGACCAATGTACCTTTTGGTGGTTTAGGTTTGTTTAGGTCATAACTACATGGAAAACCAAGGCTAGGCCCAAGGTTCCACTAGTTTACCTACGTTTGACCCGTGGCGGGAGTTTCCTCCTACATGTCCAGCACACTTCTCTAAGTGTTATCGCATGCAATAGTGGACGGTCACACACCCGGGAGCTAGTTTTTCCATCTAGGAGCAATCCACCACCCTTGTGCATGTATGCTAGGGCCACATGCATGTTCTCGTGGCATCCCGATGCTCGGGCAGTCCTTTTCCATCGAAACCCTAATTTGAGGGCCCCGCAGGTCTACCCCCATAGCATTCTCCGCACGAGGGTTGACCAATGTACTTTTTTGGTGGTTTAGGTTTGTTTAGGTCATAACTACATGGAAAACCAAGGATAGGCCCAAGGTTCCACCGGTTAACCTACGTTTGACCTGTGGCGGGAGTTTCCTCCTACATGTCTAGCACACTTCTCTAAGTGTTAACGCATGCAACAGTGGACGGTCACACCTAGGAGCTAGGTTTTCCATCTAGGAGCAATCCACCACCCTCGTTCATGTATGCTAGGGCCACAAGCATGTTCACGTGGCATTCCGTCCCTCGGGTGTTCCTTTTCCGAGGAAACCCTAATCCGAGGGCCCCGTAGGTCTACCCCCTTGCATTCTCCATACGAGGGTTGACCAATGTAATTTTTTGGTGGTTTAGGTTTTTCTAGGTCATATCTACATGGAAAACCAAGGATAGGCCCAAGGTTCCACCGTTTTACTTATGTTTGACCCGCGGCGGGAGTTTCCTCCTACATGTCCAACACACTTCTCTAACTGTTAACGCATGCAAAAGTGGACGGTCACACCCGGGAGCTAGGTTTTCCATCTAGGAGAAATCCACCACCCTAGTGCATGTATGCTAGGGCCACAAGCATGTTCACATGGCATTTCGACCCTCGGGCGGTCCTTTTCTGAGGAAACCCTAATCCGAGGACCCTGTAGGTCTACCCCTAGCATTCTCCGTACGAGGGTTGACCAATGTACTTTTTTGGTGGTTTAGGTTTTTTTAGGTCATATCTACATGGAAAACCAAGGATAGGCCCAAGTTTCCACCGGTTTACCTACGTTAGACCCGCGGCGGGAGTTTCCTCCTACATGTCGAGCACTTATCGAAGTGTTATCGCATGCACCGTAGACGGTCACACACCCAGGAGCTATATTTTCCATATAGGAGCAATACACCACCCTTTTTCATGTATTCTAGGGCCACACGCATATTCATGTGGCATTCCGGCCCTCGGGCGGTCCTTTTCTGACAAAACCCTAATCAGATTTTCTATGCATGAATGCCACTACTAGGAAAACGGCTTATAGGTAATCCACACATCCATGGCGCACGTGCTAGTGGTTCCCCATGGGTAAAATAGGCGTCACGCAATGCCCACAGGTTCCCTACGGCTAACTGTTGTAAGCATGGCGCACATGGGGTGGTGCACCATGCCTATGTGTGGGCCAGGGCACACGTGCCGCAGCACACATACTCGTAGCGCACTAGGTCAAGATGCGCTACGGATATGAAACTTAGCCGTAGGGCACCCTGACCTAGTGCGCTATGGGCATGTGTGCTGGAGCAGCTGGGTCAACTTAGCCGTAGGGCACTCTGTCCTAGTGCCCTACAGCTAAGTGGCCTGCACCAACTCCACACCCCCCACCCCGTATGGATCACCTTTTTAGGCTTTGCAAAAAATAAAATAAAATGATAAACACTTCAAAAAAATAAAATCATTTCATATGTAGGTAGGTAATGTGGAATAGTTTCTAGGAAAATTAACAAACATGATTTTCCACTTTTTCTGTAAAAAAAGTCATGCCACGGTAAAATGGCCGTAACTTTTGCATACGATGTCGAAAAAAATCATATAATATACCAAAATGACGAGAACGAGATTTCGCATCCGCATTCAACGACCTATGGTCGGTTAGCGATTATTTACATTTTCAAAATTCGAAAACAGTAAAAAATTACGGTCAAAAGACCGTTTTTTCCTGCAGAAAAAAATAGAGGGCAACTTACCCGTAGCGCACCACCACCTAGTGCGCTACAAGTAAGTTGGGCGGGATTCAAAATTTCAATCCCCACCCCGCCCACCTACCCCTCTTCTCTTCCATCCCTCTTCTCCTTTTCATTCTCCTCCCTCCTCCATTTCCTTCTCACTTCTCCTCCTCCTCCTTTTCCTTCTCTTCCTTCTCCTCCTCCTCCTTTTCCTTCTCTTCCTTCTCCTCCTCCTCCTTTTCCTTCTCTTCCTTCCCTTGCACTGACGACGGCGACGGTGGCCTTCTCCTCCTCCTTGCTCCGGCATCCTCCTATCCTTGCAGTGACGATGGAGACGACGACCTTCTCCTCCTCCTTGGAGTAACGACGAGCGACGACGAGCACCGACGACCTCCTTCTCCTTGCGGTGACCTCCTCCCTTCTCCAGCCACACCTCCTTCTCCCTATATTCCACGATGCCGGCGAGGACTAGCACGACCACGGCCTCCTGCACCTCCCTGCGGTGGTAGGTCGTGGCCACGACCACCATGCTCCAGCGAGGCGACTCGACGGCAGTGATGCGGACCCGATTGCTTTTGCAATTCAAAACGTGGGTGTTTTTTGCATTTTTTTTATTTTTGAAAAAAACATCCATGGCACACCTGTACCCCTACCCGTGGTGCACCTGGTAGTGCTCTACGCCTATCCCCATATAATCGTAGCGCACCAGGGTAGTGTGCTATAGGCACTTTTTAGCCGCAGCGTACGCTTAGTGGAGCACCACTAGTGCGCCACGGATGGGCTTTTTAGGTGCGCCACGAACAACCCTTTTCCTAGTAGTGTGCAATGCACACACCTGGGCTCAGCTTATTTCTAAGTTCTAATGCTGGGATGTTATAGACTTTCCCCCTTAAAATAAATTTCATCCTCTAATTTTGTATACTCTCATGTTTCGGAATGAGGAATTGACTTGTATTGGTTACGACATTTCTCAACTCCATGGTAACTTCAAATGGGAATAATTGTGGTATCCCATATCCAAATCTTTTTCCTTGAATCCTATTCTCGACAATATCCAACTGTCATTTATAGTTTATCCTATATTTTCTTTCTATTAAAATCCCTTAGGGATTTTCCCTTCCTATAGAATCCTTAAAACTGGAACCTCTTATTTGATTCATTGACCTGACTAGTTATCCTAATCCAACTCTTTTACTTGATCATCGACATTCCTTTTATATACTATGTAAGGTCTAGGGACTCTCACTAGAATAGGGTTTTAAACTCCCTTGGTCAATGAGTGTGTCTAAGATACTATATTTGGGTTTTGTTATAACATAATTTTATACTGGTAGTCCTTTCGAAGATTGGTTTTACACACATTTAGTTCATTTCCATCGGAGTTTCCTTTAGGACTAGTCCACTAAAGTTAATCTATTTTATCTCTTTCGATCCTTCTTCCTCACATACTTCCAAGATTACTTTTATGATGATTCCTTATAACCCTATAAAAATAAGGCTTAATGTTGTCATAGTTTAGTACTTCTACTCCAACCTTTACGTGGAGAGTCAGACAACGACACTTCCATTTTTATTATTTACTCTCCCCCTTGGGGTTTCCTAATGGTCTATATAACTAGGATGTTGGTCCCTGTCCAGCTTATACTTTACCTATTTAAGGTCTCACGGAAGAACTTATGGTATATCCACACAATTGTGAATCTCTGAAGTGAATCTTCCAAGATGATTTGCCTTACTTACTATTTGGACATTCTCTCTTTGGTAGATCTGATTTCGTGAAGTATCTCGAAAGACGGTCACTTTAATTTTCATAATCCTTTATGTCTTACTTAACTTATGCCAAGTTTTATGCTCTTTATGAAATAACAAGATGATCTGGTTAACTAAGTCAATCCAATACCAGTTGGGGACCATCCTAGGGTGTATGAATTACCCTACGGTTTTTCAACATACTACTGGCATTCTCTCTGAATTGTCAGAGCTTGAGTACCATTTTTGTTCCAAAACTTCCTCTTTGTACTTATTCATGATACTTCCATGAAATTGGTACAACTACTTCATCAATTCTTTAGCAACATCACCTCATTTGAGTGAATTTAAGTCCATCACTTCATGTTGCTCCATACCTTTTCTACACTAATCTTCCTTCTTATGACCAACTAATAATGATTTGAACTTGATCCTTCCTTCAAATTGTGTTGATACTATTAATACTCTGCTTCATTTTTCATGTAAGTCTTCATCTTGTTATTTAGAACTCATCACTCCCTTACACAAATTCCCTTATCTATCTAGGTCTATAACATCAAGTAATAACTTGATGATGCAACTTGCATTTGCACACCAAGTAAAACTTCATGTACAGATCTAGTCAATCAAAAACATCCAAGAAAAACCAATAAATCCAAATGCGGTACATGTAACACACAATATTCTAAGTCCGGGATATAGTGGTTGGGTATAGTATCTCTAGAATTCATGCTTAGTTGTGTAGTATATGACACCTCCTCATATAGGTTTACATCGTGATACTTAGCACTTAGATGGTCAAACTATTCTTTGTCTCATAATTTACCCAAATTGCTCAACTGCAACAGGATAATTTTAATCAAAGTGTCCTCAAATTGGTTGCACCAACTCATTATTTTTCTTTATTTAGTAACTAACCTCACATGATCTCTCCAAACGACTAATAAGTTTCTATTTATCACCTAAAATTAATTATTATCAGAAATTTATGACACCTATGACTTCTATCATAGTTCTACCATGTTATTTTATTAATTTTACTTCAAGATAATTTACGAAGTACTTGTCATATTTACACTTATATCATGGTTTCGGGGCTAATATCACCATGATCTTATTATGTTTTACATATTCGTCATAATTTAAGAGATAATCTCACCATGATGACTTTACTTCTTACCTTGTATCATTGACTCTTAACAAAACTTCACTCCTTCACGTAGATATCTCAAGTGAACCCCACATGATTTACTACCCATTACATCAACATATATCCTAAGGATATCCATCATGTTGTTATTGTCATCAACTAATGATAAGATTCTTCTACCTTACATGAACTTTATTAATGAACTACACCTTTTATATTTCTTCAAATGATATCTTAAACTTGATCCAAATCTACTATGACCAACCAGCTTTTCTAAAGTATCTTGGTGGGATATATCTCATTTGGAAGACAAGAAGATAGATAACTACTTCTAAGAAAGATGACCAAAGCATCCATTTTAAGTGTAACAAGGTATCCTCATGTGGATACCAATCAGAAGTCATAAGAATATTTGGTTTATATAAGATGGCTTACTATAGTCACTATCCAACCTACAGATCTCCTAAAAGGGGTTTTAATCCTAAGGTCAAAGCATATGCTCTGATACCAGCTGTGGTGACCTAGAATACCACTACATGATGTAGTATACTATAGTCATTGACATAACACCAATGAAACACCGTCCACTAGTATTACATCCCTCAGAGTGGTATAACAGAAACACAATAGGTCTAAGACATGACTAGAGGTTACAACTCGACTCTTTACAAAAGATCTAGAGAATACTCTAGTTCAAAGAGAGAGAAAGAAACTTCTTACAAAGAAGAACCAAAAATAACTAACTCGTAACTATCATGCTAATAAGATTAGCATCTAACTATTTGGCTTGCATTGCTGCTATTGCAATACTCTACAGAAGTAGGTTCTATGGCTAGAGATTATACTCCTATCTAATCATCAACTTCGTCTTCACTTATGTGGTTGTATATTGTGATTTCCTTGACTTCATTGAAGAACTTGAGCTTTTGGTGTCGATTTCCTTGAGCATAAGTTGGTGTAGACGCCGTCTGTTGAGTACGAGCATACTCAGCAAGTTCACTAAAAAATATTGTTTGATGCACTAGCTACAGCCATAGACCATAGGTCATAGGCTATGCAGGTTTTCATAAACATTTCTTCAAAGGTTGCTTTTATTCTGAAAAGCTATGTCCGTCAGCCTTCACAGGTTTATCAGAACTTTCGTGGAGTTCCATTCCTGCCGCGTTCGTAGCTCTTTCCCGGAACAGAGAGTAACAAGTTACAGTTCTTACACTCTACAGAGGTGTGTTACTTTACCCATGAGAGATCAAATCCTTGTTGCACAACCGGGCGATCTTTCCCGTCCACAATTACGTGATGTGGGACCCAGTAGATGATCCAAGCCAATTGCTGTCCTTCTCCGCGACCCCGCATACCCTACGTATTGCACATCAGACCTAGGATAAAACTTGTTTCCAATAGCAGCCTAAGGTGTACAACCCTCGTAGATACCAGAAGTTGTGGGACATTGAGGGATCCCACCCATATGCTGCCAACCCTCTATAAGAGGAATTACATCTATGGCTCAGTCATCTGTTGGCATGTGAAAGGGAGCCGATCCAGCTGACTTCTCTGTCTCATTCCAAATCTCATGGTTAACGTGTAATATACGGCGCAAGAATCACTGGCGACATTGGTTGTTAAGTCCAAGATAATATGTTCCTTTACCACCGGAACTTTCATACTAGGTTATTACCTCTTGCTAAATAACCCATAATCATATTATTATGAAAATAGTGTTTTTGACCTTTTTAAAATGCAGGTGATGACAATGCTGGATTTGCAAAAAATATTTGGTAGAAAATAACCAAAGAGGACATGAGCAGGTGTGAACTTGCCTTTGTGATTACAAGATTATGCAATCATGGTCTTCGAGACGATATAATATCCAATATCTGAAAATAGCATCATTGGTCCGGCAAGGACTAATGTTTAAAGAAGCAATATGCAGTTATGCATAAGTAATGCTATGCATTTTGGTAAAACTCCCAAAATGAATCCCCAATACTTTTAAGTGAAGTGACTTAGGTGATTCCTTTAAGAGTTGGTTTATCTCTAAATTTTACTTCACAAGCAAATGTATTTATAAGGAACTTAATTTTTAACACACAAAAATATACAATAGAGCATAAAGGAATCTAAGATTGAGGTTAACTGCCTTCTGGTGATTAGGATGAAAGTCTAAGTGTTTGGTTGTTAAGAGTGGAAAAAACTAGGGATTTCTATTTTTGTGCCCTTGGTTCCTTAGTTGTACTCACTTTTCCCCATCCGCTTAGCTTTTCCTCACTTTTGCCCATCTCCTATTTTGGAACTCTCACACGGTCTCAAACTTGTTGTCCGTCAGCCTTGCCGTTAGATGCTAAAAAGTGAGGCCACATTCAGTCGGGTCCCATAGTGGACCCTCGCTGTTACGTGTTGACAAGTGGGGTTGTGGTCTGTCAGGTCCCGTAGTAGACCCTTGCCATTACATGCTGACAAGTGGGGCCCTAAACCCGTAGTGGGCACCTCTCTCCACTTATGCAGATCAGCATGGGACCCATAGCTTATTCACGTGAGCGTCGAACCCACATCTTATACACGTGAGCCAGCCCCGTGCCCATGTCGTTGCCTCCCCTTTATTCTTCTTCTCCGGTGACGGTGGCCCTTCTCCAGCGACGGCGGCCCTTTGTCGAGCTTCACTTTGGCCTCCCGTTCGTCCTGGCCAAAGTATGGTGTCGTCCCGTTGACATGTATGAAGGATTACAATGGCAACCGTGCGTAGAGAAGGTTAGATCTCGCACCAAAATGGCAATCGGGGCGCTTGTTGTGGAGAATGCAGTCGGCGAGCCGTTCCAATGATTTAATTGGTTTATCGAGTTAATGTCTCGGCTACAATCAAGTGAAAGAGTGTTTATAATTAAAAATTAGGTACAAGGATGTATAATAAATAAGAAAATGACACAACTCTTGAATACTTTCAAATTTAAAAAATTATACAAATCTTAATGTACAAGATTGTTTATAAATGACATAACTCTTGAACACTTTCAAATTAAAAAAAGTATACAACTCTTAATGTAAAAGAGATGTAAAAGAGTGATTATAATTGACACTACTCTTGAACACTTTCAAATTAAAAAAATCATACGACTCTTAATGTAAAAGAGTATTTATAATTGACACAACTATTGAACACTTTCAAATTGAAAAAATTATACAACCCTTAATGTAAAAGAGTGCTTTATCTACATCTTCTCTGTTTATCTACATATCAATTTGCAACCAGACTGGAAAAATACGAGGGCCAAAAGGAACCATGAATAAAGAGAGAAGATGCTCTAGATTCACTGCCTTTTGAGGAAAAAATTAATAAATGTTAACGACATAAAGGGGAAAATGCGCTCTTAAAAAGGCCAATCATAAAAATAACAAAAAATAAATCTTCTAATTTAGGCGACAGGGCACACGTAACTACCAAACATGCCCCACATGGTCCCACACCACATCCCCCAAAACGCGTTCCCAACAGGCCGGCCCCACGCAGTCCAACATGGGGGGTCCTACTACGGGACCTGGCCGAATGTGGCCCCACTTCTCAGCACGTAACTGGGGGTCCTACTTGTCAGCATGTAACGGCGAGGGTTCACTACAGGACCCACCTGAATTTAGCCCCACTTGTCAGCACGTAACGACGAGGGTCCACTAAAGGGACCCAATAGAGAGCGAGTTTCAAACCGATGTGAGAGTTTCGGATAAGGAGCTGGACAAAACTGAGGAAAAGTTAAGCAGTTGGGGAAAAGTGAGTACAACTAACGAACCAGAGGCACAAAAATAGAAATCCCAAAAATCTATTATAGAGTTTGTTGTTTGAAGTGGCAAAAAGGATAACCTTCGAAGAAGTTTCTTTTCTAAGGTTTAAACACTTTTTATGGTTAATAGAATGTGGTCAATGTTTGCTTGATTAGTTTGGTCTTGAGATGCTTTAGGTCTTAATTGAAACAGACCAAAGTGAACTATAAAATACATAATTAAACCTTTAACATGGTGTTTACAAGCTTGTAGACTAAATTTAACTTTAAAGACATAAATGGACTTAATGTGTAATTCTTATGGTATTTGTATTTTGTTAGGGTATGAAGTCAGGTGAGGTATGGTCAAAAGATTAAGATCATTTACCTATAATAGAATTGAATGATGCATAAGGTTAGCTTAAATGTTCTTGGTTTAAATTTGATTTAAGGTGTCAACACCCGGATTTTTAATCCCAGATACCTGTTATGCCATACATCGCAATCCCAGGTTTACCATTTTTGTGATACATAACAGATTGGATATCACAGTACATTATCCATTACAAACCATACATAAGGTCTTACAACAAATAAAGGATCTCATGATCCAGTCTTAGTACAATCAAATCAGCGGAATATTATAATAATAACGGTAGCGTGGGTGAGGCTATATCTTCATGGTCACAGGCAATGCTGACGATGGCAGATGATCCTAGTTGTCGTAACCTTCCTGCGGTCCATCCTCCTGATAGTCCTCTTCATAGTCTGGCCACGGGAATAGCCAGAGACAAAGCCATGAGTACTCTTTAAGTACTCGCAAACTATCACTAATAGGTAAAGGGGTTTGAGTAGGAAAACTAAGCTCTAGGTTGTTTTCAAAAAAGCTAGGTTTATCTCTAACTGACTTTAGAAGCAAATAAAGCTAGTTTAAAGTTTTATAACACCAAAGTGGGAATTCAGTTTTCTTATTCACAACCATGTTGTGGTTAAGTCAAGTCATGATTCATTTCAGAAGTCATTTTGAAAACATCTGACGACGGAACAGTATGGCCACTCCAACTGTCCATAACCGCGGACGCGGATATTCGAATAGTTTGACACTCGGCAGAGGTGGTACACTTTCACCACAATATTCGATACATCCATTAGGAACAATCCTAAATTCACCATACTCAGTATGCGGATAATCAATCATAACCTTTCAATTACACACCCTAGAATAGGCACCTCTCCTATGAGTTTGGCCTCCCAACCATGACCATCTGTCATCTTGGGAATTTCACAGGTGGTCAATCTTCACGATGTAGCCTCAGCTCAAACCTCGGCCGCAAGGGAACCCATACTAAAGTATATAAACTTCCAGTCAAGCCCTACCCAAAATCGGGTATTGTAGTTGTACGGTAAAATTGGAATGGTAATGCATCCAGACAACCATCAATTTTATAAAAGGGCTAAGGCTCATGCCTCAACATTTTCATCATCAAAATCATCTGGTGTTCAAGAACACATGTCAAAACATTTCATTAGAATGACTCATCATTCTAAGGTTTTCATAATCATTTTCACCAAGTATTCCCATCTAAAGTGATCAAGTTTTATGCTTAGAACTAGCCCCTAAGTTGGGGGTAAATACTAATTAGGGGTGGTAAACAAGTGTGACTTAGCTAAGTTCAATCTCATGCCTCAGGATGACATCAAGATTTATCTAACTTAGGCCAAGTTTTATGCTCTTTATGCTACCTATAAATCGTTCCAAAACTTTCACAAGTCACTAAGTAAGCATAACTAAGTAGCTTTGATAAATATATAAAAATAAACAAGCTTGCAAATAAAACCGGGATTGGGTATAATAAGGTGGTAGAATCACATATGCCTAAGGCATCTGGTTTGCATAATCCACTTGTAGTGTTAGTCTTGCAAAGTTGCAAGTGTAAGCTTGCATAGGTAACATGCAAGTGGTAGCTTGCCTTGTGTAGAGCAGTGGTTGAAGTTCTCCTCGGCTTCTTCCTCGTAGTAGTCTCCTTACTCTTCGTATCCTTGGTCGGTACTAGCATCTATAAATAAATATGAGGTACACAATCATCAAACCATACTTAACTAGTTCTATTTATCACACCAGGGTTTTCACTAGATGATCTAGCATCATTACAATCATCACAAGGATTAAGGCAATAGTTTTATTTACTTTATTTTAGAAAAGTAATTTCTACTCGTTGAAAAACTACTTAAGATTTAATATTCTCCAATTAAAACATGGGATCATGTTGACACATGTCATCACCATATATTTCAGTACTTGGGAATGTGATTTAAAGTGGTGTCACAATTTAATAAGATATAACCTTTTTATTTTAATTAATTAAAGTGACTAGAATTTCCTATGGGGCATTCTTTTATTACTTGTCCATGATTACTGCAAGTAAACCTAGATATTTTCATATATTCAGAAAGATCTTATCAAATGTGATTTTTGAGAGTTGGAATCAACTCAAAAGCATTTATGGTTGAATTTTGAAAAATGTTCGAATGCAGAAAAGTCTCTGCCTTGTTATTTTTACTATAGGTGATCTATAATTTCAAATAGTTTGAATCCAACGGGCTTGGATTAAGAATTTTCATACCTTTCTAAAAAAATAGTTTCATGCAATTTGGTTCAGTGAAACTCTCTGGATTGAATTTTGAATCTATAGACAGAACTAGTTTGAAACTAAATTAAGAAACCTAAATTCAAACTACTGGGTCACGCGGGGAAGTTAACTGGGCCGGCCCACTACGCGCAACGTCGTGCGGGTGGTTTAAGTGGTTGTCCCCACTCGTCATGTGAGACATACAGTGGCGAAGGGGTACGGGGCGATTATAACCGTAGGATTATATCGAGGATCAACGGCTGAGGGTCATCCACGTCTGAACAGAACGCGACGAGCACGAACCCTAGCGCAGCCTGTGGGGGTCAGTGGAGGCTCACCGGGGCTCCGGCGATGGTCGGCGATGTGGGCGAATGACAAAGTCGACGACGGTGATCCTCCTGGTACTGGTGGCTCCTCCTGGGGTGGCTCCAATCAGCGGCGCCCTTCTCCTCTAGCAGCGGCAAGCTCTGGCAAAATTCCAGCCACCTGGTGCTCGCCTTGCTCCGGGGAATAAGTGGGGTGGTTCTGAGAGAGGGGAGTGGAATGGTGTGCTGAATTCGACCGGGGAAGGCCTCTATTTATAGTGCGACGAGGAAACCGAAGGGTGCGGGCTGAGCTCATTAGGGTCGGCTTCACAGTGAGCTAACGGCATGGCCGGCGGTAGGGGACGGTGCGCTGCCTCCTAGCGAAGCTTAACGGCTTGATGGCAAGGAGTAGGGTGGTGCGGTTCGGTCGGAACACGTCGACGCTCTGGGCGGCACCGACGGAAGTTTTAATGGCGCACAGGGGCTACGGGTCGCGCGGCGGCGAACAGGGTTGCCTGGGAGGTTCCTGGGGAGGTGGTGATCACGTACGCAGGCGGCGAAGGCGGGGCACAGTCTATGCGAGCGCGTCGAGCGTGGTGCTCTGGCGCGCCCTCGGCATGGTCGCATAGAAAATGGTCGCGAGTGTTCTGGGTGGTCCAGTGGCTAGCAGTGCTCAAGAGCTCCACAGGGGGTGGCGGTGGACGGTGGCGTGCGTCCTAGACATGGTGGCTAGGCTTGGTTAGTCTTGTAGCATGCTGTCGACATTGGGGATGACAAGCGTGATCGACCATGGTGACCATTGATGGCATGGTCAAGTTTATAGTGAGCTAGAGCTGTGATGGCGCCTAAGTTGATGTAGGAGCACTTTGTTGGAAACCCCAAGAGCAAGGTATGAAGCAGCACAGCAGCAAGTCTTCCCTTAGTAGAGACCGAGGTTATCGAACCAGAAGAAGGAAGGAAACGTCACACAGGTGTTGCAAGCAACGCGGAGACCTGCACAACACAAACTCAAGACTTTGTCCCAACGAAACAGTGAGGTTGTCAAGCTCACCAGTTTGCTGTAACAAAGGATTAAACGTATGGTGTGGAAGGTAATGGTTTGCAGCAAGTAAACAAGTAACAATGGAGGATGTATCAATGGTAAAGATTGGACCGGGTCCATAGTTCACTAAAGGTGCTCTCCTTAGATAAACACCATGGCATGAAGGGTAAACAAATTACAGCAGCGCAATTGACAGGAACTGAGCAAGGCATAACAATGCAATTACTAGTCAGAAAGATCCTATGAGGTTGATTGGGCAATACAACAAGATACATAGACCATCATCCAACTGCATCTATGACTAGAAGTCCACCTTCAGGTTATCATCCGAACCCCCTCCAATATTAAGTTGCAAGCAACAGACAACTGCTTTAAGCAAAGTGTGTAAGGTAAACAGTCCACATGTTCCATGAACAAGAGACCGTTGTTTTCTCTCTAGTAGCAACAACACATCTACAACCGAAGAGATTATTTTCACTTCCCTTGGAAACTAGAGGCATGAACCCACTATCGAGCATAAATACCCCCTCTTGGAGTCACTAGCAACTACTTGGCCAAGATAACCACTAGCAACAGAGAGCATGCAAGATCACAAACAACACAGACATGATAGAATCATAAAGACAAAAATATTATTCAAACCAACATAATAATCTCAATATCCATCGGATCCCCGCAAACACAACATGCATGATTACAAATAGATTAGATCTTGATCATGAACGGAGCTCACAAGATCTATACATGAAAGCACAAAGGAGGAGATACAACCATCTAGCTACTAAATGGACCCATAGTCCAAGGTGGAACTACTCACGCGTCATACCGGAGAGAAGGCCTCCGGGATGATCTCCCCTCTGGCAGGGTGCCGGGAAGAACTTCAGATCCCCCCGATCTAGGGACGATGGTGGCGACGGCTACAGACGGTTTCGTGGATATTTGATCGGGTACTCAAAGTTTCTGCATCGGGGGATTTTTATAGGCCAAGGGGGGACCGAGGCAGCCACCAGGGCTGGCAAACCCTAGCCAGGCGCGGGCTAGGGCCCACCCGCGCCTGGGGTGGGTCTGGCCCCCCTGGCTGGCCCCTCCGGCTCTCCTCTTGACTTCTTGTTCCCCACGGAAAGTAATTGACTTTGTCCTTTGTCCCGCCAATTCCGAGAATATTTCTTTACTAACTTTTCTGAAACCAAAAACAATAGAAAACATGCATCTGGCACTGTTGCAACTTGTTAGTAGGTGAGTACCAGAAAACATGTAAAAATCACCTCAAAGTGTGGACAAGTAAAGCAAAGTAGATACTAAACAAGCATGGAGCATAAAAAATTATAGATACATTTCCAACGTATCAATATCCCCAAGCTTAACTCCTGCTCGTCCTCTAGTAGGCAAGTGATAAACAAAATAATTTTTGAGCTGAAATGCACCCTCACAATAAAGATCCAATCATTTGCAAGCATTGAAAGTTGGGATCAAAGAACTCTAAACATGTGCATGAAAGATGGAGTTCTAACAATAAGACATAGTAACTATGCATGCAACATGACAAGCTACAAACAAAGATCATGAATAACATGCATTGAAAAACGTTTGTTTGCTTCACATGCCGAAAACATAGCATAGTGGCAATCAGCTTGTCCCTCATAGAGTAGCAATTAGATGCATAGGACACCTGAAAAGTTCACAAAGGTGACTAGAAACAAATATCACAAGAGCAAGTAATAACACAATATGCATCAATTAATAAGCTTTGGAACACTGCACACAGAATGACAACTATGCTCTCTTAATGGTGCCTAAAGGTAGAGGGTGGAGACTCAATAGTGGTGGAAGAAAGGCCTTTTTTGTAAAGGAAGCAGGTATTACAAGTTTCAAAAAGAGCTTCCAAAAATTATGGTACTTGATAGCTTTCAGCCCTCATTGCCCCTATCATAAGCATCTTGAAGTGGTTAAGGTTAAAGTGGCAAAGCTGGAGTATATCCTTGACGAAGTATAAGTTGGCAATCTCAAGTCCCTTGAATATGAGGGCCACACCTCATGCATACTCATCTTTGGGTCCAGGTAAGTTCTTGTCCCTGTAAGTATTTGCATATCATTGAGAACCGCCAACGGGGTACCCCTTGCACATGGTACAAGATCTTTCCCATAACCAAAATGACAAGGCAAGCAGACAATGAGCATCTCAGCAATCTTTTTTATTTACCATATGCATAGATTTTTATTGAGGATTCTTCATAGATAGCTCATTATGGTGATGCTGCAAGTTTCCACCATGATTAGGCGTGACTTAGGCTAGCGGCCCAGGCGTTTCTCTAACACAGAATACAAACTCCATGGACTTACAAGTCTACTCTTTATTTCACACCGGTGACATCCATAGACAAAAGAACATGATATCAACTGAGTACAACAAGGTACAAGTGCAATGTTGAAATCGTTCCCCGTGACAGCACTGTTCTTCTAACTCCAACTTATAAGTGCAAGCATATACAACAAAGTTGTCACAATGGTTCAAGTTTATTAGGGGAAAATAATAAAATGTGCCATCAAGTTCGTGAGGGCCTTAATCACTAAGTTTTCACATAACAAAATAGTTTTAAATTGGAAGATAGTTGAAAACAAGAATATACTTGGAATGGTGTAACACACCATGCATAGGAGTTTATAGTGGACACTTTGTAATAACTTGGTTTCTTGGGAGTTAGAGTCATGAGTATAACTTACTCATACAAGTGGAGGCTAGCAAAAGACTGGGAGCAACCAACTAAGAGAGCAATAATGGACATAATCATGCAGTGCAACAAAGCATACTAATCAAAGCAAAGAGTGGTACTACAAGTCAAGGATTAAATGATCATAGAGGCTAATGGTGACTTGTCATAGTCATAACATGGTGTAAGCATGTGCCAAGTCAACCCAAGCAAAGCATCAAAGGAGAATACCACAATACTATGCTTTTGCATGCTAAAACAACGCATAATTTCTTCAAGGCACACTAAGCAATCCCAATTGTTTGGAACAAGAAATGCTACAGAAATAATCACTAAGCATAAGGTTAAAACAACACCTAGCATGTCATGCTAAAGTCTAAGTCACAGTCAATGCAAGCTCCTCTTGCACTTCAAGCAAGAACTTACTACTCCTTTCCAACATCAAGCAAACTTATTTGCAAAACAACACAGCGATAATGGGGCTCCAAAATACTTAAAAAAACTAAAAAACTAAGCAAATCAAATAAAAACTAAGACGCTCCAAGAACAACACAACTATGCATGAAACAATAAAAACGAAGTGTCTAGACAGACCTAATCTTTTTATTGATGAAGAAGGGGATGCCTTGGGCATCCCCAAGCTTTGATGCTTGTACCCCTTGGATATTTCTTGGGGTGACACCATGGTGGCATCCCCAAGCGTGAGCTTTTTTCCATTCTTCATCTCATTGCATCATTCTCTCTCTACACCTGAAATTTTTTCCTTCATACAAAACTTCACACAATCTTCATTAGTAACATTAGTTTATTCAAAAGATATTAGACCACTGGCAAAGCTTTGGAACAGCAAGAATTTTCACTAAAAACACAAGCTATTGTAGTAACTCCTTCAAAAAGCTCAATTTACCTGAAGAGAGCTCAAAAAGGAATCAATAAGAAGCAAATGCAAATAATGGCAGAAATCTGTCAAAATAGACCAGCAGGTAGAAACAGATTTTTTAGAACATCTTATGTTGCTCACATCAAAAAGTGTTGAACTAACTATAGTTATCTAACATACTGGGGGATTTATTCGTAAAGTTTGAGCTCAATCCGAGTTACAGATCCTCCTCACGAATTTTTTTGGTGGAGGACAGAAATCTGTTTCGGGATAGCAACTCCCTAAATCTTACTTCCCTCTCATTAGAGGTCATTCTTGGCACAAAAGACAAACAAAAAGTATAAGGAGAGGTCATTACTGAAGTAATAACTTCCAAGACTCAAGGAAACTCTTGGGTTATCTCCCAATAAGTACTTTTCTTTAACACCTTTAAGTTAGGCACAAGAAGCAAGAAGAATCAAGTATTTTCAAATGAAGAAGCATTAACATCAAATCTTGCTTTCAAAGGAGGAGCAAAAATCAACTTCTCTATCCTCATAGGGAAGTGTCCAATACCTTTCTTGAATGGAAAATGATATTTAATGGTGCCTTCTTTCATATCAATGATGGCACCAATTGTTCTAAGAAAAGGTCTTCCCAAAGTAATAGGACAAGAAGCATTATATTCAACATCCAAAACAAAGAAATCCACATGGACATAAGCATTGTTAACCATGATGAGGACATCATTAATACTCCCCATGAGTTTCTTCTTAGCATTATCACTGAGTGGGACATCTAAATAACAATCTTCCAAAGGTGGTAAATCAAGCATTTCATAAATCTTCCTAGGCATAATAGAGACACTAGAACCAAGATCACATGAAGCTTTGAGATCAAAGTCCTTAACTTGCATATTAATAATGGGTTCCCAACTATCTTCTACTTTCCTAGGAATAGAAGCTTTGTGTTTTAGCTTTTCTTCCTTAATCTTAACAAGAGCATCTGTAATATGTTTAGTGAAAGCAACATGCATATCACTAGCATCAGGACTTCTAGCAAGCTTTTGCAAGAACATAATCACTTCAGCAATATTGCAACCATCAATATCAAAGTCAAATTTAGCATCACTAGTAGTTGGCTTAATAGGCTTAGGCATAGTAGGAGGAGGAATAGGGACTACTTGTGCACACACTATTGTTTCTATCAATTTCAGCTTCCCTTTCCCACCTAGCATGGAGTTGAGCTAACAGCCTAACATTTTCATCAATAGTAACTTGTATGGCATGAGCAGTAGCAAAGGTGTTTTCCATGGCTTCAGGTTTATCAGCCATTTTATTAATCAAGGAAGAATGAGCTTCAGACAAAGAGGATATATTTTTCTCAGCACTCAAAATTTTTGACTGTAAACTAGGAATTTCCCTATTCAGATTCTCAAGCTGATGACTAATGTTTTTCAAGATGATAGACTGTTCCTCCATAGTTTTACTGAAAATCTTATTTTTCTCATATTGCATTTGCATAAAAAAATTAGTGGATCTCTCTACTTCTACAATCCTTTCTTCACTAGGCATTCCAGATCTACCATGATAAGTATTCCCACTAGGAGGATAAGGCCTATAATTACCAGAAGCATTGTTGTTGAAATTGTTGTTTCTAATGAAGTTCACATCAACTTGCTCTTCTTGAGCAACCAAGAGGCTAAGGGAACACTATTAGGATCTAGAGGAGCTTTCCCATTAACAAGCATAACCATAATAACATCAATCTTTTCACTCAAAGAGGAAGTTTTCTCAACAGAATTTACCTTCTTACCATGTGGAGCTCTCTCAACATGTCATTCAGAGTAGTTAACCATCATATTATCAAGGAGCCTTGTTGCAGCACCCAAAGTGAGCCCCATAAAAGTACCTCCAGCAGCTGAATCCAACAGGTTTCTTGAGGAGAAGTTCAAACCTGCATAAAAAGTTTGGATAATCATCCAAGCAGTGAGTCCATGAGTAGGGAAATTCTTAACCAAAGATTTCATTCTTTCCCAAGCTGGAGCAACATGTTCACTATCAAGTTGTTTAAATTTCATAATGTCACTTCTCATAGATATAATATTAGCAGGAGGATAGTACTTTCCAATAAAAGCATCTTTGCACTTAGTCCAAGAATCAATACTATTTTTAGGCAAAGAAAGCAACCATTCTTTAGCTTTTCCCCTCAAGGAGAAAGGAAAAAGCTTGATCTTAATAATATCTCCATATACATCCTTATACTTATGCAACTCACAAAGTTCAACAAAGCTATTAAGATGGGCAGTAGGATCATCAGAACCAGCACCATAAAATTGCTCTCTCATCACAAGATTCAACAAAGCAGGCTTAATTTCATAAAAGCTAGCATCATGAGCAGGTAGAGCAATAGGAGTGCTAAGGAAATCATTGTTGTTGGTGCTAGTGAAGTCACACAACTTGGTGCTCTCAACGGAGTTCATTTTGGCAAAGGTGGGCAAGCCAACAACAGCAGCAGCAGCTAGAGCAGGAACTAATTTTTTTTGGGTTTTTTGAATAAAGCAAGCAAACCAAACTAGACTAATTTTTTTGGTTTTTTTGAAAAGAGGCAAACAAAACCAATCAAAAGAAACAAAGAAAACTAAAAACAAAGTAAAGAGAAAGGAAGTGAAGGACTCCCCTAGTGAAGGCGTCCTTAGCCTCCCCGGCAATGGCACCAGAAAAATTGTTGATGGCGCCTAAGTTGATGTAGGAGCGCTTCGTTGGAAACCCCAAGAGCAAGGTGTAAAGCAGCACACCAGCAAGTCTTCCCTCAATACAGACCGAGGTTATCGAACCAGAAGGAGGAAGGAAACGTCACACAGGTGTTGCAAGCAACACGGAGACCTGTACAACACAAACTCAAGACTTTGTCCCAACGAAACAGTGAGGTTGTCAAGCTCATCGGTTTGCTGTAACAAAGGATTAAACGTATGGTGTGGAAGGTAATGGTTTGCAACAAGTAAACAAGTAACAATGGAGGATGTATCAATGGTAAAGATTGGACTGGGCAAATTACAGCAGGGCAATTGACAAGAACTAAGCAAGACATAACAATGCAATTACTAGTCAGAAAGATCCTATGAGGTTGATTGGGAAATACAACAAGATACATAAACCGCCATCCAACTGCATCTATTACTAGAAGTCCACCTTCAGGTTATCATCTGAACCCCCTCCAGTATTAAGTTGCAAGCAAGAGACAACTGCTTTAAGCAAAGTGTGTAAGGTAAACAGTCCACATGTTCCATGAACAAGAGACCGTTGTTTTCTCCCTAGTAGCAACAGCACATCTACAACCGAAGAGATTATTGTCACTTCCCTTGGAAACTAGAGGCATGAACCCACTATCGAGCATAAATACCCCCTCTTAGAGTCACTAGCAACTACTTGGCCAAGATAACCACTAGCAACGGAGAGCATGCAAGATCACAAACAACACAGACATGATAGAATCATAAAGACAAAACCATTATTCAAACCAACATAATAATCTCAATATCCATCGGATCCCCGCAAACACAACATGCATGATTACAAATAGATTAGATCTTGATCATGAACGGATCTCACAAGATCTATACATGAAAGCACAAAGGAGGAGACACAACCATCTAGCTACTACATGGACCCATAGTCCAAGGTGGAACTACTCACGCATCATACCAGAGAGAAGGCCTCCGGGATGATCTCCCCTCTGGCAGGGTGCCGGGAAGAACTTCAGATCCCCCCCCCCGATCTAGGGATGATGGTGGCGGCGGCTACAGACGGTTCCGTGGATATTTGATCGGGTACTCAGAGTTTCTGCATCGAGGGATTTTTATAGGCGAAGGGGAGACCGAGGCATCCGCCAAGGCTGGAAAACCCTAGCTAGGCACGGGCTAGGGACCACCCGCGCTTGGGGTGGGTCTGGCCCCCCTGGCTGGCCCCTCCAGCTCTCCTCTGGACTTCTTGTTCCCCACGGAAAGTAATTGACTTTGTCCCGTCCAATTCTGAGAATATTTCTTTACTAACTTTTCTAAAACCAAAAACATCAGAAAATAGGCATCTGGCACTGTTGCAACTTGTTAGTAGGTTAGTACCATAAAACATGTAAAAAGGACCTCGAGGTGTAGGCAAGTAAAGCAAAGCAGGTACTAAACAAGCATGGAGCATAAAAAATTATAGATACGTTTCCAACGTATCAAGCTTCTTAGGTAAGTTTAATTGACCTACTAGGAGTGTAGTGAGAGCTAGAGAGGTAACAAGGTTGGCACATACACTGCTCAGAATAGTGTTTGATGTTTATTTTGATTTGTGTTCAGATGGTGTTTGATGAAATGGCCGCAAGAAATTCAAATTTGAATTTTTGGATGAAACTTGGTGGGTGTACTAGACACATACTAGGTAGTCTCTAGCTGCTTGGATTTGTCAAGGTGCATTGGTTTGGTTGGGTTTTGAGAAATGGTGATCTTTCGATTTGATATAGATTCAATTTTGAATTGTCATTTGAATCAGGTTGCCAAATGTTTCTGTGGGCTTGGAAGGTGCGCTTGGGTTCACTTTCACTTGGTCTAGCAAGGGGTGAAAAGAAATGGATTTGTTTCTGTTTGAAATCTTGGACTAGAAACACTCAAAGTGGTCTAGTGAGCAAGATTGGCAAAAATGACCATTTGCTTGTTTTGTTTGTTTTTGAATTTCTATTGATTTGATTCTGCTTGGATTTGATTTAGATGATGTTGTTTTCATCTTTAAACCATTCCTTGCTATTCAAAAGAATCAAACAAGTCCATACCATCACTCATACATTCATCACATACACACATGCATTCATATGATTTTAATTAACAAAAGTTTTTGTTAACCCTAAATTTGGGTGATTGGAATTGATAACCTTGATTAATATTTTTGGGATGTTACATAAGGTTTCAAAAGAGTTTTATAAAATTCATATTTTACACTTAAGTATTAATATGAATCCTAATTATGGATTTAGACTTTAGTATTTAGATTTTAAGGATTTAATATTCCTAAAGAAGTATAATTATTTCTTACTTAGGAAATAATTTTAAGGATTTAACACAGTAATCATTTCTTTTAGATAATTGAAGATCTATTACCTAGGAACCTTAAAATGTTGTGCAATAATATATTTAGTAATTTTTAGTAAATTATACTTATTTAAGATCTTAAAAATGCATTTTATTTAATTTTAAGTATTATCTTTATTTTTATAGAATTCCTCAAAGGGTTAAATTTCTTTAAATACTTGCTTAAAATTGTATTTGTAACTTTTTTAAGTTAGTATTCTTATAAAATAGTAGATTTATTTTTATATATATAAATGTTTTTATTCATTTTTAGGACTTTTCCTTATTGTATTAAATTTCATTTATGGTTTTTGTAGCTTTAATATTTAATTTTTATTTTGTTTGGCTCAAATAAGTAGTTTTATATTTTTCTCATGTGGTATTATTTTTTATGAACATTTTGAGATATGATATGTATTTTTAGGATTTTCCTACATTTTTCTATGGCATATATACTCATAGGGATAATATGGCCATTCAATTTATTTCTATTATTGTTCTATTAATTTATTTTTGGAATTGGGCTCGGCTTGTGAGCCAGCCCAGTCCAATAGCCAATAAGGCCCACTAGACTTGGGGTCAACCCTGACCCAAGCCCATCTCTCTCGCACACACACAACACACGCGACGCTCACACCCGACCTCACCCCTCTCGTTCCTCTCTGGCCGTCATCACCATTGTTGCTCATTGATTCCGACTAAACCGACTGTTACGATTAACGTTGCTGGTCGTCGGAGCTCCGCCTCCTTCTAGATGGTCTGGCCCTCCAATTCGATTTGTTTCTAAAGCTCTATCGAGCTTGCCCCCTTCCTCTTTCTGGTTCTAGGGTTCGGTCTTAGATCCACCGTGTTGTCATATGCCGATGATGCTTTCGATCATTTCGAGGCGTTGCTGGGAACCTACTGGCGTGGACACTGCCGCCAGACGCAGCTTGGTGCAAGTGCATCACCTTTGTGCTCCTTGTTCTGTTGTGTCGTGGCTGCCGTCACCTCTGCTTCAACGCCACCTCATCTTCCTCTCCAGCGAGCTACGTATTGTCCCTAGGTAGGTGACCTCCCACTTCTTTCTTTTCTTCCTTTCCTCCCCTGATTCTTGTTCAGATGTTTCTCTAATCTAGGGTTTTTCCCTCTCTCTGGTTCCTCCCAATTTTCCTTATAGATGTTTGAGTTATCTAGTTACCAACCCTATCATGTCTTGGTTAATTTGGCTTGTATCTTGTTTAGTAGTAATTTTAGTTATAGAACTTGCTAACTGCGTTTATGATTGTTATCTATGGAAATGTTGCTAGAAGGTGATTCCTAGACCTGCACCTTTGATGATGGCAAAGCTTAGTCAGATGGAAAACTCCTCTGTCTAATTATGTGTCACTATGGTGCATCTATTTGTATGATGGTATTTATGATACCATGAATGACTTGTCCTAGATACTGTCAATATGACAGTGTAACTACACTTGATCCTTAGGATTGTTGGCTAGTAAATATTCACAAATATTATTCTATTTCTAATCTAGAAATCTTGGCCTTTTAAAATTAGTGGTGTATTCCCCAAGATTTGCTATATTGACCATAGAGGATATGCTGCAATGACTCCTGGAACATTTTCTAGGAATTTGATTTTTTTCTGTCAATTTCTGACAGTGTATGTAATTTTGATTCCTAGAGCTGCTGCTAGGGAAATGATGAGTTTGATTTTGTGCAACATTTGTGGGTAGATATGATTGACCAATTTGATTATTGTGTCAATATGACAGCAACTGTTTAAATGATTCTTAATAAGATGGCTAAAAATAGTTCTGAGTATTCTATGCAGATGATTGTTTAACTTGTTTGAGCTTGAGGCTGGTCTTGGTTTGGATGGATGCCACTATGAAACCTCATGCTAGATGGTACATAGTGGTAACCTCCCTATGCTGAAATAAAAAGATGCTTTACCTAATGTGTATATGTTGTACAAGCATAGTTGACCTGTGCTTGTGATATGTTAATGGAACAACATTTCTTCAGGGATTTTATAGATGCTTCTATCAAAGGAATACGATATACATTTATCCTTTGAGTGCTAAAATTATTTCTGGCTAAACTAGCTAGGAAGATGATGAGAAATATTTGTACTTTTGTTAGCACATGATTTTAAGTGGCCTTTGTGATTAAAAACTGCCATTGTGGTGCCTCCCTTGTGGAGTGTGCATAGTGGTAGTTTGAATATACACAGCCAACTCTACTTGGTTATTTGAATTGCGCCTCAACCTATGATGCAAATCCTGAGGCTTTAATCTTTGATGAGAGTATCTTATTGTGAGATAGGTAAATAAATGCTATGGTTGCTTTTATTTAAGCTCTAGGATGAACATAGCATAGCACTTCTATGCTTAGTTGAGAGCTTCATGTTCCTCTAAATCTTCTTTTGTATTTAAAACTAAAGGAAATAAAAGGAATACTAGTTAAGTTCTTGTTGTTAGTTAAGCTGCCACTATGGTACCTCTAGTTTCTGGAGTGTGCACAGCAGGTAGCTGAGCTAGCATATCTTGCTGCTCAAAGTTTAGTTGCAATCATGTTTCCACAGTAGTGGATGATGTGGAGATATGGCTAGTGATGCCCAATCTGAGGCCCTGGTTGGAAAAGAATAAGAATAGATGCTATTATATGACTTTCTATTACTCTTTGATGATTTTGGAAAAGCAATTCTTTGCAACACTGAGAGTACAACTCCATCCAATTCTCCTAGATGAAGATCTAGTTGATGGCTGGATGGAACTGGTTGATGTATATTATTTCCCTTGTATTCCCATATCTGTATGCAAAATGTAAGAACAAATTATGCATGATCTAGTGGGTAGATCTGGTGATTTTTACATGCTGGTTGTGAGTATACAGATGTGCTTGTAGTAGAGACTGCTAATGATCTTGTGGTATTTTTGGTGTTGCTTCAGATTACCTGCTATAACTTGTTCTTGTAGCCTTCACCTCCTAGCTCTGGCTCTCCTTGGTTATTGCTGGTCTTAATCTTCCTTGCTGCCCTCCTGATTTACTCCTCCTTGTCCTAGCTATTGGATGGCTTCTTGAAGCAACCATAGGTTGGGGTGATCTGGTATTATTATTGTTCCTGACTTGTTTCTCTTCAAGTCATCATGACTAGAACAGTTGGTTGGTTAGTATGTGTGAAAAAGATCTGTGAGCTGTGAAGATGTTGGTGTTGTGTGGTGAAAAGAGATGTGTGGTAAGTGACCATCAGCGTGGTACTCTTCTGCCGCGGTTGTGTTCTTATCTTCCCTTGTGGCTGTCTTGTGTTGACAGCACACAAGCATGCAATGACTAAGCTATTGTCAAGTGGGTCTCTCTGGTTCAAGTTCGATTGTACTGATATTTGTTCAGTGAGGATCAGTTCATCTAGTTTGATCTTATCCATCATGAACATTTTTGTTTTGCTTATTTTGCTGAAACTTGCCCCTGCCGATGAGGTTGTACTGAGGCCATTACTAGTTAAGAACAAATATCACTTATTTGGTGAAACTTCCCCCGTTTAAAATTCAGCTCAATGAGGAGAAAAAACATTGCACTACACTATTGATATTTGAGAGCAATATATTACACTAACCCCTGCTTTTTGGCATGTTTTGTTTCTCTTTTGTTTTGCAGGATTTAAAGTGGAGAAGAAAGAGGATACCAAATGAAGAAGTGGTTTTAAGAACAGTAGTTTAGGATTTTGTTTTTACCCTTTTGTAACTTTCTTTTATTTTGTATATTGTAATTGACAGTGTAATATTGTATAATATTAATAAAGTTAAATTTTTTTAATTTGAATCTTGTAGTATTTATATCTTGTCTATAAATATTAATTCAGATCTTATTAATTGTTGTGATTCATTTTCCATTTTGAGTTCAATTTTAATTTTCTTTTTTCTTGAATTAGTCTTATTGTAATATTTGTTCCAATTACTTTATTATTATCTATTTATTATAAAATCATATTACTTTATTCAATAATTAGATTCCATTCCTTCTAAGTATTTATATATTTGTGATTTTTTTAAATACATTTGAAATTCAAATACAAAGGTTATGTCGAAATCTATCACAATTGCGCTGATGTTTCCATCAGAAAAAGAGAGACCTCGATCACTCTGTAGCCATTTAGCTTTGCATGAAAATTATTCAGATTTTCTATGCATGAATGCAACACACACACCTAAGGTTAGCTTATTTCTACATTCTAGCTTTGCATGAAAATTATTCAGATTTTCTATGCATGAATGCAACGCACACACCTAAGGTTAGCTTATTTCTACATTCTAATGCTGGGATGTTACAATCATCCCTTTTGGTGGATGGATTAGTGTTATCAGGATCATCCCCTGATACGTCGGAAACGTATCTATAATTTTTGATGTTCCATGCTTGTTTAGTATCTACTTTGCTTTGTTTTGTCTACACTTTGAGGTGTTTTTATATGTTTTCTGGTCCTAACCTATTAAAGAGACGCCACAGTGTCAGTTGCCTGTTTTCTTCTGTTTTTGGTTCTAGAAAGGCAGAAAATCAATATTCTCAGAATTGGACGGGACAAAAGCCAAAGTCAATATTTTACCGTGGGGAACACGGAGCCAAAATACGAGACGGAGGGGCGGCACCACGGGGCCACACCCCCTGGCGGCACGGGCTAGGGTTAGCCGCGCCTAGGGGTGTGACCACCATGGCTGCCCCCTGCCTCGCCTCTTCGCCTATAAAGACCCCCCGATTCCAAAACCCTAAGGACCCAATCAATATTCCATGAAACCGTCTGTAGCCGCCGCCACCATCGTCCCTAGATCGGAGGGATCTGAAGCTCTTCCCGGCACCCTGCCGGAGCGGAGATCATCCCGGAGGCCTTCTTCTTCATCATGCCAGCCTCCGGTATGAAGCGTGAGTAGTTCCACCTTGGACTACGGGTCCATGTAGTAGCTAGATGGTTTTATCTCCTCCTTTTTGCTACCATGTTTAGATCTTGTGAGCTCCATTCATGATCAAGATCATCTATTTGTAATCATGCATGTTGTGTTTGCGGGGATCCGGTGGATATTGAGATTACTATGTCAGATTGATTAATGGTTTTGTCTTATTGATTCTATCATGTCTGTGTTGTTTGTGATCTTGCATGCTCTCCGTTTCTAGTAGCTATCTTGGCCAAGTAGATGCTAGTGACTCCAAGAGGGGGTATTTATGATAGATAGTGGGTTCATGCATCTATTTAATCTAAGGGAAGTGACAGAAATCTCTAAGGTTGTAGATGTGTTGTTGCCACTAGGGAGAAAACAACGGTCTCTTGTTCATGGAACAAGTGGATTGTTTACCTTACACACTTTCCTTAAAGCAGTTATCTGTTGCTTGCAACTTAATACTGGAGGGGGTTCGGATGATAACCTAAAGGTGGATTTCTAGTCATAGATGCAGTTGGATGGCGGTCTATGCATCTTGTTGTATTGCCCAATCGAATCTCACAACATCATGAATGTCTAGTATTGCATTGTTATGCCTTGCTCAGTCCTGTCAATTGCCCCGTTGTAATTTGTTTATCCAGCATGCCATGTTTGTTTATCTTAAGGAGAACACCTCTAGTGAACTATGGACCCCGATCCAATCTTTACCATTGATACATCTTCCACTGTTATTGTTTACTTGTTACAAACCACTATTACCTTCCACACCATACAGTTAATCCTTTGTTACAACAACCTATGAGATTCACAACCTCACTGTTCGTTGGGGCAAAGTCTTGAGTTTGTTTTGTGCAGGTTTCCAAGTTGCTAGCAACACCTTTGAGTCGTTTCCTTCCTCCTACTGGTTCGATAACCTCGGTTTCTTACTAAGGGAAAAATTGTTGTTGTGCTCATCACACCTTGCTCTTGGGGTCTCCCAATGAGGCATCAATAACACGCCAACATCCCCCACCACCACAACCGTGGGTGATGCCGAATCATTCACCTTTGGAAGTGTGGAGGGTTCCTATAGAGGAGGAGGAGGAGGAGGTAAATTCACTTTCTCCTTAACAAGTTGCTTAACTAAGTCACGCAACTATTTGATTTCGTTGCCCAGGGAGGAGCTCAAGCCTCATTCCAATTTCTTCAGATCCTCCATGGACACCATGTTACTAGCCTCACTACCTCCTTCTCCATCTTGGCTACCCATATACTCTTAGGCGGTAAAGCCTGAATTAAGAGCCGAGGCTCTGATACCAATTGAAAGGATCATATGGGCACCTAGAGGGGGGTGAATAGGCGGCTACTTCAAATTTTACTCTTTTTCAAGTTAGGGTTTGACACAAAAGGTAAATTCTCCAGATTATGCAACTATGGTGGATTTACCTATATGTCAACCTAGCACAAACACTAAGCCAGAACAAGATAAGTAAAGTGCAGTAAAGGATAGAAGTAACCAAAGTGGAGCACGCGGAGACACAAGGATTTGTTTCCCGCAGTTCCTTCCTTTTGAGGGGAAGTACGTCTGTGTTTGGAGAGGGGGTGGTTTAAAACCACCAACGACCCGAGAGGCCTCCCTTGTTCTCCGGTGAATCTCACCCCAAAGGGTTCGACTCACTTCTTCCACTATAGCGGCAACCTTTGAGGTGGAAGCCGACACCTTTACAACAAGTTCAAGGCACACATTCACAACTGAATTGGAGGCTCCTGAATACAAGCAAGCTGTCACACAATCAAAGACAAGCTTGTAAGAACCAAATAAAGAACTAGGGTTTCCAATGAAACACTAGAGCAAGGGGCCCTCAAGTAAATGAGGGGGAAATGAAGATCTCTCTTGGTGAAGCTTTAGATCAAGGCCTCCTCCTTCGATACTCCAAAAATCAACGATATTGGATGGTTGGATGGTTGGATGAAGAGATCTTGGTGATTTGGTGGCTCAAATTGTGGGGGTCTTCTTTTCTGGAACGAGAAGCTAGAGGAAGGGGATGAGGTCCCCTATTTATAGGCCCACTGTAAGTGAAGTGTTTTCTGACCGTTAGATCCACTTCCACATCGGAGACTCCGGTCTGACCTTGATGCACACCGGAGACTTCGGCCAATCTCCAGTCAAACTCTAAACCACCATCAAGACTATCCCAGCCAAGGTAGTGAAGCCCCCTCTGGAGATTCTTCAGAGAATCCGGTCTGGAGTACACCGGAGACTCCGGTGATTTCACACTGGAGACTCCGGTCTGGGAGGATGCACCGAAGAATCCGGCCCAACTCCAGTCAATCTCCAGACTAGGTATCATATTGTCCTTTGAGCATTTCTAGAAGCCCCTCCTGGAACTTGGGGGAAACTCCGGTCCACACCGGAAACTCTGGTGTTTGCACACTAGAGACTCCGGTCTGGACATTCCTGGAAATTGCAGTTACTTGCAGGGACTTTTCCACAGGGCTAAGGAATTTTCATTTTTTAGTATATCATCATGCAGACATTAGCACACATAGTAAAATGATCTACTAGTTGTTAATGAACACCAAAATGGATTAAGACAATAAATGTCCTTTCACCGGTGGCGGTGGAGCGGGGGCGACAGCCGGTGAAGGAGCGGTTGCAACAACATGGTGGGCAGTGTCCGTGTTGGCGACATCAGCGTTGGCATCACGGGACTCCTCAAGCACCAGGAACGAGCACACATCCTGTAAGTATGGGAGCAGGACCTCACGGGAGAGCGTGGTGATGGCGTGGCGGAAGTCGGACGGAGGCCGACAAGAACATGGTGGACCAGGTCGGCGTCGATGATGTTGCGGCCGAGGTCGCGGAGGCGATCGGTGAGAGACTTGAGCCGCACGCAGTACACGAAGATGGTCATGTTTCCCTGACACTGACCATGGAACTCGTCGTCGAGGTACACGGCGCGAGTCATTGTGTAGTCAAGGAAGAGGTTCTTGATGCCCATCCACACAGCGAAGGTCGTGTTGTTCGATGTGATGATGAGGGAGAGGATCTCTTCCGAGACCATGGAGTACAGCCACAAGACGGTCATGTAATTATCCTGGACCCACTCCGGATCACCGAATTGCCCCAGAGCGACGATGAACAGCCTGCACCACATGGTGAAGGAGGGCCTATGCAAATCAAATGTGACATGTACCTGTTCTTGATGATCACGTGGTGGAGATTCTGCCGTGGCGCGAGCCGGGCAGCGGCCAGCATGCACCTGAGGCATCGACGGGTTGAGGAACGGCAGGGCCGCCAGTAGTGGAGACACCGTCGAGGATGCGCGGTGGAGGAGGGGACACAACAAAGAGAGGTGCGGGTTGGCCCATAGCCTGGTGCATCGCCAACATATCATCAAGTGCCGACATCGTTGCGGGCGTAGCAGAGGATGAGGGAGCGACGTTGGAGACGAGGACGCTGGCGGAGAGCGAGTGGTTGGTCATGGTGGAGGTGGCAGCGGAAGCCTTGGAGAGGTGGGATCATACGAGGAACGAGGGAGTGTCTGATACCATGTAGAACTCTCTCTCTCTATATATATATATAGAGAGAGAGGTTGAATGCACTCCGTGAGTGCTCTCGATGCATTGGCTCACGCATATATAATACAGGGCTTGATGATCGTGGAGATTGTGTACAACAGAAAGAGGGGAACGTGGCCTAGTGCCAGGAGTTTTTTAGCTATACAATGCAACGGTCAGTTAGACCGAATCCTATCGTCAACACATAAGACTCGCAATACCAAGCCTTAATTTCACCACTTCAAAAAAACCCTTACTTCCACGGTCGAATCGTCAGCTCGAGCGTCGCCGCCTCCCGGACGGGCGACGGTCATGGCCTCCGCGCCTCCTTTGCAACCACGGCCTCACCACACCGCTGTCGATCTCCTCCCAGCCCTCGCCTGGACCTTCCTGGCGCTGAAAGCACCCGCGCCCTCCTCGTGTGGCCCTCTCCGCGTCTTGCACTCAACAGCAGCGCACCAGATTGACTGGGGTCGCACATGGTAAGATCTTCTCCTTTCTAGATGCGCTCATGGTCATATGTCGATGTCTGGATCAAATAATGTCCGAACAAAGTAGAGGTTGGGGAATTATTTTGGGGGGGCGGGGGGGTACTCCTTCTACTCTTGTTTTTATAGCATGTTACCGCCCTATTCTCTACAGGGTTTTCCACCCAATTTAGTGTACAACGATGGTCTAGAATAGCTTCTTGCCCTGCTTATGTTTCTCAAAATAGGATTTTGCCCCGATTTATATATAAAGCCAAATGGCTGAACAGATACAAGGTGATGTGGAAATCCTTTTATACATCAGATCAAGATAAACAAAAAAGCATATGAAAACTGAACTTCCCACTAATGGCAGCAAAGCGAGACTGGGCTACCAGAATTCCACGACGATGACCCCAAGAGGGTGGCGACGCAACACGCCACCGTCATCAAGATCGAGATGGTCAAAGGTTTCACCCGGAGCCCATACTTGAAGAAGGTAGCCAGAACTATGCCCCCAAGAGGGTTTCGACACCTGGAGGCATCTCCACCACTGGCATTGGAGCACTGATCTTTCACCCGAAAAAACCTTCAAAGAACGCTCGATATCTCAGTACGCCCACTGGTCTCAAGCCAGGCATCCAACATGAGATATGAGAGCTGCCTTTTCCAAAGCACCGCTGATATGGGTATTGCCCTACAGGTGCCTAATGTTGTCCTACCCGGTCCGGCCCGGCGGAAGCCCGTGAAGACAACATACCCCTAATGGCGAAGCCCAGAAGGATTTCGAGTAGCCCAAGCCCAAGAACTATTCGACTCCTTGGATGACACGTTTTTTTTAAGATAGAAACTTAAAGGGAAGAACCCTAAAACTGTAACCGACTCGGCCTATCCCCGGGACCTGTCCTATCTATATAAAGGCCAGGAGGGCACGGCTAGAAGGACATCACCGCCAGATCCAATCTACGCACCCCTGTAATCTTCAGCTTCGCCATCAATCGAGAGCAGACAAGCAGGAGTAGGATTTTCCCTCTGGGGGCTTGAACCTGGGTAAAGCCTTTGTCCCATGTTGCTTGTCTGTAGTCGTTCCGCGATCTCCGTGTCCCCTCCTTCTCCAAAACCCAAGTCAATAACAATGGGCATTGATGAGTCGAACCCTCGTCAGCCGCCGAAGTTTCACCAACACCAGGATTCCCTTTCGCCTGCTCCTCTCCAACCACCCAGCCTAAGAAGAGGCCATCACCACCATCATGTCACTCGTCGTAGAGTCGCACGCGCAGTCCACCTTCCGAGGCCACCGCGGCCAAGATCTCCCACCCATGTAGCAGGAGAAGCCACGACGGCATTCCACCGGAGTGGAGAGGGAGGTCTGAGCCAGCCAACCAGCACACGGACAGTGGGGGCTTAATGGGCCAGGAGAGCATCCACTAGTCAAGCCCACAAAATCCAACTGGCACGTGGACAGCTAGGCCCATGGCCTGGATCTAGCACCCCAGCCAATCCATGGCCAGGGGTGGGCTCCCATGCGCTGGGAGCCCCTGAAACCCATGTAGGGCCATCTCCACTAGACACTGTCCCTGTGATTGTTGGATGTTACAATCCTTGCCACCTCCCACTCCGGTGAGGGGCGTCGCCCTCGTGCCCCACCGTGGCACGCTGGCCGAGATCTCCGCCGTGCAACACACCATCACCGATCAGGGGAGCAAACTGCCGTCCGCCAACCAGTTCCCACATGACCCAGATCGGGCCTGGAGGGGCTTAGATCTGGGCTTGCAAGCCCCAAGCGCACCTGTTGCAGCCCCCATCACCTCCGTCGGTCAGCCCGAGCTGCACCATTAACGACCGTTACCTCCATGCTTATGTTTCGCACACAGTTTAGGATTAAACAAGGTTTTACTACTCTCTTGTATTGAACAGTTGACTACATTAATATCAGATTGTGGCAAAATAGATAAAAGTACAAAGCTTTCTTTGCCATTGTTTGCCACCGATGGAGGATGCAGCTGTTACACTTGCGACAAGAAGATAACGAAAAACGAAAACGAAAAACACAACAAGGGGACACAGATTTAACGTGAAAAAACCTCTCCAACAAAGAGAGGAAAAAACCACGGGCACCAGCCAGCGAAACTTCACTATATCGAGGAGTGTTTACAAACGCCGGGGATTTCACAGATGCAACTCATCCCAACCGGCGGCTTACAAGGGGTTTATATATCGGTGGAAACCTACGTCTTCGACGATCCGTACCGTACCGCGGGGGGCTATCGCCCCCCGCACCCCCACAGGCGTCCCTGTTGGGTACGGTGTGGGCCAACTTCAGACTCGTTACACTCGGCCCAAGCCTTCGGCGACGGGCCTCGCTCCACTCGTCAGAAGTTGGCCTATACTTTGTAGAATTTGGATCAACATATAACAGCAGCAATAATCGTCTGATTACCGTTTCATTTTCTGTTTCTTTGTAGTATCAAGATGGTTTTAAGATCTTTGATTCAATTTTAATGTTGTTGATATTTAATACTTCTATCCATATCTGTAGGGTACACCACTGATAGCAGGACTTGCGGTTGCAGCAACTGCTCTTGCCGGTCGGTATGGCATCCAAGCTTGACAGGCATATAAAGCAAGGCATATAGTACCTAGGCTGTGCAAATTCTAGGAGGGTGGCTTTCAACCTACAATGAATCGAAAGGAAGCTGGTTTAATTCTGGCTGTCAGGTGCATATCGTATAACAGCATAATTGATCATTTTTTTATGTTTTTCTTGCCATGCGGTGCTACTCATGTGTCTAGCACCATCACTACGGGAAAATTCGGCGCTGCCGTGTGCCATGCACGGCAAAGATCTTTTTGCCATGTAATCAAACAGTACGATGCACGGCAAAGAAGTGCCGCACGGCGACACGATACAGGATACATGGCAAAAAAGTGTACTCAGCAAATGACGGCCTCATGTAATCTAGCAGGTGTACTCGTCAGCGCCGTGATGGTCGTCGAGCGACCAGAGGACGGAAAGGAGCGCCCAGTCCAGCGGCCGGTGTACTACATCAGCGAGGTCCTCACCGAGTCGCGCCAGCGGTACCCACAGTACCAAAAGCTAGTATACGCGGTCTTCAGAGCTCAGCGGCGCCTACCGCACTACTTCCAGGAGCACCCGATCACGGTCGTCTCCTCAACACCACTGCAAGACATCATTCGCAATCGCGAGGCGACCGGACAGGTCGCCAAGTGGGCCGTCGAGATCGGCATCCACAACATCAAATACGAGCCACGAAAGGCGATCAAGTCGCAGGCACTGGCAGACTTCATCGCCGACTGGAAAGAGGCCCAGCAACCAGAGAAGCTGCCGTACCTCCATTACTGGAGCCTGCACTTCGACGGCTCCAAGAACGCGGACGGTGCAGGCGCAGGGATAGTGCTGACTTCACCAAAGGGCGACAAGCTCCGTTACATCCTCTGCCTCGACCTCACGCCCTGTACCAACAACATGGCTGAGTACGAGGCCCTACTCCACGGCATGCGAGCCGCCAAGGAGATGAACGTCAATCGCCTCCGCTGCTACGGAGATTCTGACCTTGTCGCGGGACAAGTCGCTGGCACCTGCGACGCCGTCTCCCCTACCATGGCGGCATACCGCCAAGCAGTGGACAAGCTGGGCGGATATTTCACCGGCTACTCCGTCGAGTGGATCGACAGACGGAAAAACGAGGAGGCCGACACACTCTCTCGCATCGGATCGGCTCGACTCGCACCACCAGCCGGCGTCTTCCTCGACACGATCACCAAGCCATCAGTCTCTCCCCCGAGGGAGATCGACATCGGAGTCCCACTCCAACCAGAGGCAGTCTTGGTCGCACTCGTCAACGAGCCAGACGACTGGACCAAGCCCTACATCGCCTACCTGGAAGCCGGCACCCTGCCGGCAGACGAGACAGACGCTCGAATGATCGCTCGTCGATGCAAGTCCTACACCATCATCGACAGCGAGCTCCACAAGCGCAGCGTCACCGGCGTGTTCCAACGCTGCGTCCAACCAGCTGAAGGACGCAAAATCCTCCACGACATTCACTCCGGTGACTGCGGCCACCACGCCGCCGCTCGCTCCCTGGTCGCCAAGGCTATGCGACATGGCTTCTACTGGCCCACCGCACACGCCGATGCTGTCGATATCGTCCAGCGGTGCGCCGGGTGCCAGAAGTATGCCAACCAGACGCACGTGCCGAGCTCGGTGCTCAAAACAATCCCCATCACCTGGCCATTCGCTGTGTGGGGCATGGATATGGTAGGCCCCTTCAAGAAGGCCCCCTCCGGCTACACCCACCTGCTAGTCGCCGTCGACAAATTCACGAAATGGGTGGAGGCCAAGCCAGTCCGGAAATGCGACGGGAAGACAGCCACGAAATTCCTACGCGAGCTCATATATCGCTACGGGTTCCCAAACAGCATCATTACGGACAACGACACCATATTCGCCAAGGGAGCCATGGCCGAATTTTGCGAAGAGCACCACATCCGGCTCGACCTCGCGTCAGTCGCCCACCCGGAATCCAACGGCCAGACGGAACGAGCCAACCAAAGCATCCTCCACGGCCTGAAGCCGCGACTCCAGGTACCACTTGAGCGCACCGCCGGGTGCTGGGTCGAGGAGTTGCCCTCTGTGATCTGGGGGATCCGCACCTCAGTCAACAGATCGACAGGATTCACTCCCTTCTTCATGGTCTACGGCGCCGAGGCAGTCATGACCACCGACCTCGAACACGACTCGCCGCGGGTCGTCCACTATACGGAGGCTGCAAACGAGCTCGCTCGCCAAGACGGGATCGACCAACTCGATGAAGCACGTGACCTCGCTAGGTCACGCACTGCCATCTACCAACAAGGACTCCGCCACTACCACAGCCGGCGGGTGAAAGCTCGCACCTTCCAGGAAGGCGACCTGGTGTTACGCCTCATCCAGGACAAGAAGGGCATGCACAAGCTCTCCCCTCCGTGGGAAGGCCCATTCGCTATCAGGCGCGTACTCGGCAACGACGCCTACTACCTCATCGACGTCCGCGGGGACGGCGAACTCGACGTCAAGCGACCATGGAATGTAAACCTCCTACGGAAGTTCTACTCCTAGAACCCCACACATGTACTCTCCAGTCGCTATGAAATAAAAAAGAAACGGTTACCGCAAATTGCGCCTACTCTCCATGACTTGTGCCACTCGCACTCGTAATAACAGCGTTATGCTAACCGCAGAAGTCAACCTTTGGTACAGCTATCGGCACGGCTAAGTAGTGCGGTGTAAGAGCACTGAATCACCTCAGGTCTTGCATCGTCCACGAAAAACGCCCACCCGGAGCCCCATTGGAGTCGCCTAGCTTGACTGGTTCTACGAGCCAAGACAACTGCCCTCGCTTCTCACAGCGACCTCGGTCCTCCGCATCCTCGGCATAGCGACTCGAACGGCTAAGTACCACGCTCGGGGACTGCAGACCAGTTCATCGCGAGCGGTCAGGGAAAACGCCAAGTAAGAGAGCATGCCCAGGACTCGCCACGCGGCTGACCCCACGGGCTAGGCAGGAGTGACGCGCTGAAACAAACACGCTAAGTCCTCAACCACCCTCGAGTCGCGCCTAGAACAACCAAGTACCACGCTCGGGGACTCGGCCACCCGACCTCGTTCGCGCAAGGGAAAACGGTAAAGTACAGAGCACTCAAGGGAGTCGCCTAGCGACTGGCTCTTCGAGCTCGGGCGAGTCGACCAGAAACAACAAAACACATGACAACAACACATACATCATATACGAGGTAAACCCCACAAAAAGGGCGGACGCGCTCGGGACTCGTTCAAAAATCAATCACAAACACACAACAAATACCAAAATAGACACGATGTCTCATTCAATTGCATATCGCATTGTTTCATGCTACAAAATATGCACATACGGCAGACCTGCTACTAATGCCACAAGGCAAACTATCCTACTCTGCAGGCTTTGACGACGACTCGCCAACATCCCGGCCATTGCGGATGAACGGCGTGTACGGGTTCGACGGATACGTCGTCAGTTCACCCGCCATTGTTGCGCGAAAATGTTGCTCGACCTTGAAGTCACGATGTGGCGGCTCGGGGTCGTTCGGCGCGACGACCGTCTCCTGGTACGGAAGGAGGTCGCCCATTGCCCAGACACGCTCTGAGTATGTGGCGGCGCGGTCCTGCAACTTGAGAACCTCGGACAGCTCCACCGCGCCAGTCGACGATGGATATCCACTCGTCACATCGTCGATGTCGAAGTCTTCGGGGAAGTGGGCAAGTCCAAGACTAAGCGCCGTCGACGCTCCGCGTCGAAACGCCGACCGCGTCATGAACTCAGCGACCGCGGGCGCTTTCTCCAAATATTTCCACACCTCAACGAGGTCGCTGGGAATCACCTCCGTGGGCGATATTTCTTGGAGATAGGCGCGGATGCACGTCGCCGACAACGTTGCCGAATCGATGAGCATGCTTACGCACTGCCTCGCGTCGAGCGAGCTCGCCTCTTCCTCGCTATCGATGATGCGACCTGCGAGTAGAAGACAATACTGAGTACGACGGACACCACAAAAGACACAACCACCGGAAAGGGAAGATGTACTCACCAAGCAGCGGGCGGGCGAGTTCCGTGATGAAGCACTGAAGCGATGTATGGTCGTCCTGAAGCCCCGCAATAAGGACTTCCGACACTTTGTGATCTTCCTCAGCGGCTGCAACGGCGGCCTTAGCTCGCCCGTCAGCCGAGTTCGCTTCTTCCTTCGCCTCCCGCAGCTCGCGCTCGAGATTGGCGATCCGCTGTTCAGCGGCACTCAACGCCGATTGCGCCGCCGCCAATTCACCAGCGGGGACAAGCCCCTGGCGAGCTTCCTCTGCCTTCGCAGCAACAGCCTGAAGCCCTTTGTTCGCTTCCTGGACGATGGCCAGCTCCTTCTCCGCGCGCTGCTTCGCGGCCAATCGGTCCGCCGACTCAAGCTGCAGACCCTGCACATCACCGGAAAAGTTAGTCAAAACGAAATTCCTAAGTGCCCACCCGCTGAAATTCAGCGCGTGCGCACTCGGGGACTGGCGGTCAAGAAACTCCTAAGTGCCCACCCGCTAAAATTTATCGCGTGCGCACTCGGGGACTGGATGCGAAAAATAAAAAAAATGAGAAATTATAAGAATCAGGCCGCTGCAAAGCACCGACCTGATCCTCGGGGACTGGATGTACCTGGATGGCTGTGCCAAGCATGCCATGGAGTTGTATCGCGTCCACGGACGCGAGTAGCGCCGACGTCTGCCCACGACGTTGGTCGACTTCAGCGTCGGCGGTCCCAGGAGCGTGGCTCGAGGGCGCAGCCCCACTCGCCGTGGCCGCCTTGGTCACGAAGCGTGGGAAGGTAGCGATAGAGGCACCCGCTCCAAGGGAGGTCGCCTCCGCCGTTCCAGGCAAGGAAGCGCCCTCCTTCGTAGACGCGGCTGCCTCCATCACGGGCCCGGCTGGTGCAACCGCCGTGTCGTTAGAGATAGTGACGGTGTCGCCACCCTTGGCCTTTTTGCTGCCATCCGCCGAGGCAACGACCTCGTCCGCGTTCCTCTTGCGGGAAGGATCCTCCCCGCTAACGGCGGGTGGCACCTTAGCCATGGTCGGATGGCCCATCCTCTTTACTCCGGTCCTGTGCATCAATCGAATAAGCAAAAACAATTGAAATAGTTATGAAAGACAAGGAAGGGAAAGTGCACTCACTTGGCGACTGGGATAAAACGTAGCCCCGTACGGAGGCCGGCTCGTTTTTCCAGTTCAGGGCCCAGTCGGCGACTGAGCCCCATCTCTAGGACGTCGCGTGCCCAAGACACGGACGGCTTCTTCGTCGTTGAGGCCGCAGCTGGAGCCTCTGGGACATCCTCGGCAGGAGCCTCCTCGCGAGGCGAAGCCGCTGTAGCCGGAGCCTCCTTGCGAGGCGAAGCCGCTGCAGCCGGAGCCTCCCCCAGCCCAGAGACTGGGGCGAATGGTGGAGGCATTGAAGCCAGCGGCACTTCCACGGTCGCCGTGTCCAGCACGGCTGTCGCTGGTGGCGCGTCGTCACCGGCTGGGCCGGGAGCGTCGGAGCTGCTCGCCGAGTGCGGCGGCGAGGCCGTCTTCGACGGCTTCGTCTTCTTCTTCGGGGGGGCCCTCGCCTCCCTTTCCTTCTTCTTCTTCTTCGACGGAGTGGCTTGACGGCGCGAGGTGGTCTCTGGGAGCTCATCGTCGTCATCGTGACGTTCGAGGCTTCTGCTTGCCTCGATCTCGCGCTGTCGTTGTCCGCGGGTCTTTCGGACCAGTGGGGCGACCTCCTCTTCGGACTCGTCATCGTCGTCCTCGTCACCCTTAGCCGGCGGCGACTCGCCTACGACCTGGGCGGACAATCCCGAGCTTTCGTCGTCCAAAGGTGGGAGCCACCCTTCCACCACTTGGAATAGCTGCAACGAATACAAAATGGAATCAGAATTACCGCGACTGCATAAACTGCGATTGCGAGCAAGGTAAAGTAATTACCGTTGGAGCCGGACGCTTCGCGGTATAGGGGGCGACCCCAGCTTGCGCATCCAGGTACACCGCCTGGGTAATCTTCTTCAGCGCTGGGAGATATTCCTCCAGCTTCCACTCATCGAGGCAGGCCTTTGTCGAGTCTCCCCGGCCCGTGTACTGGTACATGTAGTGGTCGCGCTGGGCGAGCGGGACGAGCCGCCGCCCGAGCCAGCAGTTGTACAGATTTATCGTCTGGAGGCCCTTCTTTTTCAGACCACGGATGGTCTGGAGCATCTCGTCGACGACCATCCGCTGGTCGTTGGGAAGCTTGCCAACTTGGAGATGGCGCGGCTCGGACCGATTTGCGGAGTACCGCGGGATCGCCACCTCGTCCTCCGGGGTTGCCTCGGCCACGTAGAACCACGACTTCTTCCAGTCGCTCGCTGCCTTGGCGGGCAGCATCAGATCGAAGAAAGAAGCTTTGGACTTGAGCTGGAACGTCAAGCCGCCCGCGGCTAGCATTGGGCCGCCTGCTTCCTCGCGGCTGATCCGTCCGTGGAACAGATCTTGCCACAAGAGGAAATAGGGTCGGCAGCCCAAGTAGCATTCGCAGAACGCCACGAAGATGGCGAGCTGCTCGATGCTGTGGGGACCCAGATCTGAAGGCTGGATCCCGTAGTAGGCGCAGAAGCGCCGGAAGAACAGGGACGTAGGAAACCCTAGCCCCCGCTCAAGATGACTCGTGAAACAGATGAATTCCCTCTCTCGCGGGTTTGGGGTCGTTTCTCCGGCTGCGGGAATACGCCAACAGCCGGCTTGCAGGATCCCGGCCTCCTCGAAAGAGGCCAGCTGCGCCCTTGTGCACTTGGATCTGCCCCACGATTCGGTGGAAAGGGCCATGGCCGACAGGTTGGTTGGGGGTCGGAGGATTTCAGGTCGGCTGGATCGTGATGCGTGGGAATGAAAATGCGCGCAGTCAGAAGAAGTGGTGAGAAGTTGGCTCTACGGTCGCCTGACATTCCTCTTATATAGTGGGTGTTACCCGCCAAATCAGGGAGCCGTTACCACGCGGTGATTACGCCAAAAGTTACCGTTGGATTACCCCAACGGCTAGTTTGACCGCGCCTGACGGTCCAACTACGGCCACTCGGCTCGCCGACCCAATCACTATGACAGTGTTTCGCCGACTCGATTCGCTAAAACTGCGACCTGGATTACTGGTTTCCTCCTTTACATAGGAGCCCGCCGACGATTCGACTGGATGCCTACTCTGAAGCCGTATACTCTGACTGCCAGCAGCCACCTACGCCTAATCGACGACGGCCTCGGGGACTACTGATGGGGATATGCCTACCGGGGTATACCCAGCAGGACGTTTCCGACTGGCCCGTGAGCTGGCGAGTGGGCCTGCAGAAGGGCGAGTGGATTGAAGCCCAGCAAGGCACCGAGCGACTGGAAGCTGAAGGCCCAGGCGAGTAGATAGGCCCAGTCGGATTAGGTTAAACGACTACCGAAGCTTTAACTGAATCGGTTGAGATATGTAAACCGTAGGGGGAGGTGAGCCTATATAAACCTCCCTATAGGGCGAGTAGAGATATGTTCCCTCATACACCCAAGCGACTCGCCGTCTAGTCGCCGAGCTCGCCCATTGTAACACCTCCATAATTCAATCTAGCAGGAGTAGGTCTTTACCCTCCGGGGGGCCGAACCTGGGTAAAACCCTGTGTCTTTGCCCTCATCTCGCACCGCAGATGGCTGGCCGCCCTTGCCCTTCGTTCTACTACTCGCTGCCGATTGCAGCGTCTGCCGTGACTATTCCCACGACAGTGGCTTTCAACCTACAATGAATCGAAAGGAAGCTGGTTTAATTCTGGCTGTCAGGTGCATATCGTATAACAACATAATTGATCATTTTTTTATGTTTTTCTTGCCATGCGGTGCTACTCATGTGTCTAGCACCGTCACTACGGGAAAATTCGGCGCTGCCGTGTAGTGGAGCTTTGCCGTGTGCCAATGCACGGCAAAGATCTTTTTGCCATGTAATCAAACAGTACGATGCACGACAAAGAAGTGCCGCACGGCGACACGATACAGGATACACGGCAAAAAAAACCCTCACGGAAAAGTCTAAAAATGACACACGGCAAAGAAATTGTCCACGACAAAGGCCAAAAGGTCACGGCAATCGCACGGCACACCATCTAGTGGGGCCTACCGTTTCGACGCAGTTGACGGGCCATGTTACGGCAGGGCTTTGCCGTGTGCCTCAATGTCAGACACGGCAAAGTTTTAAATTCTAAATTGATTTTTTCCGCGCAAAATATTTCCGCCATTTATTTTATTCAACACGTGAAATATCCACGCTTGTTTTATTTAACGAGGGACGGTCTTTGCCATGCATCCTACACGGCAAACGAGCATTTGCCATGCGTAGTGCACGGCAAAGCCCTGTTTTCCCCCATTTTTCTCCTTTTTTGCCTCTATTTTCTTTTAGCATTTATCTCAAATATCACTCATATTGCATCTATGGACAGTTTAATTATGTGGTTTGACCAACCCACTTTAATTATGTGGTTTTCTGGGATTCCGGTGCTCCAACGGCTGTCTCTCATCGAAACCCTTGTCTGCGGGGCACCCGGGGATCTACACCATAGCTTTCTCGGCATGAGGTTCCATCAATATACTTTTTTGTTTGTTAAGGTATGTTAAGGACATAGATACAAGGAAAACCAAGATTGTGACCTTGTGGCACATGCTAGCTACCGGTATACCCATAGCGGGACATTTTCATCTAGAGTTCCAGAAATCTGCTAAGTGTTATCGCCTGAATGTGAAGAAGGTCACACCGGGGAGCTATGTATTCTATCTACGGGACTTACTCAACACTTTCACATGTATCCTACGTACACATGCAAGTTTCCTAGGTTCATGTGCAAGTTTGGTGGGTTCCGGGGCTCCGGGGGTCGAAAGCACCGAAAACACCTGTCTGCGGGTCCCGGGAAGGTCTACCTTCTAGATTTCTTCACATAAGGTTCTAAGAATGTACTATTTTATTTGTTAAGGTATGTTTAGGGCATAGATACAATGAAAACCAAGTTTGGAACCATGTGGCATATTCTAGCCCCTGGTATACCCGCAACGGGACATTTCTACCTACAGTTCTAGGAATCTGCTAAGTTGCATGCGTATGAAGACGCGGTGACACCCGGGAGCTAGACATTGCATCTATGGACCATCTTCCACATTTGTGTACACATGGCATGGCCACTATGGGAATATTATCACAAACTATGCCTTGATTCTAGCCATAACTTGGCTCGTTTGACCCGAAAGCGAGGAAACCTCGAATGAGATAGGTCATTTTGTGAAGGTTTTTTTAAGACATAATCAATATACCAAGTTTGACATTTTTCCTTCCAACTATGTCACATAATATGACACCACGCGAAGGTTTCGTATTGTTTGGATAGGTTTTGAATTTTTTATGCTCGTTCCAAACCATCGTCAAACTTTCTCGAACGGCGGACATGAAGATTCTTAGCTTGGGGCTGAGCCTCGCTAAACTTGCATTGGATCTTTGAAGAAACATCATATTGTGAGTCTAAAAATTATTTTTTCAAAAAATCATGAGCATTAGATCATGTACATGTAGTTTAAACCGGACCCACTTCCTACCGATTCGGCAAATATTTGTCTTTTTTACCAGGGGTGGACGGAAAGGTTTGAAATCTCCCGGTTGGGACATTATCTATGTAAGGTGGTCTAATATTTTTTAAAAATGGGGTGGTAGCATTTGGAATTAGCTATTTGGTGGTTGCTTCATAAAACCCCTTTTTTTGCGCTCGGAAAATGGAAAATGGCTTTTCCGTGCGATGAAAAGGAAATCTTTCCGCTGAAACATTGTTCGTCATCCCATGATACACATGCATGCACTATATGGGAACATTATCACAAACTACACCTTGATTCTAGCCATAACATTGCTCATTTGACCCGAAAGGCAGGAAATCTCGAATGAAACAGGTCATTTTGTGAAGGTTTTGTTGAGATATAATCAATATACCAAGTTTGATATTTTTTCCGTGTAACCTCGCACTTTGCCGTGCAGCCTTTGCCGTGTAACCTCACATGGAAAAGCCTTTGCCGTGCATTTTTTGGGGCTTTGTCGTGTGAGCATTGTTGCATGGTAAAGAATAAATTTCCTGTAGTGCATCATGTGCATCGTAGTTATGTTAAACTTATGCCGCTATGCACACACGCTCAGACAATGGATGTCCTGATCATTGCCCTATCTAACTCGTGGGAGATTTCACCCATACAATGGCCAGAAACCCATAAACAAGAGTAGCAAATAGGTCACTCGTGGATGGGATCAATAGTATAAACTGCTATACAACCTGTGAAAACATCAAACATCTTTTTTGGAGGCATATATGGTAGAATATCATTTACTCACTCCATCCAGAAATAAGTGACTTGGATTTATCTAGATTCGCATGTTTTGATAGGAAAGCATCTATAAGGGGAATGCAGCAGCTAGCACTGGTCGTCTCTAAATTGTGACGCAAATTTTGACCATTTAGGACTGCAGTTGGAGTGATGAGATAGAGGGATTAGTCATCCTTGGACCTTGGTTAACCTCTAGTTGCACTTCAGCTGTTCGAATTGCTCAAATCTTTAACCACGTACAGTCCTCGTTAGTAGATTCGCAGAACAGAGGAAGTTCACTCTCACTTGCTCACTACAAAAAGGCAGCCAACGACTTCGGACGTACTCTGTCTTTTGAGCCTCTGTTTAGCTTCAAAAGATAAGGCGCTAGTGCAACGAACGCTGCTTTGGTGCGTCCCACCCCAACTAACTAGTGCTTGACTTGACTTTCCCCCGCGCCCTATCCAATGAATAAGGAGAAGGCCGGCCTATCAATGACCGAGCCAGTCTGATCTCCTTTATACTTACCTCAAACAACGAGCGAAGTCGAGATGTTGATGAGAAAGGGGCGGAGGAACCATCTTAAAAAGAAGATATTAGCACGCACTAATCGACCTGAGATCGCCCATCCAACGCTCGACTTTTTGGGACTCAGTTTGTTTTCACACAAGATCCTGAGGCTAGGAAACAAGAAATACAACTTTTTCGAAGAAAAGGAAAGGTGAAACAGCTGATTTAGTCCCGTGGTCACAGTAAACTAAAAACTAGAACTCCTAACTCAAACCTAACTCAAAAAATCGGCAATTCGTAATGCTCTCTTACTTTCCAGACCCCTTTTCAGGAGCGGGCGTGACTCGATGAAATTCCAAGATCAACCATTCCCGAGGAAGACTTCGTGCGGAAGCTGCTAAGTGGAAGAAGAAGAAGAAGAAGAAGAAGAAGAAGAAGAAGAAGAAGAAGAAGGAAGGCGTCTGGACGCAAGACACGGCGCAGCTGGGACACATGGAAGACGGGATGAACAGTTGAGCCGGCCAGTAGTAGCACTCGATAGGCAACAGAACCAATCCTCTGGAGGACAGTATAGGGGCCGAAATACTTGCTTGAAGGTGAACTTGTGGTTCAAAAGCTTGGCAATGGGCGTTAGGATGTAAGGCTTTTATTAATACAATAGTAGTTGTCACAGAACTCCACGCGGGCCATTAAAGCTTCTCAAGATAACCACCATGGAACAGACATGTTACCCCTTTCTCTTGGCTTTTCCTGTTGTAATTCTTACGCTCATTCTGAATTTCAGAAATCCTATTCTAGATTGATACGAAAACCAACCCAATTACTTCTCTTGTGTTCGAGTTACGACTCGACTTAGAAAAAGGCCACGGAGGGCGTGTGATAAAGAACAGAACCACCATGGCTTATCGAAAGAATGGAGAAGCGCATTTCCCCTAAGTCTATAGAAGCTCCACTCGTGCCTGCCGGATAAAAGACTCATGGTAAACTTAAGACATGCCCGAAGCAGGGGGAGAGTCTGGAAGGAGGTTGGACTGAAGCCCATCCGATGTTTTTTGCCTCAACAAGGAATCATGTTTTTAAGAGAAATGTGGTTTTCTTGAGGAAGAGCGTCTTGTTCGGGGATGACTGGCTTTCTCCGACAAGAAAGATGAGAGGAACCGTGGATTTGGGAAAAGCGGCGCACTAGAATGGATAGCACAGGTCGGAGGTGAAGCTTATAGACCAACCCCTTCTTTCTTTGAGCTGAGCACTTGACTTCGGCAGTGGTCATTGCCTACCGGTAAACTCCCATACTTCCTTCTTTTGTTCGAGGGAGGCCATACATCTTCCTTCATTGGTTGGATCCAGGTCAGAAAGTTCTAGGGAGGTTGTGTGTGCAAACAAGTCAGAATTAATAAGAAGGGGTGCGAGCAGTACACTACCCATTTGGGTATTGGCAAATCACAGTCATACTTCTTAGAGTGGGGTGGAGCACCAGCACCTTAATCTGCACCAGTATCTTTTTCAGATAGACACCGATTAAGAAACCAAGAAGTCTAGATTATGGACCTTGATTCACAAGACACAAACTCTATCTCTATGCTCCAACAAAATTTATCTTACCTAATATGGTAACTCTTTCTGGAAATAACTTTACCGTGTCTCTTACCTAGTTGCTAATAGCATACCAACACCTATGCTATGCACGGGCTGGGCTACCTCTGTAGTCTATAACGAACCGAGCCTAGGTCCTTTCTTCACCTTTTATAGGTTGGTGCGAGGAGCCCTTAGCAAAAAAAGAATTGAGGATTTGTCCAAATTTACCTGATGTCCCGAGGCACGGCAGTGAACTTGAGGTTGTGGTTTATGAGATATAGCATAGAGGTTGATAGAGCTCATAGTGGTCGGAGAGCAGGACCTATAAGAGTGAGATACATATAGAAAATATTGTACTGTTGTTTTCACGAGAACCTGCAGCCCTACTAGTTCTCATTTGAGGGGCTGGTGATGGTGGGATTCGAGTTAAATTCACATGTATCTTCATTTTTGCCTGGATTGGATCTTGTCCATCCCGAAATCAACCAGATAAGTCTTCATTAGTAATTGTCTGCATCAAGAAAGATTAGAACCGCCATTGACGGCTACATAGATCAAAGAAAGTGTATATCTGTAACAAGTTTATTAACCGTGTATAGGGGGAATCTCTACTATGTTTCACCCGCAGCCCACTTAAGTAGCAGCCAGTCAAAACTTCCCCTTGCAACTTAGGTCCCTCTTTGCATTACATTTTTTTCTCCACTTTCCACTTAACCCCCAAAAAATCTTTTGCCCCATCGATAAAACAAAATATACTGTTTGAGGCAGAATTGTTAATTCTTAAGACATAAATTTGTCATTTTTCTGTCAGGTGTTCGTCTTACTACCAACATACAGAACTAAGTCTTGACTTTACATCCAAAAGTTGAACACTTGCACATGTCAGATTACCATTGTTGTATTCAAATAGATGTCGTTGATTAATGATTGGGCAACTTTTCATTGGTACTATAGAATTCGGGAGTGTTATGTTCTTGACTTTTTTGAGTGTCTCTCTGGTTTTCTATTGATTGCTTCAGGGAAAGTGCCAATACCGAGAAGGTAAAAGAGGCACACAAGAAGTTCATGGTTGCAAACCATCCAGACGCAGGCGGGAGCCATTACCTTGCTTCGAAGATTAATGAGGCCAGAGATATACTGCTAGGGAAGACCAAAGGAGGTGGATCTGCCTTTTGATTATGGACTATTCCTCGTGAAAGAAACATGAATTTACCATCTCTTGTCTCAGCACTTCAGATAGTGGACTCAAATCTTGATCTCTTATTACTGGAATTCATGGACATAATATGTAGGACCTTACGCCACTGCTGCAGGCCTTCTTCCTGGCGGTCGAGGTCGACACGCGGGGCGTTAGCGGTGGCAAGCCAAGCGCGGGTAGGCAATGATATTTTGTGATAATAATAACTTGTATTGATTTGAATAATAGTATAAAGATTATATAGGAGAGAGGGGACTTAGGCTAGAGTCCAAACTGATTTAGGCTAGAGTCCTAATCTAAATCAAACACAACTCCAATATCCATCGCAGTGTCAATGTCGGGGCCACGATGTTGAGACTGTGTCGAATATTTGTAAATGCTGAAGTGAAGAGACCCTTGGTAAAGATATCTGCAAATTATGTGCTGGTCGGAACATGAAGAACTCGAATCTCGCCGAGAGCCACCTTCTTTCGAACAAAATTAATATCAATCTCTATGTGCTTGGTGCGATGATGCTGAACCGGATTAGAGGCATGTAGACTGCAGATATATTGTCACAGTAGACAATAGTAGCACGCTCAATTGGCCGATGTAGCTCGGCTAGAAGATGACGTATCCAGACTACTTCAGCCACTGCATGAGCAACCGCATGGTATTCTGCTTCTGACAAGGTTCGATCTCGTCAATGCCCATTATTATGAGCTTGGGTTTTGTAGAAGGTGGGGATGCTGGAGATCGTGGAACGGTTAGCAAACAAGCAACATTGGGACACGAAGTTTACCCAGGTTCAGGCCCCCAGAGAGAAAACCCTACTCCTACTTGCCTGCTCTTGATTACGGCGGAACCGAAAGTTACAGGGGTGCGCAGATGCAATCTGGCATGGAGGTGTGTATGCGGTGAGAGGTGCCCTCCTCACCATGCCCTCCTAGCCTTTATATAGATAGGCAGGTCCCGGGCGTAGGTCGAGTCGGTTACAGATTAGGGTTTGCCCTTTGAAATTCTATCTACTCTAGTCTTGTTCTCCAAGCATCCGAAGGCGTCATGGGCCTGGGCCACCCGGAATCTCCGCAGGCCGCATATCTTGCAGTGGGCCTTCCTTCGGGATGGACTAGGTATGTTGTTGTGTACCCGTGGAGTATAACCATGTCAGTAGCCCCCGAGTGCTCAGTTGAATCGCAGATTCGGCTGGGGACTCCTCAATCTTTCGGGTGCAATTTTATGCCTGTTTACAGGAGAATAGTTTTAGTTTGTAGGGATTGTTGATGCGTGTGCCTGACTCTCCTGACGGGTCAGGGCCAGTTAACTGCCGTAGGACAAAACAACACGATCTTCTTCAGATTCGAGTCCCTAGACTCGAATCTAGAACGGATGCTAGTGTAATTCGACTCAGGCCGCTAAGGTCTTACAGGAGTCGAATCCTAGTAGTTTTCTATTGATATACCCAACGCGTCCGTCAGGATTTTCATCGCGTCTGTTGACACGGATTTTTACTGGCATAGCGCAGTCAGGTGCATTACCAGGCCATCAGATGATATCTGTAGGTCTTATCTTTGTGTCGTAGACACAGCATCCAGAATGTTATCACCGCGGAGGTGTTTCGATGACCAAGGAGATCACTTCTCTCTTAGCGTTGGTTTGGCCAAATTTCCCGAAAAAGATTTTGTTGTATTTGATCAGAAGGATCGCAGTCGAAGAATTCATAGGGTGCGCGGCCAGCGCTCCCTATGGGAGTAGCCCCCGAGTGTTTGTTTGAGTCGTAGACTCGAGCAGAGACTTTTAATTGTTTTTTAGCTTCAGGTCCGTAGGACACAATTTTTCGGATGCTTGAATCAATCCTCCCTATGGGAGTAGCCCCCGAGTCCTTAGTGGATCCGTAGACTTGAGGTAGGACTCGAAGAATCATCAGTGGTGTAGTACCTTAATCATGCCTCAGGTGCGCGGCCAGCGCTCCTGATAGGAGTAGTCCCCCGAGTACTTGTTCGAATCGTAGATTCGAGGAAGTACTTATTTTTTCAGTCGAAGAATTCCAGTCGTTCCTATACTGCTTGATGACGTCAGTACTAACGGTCGATGACCTCAACCGTCTACGGCGCCAGAGGTGACGTAACAGGACGGCCGTGGGTCCCACTTTTTGACTTGAAGTTAACTAGTCATGCACGACGTGGCAAGAATTACGGCGTCTCCTTGATTTCCGTGTGTAGTGGACGGCGTGCGGGCGACGTTTCGCTGCTGTCTTGATACGGGGATGGTTGGATCTGTCCCTGGTGTTAGGGCTTCTGGATGAACGGCTCCTGGTCATCGTATTCATCTTTATAACCATGGGGAAAACAGTGATTTGTTTTCACCCTTTGCCATTTGCTTTCTCCGCTGCTTCCATTTTGACGAGCTCTTCCTCGCGCGCACCGAACGTTATCCGATCCTTTCCTTCCTCATTCATGTGCGCGCATTGCCATTGTCGATGCTCCGCCATGTTTAAGTCGAAGAAAGCCTCTGCCGGAGCGGGCTCGAGCGCCGCCGCCGGTGGCAAGAAAGGTGCCGCCACCGCTCGCATCACTGATGGCGGGTGGAGGCACACGGAGACACGTGAGGGTGACTTGCGCAAGCTGCGTGTTGCGGGTTTAATCCCGCAGGACAAGGAGGACATCAATATCCCCAGTGATTAGGTAATCCCTCGTCCACCCGCAGGGTTTCGGGTTATGTTTGTCGCATTTGTTCTTCGCAGCTTGTCGCTTCCTGTCCACGATTTTCTCCGTGGACTTCTTTTTTTCTATGGCTTCCAACTCCACCATCTTTTGCCCAATTCTCTTCTCCACATCGCCTGTTTCATCAATTTCTGCGAGTGATGGCTCGGTATCGAGCCGCACTTTGGCCTCTTCCGAAAACTCTATTCCGTGAAGAGGCAATCTGGCACCGGCGGGGTCTACCCGCTCGGCGGCAGCATTATTTCCCTCCGATCTTTTGTTCTCTTCTTTTATTTTTCCATGTCTGAGTCCGTCCAATACAGGCGGAAGAAGTGGTTTTATATCCGCGACTCCATAGTGGGCGGTCAAGACTTTGGCCTTGCCCCCTTTGACTCCTCCCATGAGATCCTCTTGAAGAGATCCTGGAAGAACCATATCCTGGAGGGCGAGGTGGCGGAGGTAGAGGAGCTCTACCGTCGGGTGGAGGCCCTCCAAATGGTTGTGGAGAAGGAGGTGAATTGTGTGGATATCATCTGCACCTTCCTCAAACGTCAGGTGCAGCCACTCCAGGCGAGGGCGCGTCCGATGTATCTTTACACTGGCCGCCACGACCCGACGAGGGTTTCTGCCGAGGAGTTGTCCAGGGGCGACCTCGATAGGGCTCTTCGGCCACTTCTAAAGTTCAAGGATGAAGAGGACCTCCCGAAGAAGCCCTTGACCGCCCCCTTCAGTTCTTCGAATCTAGTTCCTCAGGTTTTAGAAGTGCGTCCTACATGTTGCGCTCTTTTTATGATTGTTGTTTTCGCATGAATAAGCATTGCTTAATCACGTTATTTGTCTTATTTTGCAGGAACTGAAGGTAGCTGGCATGATGCCTCTGCTGCCTGAAAAGTATCTGATTGCGCCGGACAACGAGGTTGTGGACTCTGAGTCCGAACTTCCACCGGCGCAATCTCCAACCCACGAAGCCCCCGAGGCAAGCGAGGGGCAGGCCCGAAAGCGCTCTCGAAGTGAATCTTTGGATGCGTCGACACCGCCTACTCCTCAGGGCCCTTCCTTCCTGGAGCGGCATGGCAAATATGATGGTGCCTCTTTTGCACCGTATCCGGCTATGCCTCTTCGAGCGATGGCGCCGCAGCCGCCAGCTAAGAAGAAGAAGAAGAAGAAGAAGAAGGCACCGCCCATCTTCAATTTGAGTGACATTGACTCGTAAGTAGCTTCGGATTCTTTTCCTCTGTATCGTGCATGTGCAATTGTTCTTTCGTCTTGATAAATATTTTTCCTTGCAGTCACTCCTCAGAGGGCTCTCTTAGTGAGTGATACGTCCAAAACGTATCTACTTTCCCGAACACTTTTACTGTTGTTTCTCATCTAAACTTGTGTGATTTGGATACAACTAACACGAATTGACGTTGTTTTCAACAGAATTACCTTGGTGTCTTGTTTTTGTGCAGAAAATGAACTATCAGGAAAAATCCCAGAAAATATGCAAAAAATTATATTTCACCAGAAGATCCACGGAGCCAGAAGACGAGACGGCGAAGGGGCCTGGGGGGCCGACACCCCTGCCAGGCGCGGGCCCACCACTGGCCGCGCCTAGGGGGGTGCAGCCACCCCAGGCGCCCTCTCGGCCTTCCTCTGCGCCTATAAGTTGCCTTTCGAACTAAAAACCGAGGGGGGTTCGATAGTTTTCCAGAAAGAGTTCCGCTCCGCCGTCGCCACCAGAAACCAAGATTCGGATCCAGAAAATCCGTTCTAACACTCTGTCGGGACGGGAAATTTGGAGAGGATCATCACCAACGCATCACCATCAACCACCGATGTTTCCCTCATCCATGAGTGAGTAATACCCCGATGTAGGCTTGGGGATGGTAGGGAATGGATGAGTTCTATCAAGTAATCGAATAAGATCTGTTAGGGCATAGTGCCTAGTATCTCTATTAGTGCTATTTGACTTTGTTGCAACTTGTTGTGCTTAATGCTTGTCACTAGGGCCCGAGTGCCATGATCTCAGATCTGAACTTATTATTGAATCATTATGATAGTATTGTTTGTGATCTTATCTGCAAGTTGTGTACACATATCATTGTCCAGATCCAAAGGCCCCAAAGTGACAATAATTGGGACAACCGGAGGGGATGGCTGTGGTGTGAGGATCACATGTGTTCACGGAGTGTTAATGCTTTTCTCTAGTGCTCTATTAAAAGGAGCACCTTAATTGCCAGTAGTTCCCTAGAGGCCCCGTGCCACGGGCTGGCTGGACATAAGATGTTGTGCAAGTTCTCATTGCGATCATGTATGACTATATTTGGAGCACATGCTTAGGATTGTTTAGTACTTGGATGCTTGTTATTATTTATCTGCAATGCCCTAGATCTTGAAGTTACATGTTTAGACTCGTCCATGCAACGCCCGTCCATCCATCCCTATGCCTACCGCACTCGAATCCCACTGTTACCGTTACTGTTACTACTGCTCCTATTTTACTACTGCAGTTGCTTTGCTTTTGCTGCTACCAAACAGTTGCTACTAATAAACTTCTGTGAGCAAGAACTATTTTTAGGTGCAGCTGAATTGACAACTCAGTTGTTAAGGCTTGCAAGTATTCTTTGGCTCCCCTTGTGTCGAATCAATAAATTGGGTAATACTACCCGCGAAGACTGTTGCGATCCCCTACACTTGTGGGTCATCAGTGAGAGCGCCCAGGAGGCCATGGGGGAGTCGAAGCCGACGGCCCCTCCCTCTCAGACGGTGGACCACTCTGGGGCTATGCTCTGGACCCCTCTCCGTAGGAGGCTCGAGTAGACTTTACTCGGAAGACTGCACGTGGACCTTCGGAGTCTCCGTCTGAGCATGTAAGTAACTTACACCTCTTGGTTTTGTAGGGGGGGCCCCCGAGCCCTTTTCGTGTTGTTTTGTTGAGTGTTTTGCTCCTTTCGGGGTGTAGCCCCCGAGCCCTTTTTCCTGATGCTTTCTTGATTGTTTTCTTCTGCTTATTTCCACAGCCCTTTGTGCACAGCGTGAACCTTCTCATCCAGCAGCATCTGGTGCTGGAGGCCAACATGCAGCAGCTTCGAGGTATGTGTTTTACCTACTCTTGTCTGTATTATTTGTCGCTTGAATAATGCTTGTGTTACTCATGTGTGCTCTTGGTGCTTTGCACATGAAAATAAAGTGGCCCTTCGCCAGCTAGATGCTCTCAAAAAGAGCCTCGGTCGAGCGGAGAAGAAGGCTGAAGATGCTATGGAGGCGAAGGAGCGCCTGCAAAAGGAGTTGGCCGATGCTGCCGAGGCCAAGGAGCGCCTGCAGCGGGAGGCTTCAGATCGCTAGGAGCAGCTCGCCACTGTTGCGGCTGCTCACGAGAAAGAGGTGGCCGAGAAGCTGATGGCTGCGGCCAAGGCTTTCTCCAGTGAGTATCTTCTATTTGAATTGGTCTTTGAATTTCGATTGCTTCTTGTCGTGTTCTTCTTCAGCTCTTTTTGTTTCTTCTTTTCTCAGATGCTTTAGGCATCGCGTTCGATCGCGGTGCTCTGGAGCATGGGAGTGCTTTAGATAATTCCACCGCAGCGGTCGAATATCGCTGCGACACTTCTGCAAATTCTTTGGTGAAGGCCAAGGGGGTGCTCCAGTGCTTCTACAAGGAGATCGTTCCCAAGGGCGTTGCTCTTGAGGATGTCGATGCTCTGGTGGATGCGTTGTCGGAGAATGCCCCTACGGCCTATAAGCGCAAGCAGAAGGGCATCGGCGCCTCCATGGGGCTAGCCATGGCCATGGCATCCGGAGCGGAGCTGGATCTTCAGCACGTCACCTCCCAGATGCCAACAGCGCCAGACGGCTCAGAGGTAGCCTTTGCTCTTTTTGCCTCCCGCTGTAAGCGCTATGCGCCAAGGCTCACTGACCTGTTAGCGGACTATGCTGCGAAGCAGCAGGGGAGGCCAAGAGCAGGCACTCTGGCTCCGAGGCCACTCCGGGTGCTGATGCCTAGGCTCTGAGGTGGTAGTTTAGGATAGTTTTATCGTTTTTCTCTTGATATAAGCTTTTGCTGATGAACAATTTATCCTTGTGCCACGCAATGTCTTTTGATGTATATAAGTTATATTTCGAGCTATCACCAAAGATGTGTGTGATTTTTATATCCTTGTTTGCTGTTCTTTAGGGGCCTTCGGGTGAGGGACCCATAGGTACTTCGACTGCTCTAGATCCACGACCATCGTTGGATCATGCGTTGCAGCTTGTTTTCCTTCGTGATCATGCCCGTAGCTTGGAGAAGGAGATCATTGGCGTTCGAGGCCACGCGAACATGTGGAAGTCGAAGACTGAGCGGGCTACCACTAGGGAGGAGTATCTGACAGGGGAGCTGTGGCAGTTGAGCGAGCAACTGCAATGTGAGTTTTCTTGAGCTGATGCTCGTTTTTGGGTGCGCTTTGTTTGCATGTCACCTTATTCTGAATGTTCTGCAGGTGTCAACCTTGTTCCTAGGGAGGAGAAGGAGCGCGTTGTGGTTCAGATCAACTGCCTGACCCAACAGGACATGGAAGCCGGAGGCTTCTTCTGGATGAACCGTGACTAGGCCACCGTCCTTGCGACGGTGTAGGATTGTGTTCATCAGGTGTCGCGGGTGCTAAGGCAGGTGAAGACTTCCTTGGCGTCGATTATGTACGTCATGTTTCCTCTGGACGAGGCACCGTCCACCCTTTGGGGTTTGTTGTCGAAGTTTCGGGACGTGAATCACGTGAGGGAGTTGGTGCGGCACCAGCTGGTTGCAGGGGTGAAAGTTTCCCATTCGCTTGTTCGGCTGCATCGCCCTGATGTTGATCTTGCGGTGGTGGCAGCTGGGCCACCCCTTCGACCAGATGGTGGCCTCTGGGACATGCGCCCGCATTATGCCGCTGTTAGAAATTATGCCAAAGAGATCGTGGATCTTTTTGAGCATCGGGCATACGTAATTATTCAGAATAGATAGACCCTGTAAAAAGATAGATGTAAAAATTGTATATATTCGAGTGGGCTTGTTATGACCTTTTTCTGTAAAGTTTGTTTGTGCTAGCACGTGCTGCCTTTGTTGTATGCATGTCCTTTTCGTTAGCTTGACGTGGTCAGCTACTCAGGTTACATGTGTTATTCTCAGTCAACAAAGTCGTGAGGTGAGGCAAAGCCCCCGAGCATGTTATAGCGAAAAGTAATGCAAGGTAAAAGAAAATTTCGGTGGGACACTTAGCTTTTATTCATATCATAATCGAGGAGGTACATTGTTCGGCTGAGTAGCCTTATAAAGGGATAACTAGGGGTAGAAGCGTCGCAGACGCGTGATGTTTCAGGGATTGGATTATTGGACTCCTGACGCGATGTCCTTGAGGCGATAGGAACCGCCTGGGATGACTTCTATGAAGATGTAGGGTCCTTCCCAGGGTGACTCGAGATTTTTCGACCGCTCTTGGTTGAGTCGTAGGACGAGGTCTCCTTCGATGAAGGACCTTGGTCGCAGTCGTCGGCTGTGGTAGTTGCGGAGGATCTGCTGGTAGACTGTTGAGCGAGCCGCGGCAATGTCGCGTGCCTCGTCAAGTGTGTCAACGGCATCTTCGAGGGTGGATGTCGATTCGGCTTCGTTGTAGGCGACGACCCGTGTAGCCTTGTGGCGTACCTCGACGGGTAGTATGGCTTCGGCTCCGTGCACCATGAAGAAAGGTGTGAAGCCAGTTGCGTTGTTCGGCGTTGTGCGTAGGCTCCAGAGGGCGGAGGGTAGCTCCTCTTCCCAGGCTCCCGCAAGTCGTTCCAGTGGGCTAAGCTAGGAGACGTTTCTTGATGCCTACGCCTATGAGGCCGTTGGATTTTTCGACATTCCCATTGGTCTGCAGGTGTACCACCGAGGCATATGATATGTTAATGTCGAGGCCCTCACAGAAGTCCTGGAACTCGTTCGAGATGAAGTTCGAGCCATTGTCTGTGATGATGCTCTACGGCACACCAAACCTATAGACTATGGACTCGAAGAACTTGACGGTCGTTTTGCCGCTTTGGTTGGTGACGGGCATGCCCTCGATCCACTTGGTGAATTTGTCGACTACGACTAGGAGGAAGACGTGGCCCCCTGGCGAGGACTTTGGCAGTTTGCCGATCATGTTGAGGCCCCATTGGGCAAAGGGCCAGGCCAGTGGTATGGGCCTGAGCTCTGATCCTGGTGCGTGTGGCTTATCCGCGAACCTTTGGAAGTCGTTGCACGTTCGAACGATGTCCTTAGCATCGTTCATGGCCGTTGGCCAGTAGAATCCAGCTCGCAAAGCTTTGGCGACGAGGGCGCGGCTGCCTGCGTGGTGACTACAGATGCCTTCGTGGATGTCTTGGAGGATAGTTTTGCCATCACCGATGGTGACACATCTTTGGAGCACACCCGAAATGTTGCGCTTGTACAGCTCGCCATTGTGAAGAGTGAATGCTTTGGACCGGCGAGATATGTGTCGGGCATCTGTCGGGTCGTCAGGAAGTTCCTTGTAGAGCAGGTACCGAAGGTATGGCTGCGTCCATGTCTCCTCGATCGCCATGACCTGCATCAGGCTGACGAGCTCGGCCTCTGTGTCGAGCTTTTCGGGCCCTTCGTGTTAGGGGTGATCCCTTGGGGTGGCCCGATCTTTCACGAATCCCATGGAAATCGAGGGTAAGCGAGTGGAAAGAGGAGGGGGATGAAATCCATGAACACACACGCGAAGAACTCGATGAACCCACACACGTGAAAACACGATACAAGCCGATAGCTCACGCCGGTGGCAACCGGTCCAACACAATCCCTAGGATCTAAGTTGGGAAAGACGCTCTCCCATGGCCAACAACGGGGGTGAGAGGCTTGATGAGATCTTCACTACTTGGGGACGAGACACCGAGATCCCAAGGACTTGTACAACTTGAACGCACGAGGCAAAATCCAAGAGGTTGTGGGGGATAATTGGTGCTCCTTGTTAAGGAGCATGAGACTAGTAATTGATAGATCCTCTATGGGTGTCTTCAATTACAATTATCCAAGTCTGGGTTTACAATAGAGGGTGGGTGATATTTATAGGCCATCCACATAAACAGGGGTAGTTTGGGTACAAAACGATAAAGTCTAGGAGAAATAGGGGGTTACACAGGTCAATCCCGAAAGTTGACTTGACTCTGGGTATTTCCGGCGAGAAGGCCGGCGGCGCCGGAGTGGTAGCCGGAAATTCCGTGGGCCACCGAAATTTCCGGTCGCCAACCCGAAAGCCTTACAGAACACCTTGTCGGTCGTTTGCCGAAAGATTCCGGTCGTTGCCGGAAATGTCGGCGTGGAGGTCGGTCGACCGGGCCTGTCGCCGAAAGTTTCAGCGAGGGAACCAGTTCACCGAGCCTGGTGCCAGTTTGCTCTAGAGTATTTCCTCGGCTGCCTTTGGTACCTCCCTTGACGATGCTTCATTGGGTTCATAGCTGAGGATGCACACGGTTTGGGAATGAAGAAGCAAGCCATCCAAGGGTGTATCAAAATCACACGAGGAAAGGAGCGAGTTAACCTTAGCTTGTAGGAGCTTGGCTCGAGCGCGGGTCATCGGTCCACTTGGGGGACTAGTTGGCGGGGATGTAGACGCATCCAAAGGACAGGCTACATCAGTTTCCCCCCCTTGGGAAAGAGTCGTCCTCGACTCTTCATGGTTTACCTCTTGATTCTCTCCATGGTACGGTGATAGGTCCTTGACGTTGAACGTATTGCTCACTAAGTACTTGGAGGTTGGTATGTCGATGACGTATGCATTGTTGTTGATTCTTTTTTAGGACCTTGAAGGGGCCATCTCCCCTTGGTTTGAGCTTGGAGTCGCGATTATTGGGAAAGCGGTCTTTGCTCAAGTGTATCCACACAAGATCACCTTCTTCGAAGATTAGCTCATTTTTGTTCTTGTTTAGCCTTGATGCTTGGCGAAGCACTTGTTGCTCGATCGTAGCTCTTGTGTCTTCATGGAGTTTCTTCATTGTTTGGGCACGCTTGTCGATGTCCATATTGGTGCGGTCAAGAAGAGTAAGGGGAGGATATCGAGCGCGGTGAGAGGCTCGAATCCATAGACGATCATGAACGGGCTCCTCGTGGTGGTGGAGTGTTTGGCGCGGTTGTAGGCGAACTCGGTGTGTGGGATACATTCCTCCCAATCTTTAAGATTCTTCTTTATTAACACGCGTAGAAGTGTGCCAAGGCTTCGATTAATGACCTCGGTTTGTCCATCGGTTTGAGGATGCGAGGCAGATGAGAATAGGAGATTGATGCCGAGCTTGGCCATGAGTGTCTTCCAAAAGTTGCTCATGAATTTGACGTCGCGGTCAGAGACGATTGTTCTTGGTACACCGTGTAGCCGAATTATTTCCCTGAAAAACAAATTTGCTACATGTGAAGCATCATCGGTCTTATGGAACAAAATGAAGTGTGCCATTTTGGAAAAACGATCCACTAGCACAAATATAGAATCATGACCATGTTTAGATCTAAGCAATCCTAGCACAAAGTCCATGCTAATGTCCGACCACGGTGCATGAGGAATAGGTAATGGCATGTAAAGACCAAAAGGGTTAGACTTAGACTTAGCCTGGACACATGTAGTGCATCGTTGGACCTGGCATTCCACGTCGCGCTTCATCTTTTGCCAAAAGTAGTGAGTGGATAGAATGTCATATGTCTTGTCACGGCCAAAGTGACCCATAAGGCCTCCACCATGGGACTATTGAAGAAGCAAAATTTGGAGGGACGACTTCGGAATGCAAAGGTTGTTTTGTTTGAATAGAAAACCCTTATGCAAATAGAAGTCATCAACCCCTTTGTCTATTAAACACTTTGCCAAAATTGGTCCAAAGAACGGGTCGGAAGCATACAAAGATTTAATGTCATCAAGACCCAAAACATTTACTTCGAGTCGCATAAGAAGGCTTGTATTTTTGCGAGACAGGGCGTCCGCTACTACATTTTCTTTGCCCTTGTTGTACTTGACAATGTAAGGAAAAGACTCCATGAACTCAACCCATTTGGCATGTCTTTTACTCAAATTGGCTTGGCCCTTAAGATATTTCAATGACTAATGGGCGGAATGGATGATAAATTCTTTGGGCCAAAGGTAGTGTTGCCACACTTGAAGGACACGAACCAAGGCAAAAAGCTCTTTGTCATAAATTGGATAGTTAAGGCATGCACCATCAAGTTTCTCACTATGGTATGCAATAGGACGCCCATTTTGCATAAGAATGCCTCCAATGCCAATACCACTAGCGTCACATTCAATCTCAAAAGTTTTTGTGAAATCCGGTAACGCAAGAAGTGGTGCTTCGGTGAGTCTCTTTTTGAGCTCATCAAAAGCCTTTCGTGGTCAATTCGTTGAGAGGGCAAGCAATGGTAGAAAAGTCTTTCACACAGCGACGGTAAAAACCGGCCAACCCATGAAAACTACGAAGTTCACTAACATTAGTCGGGATGAGCCAATCTCGTATGTCCTTAACTTTTGAGACATCAACTTCAATGCCATTACAAGACACAATAAAACCAAGGAAAATCAGTTTGTCTTTCGCAAAGGTACACTTGGGGAGATTAGCATATAGCTTTTCATGACGAAGGATTTGGAGGACCTCCTTAACATGTGTAACATGCTCCGCTAATGACTTGCTATAGACAAGAATATCATCAAAGTAAACAACGACACTCTTGCCAATGAGAGATCTCAAAATATGGTTCATAAGGCGCATGAAGGTAGATGGGGCATTAGATAAGCCAAAAGGCATAACCAACCATTCATAGAGACCAAGCTTGGTCTTGAAGGCGGTTTTCCACTCATCACCCTCGGCCATGCGAATTTGATGGTAACTACTACGAAGATCAATTTTCGAAAATATAGTGGCTCCACATAACTCATCAAGCATGTCATCAAGGTGCGGCATAGGATGTCAATAACGCACGGTGATAGCATTGATTGGACGGCAGTCCATGCATAACCGCAACGTATCATCCGTTTTTGGTACAAGAATCATGGGTACCGCGCTTGGGCTAGTGCTTACTTGGGTCAAACCTTTGGAGACGAGTTGGTTTATTTGTTTTTCTATCTATTTCGTCTCTTCGGGGTCCGTGCGGTACGCGGTGCGGTTTGGAAGGGGTGCGCCGGTTATGAGTTCAATGCGGTGCTCGATTCCGTGAAAAGGGGTAGTCCATGAGGAAGCTCTTCGGGGAATACATCTTGGAATTCCTGCAAAAATAGTCATCAAAGACGGAGGAACATTTGTCAAGTCATTAGTTTCTTACGCTAGTCCCTTGCATATAAGGACATAGTGCAAGATGGATGGGTTGTTCCTCACTTCTCTCATCTCACTTTTGGTGGCCAGAAGAACACTCTTAGTTTTTCCACTCGAGTTTTGCTGGTGGCTCTCACTCACTATAGTGTGGTTCTCTCTCTCACCGCTCTTCACACAAGGTGGTGTTGTGCTTTGTGCCCTCGCTAAAGCCTTTGCATTGTTCGCAATTATTTGGCTAGGAGTCATTGGTTGCAAAACATAAGACTTTTCAAGCCACTTGAAGTTATAAGTGTTTGTGTGACCATCATGAAAAGCACGCTTGTCATATTTCCACGGCCTTCCGAGAAACATATGGCAAACCGTCATGGGGACCACATCACATTCCACTGTGTCTTTGTATGGTCCAATTGAGGAAGTTACCGAGATGGTGTGCTTGATCTTGATGGACCCTTGGTCACTTAGCCATTGTATATGGTAGGGATGCTTGTGTGGATGGAGGGTGAGGTTGAGCTTCTCACAAATTCCGTGCTTGCAAGATTGTGGCAACTCCCTCCATCGATGACAACTTTGACGGACTTCCCATTGATACCGGCACGAGTTTGGAAGATGTTTGATCTTTGGTCTTCATTCTCATTGACTTGAGTAGTTAAGACCCTTGTGACCACAAGCGATGGACTTGCGTCATGCGCACACACAAGTATTTCTTGGTCATCTTCCAAATGTTGCCTAGCCAATGCTTCCTTGACCCTTGCATCAAACTCATCTTCACTCAAGTATTCTTCATCGCCATTATCGTGGATGAACAAAACTTTCTTGTTTCGACATGCCACCGACTTGTGTCCTTTGCCTCCACACTTGTAGCACTCACCATTGAATGGTTGATCATACTTTGTGTATTTGCCACTTGGGGGCGGTTTTCCTTGAGAAAGTGTTGGATTGAAGGGAAGCTTGGTGGTATTTGATGAGCTTCCACTTGGTGTTGTTGATGTAGTTGTTGGCGCTTGCTTGTAGGTGAAGTACGTCTTTGGCTTGTTGTATTTGATGTTCTCTTGCACTTGACGTTCGGCTTTGTTTGCTATGTGCACAAGCTCAACCATGTTGTTGTACTTTTGGAACTCGGTGATGCGCTTGATTTGGTGGTTCAAACCATTGAGGAAACATGCCATTGTTTGTTCTGTAGGGGTTCGTAGCATGGAAAACAAAAAAATTCTATCGCATACAAACAAACAAGCCAAGATCTATCTACTAGATTGTAGCAACGAGTCGATGGAATAACTTACCCTCGAAGATTCCAAAGCGGTTAACGAGAGCAGATTCTCGTGGGTGATGTAGTCGTACACTTCCGATCTCAAGATCGTGTAGACGATCCTTCCGGCGCCACGTTCCGGCAGCGCTCCCGCAGTCGGTCACACGTTCGGTACTCGACGAAGACCTTCCTCTCCCTTGTTCCAGCAGGCAGCGGAGGTTGTAGCACTCTCCTCGCGATTCCGGCAGCACAACGGCGTGGTACCGGAAGTAGAGGGGAGATCCCGCAGGGCTTCGCCTTAAGCCGGAGCGAGTATGGTGGATTATGAGAGAGGGCTATTAGTGGTCTAGAGATTAGACTCACCAATTAGAAGGCTCTAAACCGCAGGCTAAAGCAATTAGAAGCTCTAAACCAGAACGGCTCTAAACCGGAGATTAGAGGTGGAAACTTGTGTGTCTCAAGGAGGAGCCCTGTCCCTCCTTTTATAGGTGGAGGGGCTGGCGCGCCAGGGAAGGGGAGGAGAGTCCCTCCCCAACTCGGACAAGGCTGGGCGCCGGCTTGGAGGAGAGGAACTCCTCCTCCAAGTTGGTTTCAACCTCCTCTTGCTTGTTTCCCACAGTTTCCTGTTTCCCACAGTTTCCTGTTTTCCACAGTTTCCTGTTTTAGCCGTTTGACTTTCAAACTGGCAATTTGACTTTCATGTTTTTGGAACAGCAAGAACACTTAGTACATGATGCAATCATTCAATGACACACTCATGTACCCTCCCCCCCCCCCCGGAGTGCCGGACAATCCGAACCCTTCTAGAACATTCCCGATGAAAACACCGGAATCATTCCCGAACTCCGAAACGGGACTTTCCTTATATGAATCTTATTCTCCGGACCATTCCGGATCACCTCGTGATATCCCGGATCCCATCCGAGACTCCGAACAACATTCGGTCTCTTTCTCATAATACCATAACTACTCAAACAACGTCGAATCCTTAAGTGTGTCTCCCTACGGTTCGTGAATTATGCGGACATGATCGAGACACTTCTCCGAACAATAACCAATAGAGGAATCTGGAAATTCATATGGCTCCCACAGATTTCTACGATTACTTTGCGATCGAATGAACCACTTACATACGATACCAATTACCCTTTGTCTCACGATAGTTTACTTATCCGAGGTTATGATCGTCGGTATCTCTGCATACCTAGTTCAACCTCGTTACCGATAAGTACTCTTTTCTCGTTCCTGTGATATGTGATACCTTGTGACCTAGTCACATGCTTGCAAGCTAATTGGATGACATTCCACCGAGAGGGCCTAGAGTATATCTATCCGTCATATGGATGGACAAATCCCACTCTTGATCCATGTGTTTCAACCAATACTTTCCGAACACTCAATGCCACCTTTATAATCACCCAGTTACGGTGTGGTGTTTGATGTCATCAAAGCATCCATCCGGTAAAGGTGATATGCATGATCTCATGGTCGAAGGAATTAGGTTACTATGTATCAGAAAGCATATAGCAATTGAACTATTTAAATGACTTGATCTTTATGCTACGCTTATCTATAGGAGTATGTCCATCACATCATTCTCCTAATGATATGATCCTATTGTTAATAACATCTCTATGTTCATGATCAGGAAACCATGATCATATATTAACCAACAAGCTAGTTTAACAAGAGGCTTTACTAGGGACTCTTATTTTAGTTTACAAATCACACAAGTATTAATGTTTCCGGTTAATACAATTATAGCATGGTATGTAAACATTTATCATAAGTGTGAAGATATGATAATAACCACTTTATTATTGCCTCTTGGGCATATCTCCAACAGTCTCCCACTTGCACTAGAGTCAATAATCTAGTTTCAAATCTTTGTGTATTCAACACCTATGGCTTTCCGGTGTTGTATGTACACGATTGCTAGTGGTCAACTGATCTCCGGATCTGACACTTCCAGGTCCGTGTGTAATTGCATGTCTTTGCGTCTCTACGCATCACTCATTCTCTAATGAGATGGCTTTGTATAAATTTGGTCTTTCGGTGTGACCTTTAGTTCTTTGGGGTTAAAACATGTTGATAATATTGTCGCATAATATATCTTCATAGTATTATCCCTCTGTGAACTACACCTAGTTTGATAACAAACTACTTGACACAAATGCCCTCTTTTGCTGCTATAATAGCAGTCATATACTTAGCCTTTTGTTGTAGTATCTGTCACAATGTCTTAACTTTGGAAATCATCCAAATCCATTATGGAACTCACTTTCCATTATATTGTGCCACCCTTAGTTTAGATTGAGATAAACTTAATTTGTACTTTGTGACAAAACTAGTATCAATGTAGTACTTTTACAATGAACTAACCATCTATTTGTCACTTCTACAAATATTATACTCTTAGTTCTTTCAAAAGATCATAAGAATATCCTTACTATTGTCCAATGATCATCTTACGAATCATTCTGGTATATGCTCACAACATTTAGAGCATAGGACATATCTGGATTTGTACATATCACAGTATGATTGATATAAATACTCTTTGTGATTTCATACATCAAGTATCAATCTATACTTGATTATTTGTTTCACTTTACCAAATGTCAATACACTTGAATATATCATCAACATTGAACTTATTCAATCCTTTCTGTGTGACAAGGACCTCTCTTGTAGTTTCTATATTGAACTCATTCAATATCTTGTCTATGTACTTCTGGCACAACCATATTAGCGTCTATTGATGCCAAATATTTGGGTTTTGCCTAAGTCTTTCATCAGGATGAAATTCTTAATATGTGTTAATAAAAGATACATTATTTCCAATCAACAATATGTCTTCCACATAATGTATTAGAAAATATGTCTTAGCGCTCCCACTTAATTTCTTGCAAATGCAAGCATCTTCATTGTCTCTGATGAAATTAAACCCTTTTAACAGTTTCATCATAGTGAAGATTCCAACTCCGCTATGCTTACTTCAACCATTGAAGTTTGCATATGTTTTTAGCATCCCTTGAATTTTAACAAAACCCTTTGGACAGTGTCATGCACACGTCCTAGGTAACCCTTCTATTAGAAGAACTTGTTTTGTTTATTCAACTACCATATAATAAAATTATATGTAGTGGTTGCTACACTAATCCGTCTAGACTAAATATTGCTATGAAAGATCAGATCTTGTCATAGTCAACCTTTGAACATTGTTGTGAACTCTTTCCCAACATGTCGACTATTTCATAGATGTGCAACATCCATGTCTATTTATTTTATAGATCCAAAACACAACTATAAGGTCTTACACCTTTCTCGAGGGTCCTTCAAGTTCAAAACTTGATTTCTCGTGTATGGAACTATCACGGATTTTATGGCTTCAAGCCATTTGATGGAGTCAGGGCTCATCATTGCTTCTTTGCATGTAGTCGGATCATTATTGTCAAATAATGATTTAACTCTCAAATCTTGGTATTTGATTGTTTACCCGACCTTCTTGTTTCAATAGGAACTTGGATCCTCGTGACCACAACCTTTGAGGTACGTGAGCCATGAGCTTTGTTGCTGCCTCCGGAACACTTTTCGGCGCTGCACAACTCTGCACATATAGCTAAGGTTCTTTTAACCTTATCAAAGTTCTATTGTCCTCCCACTTAACTTTTCACGAAAAATTCCTTCACAAAGAAACTTGACGTTCTAAGCAACAAACACTTTTGTCTCCGGTGTTTATGGAGGAATACTTAACAGTTATACAAAGACAGGTTCATCCGACTTTGGTTGCAAACATCTTTCTTATGCATAGCATACCAATGTTTTAAGAAAGGACAACTTGGGTTTTATCCCAAACCATAACTTTATATGGTGTCATTTCAACGGATTATGATGGAGCTCTTTTCAGTGGAAAAACGGTAATCTCTAAAGCTTTTAATCTTTAAAATATAATGGCATTTTTATGAATTATACCTTTGATCTTACCATGTCAAACAAGGTTTAATTACATATCTCGAACGCTCCATACTCTTATGGTGTTTCGGGAAATGCAAATCCACGGAACGATTCCTTAAATCTTAGGTATTATGCTAAACTTGTAACTCAAATATCTTCTTTTATGATCTTATCATAAACTATTTATATTCTTGTTACAATGATTTTGCACTTCATCTTGAAAGTCTTTGAACTCTTCAAATGTTTCATACTTCATCCTTATTAAGTAAATATTCATATATTCACTCAAATTTTCGGAGAAAGCATATGAAGTTGAAATCCATCGCTCTTGACTACACATAATGGACTTCGTACAACAATATGTACAAGTTCCAATAAGCTAGTCATTCGTTCCCTTTTGGCCTATGAACGAAGTTTTAATTATCTCTAGGAAAGTTTCACAAGCGTCATTTGATCAAAAATCAGAAGACTCCAAAATTCCATCAACATGGAGTTTCCTCATGTTTTCTTTCCATTATAATTCAAACGGCGATGTCACTTCCTAAGTGATCTTTCAATCAATTTGTCTTTCGACATTTTTAGCACTAGTTTTATGGATGTGATTTCTCCAACGAGATTTGTGAATCATCCATCTTTTATGGATTACGGCAATTATTTGAACAACCCTTTTGTTCTCATAATACCTGATAAAACAAATCTTTGAAGGCAAGCTTTGATGTTTAACGAGCAACACAATAACCCTTTATTTGTTCTCGATGAACATCATCACATATTCTTTTGCTAGTTACTTAGGCCATTGTAGTTCATGAATTGTGTTGTTTCGTATGACGATTCACACCAACAAATTCAGTATCAAATACTTAAGAACCACATTGTTTAATAAGCAAAGAATATAGCCATAACATGTATATCATCTATATACTTAAACTGAACAATTCTAGTCTTTTCTTTTCTGCCATATATTTATGAGATTCTCTTTCAATATTTCCTTTTCTGTTTGAAAGAATCTATCAACATCAATAGTGGAGTCATACATATGACACATAGTCCAAAGCATGTATAGTTAAATACCAATGTCTTTGGACTTGCACTTTGAAGTAGATCACCATCATTAAATGTTTGGTGTTCTTTCAAATTCCTTTCTTTAGTAATCTCTTGGTGTAGTAAACATTTTACCTACATCAAATATTCACCCTCATCATGGATTTATCCATGATCAAGCTACTTTTAGCTTATAACGGTGAATCATGAGTATAATGTTGCTATCCAAAACCTTTTTGGAGGATTAGGACAACAAGTGTCTCCAACTTTTTGCAAATTCTCATCAAATATGAGAACATGACTTTTGCCATATTATACTCTATCTTGTTGTAACCAAAACTTCGTTTCAGATATCACAGTATCTTCCACACATCATGGTTTCTGAAACAACTCTTTCAGATCCCAGATAACCTTGATATTAAGAGAATCCTTTGAATATCAAGAATCTTGGAGACAAACATGATACTTATATACTAACACTTGGAATTGTTACTCTTGATTTAATACTAATTATTAAACTTTATGGAGTAACCGGAACTTACTGAAAGTTTGCAATAGGACTTTTAAACTTTAGATTAACACTTCAAACAATACGATACCAGTTCGTAAAGTATCTAACCAGAATTCTATAGTTCTATCATCTCAATTATAACTAAGCGCAAGGTGGTAAACGGATGCCAATGACTACAACAACTATGCAAATTCACTTTGATTTAGTTTATGATAAATTGAGTTCTAATTAATAATTAAATTAATCTAGGTGAACTCCCACTCAAAACAATATCCCTCACATTGTTTTAGTGATCACACGAACCAAATCCGCCACATCAAAACCGATCATCACGAGAGTTGATGCAACTTCAATGGCGAACAATCAACATGTTCATCATATCTACTATATGACTCATGCTCTACCTTTCGGTAATCTGTGTTCCTGAGGCCATGTCTGTACATGCTAGGCTCGTCAAGATCAAACCTTAGTTTCCGCATGAGCAAATCTGGCTTGCTCACGTTGTATACACTTGCAGAATCTAACACACCCGATCATCACGTGGTGCTTCGAAACAACAAGCTTTAGCAACGGTGCATACTAAGGGTGAACACTTTCGAATTTGAAATTCATGTGCATGAGGGATCATCTTATAATGCTACCGTCGTCTATTAAGCAATACAAGATGCATAAAGGATTAACATCACATGCAATTCATAATATGTGATATGATATGGCCTTTCTTCTTTGTGCTTCTGATCTCCATCTTCAAGCACGAACATGATCTCCATCATCACCGGCATTGCATCAAGGTCAATGACGCTTCTCCATGGTTGTCGTCCACCGGCTTCAACTATTACAACTACTTTGAATAGACACGCGGGTCTTAACATAAATTAAAGACAACCATATGGCTCCTGCCGGTTGCCGACTTACAATAAGGAACATTGCATACATCATATATAATCACAATCATGGCCATATCACATCACTGCACACCCCCTGCAAAACAAAGTTAGACGCCTCTACTTTCTTTGCATATTTTACGTGGTTTGGGGCTTTCAATAAGTGTCGTTCTAACTTGCGAACAAGAACCACAACATTGATACTAGTATTGTTAATCACCCGTTGTAAATTGGATCTTAACTATGCTAGGAGAAACAGGCACCCGCAAAGCCACTTATGCAATACAAGTTGCATGTCAAGCGTGGAGCAAGTCTCATGAACGATGTCATGTAAGGTTAGCCCGGGCCGCTTCATCCCAACATACCGCAAGATGCAAAGTACACAAGAAGTAATCGACAATAAAAGCATCAACGCCCACAATGACCATTGTGTTCTACTCGTGCAACAGATCTACATATAGACACGGCTCTGATACCACTGTAGGGGTTCGTAGCATGGAAAACAAAAAATTTCTATCGCATACAAACAAACAAGCCAAGATATATCTACTAGATTGTAGCAACGAGTCGATGGAATAACTTACCCTCGAAGATTCCAAAGCGGTTAACGAGAGCAGATTCTCGTGGGTGATGTAGTCGTACACTTCCGATCTCAAGATCGTGTAGACGATCCTTCCGGCGCCACGTTCCGGCAGCGCTCCCGCAGTCGGTCACACGTTCGGTACTCGACGAAGACCTTCCTCTCCCTTGTTCCAGCAGGCAGCGGAGGTTGTAGCACTCTCCTCGCGATTCCGGCAGCACAACGGCGTGGTACCGGAAGTAGAGGGGAGATCCCGCAGGGCTTCGCCTTAAGCCGGAGCGAGTATGGTGGATTATGAGAGAGAGCTATTAGTGGTCTAGAGATTAGACTCACCAATTAGAAGGCTCTAAACCGCAGGCTAAAGAAATTAGAAGCTCTAAACCAGAACGGCTCTAAACCGGAGATTAGAGGTGGAAACTTGTGTGTCTCAAGGAGGAGCCCTGCCCCTCCTTTTATAGGTGGAGGGGCTGGCGCGCCAGGGAAGGGGAGGAGAGTCCCTCCCCAACTCGGACAAGGCTGGGTGCCGGCTTGGAGGAGAGGAACTCCTCCTCCAAGTTGGTTTCAACCTCCTCTTGCTTGTTTCCCACAGTTTCCTGTTTCCCACAGTTTCCTGTTTTCCACAGTTTCCTGTTTTAGCCGTTTGACTTTCAAACTGGCAATTTGACTTTCATGTTTTTGGAACAGCAAGAACACTTAGTACATGATGCAATCATTCAATGACACACTCATGTACCCTCCCCCCCCCCCCCCGGAGTGCCGGACAATCCGGACCCTTCTAGAACATTCCCGATGAAAACACCGGAATCATTCCCGAACTCCGAAACGGGACTTTCCTTATATGAATCTTATTCTCCAGACCATTCCAGATCACCTCGTGATATCCCGGATCCCATCCGAGACTCCGAACAACATTCGGTCTCTTTCTCATAATACCATAACTACTCAAACAACGTCGAATCCTTAAGTGTGTCTCCCTACGGTTCGTGAATTATGCGGACATGATCGAGACACTTCTCCGAACAATAACCAATAGAGGAATCTGGAAATTCATATGGCTCCCACATATTTCTACGATTACTTTGCGATCGAATGAACCACTTACATACGATACCAATTACCCTTTGTCTCACGATAGTTTACTTATCCGAGGTTATGATCGTCGGTATCTCTGCATACCTAGTTCAACCTCGTTACCGATAAGTACTCTTTTCTCGTTCCCGTGATATGTGATCCCTTGTGACCTAGTCACATGCTTGCAAGCTAATTGGATGACATTCCACCGAGAGGGCCCAGAGTATATCTATCCGTCATATGGATGGACAAATCCCACTCTTGATCCATGTGTTTCAACCAATACTTTCCGAACACTCAATGCCACCTTTATAACCACCCAGTTACGGTGTGGTGTTTGATGTCATCAAAGCATCCATCCGGTAAAGGTGATATGCATGATCTCATGGTCGAAGGAATTAGGTTACTATGTATCAGAAAGCATATAGCAATTGAACTATTTAAATGACTTGATCTTTATGCTACGCTTATCTATAGGAGTATGTCCATCACATCATTCTCCTAATGATATGATCCTGTTGTTAATAACATCTCTATGTTCATGATCAGGAAACCATGATCATATATTAAGCAACAAGCTAGTTTAACAAGAGGCTTTACTAGGGACTCTTATTTTAGTTTACAAATCACACAAGTATTAATGTTTCCGGTTAATACAATTATAGCATGGTATGTAAACATTTATCATAAGTGTGAAGATATGATAATAACCACTTTATTATTGCCTCTTGGGCATATCTCCAACATGTTCATCACGCTCTTCAATGTTGGCACGGATCATGTTGAGCTCAATTTGCTTGAAGTACTCTTCCACGGTATTTGTCCCTTGACTAAGCGTTTGAAGCTTGTTAAAGAGGTCACGCGTGTAGTGCGAAGGAACAAAGCGGGATCTCATATGAGCCTTCATATCTTGCCAAGTTGTGATTGGAGGCTCTTCTTTTGCTTCACGAGCGAGTTGGACTTGTTCCCACCAAAGGTTGGCATAATCATCAAACTCGAGGGACGCCAAGGCCATCATCTTCTCATTGCTATAGTTGTGCATGCGGAAGATCTTGTCAACCTTGAGTTCCCACGAGAGATATTCTTCGGGTTCATTGGAACCGGTGAACTTGGGCATGGTGAATTTGAGCTTGCCGAAGGTTTCTTCTTCATTTCGGTTCCGGTTTCGGCGGTTGCCATGATTTTGGTGGCCATCTTCATCATCCAAGCTCTCACGTCTTGCTTGGTGATGGTGGCGTTGCCCTTGCGGTTGTTGTGGTGTCGCATTTGGTGGTGGAACTTGGTCTTGACGACGAGCTTGGGGAGCTTGCTCGTGTTGTTGGCGCGGTTGAGGACGAGGCGGAGGCGCTTGGTCCTCACGACGAGCTTGGGGAGCCTGCTCTTGGTCATGGCGTGGTTGATGACGATGAGCATTGTCTTGCGCCATGTGGCGAGGAGGACGGTGAGCCGCATGTACAATGGGCCGCTCTCCCTCGTCATGATGTGGAGGAGGCTCGTCATGGTGCTCATGTTGTCGACGTTGACGTTCATGTCGATGATGATGCCTTGGTGGGTCTTCGAGTGCTTCACGTCGACGGCGGCCTTGTTCGTCCAATTCGGAGGCTTCACTTGTTGTTGGGGAAATGTGTCATTGATGATGGGCTTGGTTGTCCACGTGAGGTTTCTCTTGTTGAATCACTAGTGCCCTTGGTTGTGGACGGTTCGCTTCACGTCTTGCAGGTCTTGCGGAGAGGTCACCATCATAGCTTGATGTTGCACTGTGACGCGGAGATGGTACCGCTTGAGAAGAGCTCATGGAGTGAAGGATGGGTCCATCTTGGTGCCTTGAAGCGTGATGTCTTGAAGAACTTGATTCACTTGAGGAGTGCCGTGACGAGCTTGAGTCGCGAGATCGCGGTCTTGCGATCCCATCAATGAGGCGTTGAAGCTTTTCATCCGTTGCGGCGAGAGCACGACCAAGAGCTTCATTTTGATGGCCAAGGTTTTGTTGCATAGCATGCATTTGTCCCCGGACCTCTTCGAAGCGGTTGACGATGTTCTTGAATTCCACCCGGGTTTCGCCAAATTGTTCGTCTTGGCGCCGCTCAAGGGCTTCACAACGGTAGTTGAATTCTCCTTGGACCTTCCAATGATCCCATCTTGTCATGTATTGTGTGTCGTCCTCTTGAGGTGGCGTTGGTTGGGATAAATCGCCATTCCTATCCATGATGCAAAGCCGACAAGGGTTGTATATGGAGAATAAAACGCGGGGAGTTAGCCTTTTACCTCACCTTGGAGATTGTATCAAACCAATTTCCACACAAGAGAGCTAAGAGCTTGCAAAGTGAAATCGCAAAGAAACTCACACACAAATAAACTACAATTCTCAAAAGCTTTTTGGTGGAAGGTTAGGATTGTGGAAAACCAAACGAAACAATCCAAGACAAAGGTTATTGTTCTAGGTGGTAAAGAACCAAAGATCAAAAGCACAAAGGATACGTTCTACAAAACACGAGGAAACACACACGTGGAGATGAAAGGGGTTAGCACGACTATGAAAGTGAGCACAAAATGTCCTAACGGAAACTAAGCTCGGTGTCGTGCCAACGCAAGGAGAGACCACAACTCGTTTGCCAAAAGAGGGTTAAGCAACGGATTTGTGCACTTGCCTTGGCGCGCTTTTTCCTCTCTCCTTTTTCTTACAAGCTCGATACTCTCTTTGTATTGGGAGACTATGTTTCTTTCTATTTTTCTTTTGCTTTTTTTTAGATTCTTTTTCTCCCTTTCTATACTACTATGTTAACTTTTGTATCTGCCCTCACACTCTCACTTTCCAAAGGCAAGTGCACAATGCCTAGACAAACACAAAATGAGTTCCTCTCATAGGACAGATACACACAACGGAAGATATGGGCTGTTAAGGTGGCGCAAGTTATACATTTGGTATTGTTGATGACTTGCAACCGGTGTTGGGGAAGATGTTCGGGCGTCGCGGTGTCGGGGAGCGCATGGATTATTTACTTGCGGAAGCTTGTTGTTAATTTTGGGTGACACGCACACGAAACACGAACAAACAAAAGAAAACTGTCAAAATTAGTGATCTGCAAAATTTTCGGCGCAGGAATCGGCGGCGCTGGGTCTGCCGCCGGAAATTCCTGTCGTCTGTCCGGTCGTGCCAGGGCTGTCGCCGGAAATTCCGGTTGCAAAACCGGTTCGCCAGATCTGGTGCCGAAACCTGTTCGTGAAGAACTCCAAAAAGTCAAACTGAGAAATCCGTCAAAATTTCGACAAAATTGGGCTAGGGAAAGGTCAAGGGATGTAGATCAAGACCCAAAGCAACAGATCCATGGACCAAAACCACGAAAAACTCACCAAATCCATAGATCGATTTGAAGGCAATTTGGCGCTGATTTTTTGGGAAATTTTCGATTTTATGATGGATAGAAGAAAAATTGAGGGGGAAATTCGTGATCAAGCTTGCTCTTGATACCAATATGTTAGGGGTGATCCCTTGGGGTGGCCCGATCTTTCACGAATCCCGTGTAAATCGAGGGTAAGCTAGTGGAAAGAGGAGGGGGATGAAATCCACGAACACACACGCGAAGAACTCGATGAACCCACACACGCGAAAACACGATACAAGCCGATAGCTCATGCCGGTGGCAACCGGTCCAACACAATCCCTAGGATCGACGTTGGGCAAGACACTCTCCCACGACCAACAACAGGGGTGAGAGGCTTGATGAGATCTTGACTACTTGGGGACGAGACACCGAGATCCCAAGGACTTGTACAACTTGAACGCACGAGGCAAAATCCAAGAGGTTGTGGGGGATAATTGGTGCTCCTTATCAAGGAGCATGAGACTAGTAATTGATAGATCCTCTAGGGGTGTCTTCAATTACAATTATCCAAGTCTAGGGTTTACATAGAGGGTGGGGGCTATTTATAGGCCAGCCACATAAATAGGGGTAGTTTGGGTACAAAATGGTAAAGTCTAGGAAAAATAGGGGGTTACACGGGTCAATCCCGAAAGTTGACTTGACTCTGGGTATTTCCGGCGAGAAGGCCAGCGGCGCCGGAGTGGTAGCCGGAAATTCTGGTGGCCACCGACATTTCTAGTCACCAACCAGAAATCCTTACATAACACCTTGTCGGTCGTTTTCTGGAAGATTTCGGTCGTTGCCGGAAATGTCGGCGTGGAGGTCGGTCGACTGGGCCTGTCGCCGGAAGTTCCGGCGAGGGAACCGGTTCGCGGAGCCTGGCGCCGGTTTGCTCTAGAGTATTTCCTCGGCTGACTTTGGTCCCTCCCTTGATGATGCTTCATTGGGTTCATAGCTCAGGATGCACAAGGTTTGGGAATGAAGTACCAAGCCATCCAAGTGTGTATCGAAATCACAACACTACTAGGAAAATGGCTATAGGTAATCAGCACATCCGTGGCTCACATGGTTGAAGTGCCCCACGGCTAAAACAGGCGTGGCTCACCTGTGGGCAGTGCCCTACTAGTAACTAGAACAACCGTGGCGCACATGGTCATAGTGCGCCACAGATATGTGTGGGCCAGGGCCCTGCTGGCCGCATGCTGCATACCTGTAGAGCACATGGGGTAGGTGCACTACGGTTGTTACGATTAACCGTGGCGCACATGCAGGTCGTGCGCTACGCCTAAGTGAAGGCCCCTCTGTTCTGTAAATGGGCAGAAACATCTGTGGCGCACTCTGGCATGTGCGCCACGGTTGTGATTATTCACTGTGGCGCACTAGGGCCATGTGCGCCACAGATGTGTCGACCAGTATTTTTTTGGCAACTCCACTTTGTGAACATGTGTGATCATCCACCACCCCACACTTCACTTTCCCCTTCTTCCTCCTCCTTAGATATAGTCGGGATCCTTCTCCTTCCCGCCTCAATTTCTCCACTCATTCACCATTTTTAGCATGTAGAACTTGCATTGGATGTTACATACATAATAGAGGAAGCTCTCCGGTCTCTCATCTCCTTCTCCGGTATTGCGCACACCTCTCCTTTCCATCTTCTCGCGATCGGTCTCTCATCTCGGTAAGTTTTCCATGTAAGGATGTGTTCATGTGTATATGGATGATATGCTCATATGTATGTAGATGATCGATGCTCATGATGTGTGTATGGAGAGGATAAATGGTCATGTGTGTATATGGAAAGTATCGATGATGCTCATGCATGTGTGTATGGAGAGGATAATGATATGTTCATGTGTGTATGGATCGGTCTCTCTCTCTTGTGTTTGTGTGTGAACAAGTTGCCATTTGTTTTGCCACATAGTTGATTCATTTCCATTTTGGCAAGACTTTGGCATTTCGCAAAGGTCCTTATTTTAGGATAGGTCATGCCGAAATTTTCTATCGACCATTGCATGCATGCATTGATTATGTGGTTCTAATAGACTTCTAATTGTACCGTGTACACCGTGCAGGCAAAAATGGTGCTCATAATGAGCGAAGGCATTGTGGCTAGATTTTTGAAATGTGCAACGACCGACATGATACAAAATAACAAGACGGAGATAAGATGTCCGTGCAGAAGATGCAAACTCAATTGGGTGATCGACCCAGATTCCGGGAATCTGCAGGCGCACCTGCTCTGCCATGGTTTCATGCATGGATACACTCATTGGATAAGCGATGACGAAGATGATGGAGACGGTGAAGGTGGGCAACATGACGATGATCATCACGGCGAGAACGAGCGAGATGATGAAGAGTCTCCTGGAGATGGTGAAGGTGCGGAAGAAGACCGGGATGATGATGATCTAGATGCCGGAGGAGCAGACGACGATGGAACAACGTCAGGCTGGGTGCGGGACCCTTATGTGCAAGAGCTGCTTCTCAAGCAGATTCGAGGAATATCAGGCTTGGTGCAAGCACCGATGGACTCAATCCGTTCGGTAGCCAGAGTAGCACGCACAGCACTTGGCCCGTGTTTGTATGGATGTACAACCTCCCTCCATGGTTGTGCATGAAGAAGAAGTACATACAAATGAGTATGCTAATTCAAGGGCCGAAACAACCTGGTACCGACATCAATCTGTATCTCGGGCTGTTGAAAGAGGAGCTAGACACGTTATGGGAATCTGGAGCCAATACTTACGACGCCGTCGCACAAGATTATTTCACTATGAGAGTCGCGTTGGTCACTACGGTGCAAGACTATCCAGGTTGCGGGTATATCTCGGGGCAGGTTATCCAAGGATTCTGCGCATGCGTTAGGTGCATGGATAACACAAGCTATCTCCAACTAGAGAAAGATCCAGGCTCTTCGAAAACCGTGTTCATGGCGCACCGGAGGTGGCTCGGCAAGAATGATCCATGGAGAAAACATGGAGACCTGTTCGATGGCAAATCCGAGACCCGAGGAATCCCAGAGCATAGGAGCAGCGAAGAAGTGGAAGAGTTGCTGAAAAACTAGAAAGATTGTCCTAAGCCTGGAAAGAAGCGAAAGAGGCAGCAAGACAAGCCGCTGATGAAGTTATGGAAAACAAGGTCTGTTTTCTGGGAGTTGCCATATTGGAAGTTTCGCCGCACGCCTCATAGCCTCGACATCATGCATATCACAAAAAACATGTGCGAGAGTCTGGTCGCCACCATAATCAACATGCCAGATAGGACGAAAGATGGCCCAAAAGCAAGGCACGACCTGATATTCATGGGTATCCGGAAGGAGCTTCACGGAGGACGCACTACTCCTGATGATTAGTAAGATGACGATGATCATGAGTCGGAGACGACACAAGGTCGTTGGAAGGGTAAAAAATTCAAGAAGAACGAATATTACTGCCCTCCTTCTTGCTTCACTCTAAGCCAGGATGAGATCAAACAGTTTTTCAAGTGCCTTCTAGGAGTCAAAGTTCCTTACGGCTACGCGGGCAAGATAAGCAGATACCTAGACAAGGCGAAGCAGAGGTTTAGTGGCATGAAGTCTCACGACAGTGCCATGCTAATGACGTAGGTACTTCCGGTTGCACTAAGAGGGATAATGGACGAGCACGTCCGTGAAACGTTATTTGGCCTCTGCAAGTTTTTCGACGTCGTCTCTAGGAAGTCGATTGGCGTGAATTAGCTCAGGAGGCTATAGGAGGAGATCGTGGTGATACTATGCGAGCTTGAGGTCTACTTCCCGCCCGCATTCTTCGACATTATGGTGCATCTGCTGGTCCATGTCGTGGAGGACATCGTCCAACTCGGGCCGATGTTCCTCCGCAGCATGATGGCGTTCGAAAGGATGAACGGACACATCAAAGGATACGTTCGCAACAGGTCCCGTCCAGATGGAAGCATAGCCAAGGGATTTCTGGCCGAAGAATGCATCTCTTTCTGCACGAATTATCTAGACATCGAGAACCCTGTCGGTCTTCCCGTCAACAGGCACCTTGGCAAGCTCGACGGATCTGGTCACCGAGAGGGTCGTCGCGTACTGCATGTAGTCTTCGATTTTCGATGCGCGGACTTTGATCGAGCAAACCTCGTCGCGCTATAGCATTTAGATTTGGTCGATCCTTGGGTACAGAAGCACAAAAGGTTAATCGAGAAGAAGTACAGTGACCGGGGCATACAGAGGACGCAGGGAGAAATAATCAAAGAGCACAACTCAGATTTCACACGTTGGTTTAGGCATACGCTCCTTGATAATCCCCCGCGATCGCATTCTTCTGACATAGAAAAGATCATATTCACCTTGTCGCAGGGACCAATGCAAAACCTGGTGACCTATCAGGCGTATGATATCAGCGGTTACACATTCTACACGGAGGAAAAGGACAACAAGTGTGATTATCAGAACTCAGGCGTAACGTCTGAATTCTACACCGATGACAACATGAAGGAAAGATTCTACGGGAGGATCGAGGAGATCTGGGAGCTCGACTACTATGGAGAAAAGGTGCCGATGTTCCATGTCAGATGGGAAAAGAGCGTCGAAAGAGAAGACCGATATTTCACAACCATGGTTATACCCGAAGCAGCCAAATCCAAGGCCGCCGGTGCGAACGTGGCCACGAAAAATTAACCGTGGGTACTGGCTACCAAAGTGGACCAATGTTTTTTCATTACCGACCTGACAAAGCCTAGCCGTGTTGTCGTGAGGAGAGGAAAAAGAAACATCATCGGAATGGATGGAGTCGCCAACGAGCAAGACTTCGACCAGTACGGAGATCCAAAGATTGAAGATGACGACGACTATGATGCAGCAACATACATCACAAGAATAAAAAGGACAACCCTATCCAAAAAAGGTAGCCCGTTCAAAAGAAGAAACATTAAAGTGCCGGGGCTAAATTATTCAACCGCGACAAAGAAGGGAAAAAAGATTGTAAAACGCTAGCTCAAAAAATATTGTAAAACGCGTGGTCGAAAAAGATTGTAATAGTCATGGACAAATTATTATGAAATTTAGTTATACTTTGAATGATATTTGTACCCCACTTTTATGACATATATTATTAGTTTTGGGCATTTTTGGAATATTTAAAATTATTTTAAAAACAAAACAAAACTTGTATGGCATATATCACCACTTTTGGGCATTTTTTGGAACATTAAAAAGTATTTTTAAAATAAAAACAAAAAAGGGGGCACCAGGATTCGAACCTGGGTGCTCACAAGTTTAGAATAGAGCAGTGGCAGAACCAGTGGGATAAGGCAGTGCTAGTGTTAACTGGTGGGGTGGCCGCCATCTTATCTGACTAGTCCAACCCACTTAACCGTAGCGCACTTGGCCAGGGTGCGCTATGCCTAAGTGGGTTGGACCAGTCAACCGCGCCACGTCCGCCTCTCTCATCCCCATCTCAGACACCGCATCAAGCCCAAGTCCGAGCCCCACCGCTGCGCTCTCGATCCGCCGCCGCTCGAGGAGGATGACGTGGAGGAGGACGAGCCTGAGCCTTGCCAACCGCCGCCGCTCGAGGAGGAGGCCGTGGAGGAGGAGGAGGAGCCCGAGCCCTGCCAGCCACCGCCGCTCGAGGAGGAGGCCCACGCGTGCAGCTCGATCCAAGGAGGAGGAGGCCCGTGCGCATTCGAGGAGGAGGAGTCCATGGAGGATCCCGCCATCGTCGTCTCATCTCAGAGGTGAGCGCCGCCCCTCCCCTCTCTCCTTCTCTCCCTATCTCCCCTCTCTCTGCAGGCCATGGTTAGGGTTCAGATTAGGGTTAGGGTTAGGCTGGGTTAGGGTTCAGATTAGGCCATGGTTCAGATTAGCTTATAAATTTTGTGTAGGGAGCACTATTGAAACAATCTGAGATGTGGTTCAGATCAGGTTAGGCCATGGTTCAGATCAGGTTCAGATTAGGCCATGGTTCGGATTAGGAGCATTACTAAAACAATCTGAAATTTTGTGTAGGGTTCAGAGATACAAGTGTTTCTCTCAAATATGTGCCAACTAAATTGTGTAGGGTTCAGAGATACACAATTGATATTGTGTCGAGCTCTGTTTCTCTCAAATCTGTGCCAACTAAATTAACTGAACCAGAGTAGTAGCTTCAGATATACAAGTGTTGGACCTAAACCAGAGCTTTGTTTCTTGTAAGTGTTGGACCTGATTCAGTTATCTTGAATCAAGTTCTGTAGTAGTAGCTTCAAAGATACAAGACAAGGACAAATGACAGGGAAAGATACTTTCTAGGCTTGATGTAGTGCTTAATCATCACTAGCTTCAGATGTAGTGCTTTCTATAGTAGTAGTAGCTTCAGATGTAGTGCTTTCTGTAGTATTAGCTTCAGATGTAGTGCTTGACAGGGACAAATGACAGTGACAGATACTTTCTGTAGTAGTAGCTCCAGATGTAGTGCTTAATAATCACTAGCTTCAGCATGCCTCTACTGACTTTGATGCTTCTAGAATTTTTATATCTCTGCTAGATAGATTCATTCTAGGCTTGCATTCCTGATAAAAATTGTCCCATTGTTCTGTTAGGAATTCCTACCCCTCAAACTAAAAGAGAAGTGCTTTCATTGTATACATCTTCTCTGTATAAAGAAGTTTATCCATTGAAGATGATGGCCATTTTACTTATGTGACATCTAGATACGTCACTCTGCTGGCTCAATTTGCTTGTTGTCAAGTTTGTAGGCTTTGGGTTTTGTTTAGGCTATAGTAGGTTAGCTTGTACATTTTGCAGGTTTTATTTGTTTAGGTAATTATTTGTTTGTTGTTATCAATTGCTTGCTGTCAGTTCCTTGCTGCTGTCAATTATTTATTTGCTGCTATCAATTGCTTGGGTTTTATTTGTTGCTGTCAATTATTTATTTGTAGTAAAATGGAACTTTGATGTCATTTGCTTGCTATCAGTTCCTTGCTGTCATTTTCTTGCTTTCTATCATTTGTGCTTCTAATTTATATGTTGTAGGATTATAGCAAATGATAGGAAGCATTAAGTGCACTTGATTATGAAGCACTTGAAATTGTGCTTGTTCTTGTATGAAGGAGTTTATTATGTCGTGTATGCAGGTTCTTGTATGAAATGAGTCCTGATTTTTGTCGGAATGTTGATTAACTTCTGTTTTGGCAGAAATCGGGCTCTCCTAGTTTAATGAAATTAGCAAAGGTCATGCCGGATTTTTCCATGCATTTAACCAATTATTTTTTTCTTATTAGTGCAAAGATGTGTGACATCGACGAGGCTAGATGTTCTAAGCGCATCAGCGCTTAAGGAGAACTCAGACCTCCGAATAAACAATTGACATTCTAGGAGGCGGCCCAGCGACTAGAAGACGATGAAGAATACCATCCTTCGGAGAGCGAGGATGGTGAGATGGAAGACGCGGAGGAAGAAGCCAAAGGAACGGTGGGTGATGAAACCACTGATGGTGGCGAGGGAACAGGGAGTGGTAGCAATCCTCCTAAGAAGAAGAAGCCGAAGGAACGGCTCCCGAACACGGTCGGCACCGTCAGGGAGGAAATTACCAAAGTGAGCCCAACAGGGGTTCCTTTGGAGCCCGACCTTGTCTTCAGAGGGTACGGTGGGCAAGTGGCGGCGATCACCCGGAAAACCATCTTGATCAACATCGAGAATATCCCGCATAAAGATAATGGCCACTTGCACACACTCCTCTTCGAGAATTTGCACGCAAGATACAAGTTCCCCGCTGAGTATCGGAACACAAATTATCATGGGAACGAAGTAAAAAAATCGGCCCTCACAAATATGAGCACCGCCCTGGCTAGCTGGAGAACCCGGATAAAGAAGATCTATAAAGAAGGCAAAAGTCTCGAGGAGATCCAGAAGATTGACCCACAGATCACCGAAGATCAGTTCCGGGAGTTCAAGGAGAGGTGTGAATCTGAAAGAGCCCTGGGCAATAGTAATCGGGGAAAGGTGCTGCAGGCGATGAATATAGGTCATCACCATCTCGGATCTGGTGGATACAGAACCGCGGAGGACAAATGGAATAAGGAGGACGAAGAGTATAGATCTAAGGGGATAGAAAACCCCTTTGTGAAATTCAAACCCGGGCAGGTTCGAAACTTCATCAGGGCCCGTTACAATGTGGACCCAAAAACCAAACAACTCACCGTGGATCCTGCGGTGAAGGAATTCAAGAAAATTGTGGTAAGTAATCTAATTACCGCGGATCCACTTTATTGCATTCTAATCGATGAAGTCTAGTTTCTAAATGGTTCACTATTACTTCTTCTGCAGGAGGAGGAAATTGTTGCTAGACATGGATCCCAGGGTTCCTTATCCCAGGGGTCGACGGCGGCCACTCGGTGGGATAACCCTTTTAATAGAGCGATGAACCGGGCCAAGAAAATAGAGACAGTTATGAAGAATCCGTCGTCGGTTGGCCTCGGGGGTAAGAATTGGGTGGATCATTTTGGTCCACCGCCGAGGACGCGTGTGGCGCCGTTAGGAAGGAGAGAGGAGGAAAACCGCGAGGTTCAAGAAATTAAGGAACAAGTGGCGCGGATCCCGCAGATCGTCCAAGACAACCTGGCAATCACCCTCACGTCATTCCTACTACCTTGGTGGAGTCAATAGCGAACTGGAGTGCGGGTGGTCGAGTAGGGCCGTGCCCGATTCCAAGCATGGTCAGCAGCCACTCGAACAACACGGCGCCGACGAATCAGGTGAACTATGTGTTCGTGACTCCGCCCGCTAGCACCGTGGTGCCGCAAGTGTTGGTAACTCCCCCTGCCATCACCGCGGCGCCGGACATGTTGGTGGCCCCCTGCCATCGTGGCGGCGGCACCGGAGCTCCAAGCACCCGGTAGGGAGAATACACCGGTGGCCAGCACCGCGCCATCAAGCATCCCCTCCGTCTCTTGCACTCCTGTCGTCGTATGAGGTGCCTCGACATTAGCCGATCTCGACGCCATCATGGTAAACAAATTGCTTTACCGCCTTTCACGCCATCTATTACTCTTATGGCATCTCTGACGACGTTGTACATGTTTTCCGCAGACGGATGTTCCTTTCACTCTCTTATGCTACGTGAACAACGAGCTAAGGGATGTTGCCAAGGGTACCATAGTTCAACCCTTGCAGCGCACGATCCACTCAAGGCCGATGCCAGATAGCGTGCACAGGGTTAAAATTAGTCGGGTGCTAAGGGGCTACGACAACCTGGAACGTCCCATTCAACCCCTAGGAGCGGATGAAGGAGATCCGGTTGTCCTTAGAAGTTGCTTCGGCTTATTCTTGTAATGGTCAAAGAGCATGATCCGTTTGGAGACGGTGCGGTCCATCACTCCACAGACAACAGCATCGCATGTCGTGCCAGCGACAAGCGGTGGCAAGGCCCCCTTACCGCCCTCGCCGTCACCTCCACGCGGTGGGTTGGATGATCATGTTGATGATATGCACATGGCACAGGATCCGGCCGAGGACGACAAAGACTGGAATGATCACTTCTTCAACACTCAGTTTAGCAACTAAGACCTAGCTGGTGGCCCCATAGAGAAACCCACTATCACCAAGCGTCTGTATGGTTCTCAGGAGATGCCTCCAGCTTGCGCCTTTACAGAGCCAGCTGATACAACCAACTGGCCCTTTATTCTAAGCCCTGACACACTACATAGGGAGGCCGGTGCTCAGATTGCGGTGCCTGCCCGCTCTCCAAAAGGAAAAAAGGGCAGGAAAAGAAAATCTAGCAGCTCGAGCCAGCCGGTGGAGTCAACTGCGAATCTGATCAGGTTTCGAGACGGGCCACCAAGACCCGAGGGTATTATGTGGAGGATTCATGTGGCGGGTGAGCCCATGCTACCTAAGAATTTGCAGAGGCTCGCCAGTTCGGAACTGCAGAGTGTGCATGATGGCGTGCTGACGATAGAGAGATGCCTTCTGGCGGAGAAAGATCCCTCGCACCCACTATTCGTGGTTAAGGTGCCACCGGGCTTGGGCTTCGTCGACAATGCCCCTGCGGATCTGTTCTTCCTGTGGTTCGACGACATCTTCAATATGTTCCACCTATACCCGCTGTACTATACTATGGTCCGCCTGTTTTCTCTCAGCCTGGCCATGCAGATCATTAGAGAGAACACATCGGGCATCGCTATAGTGGACCCCTACTACATGTGTGACGGCTGCTTGGGTTCCCCCGCTGAACGACGTATCGTGGCCTCGTACCTAAAAAGAATCTTTGTGGTGAACTAGACAAAGGAATACAATCTCGTGCCTTACTTTCCCGAGTAAGTCGTTATTCACTCGCCACCGTCGATTGGCTTTATTAGATTATCATCATTCTTTTTCCAACACATTCCATTTGAATTTTTTGCGCAAAGATGAACACTGCACGCTGATCTCCTTATCGTCGAAGCATTCCCACGCCACGTATTTTGACTCGGGGAGTCTATAAAAGAAGAAAAACTACGACAAGATCAAGGAAGTTCTGGATGCTGCTCTCACTGGCTATGCCTCGACGAAAGGCACCACCTTTGTGCGTACGAAGGTCAAGTTCGGCAGGCACGTCTTCAACCACGTAACGGAGTTCCCCTATGTGAAGCAGCCGGAAAGCAGTAAGAAGGAAGCCTACTACGCACTCCATCACATGAGGGCGTTCCTACTAGACCTGCAGAATTCTACGCTGCCAGATCATCTCAAACAGTGGGCCGAAGCAAAGGCCAAGATCACTGATTCAGATATTAGACAAGAGATGTATCGCATCCAGCAGCAGTTTGGGGCAATCATCTTTCGTGATGTTATGACTTTGGGGGGGATCTTCTACAGAGGAAATATCCCGAATAACCGTGACATAAAAGATCGCCTAGAGATGCATGGTGACTATAGGAAGTTCATGACGAGACAAGGCGTCCTCCCGTTCCCTAAGCCGATCCAGAAGGCTTGATGTTGGCCTAGTTGTAGTTCCAAACTATAGATGCCTTTGTGTGTGTGGACAAGTGTACATGCTACTACTTATCTTATTAGGTTTATGAATCATCGCTTACTTCTTTTGATTATTATTATTATATATCAATCAATGCTTGGTTTTTTTGCTTACTCTTTGGTCCTTTGCTCACTTTGGTCCTTTTTTCCTTACTTTATTAGTCTTTTTTCGAGAATAATGTCGTTGATTGAAATGTCGTGTAGCACACTATATATGTGAATGTGCTACGACAGGATTGTGAGCCTTGTGATATGCACAAGTCCAGGTCCTGTGCATCCTACTTGGCTCACGGTTCTGTCGTAGCATATTCCTGTGTCCAACAACCTATGTATATATATGAGGCATTCTTTTTGATTTACTTTGGTCTTTTTCAAGAATAATGCCAATGATTGAAATGTCGTGGCACAATATATATGTGAATGTGCTACGACGGGATTGTGAGCCTTGTCATATGCACAAGTCCAGGTGTTGTGCATCCTACTTGGATCACAGTTCCATCGTAGCATATTCATGTGTCCAACGACCTATGTATATATATATGAGGTATTATTTTCGAGTTACTTTGGTATTTTCGAGAATAATGCCAATGATTGAAATGTCGTGACACACTATATACGTGAATGTGCTACGACGAGATAGTTAGCCTTGTGATATGCACAGGTCCAGGTGTTGTGCATCCTACTTGGCTAACTGTTCCGTCGTAGCATATTCTTGTGTCTAACGACCTAGCTAGTTATATATGAGGCATTCTTTTTGAGTTACTTTGGTATTTTTCGAGAATAATGCCGATGATTGAAATGTCGGGGCACACTATATATGTGAATGTGCTACGACGGGATAGTTAGCCTTGTGATATGCACATGTCGAGGTGTTGTGCATCCTACTTGGCTGACCGTTCCGTCGTAGCATATTCCTGTGTTCAACGACCTAGTTATATATGAGGCATGAGTTTTGAGTTACTTTGGTCTTTTTTGAGAATGCCGATGATTGAAATTTCGTGGCACACTATATATGTGAATGTGCTGTGATGGGATTGTATTCCTTGTTCTATGCACAAGTCCAGGTGTTGTGCATCCTACTTGGCGTACAGTTCCATCGTAGCATATTCCTGTGTCCAACAACCTAGTTATATATGAGGCATGATTTTTGTGTTACTTTGGTATTTTTTGAGAATGCCGATGAATGAAATGTCGTGGCACACTATATATGTGAATGTGCTACGATGGGATTGCCCACCTTGTGCTATGCATAGATCCAGGTGTTGTGCATCTTACTTGGCGGACGGTTCCATCGTAGCATATTCCTGTGTCGAACAACCTAGTTATATATGAGGCATGCTTTTTGAGTTTGGTCTTTTTGATTTAGGAGTACTTTCTATAAGTGTATCTTCATATGCGACTTTAATTATACATGTTTTTTTTCAATCGCCGGTTAATTATTATTGTCAACTTGTAGATGACGTGGTACGTCGTGTACAAGGGACGGGTTCCCGGAGTCTACGATGATTGGGAAGACTGCCGGAGACAGGTGCACCGTTTCAGCGGCAATAGCTACAAAGGATACAACACTATGGCGGAGGCGGAAGCTAGATACACGCGCTATCTAGCGAGAGTTAGGACAAGGAACCGGATGAAGACCTACACCTTCGTCGCGGTGATCATGCTTATCGTCTTTGGTTGTTTATCCCGTGTTTGTGTCTAGCTAGTTTAGATGTCTAGGCGAGCTTTCGAGCTCTAACTTGTTCGAGACACATGTATTCGCATGTCACCAACTCCTTTGTAACTTGATCGAAACAATGTAACTTATACTATGTATTCATGTATGAGACTTATCTATATGTATTTGTTTCAATCTTGTTTTGCAAATTGTGTATTTATATGTATAATTGTATATCTTGTATCTGTGTGTATATCTGTCTGTAATATTGTATATAATCTGTATTGTATATCATCTGGCTCTGAAATTAAAAAAACAAAAAAACACCCGTGGCGCACATGACCTAGCTTTTGTGGCGCACTACATCTAAAGCGCACCTGCGCAGCTTAGTGGCGCACTGCAACGTGCGCCACAGAAGATCAAATGCGTAGCACACCTACCCACCTAACTGTGGCGCACTAGCAGGTGCGCTACGCCTATCTCGACACAACCGTGGCGCACCAGGCAGTGCGCCACGGCTAGGAGATAGCCGCAGCGTGAGGCTAGTGGCGCACTGCTAGTGCGCCACGGATGGCCATTTCATGTGCGCCACAAACAGGCATTTTCCTATTAGTGCACGAGGAAAGGAGCGAGTTAACCTTAGCTTGTAGGAGCTTGGCTCGAGTGCAGGTCATCGATCCACTTGGGGGACTAGTTGGCGGGGATGTAGACGCATCTGAAGGACGGGCTACATCACTTCGTGTCCTTCGGGTGGCGCAGCCCCCGAGTATTCTGCTTCTTCGGGTGATCCCTTGGGGAGTTTTCTTTTGATAGAGGGTACGCGGATTTGTTCGAGGAACACACCTGGTGGCACCCGTGCGCAGGTGGAGCCGATGTTGGTGAGTCTATCGGCTTCCTCGTTGCTTTCCCTTCCAACGTGTCGAAGCTCGCAGCCATCAAAGTCACATTCGAGTGAGTTGTAGAGTGCGCGGTACGCGATCATGTTAGCAGCATGTGCATTGTACTCATTCATCGTCTGCTGGACGACGAGGTTCGAGTCACCGTGGATGACTAGGCGCATTGCATCGCAGATCTTGGCCATCCTCATGCCATGGATGAGGGCCTCGTATTCCGCCTCGTTGTTGGAGGCGCAAAATTTCATCTGAAGGACGTATTTCATCTTATCACCTTGCGGGGACGTTAGTATGACACCAGCTCCTGGCTCCAGCCTCGCACTTGGAGCCATCGAAGTGCATCGTCCATGACTACGTCATGTCCGGGGTTCTGGCAGCTGGAGCTCCATCCAGTGAACTAGGAAGTCAGGGAGGACCTGAGATTTGATCACCTTGTGCCGCTCGTAGACTATGTCTAGAGGGGATAGCTCGATGCCCCACAAGGCTACGCGTCCCATGGCTTCGGGGTTGTTCAGGATGTTGGATAGTGGCGCCTCGTTGACAACCATTATCTGATTCTCCTGGAAGTAGTGGCTCAGCCGACGAGCCGTCATGAACACTCCGTAGGCGAGCTTCTGGTAGTGAGGGTACCTCTGTTTTGTTGGCGTCAGTACCTAGCTGAGGTACTAGATTGGGCGCTGGACCCCATGGGTCTTTCCATCTTCGGGTCGTTCGACCATGAGTATGGTGCTTTCCACCTGATGGGTGGCTGCGATGTATAGCAGCAGTGGCTCTTGTTTCTTGGGCGTGACCAAGACAAGCGAGGTGGAGAGCAGCCGCTTGAGTGCTTCGAATGTGTCGTCTGCTTCGGGTGTCCACTCGAATTTGTCGGCTTTGTGTAGCAGCTGGTAAAAGGGCAGGGCCTTCTCACCTATGCGGCTGATGAATCTACTCAGCACCGTGATGCACCCGGCTAGTTGCTGGACACCTTTGATGTTCTTTCGCTTCTCCATGGTCATTATGGCCCGGATATTCTTCGGATTCACTTCGATTCCTCGCTGGGAGATGAAGTAGCCGAGTAACTGGCCAGATGGGACACCGAAGGCGCACTTTTCTGGTTTCAACTTGATCTTGTAGTGATCAAGGTTATAGAACGTCTCGCGGAGATCGTCGATCAGCGTCTTGGCCTCCCCGGTCTTGATGACTATGTCGTCGACATAGACATGGATGTTGCGGCCGATCTGGTTCTTCAGACACGCCTGCATGCACCTCTGGTACGTGGCACCTGTGTTCTTTAGCCCGAAGGGCATGGTGTTGTAGCAGAACACCTCGAACGACGTGATGAACGTCATTTTCTCCTGATCTTCGACCTTCAGCCGAATCTGATTGTAGCCTGAGTAGGCGTCGAGGAAGGAGAGTTTCTCGCATCCTGTAGTCGAATCGATGATCTGATCGATCCGAGGAAGAGGGAAGTGGTCCTTGGGGCAGTACTTGTTGAGCGACGTGAAGTCTACGCACATACGAAGGATGTCCGTGTCTTTTTGGGGACCAGCATAGTGTTGGCTAGCCACTCGCTCTCCTTGATTTCTTGGATGAAGTTGGCGTCGAGGAGTCTGTTGACTTCGATTCCAACTTCTTCTGCTCGTGGTTCGGACAGTCGTCGGATCGACTGCTTAACCGGCCTTGCGTCCGGGAACCATTGAGTGCATGCTCGGCGAATTCCCTCGGAACTCCTAGCATGTCCGCAGGACACCAGGCGAAGATTTCCAAGCGCTCACGAAGGAATTCGACGAGCGCGCTTTCCTATGCGGGGCTGAGGTCGTTGGCAATCAGCGCCGTCTTAGAGGCGTCAGTTGGGTGGACTTGCACCTTTTTCGTGTTGACTGTGGAGTCGAACGACGTATTAGGTGAGTTTTGCCTGGCGACTGGGGGTGCCCCGTTGTCTGTCGCCTCTCGGAGCCTTGTGATCTCCTCTTGCATGCCAAACGACTGGCAGATTCTGTTGAAATCTCTATCGCGGTGGTCCGATCGGGTGAAGCTTCCCTGGACTATGATGACGCCTTTGGGCCCTGGCATCTTGAGCAGCAGGTATGCGTAGTGCGGTACTGCTAGGAATATTGCGTACGCTACAGGCCCAAGGATGGCGTGACACTGTGATGGACAATCCACCACTTCAAACTCGAGCCGCTCAGACCGAAAGTTTTCGGGCTTGCCGAAGATGACGTCGAGCCATATCTTTCCCAGGGAATATATGCCCTTCCCTAGGACTATGACGTGGAACGTTGTATCGGATTGTTCCAGGCTGCACAGTGGGATCCGCATCGCTGCGAGGGTGCTGGCGAACATCAGGTTGATGCCGATGTCGCCATCCATGCAGACGCGGCTCATCTAGAATCCTCTGATATGCGCCTCGAGCACCAGGGCAGCATGACCTGGGCGAGGGATCTGTCGGGGATGATCCGAACGGTTGAACGTGATGCAGGACTCCGAGCCACTGAGGTACTCAGGGATGGTGGGCGGAGCGCTTACAGCGAGGCAGACCTGTCAAGTGATCTTCTTTTGCACCCTATTGGTAGGGCGTCCCTTCTGGATCATGAGGGATCCTTTCAGCGGTGGGTGTCCACTTGTGCCGTTATTTGGCGGAGGTGCGATTGCTGGATTCGACGGTCCCACGGGTGGCGGTGGTGTACCGCCATGGGCGATGTCACCTGGTGCAGGTGCGGGTCCGAACCGAGGGTTCACGATCTGGCGCCGCATTTGGGTCAGACCCTCGCTGAGTTTCTGGAACTCGCGGTAGTCCTTGAGCATGGGGTTGGCCTTCTTTTTGCCATCCTGCTTGTCAATACAGAAGTGGATGGTGCAGGGGCCAAACAAGTTGTCGTATGCCGAGGGTTCGTCGTCGCAACCGCGACGCTGCCACGCTTGTGTTGGGCGTCCTCCGTCGCGGAAGTTGCCTCCGTTGTATCCTCCGCTGCTGCATTTGTTGTCGTTGCGGCGTTCGTCGTAGCCAGCCGCAACCATGTCGGGTCCGTCGCGATCGTCGTAGACGCGCGATCTTCGTTGGCTGCGACGTTCGTGTCTGCGGTCGTATTCATCCTCCTCATCCGAATGTGCTCGATGGAGGGAATCCTCGCCATCTTCCCACCTTTTGGCGATGTCCATGAGGTGGTCGAGTGTCTTGGCCTTAACGCGCCCAATTTCTTTCTTGAAGTCCGGGCGCTTAACGCCATCCTTGAAGGCGTCGATCGTCCTTTCCTCAAAGATGTGTGCCGCGGAGTTCTTGGTGTTAGACCGGCGCAAGATGTACGAGCGAATGGATTCACCCATACATTGAGTGCAGGCCCGCAGTTCCTCGATCGAGGCTGGCCTCTTGCTGGTGCCTTTAAAGTTTCGGATGAAAGTGTACACCAGCTCCTCCTAGCTTCGGATGGAGCCTGAGGATAGGCTGCTGAGCCAGATCCGGGCTGCGCCTGTCAGCTGCAGCTAAAGGCATTGCAGGACGGTGTTCTTGTTGCCACTGTGCAGCTTGATGGCCGAGAGGTGGTCGCTAAGCCAGGCCTTCAGATCCTGCATACCGTTGAACTTCGGAGTGTCCGAAGGAAGCTTGAAATTTTTCAGCATCCGCGCGCGCGCTGAAGCATCGAGCTCCGCACAGTTATCCATCGTCATCCTCTTCGGATTCGGTTGAGCACGCGTGTTTGGCGTGTGCCTTGTCGACCTTGCACTAGGCAAGGTCGTTTCGAGTGTCGTAGTCACGGCTGCGACGTCTTGGGCTCTTGCGTCGTCGAGTTAGATCGTTCTCGTACTCTTCCTCTCGTCGGATGAGGGTGTGGGTCTACGGTTCAATCTAACCATAACCTTTTTCTTCGGCTCCATAGGAGCTTCTTCGTGGAGCGCAGCTCCGACGAGTCCGAGTCCGGCTAGTGCGGACTTCTGTATGGAGCTCTTCGGGTCCCCCACCGGAGGTGGATGGGACACGAGGTACGTGGTGGCTTCCATGATCACATCCTGAGGCGTCTTTGGTATGACGTTGTTGTTGACGTCCATCTCCATGAAGGACGTGTTGAGGGTTTTGGTGACCTCATGCCGCGCGGCGGGATCCATGTTATCTGTGCGAGAGCGATTCTTGTTGGCATGATTGCCGTGCGAGATGGAGCCACCAGCGGCGGAGAGCGCAGCTTGCCGCGCTCTAGACTCATAAGCAGCTTGCTTGCGTTTGTCGAGTTCCTCCTGCAGTTTCACCTGCCCGTTATGCTCGCCGATGAGGAGGAGTTGGTATGCCATCAGCAAATCCCATGAAGAATTCATAGGTAGGATCTTCTTGCCCGCCACAGCTTCGCGTGCCTGGCGCCAGCCGTCCTCATTGAGGTTGATCCTCTGATAGGCGGTAGCGTCGCCCTCGTTGGGCTGGAGGGGTGGCTGCCCTCCGTTTCCTCCGTTCCCAGCCTGCGGGTTGGGCGGTGGATTTGGTGGTGGGTTGGGTTCAGTCAAATTTGGTTGTCCTTCCGTTTCGCCATGGATGACCACGGCACATTGGTATCGCCTGCAGATTGGATCGCTGCTGCCACAGCTTTCGGATCCGGGACCGTAGATTCCTTCGTCTGATGGAGGGCCGCATAGATCTGAGTTGCAGTTGTTGCTGTCATAGGACTCATCTGTTACCATCGACGTGCGTAGCACGCCGATGGGTGGGACCCACGAAGCAGGCCTGATGGATGGTGGTGGCACCCGCTCTGGGAGGCGGAGAGTGCCGGTCTGCCCCACCTGGAAGCAGAAGCTCCCGAACAGAATCTCGAGCCCGTCGCCTATGGGCTCGAAATCCTTCATGGTGGCTCGCGAGTGGGCGGTGAAGTCAAAAGCGCCGAAGAGGAGATGGCTCTCCATAGCCGAGGAGTTATAGATTGCTTCAGATGGGACCGTCACGATCGCACAATCAGCGTCCCCGTCTTCACAGACGACGCCAATTGACGAGGTTCGATCTCGTCAATGCCCATTGTTATGAGCTTGGGTTTTGGAGAAGGTGGAGATGCTGGAGATCACGGAACGGTTAGCAAACAAGCAACACGGGGACACAAAGTTTACCCAGGTTCAGGCCCCCAGAGGGAAAACCCTACTCCTGCTTGTCTGCTCTTGATTACGGCGGAAACAAAAGTTACAGGGGTGCGCAGATGCAATCTGGCGTGGAGGCGTGTATGCAGTGAGAGGTTCCCTCCACACCTTTACCTCCTAGCCTTTATATAGATAGGCAGGTCCCAGGCGTAGGTTGGTTCGGTTACAGATTAGGGTTTGTCCTTTGAAATTCTATCTACTCTAGTCTTGTTCTCCAAGCATCCGAAGGCGTCATGGGCCTGGGCCACCCGGAATCTCTGCAGGCCGCATATCTTGTAGTGGGCCTTCCTTCGGGCTGGACTAGGTATGCTAATGTTGTGTACCCCGTGCGGTATAACCATGTCAGCTTCCACCGAGGACCTGGAAACTGTAAACTGCCTTTTCGAAGACTAAGAAACAAGATTATCACCCAAATAAACACAAAATACGGATGTGGATTATCGAGTATCTGGACAACCTGCCCAGTCTACATCAGAAAAAACTGTCAAGCTTGTAGGAGAAGAATTATTTAGAAGAAGACCATGGTCGAGAGTGCCTTTGAGATATCGGATAATTTGTTTCACATGAGAAAGGTGGGGAACACGAGGATCATGCATATGCAAGCAAGCTTGCTGGACAGAAAAATAAATATCATGACGAGTAAGAGTAGCATATTGTAGTGCCCCTGTGAGACTACGATAGAATATAGGATCGGGAACGGGATCACCATCCGCCGACAGTTTGGCGCCAATATCAGCAGGGGTATGGCTGGGCTGACAGTTAATCATGCCAGCACGAGATAGGATATCGTGAATATATTGGCGTTGAGAAAGAAAGAGAGTGGATGAATTTCGAGAAGCGGTAACACCGAGAAAATGTATGAAGTGGTCCCAAATCAGTCATAGAAAATTCCTGATTAAGAAGGGTGATAATGTAGCTAAGAATGGAGTCAGAGGAGGTGGTTAGAACTATATCATCGATATAGAGAAGAAGATAGGCGGTTTGAGTAGAAGAGCGAAAAATAAAGAGAGGGGAATCAGATTTAGATGGAATGAAACCAATAGCCTGAATAAAGGTGGCAAAGCATTGAAACCATGTATGTGGTGCTTGTTTGAGACCATAGAGAGACTTTTGGAGATAACACACAAAGTTAGGACGAGAAGAATCTACAAATCCAGAGGGTTGCCGACAATAGACGGTCTCATTGAGAGTGCCATGCAGAAAAGCATTTTTAATATCAAGTTGATGAATCGGCCATGAGGAAGATACAGCAAGACTAAGAATAATACGAATAGTGCTTGGTTTGACAACCGGAGAAAAGGTTTTATCGAAGTCAATCCCTTGCTGTTGAGAAAAACCCCGGCATACCCAACGAGCCTTGTATCGTGCGAGAGACCTATCAGAATTATATTTATGGCGAGAGACCCACTTGCCAGAAACAACGTTGGCGCCAGGAGGTTTTGGAACTAGAGTCCATGTATTATTTTGGAGAAGAGCATCTGACTCATCATGCATGGCCGAATGCCAAAGAGGATCGAGAAGAGCGCGTTTGTAAGAAGTGGGAATTAGTGAAATAGTGGGGGTAGCATTGAGGTTAAGAAAACGACAAGGAACATGAAAACCTTTTTTGCCACGAGTACACATGACATGATCGTTAGCACGAATAGGTACATGCACGGCTTTAGGAGGAACTAGGGAATATGGCGCGGGGATGAGGCCGCGCACGCGAGAGACAACGTCGTGAATTAATCGATTAAAATTGTTGCTAAAGATTATTGTTGTCTAAAGTTATGAAAAAAGACAATGGTAACACTATTTGTAGATAAAAGAGGCGGCAGATGTGCATTTAGTGTTGACGAATAAAAAGTATAACAAAATTTAATTGCCGATCGTGAATTACATCCAAAAAATTACTCGTCCATAAAAATTACCGAAAGGTAACCACTGTGTGAAAATCACTAATGGAGAAGCGTGACGGAATGAAATAACCCTAAAATAAATATTGATGTGGAAATAAGCATAGACAATCACACACCTATACCGAAGGGAAAATTATGCCCAAAAAGTTTTATCAGAAAATTACATTTGAATAATCAAGGAATGAAGCTAAGAAATATTATCATAGACGTAGAATAACTACCGCTGCAAAAATGAAGCTGAGACGTTGTGTCGGAAAATTAAGCAGAAATTTTTTGGCCGAAAAAGGTGGGACAGAAAATCTAAACCGAATAGTTAGAGAAGATGGATATAAAAAATTATCGGTTAGGGTAAAAAAATTAGCCGAAAAATTGTGACACACAATTGAACAAAATTAGATGATGAATAGTACACACGGAGGACGCGAGCCGTCGCATCTAATGGACGGAATAGATGGGCTAGAAAATTTAAACTGAATAGTTAGAAAATATGAACATAAAAATATCGTTTGTGAAGTGGCACGCAATTGGGAAAAAGACACGTACGGACGCGGCCGCCGGATCGAACGGATGGAAAAGGTGGGCCAGAAAATTTAAGCTGAATAGTTAGAAAAGATAAATGAAAAAATATCGGTTAGGACAAAAGTTTTTAGCCGAAAAGTCTACATGACGTGACACGTGATTGAACAAAATTAGACGGCGAATAGCACACGGGCGAACACGGACCGTCGAAACAAAAATGGACGGCCGGGACAGCCCCACGCACTCTTCATCCAATCGATGAACAGTGGCTAGCACGTCGAGAGCTCGCGAAGGCTGCGAACCTTATGATTTATGGAGTGGGAGAAGGCGTAGGGGTACTGAGATCGCTAACAGACGATGCAGAAGTAGTTGTTGCTGTAGAGGTGGAGGAAGAAGAGAGAGATGCGTAGCGGCACGAGCTTTGGCCGGCGTCCAGAGTGGACGTGCCGGCGACAGCGGCGACGGAGTTGGCGGAGCCATCTAGGTGCGGAAAAACCTAGGCGTCCGATACCATGATATTTTAGAATAATAATAACTTGTATTGATTTAAACAATAGTACAAAGATTATATAGGAGAGAGGGGGAGACGGCCAAACCGACTTAGGCTAGAGTCCTAATCTAAATCAAACACAACTCTAATAGGCAAGCGTGGTCGCGGCCGTTGCAAGCTGCGGAGGACGGTCGCTGCCATCCGGCCTCTAGGGAAATCGAACAGGGGGAGCGGGTGAGGGCGGCGCACGCAGGTGCGATGGTACGGCGGCTGGCGGAGCAGCGGCCGGTGGTACGGCGACCGGTAGAGGGGAACGACCCCATGGCCATTTTACTTATGTGACATCTAGATACGTCACTCTGCTGGCTCAATTTGCTTGCTGTCAAGTTTGTAGGCTTTGGGTTTTGTTTAGGCTACAGTAGGTTAGCTTGTACATTTTGTAGGTTTTATTTGTTTAGGTAATCATTTGTTTGCTGTTATCAATTGCTTGTTGTCAGTTCCTTGCTGCTAATTATTTATTTGCTGTTGTCAATTGCTTGGGTTTTATTTTCTGTTGTCAATTATTTATTTGTAGTAAAATCGAACTTTGATGTCATTTGCTTTCTATCAGTTCCTTGCTGTCATTTGCTTGCTTTATATCATTTGTGCTTCTAAGTTATATGTTGTAGGATTGCAGCAAATGACAGAAAGCATTAAAATGCACTTGGTTATGAAGCACTTGAAATTGTGCTTGTGCTTATATGAAGGAGTTTATTATGTCGTGTATGAAGGTTCTTGTATGAAATAAGTCCTGATTTTTGCCGGAATGTTGATTAACTTCCGTTTTGGCAGAAATCGGGCACTCCTAGTTTAAGAAAATTAGCGAAGGTCATGCCGGATTTTTCCGTGCATTTAACCAATTATTTGTTTTTTATTAGTGCAAAGATGTGTGACAACGACGAGGCTGGATGTTCTAAGCGCATCAGCGCTGAAGGAGAACTCAGACCTCCGAATAGACAATGGACATTCTGGGAGGCGGCCCATCGGCTAGAAGACGATGAATAATACCATCCTTCAGAGAGCGAGGATGATGAGATGGAAGACACGGAAGAAGAAGCCGAAGGAACAGCGGGGGATGAAACCACTGATGGTGGCGAGGACACAAGGAGTTGTAGCAATCCTCCTAAGAAGAATAAGAAGCCGAAGGAACGGCGCCCGAACACGGTCGGCACCGTCAGGGAGGAAATTACCGAAGTGAGCCCAACAGGGGTTCCTTTGGAGCCCAACCTTGTCTTCAGAGGGTACGGTTGGAAAGTGGCGGCGATCACCCGGACAACCATCTCGATCAACACTGAGAATCTCCGGCATAAAGATAATGGTCACTTGCGCACACTCCTCTTCGAGAAGCTGCACGCAAGATACAAGTTCTCCGCTGAGTATCGGAACACAAATTATCATGGGAACGAAGTAAACAAATCCGCCCTCACAAAGATGAGCACCGCCCTGGCCAGCTGGAGAACCCGGATAAAGAAGAAGATCTATAAAGAAGGCAAAAGTCTCGAGGAGATCCAGAAGATTGACCCGCAGATCACCGAAGATCAGTTCCGGGAGTTCAAGGAGAGGTGTGAATCCAAAAGAGCCCTGGCCAATAGTAATCGGGGAAAGGTACTGCAGGCGATGAATATAGGTCATCACCATGTCGGATCTGGTGGATACAGAACCGCGGAGGACAAATGGAATAAGGAGAACGAAGAGTATAGATCTAAGGGGATAGAAAACCCCTTTGCGAAATTCAAACCCGGGCAGGTTCGAAACTTAATCAGGGCCCATTACCATGTGGACCCAAAAACCAAACAACTCACCGCGGATCCTGTGGTGAAGGAATTCGAGGAAATTGTGGTAAGTAATCTAATTACGGCAGATCAACTCGATTGCATTCTAATCGATGAAGTCTAGTTTCTAAACAGTTCACTGTTACTTCTTCTGTAGGAGGAGGAAATTGTTGCTAGCCATGGATCCCAGGGTTCCTCATCCCAGGGGTCGACGGCGGCCACCAGGTGGGATAACCATTTTAACAGGGCGATGAACCGGGCCATGAAAATAGAGCCGGTTATGAAGAATCCGTTGTCGGCTGGCCGTCTGGCCGGCCTCGGGGGTAAGAATTGGGTGGATCATTTTGGTCCACCGCCGAGGACGCGTGTGGCGTCGTCGGGAAGGAGCGAGGAGGATAACCGCGAGGTTCAAGAACTTAAGGAACAAGTGGCGCAGATCCCGCAGATTGTCCTAGACAACCTGGCAATCACCCTCACGTCCTTCTTGCCTACCTTGGTGGAGTCAATAGCGAACTGGAGTGCGGGTGGTCGAGTAGGGCCGTGCCCGATTCCAAGCATGGTCAGCAGCCACTTGAACAACGTGGCGCCGACGAATCAGGCGAACTATGTGTTCGTGACTCCGCCCTCTAGCACCGCGGTGCCGCAAGTGTTGGTGACTCCCCTGCCATCACCGCGGCGCCGGACATGTTGGTGGCCCCCTGCCATCGTGGAGGCGGCACCGGAGCTCCAAGCACCCAGTAGGGAGAATACACTGGTGGCCAGCACCACGCCATCAAGCAGCCCCTCCGTCTCTTGCACGCCCGTCGTCGTATGTGGTGCCTCGACATTAGCCGATCTCGACGCCATCATGGTAAACAAATTGCTTTACCACCTTTCACGCCATATATTACTCTTATGGCATGTCTGACGACGCCGTACATGTTTTCCGCAGACGGATGTTCCTTGCACTCTCTTATGCTACATGAACAACGAGCTAAGGGATGTTGCCAAGGGTACCATCGTTCAACCCTTGCAGCGCACGTTCCACTCAAGGCCGATGCCAGATAGCGTGCACAGGGTTAAAATTAGTCGGGTGCTAAGGGGTTGCGACAACCTGGAACCTCTCATTCAACCCCCAGGAGCGGATGAAGAAGAGCCGGCTGTCCTCAGAAGTTGCTTCGGCTTACTCTTGCAATGGCCAAAGAGCATGATCTGTTTGGGGACGGCGCGAGCCATCACGACACAGACAACAGCACCGCATGTCGTGCCAGCGACAAGCGGTGGCAAGGCCCCCTTACCGCCCTTGTCGTCACCTCCACGCGGTGGGTTGGATGATCATGTTGATGATATGCACATGGCGCAGGATACGGCCGAGGACGACGAAGACTGGAATGATCACTTCTTCAACACTCAGTTTAGCAACGAAGACCTAGCTAGTGGCCCCACAGAGAAACCCACTATCACCAAGCGTCTGTTTGGTTCTCAGGAGATGCCTCCAGCTTGCGCCTTTACAGAGCCAGCTGATACAACCAACCGGCCCTTTATTCTAAGACCTGACACACTACATAGGGAGGTCGGTGCTCAGATTGCGGTGCCTGCCCGCTCTCCAAAAGGAAAAAGGGCAGAAAAAGAAAATCTAGCAGCTTGAGCCAGTCGGTGGCGTCAACTACGAATCTGATCAGGTTTCGGGACGGGCCACCAAGACCCGAGGGTATTATGTGGAGGATTCATGTGGCGGGTGAGCCCATGCTACCTAAGAATTTGCGGAGGCTCGCCAGTTCGGAACTGCAGACTGTGCATGACGACGTGCTGATGATAGAGAGATGCCTTCTGGCGGAGAAAGATCCCTCGCACCCGGTATTCGTGGTTAAGGTGCCACCGGGCTTGGGCTTCGTCGACAATGCCCCTGCAGATCTGTTCTTCCTGCGGTTCGACGACGTCTTCAATATGTTCCACCTATACCCGCTGCACTATACCATGGTCCGCCTGTTTTAACTCAGCCTGGCCATGCAGATCATTAGAGAGAACACACCGGGCATCGCTATAGTGGACCCCTACTACATGCGTGACGGTTGCTTGGGTTCCCCCGCTGAACGACGTATCATGGCCTCGTACCTAAAAATAATCTTTGTGGTGAACAAGACAAAGGAATACATTCTCGTGCCTTACTTTCCCGAGTAAGCCGTTATTCACTCGCCACCGTCGATTGGCTTTATTATATTATCATCATTCTTTTTCCAACACATTCCATTTGAATTTTTGGCGCAAAGATGAACACTACATGCTCATCTCCTTATCGTCGAAGCATTCCCAGGCCACGTATTTCGACTCGGGGAGTCTAGAAAAGAAGAAAAACTAGGAAAAGATCAAGGAAGTTCTGGATGATGCTCTCACTGGCTATGCCTCGACGGAGGGCACCACCTTCGTGCGTACGAAGGTCAAGTTCGGCAGGCAGGTATTCAACCATGTAACGGAGTTCCCCTGCGTGAAGCAGCCGGAAAGCAGTAAGAAGGAATCCTACTACGCACTCCATCACATGAGGGCGTTCCTACTAGACCAGCAGAATTCTATGCTGCCAGGTCATCTCAAACAGTGGGCCGAAGCAAAGGCCAAGATCACTGATTCAGATATTAGACAAGAGATGTATCGCATCCAGCAGCAGTTTGGCGCAATCATCTTTCGTGATGTCATGACTTCGGGGGGGATCTTCTACGGAGGAAATATCCCGAATAACTGTGACATAGAAGATCGCCTAGAGATGCAGTGTGACTATAGGAAGTTCATAACGAGACAAGGCGTCCTCCCGTTCCCTAAGCCGAGCCAGAAGGCTTGATGTTGGCCTAGTTGTAATTCCAAACTATAGATGGCCTTTGTGTGTGTGGACAAGTGTACATGCTACTACTTATCTTATTAGGTTTATGAATCATAGCTTACTTATTTTTCTTATTATTATTATATATCAATCAATGCTTGGATTTTTTGCTTACTCTTTGGTCCTTTGGTCCTTCTTTTTTCCTTACTTTATTAGTCTTTTTTTGAGAATAATGCCGATGATTGAAATGTCGTGGCACACTATATATGTGAATGTGCTACGACGGGATTGTGAGCCTTGTGATATGCACAAGTCCAGGTCTTGTGCATCCTACTTGGCTCACGGTTCTATCGTAGCATATTCCTGTGTCCAACGACCTATGTATATATATATATGAGGCATTCTTTTTGATTTACTTTTGTATTTTTCGAGAATAATGCCAATGATTGAAATGTCGTGGCACAATATATATGTGAATGTGCTACGACGGGACTGTGAGCCTTGTCATATGCACAAGTCCAGGTATTGTGCATCCTACTTGGCTCACAGTTCCATCGTAGCATATTATATGCGGCATTCTTTTCGAGTTAATTTGGTATTTTTCGAGAATAATGCCAATGATTTAAATGTTGTGGCACACTATATATGTGAATGTGCTACGACGGGATAGTTAGCCTTGTGATATGCACAGGTCCAGGTGTTGTGAATCCTACTTGGCTAACTGTTCCGTCATAGCATATTCCTGTGTCCAACGACCTAGCTAGTTATATATGAGGCATTCTTTTTGAGTTACTTTGGTCTTTTTCGAGAATAATGCCGATGATTGAAATGTCGTGGCACACTATATATGTGAATGTGCTACGACAGGATAGTCAGCCTTGTGATATGCACTGGTCCAGGTGTTGTGCATCCTACTTGGCTGACCATTCCATCGTAGCATATTCCCTGTGTTCAACGACCTAGTTATATACGAGGCATGAGTTTTGAGTTACTTTGGTCTTTTTTGAGAATGTCGATGATTGAAATGTCGTGGCACACTATATATATGAATGTGCTGCGATGGGATTGTACGCCTTGTGCTACGCACAAGTCTAGGTGTTATGCATCCTACTTGGCGTACAGTTCCATCATAGCATATTCCTGTGTCCAACAACCTAGTTATATATGAGGCATGCTTTTTGAGTTACTTTGGTCTTTTTCGAGAATGCCGATGATTGAAATGTCGTGGCACACTATATATGTGAATGTGATGCGATGGGATTGGCCGCCTTGTGCTATGCACAGGTCCAGGTGTTGTGCATCCTACTTGGCGGACGGTTCCATCGTAGCATATTCCTGTGTCGAACAACCTAGTTATATATGAGGCATGCTTTTTGAGTTTGGTCTTTTTGATTTAGGAGTACTTTATATAAGTGTATCTTCATATGCGACTTTAATTATACATGTTTTTTTTCAATCGCCGATTAATTATTATTGTCAACTTGTAGGCGATGTGGTACGTCGTGTACAAGGGACGTGTTCCCGGAGTCTACGATGATTGGGAAGACTGCCGGAGGCAGGTGCACCGTTTCAGCGGCAATAGCTACAAAGGGTACAACACTATGGTGGAGGCGGAAGCTAGATACACGCGCTATCTAGCGAGAGTTAGGATGAGGAACCGGATGAAGACCTACACCTTCGTCGCGGTGATCATGCTTATCGTCTTTGGTTGTTTATCCCGCGTTTGTGTCTAGCTAGTTTAGATGTCTAGGCGAGCTTCCGAGCTCTAACTTGTTCGAGACACATGTATTCGCATGTCACCAACTACTTTGTAACTTAATCGAAACAATGTAACTTATACTATGTATTCATGTATGAGACTTATCTATATGTATTTGTTTCAATCTTGTTTTGCAAATTGTGTATTTATATATATAATTGTATATCTTGTGTCTGTGTGTATATCTGCCTGTAATATTGTATATAATATGTATTGTATATCATCTGGCTCTGAAATTAAAAAACAAAAAAAACAGTCGTGGCGCACATGACCTAGCTTTTGTGGCGCACTACATCTAAAGCGCACCTGCGCAGCTTAGTGGCGCACTGCAACGTGCGCTACAGAAGATCAAATGCGTAGCGCACCTGCCCACCTAGCCGTGGCGCACTAGCAGGTGTGCTACGCCTATCTCAACACAACCGTGGCGCACCACGCAGTGCGCCATGACTAGGATATAGCCGCAGCGCAAGGCTAGTGGCGCACTGCTAGTGCTCCACGGATGGCCATTTCATATGCGCCACAAACAGGCATTTTCCTAGTAGTGCACGAGGAAAGGAGCGAGTTAACCTTAGCTTGTAGGAGCTTGGCTGGAGCGCGGGTCATCGGTCCACTTGGGGGACTAGTTGGCGGGGATGTAGACGCATCCAAAGGACGGGCTGCATCACTTCGTGTCCTTCGGGTGGCGCAGCCCCCGAGTGTCCTGCTTCTTCTGGTGATCCCTTGGGGAGTTTTCTTTTGATAGAGGGTACGCGGATTTGTTCGAGGAACACACCTGGTGGCACCAGTGCGCAGGTGGAGCCGATGTTGGCGAGTCTATCGGCTTCCTCGTTGCTTTCCCTTCCACTGTGTCGAAGCTCGCAGCCGTCAAAATCACCTTCGAGTGAGTTGTAGAGCGTGCGGTATGCGATCATATTAGCAGCGTGTGCATCGTACTCATTCATCGTCTGCTGGACGACGAGGTTCGAGTCACCGTAGATGACTAGGTGCGTTGCACCGCAGATCTTGGCCATCCTCATGTCGTGGATGAGGGCCTCGTATTCCGCCTCGTTGTTGGAGGCGCGAAATTTCATCCGAAGGACGTATTTCATCTTGTCACCTTGCGGGGACGTTAGTATGACGCTAGCTCCTGCTCCAGCCTCGCACTTGGAGCCATCAAAGTGCATCGTCCATGACTGCGTCATGTCCGGGGTGTCTGGCAGCTGGAGCTCCATCCAGTGAACTAGGAAGTCAGGGAGGACCTGAGATTTGATCGCCTTGTGCCGCTTGTAGACTATGTTTAGAGGGGATAGCTCGATGCCCCACAGGGCTACGCGTCACGTGGCTTCAGGGTTGTTTAGGATGTTGGACAGTAGCGCCTCGTTGACAACCATTATCTGATTCTCCTGGAAGTAGTGGCTCCGCCGACGAGCCATCACGAACACGCCATAGGCGAGCTTCTGGTAGTGAGGGTACCTCTGATTTGTTGGCGTCAGTACCTAGCTGAGGTAGTAGATTGGGCGCTGGACCCCATGGGTCTTTCCATCTTCGGGTCGTTCGACCGCGAGTACGGTGCTTACCACCTGATGGGTGGCTGTGATGTATAGCAGCAGTGGCTCTCGTTTCTTGGGCGTGACCAAGACAGGCGAGGTGGAGAGCAGCCGCTTGAGTGCTTCGAATGTGTCGTCTGCTTCGGGTGTCCACTCGAATTTGTCGGATTTGCGTAGCAGTTGGTAAAAGGGCAGGGCCTTCTCACCTATGTGGTTGATGAATCTACTCAGCACCGTGATGCGCCCAGCTAGTTGCTGGACACCTTTGATGTTCTTTGGCTTCTCCATGGTCAGTATGGCCCGGATTCTCTTCGGATTCACTTTGATTCCTTGCTGGGAGATGAAGTAGCCGAGTAACTGGCCAGATGGGACACCGAAGGCGCACTTTTCTGGGTTCAACTTGATCTTGTAGTGATCAAGGTTATAGAACGTCTCGCGGAGATCATCGATCAGCGTATTGGCCTCCCCGGTCTTGATGACTATGTCGTCGACATAGACTTGGGTGTTGCGGCCGATCTGGTTCTTCATACACGCCTGCATGCACCTCTGGTACGTGGCACCTGCATTCTTCAGCCCGAAGGGCATGGTGTTGTAGCAGAACACCCGGAACGGCGTGATGAACGTCGTTTTCTCCTGATCTTCGACCTTCAACCGAATCTGATTGTAGCCTGAGTAGGCATCGAGGAAGGAGAGTTTCTCGCATCCTGCAGTCGAATCGATGATCTGATCGATCCGAGGAAGAGGGAAGTGGTCCTTGGGGCAGTACTTGTTGAGCGACGTGAAATCTACGCACATATGAAGGATGTCCGTGTCTTTTTGGGGACCAGCATAGTGTTGGCTAGCCACTCGCTCTCCTTGATTTCTTGGATGAAGTTGGCGTCGTGGAGTCTGTTGACTTCGATTCCAACTGCTTCTGCTCGTGGTTCGGACAGTCGTCGGATCTACTGCTTGACCGGCCTTGCGTCCGGGAACCATTGAGTGCATGCTCGGCGAATTCCATGGGAACTCCTAGTATATCTGCAGGACACCAGGCGAAGATTTCCAAGCGCTCACGGAGGAATTCGACGAGCGTGCTTTCCTATGCGGGACTGAGGTCGTTGGCGATCAGCGCCGTCTTAGAGGCGTCAGTTGGGTGGACCTGCACCTTTTTCGTGTTGACTGTGGAGTCGAACGACGTATTAGGTGAGTTTTGCCTGGCGACTAGGGGTGCCCCATTGTATGTCGCCTCTTGGAGCCTTGTGAGCTCCTCTTGCATGCCAGACGACTGGCAGATTCTGTTGAAATCTCTATGGCAGTGGTCCGATCTGGTGAAGCTTCCCTGGACTATGATGACGCCTTTGGGCCCTGGCATCTTGAGCAGCAGGTACGCGTAGTGCGGTACTGCTAGGAATCTTGCGAATGCTACACGCCCGAGGATGGCGTGGTACTGTGATGGACAATCCACCACTTCGAACTCGAGCCGCTCACACCGAAAGTTTTCGGGCTTGCCGAAGATGACGTCGAGCCATATCTTTCCCAGGGGATATATGCCCTTCCCTAGGACTATGCCGTGGACATTGTATCGGATTGTTCCAGGCTGCACAGTGGGATCCGCATCGCTGCGAGGGTGCTTGCGAACATCAGGTTGATGCCGCTGCCGCCGTCCATGAAGATGCGGCTCATCTCGAATCCTATGATCTGTGCCTCGAGCACCAGGGAAGCATGACCTGGGCGAGGGCTCTGTCGGGGATGATCCGAACGGTTGAATGTGATGCAGGACTCCAAGCCACTGAGGTACTCAGGGATGGCGGGCGAAGCGGTTACAGCGAGGCTGACCTGTCGAGTGATCTTCTTTTGCACCCTATTGGTAGGGCGTCCCTTCTGGATCATGAGGGATCCTTTCGGCGGTGGGTATCCACCTGTGCCGTTATTTGGCGCAGGTGCGATTGTTGGATTTGACGGTCCCACGGGTGGCGGTGGTGGACCTCCATGGGCGATGTCACCTGGTGCAGGTGCGGGTCCGAACCCAGGGTTCTGGCGCCGCATTTGGGTCAGACCCTCGCTGAGTTTTTGGAACTCGTGGCAGTCCTTGAGCATGTGGCTGGCCTTCTTTTTGCCATCATGCTTGTCAATGTAGAAGTGGATGGTGCAGGGGCCCGATAACTTGTCGTATGCCGAGGGTTCGTTGTCGCGGCCGTGACGCTGCCACGCTTGTGTTAGTCGTCCTCCGTCGCGGAAGTTGCATCCGATGTATCCTCCGCTGCTGCGTTTGTTGTCGTTGCGACGTTCGGCGTTGCCAGCCACAACCATGTCGGGTCCGTCGCGATCGTCGTAGACGCGTGATCTTAGTTTGCTGTGACGTTCGTGTCTGCGGTCATATTCATCCTCCTCATCCGAATGTGCTCGGTGGTGGGAATCCTCGCCATCTGCCTACCTGTTGGCGATGTCCATGAGGTGGTCGAGTGTCTTGGCCTTGACGCGCCCAATTTCTTCCTTGAAGTCTGGGCGCTTGACGCCATCCTTGAAGGCGTCGATCGTACTTTCCTCGGAGATGTGTGCCGTGGAGTTCTTGATGTTAGACCAGCGCAAGATGTACAAGCGAATGGATTCACCCGTACATTGAGTGCAGGACCGCAGTTCCTCGATCGAGGCTGGCCTCTTGCTGGTGCCTTTAAAGTTTCGGATGAAACTGTACGCCAGCTCCTCCCAGCTTCGGATGGATCCTGAGGATAGGCTGCTGAGCCAAATCCGGGATGGGCCTGTCAGCTGCAGCTGAAGGCATTGTAGGGCGGTGTTCTTGTTGCCACCGTGCAGCTTGATGGACGAGAGGTGGTCTCTAAGCCAGGCCTTCAGATCCTGCATGCCGTTGAACTTCGGAGTGTCCGAAGTAAGCTTGAAATTTTTCAGCATCCGCGTGCGCCAAACAGATCTGCTGAAGCATCGAGCTCCGCACGGTTCTCTGCCGTCATCCTCTTCGGATTCGGTTGAGCACGCGCGTTTGGCGCGTGCCTTGTCGACCTTGTGTTGGGCAAGGTCGTTTCGAGCATCGTAGTTGCGGCTGCGACCTCTTGGGATCTTGCGTCGTCGAGGTAGATCGTGCTCGTCCTCTTCCTCGTCGGATGAGGGTGTGGGGCTATGGTTGAATCTGACCATAACCTTTTTCTTTGGCTCCGTAGGAGCTTCTTCGTGGAGCGCAGCTCCGATGAGTCCGAGTCCGGCTAGTGCGGACTTGTGTATGGCGCTCTTCGGGTCCCCCACCGGAGGTGGATGGGACACGAGGTACGTGGTGGCTTCCATGATCACAGCCTGAGGCGTCTTTGGTATGACGTTGCTGTTGACGTCCATCTCCATGAAGGACGTGTTGAGGATTTTGGTGACCTCACGCCGCGCAGCGGGATCCATGTTATCTGTGCGAGAGCGATGCTTGTTGGCGTGATTGCCGTGCGAGAGGGAGACACCAGTGGTGGAGAGCGCAGATCGCCGCGCGCTAGACTCATAAGCTTCTTGCTTGCGTTTGTCGAGTTCCTCCTGCAGTTTCACCTGCCTGTTATGCTCGCCGATGAGGAGGAGTTGGTATGCCATCAGCAAATCCCATGAAGAATTCATAGGTAGGATCTTCTTTCCCACCACAGCTTCGTGTGCCTGGCGCCAGCCGTCCTCGTTGAGGTTGATCCTCTGATAGGCGGTAGCGTCGCCCTCGTTGGGCTGGAGGGGTGGCTGCCCTCCGTTTCCTCCGTTCCCAGCCTGTGGGTTGGGCGGTGGATTTGGTGGTGGGTTGGGTTCAGTCGAATTTGGTTGTCCTTCCGTTTCGCCATGGATGACCACGGCGCATTGGTATCGCCTGCAGATTGGATCGCTGCTGCCACAGCTTTCGGATCCGGAACCATAGATTCCTTCGTCTGATGGAGGGCCGCATAGATCTGAGTTGCAGTTGTTGCTGTCATAGGACTCATCTGTTACCATCGACGTGCGTACCACGCCGATGGGTGGGACCCATGAAGCAGGCCTGATGGATGGTGGTGGCACCCGCTCTGGGAGGCGGAGAGTGCCGGTCTGCCCCACCTGGAAGCAGAAGATCCCGAACAGAATCTCGAGCCCGTCGCCTACGGGCTCGAAATCCTTCATGGTGGCTCACGAGTGGGCGGTGAAGTCGAAAGCGCCGAAGAGGAGATGGCTCTCCATAGCCGAGGAGTTATAGATTGCTTCAGATGGGACCGTCACGATCGCACAATCAGCGTCCCCATCTTCACAGACGACGCCAATTGACGAGGTTCGATCTCGTCAATGCCCATTGTTATGAGCTTGGGTTTTGGAGAAGGTGGAGATGCTGGAGATCGCGGAACGGTTAGCAAACAAGCAACACGGGGACACGAAGTTTACCCAGGTTCAGGCCCCCGGAGGGAAAACCCTACTCCTGCTTGTCTGCTCTTGATTACGGCGGAGCCGAAAGTTACAGGGGTGCGCAGATGCAATCTGGCGTGGAGGTGTGTATGCGGTGAGAGGTGCCCTCCACATCGTTCCCTCCTAGCCTTTATATAGATAGGCAGGTCCCGGGCGTAGGTTGAGTCGGTTACAGATTAGGGTTTTCCCTTTGAAATTCTATCTACTCTAGTCTTGTTCTCCAAGCATCCGAAGGCGTCATGGGCCTGGGCCACCCAGAATCTCCGCAGGCCGCATATCTTGTAGTGGGCCTTCCTTCGGGCTGGACTAGGTATGCTGATGTTGTGTACCCGTGGGGTATAACCATGTCAGCTTCCACCGAGGACCTGGAAACTGTAACCTACCTTTTCGAAGACCAAGAAACAAGATTATCACCCAAATAAACACAAAATACGAATGTGGATTGTCGAGTATCTGGACAACCTGCCCAGTTTGCATCAGAAAAAACTGTCAAGCTTGTAGGAGAAGAATTATTTAGAAGAAGACCATGGTCGAGAGTGCCTTTGAGATATCAGAGAATTTGTTTCACATGAGAAAGGTGGGGAACACGAGGATCATGCATATACAAGCAAGCTTGCTGGACAGAAAAATAAATATCATGACGAGTAAGAGTAGCATATTGTAGTGCCCCTGTGAGACTACGATAGAATATAGGATCGGGAACGGGATCACCATCCCGCCAACAGTTTGGCGCCAATATCAACAGGGGTATGGCTGGGCTGACAATCAATCATTCCAGCACAAGATAGGAGATCGAGAATATATTGGCGTTGAGAAAGAAAGAGAGTGGATGAATTTCGAGAAGCGGTAACACCGAGAAAATGTATGAAGTGGTCCTAAATCAGTCATAGAAAATTCCTCATTAAGAAGGGTGATAATGTAGCTAAGAATGGAATCAGAGGAGGCGGTTAGAACTATATCATCGACATAGAGAAGAAGATAGGTGGTTTGAGTAGAAGAGCGGAAAATAAAGAGAGGGGAATCAAATTTAGATGGAATGAAACCAATAGTCTGAATAAAGGTGGCAAAGCATTGAAACCATGTATGTGGTGCTTGTTTGAGGCCATAGAGAGACTTTTGGAGATAACACACAAAGTCAGGACGAGAAGAATCTACAAAGCCAGAGGGTTGCTGAAAATAGACGGTCTCATTGAGAGTGCCATGCAGAAAAGCATTTTTAATATCAAGTTGATGAATCGGCCATGAGGAAGATACAACAAGACTAAGAATAATACGAATAGTGCTTGGTTTGACAACCGGAGAAAAGGTTTCATCGAAGTCAATCCCTTGCTGTTGAGAAAAACCCCGGCATACCCAACGAGCCTTGTACCGTGCGAGAGACCTATCAGAATTAGATTTATGGTAAGAGACCCACTTGCCAGAAACAACGTTGGCGCCGGGAGGTTTTGGAACTAGAGTCCATGTATTATTTTGGAGAAGAGCATCGAACTCATCACGCATGGCCGAATGCCAAAGAGGATCGAGAAGAGCGCGTTTGTAAGAAGTGGGAATTAGTGAAATAGTGGGGGTAGCATTGAGGTTAAGAAAACGACAAGGAACATGAAAACCCTTTTTGCCACGGGTACACATGATATGATCGTTAGCAGGAATAGATACATGCACGGCTTTAGGAGGAACTAGGGAATATGGCGCGGGCGTGACGCCGCGCCCACGAGGGACAACGTCGTGAATTAATCGATTAAAATTGTTGCTAAAGATTATTGTTGTCTAAAGTTATGGAAAAAGACAATGGTAACACTATTTGTAGATAAAAGAGGCGGCAAATGTGCGTTTAGTGTTGACGAATAAAAAGTATAACAAAATTGAATTGCCGATCGTGAATTACAGCCAAAAAATTACTCATCCATAAAAAATTACTAAAAGGTAACCACTGTGTGAAAATCACTAATGAAGAAGCGTGACCGAATGAAATAATCCTAACAGAAATATTGCTATGGAAGTAAGCATAGACAATCACACACCTATCGTGAGTTAATTATCGATGGAAAATTATGCTCGAAAAGTTTTATCAGAAAATTACATTCGAATAATCAAGGAATGAAGCTAAGAAATATTATCATAGATGTAGGATAACTACCGCTGCAAAAATGAAGCTGAGACGTTGTGTCGGAAAATTAAGCAGAAAATTTTTGGCCGGAAAAGATGGGACAGAAAATCTAAACCGAATAGTTAGAGAAGATGGATATAAAATAATATCGGTTAGAATAAAAAAATTTGGTCAAAAAATTGTGGCACACGATTGGTCAAAATTAGATGATGAATAGTACACACGGCGAACGCGAACCGTCGCATCGAATGGACGGAATAGGTGGGCTAGAAAATTTAAACTGAATATTTAGAAAATATGAACATAAAAAATCCTTTGTGACATGGCACGCAATTGGGCAAAAGACACGTACGGACGCGGCCGCCGGATCGAACGGATGGAAAAGGTGGTCCAGAAAATTTAAGCCGAATAGTTAGAAAAGATAAATGAAAAAATATCAGTTAGGACAAAAGTTATGAGCCGAAAAGTCTACATGACGTGACACGTGATTGGACAAAATTAGACGGCGAATAGCACGCGCGCGAACACGGACCGTCGAATCAAAGATGGACGGCTGGGACATCCCCACGTACTATTCATGGATCGCGCACTCTTCATCCTATCGATGAACAGTGGCTGGCATATCGAGAGCTCGCGAAGGCTGCGAATCTTAATATATAGTATGATTTATGGAGTGGGAGAAGGCGTAGCGGTACTGAGGTCGTTAACAGACGATGTAGAAGTAGTTGTTGCTGTAGAGGTGGAGGAAGAAGAGAGAGATACGCGGCGGCACGAGTTTCGGCCGGCGTTCAGAGTGGACATGTCGGCGACAGAGTTGGCGGAGCCATCTAGGTGCGGAAAAACCTAGGCGTCCGATACCATAATATTTTAAAATAATAATAACTTGTATAGATTTGAACAATAGTACAAAGATTATACTCCCTCCGTTTCAGGGCTTAAGGCGTCCTCGTTTTGCGTGTTTTTTCTTTGGCCGGTGGTACAGCGACCGGTAGAATTCGTAGTTGTATAAAGTATATATTTTTAAGATTGTTCCAGTGTGATGTCTGCAATACAGCATGCTTGTACTAGTATCATAGTCAAGTTTTGGTTCATTGAGTCAACCAAAGTGGCCTCTAGTATTCTTGGGAAGATCAACATGAAGAGAAGAAGAAAATGATAACTAGCTAGTGAGAAGAAGAAAATGATAACTAGCTAGTGAGACTACGTTCATTGGCTAATCGATGTATAGCCAAGCAAGAGAGCAAGGCAAATAAAGCAAGAAACCAATCAAGTCAACACTGGCGGGCCTACTCCTCGTCGTCGTCTGCCTGGTCCGCCGCATCCTTCCCCTTACCTTCCTTCTTCGCCAGCACCTTCTCCTTGGCCTTCTCCAGCTCCACCACCAGCCCGGAGAGGCACGACTCTGCGTCGTCACTGGCGCTCTTTGGCGTCAGGTTCTCGGCAACATCTGCCGGCGCCATGTTTGCCTCCCGCAGCAGCGTCTCCACTGCGTCGAACAGGTGGTGTGGGACTCCACGTCGCGTCGAGGTAGACTTTGGCGAGGAGTTTGAAGGCCTCGAAGCAGCAGTAGGACATCTCAATGTGCTTGTCCATGCGGCCGCGCCGGATCAGCGCCGGGTCCAGCTTCTCGACGTGGTTGGTGGTGAAGACAATGATGCGCTCGCCACCGCACGCCGACCAGAGCCCGTCGATGAAGTTGAGCACGCCGGAGAGCGTCACCTTGCTACCACCCGTGTCCGTCTCGTCCGGTGGTGGCTCGGCAGCGCCGTCCTTCTTGTCGCCGTCGTCATTGGCCTTCTTCTTGTTGTTGCGCTTGCCGGTGAGCTCGAGCGAGCAGTCGATGTCCTCGATGACGATGATGGACTTGCTGGTTGTCTCGATGAAGAGCTTGCGGAGGTCTGTGTTGGTGCGCACGGAGGTGAGCTCGATGTCGTATACGTCGTAGTCGAGGTGGTTGGCCATGGCGGCGACCATGGTGGACTTGCCGGTGCCCGGCGGGCCGTAGAGTAGGTACCCTCGCTTCCACGCCTTGCCGACGCGGGCGTAGTAGTCCTTGCCGTTCCGGAAGGCGTCGAGGTCGTCCATGATCTCCTTCTTCTTAATTGGCCGGGTCCATGGCCAGCGTGGCGAACGTCTTGGGGTGCTCGAACACCACATGGCTCCACACACTTTCCGACCACATCCTAGTGCAACAACATCAGCCAGCTAGCGGGAAATCTTTGTGGAAATCGATCTTCTGGTTATTAATTATATCCCAGGGCTAGCAGGCAAGGCTTACCCGTCTGCATCATATCCGTCGCCGGAGAGGTTGGTGAAGAGCTTGCGCTAGCTGGCGGTTCTTGACCATTACGGCGCGGCCCTCTCGGCGGACGTGCGGAAGGTACTCCCCTAGGACGAGGTCCCGGTCGGGGCGCGCGGCTCGTCCTCCGCCCCAGTAGGACGGCGCGTTGTCCTCCCGCGGCGGGGTGGAGTAGGCTAGCCACCACACGGTGGCGCCTTGGAACGCGTCGGCGACCTCCTCGTTGTCCCCCATGCTGAGCACGAGCGCGTCCACATCCTTGGCGGTCTCGGCCTTGAGGTGGCGCACACCGCCTCCGGCCGCGCATGTGGCGCGCTGAAGGTAGGCCTGGACCTCCTTGTAGGCGTCGCTGCGCTTCATGCGCCCCCCGTCGTACTCGGCGATGGTGATGGTGAGGTAAGGGTCGACGATGGCTGCGAGGCGGCGCGCGTGGCGGCTGACGAACTGCTGCAGCTGCAGGCCCTGGAGGTTGTTCCGCAGCACCGTCCATACCACGGCGACCAGGCTGAGAAGGATGCCCGAGCTCAGGCTGCTGCTCCATCCAGACGCCTCCATCTCCCTCTCACCTCGATCTTTCTCTCCTCGCTCGCTCTGAACCCAGCAGTCAGACACTCGTGGCCGGGTGGATAATTTGAGTCAACTAATTTTTTGAAAAGAATTTGAGTCAACTAATTTGGATAGAAAGAAGTAGTTTTTATTGATACATGTGTTATCGCCATATTTTGGCCAAAGGAGGAGTTGGGCCGTGATTAAGATGGGCTTAGAAGATACGTATATGCAACGTGTTGTTGAATCGGCCTCGTGTGTTGATTTGGGCTAAATTGCCCGTGTATCTTATATTGTAATAGATTCCGTTTAGATTTAGGTAAGAGATAGAGTTGTAGAGTTATTCCAAAGACAGAAAGTCTCCGGACTATAACTATGTACCTAAGGTTATCGAGAAAAGAAGGACAATCACGTTCACAACAAACACAATCTCGGCGCATCGCCACCCCTTGTTTCTAGGGTTTTTCTCGGGTAAGTGCCATGTTGCGATCTAGGCAGTATCTACTTATGCGTTATCTGGTGTTACTCGTACTGAAACCTTGTTGATGGCGAGTAACACTATTATCATAGATTTGTTTGGGTTAGCATCAGTACTTTTCGCTATGATTGTTTAGTTATGCTACCTCTAGCTATCTCGCCGCCGTTGCACCTTTTCCCGGGTGTAAGGGTGGCATCTTGCTTGATCTTTATTTAAGTCGATTTGGTCTGTTATAGTTGTGCCTTGTTCTCCAAGGTTTAGTTTGATATCCACATGATCAGGCCTTGCAAACGGGTTGAACGATCCAGTAGTATGTAAGATATGGTTTACCAATCCAAGAGGGGGTGTTCCGGGAATTGACGTTACGTTGGTTTTTAGGCCTTCTCTAGGATTAGTTTTCTATTATCTTTTGTATCTACCAGGCTCAATTACGTGTAGGATGTTCCAGTCATGTAGTGAAAACATTAAACTGTCGTAGATCGATTTAACTTGTATTGATGAAGCAAAACCCCATGTTATAATAGATCTAATGCAGAACCATGGGATAATCGGCTCTGGGAGCCGATTCACAGGGAAACCTGGGAGCCGGTCACGGCTCGAATTTTACGTATACTTGTTTACCATGCAGGAAACCAATCGAAGCAATCCTTCACCTTCCTGACCAGGTATAGGTCAGGTGGCACGCCCTCGAACTAAGCCAGGGCGCGTGCCGGAGCTTTGCGGGCCGTTGCCCGAGGGACCAGGGTCCACCAGCAGTCCTGGGAGCCTCCCGGCTCTTCGTGTTGCCCGTCGCTGCTCGCCGGTGGGTTTTGGTAGGCAACACATTCTGGCACGCCCGGTGGGACATTTAACAACGTCTACATCAACATCCGACGCTGCGATGGACAACAGACCGGTCAAGTACGATGAGCTGCCTGAGGAGCACAAGGCGAAGTATGATGACGTCAAGGCTCTCTTTGAAGCCGATCTCATCGGCTCTTTTGAGAGGACTCGTAAGCATGGCATCAGGTGGAAAGGGTTCTCACCCGAGGGTGCTCTTGATGAGGTGGATCTGTCTGTTCCTTCAGAAGAACGCACCAGAGCTCTGCGCCAGGAAGTCAACTACATGGTGGCTCATTCTCTTCACCGCCATTCTGAGAGCTTGGTAAACGCTTTCGAGCGGATCGCAGTTCGCGTAGTTCAGGAGATCATGAAACATCAGTACTCTCCGTCGGGGCCCACTCTGGGGACTCACCAGGGAGAAAGACCGCTCCAGGCCAGGCCACCGCTGCCATTCACACTTGCAGCCCCAGAGCCACCAGGGGCACCGGCGTACGTCGTCTACAAGGTCGGAGGCGACCCTGGCGATTGCCAATTCCTGTGCGAACCGCCTAAAGAAATCCCACATGGATACGTGTGCACCTACGTGCCAGACTGCAACAGCTTGACGCGCACGAACCAGTTTGCAACCGCAGGGATTGCTGGGGCAGGAGTCTCTGGAGCAGGGGCTTCGGGAGCAGGTGTTTCTGGAGCAGGAATCTCTGGGATGGACGCCGACAAACAGGCGTGGCTAGCCAAGTATGCCACTGGAACGAGTCATGAGAATCTAGCCCCTGCAGCCCAAACAACGGAACAAATCCGTACCATCTTGAGAGACCAGTTCGGCTTCGTGCCGAAGAGAAGGACAATCGGCTATTCAAAGCCGTATCCCAACGAGTTTGACCTGATCCCGCTGCCACCCAAGTATCGGCTCCCTGAGTTCTCGAGATTTAGCGGGTCAGAAGGGTCGAGTTCGATCGAGCACGTGAGCCGATACCTGGCACAGTTAGGCATGATATCAGCATCAGATCAGTTGCGCGTAAGGTTCTTTGCGCAATCTTTGACAGGACCAGCTTTTGGGTGGTACACTTCACTGCCACCTGATTCGATCCAGACCTGGAAGCAACTGGAAGAGCAGTTCCACATTCAGTACCATTCAGAAGCCACCGAGGCTGGCATTGCAGACCTGGCACAGGTGCGGCAAAAGCGAGGAGAAACGGTAGCCGAGTACATCCAACGCTTCAGGACTGTCAAGAACCGATGTTACTCAGCTCGGTTAACTGAGAAGGAAGCAGTCGAGCTGGCAGCGTTGGGTCTCGCAGCACCTATCAAAGATCTGGCTTTCCAAGTAGAGTACAACTCGTCGGCGCACATGGCCCAGAAGCTGACGATGTGTGAGCAGCGCCACCCTGAGTTGTACCAGGACAAGTTCAAACGTCCGATAGGCCTGGTCGATACAGAAGAAGAAGACCCCACGCAAGACCAGGAGGTGGCCGTGGCTGAATGGGCTCGGGGGGCAGATCCCGTAACCTGCAAATGGGTAAAACAGCAAGGGCCTGCAAAAGGGTTCGACTTCGATGTGAGCAAAGCTGAGCAAATATTCGATTTACTGCTGAAAGAAAAGCAGCTGAAGTTACCCGAAGGCCACAAAATCCCTACGGCTCAAGAGATGAACGGAAGACCGTACTGCAAGTGGCATCACTCGTTCACCCACAGCACCAATGACTGCAAAGAGCTACGTCGCCAGATCCAAACGGCAATAGAGCAGGGTCGTCTCATCCTGGGGCAATTCGCCATGAAAGTAGACACCAACCCGTTCCCCGGCGTCAACATGGTAGAACACAGCCACTCCACGAGGCGCCAGTTGGACTTCTCGTTCGATGTTAACATGGCAGGAACAGGGTACCACCATGGCACGTACAGGGAGGAAGGCGGTCGCTCTCACGGCAGAGTAAGAGAGGAGGCTGGTCCACGCGACCGGCCCAGCTACGACAGCAGGCAGTACTTAACTGAGGAACAAGTGAAAAGTGTGCGATATCAGAAACCACATTCCACGCATCTCCTTAACAAGTATGAGCGTCAGTATGACCAACGTCGCCGGTGCGACGGAGAAGATGAAGGATATGAGCACCTCGCTAGGGGACCGTCAAAAGAAAAAGAAGGTGAAGACAAGCATTGGGATTGTCCGTTCTTCAAGTATTGCTGGGACGCGGGAATGAGCCGATTGCCTACGATCGATAACTGCCCGGAATGCGGACAGCAGAAGGAGGACACGGAGCCAGTGTCAGTGTTTAAGCGCCTAGGGCCTCTCCCACCTCAGAGCCGACGCAGGGAGTCATCTCGAGCACAAGGTCTCAAGGAGCCAATGGATGACAAAGAGAAAGACAGGTATCACCGTCCAAGGTGGTGTCCCGACGGACTCAGACACACCCAAAAGCGTAGAGTGCAGCGGCTGCGTAACTTGGAGGAAGCCGAAGCGCAGTATCTCCACGCTCTAAAGAAAGCACGGCCCGATCTGGCCGTTAAAATTAGGCAGACCTTGAAAACGGAAGATCACCCGAAAAAGAAAGAGTGGCGCCCCAAACCGGTAAAAGCCGATGCAAAGACATCGGCTGGCACAAACATGGTATTCATACTTCCGTCAGAGTTCTGCGCCCCAAAAACCAACGAGCTACCGGTGGCACAGTTCAACTGCGGCCCACGGCCAGTTATCTTTGAGAAGCCACATGAGAAGGGTTACAAACATCTGAAAGCCCTGTACCTACGAGGTTACATCAATGGGCAACCTGTCAGCAAGATGTTAGTAGACACCGGAGCGGCAGTCAACATAATGCCATACTCCATGCTACGGCGTTTGGGACGCTCCACTGCAGATCTGATCAAAACCAATGTCACCTTAAGCGACTTCAACGGCCAGACTTCAGAAACGCAAGGCGTACTGAACGTGGACCTGACCGTGGGCAGAAAAACCATCCCTACGTCATTCTTCGTCGTGGACAGCAAAAGCACCTACGCTGTCTTGTTAGGGAGAGATTGGATTCATGCTAACTGCTGCATCCCATCCACGATGCACCAGTGCCTAATACAGTGGGATGGAGATGAGGTGGAGGTAATTCATGCAGACGATTCCGTCGAGGTCTCCATTGCTGGCATGAACGTCTGGGAAGCAGAAGACCAAGAGCCGATCTCTGGAATCAGTCTAGACGGCTGTGAACGCATTGAGGCTACAAAAAACAGGGTGAGGCTGGTCTTATCCACCGGCCTGACAGAGTAGCAAAATCCACGACGGTACGTGGTACGGCTGATCCCTGCGATCGGCCACAAAAAACAAAAACCAGCAATCTTACGACGAGCAGATCATGCAGTCGTAGCAGGGAGATTCCCAGCCATTGTAAAACCATAAGGTGTAAACCGTCCTTGACTAATACAATCAAAAAGGGGGCCGATTCAGGCAATCGGCCCAAGTTATTTTTGTTAACCTCACCTACTATTTGCCCTGTGCTTAGCATCGATTTGACAGGTGACGGAAAGCTAGGGTATGGATTTACATCTGCTGATGAACTAGAAGAGATTGACATCGGTCCTGGGGATAAGCCAAGACCAACATTTATCAGCAAGAAGTTGGATCCGAATCTGCGGGGTCCGATGATAGCTTTGTTGAAAGAATATCCAGATTGCTTTGCCTGGGATTATACAGAGATGCCCGGGCTAGACAGGAGCATCATCGAGCATCGACTCCCACTTAAAAAAGGTTTTTGGCCGTTCCAGCAGCGAGCACGACAGATGAAGGCCGAAATTTTGAAAGAAGTCAAGAAGGAGATCGAGAAAATGTTGGCAGCCGATTTAATCAGGCCATGCAGGTATGCTGAGTGGATTTCTAGCATCGTACCTGTAGAGAAAAAGGATGGCCGCTGGCGTGTTGCCATAGATTTTCGGGATCTCAATAGAGCCACTCCGAAGGATGAATATCCGATGCCAGTAGCAGAGACGTTAATCAACGCAGCTGCTGGTCATAAAATTTTGAGCTTCATGGATGGCAATGCCGGTTACAACCAAATTTTTATGGCTCCTGAAGATATACACAAGACTGCATTCAGAGTCCCAGGTTCGGTGGGGTTGTTTGAATATGTAGTCATGACGTTTGGACTAAAGAATGCCGGCGCCACATACCAAAGAGCAATGAATTACATCTTCCATGATCTGATCGGCAAGCTGGTGGAAATTTATATCGACGACGTGGTGGTCAAGTCAACTTCAGTACAAGGACACTTGGATGACCTGCGACACGTCCTGGACCGAACAAGAAGATTCGGGCTACGGATGAATCCAAAGAAGTGTGCCTTCGGTGTGACGGCCGGTCAGTTCTTGGGCTTCTTGGTCCATGAACGAGGAATCGAGATCGGCCTGAAAAGTCAGGAGGCAGTGCGAACAATGAAGCCACCTACCACGAAGAAAGAACTGCAGTCTCTCATCGGCAAGATCAACTTCGTCAGAAGATTCATCTCCAATCTGTCAGGAAGGATAGAGCCGTTCATGGGACTTGTAAAGATTAAATCTGATGAGGAGTTCAGCTGGGGGGCAGAACAACAATGAGCCTTCGACGAGATCAAATAATATCTGACGAAGCCGCCAGTATTGGTTCCGCCCCAGCCGGATAGGCCATTCTACATTTACTTGTCAGTAGCGGACACGTCCATCGCCTCAGTGGTGGTGCAAGTTTATGACGGGCTGGAGCGAGTGGTATTTTACATCAGTAGAAGGATGCTGGATGCAGAGACAAGGTATTCTGAGATCGACAAGTTGTGCCTCTGCCTGTTTTTCACCTGCACCAAGCTGCAACACATTTTGCTATCAGCAGAAATTGTCATCGTCTGCAAATCAGACGTTATAAAGCACATGCTGTCGGCTCCTATGTTGAAAGGCCGACTGGGCAAATGGATGTTTGCATTATCGGAGTTTGACATCCGGTATCAACCCGCGAAAGCAGTTAAGGGGCAGGCATTGGCCGACCTTATCGCTGAAAGGATCAACACCAATATAGCAGCACTGTCTATACGAGCGTGGGCTATGTTCTTCGACGGATCGGTTTGTGACGATGGGTGCGGCATCGGCATGCTACTCGTGTCACCCCGGGGGGCAACATTTTCCTTCTCTATCAGGTTATCAGCCCCTCGCACCAACAACGTCGCTGAGTATGAGGCGATACGCAAGGGAATGGAGTTGCTCATCGAAGCTGGAGCGGAAGCAGTGGAAATTTTTGGAGACTCCAAGCTGGTGATTTCTCAACTCACGGAGGAATACAAGTGTGAGAGCGAGTCGCTCTTCCCATTATGGATGCAATGCCGTGAGCTGATGGCACAGTTCCGATACATAAACTTCACCTGGATCCCACGATCGCAAAATACCGAGGCCAATGATCTTGCACAAATGGCTTCAGGCTACAAGGACGTGGCAGAGGGAGCCGATGTGCAGGTGCAATTCCTGGACGCAGACGACTGGAGAGCCGATATCTTCAATTACTTGAAGGATTCGGCTCGGGGGGAACCTAAACGGATAAGATACAAGGCCATGAAGTATGTGCTCATTGGGGACGACATGTTTTACAGGACTCTAGAGGGGTTATTGCTCAAATGTCTGGGGACAGCTGAGGCCAATCGGCTCCTACACGAGGTACACGAAGGCGCTTGTGGAACTCACCAATCGGCTCACAAGATGAAGTGGTTGATCAGGCGATCAGGGTTTTATTGGCCTACCATGCTCGAGGACTGTTTTAAGTACTACAAAGGGTGTCAAGCATGTCAGAGATTTGGAAAAATTCAGATGGTACCCGCGTCAGCAATGAACCCCATCATCAAGCCTTGGCCATTCCGAGGTTGGGGCATGGATATGATCGGCAAGATCAATCCTCCGTCAAGCAAAGGCCACATGTGGATTTTGGCCATCACGGATTATTTCACCAAGTGGGTGGAAGCCGTCCCTATGAAGGAAGTAAGTTCAAAGGATGTCGTCGATTTTGTGAAAGAACACGTCATTCATAGGTTTGGGATTCCCCAGACTATCACGACCGATGGAGGTTCGGTCTTCACTTCTCACGAATTCAGAAAGTTCTGTGAGGACACAGGGATCAAGCTGATTCGATCATCTCCGTACTATGCTCAAGCAAATGGGCAAGCTGAAGCGTCCAACCAGAGCCTTATCAAGCTAATCAAGAGGAAAATCGATGAGCACCCTAGGCGTTGGCACGAGGTTTTGTCAGAGGCTTTATGGGCTTACCGCATGTCATGTCATGGAGCGATAAAAACCTCGCCGTACCATCTAGTCTATGGACAAGAAGCCGTATTGCCTTGGGAAATTACGGCTGGATCGAGACGTGTCACTTTTCAGAATGATCTAACGACTGAAGAATATGCAGCCTTGATGAGTGACAGCGTTGAAGATTTGACTGAGCTTAGGTTGTGGCCGCTTGAGAAAATCAAAGAGAACAAGGCCAAAGTAGCTCGTGCATACAACAAGAAGGTGAGGCCTAAGGAGTTCCATGTTGGCGATCTAGTATGGGAAGCGGTGTTGCCATTAGGGACTAAGGATGCAGCATATGGTAAATGGTCTCCAAATTGGCACGGGCCATACAGGGTAGATCAAGTTTTAAGAGGGAACGCGTACATGCTGGAGGAGCTGGATGGCGTGAAATTCCCAGTGGATGTCAACGGTCAGCATCTCAAGAAATATTTCCCAAGCATGTGGGATGATGGACAGTGAGATATGGGAGCCGATACACGAAATCGGCCAATAAAAAAAATTATTATTATATATTTCCCAAGCACGTGGGATGATGGACAGTGAGATATGGGGGCCGATACATGAAATCGGCCAATAAAAGTATACAGCCGATGCACAGTCATCGACTTTAGAGGTTCAAAACTGTTACAAGCAGATGCCAGTTTACATAAACGAGCTACTGAAGAAATGCCTCGAAGGCTTGGAGGGCGTCAGCACGGACACGGTCCACCTCGGCGATCTCGGCTTCGTCATCTTCATCCTTGCCCGTCACTAACTACTTGTTCAGGGCACGTATTTCTGCCAGATCGGTCTTCAGTTCGGCTTTGAGGCTCTCTGCTTCATCTTGGGAGCGGGCGATGGAGGCTTCCTTGTCACGAATGAGTTGTTTTGTCACCCGGACCTTTTCTTCAAGATCTTCCAGCTCCTTTTTCAAAGATGCGAGCTCGGTGGTACTGACAGAGGTGTCAGTTTTGGCATCAAGGGACGCCTTTTTCTCATTGAGCTGCTGACATCTGTCGGCAATATTCGCCTTCAGCGGGAGTTGGGCACGGCGCAGGTTGATCCTTTCACGAGCTAGCTTCACCCTTGACCCGAAGAAGGACAAAGTTACGACGGGCCAAAGCTTCACCTGCAATGCTACTGGGAGTTGGTCCTGGATTTTAGCAAGAACGCCCTTCACCTCTTCAGAACCCTCGATCAGCTCCTCGATCGGGGAAGACAGTAAGGCTCTAAGTCGTTGGAATTGAGGTAGAACAGCCCTGGCTTGTGGTTCATCGGTGGCGACAGAGGGAGTTGGATCGATGGAGTCGGGATCAAAGGTCAGCAAGCCTGAAATGTCACCACCCTGGCAGCCCGAAAAGGCGTCAGTGTGCGTCCAACAGGGAAGAATAAAGCCGACAGAAGTTAACATACCTCTCCTAAGACCGAGGAGATAGCAGACGGCGAGGCGATCGGTTTGTGTGTGGTTGCTGGGGGCGTTACCAAAGTGGTAGCCATTTCATCTGCATTTTCGGGGTTTGCCAGGTCTGGTTTGGCTAAAGGCGTCGGCGCGGCCCCTACCTTCCCACTAGAAGCCTTAGTTGTCTGCATGAAAGGTGATTAACCGATGTAAATGATGATGAACCGGCAGACAAAAGGGAGTAAGGGGCAAGAGCATAAAGGATGATGATTTTTCGGAACCTCTTGGCTCGATGAAGAAGCTTGTGGTCCTTTACGAGCTCTCTTGGGACCCACAGCTGGCCCGGCCTCGACTGGTGCTCGGGGGGCAGCAGGTTCAGGAACCGACCTTTTCCTGGAAGCCGATGGTGGCACATCTGGCTGGCTCGGGGTGATGGTCCTCTCAGAATCCGTTGGGCTCGATTCTCCCTCGTTGGGTTGTGTGTCCTCGTGGGATGTTTCTTCGACGGAAGCCTGCAAAAGAAGGAAGGCTGTTAGACACGAGCACATCTGCAAGAATGAAAGAATGAGAAGAATCGACCAAGACATGGATCAGCCTACATGCGAGCTTTCTGGAGAAGGGCTCCGGTGTCTCAAGGTCTTCCTGGCAGCTACATTCCTCGTCATCGTTCTTATCTTAGTGGGAACTCGAGGGGCAGCTGATGTTGAAGTTCCTTGCTTCTTAGAAGCCGATTGAGGTGTTATCGGCTGTTTCTGCATTATTACCTTTTTCAAAGGCGGCGAGTTTTTGCAGAAAAGAACCACAGGAGCTGGCGGAAAGAACTCAAAAGGGGAGCCATCACTGTGTGTGGGTTCAGGGCCATCTTGTTGCTGCAAAGGGAGAAATTGGGTTAGTAAAAGAGTCATTTATGAGCTGCATTAAGAAGATTTATAAGCATTGGTACCTGTTCCACGGGGATGTCATAATCGGCATCAAGGTGTTTCAGCAACGGTCCCAGAGCTTTCCTGAAAGCGTGGGTTTTCCACATCGACCACCAGTCCTCGAAGCCATCAGTTGACGAAGCGAAGGTGAGGTCATTTGGAATGGGGATGGTCAGAGCATCAAAGAAGGAGTAACACCTCTGACTGGTGAGAGGATCAGGCAGGTCGGCTCTGCACTCCGTAAGATGATGGAGAAAGAGATGGGGAGGTACTTGCCCAAGGCCAAATTGCCGGGCCACTATGACCGGCTGGTAGAATTCATACCCAGGCTTGATGATTCTGTTGGATGTACTCATACCAACTGGAAGGAAACAGGGACGGATCACAATGGAAAAGAGTTGCCGGGTGCTGGTGTCGTCGGCGAAGTTATCTAGCCTGAAGGAGAGTGGATTTTCGAAATGTTCAGATTCTTCCACGTAAGGGAAGAAGGTAGGATTGTCCAGACCTTGAAAGAAAGTGCTGAACCACTTGGCTGCTTCCTGAGGGGATAGTTTGCTGCCTGGCAGCCTGTACAAAGCTTGGCCATAACTAGTGCATCGGATCTGCTTCCCTTTGACATCGGGAAAGGTACAACTCGCCAAAAGGGGGAAGTTTGGGATGTGGTTCTGAAAGTACAGCTGAGCCCATAGTTGAATGAACCACCAAGGACCACCTGTTTTGACTGCTATGCCTGAGAACAGCTTGACAGACATCAACTGGAGATATCGATAGACCTCTCCAAGGAACAGTTTGCCGATGCCAAGTTGAGTACCTTTGGCCAGTTCGTGGGCTAGGGAGAGATAGTTCTTGGTTGGAGCAAGGGAAGGGCCACAGAATATGAAATGTTCCAGCCAGAAGTTGAGAAAGGCTGTATGTTCTTTCTCTGAGACAGGGCCCTTTGTCTTCATATGGCGTTGGAGGTAGGCACCCCAATTCGTACAGTCTGTTTTAGAAGACAGCTTGTAGGGAACTTTGGTCAGTTTAAAAGCAGAGGGGCTGGGTGATGTGACATCCAGGCCGGTGATCATCACCACGTCTAACAGGGTTGGTGACATAGGGCCATGGCCGAACATAAAGCAGTTCAGAGCGTCAGACCAGAAGTAGCCGATGGTTTTTAGAAGGTTCTCATGTTTCTCAAGAGGAGACAATGATAAATGCAAGGCATCGGCTATTCCTGTGGTTTCCCATTGGGATTGGTAAGCTCTAGCTACTCTACTGAACCAAGAGACCCAGTGTTCAGGGGGATTAGGCCAGGCTCGCAGACAGTCGGCCCAAGAGTTCAGATCTAGGTCTTGGCTTACGAAGGGGATTCTATTGGCTTCGCAAGAAATCAGATGAGCAGGGCTAGATTGTGTGCGAGGGCCAAGACAGAGGGAGTTTGGGAGAGAAGGATGCGGCAGCAGAATGTCTGAAACCTAGAAAATTTAATGGTGGAATAAGGCATTAATTCAGGTGTTCGCCATTAAGTCTAGCATCGTTTTCAGACTGCGAGGAGTAGGCGTACCTTCAGACCGGAGACCTCTGGGTTGGTGTTGGACGATTCCGCCATCTAGTTCGCCGGCGGAGATGGATCTGTGCAGTTGGGGATCGAGGGTTTTTGTCGCTGTGAGCTCGATCTGGTCAGTGGGCGATTGAAGATCTAGGTCGCCTTTTTGAAGAAGGTCGCAGGTTACCGTTTGAGACTGAAAAGCAGCCGCTTAGGTTTGCCTAAATATGCGACCAAGTTTTGACCTTGTCAACGTTTTTGGGAAAGCCGATGTCCATCGGCTCTTTGAGCTTTGACTTAGTTAACAGAGTAAGTGCAGTGTGGTAAAAGCCGATACAGCGTTATCGGCTTCTGGAGCATCGACCTATTTTGGCTATCGGCAAAATTGGGACGAAAAAAGCAATCTTCGAGAAACAGAGTTTCATTCATTCATTCAAAAGCTGATTGCTTACAAAAGGGCTGATTGATTACAAAAGGGAGCTTACTACTACTACTACTACTGGTTCCTAATCTAGAGGCCGAGGTCGTCGTCGCTGTCGTCGCCGCCGTCCTGTTCGCTGTCCTCAGCACTGCTGCCGGCGTCGTCTTCGCTGCTGCTGCTGAAGATGCCAGCGGGGGCCTCCTCGTCCTCGTCGTCGTCTTCGGTGTCCTCGCTGGACCCGGCGCGGAAGTACTTCACCGGCTGGTACTCCTCGGAGGAGGTGTCCTCCTCTTCCTCCTCCTCGTCGGAGGAGTCGACGCCGTCCCAGGACATGGCGTCGTCGGTGCTGTCCGCCTCCAGTTCCCCATCAGCGAGGAACTGCAGATCTTCCTCGCCGTCAGTCAAGGACGCGTCGTCCTCCGACCAAGCGGCGAAGTCCCAATCCCTCTCGTCCCACCATTGTGGGGCGAGAGTGTGGTACGCCGCCATCGGCGGGTGTTCTGGCGTCGGCTCTCGGTCGCTCATTGAGTTGGAGGCTTGGAAGGACAGGCCAGATGAAGCGGAGGAGGCCATGGCGGAGAGAGAGGGTTTTTTCGGCGGAGGAGGAAGAAGGGTTTTTTTGTGGCTACTGGAGGAAGATGGGGACTGCGAACTGTTTAGGTGAATTTAAATAAGGGGAATAGTATGAAGCGGTTCAATGCTATAGCGGTTTCCCAGAATGCACTGCCGAAATTGTCAGATCATGCACTGCGAAGAAGTTCAGAAGACAGGGCATCATGATGAAGGGGTGGCGTGACGATTCCGTTCTGCAACGCATTCTGACGACGCGTAACCCGATACAGAAAAAAAAGAGGAGAAGGGAAAAAACGGAGTGGTTTTGGAATTATTATTACCAAAACCAGGGGGCATGTGTTATCGCCATATTTTGGCCAAAGGAGGAGTTGGGCCGTGATCAAGATGGGCTTAGAAGATACGTATATGCAACGTGTTGTTGAATCGGCCTCGTGTGTTGATTTGGGCTAAATTGCCCGTGTATCTTATATTGTAATAGATTCCGTTTAGATTTAGGTAAGAGATAGAGTTGTAGAGTTATTCCAAAGACAGAAAGTCTCCGGACTATAACTATGTACCTAAGGTTATCGAGAAAAGAAGGACAATCACGTTCACAACAAACACAATCTCGGCGCATCGCCACCCCTTGTTTCTAGGGTTTTTCTCGGGTAAGTGCCATGCTGCCTAGATCGCATCTTGCGATCTAGGCAGTATCTACTTATGCGTTATCTGGTGTTACTCGTACTGAAGCCTTGTTGATGGCGAGTAACACTATTATCATAGATTTGTTTGGGTTAGCATCAGTGCTTTTCGCTATGATTGTTTAGTTATGCTACCTCTAGCTATCTCGCCGCCGTTGCACCTTTTCCCGGGTGTAAGGGTGGCATCTTGCTTGATCTTTATTTAAGTCGATTTGGTCTGTTATAGTTGTGCCTTGTTCTCCAAGGTTTAGTTTGATATCCACATGATCAGGCCTTGCAAACGGGTTGAACGATCCAGTAGTATGTAAGATATGGTTTACCAATCCAAGAGGGGGTGTTCCGGGAATTGACGTTACGTTGGTTTTTAGGCCTTCTCTAGGATTAGTTTTCTATTATCTTTTGTATCTACCAGGCTCAATTACGTGTAGGATGTTCCAGTCATGTAGTGAAAACATTAAACTGTCGTAGATCGATTTAACTTGTATTGATGAAGCAAAACCCCATGTTATAATAGATCTAATGCAGAACCATGGGATAATCGGCTCTGGGAGCCGATTCACAGGGAAACCTGGGAGCTGGTCACGGCTCGAATTTTACGTATACTTGTTTACCATGCAGGAAACCAATCGAAGCAATCCTTCACCTTCCTGACCAGGTATAGGTCAGGTGGCACGCCCTCGAACTAAGCCAGGGCGCGTGCCGGAGCTTTGCGGGCCGTTGCCCGAGGGACCAGGGCCCACCAGCAGTCCTGGGAGCCTCCCGGCTCTTCGTGTTGCCCGTCGCTGCTCGCCGGTGGGTTTTGGTAGGCAACACATTCTGGCACGCCCGGTGGGACATTTAACAACGTCTACATCAACATCCGACGCTGCGATGGACAACAGACCGGTCACGTACGATGAGCTGCCTGAGGAGCACAAGGCGAAGTATGATGACGTCAAGGCTCTCTTTGAAGCCGATCTCATCGGCTCTTTTGAGAGGACTCGTAAGCATGGCATCAGGTGGAAAGGGTTCTCACCCGAGGGTGCTCTTGATGAGGTGGATCTGTCTGTTCCTTCAGAAGAACGCACCAGAGCTCTGCGCCAGGAAGTCAACTACATGGTGGCTCATTCTCTTCACCGCCATTCTGAGAGCTTGGTAAACGCTTTCGAGCGGATCGCAGTTCGCGTAGTTCAGGAGATCATGAAACATCAGTACTCTCCGTCGGGGCCCACTCTGGGGACTCACCAGGGAGAAAGACCGCTCCAGGCCAGGCCACCGCTGCCATTCACACTTGCAGCCCCAGAGCCACCAGGGGCACCGGCGTACGTCGTCTACAAGGTCGGAGGCGACCCTGGCGATTGCCAATTCCTGTGCGAACCGCCTAAAGAAATCCCACATGGATACGTGTGCACCTACGTGCCAGACTGCAACAGCTTGACGCGCACGAACCAGTTTGCAACTGCAGGGATTGCTGGGGCAGGAGTCTCTGGAGCAGGGGCTTCGGGAGCAGGTGTTTCTGGAGCAGGAATCTCTGGGATGGACGCCGACAAACAGGCGTGGTTAGCCAAGTATGCCACTGGAACGAGTCATGAGAATCTAGCCCCTGCAGCCCAAACAACGGAACAAATCCGTACCATCTTGAGAGACCAGTTCGGCTTCGTGCCGAAGAGAAGGACAATCTGCTATTCAAAGCCGTATCCCAACGAGTTTGACCTGATCCCGCTGCCACCCAAGTATCGGCTCCCTGAGTTCTCGAGATTTAGCGGGTCAGAAGGGTCGAGTTCGATCGAGCACGTGAGCCGATACCTGGCACAGTTAGGCATGATATCAGCATCAGATCAGTTGCGCGTAAGGTTCTTTGCGCAATCTTTGACAGGACCAGCTTTTGGGTGGTACACTTCACTGCCACCTGATTCGATCCAGACCTGGAAGCAACTGGAAGAGCAGTTCCACATTCAGTACCATTCAGAAGCCACCGAGGCTGGCATTGCAGATCTGGCACAGGTGCGGCAAAAGCGAGGAGAAACGGTAGCCGAGTACATCCAACGCTTTAGGACTGTCAAGAACCGATGTTACTCAGCTCGGTTAACTGAGAAGGAAGCAGTCGAGCTGGCAGCGTTGGGTCTCGCAGCACCTATCAAAGATCTGGCTTTCCAAGTAGAGTACAACTCGTTGGCGCACATGGCCCAGAAGCTGACGATGTATGAGCAGCGCCACCCTGAGTTATACCAGGACAAGTTCAAACGTCCGATAGGCCTGGTCAATACAGAAGAAGAAGACCCCACGCAAGACCAGGAGGTGGCCGTGGCTGAATGGGCTCGGGGGGCAGATCCCGTAACCTGCAAATGGGTAAAACAGCAAGGGCCTGCAAAAGGGTTCGACTTCGATGTGAGCAAAGCTGAGCAAATATTCGATTTACTGCTGAAAGAAAAGCAGCTGAAGTTACCCGAAGGCCACAAAATCCCTACGGCTCAAGAGATGAACGGAAGACCGTACTGCAAGTGGCATCACTCGTTCACCCACAGCACCAATGACTGCAAAGAGCTACGTCGCCAGATCCAAACGGCAATAGAGCAGGGCCGTCTCATCCTGGGGCAATTCGCCATGAAAGTAGATACCAACCCGTTCCCCGGCGTCAACATGGTAGAACACAGCCACTCCACGAGGCGCCAGTTGGACTTCTCGTTCGATGTCAACATGGAAGGAACAGGGTACCACCATGGCACGTACAGGGAGGAAGGCGGTCGCTCTCACGGCAGAGTAAGAGAGGAGGCTGGTCCACGCGACCGGCCCAGCTACGACAGCAGGCAGTACTTAACTGAGGAACAAGTGAAAAGTGTGCGATATCAGAAACCACATTCCACGCATCTCCTTAACAAGTATGAGCGTCAGTATGACCAACGTCGCCGGCGCGACGGAGAAGATGAAGGATATGAGCACCTCGCTAGGGGACCGTCAAAAGAAAAAGAAGGTGCAGACAAGCATTGGGATTGTCCGTTCTTCAAGTATTGCTGGGACGCGGGAATGAGCCGATTGCCTACGATCGATAACTACCCGGAATGCGGACAGCAGAAGGACGACACGGAGCCAGTGTCAGTGTTTAAGCGCCTAGGGCCTCTCCCACCTCAGAGCCGATGCAGGGAGTCGTCTCGAGCACAAGGTCTCAAGGAGCCAATGGATGACAAAGAGAAAGACAGGTATCACCGTCCAAGGTGGTGTCCCGACGGACTCAGACACACCCAAAAGCGTAGAGTGCAGCGGCTGCGTAACTTGGAGGAAGCCGAAGCGCAGTATCTCCACGCTCTAAAGAAAGCACGGCCCGATCTGGCCGTTAAAATTAGGCAGACCTTGAAAACGGAAGATCACCCGAAAAAGAAAGAGTGGCGCCCCAAACCGGTAAAAGCCGATGCAAAGACATCGGCTGGCACAAACATGGTATTCATACTTCCGTCAGAGTTCTGCGCCCCAAAAACCAACGAGCTACCAGTGGCACAGTTCGACTGCGGCCCACGGCCAGTTATCTTTGAGAAGCCACGTGAGAAGGGTTACAAACATCTGAAAGCCCTGTACCTACGAGGTTACATCAATGGGCAACCTGTCAGCAAGATGTTAGTAGACACCGGAGCGGCAGTCAACATAATGCCATACTCCATGCTACGGCGTTTGGGACGCTCCACTGCAGATCTGATCAAAACCAACGTCACCTTAAGCGACTTCAACGGCCAGACTTCAGAAACGCAAGGCGTACTGAACGTGGACCTGACCGTGGGCAGAAAAACCATCCCTACGTCATTCTTCGTCGTGGACAGCAAAAGCACCTACGCTGTCTTGTTAGGGAGAGATTGGATTCATGCTAACTGCTGCATCCCATCCACGATGCACCAGTGCCTAATACAGTGGGATGGAGATGAGGTGGAGGTCATTCATGCAGACGATTCCGTCGAGGTCTCCATTGCTGGCATGAACGTCTGGGAAGCAGAAGACCAAGAGCCGATCTCTGGAATCAGTCTAGACGGCTGTGAACGCATTGAGGCTACAAAAAACGGGGTGAGGCTGGTCTTATCCACCGGCCTGACAGAGTAGCAAAATCCACGACGGTACGTGGTACGGCCGATCCCTGCGATCGGCCACAAAAAACAAAAACCAGCAATCTTACGACGAGCAGATCATGCAGTCGTAGCAGGGAGATTCCCAGCCATTGTAAAACCATAAGGTGTAAACCGTCCTTGACTAATACAATCAAAAAGGGGGCCGATTCAGGCAATCGGCCCAAGTTATTTTTGTTAACCTCACCTACTGTTTGCCCTGTGCTTAGCATCGATTTGACAGGTGACGGAAAGCTAGGGTATGGATTTACATCTGCTGATGAACTAGAAGAGATTGACATCGGTCCTGGGGATAAGCCAAGACCAACATTTATCAGCAAGAAGTTGGATCCGAATCTGCGGGGTCCGATGATAGCTTTGTTGAAAGAATATCCAGATTGCTTTGCCTGGGATTATACAGAGATGCCCGGGCTAGACAGGAGCATCATCGAGCATCGACTCCCACTTAAAAAAGGTTTTCGACCGTTCCAGCAGCGAGCACGACAGATGAAGGCCGAAATTTTGAAAGAAGTCAAGAAGGAGATCGAGAAAATGTTGGCAGCCGATTTAATCAGGCCATGCAGGTATGCTGAGTGGATTTCTAGCATCGTACCTGTAGAGAAAAAGGATGGCCGCTGGCGTGTTGCCATAGATTTTCGGGATCTCAATAGAGCCACTCCGAAGGATGAATATCCGATGCCAGTAGCAGAGACGTTAATCAACGCAGCTGCTGGTCATAAAATTTTGAGCTTCATGGATGGCAATGCCGGTTACAACCAAATTTTATGGCTCCGGAAGATATACACAAGACTGCATTCAGAGTCCAAGGTTCGGTGGGTTGTTTGAATATGTAGTCATGACGTTTGGACTAAAGAATGCCGGCGTCACATACCAAAGAGCAATGAATTACATCTTCCATGATCTGATCGGCAAGCTGGTGGAAATTTATATCGACGACGTGGTGGTCAAGTCAACTTCAGTACAAGGACACTTGGATGACCTGCGACACGTCCTGGACCGAACAAGAAGATTCGGGCTACGGATGAATCCAAAGAAGTGTGCCTTCGGTGTGACGGCCGGTCAGTTCTTGGGCTTCTTGGTCCATGAACGAGGAATCGAGATCGGCCTGAAAAGTCAGGAGGCAGTGCGAACAATGAAGCCACCTACCACGAAGAAAGAACTGCAGTCTCTCATCGGCAAGATCAACTTCGTCAGAAGATTCATCTCCAATCTGTCAGGAAGGATAGAGCCGTTCATGGGACTTGTAAAGATTAAATCTGATGAGGAGTTCAGCTGGGGGGCAGAACAACAACGAGCCTTCGACGAGATCAAAGAATATCTGACGAAGCCGCCAGTATTGGTTCCGCCCCAGCCGGATAGGCCATTCTACATTTACTTGTCAGTAGCGGACACGTCCATCGCCTCATTGGTGGTGCAAGTTTATGACGGGCTGGAGCGAGTGGTATTTTACATCAGCAGAAGGATGCTGGATGCAGAGACAAGGTATTCTGAGATCGACAAGTTGTGCCTCTGCCTGTTTTTCACCTGCACCAAGCTGCGCCACATTTTGCTATCAGCAGAAATTGTCATCGTCTGCAAATCAGACGTTATAAAGCACATGCTGTCGGCTCCTATGTTGAAAGGCCGACTGGGCAAATGGATGTTTGCATTATCGTAGTTTGACATCCGCTATCAACCCGCGAAAGCAGTTAAGGGGCAGGCATTGGCCGACCTTATCGCTGAAAGGATCAACACCAATATAGCAGCACTGTCTATACGAGCGTGGGCTATGTTCTTCGACGGATCGGTTTGTGACGATGGGTGCGGCATCGGCATGGTACTCGTGTCACCCCGGGGGGCAACATTTTCCTTCTCTATCAGGTTATCAGCCCCTCGCACCAACAACGTCGCTGAGTATGAGGCGATACGCAAGGGAATGGAGTTGCTCATCGAAGCTGGAGCGGAAGCAGTGGAAATTTTTGGAGACTCCAAGCTGGTGATTTCTCAACTCACGGAGGAATACAAGTGTGAGAGCGAGTCGCTCTTCCCATTATGGATGCAATGCCGTGAGCTGATGGCACAGTTCCGATACATAAACTTCACCTGGATCCCACGATCGCAAAATACCGAGGCCAATGATCTTGCACAAATGGCTTCAGGCTACAAGGACGTGGCAGAGGGAGCCGATGTGCAGGTGCAATTCCTGGACGCAGACGACTGGAGAGCCGATATCTTCAATTACTTGAAGGATTCGGCTCGGGGGGCACCTAAACGGATAAGATACAAGGCCATGAAGTATGTGCTCATTGGGGACGACATGTTTTACAGGACTCTAGAGGGGTTATTGCTCAAATGTCTGGGGACAGCTGAGGCCAATCGGCTCCTACACGAGGTACACGAAGGCGCTTGTGGAACTCACCAATCGGCTCACAAGATGAAGTGGTTGATCAGGCGATCAGGGTTTTATTGGCCTACCATGCTCGAGGACTGTTTTAAGTACTACAAAGGGTGTCAAGCATGTCAGAGATTTGGAAAAATTCAGATGGTACCCGCGTCAGCAATGAACCCCATCATCAAGCCTTGGCCATTCCGAGGTTGGGGCATGGATATGATCGGCAAGATCAATCCTCCGTCAAGCAAAGGCCACATGTGGATTTTGGCCATCACGGATTATTTCACCAAGTGGGTGGAAGCCGTCCCTATGAAGGCAGTAAGTTCAAAGGATGTCGTCGATTTTGTGAAAGAACACGTCATTCATAGGTTTGGGATTCCCCAGACTATCACGACCGATGGAGGTTCGGTCTTCACTTCTCACGAATTCAGAAAGTTCTGTGAGGACACAGGGATCAAGCTGATTCGATCATCTCCGTACTATGCTCAAGCAAATGGGCAAGCTGAAGCGTCCAACCAGAGCCTTATCAAGCTGATCAAGAGGAAAATCGATGAGCACCCTAGGCGTTGGCACGAGGTTTTGTCAGAGGCTTTATGGGCTTACCGCATGTCATGTCATGGAGCGATAAAAACCTCGCTGTACCATCTAGTCTATGGACAAGAAGCCGTATTGCCTTGGGAAATTACGGCTGGATCGAGACGTGTCACTTTTCAGAACGATCTAACGACTGAAGAATATGCAGCCTTGATGAGTGACAGCGTTGAAGATTTGACTGAGCTTAGGTTGTGGTCGCTTGAGAAAATCAAAGAGAACAAGGCCAAAGTAGCTCGTGCATACAACAAGAAGGTGAGGCCTAAGGAGTTCCATGTTGGCGATCTGGTATGGGAAGCGGTGTTGCCATTAGGGACTAAGGATGCAGCATATGGTAAATGGTCTCCAAATTGGCACGGGCCATACAGGGTAGATCAAGTTTTAAGAGGGAACGCGTACATGCTGGAGGAGCTGGATGGCGTGAAATTCCCAGTGGATGTCAACGGTCAGCATCTCAAGAAATATTTCCCAAGCATGTGGGATGATGGACAGTGAGATATGGGAGCCGATACACGAAATCGGCCAATAAAAATTTTTTTATTATTATATATTTCCCAAGCACGTGGGATGATGGACAGTGAGATATGGGGGCCGATACATGAAATCGGCCAATAAAAGTATACAGCCGATGCACAGTCATCGACTTTAGAGGTTCAAAACTGTTACAAGCAGATGCCAGTTTACATAAACGAGCTACTGAAGAAATGCCTCGAAGGCTTGGAGGGCGTCAGCACGGACACGGTCCACCTCGGCGATCTCGGCTTCGTCATCTTCATCCTTGCCCGTCACTAACTGCTTGTTCAGGGCACGTATTTCTGCCAGATCGGTCTTCAGTTCGGCTTTGAGGCTCTCTGCTTCATCTTGGGAGCGGGCGATGGAGGCTTCCTTGTCACGAATGAGTTGTTTTGTCACCCGGACCTTTTCTTCAAGATCTTCCAGCTCCTTTTTCAAAGATGCGAGCTCGGTGGTACTGACAGAGGTGTCAGTTTTGGCATCAAGGGACGCCTTTTTCTCATTGAGCTGCTGACATCTGTCGGCAATATTCGCCTTCAGCGGGAGTTGGGCACGGCGCAGGTTGATCCTTTCACGAGCTAGCTTCACCCTTGACCCGAAGAAGGACAAAGTTACGACGGGCCAAAGCTTCACCTGCAATGCTACTGGGAGTTGGTCCTGGATTTCAGCAAGAACGCCCTTCACCTCTTCAGAACCCTCGATCAGCTCCTCTATCGGGGAAGACAGTAAGGCTCTAAGTCGTTGGAATTGAGGTAGAACAGCCCTGGCTTGTGGTTCATCGGTGGCGACAGAGGGAGTTGGATCGATGGAGTCGGGATCAAAGGTCAGCAAGCCTGAAATGTCACCACCCTGGCAGCCCGAAAAGGCGTCAGTGTGCGTCCAACAGGGAAGAATAAAGCCGACAGAAGTTAACATACCTCTCCTAAGACCGAGGGGATAGCAGACGGCGAGGCGATCTGTTTGTGTGTGGTTGCTGGGGGCGTTACCAAAGTGGTAGCCATTTCATCTGCATTTTCGGGGATTGCCAGGTCTGGTTTGGCTAAAGGCGTCGGCGCGGCCCCTACCTTCCCACTAGAAGCCTCAGTTGTCTGCATGAAAGGTGATTAACCGATGTAAATGATGATGAACCGGCAGACAAAAGGGAGTAAGGGGCAAGAGCATAAAGGATGATGATTTTTCGGAACCTCTTGGCTCGATGAAGAAGCTTGTGGTCCTTTACGAGCTCTCTTGGGACCCACAGCTGGCCCGGCCTCGACTGGTGCTCGGGGGGCAGCAGGTTCAGGAACCGACCTTTTCCTGGAAGCCGATGGTGGCACATCTGGCTGGCTCGGGGTGATGGTCCTCTCAGAATCCGTTGGGCTCGATTCTCCCTCGTTGGGTTGTGTGTCCTCGTGGGATGTTTCTTCGACGGAAGCCTGCAAAAGAAGGAAGGCTGTTAGACACGAGCACATCTGCAAGAATGAAAGAATGAGAAGAATCGACCAAGACATGGATCAGCCTACATGCGAGCTTTCTGGAGAAGGGCTCCGGTGTCTCAAGGTCTTCCTGGCAGCTACATTCCTCGTCATCGTTCTTATCTTAGTGGGAACTCGAGGGGCAGCTGATGTTGAAGTTCCTTGCTTCTTAGAAGCCGATTGAGGTGTTATCGGCTGTTTCTGCATTATTACCTTTTTCAAAGGCGGCGAGTTTTTGCAGAAAAGAACCACAGGAGCTGGCGGAAAGAACTCAAAAGGGGAGCCATCACTGTGTGTGGGTTCAGGGCCATCTTGTTGCTGCAAAGGGAGAAATTGGGTTAGTAAAAGAGTCATTTATGAGCTGCATTAAGAAGATTTATAAGCAGTGGTACCTGTTCCACGGGGATGTCATAATCGGCATCAAGGTGTTTCAGCAACGGTCCCAGAGCTTTCCTGAAAGCGTGGGTTTTCCACATCGACCACCAGTCCTCGAAGCCATCAGTTGACGAAGCGAAGGTGAGGTCATTTGGAATGGGTATGGTCAGAGCATCAAAGAAGGAGTAACACCTCTGACTGGTGAGAGGATCAGGCAGGTCGGCTCTGCACTCCGTAAGATGATGGAGAAAGAGATGGGGAGGTACTTGCCCAAGGCCAAATTGCCGGGCCACTATGACCGGCTGGTAGAATTCATACCCAGGCTTGATGATTCTGTTGGATGTACTCATACCAACTGGAAGGAAACAGGGACGAATCACAATGGAAAAGAGTTGCCGGGTGCTGGTGTCGTCGGCGAAGTTATCTAGCCTAAAGGAGAGTGGATTTTCGAAATGTTCAGATTCTTCCACGTAAGGGAAGAAGGTAGGATTGTCCAGACCTTGAAAGAAAGTGCTGAACCACTTGGCTGCTTCCTGAGGGGATAGTTTGCTGCCTGGCAGCCTGTACAAAGCTTGGCCATAACTAGTGCATCAGATCTGCTTCCCTTTGACATCGGGAAAGGTACAACTCGCCAAAAGGGGGAAGTTTGGGATGTGGTTCTGAAAGTACAGCTGAGCCCATAGTTGAATGAACCACCAAGGACCACCTGTTTTGACTGCTATGCCTGAGAACAGCTTGACAGACATCAACTGGAGATATCGATAGACCTCTCCAAGGAACAGTTTGCCGATGCCAAGTTGAGTACCTTTGGCCAGTTCGTGGGCTAGGGAGAGATAGTTCTTGGTTGGAGCAAGGGAAGGGCCACAGAATATGAAATGTTCCAGCCAGAAGTTGAGAAAGGCTGTATGTTCTTTCTCTGAGACAGGGCCCTTTGTCTTCATATGGCGTTGGAGGTAGGCACCCCAATTCGTACAGTCTGTTTTAGAAGACAGCTTGTAGGGAACTTTGGTCAGTTTAAAAGCAGAGGGGCTGGGTGATGTGACATCCAGGCCGGTGATCATCACCACGTCTAACAGGGTTGGTGACATAGGGCCATGGCCGAACATAAAGCAGTTCAGAGCGTCAGACCAGAAGTAGCCGATGGTTTTTAGAAGGTTCTCATGTTTCTCAAGAGGAGACAATGATAAATGCAAGGCATCGGCTATTCCTGTGGTTTCCCATTGGGATTGGTAAGCTCTAGCTACTCTACTGAACCAAGAGACCCAGTGTTCAGGGGGATTAGGCCAGGCTCGCAGACAGTCGGCCCAAGAGTTCAGATCTAGGTCTTGGCTTACGAAGGGGATTCTATTGGCTTCGCAAGAAATCAGATGAGCAGGGCTAGATTGTGTGCGAGGGCCAAGACAGAGGGAGTTTGGGAGAGAAGGATGCGGCAGCAGAATGTCTGAAACCTAGAAAATTTAATGGTGGAATAAGGCATTAATTCAGGTGTTCGCCATTAAGTCTAGCATCGTGTTCAGACTGCGAGGAGTAGGCGTACCTTCAGACCGGAGACCTCTGGGTTGGTGTTGGACGATTCCGCCATCTAGTTCGCCGGCGGAGATGGATCTGTGCAGTTGGGGATCGAGGGTTTTTGTCGCTGTGAGCTCGATCTGGTCAGTGGGCGATTGAAGATCTAGGTCGCCTTTTTGAAGAAGGTCGCAGGTTACCGTTTGAGACTGAAAAGCAGCCGCTTAGGTTTGCCTAAATATGCGACCAAGTTTTGACCTTGTCAACGTTTTTGGGAAAGCCGATGTCCATCGGCTCTTTGAGCTTTGACTTAGTTAACGGAGTAAGTGCAGTGTGGTAAAAGCCGATACAGCGTTATCGGCTTCTGGAGCATCGACCTATTTTGGCTATCGGCAAAATTGGGACGAAAAAAGCAATCTTCGAGAAACAGAGTTTCATTCATTCATTCAAAAGCTGATTGCTTACAAAAGGGCTGATTGATTACAAAAGGGAGCTTACTACTACTACTACTACTACTACTACTACTGGTTCCTAATCTAGAGGCCGAGGTCATCGTCGCTGTCGTTGCCGCCGTCCTGTTCGCTGTCCTCAGCACTGCTGCCGGCGTCGTCTTCGCTGCTGCTGCTGAAGATGCCAGCGGGGGCCTCCTCGTCCTCGTCGTCGTCTTCGGTGTCCTCGCTGGACCCGGCGCGGAAGTACTTCACCGGCTGGTACTCCTCGGAGGAGGTGTCCTCCTCTTCCTCCTCCTCGTCGGAGGAGTCGACGCCGTCCCAGGACATGGCATCGTCGGTGCTGTCCGCCTCCAGTTCCCCACCAGCGAGGAACTGCAGATCTTCCTCGCCGTCAGTCAAGGACGCGTCGTCCTCCGACCAAGCGGCGAAGTCCCAATCCCTCTCGTCCCACCATTGTGGGGCGAGAGTGTGGTACGCCGCCATCGGCGGGTGTTCTGGCGTCGGCTCTCGGTCGCTCATTGAGTTGGAGGCTTGGGAGGACAGGCCAGATGAAGCGGAGGAGGCCATGGCGGAGAAAGAGGGTTTTTTCGGCGGAGGAGGAAGAAGGGTTTTTTTGTGGCTACTGGAGGAAAATGGGGACTGCGAACTGTTTAGGTGAATTTAAATAAGGGGAATAGTATGAAGCGGTTCAATGCTATAGCGGTTTCCCAGAATGCACTGCCGAAATTGTCAGATCATGCACTGCGAAGAAGTTGAGAAGACAGGGCATCATGATGAAGGGGTGGCGTGACGATTCCGTTCTGCAACGCATTCTGACGACGCGTAACCCGATACAGAAAAAAAAGAGGAGAAGGGAAAAAACGGAGTGGTTTTGGAATTATTATTACCAAAACCAGGGGGGCATGTGTTATCGCCATATTTTGGCCAAAGGAGGAGTTGGGCCGTGATCAAGATGGGCTTAGAAGATACGTATATGCAACGTGTTGTTGAATCGGCCTCGTGTGTTGATTTGGGCTAAATTGCCCGTGTATCTTATATTGTAATAGATTCCGTTTAGATTTAGGTAAGAGATAGAGTTGTAGAGTTATTCCAAAGACAGAAAGTCTCCGGACTATAAATATGTACCTAAGGTTATCGAGAAAAGAAGGACAATCATGTTCACAACAAACACAATATCGGCGCATCGCCACCCCTTGTTTCTAGGGTTTTTCTCGGGTAAGTGCCATGCTGCCTAGATCGCATCTTGCGATCTAGGCAGTATCTACTTATGCGTTATCTGGTGTTACTCGTACTGAAGCCTTGTTGATGGCGAGTAACACTATTATCATAGATTTGTTTGGGTTAGCATCAGTACTTTTCTCTATGATTGTTTAGTTATGCTACCTCTAGCTATCTCGCCGCCGTTGCACCTTTTCCCGGGTGTAAGGGTGGCATCTTGCTTGATCTTTATTTAAGTCGATTTGGTCTGTTATAGTTGTGCCTTGTTCTCTAAGGTTTAGTTTGATATCCACATGATCAGGCCTTGCAAACGGGTTGAACGATCCAGTAGTATGTAAGATATGATTTACCAATCCAAGAGGGGGTGTTCCGGGAATTGACGTTACGTTGGTTTTTAGGCCTTCTCTAGGATTAGTTTTCTATTATCTTTTGTATCTACCAGGCTCAATTACGTGTAGGATGTTCCAGTCATGTAGTGAAAACATTAAACTGTCGTAGATCGATTTAACTTGTATTGATGAAGCAAAACCCCATGTTATAATAGATCTAATGCAGAACCATGGGATAATCGGCTCTGGGAGCCGATTCACAGGGAAACCTGGGAGCCGGTCACGGCTCGAATTTTACGTATACTTGTTTACCATGCAGGAAACCAATCGAAGCAATCCTTCACCTTCCTGACCAGGTATAGGTCAGGTGGCACGCCCTCGAACTAAGCCAGGGCGCGTGCCGGAGCTTTGCGGGCCGTTGCCCGAGGGACCAGGGCCCACCAGCAGTCCTGGGAGCCTCCCGGCTCTTCGTGTTGCCCGTCGCTGCTCGCCGGTGGGTTTTGGTAGGCAACACATTCTGGCACGCCCGGTGGGACATTTAACAACGTCTACATCAACATCGGACGCTGCGATGGACAACAGACCGGTCACGTACGATGAGCTGCCTGAGGAGCACAAGGCGAAGTATGATGACGTCAAGGCTCTCTTTGAAGCCGATCTCATCGGCTCTTTTGAGAGGACTCGTAAGCATGGCATCAGGTGGAAAGGGTTATCACCCGAGGGTGCTCTTGATGAGGTGGATCTGTTTGTTCCTTCAGAAGAACGCACCAGAGCTCTGCGCCAGGAAGTCAACTACATGGTGGCTCATTCTCTTCACCGCCATTCTGAGAGCTTGGTAAACGCTTTCGAGCGGATCGCAGTTCGCGTAGTTCAGGAGATCATGAAACATCAGTACTCTCCGTCGGGGCCCACTCTGGGGACTCACCAGGGAGAAAGACCGCTCCAGGCCAGGCCACCGCTGCCATTCACACTTGCAGCCCCAGAGCCACCAGGGGCACCGGCGTACGTCGTCTACAAGGTCGGAGGCGACCCTGGCGATTGCCAATTCCTGTGCGAACCGCCTAAAGAAATCCCACATGGATACGTGTGCACCTACGTGCCAGACTGCAACAGCTTGACGCGCACGAACCAGTTTGCAACCGCAGGGATTGCTGGGGCAGGAGTCTCTGGAGCAGGGGCTTCGGGAGCAGGTGTTTCTGGAGCAGGAATCTCTGGGATGGACGCCGACAAACAGGCGTGGCTAGCCAAGTATGCCACTGGAACGAGTCATGAGAATCTAGCCCCTGCAGCCCAAACAACGGAACAAATCCGTACCATCTTGAGAGACCAGTTCGGCTTCGTGCCGAAGAGAAGGACAATCGGCTATTCAAAGCCGTATCCCAACGAGTTTGACCTGATCCCGCTGCCACCCAAGTATCGGCTCCCTGAGTTCTCGACATTTAGCGGGTCAGAAGGGTCGAGTTCGATCGAGCACATGAGCCGATACCTGGCATAGTTAGGCATGATATCAGCATCAGATCAGTTGCGCGTAAGGTTCTTTGCGCAATCTTTGACAGGACCAGCTTTTGGGTGGTACACTTCACTGCCACCTGATTCGATCCAGACCTGGAAGCAACTGGAAGAGCAGTTCCACATTCAGTACCATTCAGAAGCCACCGAGGCTGGCATTGCAGACCTGGCACAGGTGCGGCAAAAGCGAGGAGAAACGGTAGCCGAGTACATCCAACGCTTCAGGACTGTCAAGAACCGATGTTACTCAGCTCGGTTAACTGAGAAGGAAGCAGTCGAGCTGGCAGCGTTGGGTCTCGCAGCACCTATCAAAGATCTGACTTTCCAAGTAGAGTACAACTCGTTGGCGCACATGGCCCAGAAGCTGACGATGTATGAGCAGCGCCACCCTGAGTTATACCAGGACAAGTTCAAACGTCCGATAGGCCTAGTCGATACAGAAGAAGAAGACCCCACGCAAGACCAGGAGGTGGCCGTGGCTGAATGGGCTCGGGGGGCAGATCCCGTAACCTGCAAATGGGTAAAACAGCAAGGGCCTGCAAAAGGGTTCGACTTCGATGTGAGCAAAGCTGAGCAAATATTCGATTTACTGCTGAAAGAAAAGCAGCTGAAGTTACCCGAAGGCCACAAAATCCCTACGGCTCAAGAGATGAACGGAAGACCGTACTGCAAGTGGCATCACTCGTTCACCCACAGCACCAATGACTGCAAAGAGCTACGTCGCCAGATCCAAACGGCAATAGAGCAGGGCCGTCTCATCCTGGGGCAATTCGCCATGAAAGTAGACACCAACCCGTTCCCCGGCGTCAACATGGTAGAACACAGCCACTCCACGAGGCGCCAGTTGGACTTCTCGTTCGATGTCAACATGGAAGGAACAGGGTACCACCATGGCACGTACAGGGAGGAAGGCGGTCGCTCTCACGGCAGAGTAAGAGAGGAGGCTGGTCCACGCGACCGGCCCAGCTACGACAGCAGGCAGTACTTAACTGAGGAACAAGTGAAAAGTGTGCGATATCAGAAACCACATTCCACGCATCTCCTTAACAAGTATGAGCGTCAGTATGACCAACGTCGCCGGCGCGACGGAGAAGATGAAGGATATGAGCACCTCGCTAGGGGACCGTCAAAAGAAAAAGAAGGTGCAGACAAGCATTGGGATTGTCCGTTCTTCAAGTATTGCTGGGACGCGGGAATGAGCCGATTGCCTACGATCGATAACTGCCCGGAATGCGGACAGCAGAAGGACGACACGGAGCCAGTGTCAGTGTTTAAGCGCCTAGGGACTCTCCCACCTCAGAGCCGACGCAGGGAGTCGTCTCGAGCACAAGGTCTCAAGGAGCCAATGGATGACAAAGAGAAAGACAGGTATCACCGTCCAAGGTGGTGTCCCGACGGACTCAGACACACCCAAAAGCGTAGAGTGCAGCGGCTGCGTAACTTGGAGGAAGCCGAAGCGCAGTATCTCCACGCTCTAAAGAAAGCACGGCCCGATCTGGCCGTTAAAATTAGGCAGACCTTGAAAACGGAAGATCACCCGAAAAAGAAAGAGTGGCGCCCCAAACCGGTAAAAGCCGATGCAAAGACATCGGCTGGCACAAACATGGTATTCATACTTCCGTCAGAGTTCTGCGCCCCAAAAACCAACGAGCTACCAGTAGCACAGTTCGACTGCGGCCCACGGCCAGTTATCTTTGAGAAGCCACGTGAGAAGGGTTACAAACATCTGAAAGCCCTGTACCTACGAGGTTACATCAATGGGCAACCTGTCAGCAAGATGTTAGTAGACACCGGAGCGGCAGTCAACATAATGCCATACTCCATGCTACGGCGTTTGGGACGCTCCACTGCAGATCTGATCAAAACCAACGTCACCTTAAGCGACTTCAACGGCCAGACTTCAGAAACGCAAGGCGTACTGAACGTGGACCTGATCGTGGGCAGAAAAACCATCCCTACGTCATTCTTCGTCGTGGACAGCAAAAGCACCTACGCTGTCTTGTTAGGGAGAGATTGGATTCATGCTAACTGCTGCATCCCATCCACGATGCACCAGTGCCTAATACAGTGGGATGGAGATGAGGTGGAGGTCATTCATGCAGACGATTCCGTCGAGGTCTCCATTGCTGGCATGAACGTCTGGGAAGCAGAAGACCAAGAGCCGATCTCTGGAATCAGTCTAGACGGCTGTGAACGCATTGAGGCTACAAAAAACGGGGTGAGGCTGGTCTTATCCACCGGCCTGACAGAGTAGCAAAATCCACGACGGTACGTGGTACGGCCGATCCCTGCGATCGGCCACAAAAAACAAAAACCAGCAATCTTACGACGAGCAGATCATGCAGTCGTAGCAGGGAGATTCCCAGCCATTGTAAAACCATAAGGTGTAAACCGTCCTTGACTAATACAATCAAAAAGGGGGCCGATTCAGGCAATCGGCCCAAGTTATTTTTGTTAACCTCACCTACTGTTTGCCCTGTGCTTAGCATCGATTTGACAGGTGACGGAAAGCTAGGGTATGGATTTACATCTGCTGATGAACTAGAAGAGATTGACATCGGTCCTGGGGATAAGCCAAGACCAACATTTATCAGCAAGAAGTTGGATCCGAATCTGCGGGGTCCGATGATAGCTTTGTTGAAAGAATATCCAGATTGCTTTGCCTAGGATTATACAGAGATGCCCGGGCTAGACAGGAGCATCATCGAGCATCGACTCCCACTTAAAAAAGGTTTTCGGCCGTTCCAGCAGCGAGCACGACAGATGAAGGCCGAAATTTTGAAAGAAGTCAAGAAGGAGATCGAGAAAATGTTGGCAGCCGATTTAATCAGGCCATGCAGGTATGCTGAGTGGATTTCTAGCATCGTACCTGTAGAGAAAAAGGATGGCCGCTGGCGTGTTGCCATAGATTTTCGGGATCTCAATAGAGCCACTCCGAAGGATGAATATCCGATGCCAGTAGCAGAGACTTTAATCAACGCAGCTGCTGGTCATAAAATTTTGAGCTTCATGGATGGCAATGCCGGTTACAACCAAATTTTTATGGCTCCGGAAGATATACACAAGACTGCATTCAGAGTCCCAGGTTCGGTGGGGTTGTTTGAATATGTAGTCATGACGTTTGGACTAAAGAATGCCGGCGTCACATACCAAAGAGCAATGAATTACATCTTCCATGATCTGATCGGCAAGCTGGTGGAAATTTATATCGACGACGTGGTGGTCAAGTCAACTTCAGTACAAGGACACTTGGATGACCTGCGACACGTCCTGGACCGAACAAGAAGATTCGGGCTACGGATGAATCCAAAGAAGTGTGCCTTCGGTGTGACGGCCGGTCAGTTCTTGGGCTTCTTGGTCCATGAACGAGGAATCGAGATCGGCCTGAAAAGTCAGGAGGCAGTGCGAACAATGAAGCCACCTACCACGAAGAAAGAACTGCAGTCTCTCATCGGCAAGATCAACTTCGTCAGAAGATTCATCTCCAATCTGTCAGGAAGGATAGAGCCGTTCATGGGACTTGTAAAGATTAAATCTGATGAGGAGTTCAGCTGGGGGGCAGAACAACAACGAGCCTTCGACGAGATCAAAGAATATCTGACGAAGCCGCCAGTATTGGTTCCGCCCCAGCCGGATAGGCCATTCTACATTTACTTGTCAATAGCGGACACGTCCATCGCCTCAGTGGTGGTGCAAGTTTATGACGGGCTGGAGCGAGTGGTATTTTACATCAGCAGAAGGATGCTGGATGCAGAGACAAGGTATTCTGAGATCGACAAGTTGTGCCTCTGCCTGTTTTTCACCTGCACCAAGCTGCGCCACATTTTGCTATCAGCAGAAATTGTCATCGTCTGCAAATCAGACGTTATAAAGCACATGCTGTCGGCTCCTATGTTGAAAGGCCGACTGGGCAAATGGATGTTTGCATTATCGGAGTTTGACATCCGGTATCAACCCGCGAAAGCAGTTAAGGGGCAGGCATTGGCCGACCTTATCGCTGAAAGGATCAACACCAATATAGCAGCACTGTCTATACGAGCGTGGGCTATGTTCTTCGACGGATCGGTTTGTGACGATGGGTGCGGCATCGGCATGCTACTCGTGTCACCCCGGGGGGCAACATTTTCCTTCTCTATCAGGTTATCAGCCCCTCGCACCAACAACGTCGCTGAGTATGAGGCGATACGCAAGGGAATGGAGTTGCTCATCGAAGCTGTAGCGGAAGCAGTGGAAATTTTTGGAGACTCCAAGATGGTGATTTCTCAACTCACGGAGGAATACAAGTGTGAGAGCGAGTCGCTCTTCCCATTATGGATGCAATGCCGTGAGCTGATGGCACAGTTCCGATACATAAACTTCACCTGGATCCCACGATCGCAAAATACCGAGGCCAATGATCTTGCACAAATGGCTTCAGGCTACAAGGACGTGGCAGAGGGAGCCGATGTGCAGGTGCAATTCCTGGACGCAGACGACTGGAGAGCCGATATCTTCAATTACTTGAAGGATTCGGCTCGGGGGGCACCTAAACGGATAAGATACAAGGCCATGAAGTATGTGCTCATTGGGGACGACATGTTTTACAGGACTCTAGAGGGGTTATTGCTCAAATGTCTGGGGACAGCTGAGGCCAATCGGCTCCTACACGAGGTACACGAAGGCGCTTGTGGAACTCACCAATCGGCTCACAAGATGAAGTGGTTGATCAGGCGATCAGGGTTTTATTGGCCTACCATGCTCGAGGACTGTTTTAAGTACTACAAAGGGTGTCAAGCATGTCAGAGATTTTGAAAAATTCAGATGGTACCCGCGTCAGCAATGAACCCCATCATCAAGCCTTGGCCATTCCGAGGTTGGGGCATGGATATGATCGGCAAGATCAATCCTCCGTCAAGCAAAGGCCACATGTGGATTTTGGCCATCACGGATTATTTCACCAAGTGGGTGGAAGCCGTCCCTATGAAGGCAGTAAGTTCAAAGGATGTCGTCGATTTTGTGAAAGAACACGTCATTCATAGGTTTGGGATTCCCCAGACTATCACGACCGATGGAGGTTTGGTCTTCACTTCTCACGAATTCAGAAAGTTCTGTGAGGACACAGGGATCAAGCTGATTCGATCATCTCCGTACTATGCTCAAGCAAATGGGCAAGTTGAAGCGTCCAACCAGAGCCTTATCAAGCTGATCAAGAGGAAAATCGATGAGCACCCTAGGCGTTGGCACGAGGTTTTGTCAGAGGCTTTATGGGCTTACCGCATGTCATGTCATGGAGCGATAAAAACCTCGCCGTACCATCTAGTCTATGGACAAGAAGCCGTATTGCCTTGGGAAATTACGGCTGGATCGAGACGTGTCACTTTTCAGAACGATCTAACGACTGAAGAATATGCAGCCTTGATGAGTGACAGCGTTGAAGATTTGACTGAGCTTAGGTTGTGGTCGCTTGAGAAAATCAAAGAGAACAAGGCCAAAGTAGCTCGTGCATACAACAAGAAGGTGAGGCCTAAGGAGTTCCATGTTGGCGATCTGGTATGGGAAGCGGTGTTGCCATTAGGGACTAAGGATGCAGCATATGGTAAATGGTCTCCAAATTGGCACGGGCCATACAGGGTAGATCAAGTTTTAAGAGGGAACGCGTACATGCTGGAGGAGCTGGATGGCGTGAAATTCCCAGTGGATGTCAACGGTCAGCATCTCAAGAAATATTTCCCAAGCATGTGGGATGATGGACAGTGAGATATGGGAGCCGATACACGAAATCGGCCAATAATAAAAAAATTATTATTATATATTTCCCAAGCACGTGGGATGATGGACAGTGAGATATGGGGGCCGATACATGAAATCGGCCAATAAAAGTATACAGCCGATGCACAGTCATCGACTTTAGAGGTTCAAAACTGTTACAAGCAGATGCCAGTTTACATAAACGAGCTACTGAAGAAATGCCTCGAAGGCTTGGAGGGCGTCAGCACGGACACGGTCCACCTCGGCGATCTCGGCTTCGTCATCTTCATCCTTGCCCGTCACTAACTGCTTGTTCAGGGCACGTATTTCTGCCAGATCGGTCTTCAGTTCGGCTTTGAGGCTCTCTGCTTCATCTTGGGAGCGGGCGATGGAGGCTTCCTTGTCACGAATGAGTTGTTTTGTCACCCGGACCTTTTCTTCAAGATCTTCCAGCTCCTTTTTCAAAGATGCGAGCTCGGTGGTACTGACAGAGGTGTCAGTTTTGGCATCAAGGGACGCCTTTTTCTCATTGAGCTGCTGACATCTGTCGGCAATATTCGCCTTCAGCGGGAGTTGGGCACGGCGCAGGTTGATCCTTTCACGAGCTAGCTTCACCCTTGACCCGAAGAAGGACAAAGTTACGACGGGCCAAAGCTTCACCTGCAATGCTACTGGGAGTTGGTCCTGGATTTCAGCAAGAACGCCCTTCACCTCTTCAGAACCCTCGATCAGCTCCTCGATCGGGGAAGACAGTAAGGCTCTAAGTCGTTGGAATTGAGGTAGAACAGCCCTGGCTTGTGGTTCATCGGTGGCGACAGAGGGAGTTGGATCGATGGAGTCGGGATCAAAGGTCAGCAAGCCTGAAATGTCACCACCCTGGCAGCCCGAAAAGGCGTCAGTGTGCGTCCAACAGGGAAGAATAAAGCTGACAGAAGTTAACATACCTCTCCTAAGACCGAGGGGATAGCAGACGGCGAGGCGAACTGTTTGTGTGTAGTTGCTGGGGGCGTTACCAAAGTGGTAGCCATTTCATCTGCATTTTCGGGGATTGCCAGGTCTGGTTTGGCTAAAGGCGTCGGCGCGGCCCCTACCTTCCCACTAGAAGCCTCAGTTGTCTGCATGAAAGGTGATTAACCGATGTAAATGATGATGAACCGGCAGACAAAAGGGAGTAAGGGGCAAGAGCATAAAGGATGATGATTTTTTGGAACCTCTTGGCTCGATGAAGAAGCTTGTGGTCCTTTACGAGCTCTCTTGGGACCCACAGCTGGCCCGGCCTCGACTGGTGCTCGGGGGGCAGCAGGTTCAGGAACCGACCTTTTCCTGGAAGCCGATGGTGGCACATCTGGCTGGCTCGAGGTGATGGTCCTCTCAGAATCCGTTGGGCTCGATTCTCCCTCGTTGGGTTGTGTGTCCTCGTGGGATGTTTCTTCGACGGAAGCCTGCAAAAGAAGGAAGGCTGTTAGACACGAGCACATCTGCAAGAATGAAAGAATGAGAAGAATCGACCAAGACATGGATCAGCCTACATGCGAGCTTTCTGGAGAAGGGCTCCGGTGTCTCAAGGTCTTCCTGGCAGCTACATTCCTCGTCATCGTTCTTATCTTAGTGGGAACTCGAGGGGCAGCTGATGTTGAAGTTCCTTGCTTCTTAGAAGCCGATTGAGGTGTTATCGGCTGTTTCTGCATTATTACCTTTTTCAAAGGCGGCGAGTTTTTGCAGAAAAGAACCACAGGAGCTAGCGGAAAGAACTCAAAAGGGGAGCCATCACTGTGTGTGGGTTCAGGGCCATCTTGTTGCTGCAAAGGGAGAAATTGGGTTAGTAAAAGAGTCATTTATGAGCTGCATTAAGAAGATTTATAAGCAGTGGTACCTGTTCCACGGGGATGTCATAATCGGCATCAAGGTGTTTCAGCAACGGTCCCAGAGCTTTCCTGAAAGCGTGGGTTTTCCACATCGACCACCAGTCCTCGAAGCCATCAGTTGACGAAGCGAAGGTGAGGTCATTTGGAATGAGGATGGTCAGAGCATCAAAGAAGGAGTAACACCTTTGACTGGTGAGAGGATCAGGCAGGTCGGCTCTGCACTCCGTAAGATGATGGAGAAAGAGATGGGGAGGTACTTGCCCAAGGCCAAATTGCCGGGCCACTATGACCGGCTGGTAGAATTCATACCCAGGCTTGATGATTCTGTTGGATGTACTCATACCAACTGGAAGGAAACAGGGACGGATCACAATGGAAAAGAGTTGCCGGGTGCTGGTGTCGTCGGCGAAGTTATCTAGCCTGAAGGAGAGTGGATTTTCGAAATGTTCAGATTCTTCCACGTAAGGGAAGAAGGTAGGATTGTCCAGACCTTGAAAGAAAGTGCTGAACCACTTGGCTGCTTCCTGAGGGGATAGTTTGCTGCCTGGCAGCCTGTACAAAGCTTGGCCATAACTAGTGCATCGGATCTGCTTCCCTTTGACATCGGGAAAGGTACAACTCGCCAAAAGGGGGAAGTTTGGGATGTGGTTCTGAAAGTACAGCTGAGCCCATAGTTGAATGAACCACCAAGGACCACCTGTTTTGACTGCTATGCCTGAGAACAGCTTGACAGACATCAACTGGAGATATCGATAGACCTCTCCAAGGAACAGTTTGCCGATGCCAAGTTGAGTACCTTTGGCCAGTTCGTGGGCTAGGGAGAGATAGTTCTTGGTTGGAGCAAGGGAAGGGCCACAGAATATGAAATGTTCCAGCCAGAAGTTGAGAAAGGCTGTATGTTCTTTCTCTGAGACAGGGCCCTTTGTCTTCATATGGCGTTGGAGGTAGGCACCCCAATTCGTACAGTCTGTTTTAGAAGACAGCTTGTAGGGAACTTTGGTCAGTTTAAAAGCAGAGGGGCTGGGTGATGTGACATCCAGGCCGGTGATCATCACCACGTCTAACAGGGTTGGTGACATAGGGCCATGGCCGAACATAAAGCAGTTCAGAGCGTCAGACCAGAAGTAGCCGATGGTTTTTAGAAGGTTCTCATGTTTCTCAAGAGGAGACAATGATAAATGCAAGGCATCGGCTATTCCTGTGGTTTCCCATTGGGATTGGTAAGCTCTAGCTACTCTACTGAACCAAGAGACCCAGTGTTCAGGGGGATTAGGCCAGGCTCGCAGACAGTCGGCCCAAGAGTTCAGATCTAGGTCTTGGCTTACGAAGGGGATTCTATTGGCTTCGCAAGAAATCAGATGAGCAGGGCTAGATTGTGTGCGAGGGCCAAGACAGAGGGAGTTTGGGAGAGAAGGATGCGGCAGCAGAATGTCTGAAACCTAGAAAATTTAATGGTGGAATAAGGCATTAATTCAGGTGTTCGCCATTAAGTCTAGCATCGTGTTCAGACTGCGAGGAGTAGGCGTACCTTCAGACCGGAGACCTCTGGGTTGGTGTTGGACGATTCCGCCATCTAGTTCGCCGGCGGAGATGGATCTGTGCAGTTGGGGATCGAGGGTTTTTGTCACTGTGAGCTCGATCTGGTCAGTGGGCGATTGAAGATCTAGGTCGCCTTTTTGAAGAAGGTCGCAGGTTACCGTTTGAGACTGAAAAGCAGCCGCTTAGGTTTGCCTAAATATGCGACCAAGTTTTGACCTTGTCAACGTTTTTGGGAAAGCCGATGTCCATCGGCTCTTTGAGCTTTGACTTAGTTAACGGAGTAAGTGCAGTGTGGTAAAAGCCGATACAGCGTTATCGGCTTCTGGAGCATCGACCTATTTTGGCTATCGGCAAAATTGGGACGAAAAAAGCAATCTTCGAGAAACAGAGTTAGTTTCATTCATTCAAAAGCTGATTGCTTACAAAAGGGCTGATTGATTACAAAAGGGAGCTTACTACTACTACTACTACTACTACTGGTTCCTAATCTAGAGGCCGAGGTCGTCGTCGCTGTCGTCGCCGCCGTCCTGTTCGCTGTCCTCAGCACTGCTGCCGGTGTCGTCTTCGCTGCTGCTGCTGAAGATGCTAGCGGGGGCCTCCTCGTCCTCGTCGTCGTCTTCGGTGTCCTCGCTGGACCCGGCGCGGAAGTACTTCACCGGCTGGTACTCCTCGGAGGAGGTGTCCTCCTCTTCCTCCTCCTCGTCGGAGGAGTCGACGCCGTCCCAGGACATGGCGTCGTCGGTGCTGTCCGCCTCCAGTTCCCCATCAGCGAGGAACTGCAGATCTTCCTCGCCGTCAGTCAAGGACGCGTCGTCCTCCGACCAAGCGGCGAAGTCCCAATCCCTCTCGTCCCACCATTGTGGGGCGAGAGTGTGGTACGCCGCCATCGGCGGGTGTTCTGGCGTCGGCTCTCGGTCGCTCATTGAGTTGGAGGCTTGGGAGGACAGGCCAGATGAAGCGGAGGAGGCCATGGCGGAGAAAGAGGGTTTTTTCGGCGGAGGAGGAAGAAGGGTTTTTTTGTGGCTACTGGAGGAAGATGGGGACTGCAAACTGTTTAGGTGAATTTAAATAAGGGGAATAGTATGAAGCGGTTCAATGCTATAGCGGTTTCCCAGAATGCACTGCCGAAATTGTCAGATCATGCACTGCGAAGAAGTTGAGAAGACAGGGCATCATGATGAAGGGGTGGCGTGACGATTCCGTTCTGCAACGCATTCTGACGACGCGTAACCCGATACAGAAAAAAAAGAGGAGAAGGGAAAAAACGGAGTGGTTTTGGAATTATTATTACCAAAACCAGGGGGGCATGTGTTATCGCCATATTTTGGCCAAAGGAGGAGTTGGGCCGTGATCAAGATGGGCTTAGAAGATACGTATATGCAACGTGTTGTTGAATCGGCCTTGTGTGTTGATTTGGGCTAAATTGCCCGTGTATCTTATATTGTAATAGATTCCGTTTAGATTTAGGTAAGAGATAGAGTTGTAGAGTTATTCCAAAGACAGAAAGTCTCTGGACTATAAATATGTACCTAAGGTTATCGAGAAAAGAAGGACAATCATGTTCACAACAAACACAATATCGGCGCATCGCCACCCCTTGTTTCTAGGGTTTTTCTCGGGTAAGTGCCATGCTGCCTAGATCGCATCTTGCGATCTAGGCAGTATCTACTTATGCGTTATCTGGTGTTACTCGTACTGAAGCCTTGTTGATGGCGAGTAACACTATTATCATAGATTTGTTTGGGTTAGCATCAGTACTTTTCGCTATGATTGTTTAGTTATGCTACCTCTAGCTATCTCGCCGCCGTTGCACCTTTTCCCGGGTGTAAGGGTGGCATCTTGCTTGATCTTTATTTAAGTCGATTTGGTCTGTTATAGTTGTGCCTTGTTCTCTAAGGTTTAGTTTGATATCCACATGATCAGGCCTTGCAAACGGGTTGAACGATCCAGTAGTATGTAAGATATGGTTTACCAATCCAAGAGGGGGTGTTCCGGGAATTGACGTTACGTTGGTTTTTAGGCCTTCTCTAGGATTAGTTTTCTATTATCTTTTGTATCTACCAGGCTCAATTACGTGTAGGATGTTCCAGTCATGTAGTGAAAACATTAAACTGTCGTAGATCGATTTAACTTGTATTGATGAAGCAAAACCCCATGTTATAATAGATCTAATGCAGAACCATGGGATAATCGGCTCTGGGAGCCGATTCACAGGGAAACCTGGGAGCTGGTCACGGCTCGAATTTTACGTATACTTGTTTACCATGCAGGAAACCAATCGAAGCAATCCTTCACCTTCCTGACCAGGTATAGGTCAGGTGGCACGCCCTCGAACTAAGCCAGGGCGCGTGCCGGAGCTTTGCGGGCCGTTGCCCGAGGGACCAGGGCCCACCAGCAGTCCTGGGAGCCTCCCGGCTCTTCGTGTTGCCCGTCGCTGCTCGCCGGTGGGTTTTGGTAGGCAACACATTCTGGCACGCCCGGTGGGACATTTAACAACGTCTACATCAACATCCGACGCTGCGATGGACAACAGACCGGTCACGTACGATGAGCTGCCTGAGGAGCACAAGGCGAAGTATGATGACGTCAAGGCTCTCTTTGAAGCCGATCTCATCGGCTCTTTTGAGAGGACTCGTAAGCATGGCATCAGGTGGAAAGGGTTCTCACCCGAGGGTGCTCTTGATGAGGTGGATCTGTCTGTTCCTTCAGAAGAACGCACCAGAGCTCTGCGCCAGGAAGTCAACTACATGGTGGCTCATTCTCTTCACCGCCATTCTGAGAGCTTGGTAAACGCTTTCGAGCGGATCGCAGTTCGCGTAGTTCAGGAGATCATGAAACATCAGTACTCTCCGTCGGGGCCCACTCTGGGGACTCACCAGGGAGAAAGACCGCTCCAGGCCAGGCCACCGCTGCCATTCACACTTGCAGCCCCAGAGCCACCAGGGGCACCGGCGTACGTCGTCTACAAGGTCGGAGGCGACCCTGGCGATTGCCAATTCCTGTGCGAACCGCCTAAAGAAATCCCACATGGATACGTGTGCACCTACGTGCCAGACTGCAACAGCTTGACGCGCACGAACCAGTTTGCAACCGCAGGGATTGCTGGGGCAGGAGTCTCTGGAGCAGGGGCTTCGGGAGCAGGTGTTTCTGGAGCAGGAATCTCTGGGATGGACGCCGACAAACAGGCGTGGCTAGCCAAGTATGCCACTGGAACGAGTCATGAGAATCTAGCCCCTGCAGCCCAAACAACGGAACAAATCCGTACCATCTTGAGAGACCAGTTCGGCTTCGTGCCGAAGAGAAGGACAATCGGCTATTCAAAGCCGTATCCCAACGAGTTTGACCTGATCCCGCTGCCACCCAAGTATCGGCTCCCTGAGTTCTCGAGATTTAGCGGGTCAGAAGGGTCGAGTTCGATCGAGCACGTGAGCCGATACCTGGCACAGTTAGGCATGATATCAGCATCAGATCAGTTGCGCGTAAGGTTCTTTGCGCAATCTTTGACAGGACCAGCTTTTGGGTGGTACACTTCACTGCCACCTGATTCGATCCAGACCTGGAAGCAACTGGAAGAGCAGTTCCACATTCAGTACCATTCAGAAGCCACCGAGGCTGGCATTGCAGACCTGGCACAGGTGCGGCAAAAGCGAGGAGAAACGGTAGCCGAGTACATCCAACGCTTCAGGACTGTCAAGAACCGATGTTACTCAGCTCGGTTAACTGAGAAGGAAGCAGTCGAGCTGGCAGCGTTGGGTCTCGCAGCACCTATCAAAGATCTGGCTTTCCAAGTAGAGTACAACTCGTTGGCGCACATGGCCCAGAAGCTGATGATGTATGAGCAGCGCCACCCTGAGTTATACCAGGACAAGTTCAAACGTCCGATAGGCCTGGTCGATACAGAAGAAGAAGACCCCACGCAAGACCAGGAGGTGGCCGTGGCTGAATGGGCTCGGGGGGCAGATCCCGTAACCTGCAAATGGGTAAAACAGCAAGGGCCTGCAAAAGGGTTCGACTTCGATGTGAGCAAAGCTGAGCAAATATTCGATTTACTGCTGAAAGAAAAGCAGCTGAAGTTACCCGAAGGCCACAAAATCCCTACGGCTCAAGAGATGAACGGAAGACCGTACTGCAAGTGGCATCACTCGTTCACCCACAGCACCAATGACTGCAAAGAGCTACGTCGCCAGATCCAAACGGCAATAGAGCAGGGCCGTCTCATCCTGGGGCAATTCGCCATGAAAGTAGACACCAACCCGTTCCCCGGCGTCAACATGGTAGAACACAGCCACTCCACGAGGCGCCAGTTGGACTTCTCGTTCGATGTCAACATGGAAGGAACAGGGTACCACCATGGCACGTACAGGGAGGAAGGCGGTCGCTCTCACGGCAGAGTAAGAGAGGAGGCTGGTCCACGCGACCGGCCCAGCTACGACAGCAGGCAGTACTTAACTGAGGAACAAGTGAAAAGTGTGCGATATCAGAAACCACATTCCACGCATCTCCTTAACAAGTATGAGCGTCAGTATGATCAACGTCGCCGGCGCGACGGAGAAGATGAAGGATATGAGCACCTCGCTAGGGGACCGTCAAAAGAAAAAGAAGGTGCAGACAAGCATTGGGATTGTCCGTTCTTCAAGTATTGCTGGGACGCGGGAATGATCCGATTGCCTACGATCGATAACTGCCCGGAATGCGGACAGCAGAAGGACGACACGGAGCCAGTGTTAGTGTTTAAGCGCCTAGGGCCTCTCCCACCTCAGAGCCGACGCAGGGAGTCGTCTCGAGCACAAGGTCTCAAGGAGCCAATGGATGACAAAGAGAAAGACAGGTATCATCGTCCAAGGTGGTGTCCCGACGGACTCAGACACACCCAAAAGCGTAGAGTGCAGCGGCTGCGTAACTTGGAGGAAGCCGAAGCGCAGTATCTCCACGCTCTAAAGAAAGCAGGGCCCGATCTGGCCGTTAAAATTAGGCAGACCTTGAAAACGGAAGATCACCCGAAAAAGAAAGAGTGGCGCCCCAAACCGGTAAAAGCCGATGCAAAGACATCGGCTGGCACAAACATGGTATTCATACTTCCGTCAGAGTTCTGCGCCCCAAAAACCAACGAGCTACCAGTGGCACAGTTCGACTGCGGCCCACGGCCAGTTATCTTTGAGAAGCCACGTGAGAAGGGTTACAAACATCTGAAAGCCCTGTACCTACGAGGTTACATCAATGGGCAACCTGTCAGCAAGATGTTAGTAGACACCGGAGCGGCAGTCAACATAATGCCATACTCCATGCTATGGCGTTTGGGACGCTCCACTGCAGATCTGATCAAAACCAACGTCACCTTAAGCGACTTCAACGGCCAGACTTCAGAAACGCAAGGCGTACTGAACGTGGACCTGATCGTGGGCAGAACAACCATCCCTACGTCATTCTTCGTCGTGGACAGCAAAAGCACCTACGCTGTCTTGTTAGGGAGAGATTGGATTCATGCTAACTGCTGCATCCCATCCACGATGCACCAGTGCCTAATACAGTGGGATGGAGATGAGGTGGAGGTCATTCATGCAGACGATTCCGTCGAGGTCTCCATTGCTGGCATGAACGTCTGGGAAGCAGAAGACCAAGAGCCGATCTCTGGAATCAGTCTAGACGGCTGTGAACGCATTGAGGCTACAAAAAACGGGGTGAGGCTGGTCTTATCCACCGGCCTGACAGAGTAGCAAAATCCACGACGGTACGTGGTACGGCCGATCCCTGCGATCGGCCACAAAAAACAAAAACCAGCAATCTTACGACGAGCAGATCATGCAGTCGTAGCAGGGAGATTCCCAGCCATTGTAAAACCATAAGGTGTAAACCGTCCTTGACTAATACAATCAAAAAGGGGGCCGATTCAGGCAATCGGCCCAAGTTATTTTTGTTAACCTCACCTACTGTTTGCCATGTGCTTAGCATCGATTTGACAGGTGACGGAAAGCTAGGGTATGGATTTACATCTGCTGATGAACTAGAAGAGATTGACATCGGTCCTGGGGATAAGCCAAGACCAACATTTATCAGCAAGAAGTTGGATCCGAATCTGCGGGGTCCGATGATAGCTTTGTTGAAAGAATATCCAGATTGCTTTGCCTGGGATTATACAGAGATGCCCGGGCTAGACAGGAGCATCATCGAGCATCGACTCCCACTTAAAAAAGGTTTTCGGCCGTTCCAGCAGCGAGCACGACAGATGAAGGCCGAAATTTTGAAAGAAGTCAAGAAGGAGATCGAGAAAATGTTGGCAGCCGATTTAATCAGGCCATGCAGGTATGCTGAGTGGATTTCTAGCATCGTACCTGTAGAGAAAAAGGATGGCCGCTGGCGTGTTGCCATAGATTTTCGGGATCTCAATAGAGCCACTCCGAAGGATGAATATCCGATGCCAGTAGCAGAGACGTTAATCAACGCAGCTGCTGGTCATAAAATTTTGAGCTTCATGGATGGCAATGCCGGTTACAACCAAATTTTTATGGCTCCGGAAGATATACACAAGACTGCATTCAGAGTCCCAGGTTCGGTGGGGTTGTTTGAATATGTAGTCATGACGTTTGGACTAAAGAATGCCGGCGTCACATACCAAAGAGCAATGAATTACATCTTCCATGATCTGATCGGCAAGCTGGTGGAAATTTATATCGACGACGTGGTGGTCAAGTCAACTTCAGTACAAGGACACTTGGATGACCTGCGACACGTCCTGGACCGAACAAGAAGATTAGGGCTACGGATGAATCCAAAGAAGTGTGCCTTCGGTGTGACGGCCGGTCAGTTCTTGGGCTTCTTGGTCCATGAACGAGGAATCGAGATCGGCCTGAAAAGTCAGGAGGCAGTGCGAACAATGAAGCCACCTACCACGAAGAAAGAACTGCAGTCTCTCATCGGCAAGATCAATTTCGTCAGAAGATTCATCTCCAATCTGTCAGGAAGGATAGAGCCGTTCATGGGACTTGTAAAGATTAAATCTGATGAGGAGTTCAGCTGGGGGGCAGAACAACAACGAGCCTTCGACGAGATCAAAGAATATCTGACGAAGCCGCCAGTATTGGTTCCGCCCCAGCCGGATAGGCCATTCTACATTTACTTGTCAGTAGCGGACACGTCCATCGCCTCAGTGGTGGTGCAAGTTTATGACGGGCTGGAGCGAGTGGTATTTTACATCAGCAGAAGGATGCTGGATGCAGAGACAAGGTATTCTGAGATCGACAAGTTGTGCCTCTGCCTGTTTTTCACCTGCACCAAGCTGCGCCACATTTTGCTATCAGCAGAAATTGTCATCGTCTGCAAATCAGACGTTATAAAGCACATGCTGTCGGCTCCTATGTTGAAAGGCCGACTGGGCAAATGGATGTTTGCATTATCGGAGTTTGACATCCGGTATCAACCCGCGAAAGCAGTTAAGGGGCAGGCATTGGCCGACCTTATCGCTGAAAGGATCAACACCAATATAGCAGCACTGTCTATACGAGCGTGGGCTATGTTCTTCGACGGATCGGTTTGTGACGATGGGTGCGGCATCGGCATGCTACTCGTGTCACCCCGGGGGGCAACATTTTCCTTCTCTATCAGGTTATCAGCCCCTCGCACCAACAACGTCGCTGAGTATGAGGCGATACGCAAGGGAATGGAGTTGCTCATCGAAGCTGGAGCGGAAGCAGTGGAAATTTTTGGAGACTCCAAGCTAGTGATTTCTCAACTCACGGAGGAATACAAGTGTGAGAGCGAGTCGCTCTTCCCATTATGGATGCAATGCCGTGAGCTGATGGCACAGTTCCGATGCATAAACTTCACCTGGATCCCACGATCGCAAAATACCGAGGCCAATGATCTTGCACAAATGGCTTCAGGCTACAAGGACGTGGCAGAGGGAGCCGATGTGCAGGTGCAATTCCTGGACGCAGACGACTGGAGAGCAGATATCTTCAATTACTTGAAGGATTCGGCTCGGGGGGCACCTAAACGGATAAGATACAAGGCCATGAAGTATGTGCTCATTGGGGACGACATGTTTTACAGGACTCTAGAGGGGTTATTGCTCAAATGTCTGGGGACAGCTGAGGCCAATCGGCTCCTACACGAGGTACACGAAGGCGCTTGTGGAACTCACCAATCGGCTCACAAGATGAAGTGGTTGATCAGGCGATCAGGGTTTTATTGGCCTACCATGCTCGAGGACTGTTTTAAGTACTACAAAGGGTGTCAAGCATGTCAGAGATTTGGAAAAATTCAGATGGTACCCGCGTCAGCAATGAACCCCATCATCAAGCCTTGGCCATTCTGAGGTTGGGGCATGGATATGATCGGCAAGATCAATCCTCCGTCAAGCAAAGGCCACATGTGGATTTTGGCCATCACGGATTATTTCACCAAGTGGGTGGAAGCCGTCCCTATGAAGGCAGTAAGTTCAAAGGATGTCGTCGATTTTGTGAAAGAACACGTCATTCATAGGTTTGGGATTCCCCAGACTATCACGACCGATGGAGGTTCGGTCTTCACTTCTCACGAATTCAGAAAGTTCTGTGAGGACACAGGGATCAAGCTGATTCGATCATCTCCGTACTATGCTCAAGCAAATGGGCAAGCTGAAGCGTCCAACCAGAGCCTTATCAAGCTGATCAAGAGGAAAATCGATGAGCACCCTAGGCGTTGGCACGAGGTTTTGTCAGAGGCTTTATGGGCTTACCGCATGTCATGTCATGGAGCGATAAAAACCTCGCCGTACCATCTAGTCTATGGACAAGAAGCCGTATTGCCTTGGGAAATTACGGCTGGATCGAGACGTGTCACTTTTCAGAACGATCTAACGACTGAAGAATATGCAGCCTTGATGAGTGATAGCGTTGAAGATTTGACTGAGCTTAGGTTGTGGTCGCTTGAGAAAATCAAAGAGAACAAGGCCAAAGTAGCTCGTGCATACAACAAGAAGGTGAGGCCTAAGGAGTTCCATGTTGGCGATCTGGTATGGGAAGCGGTGTTGCCATTAGGGACTAAGGATGCAGCATATGGTAAATGGTCTCCAAATTGGCACGGGCCATACAGGGTAGATCAAGTTTTAAGAGGGAACGCGTACATGCTGGAGGAGCTGGATGGTGTGAAATTCCCAGTGGATGTCAACGGTCAGCATCTCAAGAAATATTTCCCAAGCATGTGGGATGATGGACAGTGAGATATGGGAGCCGATACACGAAATCGGCCAATAAAAAAAATTATTATTATATATTTCCCAAGCACGTGGGATGATGGACAGTGAGATATGGGGGCCGATACATGAAATCGGCCAATAAAAGTATACAGCCGATGCACAGTCATCGACTTTAGAGGTTCAAAACTGTTACAAGCAGATGCCAGTTTACATAAACGAGCTACTGAAGAAATGCCTCGAAGGCTTGGAGGGCGTCAGCACGGACACGGTCCACCTCGGCGATCTCGGCTTCGTCATCTTCATCCTTGCCCGTCACTAACTGCTTGTTCAGGGCACGTATTTCTGCCAGATCGGTCTTCAGTTCGGCTTTGAGGCTCTCTGCTTCATCTTGGGAGCGGGCGATGGAGGCTTCCTTGTCACGAATGAGTTGTTTTGTCACCCGGACCTTTTCTTCAAGATCTTCCAGCTCCTTTTTCAAAGATGCGAGCTCGGTGGTACTGACAGAGGTGTCAGTTTTGGCATCAAGGGACGCCTTTTTCTCATTGAGCTGCTGACATCTGTCGGCAATATTCGCCTTCAGCGGGAGTTGGGCACGGCGCAGGTTGATCCTTTCACGAGCTAGCTTCACCCTTGACCCGAAGAAGGACAAAGTTACGACGGGCCAAAGCTTCACCTGCAATGCTACTGGGAGTTGGTCCTGGATTTCAGCAAGAACGCCCTTCACCTCTTCAGAACCCTCGATCAGCTCCTCGATCGGGGAAGACAGTAAGGCTCTAAGTCGTTGGAATTGAGGTAGAACAGCCCTGGCTTGTGGTTCATCGGTGGCGACAGAGGGAGTTGGATCGATGGAGTCGGGATCAAAGGTCAGCAAGCCTGAAATGTCACCACCCTGGCAGCCCGAAAAGGCGTCAGTGTGCGTCCAACAGGGAAGAATAAAGCCGACAGAAGTTAACATACCTCTCCTAAGACCGAGGGGATAGCAGACGGCGAGGCGATCTGTTTGTGTGTGGTTGCTGGGGGCGTTACCAAAGTGGTAGCCATTTCATCTGCATTTTCGGGGATTGCCAGGTCTGGTTTGGCTAAAGGCGTCGGCGCGGCCCCTACCTTCCCACTAGAAGCCTCAGTTGTCTGCATGAAAGGTGATTAACCGATGTAAATGATGATGAACCGGCAGACAAAAGGGAGTAAGGGGCAAGAGCATAAAGAATGATGATTTTTCGGAACCTCTTGGATCGATGAAGAAGCTTGTGGTCCTTTACGAGCTCTCTTGGGACCCACAGCTGGCCTGGCCTCGACTGGTGCTCGGGGGGCAGCAGGTTCAGGAACCGACCTTTTCCTGGAAGCCGATGGTGGCACATCTGGCTGGCTCGGGGTGATGGTCCTCTCAGAATCCGTTGGGCTCGATTCTCCCTCATTGGGTTGTGTGTCCTCGTGGGATGTTTCTTCGACGGAAGCCTGCAAAAGAAGGAAGGCTGTTAGACACGAGCACATCTGCAAGAATGAAAGAATGAGAAGAATCGACCAAGACATGGATCAGCCTACATGTGAGCTTTCTGGAGAAGGGCTCAGGTGTCTCAAGGTCTTCCTGGCAGCTACATTCCTCGTCATCGTTCTTATCTTAGTGGGAACTCGAGGGGCAGCTGATGTTGAAGTTCCTTGCTTCTTAGAAGCCGATTGAGGTGTTATCGGCTGTTTCTGCATTATTACCTTTTTCAAAGGCGGCGAGTTTTTGCAGAAAAGAACCACAGGAGCTGGCGGAAAGAACTCAAAAGGGGAGCCATCACTGTGTGTGGGTTCAGGGCCATCTTGTTGCTGCAAAGGGAGAAATTGGGTTAGTAAAAGAGTCATTTATGAGCTGCATTAAGAAGATTTATAAGCAGTGGTACCTGTTCCACGGGGATGTCATAATCGGCATCAAGGTGTTTCAGCAACGGTCCCAGAGCTTTCCTGAAAGCGTGGGTTTTCCACATCGACCACCAGTCCTCGAAGCCATCAGTTGACGAAGCGAAGGTGAGGTCATTTGGAATGGGGATGGTCAGAGCATCAAAGAAGGAGTAACACCTCTGACTGGTGAGAGGATCAGGCAGGTCGGCTCTGCACTCCGTAAGATGATGGAGAAAGAGATGGGGAGGTACTTGCCCAAGGCCAAATTGCCGGGCCACTATGACCGGCTGGTAGAATTCATACCCAGGCTTGATGATTCTGTTGGATGTACTCATACCAACTGGAAGGAAACAGGGACGGATCACAATGGAAAAGAGTTGCCGGGTGCTGGTGTCGTCGGCGAAGTTATCTAGCCTGAAGGAGAGTGGATTTTCGAAATGTTCAGATTCTTCCACGTAAGGGAAGAAGGTAGGATTGTCCAGACCTTGAAAGAAAGTGCTGAACCACTTGGCTGCTTCCTGAGGGGATAGTTTGCTGCCTGGCAGCCTGTACAAAGCTTGGCCATAACTAGTGCATCGGATCTGCTTCCCTTTGACATCGGGAAAGGTACAACTCGCCAAAAGGGGGAAGTTTGGGATGTGGTTCTGAAAGTACAGCTGAGCCCATAGTTGAATGAACCACCAAGGACCACCTGTTTTGACTGCTATGCCTGAGAACAGCTTGACAGACATCAACTGGAGATATCGATAGACCTCTCCAAGGAACAGTTTGCCGATGCCAAGTTGAGTACCTTTGGCCAGTTCGTGGGATAGGGAGAGATAGTTCTTGGTTGGAGCAAGGGAAGGGCCACAGAATATGAAATGTTCCAGCCAGAAGTTGAGAAAGGCTGTATGTTCTTTCTCTGAGACAGGGCCCTTTGTCTTCATATGGCGTTGGAGGTAGGCACCCCAATTCGTACAGTCTGTTTTAGAAGACAGCTTGTAGGGAACTTTGGTCAGTTTAAAAGCAGAGGGGCTGGGTGATGTGACATCCAGGCCGGTGATCATCACCACGTCTAACAGGGTTGGTGACATAGGGCCATGGCCGAACATAAAGCAGTTCAGAGCGTCAGACCAGAAGTAGCCGATGGTTTTTAGAAGGTTCTCATGTTTCTCAAGAGGAGACAATGATAAATGCAAGGCATCGGCTATTCCTGTGGTTTCCCATTGGGATTGGTAAGCTCTAGCTACTCTACTGAACCAAGAGACCCAGTGTTCAGGGGGATTAGGCCAGGCTCGCAGACAGTCGGCCCAAGAGTTCAGATCTAGGTCTTGGCTTACGAAGGGGATTCTATTGGCTTCGCAAGAAATCAGATGAGCAGGGCTAGATTGTGTGCGAGGGCCAAGACAGAGGGAGTTTGGGAGAGAAGGATGCGGCAGCAGAATGTCTAAAACCTAGAAAATTTAATGGTGGAATAAGGCATTAATTCAGGTGTTCGCCATTAAGTCTAGCATCGTGTTCAGACTGCGAGGAGTAGGCGTACCTTCAGACCGGAGACCTCTGGGTTGGTGTTGGACGATTCCGCCATCTAGTTCGCCGGCGGAGATGGATCTGTGCAGTTGGGGATAGAGGGTTTTTGTCGCTGTGAGCTCGATCTGGTCAGTGGGCGATTGAAGATCTAGGTCGCCTTTTTGAAGAAGGTCGCAGGTTACCGTTTGAGACTGAAAAGCAGCCGCTTAGGTTTGCCTAAATATGCGACCAAGTTTTGACCTTGTCAACGTTTTTGGGAAAGCCGATGTCCATCGGCTCTTTGAGCTTTGACTTAGTTAACGGAGTAAGTGCAGTGTGGTAAAAGCCGATACAGCGTTATCGGCTTCTGGAGCATCGACCTATTTTGGCTATCGGCAAAATTGGGACGAAAAAAGCAATCTTCGAGAAACAGAGTTTCATTCATTCATTCAAAAGCTGATTGCTTACAAAAGGGCTGATTGATTACAAAAGGGAGCTTACTACTACTACTACTACTACTACTACTGGTTCCTAATCTAGAGGCCGAGGTCATCGTCGCTGTCGTTGCCGCCGTCCTGTTCGCTGTCCTCAGCACTGCTGCCGGCGTCGTCTTCGCTGCTGCTGCTGAAGATGCCAGCGGGGGCCTCCTCGTCCTCGTCGTCGTCTTCGGTGTCCTCGCTGGACCCGGCGCGGAAGTACTTCACCGGCTGGTACTCCTCGGAGGAGGTGTCCTCCTCTTCCTCCTCCTCGTCGGAGGAGTCGACGCCGTCCCAGGACATGGCATCGTCGGTGCTGTCCGCCTCCAGTTCCCCACCAGCGAGGAACTGCAGATCTTCCTCGCCGTCAGTCAAGGACGCGTCGTCCTCCGACCAAGCGGCGAAGTCCCAATCCCTCTCGTCCCACCACTGTGGGGCGAGAGTGTGGTACGCCGCCATCGGCGGGTGTTCTGGCGTCGGCTCTCGGTCGCTCATTGAGTTGGAGGCTTGGGAGGACAGGCCAGATGAAGCGGAGGAGGCCATGGCGGAGAAAGAGGGTTTTTTCGGCGGAGGAGGAAGAAGGGTTTTTTTGTGGCTACTGGAGGAAAATGGGGACTGCGAACTGTTTAGGTGAATTTAAATAAGGGGAATAGTATGAAGCGGTTCAATGCTATAGCGGTTTCCCAGAATGCACTGCCGAAATTGTCAGATCATGCACTGCGAAGAAGTTGAGAAGACAGGGCATCATGATGAAGGGGTGGCGTGACGATTCCGTTCTGCAACGCATTCTGACGACGCGTAACCCGATACAGAAAAAAAAGAGGAGAAGGGAAAAAACGGAGTGGTTTTGGAATTATTATTACCAAAACCAGGGGGGCATGTGTTATCGCCATATTTTGGCCAAAGGAGGAGTTGGGCCGTGATCAAGATGGGCTTAGAAGATACGTATATGCAACGTGTTGTTGAATCGGCCTCGTGTGTTGATTTGGGCTAAATTGCCCGTGTATCTTATATTGTAATAGATTCCGTTTAGATTTAGGTAAGAGATAGAGTTGTAGAGTTATTCCAAAGACAGAAAGTCTCCGGACTATAAATATGTACCTAAGGTTATCGAGAAAAGAAGGACAATCACGTTCACAACAAACACAATATCGGCGCATCGCCACCCCTTGTTTCTAGGGTTTTTCTCGGGTAAGTGCCATGTTGCGATCTAGGCAGTATCTACTTATGCGTTATCTGGTGTTACTCGTACTGAAACCTTGTTGATGGCGAGTAACACTATTATCATAGATTTGTTTGGGTTAGCATCAGTACTTTTCGCTATGATTGTTTAGTTATGCTACCTCTAGCTATCTCGCCGCCGTTGCACCTTTTCCCGGGTGTAAGGGTGGCATCTTGCTTGATCTTTATTTAAGTCGATTTGGTCTGTTATAGTTGTGCCTTGTTCTCCAAGGTTTAGTTTGATATCCACATGATCAGGCCTTGCAAACGGGTTGAACGATCCAGTAGTATGTAAGATATGGTTTACCAATCCAAGAGGGGGTGTTCCGGGAATTGACGTTACGTTGGTTTTTAGGCCTTCTCTAGGATTAGTTTTCTATTATCTTTTGTATCTACCAGGCTCAATTACGTGTAGGATGTTCCAGTCATGTAGTGAAAACATTAAACTGTCGTAGATCGATTTAACTTGTATTGATGAAGCAAAACCCCATGTTATAATAGATCTAATGCAGAACCATGGGATAATCGGCTCTGGGAGCCGATTCACAGGGAAACCTGGGAGCCGGTCACGGCTCGAATTTTACGTATACTTGTTTACCATGCAGGAAACCAATTGAAGCAATCCTTCACCTTCCTGACCAGGTATAGGTCAGGTGGCACGCCCTCGAACTAAGCCAGGGCGCGTGCCGGAGCTTTGCGGGCCGTTGCCCGAGGGACCAGGGTCCACCAGCAGTCCTGGGAGCCTCCCGGCTCTTCGTGTTGCCCGTCGCTGCTCGCCGGTGGGTTTTGGTAGGCAACACATTCTGGCACGCCCGGTGGGACATTTAACAACGTCTACATCAACATCCGACGCTGCGATGGACAACAGACCGGTCAAGTACGATGAGCTGCCTGAGGAGCACAAGGCGAAGTATGATGACGTCAAGGCTCTCTTTGAAGCCGATCTCATCGGCTCTTTTGAGAGGACTCGTAAGCATGGCATCAGGTGGAAAGGGTTCTCACCCGAGGGTGCTCTTGATGAGGTGGATCTGTCTGTTCCTTCAGAAGAACGCACCAGAGCTCTGCGCCAGGAAGTCAACTACATGGTGGCTCATTCTCTTCACCGCCATTCTGAGAGCTTGGTAAACGCTTTCGAGCGGATCGCAGTTCGCGTAGTTCAGGAGATCATGAAACATCAGTACTCTCCGTCGGGGCCCACTCTGGGGACTCACCAGGGAGAAAGACCGCTCCAGGCCAGGCCACCGCTGCCATTCACACTTGCAGCCCCAGAGCCACCAGGGGCACCGGCGTACGTCGTCTACAAGGTCGGAGGCGACCCTGGCGATTGCCAATTCCTGTGCGAACCGCCTAAAGAAATCCCACATGGATACGTGTGCACCTACGTGCCAGACTGCAACAGCTTGACGCGCACGAACCAGTTTGCAACCGCAGGGATTGCTGGGGCAGGAGTCTCTGGAGCAGGGGCTTCGGGAGCAGGTGTTTCTGGAGCAGGAATCTCTGGGATGGACGCCGACAAACAGGCGTGGCTAGCCAAGTATGCCACTGGAATGAGTCATGAGAATCTAGCCCCTGCAGCCCAAACAACGGAACAAATCCGTACCATCTTGAGAGACCAGTTCGGCTTCGTGCCGAAGAGAAGGACAATCGGCTATTCAAAGCCGTATCCCAACGAGTTTGACCTGATCCCGCTGCCACCCAAGTATCGGCTCCCTGAGTTCTCGAGATTTAGCGGGTCAGAAGGGTCGAGTTCGATCGAGCACGTGAGCCGATACCTGGCACAGTTAGGCATGATATCAGCATCAGATCAGTTGCGCGTAAGGTTCTTTGCGCAATCTTTGACAGGACCAGCTTTTGGGTGGTACACTTCACTGCCACCTGATTCGATCCAGACCTGGAAGCAACTGGAAGAGCAGTTCCACATTCAGTACCATTCAGAAGCCACCGAGGCTGGCATTGCAGACCTGGCACAGGTGCGGCAAAAGCGAGGAGAAACGGTAGCCGAGTACATCCAACGCTTCAGGACTGTCAAGAACCGATGTTACTCAGCTCGGTTAACTGAGAAGGAAGCAGTCGAGCTGGCAGCGTTGGGTCTCGCAGCACCTATCAAAGATCTGGCTTTCCAAGTAGAGTACAACTCGTTGGCGCACATGGCCCAGAAGCTGACGATGTATGAGCAGCGCCACCCTGAGTTATACCAGGACAAGTTCAAACGTCCGATAGGCCTGGTCGATACAGAAGAAGAAGACCCCACGCAAGACCAGGAGGTGGCCGTGGCTGAATGGGCTCGGGGGGCAGATCCCGTAACCTGCAAATGGGTAAAACAGCAAGGGCCTGCAAAAGGGTTCGACTTCGATGTGAGCAAAGCTGAGCAAATATTCGATTTACTGCTGAAAGAAAAGCAGCTGAAGTTATCCGAAGGCCACAAAATCCCTACGGCTCAAGAGATGAACGGAAGACCGTACTGCAAGTGGCATCACTCGTTCACCCACAGCACCAATGACTGCAAAGAGCTACGTCGCCAGATCCAAACGGCAATAGAGCAGGGCCGTCTCATCCTGGGGCAATTCGCCATGAAAGTAGACACCAACCCGTTCCCCGGCGTCAACATGGTAGAACACAGCCACTCCACGAGGCGCCAGTTGGACTTCTCGTTCGATGTCAACATGGAAGGAACAGGGTACCACCATGGCACGTACAGGGAGGAAGGCGGTCGCTCTCACGGCAGAGTAAGAGAGGAGGCTGGTCCACGCGACCGGCCCAGCTACGACAGCAGGCAGTACTTAACTGAGGAACAAGTGAAAAGTGTGCGATATCAGAAACCACATTCCACGCATCTCCTTAACAAGTATGAGCGTCAGTATGACCAACGTCGCCGGCGCGACGGAGAAGATGAAGGATATGAGCACCTCGCTAGGGGACCGTCAAAAGAAAAAGAAGGTGCAGACAAGCATTGGGATTGTCCGTTCTTCAAGTATTGCTGGGACGCGGGAATGAGCCGATTGCCAACGATCGATAACTGCCCGGAATGCGGACAGCAGAAGGACGACACGGAGCCAGTGTCAGTGTTTAAGCGCCTAGGGCCTCTCCCACCTCAGAGCCGACGCAGGGAGTCGTCTCGAGCACAAGGTCTCAAGGAGCCAATGGATGACAAAGAGAAAGACAGGTATCACCGTCCAAGGTGGTGTCCCGACGGACTCAGACACACCCAAAAGCGTAGAGTGCAGCGGCTGCGTAACTTGGAGGAAGCCGAAGCGCAGTATCTCCACGCTCTAAAGAAAGCACGGCCCGATCTGGCCGTTAAAATTAGGCAGACCTTGAAAACGGAAGATCACCCGAAAAAGAAAGAGTGGCGCCCCAAACCGGTAAAAGCCGATGCAAAGACATCGGCTGGCACAAACATGGTATTCATACTTCCGTCAGAGTTCTGCGCCCCAAAAACCAACGAGCTACCAGTGGCACAGTTCGACTGCGGCCCACGGCCAGTTATCTTTGAGAAGCCACGTGAGAAGGGTTACAAAAATCTGAAAGCCCTGTACCTACGAGGTTACATCAATGGGCAACCTGTCAGCAAGATGTTAGTAGACACCGGAGCGGCAGTCAACATAATGCCATACTCCATGCTACGGCGTTTGGGACGCTCCACTGCAGATCTGATCAAAACCAACGTCACCTTAAGAGACTTCAACGGCCAGACTTCAGAAACGCAAGGCGTACTGAACGTGGACCTGTCCGTGGGCAGAAAAACCATCCCTACGTCATTCTTCGTCGTGGACAGCAAAAGCACCTACGCTGTCTTGTTAGGGAGAGATTGGATTCATGCTAACTGCTGCATCCCATCCACGATGCACCAGTGCCTAATACAGTGGGATGGAGATGAGGTGGAGGTCATTCATGCAGACGATTCCGTCGAGGTCTCCATTGCTGGCATGAACGTCTGGGAAGCAGAAGACCAAGAGCCGATCTCTGGAATCAGTCTAGACGGCTGTGAACGCATTGAGGCTACAAAAAACGGGGTGAGGCTGGTCTTATCCACCGGCCTGACAGAGTAGCAAAATCCACGACGGTACGTGGTACGGCCGATCCCTGCGATCGGCCACAAAAAACAAAAACCAGCAATCTTACGACGAGCAGATCATGCAGTCGTAGCAGGGAGATTCCCAGCCATTGTAAAACCATAAGGTGTAAACCGTCCTTGACTAATACAATCAAAAAGGGGGCCGATTCAGGCAATCGGCCCAAGTTATTTTTGTTAACCTCACCTACTGTTTGCCCTGTGCTTAGCATCGATTTGACAGGTGACGGAAAGCTAGGGTATGGATTTACATCTGCTGATGAACTAGAAGAGATTGACATCGGTCCTGGGGATAAGCCAAGACCAACATTTATCAGCAAGAAGTTGGATCCGAATCTGCGGGGTCCGATGATAGCTTTGTTGAAAGAATATCCAGATTGCTTTGCCTGGGATTATACAGAGATGCCCGGGCTAGACAGGAGCATCATCGAGCATCGACTCCCACTTAAAAAAGGTTTTCGGCCGTTCCAGCAGCGAGCACGACAGATGAAGGCCGAAATTTTGAAAGAAGTCAAGAAGGAGATCGAGAAAATGTTGGCAGCCGATTTAATCAGGCCATGCAGGTATGCTGAGTGGATTTCTAGCATCGTACCTGTAGAGAAAAAGGATGGCCGCTGGCGTGTTGCCATAGATTTTCGGGATCTCAATAGAGCCACTCCGAAGGATGAATATCCGATGCCAGTAGCAGAGACGTTAATCAACGCAGCTGCTGGTCATAAAATTTTGAGCTTCATGGATGGCAATGCCGGTTACAACCAAATTTTTATGGCTCCTGAAGATATACACAAGACTGCATTCAGAGTCCCAGGTTCGGTGGGGTTGTTTGAATATGTAGTCATGACGTTTGGACTAAAGAATGCCGGCGCCACATACCAAAGAGCAATGAATTACATCTTCCATGATCTGATCGGCAAGCTGGTGGAAATTTATATCGACGACGTGGTGGTCAAGTCAACTTCAGTACAAGGACACTTGGATGACCTGCGACACGTCCTGGACCGAACAAGAAGATTCGGGCTACGGATGAATCCAAAGAAGTGTGCCTTCGGTGTGACGGCCGGTCAGTTCTTGGGCTTCTTGGTCCATGAACGAGGAATCGAGATCGGCCTGAAAAGTCAGGAGGCAGTGCGAACAATGAAGCCACCTACCACGAAGAAAGAACTGCAGTCTCTCATCGGCAAGATCAACTTCGTCAGAAGATTCATCTCCAATCTGTCAGGAAGGATAGAGCCGTTCATGGGACTTGTAAAGATTAAATCTGATGAGGAGTTCAGCTGGGGGGCAGAACAACAATGAGCCTTCGACGAGATCAAATAATATCTGACGAAGCCGCCAGTATTGGTTCCGCCCCAGCCGGATAGGCCATTCTACATTTACTTGTCAGTAGCGGACACGTCCATCGCCTCAGTGGTGGTGCAAGTTTATGACGGGCTGGAGCGAGTGGTATTTTACATCAGTAGAAGGATGCTGGATGCAGAGACAAGGTATTCTGAGATCGACAAGTTGTGCCTCTGCCTGTTTTTCACCTGCACCAAGCTGCGCCACATTTTGCTATCAGCAGAAATTGTCATCGTCTGCAAATCAGACGTTATAAAGCACATGCTGTCGGCTCCTATGTTGAAAGGCCGACTGGGCAAATGGATGTTTGCATTATCGGAGTTTGACATCCGGTATCAACCCGCGAAAGCAGTTAAGGGGCAGGCATTGGCCGACCTTATCGCTGAAAGGATCAACACCAATATAGCAGCACTGTCTATACGAGCGTGGGCTATGTTCTTCGACGGATCGGTTTGTGACGATGGGTGCGGCATCGGCATGCTACTCGTGTCACCCCGGGGGGCAACATTTTCCTTCTCTATCAGGTTATCAGCCCCTCGCACCAACAACGTCGCTGAGTATGAGGCGATACGCAAGGGAATGGAGTTGCTCATCGAAGCTGGAGCGGAAGCAGTGGAAATTTTTGGAGACTCCAAGCTGGTGATTTCTCAACTCACGGAGGAATACAAGTGTGAGAGCGAGTCGCTCTTCCCATTATGGATGCAATGCCGTGAGCTGATGGCACAGTTCCGATACATAAACTTCACCTGGATCCCACGATCGCAAAATACCGAGGCCAATGATCTTGCACAAATGGCTTCAGGCTACAAGGACGTGGCAGAGGGAGCCGATGTGCAGGTGCAATTCCTGGACGCAGACGACTGGAGAGCCGATATCTTCAATTACTTGAAGGATTCGGCTCGGGGGGCACCTAAACGGATAAGATACAAGGCCATGAAGTATGTGCTCATTGGGGACGACATGTTTTACAGGACTCTAGAGGGGTTATTGCTCAAATGTCTGGGGACAGCTGAGGCCAATCGGCTCCTACACGAGGTACACGAAGGCGCTTGTGGAACTCACCAATCGGCTCACAAGATGAAGTGGTTGATCAGGCGATCAGGGTTTTATTGGCCTACCATGCTCGAGGACTGTTTTAAGTACTACAAAGGGTGTCAAGCATGTCAGAGATTTGGAAAAATTCAGATGGTACCCGCGTCAGCAATGAACCCCATCATCAAGCCTTGGCCATTCCGAGGTTGGGGCATGGATATGATCGGCAAGATCAATCCTCCGTCAAGCAAAGGCCACATGTGGATTTTGGCCATCACGGATTATTTCACCAAGTGGGTGGAAGCCGTCCCTATGAAGGAAGTAAGTTCAAAGGATGTCGTCGATTTTGTGAAAGAACACGTCATTCATAGGTTTGGGATTCCCCAGACTATCACGACCGATGGAGGTTCGGTCTTCACTTCTCACGAATTCAGAAAGTTCTGTGAGGACACAGGGATCAAGCTGATTCGATCATCTCCGTACTATGCTCAAGCAAATGGGCAAGCTGAAGCGTCCAACCAGAGCCTTATCAAGCTAATCAAGAGGAAAATCGATGAGCACCCTAGGCGTTGGCACGAGGTTTTGTCAGAGGCTTTATGGGCTTACCGCATGTCATGTCATGGAGCGATAAAAACCTCGCCGTACCATCTAGTCTATGGACAAGAAGCCGTATTGCCTTGGGAAATTACGGCTGGATTGAGACGTGTCACTTTTCAGAATGATCTAACGACTGAAGAATATGCAGCCTTGATGAGTGACAGCGTTGAAGATTTGACTGAGCTTAGGTTGTGGTCGCTTGAGAAAATCAAAGAGAACAAGGCCAAAGTAGCTCGTGCATACAACAAGAAGGTGAGGCCTAAGGAGTTCCATGTTGGCGATCTAGTATGGGAAGCGGTGTTGCCATTAGGGACTAAGGATGCAGCATATGGTAAATGGTCTCCAAATTGGCACGGGCCATACAGGGTAGATCAAGTTTTAAGAGGGAACGCGTACATGCTGGAGGAGCTGGATGGCGTGAAATTCCCAGTGGATGTCAACGGTCAGCATCTCAAGAAATATTTCCCAAGCATGTGGGATGATGGACAGTGAGATATGGGAGCCGATACACGAAATCGGCCAATAAAAAAAAATTATTATTATATATTTCCCAAGCACGTGGGATGATGGACAGTGAGATATGGGGGCCGATACATGAAATCGGCCAATAAAAGTATACAGCCGATGCACAGTCATCGACTTTAGAGGTTCAAAACTGTTACAAGCAGATGCCAGTTTACATAAACGAGCTACTGAAGAAATGCCTCGAAGGCTTGGAGGGCGTCAGCACGGACACGGTCCACCTCGGCGATCTCGGCTTCGTCATCTTCATCCTTGCCCGTCACTAACTACTTGTTCAGGGCACGTATTTCTGCCAGATCGGTCTTCAGTTCGGCTTTGAGGCTCTCTGCTTCATCTTGGGAGCGGGCGATGGAGGCTTCCTTGTCACGAATGAGTTGTTTTGTCACCCGGACCTTTTCTTCAAGATCTTCCAGCTCCTTTTTCAAAGATGCGAGCTCGGTGGTACTGACAGAGGTGTCAGTTTTGGCATCAAGGGACGCCTTTTTCTCATTGAGCTGCTGACATCTGTCGGCAATATTCGCCTTCAGCGGGAGTTGGGCACGGCGCAGGTTGATCCTTTCACGAGCTAGCTTCACCCTTGACCCGAAGAAGGACAAAGTTACGACGGGCCAAAGCTTCACCTGCAATGCTACTGGGAGTTGGTCCTGGATTTCAGCAAGAACGCCCTTCACCTCTTCAGAACCCTCGATCAGCTCCTCGATCGGGGAAGACAGTAAGGCTCTAAGTCGTTGGAATTGAGGTAGAACAGCCCTGGCTTGTGGTTCATCGGTGGCGACAGAGGGAGTTGGATCGATGGAGTCGGGATCAAAGGTCAGCAAGCCTGAAATGTCACCACCCTGGCAGCCCGAAAAGGCGTCAGTGTGCGTCCAACAGGGAAGAATAAAGCCGACAGAAGTTAACATACCTCTCCTAAGACCGAGGAGATAGCAGACGGCGAGGCGATCGGTTTGTGTGTGGTTGCTGGGGGCGTTACCAAAGTGGTAGCCATTTCATCTGCATTTTCGGGGATTGCCAGGTCTGGTTTGGCTAAAGGCGTCGGCGCGGCCCCTACCTTCCCACTAGAAGCCTTAGTTGTCTGCATGAAAGGTGATTAACCGATGTAAATGATGATGAACCGGCAGACAAAAGGGAGTAAGGGGCAAGAGCATAAAGGATGATGATTTTTCGGAACCTCTTGGCTCGATGAAGAAGCTTGTGGTCCTTTACGAGCTCTCTTGGGACCCACAGCTGGCCCGGCCTCGACTGGTGCTCGGGGGGCAGCAGGTTCAGGAACCGACCTTTTCCTGGAAGCCGATGGTGGCACATCTGGCTGGCTCGGGGTGATGGTCCTCTCAGAATCCGTTGGGCTCGATTCTCCCTCGTTGGGTTGTGTGTCCTCGTGGGATGTTTCTTCGACGGAAGCCTGCAAAAGAAGGAAGGCTGTTAGACACGAGCACATCTGCAAGAATGAAAGAATGAGAAGAATCGACCAAGACATGGATCAGCCTACATGCGAGCTTTCTGGAGAAGGGCTCCGGTGTCTCAAGGTCTTCCTGGCAGCTACATTCCTCGTCATCGTTCTTATCTTAGTGGGAACTCGAGGGGCAGCTGATGTTGAAGTTCCTTGCTTCTTAGAAGCCGATTGAGGTGTTATCGGCTGTTTCTGCATTATTACCTTTTTCAAAGGCGGCGAGTTTTTGCAGAAAAGAACCACAGGAGCTGGCGGAAAGAACTCAAAAGGGGAGCCATCACTGTGTGTGGGTTCAGGGCCATCTTGTTGCTGCAAAGGGAGAAATTGGGTTAGTAAAAGAGTCATTTATGAGCTGCATTAAGAAGATTTATAAGCATTGGTACCTGTTCCACGGGGATGTCATAATCGGCATCAAGGTGTTTCAGCAACGGTCCCAGAGCTTTCCTGAAAGCGTGGGTTTTCCACATCGACCACCAGTCCTCGAAGCCATCAGTTGACGAAGCGAAGGTGAGGTCATTTGGAATGGGTATGGTCAGAGCATCAAAGAAGGAGTAACACCTCTGACTGGTGAGAGGATCAGGCAGGTCGGCTCTGCACTCCGTAAGATGATGGAGAAAGAGATGGGGAGGTACTTGCCCAAGGCCAAATTGCCGGGCCACTATGACCGGCTGGTAGAATTCATACCCAGGCTTGATGATTCTGTTGGATGTACTCATACCAACTGGAAGGAAACAGGGACGAATCACAATGGAAAAGAGTTGCCGGGTGCTGGTGTCGTCGGCGAAGTTATCTAGCCTAAAGGAGAGTGGATTTTCGAAATGTTCAGATTCTTCCACGTAAGGGAAGAAGGTAGGATTGTCCAGACCTTGAAAGAAAGTGCTGAACCACTTGGCTGCTTCCTGAGGGGATAGTTTGCTGCCTGGCAGCCTGTACAAAGCTTGGCCATAACTAGTGCATCAGATCTGCTTCCCTTTGACATCGGGAAAGGTACAACTCGCCAAAAGGGGGAAGTTTGGGATGTGGTTCTGAAAGTACAGCTGAGCCCATAGTTGAATGAACCACCAAGGACCACCTGTTTTGACTGCTATGCCTGAGAACAGCTTGACAGACATCAACTGGAGATATCGATAGACCTCTCCAAGGAACAGTTTGCCGATGCCAAGTTGAGTACCTTTGGCCAGTTCGTGGGCTAGGGAGAGATAGTTCTTGGTTGGAGCAAGGGAAGGGCCACAGAATATGAAATGTTCCAGCCAGAAGTTGAGAAAGGCTGTATGTTCTTTCTCTGAGACAGGGCCCTTTGTCTTCATATGGCGTTGGAGGTAGGCACCCCAATTCGTACAGTCTGTTTTAGAAGACAGCTTGTAGGGAACTTTGGTCAGTTTAAAAGCAGAGGGGCTGGGTGATGTGACATCCAGGCCGGTGATCATCACCACGTCTAACAGGGTTGGTGACATAGGGCCATGGCCGAACATAAAGCAGTTCAGAGCGTCAGACCAGAAGTAGCCGATGGTTTTTAGAAGGTTCTCATGTTTCTCAAGAGGAGACAATGATAAATGCAAGGCATCGGCTATTCCTGTGGTTTCCCATTGGGATTGGTAAGCTCTAGCTACTCTACTGAACCAAGAGACCCAGTGTTCAGGGGGATTAGGCCAGGCTCGCAGACAGTCGGCCCAAGAGTTCAGATCTAGGTCTTGGCTTACGAAGGGGATTCTATTGGCTTCGCAAGAAATCAGATGAGCAGGGCTAGATTGTGTGCGAGGGCCAAGACAGAGGGAGTTTGGGAGAGAAGGATGCGGCAGCAGAATGTCTGAAACCTAGAAAATTTAATGGTGGAATAAGGCATTAATTCAGGTGTTCGCCATTAAGTCTAGCATCGTTTTCAGACTGCGAGGAGTAGGCGTACCTTCAGACCGGAGACCTCTGGGTTGGTGTTGGACGATTCCGCCATCTAGTTCGCCGGCGGAGATGGATCTGTGCAGTTGGGGATCGAGGGTTTTTGTCGCTGTGAGCTCGATCTGGTCAGTGGGCGATTGAAGATCTAGGTCGCCTTTTTGAAGAAGGTCGCAGGTTACCGTTTGAGACTGAAAAGCAGCCGCTTAGGTTTGCCTAAATATGCGACCAAGTTTTGACCTTGTCAACGTTTTTGGGAAAGCCGATGTCCATCGGCTCTTTGAGCTTTGACTTAGTTAACAGAGTAAGTGCAGTGTGGTAAAAGCCGATACAGCGTTATCGGCTTCTGGAGCATCGACCTATTTTGGCTATCGGCAAAATTGGGACGAAAAAAGCAATCTTCGAGAAACAGAGTTTCATTCATTCATTCAAAAGCTGATTGCTTACAAAAGGGCTGATTGATTACAAAAGGGAGCTTACTACTACTACTACTACTGGTTCCTAATCTAGAGGCCGAGGTCGTCGTCGCTGTCGTCGCCGCCGTCCTGTTCGCTGTCCTCAGCACTGCTGCCGGCGTCGTCTTCGCTGCTGCTGCTGAAGATGCCAGCGGGGGCCTCCTCGTCCTCGTCGTCGTCTTCGGTGTCCTCGCTGGACCCGGCGCGGAAGTACTTCACCGGCTGGTACTCCTCGGAGGAGGTGTCCTCCTCTTCCTCCTCCTCGTCGGAGGAGTCGACGCCGTCCCAGGACATGGCGTCGTCGGTGCTGTCTGCCTCCAGTTCCCCATCAGCGAGGAACTGCAGATCTTCCTCGCCGTCAGTCAAGGACGCGTCGTCCTCCGACCAAGCGGCGAAGTCCCAATCCCTCTCGTCCCACCATTGTGGGGCGAGAGTGTGGTACGCCGCCATCGGCGGGTGTTCTGGCATCGGCTCTCGGTCGCTCATTGAGTTGGAGGCTTGGAAGGACAGGCCAGATGAAGCGGAGGAGGCCATGGCGGAGAGAGAGGGTTTTTTCGGCGGAGGAGGAAGAAGGGTTTTTTTGTGGCTACTGGAGGAAGATGGGGACTGCGAACTGTTTAGGTGAATTTAAATAAGGGGAATAGTATGAAGCGGTTCAATGCTATAGCGGTTTCCCAGAATGCACTGCCGAAATTGTCAGATCATGCACTGCGAAGAAGTTCAGAAGACAGGGCATCATGATGAAGGGGTGGCGTGACGATTCCGTTCTGCAACGCATTCTGACGACGCGTAACCCGATACATAAAAAAAAGAGGAGAAGGGAAAAAACGGAGTGGTTTTGGAAATATTATTACCAAAACCAGGGGGCATGTGTTATCGCCATATTTTGGCCAAAGGAGGAGTTGGGCCGTGATCAAGATGGGCTTAGAAGATACGTATATGCAACGTGTTGTTGAATCGGCCTCGTGTGTTGATTTGGGCTAAATTGCCCGTGTATCTTATATTGTAATAGATTCCGTTTAGATTTAGGTAAGAGATAGAGTTGTAGAGTTATTCCAAAGACAGAAAGTCTCCGGACTATAACTATGTACCTAAGGTTATCGAGAAAAGAAGGACAATCACGTTCACAACAAACACAATCTCGGCGCATCGCCACCCCTTGTTTCTAGGGTTTTTCTCGGGTAAGTGCCATGCTGCCTAGATCGCATCTTGCGATCTAGGCAGTATCTACTTATGCGTTATCTGGTGTTACTCGTACTGAAGCCTTGTTGATGGCGAGTAACACTATTATCATAGATTTGTTTGGGTTAGCATCAGTGCTTTTCGCTATGATTGTTTAGTTATGCTACCTCTAGCTATCTCGCCGCCGTTGCACCTTTTCCCGGGTGTAAGGGTGGCATCTTGCTTGATCTTTATTTAAGTCGATTTGGTCTGTTATAGTTGTGCCTTGTTCTCCAAGGTTTAGTTTGATATCCACATGATCAGGCCTTGCAAACGGGTTGAACGATCCAGTAGTATGTAAGATATGGTTTACAAATCCAAGAGGGAGTGTTCCGGGAATTGACGTTACGTTGGTTTTTAGGCCTTCTCTAGGATTAGTTTTCTATTATCTTTTGTATCTACCAGGCTCAATTACGTGTAGGATGTTCCAGTCATGTAGTGAAAACATTAAACTGTCGTAGATCGATTTAACTTGTATTGATGAAGCAAAACCCCATGTTATAATAGATCTAATGCAGAACCATGGGATAATCGGCTCTGGGAGCCGATTCACAGGGAAACCTGGGAGCTGGTCACGGCTCGAATTTTACGTATACTTGTTTACCATGCAGGAAACCAATCGAAGCAATCCTTCACCTTCCTGACCAGGTATAGGTCAGGTGGCACGCCCTCGAACTAAGCCAGGGCGCGTGCCGGAGCTTTGCGGGCCGTTGCCCGAGGGACCAGGGCCCACCAGCAGTCCTGGGAGCCTCCCGGCTCTTCGTGTTGCCCGTCGCTGCTCGCCGGTGGGTTTTGGTAGGCAACACATTCTGGCACGCCCGGTGGGACATTTAACAACGTCTACATCAACATCCGACGCTGCGATGGACAACAGACCGGTCACGTACGATGAGCTGCCTGAGGAGCACAAGGCGAAGTATGATGACGTCAAGGCTCTCTTTGAAGCCGATCTCATCGGCTCTTTTGAGAGGACTCGTAAGCATGGCATCAGGTGGAAAGGGTTCTCACCCGAGGGTGCTCTTGATGAGGTGGATCTGTCTGTTCCTTCAGAAGAACGCACCAGAGCTCTGCGCCAGGAAGTCAACTACATGGTGGCTCATTCTCTTCACCGCCATTCTGAGAGCTTGGTAAACGCTTTCGAGCGGATCGCAGTTCGCGTAGTTCAGGAGATCATGAAACATCAGTACTCTCCGTCGGGGCCCACTCTGGGGACTCACCAGGGAGAAAGACCGCTCCAGGCCAGGCCACCGCTGCCATTCACACTTGCAGCCCCAGAGCCACCAGGGGCACCGGCGTACGTCGTCTACAAGGTCGGAGGCGACCCTGGCGATTGCCAATTCCTGTGCGAACCGCCTAAAGAAATCCCACATGGATACGTGTGCACCTACGTGCCAGACTGCAACAGCTTGACGCGCACGAACCAGTTTGCAACTGCAGGGATTGCTGGGGCAGGAGTCTCTGGAGCAGGGGCTTCGGGAGCAGGTGTTTCTGGAGCAGGAATCTCTGGGATGGACGCCGACAAACAGGCGTGGCTAGCCAAGTATGCCACTGGAACGAGTCATGAGAATCTAGCCCCTGCAGCCCAAACAACGGAACAAATCCGTACCATCTTGAGAGACCAGTTCGGCTTCGTGCCGAAGAGAAGGACAATCTGCTATTCAAAGCCGTATCCCAACGAGTTTGACCTGATCCCGCTGCCACCCAAGTATCGGCTCCCTGAGTTCTCGAGATTTAGCGGGTCAGAAGGGTCGAGTTCGATCGAGCACGTGAGCCGATACCTGGCACAGTTAGGCATGATATCAGCATCAGATCAGTTGCGCGTAAGGTTCTTTGCGCAATCTTTGACAGGACCAGCTTTTGGGTGGTACACTTCACTGCCACCTGATTCGATCCAGACCTGGAAGCAACTGGAAGAGCAGTTCCACATTCAGTACCATTCAGAAGCCACCGAGGCTGGCATTGCAGATCTGGCACAGGTGCGGCAAAAGCGAGGAGAAACGGTAGCCGAGTACATCCAACGCTTTAGGACTGTCAAGAACCGATGTTACTCAGCTCGGTTAACTGAGAAGGAAGCAGTCGAGCTGGCAGCGTTGGGTCTCGCAGCACCTATCAAAGATCTGGCTTTCCAAGTAGAGTACAACTCGTTGGCGCACATGGCCCATAAGCTGACGATGTATGAGCAGCGCCACCCTGAGTTATACCAGGACAAGTTCAAACGTCCGATAGGCCTGGTCAATACAGAAGAAGAAGACCCCACGCAAGACCAGGAGGTGGCCGTGGCTGAATGGGCTCGGGGGGCAGATCCCGTAACCTGCAAATGGGTAAAACAGCAAGGGCCTGCAAAAGGGTTCGACTTCGATGTGAGCAAAGCTGAGCAAATATTCGATTTACTGCTGAAAGAAAAGCAGCTGAAGTTACCCGAAGGCCACAAAATCCCTACGGCTCAAGAGATGAACGGAAGACCGTACTGCAAGTGGCATCACTCGTTCACCCACAGCACCAATGACTGCAAAGAGCTACGTCGCCAGATCCAAACGGCAATAGAGCAGGGCCGTCTCATCCTGGGGCAATTCGCCATGAAAGTAGATACCAACCCGTTCCCCGGCGTCAACATGGTAGAACACAGCCACTCCACGAGGCGCCAGTTGGACTTCTCGTTCGATGTCAACATGGAAGGAACAGGGTACCACCATGGCACGTACAGGGAGGAAGGCGGTCGCTCTCACGGCAGAGTAAGAGAGGAGGCTGGTCCACGCGACCGGCCCAGCTACGACAGCAGGCAGTACTTAACTGAGGAACAAGTGAAAAGTGTGCGATATCAGAAACCACATTCCACGCATCTCCTTAACAAGTATGAGCGTCAGTATGACCAACGTCGCCGGCGCGACGGAGAAGATGAAGGATATGAGCACCTCGCTAGGGGACCGTCAAAAGAAAAAGAAGGTGCAGACAAGCATTGGGATTGTCCGTTCTTCAAGTATTGCTGGGACGCGGGAATGAGCCGATTGCCTACGATCGATAACTACCCGGAATGCGGACAGCAGAAGGACGACACGGAGCCAGTGTCAGTGTTTAAGCGCCTAGGGCCTCTCCCACCTCAGAGCCGACGCAGGGAGTCGTCTCGAGCACAAGGTCTCAAGGAGCCAATGGATGACAAAGAGAAAGACAGGTATCACCGTCCAAGGTGGTGTCCCGACGGACTCAGACACACCCAAAAGCGTAGAGTGCAGCGGCTGCGTAACTTGGAGGAAGCCGAAGCGCAGTATCTCCACGCTCTAAAGAAAGCACGGCCCGATCTGGCCGTTAAAATTAGGCAGACCTTGAAAACGGAAGATCACCCGAAAAAGAAAGAGTGGCGCCCCAAACCGGTAAAAGCCGATGCAAAGACATCGGCTGGCACAAACATGGTATTCATACTTCCGTCAGAGTTCTGCGCCCCAAAAACCAACGAGCTACCAGTGGCACAGTTCGACTGCGGCCCACGGCCAGTTATCTTTGAGAAGCCACGTGAGAAGGGTTACAAACATCTGAAAGCCCTGTACCTACGAGGTTACATCAATGGGCAACCTGTCAGCAAGATGTTAGTAGACACCGGAGCGGCAGTCAACATAATGCCATACTCCATGCTACGGCGTTTGGGACGCTCCACTGCAGATCTGATCAAAACCAACGTCACCTTAAGCGACTTCAACGGCCAGACTTCAGAAACGCAAGGCGTACTGAACGTGGACCTGACCGTGGGCAGAAAAACCATCCCTACGTCATTCTTCGTCGTGGACAGCAAAAGCACCTACGCTGTCTTGTTAGGGAGAGATTGGATTCATGCTAACTGCTGCATCCCATCCACGATGCACCAGTGCCTAATACAGTGGGATGGAGATGAGGTGGAGGTCATTCATGCAGACGATTCCGTCGAGGTCTCCATTGCTGGCATGAACGTCTGGGAAGCAGAAGACCAAGAGCCGATCTCTGGAATCAGTCTAGACGGCTGTGAACGCATTGAGGCTACAAAAAACGGGGTGAGGCTGGTCTTATCCACCGGCCTGACAGAGTAGCAAAATCCACGACGGTACGTGGTACGGCCGATCCCTGCGATCGGCCACAAAAAACAAAAACCAGCAATCTTACGACGAGCAGATCATGCAGTCGTAGCAGGGAGATTCCCAGCCATTGTAAAACCATAAGGTGTAAACCGTCCTTGACTAATACAATCAAAAAGGGGGCCGATTCAGGCAATCGGCCCAAGTTATTTTTGTTAACCTCACCTACTGTTTGCCCTGTGCTTAGCATCGATTTGACAGGTGACGGAAAGCTAGGGTATGGATTTACATCTGCTGATGAACTAGAAGAGATTGACATCGGTCCTGGGGATAAGCCAAGACCAACATTTATCAGCAAGAAGTTGGATCCGAATCTGCGGGGTCCGATGATAGCTTTGTTGAAAGAATATCCAGATTGCTTTGCCTGGGATTATACAGAGATGCCCGGGCTAGACAGGAGCATCATCGAGCATCGACTCCCACTTAAAAAAGGTTTTCGACCGTTCCAGCAGCGAGCACGACAGATGAAGGCCGAAATTTTGAAAGAAGTCAAGAAGGAGATCGAGAAAATGTTGGCAGCCGATTTAATCAGGCCATGCAGGTATGCTGAGTGGATTTCTAGCATCGTACCTGTAGAGAAAAAGGATGGCCGCTGGCGTGTTGCCATAGATTTTCGGGATCTCAATAGAGCCACTCCGAAGGATGAATATCCGATGCCAGTAGCAGAGACGTTAATCAACGCAGCTGCTGGTCATAAAATTTTGAGCTTCATGGATGGCAATGCCGGTTACAACCAAATTTTATGGCTCCGGAAGATATACACAAGACTGCATTCAGAGTCCAAGGTTCGGTGGGTTGTTTGAATATGTAGTCATGACGTTTGTACTAAAGAATGCCGGCGTCACATACCAAAGAGCAATGAATTACATCTTCCATGATCTGATCGGCAAGCTGGTGGAAATTTATATCGACGACGTGGTGGTCAAGTCAACTTCAGTACAAGGACACTTGGATGACCTGCGACACGTCCTGGACCGAACAAGAAGATTCGGGCTACGGATGAATCCAAAGAAGTGTGCCTTCGGTGTGACGGCCGGTCAGTTCTTGGGCTTCTTGGTCCATGAACGAGGAATCGAGATCGGCCTGAAAAGTCAGGAGGCAGTGCGAACAATGAAGCCACCTACCACGAAGAAAGAACTGCAGTCTCTCATCGGCAAGATCAACTTCGTCAGAAGATTCATCTCCAATCTGTCAGGAAGGATAGAGCCGTTCATGGGACTTGTAAAGATTAAATCTGATGAGGAGTTCAGCTGGGGGGCAGAACAACAACGAGCCTTCGACGAGATCAAAGAATATCTGACGAAGCCGCCAGTATTGGTTCCGCCCCAGCCGGATAGGCCATTCTACATTTACTTGTCAGTAGCGGACACGTCCATCGCCTCATTGGTGGTGCAAGTTTATGACGGGCTGGAGCGAGTGGTATTTTACATCAGCAGAAGGATGCTGGATGCAGAGACAAGGTATTCTGAGATCGACAAGTTGTGCCTCTGCCTGTTTTTCACCTGCACCAAGCTGCGCCACATTTTGCTATCAGCAGAAATTGTCATCGTCTGCAAATCAGACGTTATAAAGCACATGCTGTCGGCTCCTATGTTGAAAGGCCGACTGGGCAAATGGATGTTTGCATTATCGTAGTTTGACATCCGGTATCAACCCGCGAAAGCAGTTAAGGGGCAGGCATTGGCCGACCTTATCGCTGAAAGGATCAACACCAATATAGCAGCACTGTCTATACGAGCGTGGGCTATGTTCTTCGACGGATCGGTTTGTGACGATGGGTGCGGCATCGGCATGCTACTCGTGTCACCCCGGGGGGCAACATTTTCCTTCTCTATCAGGTTATCAGCCCCTCGCACCAACAACGTCGCTGAGTATGAGGCGATACGCAAGGGAATGGAGTTGCTCATCGAAGCTGGAGCGGAAGCAGTGGAAATTTTTGGAGACTCCAAGCTGGTGATTTCTCAACTCACGGAGGAATACAAGTGTGAGAGCGAGTCGCTCTTCCCATTATGGATGCAATGCCGTGAGCTGATGGCACAGTTCCGATACATAAACTTCACCTGGATCCCACGATCGCAAAATACCGAGGCCAATGATCTTGCACAAATGGCTTCAGGCTACAAGGACGTGGCAGAGGGAGCCGATGTGCAGGTGCAATTCCTGGACGCAGACGACTGGAGAGCCGATATCTTCAATTACTTGAAGGATTCGGCTCGGGGGGCACCTAAACGGATAAGATACAAGGCCATGAAGTATGTGCTCATTGGGGACGACATGTTTTACAGGACTCTAGAGGGGTTATTGCTCAAATGTCTGGGGACAGCTGAGGCCAATCGGCTCCTACACGAGGTACACGAAGGCGCTTGTGGAACTCACCAATCGGCTCACAAGATGAAGTGGTTGATCAGGCGATCAGGGTTTTATTGGCCTACCATGCTCGAGGACTGTTTTAAGTACTACAAAGGGTGTCAAGCATGTCAGAGATTTGGAAAAATTCAGATGGTACCCGCGTCAGCAATGAACCCCATCATCAAGCCTTGGCCATTCCGAGGTTGGGGCATGGATATGATCGGCAAGATCAATCCTCCGTCAAGCAAAGGCCACATGTGGATTTTGGCCATCACGGATTATTTCACCAAGTGGGTGGAAGCCGTCCCTATGAAGGCAGTAAGTTCAAAGGATGTCGTCGATTTTGTGAAAGAACACGTCATTCATAGGTTTGGGATTCCCCAGACTATCACGACCGATGGAGGTTCGGTCTTCACTTCTCACGAATTCAGAAAGTTCTGTGAGGACACAGGGATCAAGCTGATTCGATCATCTCCGTACTATGCTCAAGCAAATGGGCAAGCTGAAGCGTCCAACCAGAGCCTTATCAAGCTGATCAAGAGGAAAATCGATGAGCACCCTAGGCGTTGGCACGAGGTTTTGTCAGAGGCTTTATGGGCTTACCGCATGTCATGTCATGGAGCGATAAAAACCTCGCTGTACCATCTAGTCTATGGACAAGAAGCCGTATTGCCTTGGGAAATTACGGCTGGATCGAGACGTGTCACTTTTCAGAACGATCTAACGACTGAAGAATATGCAGCCTTGATGAGTGACAGCGTTGAAGATTTGACTGAGCTTAGGTTGTGGTCGCTTGAGAAAATCAAAGAGAACAAGGCCAAAGTAGCTCGTGCATACAACAAGAAGGTGAGGCCTAAGGAGTTCCATGTTGGCGATCTGGTATGGGAAGCGGTGTTGCCATTAGGGACTAAGGATGCAGCATATGGTAAATGGTCTCCAAATTGGCACGGGCCATACAGGGTAGATCAAGTTTTAAGAGGGAACGCGTACATGCTGGAGGAGCTGGATGGCGTGAAATTCCCAGTGGATGTCAACGGTCAGCATCTCAAGAAATATTTCCCAAGCATGTGGGATGATGGACAGTGAGATATGGGAGCCGATACACGAAATCGGCCAATAAAAAAAAATTTATTATTATATATTTCCCAAGCACGTGGGATGATGGACAGTGAGATATGGGGGCCGATACATGAAATCGGCCAATAAAAGTATACAGCCGATGCACAGTCATCGACTTTAGAGGTTCAAAACTGTTACAAGCAGATGCCAGTTTACATAAACGAGCTACTGAAGAAATGCCTCGAAGGCTTGGAGGGCGTCAGCACGGACACGGTCCACCTCGGCGATCTCGGCTTCGTCATCTTCATCCTTGCCCGTCACTAACTGCTTGTTCAGGGCACGTATTTCTGCCAGATCGGTCTTCAGTTCGGCTTTGAGGCTCTCTGCTTCATCTTGGGAGCGGGCGATGGAGGCTTCCTTGTCACGAATGAGTTGTTTTGTCACCCGGACCTTTTCTTCAAGATCTTCCAGCTCCTTTTTCAAAGATGCGAGCTCGGTGGTACTGACAGAGGTGTCAGTTTTGGCATCAAGGGACGCCTTTTTCTCATTGAGCTGCTGACATCTGTCGGCAATATTCGCCTTCAGCGGGAGTTGGGCACGGCGCAGGTTGATCCTTTCACGAGCTAGCTTCACCCTTGACCCGAAGAAGGACAAAGTTACGACGGGCCAAAGCTTCACCTGCAATGCTACTGGGAGTTGGTCCTGGATTTCAGCAAGAACGCCCTTCACCTCTTCAGAACCCTCGATCAGCTCCTCTATCGGGGAAGACAGTAAGGCTCTAAGTCGTTGGAATTGAGGTAGAACAGCCCTGGCTTGTGGTTCATCGGTGGCGACAGAGGGAGTTGGATCGATGGAGTCGGGATCAAAGGTCAGCAAGCCTGAAATGTCACCACCCTGGCAGCCCGAAAAGGCGTCAGTGTGCGTCCAACAGGGAAGAATAAAGCCGACAGAAGTTAACATACCTCTCCTAAGACCGAGGGGATAGCAGACGGCGAGGCGATCTGTTTGTGTGTGGTTGCTGGGGGCGTTACCAAAGTGGTAGCCATTTCATCTGCATTTTCGGGGATTGCCAGGTCTGGTTTGGCTAAAGGCGTCGGCGCGGCCCCTACCTTCCCACTAGAAGCCTCAGTTGTCTGCATGAAAGGTGATTAACCGATGTAAATGATGATGAACCGGCAGACAAAAGGGAGTAAGGGGCAAGAGCATAAAGGATGATGATTTTTCGGAACCTCTTGGCTCGATGAAGAAGCTTGTGGTCCTTTACGAGCTCTCTTGGGACCCACAGCTGGCCCGGCCTCGACTGGTGCTCGGGGGGCAGCAGGTTCAGGAACCGACCTTTTCCTGGAAGCCGATGGTGGCACATCTGGCTGGCTCGGGGTGATGGTCCTCTCAGAATCCGTTGGGCTCGATTCTCCCTCGTTGGGTTGTGTGTCCTCGTGGGATGTTTCTTCGACGGAAGCCTGCAAAAGAAGGAAGGCTGTTAGACACGAGCACATCTGCAAGAATGAAAGAATGAGAAGAATCGACCAAGACATGGATCAGCCTACATGCGAGCTTTCTGGAGAAGGGCTCCGGTGTCTCAAGGTCTTCCTGGCAGCTACATTCCTCGTCATCGTTCTTATCTTAGTGGGAACTCGAGGGGCAGCTGATGTTGAAGTTCCTTGCTTCTTAGAAGCCGATTGAGGTGTTATCGGCTGTTTCTGCATTATTACCTTTTTCAAAGGCGGCGAGTTTTTGCAGAAAAGAACCACAGGAGCTGGCGGAAAGAACTCAAAAGGGGAGCCATCACTGTGTGTGGGTTCAGGGCCATCTTGTTGCTGCAAAGGGAGAAATTGGGTTAGTAAAAGAGTCATTTATGAGCTGCATTAAGAAGATTTATAAGCAGTGGTACCTGTTCCACGGGGATGTCATAATCGGCATCAAGGTGTTTCAGCAACGGTCCCAGAGCTTTCCTGAAAGCGTGGGTTTTCCACATCGACCACCAGTCCTCGAAGCCATCAGTTGACGAAGCGAAGGTGAGGTCATTTGGAATGGGTATGGTCAGAGCATCAAAGAAGGAGTAACACCTCTGACTGGTGAGAGGATCAGGCAGGTCGGCTCTGCACTCCGTAAGATGATGGAGAAAGAGATGGGGAGGTACTTGCCCAAGGCCAAATTGCCGGGCCACTATGACCGGCTGGTAGAATTCATACCCAGGCTTGATGATTCTGTTGGATGTACTCATACCAACTGGAAGGAAACAGGGACGAATCACAATGGAAAAGAGTTGCCGGGTGCTGGTGTCGTCGGCGAAGTTATCTAGCCTAAAGGAGAGTGGATTTTCGAAATGTTCAGATTCTTCCACGTAAGGGAAGAAGGTAGGATTGTCCAGACCTTGAAAGAAAGTGCTGAACCACTTGGCTGCTTCCTGAGGGGATAGTTTGCTGCCTGGCAGCCTGTACAAAGCTTGGCCATAACTAGTGCATCAGATCTGCTTCCCTTTGACATCGGGAAAGGTACAACTCGCCAAAAGGGGGAAGTTTGGGATGTGGTTCTGAAAGTACAGCTGAGCCCATAGTTGAATGAACCACCAAGGACCACCTGTTTTGACTGCTATGCCTGAGAACAGCTTGACAGACATCAACTGGAGATATCGATAGACCTCTCCAAGGAACAGTTTGCCGATGCCAAGTTGAGTACCTTTGGCCAGTTCGTGGGCTAGGGAGAGATAGTTCTTGGTTGGAGCAAGGGAAGGGCCACAGAATATGAAATGTTCCAGCCAGAAGTTGAGAAAGGCTGTATGTTCTTTCTCTGAGACAGGGCCCTTTGTCTTCATATGGCGTTGGAGGTAGGCACCCCAATTCGTACAGTCTGTTTTAGAAGACAGCTTGTAGGGAACTTTGGTCAGTTTAAAAGCAGAGGGGCTGGGTGATGTGACATCCAGGCCGGTGATCATCACCACGTCTAACAGGGTTGGTGACATAGGGCCATGGCCGAACATAAAGCAGTTCAGAGCGTCAGACCAGAAGTAGCCGATGGTTTTTAGAAGGTTCTCATGTTTCTCAAGAGGAGACAATGATAAATGCAAGGCATCGGCTATTCCTGTGGTTTCCCATTGGGATTGGTAAGCTCTAGCTACTCTACTGAACCAAGAGACCCAGTGTTCAGGGGGATTAGGCCAGGCTCGCAGACAGTCGGCCCAAGAGTTCAGATCTAGGTCTTGGCTTACGAAGGGGATTCTATTGGCTTCGCAAGAAATCAGATGAGCAGGGCTAGATTGTGTGCGAGGGCCAAGACAGAGGGAGTTTGGGAGAGAAGGATGCGGCAGCAGAATGTCTGAAACCTAGAAAATTTAATGGTGGAATAAGGCATTAATTCAGGTGTTCGCCATTAAGTCTAGCATCGTGTTCAGACTGCGAGGAGTAGGCGTACCTTCAGACCGGAGACCTCTGGGTTGGTGTTGGACGATTCCGCCATCTAGTTCGCCGGCGGAGATGGATCTGTGCAGTTGGGGATCGAGGGTTTTTGTCGCTGTGAGCTCGATCTGGTCAGTGGGCGATTGAAGATCTAGGTCGCCTTTTTGAAGAAGGTCGCAGGTTACCGTTTGAGACTGAAAAGCAGCCGCTTAGGTTTGCCTAAATATGCGACCAAGTTTTGACCTTGTCAACGTTTTTGGGAAAGCCGATGTCCATCGGCTCTTTGAGCTTTGACTTAGTTAACGGAGTAAGTGCAGTGTGGTAAAAGCCGATACAGCGTTATCGGCTTCTGGAGCATCGACCTATTTTGGCTATCGGCAAAATTGGGACGAAAAAAGCAATCTTCGAGAAACAGAGTTAGTTTCATTCATTCAAAAGCTGATTGATTACAAAAGGGCTGATTGATTACAAAAGGGAGCTTACTACTACTACTACTACTACTGGTTCCTAATCTAGAGGCCGAGGTCGTCGTCGCTGTCGTCGCCGCCGTCCTGTTCGCTGTCCTCAGCACTGCTGCCGGTGTCGTCTTCGCTGCTGCTGCTGAAGATGCTAGCGGGGGCCTCCTCGTCCTCGTCGTCGTCTTCGGTGTCCTCGCTGGACCCGGCGCGGAAGTACTTCACCGGCTGGTACTCCTCGGAGGAGGTGTCCTCCTCTTCCTCCTCCTCGTCGGAGGAGTCGACGCCGTCCCAGGACATGGCGTCGTCGGTGCTGTCTGCCTCCAATTCCCCATCAGCGAGGAACTGCAGATCTTCCTCGCCGTCAGTCAAGGACGCGTCGTCCTCCGACCAAGCGGCGAAGTCCCAATCCCTCTCGTCCCACCATTGTGGGGCGAGAGTGTGGTACGCCGCCATCGGCGGGTGTTCTGGCGTCGGCTCTCGGTCGCTCATTGAGTTGGAGGCTTGGGAGGACAGGCCAGATGAAGCGGAGGAGGCCATGGCGGAGAAAGAGGGTTTTTTCGGCGGAGGAGGAAGAAGGGTTTTTTTGTGGCTACTGGAGGAAGATGGGGACTGCGAACTGTTTAGGTGAATTTAAATAAGGGGAATAGTATGAAGCGGTTCAATGCTATAGCGGTTTCCCAGAATGCACTGCCGAAATTGTTAGATCATGCACTGCGAAGAAGTTGAGAAGACAGGGCATCATGATGAAGGGGTGGCGTGACGATTCCGTTCTGCAACGCATTCTGACGACGCGTAACCCGATACAGAAAAAAAAGAGGAGAAGGGAAAAAACGGAGTGGTTTTGGAATTATTATTACCAAAACCAGGGGGGCATGTGTTATCGCCATATTTTGGCCAAAGGAGGAGTTGGGCCATGATCAAGATGGGCTTAGAAGATACGTATATGCAACGTGTTGTTGAATCGGCCTCGTGTGTTGATTTGGGCTAAATTGCCCGTGTATCTTATATTGTAATAGATTCCGTTTAGATTTAGGTAAGAGATAGAGTTGTAGAGTTATTCCAAAGACAGAAAGTCTCCGGACTATAAATATGTACCTAAGGTTATCGAGAAAAGAAGGACAATCATGTTCACAACAAACACAATATCGGCGCATCGCCACCCCTTGTTTCTAGGGTTTTTCTCGGGTAAGTGCCATGCTGCCTAGATCGCATCTTGCGATCTAGGCAGTATCTACTTATGCGTTATCTGGTGTTACTCGTACTGAAGCCTTGTTGATGGCGAGTAACACTATTATCATAGATTTGTTTGGGTTAGCATCAGTACTTTTCTCTATGATTGTTTAGTTATGCTACCTCTAGCTATCTCGCCGCCGTTGCACCTTTTCCCGGGTGTAAGGGTGGCATCTTGCTTGATCTTTATTTAAGTCGATTTGGTCTGTTATAGTTGTGCCTTGTTCTCTAAGGTTTAGTTTGATATCCACATGATCAGGCCTTGCAAACGGGTTGAACGATCCAGTAGTATGTAAGATATGATTTACCAATCCAAGAGGGGGTGTTCCGGGAATTGACGTTACGTTGGTTTTTAGGCCTTCTCTAGGATTAGTTTTCTATTATCTTTTGTATCTACCAGGCTCAATTACGTGTAGGATGTTCCAGTCATGTAGTGAAAACATTAAACTGTCGTAGATCGATTTAACTTGTATTGATGAAGCAAAACCCCATGTTATAATAGATCTAATGCAGAACCATGGGATAATCGGCTCTGGGAGCCGATTCACAGGGAAACCTGGGAGCCGGTCACGGCTCGAATTTTACGTATACTTGTTTACCATGCAGGAAACCAATCGAAGCAATCCTTCACCTTCCTGACCAGGTATAGGTCAGGTGGCACGCCCTCGAACTAAGCCAGGGCGCGTGCCGGAGCTTTGCGGGCCGTTGCCCGAGGGACCAGGGCCCACCAGCAGTCCTGGGAGCCTCCCGGCTCTTCGTGTTGCCCGTCGCTGCTCGCCGGTGGGTTTTGGTAGGCAACACATTCTGGCACGCCCGGTGGGACATTTAACAACGTCTACATCAACATCGGACGCTGCGATGGACAACAGACCGGTCACGTACGATGAGCTGCCTGAGGAGCACAAGGCGAAGTATGATGACGTCAAGGCTCTCTTTGAAGCCGATCTCATCGGCTCTTTTGAGAGGACTCGTAAGCATGGCATCAGGTGGAAAGAGTTATCACCCGAGGGTGCTCTTGATGAGGTGGATCTGTTTGTTCCTTCAGAAGAACGCACCAGAGCTCTGCGCCAGGAAGTCAACTACATGGTGGCTCATTCTCTTCACCGCCATTCTAAGAGCTTGGTAAACGCTTTCGAGCGGATCGCAGTTCGCGTAGTTCAGGAGATCATGAAACATCAGTACTCTCCGTCGGGGCCCACTCTGGGGACTCACCAGGGAGAAAGACCGCTCCAGGCCAGGCCACCGCTGCCATTCACACTTGCAGCCCCAGAGCCACCAGGGGCACCGGCGTACGTCGTCTACAAGGTCGGAGGCGACCCTGGCGATTGCCAATTCCTGTGCGAACCGCCTAAAGAAATCCCACATGGATACGTGTGCACCTACGTGCCAGACTGCAACAGCTTGACGCGCACGAACCAGTTTGCAACCGCAGGGATTGCTGGGGCAGGAGTCTCTGGAGCAGGGGCTTCGGGAGCAGGTGTTTCTGGAGCAGGAATCTCTGGGATGGACGCCGACAAACAGGCGTGGCTAGCCAAGTATGCCACTGGAACGAGTCATGAGAATCTAGCCCCTGCAGCCCAAACAACGGAACAAATCCGTACCATCTTGAGAGACCAGTTCGGCTTCGTGCCGAAGAGAAGGACAATCGGCTATTCAAAGCCGTATCCCAACGAGTTTGACCTGATCCCGCTGCCACCCAAGTATCGGCTCCCTGAGTTCTCGACATTTAGCGGGTCAGAAGGGTCGAGTTCGATCGAGCACATGAGCCGATACCTGGCATAGTTAGGCATGATATCAGCATCAGATCAGTTGCGCGTAAGGTTCTTTGCGCAATCTTTGACAGGACCAGCTTTTGGGTGGTACACTTCACTGCCACCTGATTCGATCCAGACCTGGAAGCAACTGGAAGAGCAGTTCCACATTCAGTACCATTCAGAAGCCACCGAGGCTGGCATTGCAGACCTGGCACAGGTGCGGCAAAAGCGAGGAGAAACGGTAGCCGAGTACATCCAACGCTTCAGGACTGTCAAGAACCGATGTTACTCAGCTCGGTTAACTGAGAAGGAAGCAGTCGAGCTGGCAGCGTTGGGTCTCGCAGCACCTATCAAAGATCTGACTTTCCAAGTAGAGTACAACTCGTTGGCGCACATGGCCCAGAAGCTGACGATGTATGAGCAGCGCCACCCTGAGTTATACCAGGACAAGTTCAAACGTCCGATAGGCCTAGTCGATACAGAAGAAGAAGACCCCACGCAAGACCAGGAGGTGGCCGTGGCTGAATGGGCTCGGGGGGCAGATCCCGTAACCTGCAAATGGGTAAAACAGCAAGGGCCTGCAAAAGGGTTCGACTTCGATGTGAGCAAAGCTGAGCAAATATTCGATTTACTGCTGAAAGAAAAGCAGCTGAAGTTACCCGAAGGCCACAAAATCCCTACGGCTCAAGAGATGAACGGAAGACCGTACTGCAAGTGGCATCACTCGTTCACCCACAGCACCAATGACTGCAAAGAGCTACGTCGCCAGATCCAAACGGCAATAGAGCAGGGCCGTCTCATCCTGGGGCAATTCGCCATGAAAGTAGACACCAACCCGTTCCCCGGCGTCAACATGGTAGAACACAGCCACTCCACGAGGCGCCAGTTGGACTTCTCGTTCGATGTCAACATGGAAGGAACAGGGTACCACCATGGCACGTACAGGGAGGAAGGCGGTCGCTCTCACGGCAGAGTAAGAGAGGAGGCTGGTCCACGCGACCGGCCCAGCTACGACAGCAGGCAGTACTTAACTGAGGAACAAGTGAAAAGTGTGCGATATCAGAAACCACATTCCACGCATCTCCTTAACAAGTATGAGCGTCAGTATGACCAACGTCGCCGGCGCGACGGAGAAGATGAAGGATATGAGCACCTCGCTAGGGGACCGTCAAAAGAAAAAGAAGGTGCAGACAAGCATTGGGATTGTCCGTTCTTCAAGTATTGCTGGGACGCGGGAATGAGCCGATTGCCTACGATCGATAACTGCCCGGAATGCGGACAGCAGAAGGACGACACGGAGCCAGTGTCAGTGTTTAAGCGCCTAGGGACTCTCCCACCTCAGAGCCGACGCAGGGAGTCGTCTCGAGCACAAGGTCTCAAGGAGCCAATGGATGACAAAGAGAAAGACAGGTATCACCGTCCAAGGTGGTGTCCCGACGGACTCAGACACACCCAAAAGCGTAGAGTGCAGCGGCTGCGTAACTTGGAGGAAGCCGAAGCGCAGTATCTCCACGCTCTAAAGAAAGCACGGCCCGATCTGGCCGTTAAAATTAGGCAGACCTTGAAAACGGAAGATCACCCGAAAAAGAAAGAGTGGCGCCCCAAACCGGTAAAAGCCGATGCAAAGACATCGGCTGGCACAAACATGGTATTCATACTTCCGTCAGAGTTCTGCGCCCCAAAAACCAACGAGCTACCAGTGGCACAGTTCGACTGCGGCCCACGGCCAGTTATCTTTGAGAAGCCACGTGAGAAGGGTTACAAACATCTGAAAGCCCTGTACCTACGAGGTTACATCAATGGGCAACCTGTCAGCAAGATGTTAGTAGACACCGGAGCGGCAGTCAACATAATGCCATACTCCATGCTACGGCGTTTGGGACGCTCCACTGCAGATCTGATCAAAACCAACGTCACCTTAAGCGACTTCAACGGCCAGACTTCAGAAACGCAAGGCGTACTGAACGTGGACCTGATCGTGGGCAGAAAAACCATCCCTACGTCATTCTTCGTCGTGGACAGCAAAAGCACCTACGCTGTCTTGTTAGGGAGAGATTGGATTCATGCTAACTGCTGCATCCCATCCACGATGCACCAGTGCCTAATACAGTGGGATGGAGATGAGGTGGAGGTCATTCATGCAGACGATTCCGTCGAGGTCTCCATTGCTGGCATGAACGTCTGGGAAGCAGAAGACCAAGAGCCGATCTCTGGAATCAGTCTAGACGGCTGTGAACGCATTGAGGCTACAAAAAACGGGGTGAGGCTGGTCTTATCCACCGGCCTGACAGAGTAGCAAAATCCACGACGGTACGTGGTACGGCCGATCCCTGCGATCGGCCACAAAAAACAAAAACCAGCAATCTTACGACGAGCAGATCATGCAGTCGTAGCAGGGAGATTCCCAGCCATTGTAAAACCATAAGGTGTAAACCGTCCTTGACTAATACAATCAAAAAGGGGGCCGATTCAGGCAATCGGCCCAAGTTATTTTTGTTAACCTCACCTACTGTTTGCCCTGTGCTTAGCATCGATTTGACAGGTGACGGAAAGCTAGGGTATGGATTTACATCTGCTGATGAACTAGAAGAGATTGACATCGGTCCTGGGGATAAGCCAAGACCAACATTTATCAGCAAGAAGTTGGATCCGAATCTGCGGGGTCCGATGATAGCTTTGTTGAAAGAATATCCAGATTGCTTTGCCTGGGATTATACAGAGATGCCCGGGCTAGACAGGAGCATCATCGAGCATCGACTCCCACTTAAAAAAGGTTTTCGGCCGTTCCAGCAGCGAGCACGACAGATGAAGGCCGAAATTTTGAAAGAAGTCAAGAAGGAGATCGAGAAAATGTTGGCAGCCGATTTAATCAGGCCATGCAGGTATGCTGAGTGGATTTCTAGCATCGTACCTGTAGAGAAAAAGGATGGCCGCTGGCGTGTTGCCATAGATTTTCGGGATCTCAATAGAGCCACTCCGAAGGATGAATATCCGATGCCAGTAGCAGAGACTTTAATCAACGCAGCTGCTGGTCATAAAATTTTGAGCTTCATGGATGGCAATGCCGGTTACAACCAAATTTTTATGGCTCCGGAAGATATACACAAGACTGCATTCAGAGTCCCAGGTTCGGTGGGGTTGTTTGAATATGTAGTCATGACGTTTGGACTAAAGAATGCCGGCGTCACATACCAAAGAGCAATGAATTACATCTTCCATGATCTGATCGGCAAGCTAGTGGAAATTTATATCGACGACGTGGTGGTCAAGTCAACTTCAGTACAAGGACACTTGGATGACCTGCGACACGTCCTGGACCGAACAAGAAGATTCGGGCTACGGATGAATCCAAAGAAGTGTGCCTTCGGTGTGACGGCCGGTCAGTTCTTGGGCTTCTTGGTCCATGAACGAGGAATCGAGATCGGCCTGAAAAGTCAGGAGGCAGTGCGAACAATGAAGCCACCTACCACGAAGAAAGAACTGCAGTCTCTCATCGGCAAGATCAACTTCGTCAGAAGATTCATCTCCAATCTGTCAGGAAGGATAGAGCCGTTCATGGGACTTGTAAAGATTAAATCTGATGAGGAGTTCAGCTGGGGGGCAGAACAACAACGAGCCTTCGACGAGATCAAAGAATATCTGACGAAGCCGCCAGTATTGGTTCCGCCCCAGCCGGATAGGCCATTCTACATTTACTTGTCAATAGCGGACACGTCCATCGCCTCAGTGGTGGTGCAAGTTTATGACGGGCTGGAGCGAGTGGTATTTTACATCAGCAGAAGGATGCTGGATGCAGAGACAAGGTATTCTGAGATCGACAAGTTGTGCCTCTGCCTGTTTTTCACCTGCACCAAGCTGCGCCACATTTTGCTATCAGCAGAAATTGTCATCGTCTGCAAATCAGACGTTATAAAGCACATGCTGTCGGCTCCTATGTTGAAAGGCCGACTGGGCAAATGGATGTTTGCATTATCGGAGTTTGACATCCGGTATCAACCCGCGAAAGCAGTTAAGGGGCAGGCATTGGCCGACCTTATCGCTGAAAGGATCAACACCAATATAGCAGCACTGTCTATACGAGCGTGGGCTATGTTCTTCGACGGATCGGTTTGTGACGATGGGTGCGGCATCGGCATGCTACTCGTGTCACCCCGGGGGGCAACATTTTCCTTCTCTATCAGGTTATCAGCCCCTCGCACCAACAACGTCGCTGAGTATGAGGCGATACGCAAGGGAATGGAGTTGCTCATCGAAGCTGTAGCGGAAGCAGTGGAAATTTTTGGAGACTCCAAGATGGTGATTTCTCAACTCACGGAGGAATACAAGTGTGAGAGCGAGTCGCTCTTCCCATTATGGATGCAATGCCGTGAGCTGATGGCACAGTTTCGATACATAAACTTCACCTGGATCCCACGATCGCAAAATACCGAGGCCAATGATCTTGCACAAATGGCTTCAGGCTACAAGGACGTGGCAGAGGGAGCCGATGTGCAGGTGCAATTCCTGGACGCAGACGACTGGAGAGCCGATATCTTCAATTACTTGAAGGATTCGGCTCGGGGGGCACCTAAACGGATAAGATACAAGGCCATGAAGTATGTGCTCATTGGGGACGACATGTTTTACAGGACTCTAGAGGGGTTATTGCTCAAATGTCTGGGGACAGCTGAGGCCAATCGGCTCCTACACGAGGTACACGAAGGCGCTTGTGGAACTCACCAATCGGCTCACAAGATGAAGTGGTTGATCAGGCGATCAGGGTTTTATTGGCCTACCATGCTCGAGGACTGTTTTAAGTACTACAAAGGGTGTCAAGCATGTCAGAGATTTTGAAAAATTCAGATGGTACCCGCGTCAGCAATGAACCCCATCATCAAGCCTTGGCCATTCCGAGGTTGGGGCATGGATATGATCGGCAAGATCAATCCTCCGTCAAGCAAAGGCCACATGTGGATTTTGGCCATCACGGATTATTTCACCAAGTGGGTGGAAGCCGTCCCTATGAAGGCAGTAAGTTCAAAGGATGTCGTCGATTTTGTGAAAGAACACGTCATTCATAGGTTTGGGATTCCCCAGACTATCACGACCGATGGAGGTTTGGTCTTCACTTCTCACGAATTCAGAAAGTTCTGTGAGGACACAGGGATCAAGCTGATTCGATCATCTCCGTACTATGCTCAAGCAAATGGGCAAGTTGAAGCGTCCAACCAGAGCCTTATCAAGCTGATCAAGAGGAAAATCGATGAGCACCCTAGGCGTTGGCACGAGGTTTTGTCAGAGGCTTTATGGGCTTACCGCATGTCATGTCATGGAGCGATAAAAACCTCGCCGTACCATCTAGTCTATGGACAAGAAGCCGTATTGCCTTGGGAAATTACGGCTGGATCGAGACGTGTCACTTTTCAGAACGATCTAACGACTGAAGAATATGCAGCCTTGATGAGTGACAGCGTTGAAGATTTGACTGAGCTTAGGTTGTGGTCGCTTGAGAAAATCAAAGAGAACAAGGCCAAAGTAGCTCGTGCATACAACAAGAAGGTGAGGCCTAAGGAGTTCCATGTTGGCGATCTGGTATGGGAAGCGGTGTTGCCATTAGGGACTAAGGATGCAGCATATGGTAAATGGTCTCCAAATTGGCACGGGCCATACAGGGTAGATCAAGTTTTAAGAGGGAACGCGTACATGCTGGAGGAGCTGGATGGCGTGAAATTCCCAGTGGATGTCAACGGTCAGCATCTCAAGAAATATTTCCCAAGCATGTGGGATGATGGACAGTGAGATATGGGAGCCGATACACGAAATCGGCCAATAATAAAAAAATTATTATTATATATTTCCCAAGCACGTGGGATGATGGACAGTGAGATATGGGGGCCGATACATGAAATCGGCCAATAAAAGTATACAGCCGATGCACAGTCATCGACTTTAGAGGTTCAAAACTGTTACAAGCAGATGCCAGTTTACATAAACGAGCTACTGAAGAAATGCCTCGAAGGCTTGGAGGGCGTCAGCACGGACACGGTCCACCTCGGCGATCTTGGCTTCGTCATCTTCATCCTTGCCCGTCACTAACTGCTTGTTCAGGGCACGTATTTCTGCCAGATCGGTCTTCAGTTCGGCTTTGAGGCTCTCTGCTTCATCTTGGGAGCGGGCGATGGAGGCTTCCTTGTCACGAATGAGTTGTTTTGTCACCCGGACCTTTTCTTCAAGATCTTCCAGCTCCTTTTTCAAAGATGCGAGCTCGGTGGTACTGACAGAGGTGTCAGTTTTGGCATCAAGGGACGCCTTTTTCTCATTGAGCTGCTGACATCTGTCGGCAATATTCGCCTTCAGCGGGAGTTGGGCACGGCGCAGGTTGATCCTTTCACGAGCTAGCTTCACCCTTGACCCGAAGAAGGACAAAGTTACGACGGGCCAAAGCTTCACCTGCAATGCTACTGGGAGTTGGTCCTGGATTTCAGCAAGAACGCCCTTCACCTCTTCAGAACCCTCGATCAGCTCCTCGATCGGGGAAGACAGTAAGGCTCTAAGTCGTTGGAATTGAGGTAGAACAGCCCTGGCTTGTGGTTCATCGGTGGCGACAGAGGGAGTTGGATCGATGGAGTCGGGATCAAAGGTCAGCAAGCCTGAAATGTCACCACCCTGGCAGCCCGAAAAGGCGTCAGTGTGCGTCCAACAGGGAAGAATAAAGCCGACAGAAGTTAACATACCTCTCCTAAGACCGAGGGGATAGCAGACGGCGAGGCGAACTGTTTGTGTGTAGTTGCTGGGGGCGTTACCAAAGTGGTAGCCATTTCATCTGCATTTTCGGGGATTGCCAGGTCTGGTTTGGCTAAAGGCGTCGGCGCGGCCCCTACCTTCCCACTAGAAGCCTCAGTTGTCTGCATGAAAGGTGATTAACCGATGTAAATGATGATGAACCGGCAGACAAAAGGGAGTAAGGGGCAAGAGCATAAAGGATGATGATTTTTTGGAACCTCTTGGCTCGATGAAGAAGCTTGTGGTCCTTTACGAGCTCTCTTGGGACCCACAGCTGGCCCGGCCTCGACTGGTGCTCGGGGGGCAGCAGGTTCAGGAACCGACCTTTTCCTGGAAGCCGATGGTGGCACATCTGGCTGGCTCGAGGTGATGGTCCTCTCAGAATCCGTTGGGCTCGATTCTCCCTCGTTGGGTTGTGTGTCCTCGTGGGATGTTTCTTCGACGGAAGCCTGCAAAAGAAGGAAGGCTGTTAGACACGAGCACATCTGCAAGAATGAAAGAATGAGAAGAATCGACCAAGACATGGATCAGCCTACATGCGAGCTTTCTGGAGAAGGGCTCCGGTGTCTCAAGGTCTTCCTGGCAGCTACATTCCTCGTCATCGTTCTTATCTTAGTGGGAACTCGAGGGGCAGCTGATGTTGAAGTTCCTTGCTTCTTAGAAGCCGATTGAGGTGTTATCGGCTGTTTCTGCATTATTACCTTTTTCAAAGGCGGCGAGTTTTTGCAGAAAAGAACCACAGGAGCTAGCGGAAAGAACTCAAAAGGGGAGCCATCACTGTGTGTGGGTTCAGGGCCATCTTGTTGCTGCAAAGGGAGAAATTGGGTTAGTAAAAGAGTCATTTATGAGCTGCATTAAGAAGATTTATAAGCAGTGGTACCTGTTCCACGGGGATGTCATAATCGGCATCAAGGTGTTTCAGCAACGGTCCCAGAGCTTTCCTGAAAGCGTGGGTTTTCCACATCGACCACCAGTCCTCGAAGCCATCAGTTGACGAAGCGAAGGTGAGGTCATTTGGAATGAGGATGGTCAGAGCATCAAAGAAGGAGTAACACCTTTGACTGGTGAGAGGATCAGGCAGGTCGGCTCTGCACTCCGTAAGATGATGGAGAAAGAGATGGGGAGGTACTTGCCCAAGGCCAAATTGCCGGGCCACTATGACCGGCTGGTAGAATTCATACCCAGGCTTGATGATTCTGTTGGATGTACTCATACCAACTGGAAGGAAACAGGGACGGATCACAATGGAAAAGAGTTGCCGGGTGCTGGTGTCGTCGGCGAAGTTATCTAGCCTGAAGGAGAGTGGATTTTCGAAATGTTCAGATTCTTCCACGTAAGGGAAGAAGGTAGGATTGTCCAGACCTTGAAAGAAAGTGCTGAACCACTTGGCTGCTTCCTGAGGGGATAGTTTGCTGCCTGGCAGCCTGTACAAAGCTTGGCCATAACTAGTGCATCGGATCTGCTTCCCTTTGACATCGGGAAAGGTACAACTCGCCAAAAGGGGGAAGTTTGGGATGTGGTTCTGAAAGTACAGCTGAGCCCATAGTTGAATGAACCACCAAGGACCACCTGTTTTGACTGCTATGCCTGAGAACAGCTTGACAGACATCAACTGGAGATATCGATAGACCTCTCCAAGGAACAGTTTGCCGATGCCAAGTTGAGTACCTTTGGCCAGTTCGTGGGCTAGGGAGAGATAGTTCTTGGTTGGAGCAAGGGAAGGGCCACAGAATATGAAATGTTCCAGCCAGAAGTTGAGAAAGGCTGTATGTTCTTTCTCTGAGACAGGGCCCTTTGTCTTCATATGGCGTTGGAGGTAGGCACCCCAATTCGTACAGTCTGTTTTAGAAGACAGCTTGTAGGGAACTTTGGTCAGTTTAAAAGCAGAGGGGCTGGGTGATGTGACATCCAGGCCGGTGATCATCACCACGTCTAACAGGGTTGGTGACATAGGGCCATGGCCGAACATAAAGCAGTTCAGAGCGTCAGACCAGAAGTAGCCGATGGTTTTTAGAAGGTTCTCATGTTTCTCAAGAGGAGACAATGATAAATGCAAGGCATCGGCTATTCCTGTGGTTTCCCATTGGGATTGGTAAGCTCTAGCTACTCTACTGAACCAAGAGACCCAGTGTTCAGGGGGATTAGGCCAGGCTCGCAGACAGTCGGCCCAAGAGTTCAGATCTAGGTCTTGGCTTACGAAGGGGATTCTATTGGCTTCGCAAGAAATCAGATGAGCAGGGCTAGATTGTGTGCGAGGGCCAAGACAGAGGGAGTTTGGGAGAGAAGGATGCGGCAGCAGAATGTCTGAAACCTAGAAAATTTAATGGTGGAATAAGGCATTAATTCAGGTGTTCGCCATTAAGTCTAGCATCGTGTTCAGACTGCGAGGAGTAGGCGTACCTTCAGACCGGAGACCTCTGGGTTGGTGTTGGACGATTCCGCCATCTAGTTCGCCGGCGGAGATGGATCTGTGCAGTTGGGGATCGAGGGTTTTTGTCACTGTGAGCTCGATCTGGTCAGTGGGCGATTGAAGATCTAGGTCGCCTTTTTGAAGAAGGTCGCAGGTTACCGTTTGAGACTGAAAAGCAGCCGCTTAGGTTTGCCTAAATATGCGACCAAGTTTTGACCTTGTCAACGTTTTTGGGAAAGCCGATGTCCATCGGCTCTTTGAGCTTTGACTTAGTTAACGGAGTAAGTGCAGTGTGGTAAAAGCCGATACAGCGTTATCGGCTTCTGGAGCATCGACCTATTTTGGCTATCGGCAAAATTGGGACGAAAAAAGCAATCTTCGAGAAACAGAGTTAGTTTCATTCATTCAAAAGCTGATTGCTTACAAAAGGGCTGATTGATTACAAAAGGGAGCTTACTACTACTACTACTACTGGTTCCTAATCTAGAGGCCGAGGTCGTCGTCGCTGTCGTCGCCGCCGTCCTGTTCGCTGTCCTCAGCACTGCTGCCGGTGTCGTCTTCGCTGCTGCTGCTGAAGATGCTAGCGGGGGCCTCCTCGTCCTCGTCGTCGTCTTCGGTGTCCTCGCTGGACCCGGCGCGGAAGTACTTCACCGGCTGGTACTCCTCGGAGGAGGTGTCCTCCTCTTCCTCCTCCTCGTCGGAGGAGTCGACGCCGTCCCAGGACATGGCGTCGTCGGTGCTGTCCGCCTCCAGTTCCCCATCAGCGAGGAACTGCAGATCTTCCTCGCCGTCAGTCAAGGACGCGTCGTCCTCCGACCAAGCGGCGAAGTCCCAATCCCTCTTGTCCCACCATTGTGGGGCGAGAGTGTGGTACGCCGCCATCGGCGGGTGTTCTGGCGTCGGCTCTCGGTCGCTCATTGAGTTGGAGGCTTGGGAGGACAGGCCAGATGAAGCGGAGGAGGCCATGGCGGAGAAAGAGGGTTTTTTCGGCGGAGGAGGAAGAAGGGTTTTTTTGTGGCTACTGGAGGAAGATGGGGACTGCAAACTGTTTAGGTGAATTTAAATAAGGGGAATAGTATGAAGCGGTTCAATGCTATAGCGGTTTCCCAGAATGCACTGCCGAAATTGTCAGATCATGCACTGCGAAGAAGTTGAGAAGACAGGGCATCATGATGAAGGGGTGGCGTGACGATTCCGTTCTGCAACGCATTCTGACGACGCGTAACCCGATACAGAAAAAAAAGAGGAGAAGGGAAAAAACGGAGTGGTTTTGGAATTATTATTACCAAAACCAGGGGGGCATGTGTTATCGCCATATTTTGGCCAAAGGAGGAGTTGGGCCGTGATCAAGATGGGCTTAGAAGATACGTATATGCAACGTGTTGTTGAATCGGCCTTGTGTGTTGATTTGGGCTAAATTGCCCGTGTATCTTATATTGTAATAGATTCCGTTTAGATTTAGGTAAGAGATAGAGTTGTAGAGTTATTCCAAAGACAGAAAGTCTCCGGACTATAAATATGTACCTAAGGTTATCGAGAAAAGAAGGACAATCATGTTCACAACAAACACAATATCGGCGCATCGCCACCCCTTGTTTCTAGGGTTTTTCTCGGGTAAGTGCCATGCTGCCTAGATCGCATCTTGCGATCTAGGCAGTATCTACTTATGCGTTATCTGGTGTTACTCGTACTGAAGCCTTGTTGATGGCGAGTAACACTATTATCATAGATTTGTTTGGGTTAGCATCAGTACTTTTCGCTATGATTGTTTAGTTATGCTACCTCTAGCTATCTCGCCGCCGTTGCACCTTTTCCCGGGTGTAAGGGTGGCATCTTGCTTGATCTTTATTTAAGTCGATTTGGTCTGTTATAGTTGTGCCTTGTTCTCTAAGGTTTAGTTTGATATCCACATGATCAGGCCTTGCAAACGGGTTGAACGATCCAGTAGTATGTAAGATATGGTTTACCAATCCAAGAGGGGGTGTTCCGGGAATTGACGTTACGTTGGTTTTTAGGCCTTCTCTAGGATTAGTTTTCTATTATCTTTTGTATCTACCAGGCTCAATTACGTGTAGGATGTTCCAGTCATGTAGTGAAAACATTAAACTGTCGTAGATCGATTTAACTTGTATTGATGAAGCAAAACCCCATGTTATAATAGATCTAATGCAGAACCATGGGATAATCGGCTCTGGGAGCCAATTCACAGGGAAACCTGGGAGCCGGTCACGGCTCGAATTTTACGTATACTTGTTTACCATGCAGGAAACCAATCGAAGCAATCCTTCACCTTCCTAACCAGGTATAGGTCAGGTGGCACGCCCTCGAACTAAGCCAGGGCACGTGCCGGAGCTTTGCGGGCCGTTGCCCGAGGGACCAGGGCCCACCAGCAGTCCTGGGAGCCTCCCGGCTCTTCGTGTTGCCCGTCGCTGCTCGCCGGTGGGTTTTGGTAGGCAACACATTCTGGCACGCCCGGTGGGACATTTAACAACGTCTACATCAACATACGACGCTGCGATGGACAACAGACCGGTCACGTACGATGAGCTGCCTGAGGAGAACAAGGCGAAGTATGATGACGTCAAGGCTCTCTTTGAAGCCGATCTCATCGGCTCTTTTGAGAGGACTCGTAAGCATGGCATCAGGTGGAAAGGGTTCTCACCCGAGGGTGCTCTTGATGAGGTGGATCTGTCTGTTCCTTCAGAAGAACGCACCAGAGCTCTGCGCCAGGAAGTCAACTACATGGTGGCTCATTCTCTTCACCGCCATTCTGAGAGCTTGGTAAACGCTTTCGAGCGGATCGCAGTTCGCGTAGTTCAGGAGATCATGAAACATCAGTACTCTCCGTCGGGGCCCACTCTGGGGACTCACCAGGGAGAAAGACCGCTCCAGGCCAGGCCACCGCTGCCATTCACACTTGCAGCCCCAGAGCCACCAGGGGCACCGGCGTACGTCGTCTACAAGGTCGGAGGCGACCCTGGCGATTGCCAATTCCTGTGCGAACCGCCTAAAGAAATCCCACATGGATACGTGTGCACCTACGTGCCAGACTGCAACAGCTTGACGCGCACGAACCAGTTTGCAACCGCAGGGATTGCTGGGGCAGGAGTCTCTGGAGCAGGGGCTTCGGGAGCAGGTGTTTCTGGAGCAGGAATCTCTGGGATGGACGCCGACAAACAGGCGTGGCTAGCCAAGTATGCCACTGGAACGAGTCATGAGAATCTAGCCCCTGCAGCCCAAACAACGGAACAAATCCGTACCATCTTGAGAGACCAGTTCGGCTTCGTGCCGAAGAGAAGGACAATCGGCTATTCAAAGCCGTATCCCAACGAGTTTGACCTGATCCCGCTGCCACCCAAGTATCGGCTCCCTGAGTTCTCGAGATTTAGCGGGTCAGAAGGGTCGAGTTCGATCGAGCACGTGAGCCGATACCTGGCACAGTTAGGCATGATATCAGCATCAGATCAGTTGCGCGTAAGGTTCTTTGCGCAATCTTTGACAGGACCAGCTTTTGGGTGGTACACTTCACTGCCACCTGATTCGATCCAGACCTGGAAGCAACTGGAAGAGCAGTTCCACATTCAGTACCATTCAGAAGCCACCGAGGCTGGCATTGCAGACCTGGCACAGGTGCGGCAAAAGCGAGGAGAAACGGTAGCCGAGTACATCCAACGCTTCAGGACTGTCAAGAACCGATGTTACTCAGCTCGGTTAACTGAGAAGGAAGCAGTCGAGCTGGCAGCGTTGGGTCTCGCAGCACCTATCAAAGATCTGGCTTTCCAAGTAGAGTACAACTCGTTGGCGCACATGGCCCAGAAGCTGATGATGTATGAGCAGCGCCACCCTGAGTTATACCAGGACAAGTTCAAACGTCCGATAGGCCTGGTCGATACAGAAGAAGAAGACCCCACGCAAGACCAGGAGGTGGCCGTGGCTGAATGGGCTCGGGGGGCAGATCCCGTAACCTGCAAATGGGTAAAACAGCAAGGGCCTGCAAAAGGGTTCGACTTCGATGTGAGCAAAGCTGAGCAAATATTCGATTTACTGCTGAAAGAAAAGCAGCTGAAGTTACCCGAAGGCCACAAAATCCCTACGGCTCAAGAGATGAACGGAAGACCGTACTGCAAGTGGCATCACTCGTTCACCCACAGCACCAATGACTGCAAAGAGCTACGTCGCCAGATCCAAACGGCAATAGAGCAGGGCCGTCTCATCCTGGGGCAATTCGCCATGAAAGTAGACACCAACCCGTTCCCCGGCGTCAACATGGTAGAACACAGCCACTCCACGAGGCGCCAGTTGGACTTCTCGTTCGATGTCAACATGGAAGGAACAGGGTACCACCATGGCACGTACAGGGAGGAAGGCGGTCGCTCTCACGGCAGAGTAAGAGAGGAGGCTGGTCCACGCGACCGGCCCAGCTACGACAGCAGGCAGTACTTAACTGAGGAACAAGTGAAAAGTGTGCGATATCAGAAACCACATTCCACGCATCTCCTTAACAAGTATGAGTGTCAGTATGATCAACGTCGCCGGCGCGACGGAGAAGATGAAGGATATGAGCACCTCGCTAGGGGACCGTCAAAAGAAAAAGAAGGTGCAGACAAGCATTGGGATTGTCCGTTCTTCAAGTATTGCTGGGACGCGGGAATGAGCCGATTGCCTACGATCGATAACTGCCCGGAATGCGGACAGCAGAAGGACGACACGGAGCCAGTGTTAGTGTTTAAGCGCCTAGGGCCTCTCCCACCTCAGAGCCGACGCAGGGAGTCGTCTCGAGCACAAGGTCTCAAGGAGCCAATGGATGACAAAGAGAAAGACAGGTATCATCGTCCAAGGTGGTGTCCCGACGGACTCAGACACACCCAAAAGCGTAGAGTGCAGCGGCTGCGTAACTTGGAGGAAGCCGAAGCGCAGTATCTCCACGCTCTAAAGAAAGCAGGGCCCGATCTGGCCGTTAAAATTAGGCAGACCTTGAAAACGGAAGATCACCCGAAAAAGAAAGAGTGGCGCCCCAAACCGGTAAAAGCCGATGCAAAGACATCGGCTGGCACAAACATGGTATTCATACTTCCGTCAGAGTTCTGCGCCCCAAAAACCAACGAGCTACCAGTGGCACAGTTCGACTGCGGCCCACGGCCAGTTATCTTTGAGAAGCCACGTGAGAAGGGTTACAAACATCTGAAATCCCTGTACCTACGAGGTTACATCAATGGGCAACCTGTCAGCAAGATGTTAGTAGACACCGGAGCGGCAGTCAACATAATGCCATACTCCATGCTATGGCGTTTGGGACGCTCCACTGCAGATCTGATCAAAACCAACGTCACCTTAAGCGACTTCAACGGCCAGACTTCAGAAACGCAAGGCGTACTGAACGTGGACCTGATCGTGGGCAGAAAAACCATCCCTACGTCATTCTTCGTCGTGGACAGCAAAAGCACCTACGCTGTCTTGTTAGGGAGAGATTGGATTCATGCTAACTGCTGCATCCCATCCACGATGCACCAGTGCCTAATACAGTGGGATGGAGATGAGGTGGAGGTCATTCATGCAGACGATTCCGTCGAGGTCTCCATTGCTGGCATGAACGTCTGGGAAGCAGAAGACCAAGAGCCGATCTCTGGAATCAGTCTAGACGGCTGTGAACGCATTGAGGCTACAAAAAACGGGGTGAGGCTGGTCTTATCCACCGGCCTGACAGAGTAGCAAAATCCACGACGGTACGTGGTACGGCCGATCCCTGCGATCGGCCACAAAAAACAAAAACCAGCAATCTTACGACGAGCAGATCATGCAGTCGTAGCAGGGAGATTCCCAGCCATTGTAAAACCATAAGGTGTAAACCGTCCTTGACTAATACAATCAAAAAGGGGGCCGATTCAGGCAATCGGCCCAAGTTATTTTTGTTAACCTCACCTACTGTTTGCCCTGTGCTTAGCATCGATTTGACAGGTGACGGAAAGCTAGGGTATGGATTTACATCTGCTGATGAACTAGAAGAGATTGACATCGGTCCTGGGGATAAGCCAAGACCAACATTTATCAGCAAGAAGTTGGATCCGAATCTGCGGGGTCCGATGATAGCTTTGTTGAAAGAATATCCAGATTGCTTTGCCTGGGATTATACAGAGATGCCCGGGCTAGACAGGAGCATCATCGAGCATCGACTCCCACTTAAAAAAGGTTTTCGGCCGTTCCAGCAGCGAGCACGACAGATGAAGGCCGAAATTTTGAAAGAAGTCAAGAAGGAGATCGAGAAAATGTTGGCAGCCGATTTAATCAGGCCATGCAGGTATGCTGAGTGGATTTCTAGCATCGTACCTGTAGAGAAAAAGGATGGCCGCTGGCGTGTTGCCATAGATTTTCGGGATCTCAATAGAGCCACTCCGAAGGATGAATATCCGATGCCAGTAGCAGAGACGTTAATCAACGCAGCTGCTGGTCATAAAATTTTGAGCTTCATGGATGGCAATGCCGGTTACAACCAAATTTTTATGGCTCCGGAAGATATACACAAGACTGCATTCAGAGTCCCAGGTTCGGTGGGGTTGTTTGAATATGTAGTCATGACGTTTGGACTAAAGAATGCCGGCGTCACATACCAAAGAGCAATGAATTACATCTTCCATGATCTGATCGGCAAGCTGGTGGAAATTTATATCGACGACGTGGTGGTCAAGTCAACTTCAGTACAAGGACACTTGGATGACCTGCGACACGTCCTGGACCGAACAAGAAGATTAGGGCTACGGATGAATCCAAAGAAGTGTGCCTTCGGTGTGACGGCCGGTCAGTTCTTGGGCTTCTTGGTCCATGAACGAGGAATCGAGATCGGCCTGAAAAGTCAGGAGGCAGTGCGAACAATGAAGCCACCTACCACGAAGAAAGAACTGCAGTCTCTCATCGGCAAGATCAATTTCATCAGAAGATTCATCTCCAATCTGTCAGGAAGGATAGAGCCGTTCATGGGACTTGTAAAGATTAAATCTGATGAGGAGTTCAGCTGGGGGGCAGAACAACAACGAGCCTTCGACGAGATCAAAGAATATCTGACGAAGCCGCCAGTATTGGTTCCGCCCCAGCCGGATAGGCCATTCTACATTTACTTGTCAGTAGCGGACACGTCCATCGCCTCAGTGGTGGTGCAAGTTTATGACGGGCTGGAGCGAGTGGTATTTTACATCAGCAGAAGGATGCTGGATGCAGAGACAAGGTATTCTGAGATCGACAAGTTGTGCCTCTGCCTGTTTTTCACCTGCACCAAGCTGCGCCACATTTTGCTATCAGCAGAAATTGTCATCGTCTGCAAATCAGACGTTATAAAGCACATGCTGTCGGCTCCTATGTTGAAAGGCCGACTGGGCAAATGGATGTTTGCATTATCGGAGTTTGACATCCGGTATCAACCCGCGAAAGCAGTTAAGGGGCAGGCATTGGCCGACCTTATCGCTGAAAGGATCAACACCAATATAGCAGCACTGTCTATACGAGCGTGGGCTATGTTCTTCGACGGATCGGTTTGTGACGATGGGTGCGGCATCGGCATGCTACTCGTGTCACCCCGGGGGGCAACATTTTCCTTCTCTATCAGGTTATCAGCCCCTCGCACCAACAACGTCGCTGAGTATGAGGCGATACGCAAGGGAATGGAGTTGCTCATCGAAGCTGGAGCGGAAGCAGTGGAAATTTTTGGAGACTCCAAGCTGGTGATTTCTCAACTCACGGAGGAATACAAGTGTGAGAGCGAGTCGCTCTTCCCATTATGGATGCAATGCCGTGAGCTGATGGCACAGTTCCGATGCATAAACTTCACCTGGATCCCACGATCGCAAAATACCGAGGCCAATGATCTTGCACAAATGGCTTCAGGCTACAAGGACGTGGCAGAGGGAGCCGATGTGCAGGTGCAATTCCTGGACGCAGACGACTGGAGAGCAGATATCTTCAATTACTTGAAGGATTCGGCTCGGGGGGCACCTAAACGGATAAGATACAAGGCCATGAAGTATGTGCTCATTGGGGACGACATGTTTTACAGGACTCTAGAGGGGTTATTGCTCAAATGTCTGGGGACAGCTGAGGCCAATCGGCTCCTACACGAGGTACACGAAGGCGCTTGTGGAACTCACCAATCGGCTCACAAGATGAAGTGGTTGATCAGGCGATCAGGGTTTTATTGGCCTACCATGCTCGAGGACTGTTTTAAGTACTACAAAGGGTGTCAAGCATGTCAGAGATTTGGAAAAATTCAGATGGTACCCGCGTCAGCAATGAACCCCATCATCAAGCCTTGGCCATTCCGAGGTTGGGGCATGGATATGATCGGCAAGATCAATCCTCCGTCAAGCAAAGGCCACATGTGGATTTTGGCCATCACGGATTATTTCACCAAGTGGGTGGAAGCCGTCCCTATGAAGGCAGTAAGTTCAAAGGATGTCGTCGATTTTGTGAAAGAACACGTCATTCATAGGTTTGGGATTCCCCAGACTATCACGACCGATGGAGGTTCGGTCTTCACTTCTCACGAATTCAGAAAGTTCTGTGAGGACACAGGGATCAAGCTGATTCGATCATCTCCGTACTATGCTCAAGCAAATGGGCAAGCTGAAGCGTCCAACCAGAGCCTTATCAAGCTGATCAAGAGGAAAATCGATGAGCACCCTAGGCGTTGGCACGAGGTTTTGTCAGAGGCTTTATGGGCTTACCGCATGTCATGTCATGGAGCGATAAAAACCTCGCCGTACCATCTAGTCTATGGACAAGAAGCCGTATTGCCTTGGGAAATTACGGCTGGATCGAGAGGTGTCACTTTTCAGAACGATCTAACGACTGAAGAATATGCAGCCTTGATGAGTGATAGCGTTGAAGATTTGACTGAGCTTAGGTTGTGGTCGCTTGAGAAAATCAAAGAGAACAAGGCCAAAGTAGCTCGTGCATACAACAAGAAGGTGAGGCCTAAGGAGTTCCATGTTGGCGATCTGGTATGGGAAGCGGTGTTGCCATTAGGGACTAAGGATGCAGCATATGGTAAATGGTCTCCAAATTGGCACGGGCCATACAGGGTAGATCAAGTTTTAAGAGGGAACGCGTACATGCTGGAGGAGCTGGATGGTGTGAAATTCCCAGTGGATGTCAACGGTCAGCATCTCAAGAAATATTTCCCAAGCATGTGGGATGATGGACAGTGAGATATGGGAGCCGATACACGAAATCGGCCAATAAAAAAAATTATTATTATATATTTCCCAAGCACGTGGGATGATGGACAGTGAGATATGGGGGCCGATACATGAAATCGGCCAATAAAAGTATACAGCCGATGCACAGTCATCGACTTTAGAGGTTCAAAACTGTTACAAGCAGATGCCAGTTTACATAAACGAGCTACTGAAGAAATGCCTCGAAGGCTTGGAGGGCGTCAGCACGGACACGGTCCACCTCGGCGATCTCGGCTTCGTCATCTTCATCCTTGCCCGTCACTAACTGCTTGTTCAGGGCACGTATTTCTGCCAGATCGGTCTTCAGTTCGGCTTTGAGGCTCTCTGCTTCATCTTGGGAGCGGGCGATGGAGGCTTCCTTGTCACGAATGAGTTGTTTTGTCACCCGGACCTTTTCTTCAAGATCTTCCAGCTCCTTTTTCAAAGATGCGAGCTCGGTGGTACTGACAGAGGTGTCAGTTTTGGCATCAAGGGACGCCTTTTTCTCATTGAGCTGCTGACATCTGTCGGCAATATTCGCCTTCAGCGGGAGTTGGGCACGGCGCATGTTGATCCTTTCACGAGCTAGCTTCACCCTTGACCCGAAGAAGGACAAAGTTACGACGGGCCAAAGCTTCACCTGCAATGCTACTGGGAGTTGGTCCTGGATTTCAGCAAGAACGCCCTTCACCTCTTCAGAACCCTCGATCAGCTCCTCGATCGGGGAAGACAGTAAGGCTCTAAGTCGTTGGAATTGAGGTAGAACAGCCCTGGCTTGTGGTTCATCGGTGGCGACAGAGGGAGTTGGATCGATGGAGTCGGGATCAAAGGTCAGCAAGCCTGAAATGTCACCACCCTGGCAGCCCGAAAAGGCGTCAGTGTGCGTCCAACAGGGAAGAATAAAGCCGACAGAAGTTAACATACCTCTCCTAAGACCGAGGGGATAGCAGACGGCGAGGCGAACTGTTTGTGTGTAGTTGCTGGGGGCGTTACCAAAGTGGTAGCCATTTCATCTGCATTTTCGGGGATTGCCAGGTCTGGTTTGGCTAAAGGCGTCGGCGCGGCCCCTACCTTCCCACTAGAAGCCTCAGTTGTCTGCATGAAAGGTGATTAACCGATGTAAATGATGATGAACCGGCAGACAAAAGGGAGTAAGGGGCAAGAGCATAAAGGATGATGATTTTTTGGAACCTCTTGGCTCGATGAAGAAGCTTGTGGTCCTTTACGAGCTCTCTTGGGACCCACAGCTGGCCCGGCCTCGACTGGTGCTCGGGGGGCAGCAGGTTCAGGAACCGACCTTTTCCTGGAAGCCGATGGTGGCACATCTGGCTGGCTCGAGGTGATGGTCCTCTCAGAATCCGTTGGGCTCGATTCTCCCTCGTTGGGTTGTGTGTCCTCGTGGGATGTTTCTTCGACGGAAGCCTGCAAAAGAAGGAAGGCTGTTAGACACGAGCACATCTGCAAGAATGAAAGAATGAGAAGAATCGACCAAGACATGGATCAGCCTACATGCGAGCTTTCTGGAGAAGGGCTCCGGTGTCTCAAGGTCTTCCTGGCAGCTACATTCCTCGTCATCGTTCTTATCTTAGTGGGAACTCGAGGGGCAGCTGATGTTGAAGTTCCTTGCTTCTTAGAAGCCGATTGAGGTGTTATCGGCTGTTTCTGCATTATTACCTTTTTCAAAGGCGGCGAGTTTTTGCAGAAAAGAACCACAGGAGCTGGCGGAAAGAACTCAAAAGGGGAGCCATCACTGTGTGTGGGTTCAGGGCCATCTTGTTGCTGCAAAGGGAGAAATTGGGTTAGTAAAAGAGTCATTTATGAGCTGCATTAAGAAGATTTATAAGCAGTGGTACCTGTTCCACGGGGATGTCATAATCGGCATCAAGGTGTTTCAGCAACGGTCCCAGAGCTTTCCTGAAAGCGTGGGTTTTCCACATCGACCACCAGTCCTCGAAGCCATCAGTTGACGAAGCGAAGGTGAGGTCATTTGGAATGGGGATGGTCAGAGCATCAAAGAAGGAGTAACACCTCTGACTGGTGAGAGGATCAGGCAGGTCGGCTCTGCACTCCGTAAGATGATGGAGAAAGAGATGGGGAGGTACTTGCCCAAGGCCAAATTGCCGGGCCACTATGACCGGCTGGTAGAATTCATACCCAGGCTTGATGATTCTGTTGGATGTACTCATACCAACTGGAAGGAAACAGGGACGGATCACAATGGAAAAGAGTTGCCGGGTGCTGGTGTCGTCGGCGAAGTTATCTAGCCTGAAGGAGAGTGGATTTTCGAAATGTTCAGATTCTTCCACGTAAGGGAAGAAGGTAGGATTGTCCAGACCTTGAAAGAAAGTGCTGAACCACTTGGCTGCTTCCTGAGGGGATAGTTTGCTGCCTGGCAGCCTGTACAAAGCTTGGCCATAACTAGTGCATCGGATCTGCTTCCCTTTGACATCGGGAAAGGTACAACTCGCCAAAAGGGGGAAGTTTGGGATGTGGTTCTGAAAGTACAGCTGAGCCCATAGTTGAATGAACCACCAAGGACCACCTGTTTTGACTGCTATGCCTGAGAACATCTTGACAGACATCAACTGGAGATATCGATAGACCTCTCCAAGGAACAGTTTGCCGATGCCAAGTTGAGTACCTTTGGCCAGTTCGTGGGATAGGGAGAGATAGTTCTTGGTTGGAGCAAGGGAAGGGCCACAGAATATGAAATGTTCCAGCCAGAAGTTGAGAAAGGCTGTATGTTCTTTCTCTGAGACAGGGCCCTTTGTCTTCATATGGCGTTGGAGGTAGGCACCCCAATTCGTACAGTCTGTTTTAGAAGACAGCTTGTAGGGAACTTTGGTCAGTTTAAAAGCAGAGGGGCTGGGTGATGTGACATCCAGGCCGGTGATCATCACCACGTCTAACAGGGTTGGTGACATAGGGCCATGGCCGAACATAAAGCAGTTCAGAGCGTCAGACCAGAAGTAGCCGATGGTTTTTAGAAGGTTCTCATGTTTCTCAAGAGGAGACAATGATAAATGCAAGGCATCGGCTATTCCTGTGGTTTCCCATTGGGATTGGTAAGCTCTAGCTACTCTACTGAACCAAGAGACCCAGTGTTCAGGGGGATTAGGCCAGGCTCGCAGACAGTCGGCCCAAGAGTTCAGATCTAGGTCTTGGCTTACGAAGGGGATTCTATTGGCTTCGCAAGAAATCAGATGAGCAGGGCTAGATTGTGTGCGAGGGCCAAGACAGAGGGAGTTTGGGAGAGAAGGATGCGGCAGCAGAATGTCTAAAACCTAGAAAATTTAATGGTGGAATAAGGCATTAATTCAGGTGTTCGCCATTAAGTCTAGCATCGTGTTCAGACTGCGAGGAGTAGGCGTACCTTCAGACCGGAGACCTCTGGGTTGGTGTTGGACGATTCCGCCATCTAGTTCGCCGGCGGAGATGGATCTGTGCAGTTGGGGATAGAGGGTTTTTGTCGCTGTGAGCTCGATCTGGTCAGTGGGCGATTGAAGATCTAGGTCGCCTTTTTGAAGAAGGTCGCAGGTTACCGTTTGAGACTGAAAAGCAGCCGCTTAGGTTTGCCTAAATATGCGACCAAGTTTTGACCTTGTCAACGTTTTTGGGAAAGCCGATGTCCATCGGCTCTTTGAGCTTTGACTTAGTTAACGGAGTAAGTGCAGTGTGGTAAAAGCCGATACAGCGTTATCGGCTTCTGGAGCATCGACCTATTTTGGCTATCGGCAAAATTGGGACGAAAAAAGCAATCTTCGAGAAACAGAGTTTCATTCATTCATTCAAAAGCTGATTGCTTACAAAAGGGCTGATTGATTACAAAAGGGAGCTTACTACTACTACTACTACTACTACTGGTTCCTAATCTAGAGGCCGAGGTCATCGTCGCTGTCGTTGCCGCCGTCCTGTTCGCTGTCCTCAGCACTGCTACCGGCGTCGTCTTCGCTGCTGCTGCTGAAGATGCCAGCGGGGGCCTCCTCGTCCTCGTCGTCGTCTTCGGTGTCCTCGCTGGACCCGGCGCAGAAGTACTTCACCGGCTGGTACTCCTCGGAGGAGGTGTCCTCCTCTTCCTCCTCCTCGTCGGAGGAGTCGACGCCGTCCCAGGACATGGCATCGTCGGTGCTGTCCGCCTCCAGTTCCCCACCAGCGAGGAACTGCAGATCTTCCTCACCGTCAGTCAAGGACGCGTCGTCCTCCGACCAAGCGGCGAAGTCCCAATCCCTCTCGTCCCACCATTGTGGGGCGAGAGTGTGGTACGCCGCCATCGGCGGGTGTTCTGGCGTCGGCTCTCGGTCGCTCATTGAGTTGGAGGCTTGGGAGGACAGGCCAGATGAAGCGGAGGAGGCCATGGCGGAGAAAGAGGGTTTTTTCGGCGGAGGAGGAAGAAGGGTTTTTTTGTGGCTACTGGAGGAAAATGGGGACTGCGAACTGTTTAGGTGAATTTAAATAAGGGGAATAGTATGAAGCGGTTCAATGCTATAGCGGTTTCCCAGAATGCACTGCCGAAATTGTCAGATCATGCACTGCGAAGAAGTTGAGAAGACAGGGCATCATGATGAAGGGGTGGCGTGACGATTCCGTTCTGCAACGCATTCTGACGACGCGTAACCCGATACAGAAAAAAAAGAGGAGAAGGGAAAAAACGGAGTGGTTTTGGAATTATTATTACCAAAACCAGGGGGGCATGTGTTATCGCCATATTTTGGCCAAAGGAGGAGTTGGGCCGTGATCAAGATGGGCTTAGAAGATACGTATATGCAACGTGTTGTTGAATCGGCCTCGTGTGTTGATTTGGGCTAAATTGCCCGTGTATCTTATATTGTAATAGATTCCGTTTAGATTTAGGTAAGAGATAGAGTTGTAGAGTTATTCCAAAGACAGAAAGTCTCCGGACTATAAATATGTACCTAAGGTTATCGAGAAAAGAAGGACAATCACGTTCACAACAAACACAATATCGGCGCATCGCCACCCCTTGTTTCTAGGGTTTTTCTCGGGTAAGTGCCATGCTGCCTAGATCGCATCTTGCGATCTAGGCAGTATCTACTTATGCGTTATCTGGTGTTACTCGTACTGAAGCCTTGTTGATGGCGAGTAACACTATTATCATAGATTTGTTTGGGTTAGCATCAGTACTTTTCGCTATGATTGTTTAGTTATGCTACCTCTAGCTATCTCGCCGCCGTTGCACCTTTTCCCGGGTGTAAGGGTGGCATCTTGCTTGATCTTTATTTAAGTCGATTTGGTCTGTTATAGTTGTGCCTTGTTCTCTAAGGTTTAGTTTGATATCCACATGATCAGGCCTTGCAAACGGGTTGAACGATCCAGTAGTATGTAAGATATGGTTTACCAATCCAAGAGGGGGTGTTCCGGGAATTGACGTTACGTTGGTTTTTAGGCCTTCTCTAGGATTAGTTTTCTATTATCTTTTGTATCTACCAGGCTCAATTACGTGTAGGATGTTCCAGTCATGTAGTGAAAACATTAAACTGTCGTAGATCGATTTAACTTGTATTGATGAAGCAAAACCCCATGTTATAATAGATCTAATGCAGAACCATGGGATAATCGGCTCTGGGAGCCGATTCACAGGGAAACCTGGGAGCCGGTCACGGCTCGAATTTTACGTATACTTGTTTACCATGCAGGAAACCAATCGAAGCAATCCTTCACCTTCCTGACCAGGTATAGGTCAGGTGGCACGCCCTCGAACTAAGCCAGGGCGCGTGCCGGAGCTTTGCGGGCCGTTGCCCGAGGGACCAGGGCCCACCAGCAGTCCTGGGAGCCTCCCGGCTCTTCGTGTTGCCCGTCGCTGCTCGCCGGTGGGTTTTGGTAGGCAACACATTCTGGCACGCCCGGTGGGACATTTAACAACGTCTACATCAACATCCGACGCTGCGATGGACAACAGACCGGTCACGTACGATGAGCTGCCTGAGGAGCACAAGGCGAAGTATGATGACGTCAAGGCTCTCTTTGAAGCCGATCTCATCGGCTCTTTTGAGAGGACTCGTAAGCATGGCATCAGGTGGAAAGGGTTCTCACCCGAGGGTGCTCTTGATGAGGTGGATCTGTCTGTTCCTTCAGAAGAACGCACCAGAGCTCTGCGCCAGGAAGTCAACTACATGGTGGCTCATTCTCTTCACCGCCATTCTGAGAGCTTGGTAAACGCTTTCGAGCGGATCGCAGTTCGCGTAGTTCAGGAGATCATGAAACATCAGTACTCTCCGTCGGGGCCCACTCTGGGGACTCACCAGGGAGAAAGACCGCTCCAGGCCAGGCCACCGCTGCCATTCACACTTGCAGCCCCAGAGCCACCAGGGGCACCGGCGTACGTCGTCTACAAGGTCGGAGGCGACCCTGGCGATTGCCAATTCCTGTGCGAACCGCCTAAAGAAATCCCACATGGATACGTGTGCACCTACGTGCCAGACTGCAACAGCTTGACGCGCACGAACCAGTTTGCAACCGCAGGGATTGCTGGGGCAGGAGTCTCTGGAGCAGGGGCTTCGGGAGCAGGTGTTTCTGGAGCAGGAATCTCTGGGATGGACGCCGACAAACAGGCGTGGCTAGCCAAGTATGCCACTGGAATGAGTCATGAGAATCTAGCCCCTGCAGCCCAAACAACGGAACAAATCCGTACCATCTTGAGAGACCAGTTCGGCTTCGTGCCGAAGAGAAGGACAATCGGCTATTCAAAGCCGTATCCCAACGAGTTTGACCTGATCCCGCTGCCACCCAAGTATCGGCTCCCTGAGTTCTCGAGATTTAGCGGGTCAGAAGGGTCGAGTTCGATCGAGCACGTGAGCCGATACCTGGCACAGTTAGGCATGATATCAGCATCAGATCAGTTGCGCGTAAGGTTCTTTGCGCAATCTTTGACAGGACCAGCTTTTGGGTGGTACACTTCACTGCCACCTGATTCGATCCAGACCTGGAAGCAACTGGAAGAGCAGTTCCACATTCAGTACCATTCAGAAGCCACCGAGGCTGGCATTGCAGACCTGGCACAGGTGCGGCAAAAGCGAGGAGAAACGGTAGCCGAGTACATCCAACGCTTCAGGACTGTCAAGAACCGATGTTACTCAGCTCGGTTAACTGAGAAGGAAGCAGTCGAGCTGGCAGCGTTGGGTCTCGCAGCACCTATCAAAGATCTGGCTTTCCAAGTAGAGTACAACTCGTTGGCGCACATGGCCCAGAAGCTGACGATGTATGAGCAGCGCCACCCTGAGTTATACCAGGACAAGTTCAAACGTCCGATAGGCCTGGTCGATACAGAAGAAGAAGACCCCACGCAAGACCAGGAGGTGGCCGTGGCTGAATGGGCTCGGGGGGCAGATCCCGTAACCTGCAAATGGGTAAAACAGCAAGGGCCTGCAAAAGGGTTCGACTTCGATGTGAGCAAAGCTGAGCAAATATTCGATTTACTGCTGAAAGAAAAGCAGCTGAAGTTACCCGAAGGCCACAAAATCCCTACGGCTCAAGAGATGAACGGAAGACCGTACTGCAAGTGGCATCACTCGTTCACCCACAGCACCAATGACTGCAAAGAGCTACGTCGCCAGATCCAAACGGCAATAGAGCAGGGCCGTCTCATCCTGGGGCAATTCGCCATGAAAGTAGACACCAACCCGTTCCCCGGCGTCAACATGGTAGAACACAGCCACTCCACGAGGCGCCAGTTGGACTTCTCGTTCGATGTCAACATGGAAGGAACAGGGTACCACCATGGCACGTACAGGGAGGAAGGCGGTCGCTCTCACGGCAGAGTAAGAGAGGAGGCTGGTCCACGCGACCGGCCCAGCTACGACAGCAGGCAGTACTTAACTGAGGAACAAGTGAAAAGTGTGCGATATCAGAAACCACATTCCACGCATCTCCTTAACAAGTATGAGCGTCAGTATGACCAACGTCGCCGGCGCGACGGAGAAGATGAAGGATATGAGCACCTCGCTAGGGGACCGTCAAAAGAAAAAGAAGGTGCAGACAAGCATTGGGATTGTCCGTTCTTCAAGTATTGCTGGGACGCGGGAATGAGCCGATTGCCAACGATCGATAACTGCCCGGAATGCGGACAGCAGAAGGACGACACGGAGCCAGTGTCAGTGTTTAAGCGCCTAGGGCCTCTCCCACCTCAGAGCCGACGCAGGGAGTCGTCTCGAGCACAAGGTCTCAAGGAGCCAATGGATGACAAAGAGAAAGACAGGTATCACCGTCCAAGGTGGTGTCCCGACGGACTCAGACACACCCAAAAGCGTAGAGTGCAGCGGCTGCGTAACTTGGAGGAAGCCGAAGCGCAGTATCTCCACGCTCTAAAGAAAGCACGGCCCGATCTGGCCGTTAAAATTAGGCAGACCTTGAAAACGGAAGATCACCCGAAAAAGAAAGAGTGGCGCCCCAAACCGGTAAAAGCCGATGCAAAGACATCGGCTGGCACAAACATGGTATTCATACTTCCGTCAGAGTTCTGCGCCCCAAAAACCAACGAGCTACCAGTGGCACAGTTCGACTGCGGCCCACGGCCAGTTATCTTTGAGAAGCCACGTGAGAAGGGTTACAAACATCTGAAAGCCCTGTACCTACGAGGTTACATCAATGGGCAACCTGTCAGCAAGATGTTAGTAGACACCGGAGCGGCAGTCAACATAATGCCATACTCCATGCTACGGCGTTTGGGACGCTCCACTGCAGATCTGATCAAAACCAACGTCACCTTAAGAGACTTCAACGGCCAGACTTCAGAAACGCAAGGCGTACTGAACGTGGACCTGTCCGTGGGCAGAAAAACCATCCCTACGTCATTCTTCGTCGTGGACAGCAAAAGCACCTACGCTGTCTTGTTAGGGAGAGATTGGATTCATGCTAACTGCTGCATCCCATCCACGATGCACCAGTGCCTAATACAGTGGGATGGAGATGAGGTGGAGGTCATTCATGCAGACGATTCCGTCGAGGTCTCCATTGCTGGCATGAACGTCTGGGAAGCAGAAGACCAAGAGCCGATCTCTGGAATCAGTCTAGACGGCTGTGAACGCATTGAGGCTACAAAAAACGGGGTGAGGCTGGTCTTATCCACCGGCCTGACAGAGTAGCAAAATCCACGACGGTACGTGGTACGGCCGATCCCTGCGATCGGCCACAAAAAACAAAAACCAGCAATCTTACGACGAGCAGATCATGCAGTCGTAGCAGGGAGATTCCCAGCCATTGTAAAACCATAAGGTGTAAACCGTCCTTGACTAATACAATCAAAAAGGGGGCCGATTCAGGCAATCGGCCCAAGTTATTTTTGTTAACCTCACCTACTGTTTGCCCTGTGCTTAGCATCGATTTGACAGGTGACGGAAAGCTAGGGTATGGATTTACATCTGCTGATGAACTAGAAGAGATTGACATCGGTCCTGGGGATAAGCCAAGACCAACATTTATCAGCAAGAAGTTGGATCCGAATCTGCGGGGTCCGATGATAGCTTTGTTGAAAGAATATCCAGATTGCTTTGCCTGGGATTATACAGAGATGCCCGGGCTAGACAGGAGCATCATCGAGCATCGACTCCCACTTAAAAAAGGTTTTCGGCCGTTCCAGCAGCGAGCACGACAGATGAAGGCCGAAATTTTGAAAGAAGTCAAGAAGGAGATCGAGAAAATGTTGGCAGCCGATTTAATCAGGCCATGCAGGTATGCTGAGTGGATTTCTAGCATCGTACCTGTAGAGAAAAAGGATGGCCGCTGGCGTGTTGCCATAGATTTTCGGGATCTCAATAGAGCCACTCCGAAGGATGAATATCCGATGCCAGTAGCAGAGACGTTAATCAACGCAGCTGCTGGTCATAAAATTTTGAGCTTCATGGATGCCAGTAGCAGAGACGTTAATCAACGCAGCTGCCGGTGAGCTCGAGCGAGCAGTCGATGTCCTCGATGACGATGATGGACTTGCTGGTTGTCTCGATGAAGAGCTTGCGGAGGTCTGTGTTGGTGCGCACGGAGGTGAGCTCAATGTCGTATACGTCGTAGTCGAGGTGGTTGGCCATGGCGGCGACCATGGTGGACTTGCCGGTGCCCGGCGGGCCGTAGAGTAGGTACCCTCGCTTCCACGCCTTGCCGACGCGGGCGTAGTAGTCCTTGCCGTTCCGGAAGGCGTCGAGGTCGTCCATGATCTCCTTCTTCTTAATTGGCCGGGTCCATGGCCAGCGTGGCGAACGTCTTGGGGTGCTCGAACACCACATGGCTCCACACACTTTCCGACCACATCCTAGTGCAACAACATCAGCCAGCTAGCGGGAAATCTTTGTGGAAATCGATCTTCTGGTTATTAATTATATCCCAGGGCTAGCAGGCAAGGCTTACCCGTCTGCATCATATCCGTCGCCGGAGAGGTTGGTGAAGAGCTTGCGCTAGCTGGCGGTTCTTGACCATTACGGCGCGGCCCTCTCGGCGGACGTGCGGAAGGTACTCCCCTAGGACGAGGTCCCGGTCGGGGCGCGCGGCTCGTCCTCCGCCCCAGTAGGACGGCGCGTTGTCCTCCCGCGGCGGGGTGGAGTAGGCTAGCCACCACACGGTGGCGCCTTGGAACGCGTCGGCGACCTCCTCGTTGTCCCCCATGCTGAGCACGAGCGCGTCCACATCCTTGGCGGTCTCGGCCTTGAGGTGGCGCACACCGCCTCCGGCCGCGCATGTGGCGCGCTGAAGGTAGGCCTGGACCTCCTTGTAGGCGTCGCTGCGCTTCATGCGCCCCCCGTCGTACTCGGCGATGGTGATGGTGAGGTAAGGGTCGACGATGGCTGCGAGGCGGCGCGCGTGGCGGCTGACGAACTGCTGCAGCTGCAGGCCCTGGAGGTTGTTCCACAGCACCGTCCATACCACGGCGACCAGGCTGAGAAGGATGCCCGAGCTCAGGCTGCTGCTCCATCCAGACCAGACGCCTCCATCTCCCTCTCACCTCGATCTTCGCTCTGAACCCAGCAGTCAGACACTCGTGGCCGGGTGGATAATTTGAGTCAACTAATTTTTTGAAAAGAATTTGAGTCAACTAATTTGGATAGAAAGAAGTAGTTTTTATTGATACATGTGTTATCGCCATATTTTGGCCAAAGGAGGAGTTGGGCCGTGATCAAGATGGGCTTAGAAGATACGTATATGCAACGTGTTGTTGAATCGGCCTCGTGTGTTGATTTGGGCTAAATTGCCCGTGTATCTTATATTGTAATAGATTCCGTTTAGATTTAGGTAAGAGATAGAGTTGTAGAGTTATTCCAAAGACAGAAAGTCTCCGGACTATAACTATGTACCTAAGGTTATCGAGAAAAGAAGGACAATCACGTTCACAACAAACACAATCTCGGCGCATCGCCACCCCTTGTTTCTAGGGTTTTTCTCGGGTAAGTGCCATGTTGCGATCTAGGCAGTATCTACTTATGCGTTATCTGGTGTTACTCGTACTGAAACCTTGTTGATGGCGAGTAACACTATTATCATAGATTTGTTTGGGTTAGCATCAGTACTTTTCGCTATGATTGTTTAGTTATGCTACCTCTAGCTATCTCGCCGCCGTTGCACCTTTTCCCGGGTGTAAGGGTGGCATCTTGCTTGATCTTTATTTAAGTCGATTTGGTCTGTTATAGTTGTGCCTTGTTCTCCAAGGTTTAGTTTGATATCCACATGATCAGGCCTTGCAAACGGGTTGAACGATCCAGTAGTATGTAAGATATGGTTTACCAATTCAAGAGGGGGTGTTCCGGGAATTGACGTTACGTTGGTTTTTAGGCCTTCTCTAGGATTAGTTTTCTATTATCTTTTGTATCTACCAGGCTCAATTACGTGTAGGATGTTCCAGTCATGTAGTGAAAACATTAAACTGTCGTAGATCGATTTAACTTGTATTGATGAAGCAAAACCCCATGTTATAATAGATCTAATGCAGAACCATGGGATAATCGGCTCTGGGAGCCGATTCACAGGGAAACCTGGGAGCCGGTCACGGCTCGAATTTTACGTATACTTGTTTACCATGCAGGAAACCAATCGAAGCAATCCTTCACCTTCCTGACCAGGTATAGGTCAGGTGGCACGCCCTCGAACTAAGCCAGGGCGCGTGCCGGAGCTTTGCGGGCCGTTGCCCGAGGGACCAGGGTCCACCAGCAGTCCTGGGAGCCTCCCGGCTCTTCGTGTTGCCCGTCGCTGCTCGCCGGTGGGTTTTGGTAGGCAACACATTCTGGCACGCCCGGTGGGACATTTAACAACGTCTACATCAACATCCGACGCTGCGATGGACAACAGACCGGTCAAGTACGATGAGCTGCCTGAGGAGCACAAGGCGAAGTATGATGACGTCAAGGCTCTCTTTGAAGCCGATCTCATCGGCTCTTTTGAGAGGACTCGTAAGCATGGCATCAGGTGGAAAGGGTTCTCACCCGAGGGTGCTCTTGATGAGGTGGATCTGTCTGTTCCTTCAGAAGAACGCACCAGAGCTCTGCGCCAGGAAGTCAACTACATGGTGGCTCATTCTCTTCACCGCCATTCTGAGAGCTTGGTAAACGCTTTCGAGCGGATCGCAGTTCGCGTAGTTCAGGAGATCATGAAACATCAGTACTCTCCGTCGGGGCCCACTCTGGGGACTCACCAGGGAGAAAGACCGCTCCAGGCCAGGCCACCGCTGCCATTCACACTTGCAGCCCCAGAGCCACCAGGGGCACCGGCGTACGTCGTCTACAAGGTCGGAGGCGACCCTGGCGATTGCCAATTCCTGTGCGAACCGCCTAAAGAAATCCCACATGGATACGTGTGCACCTACGTGCCAGACTGCAACAGCTTGACGCGCACGAACCAGTTTGCAACCGCAGGGATTGCTGGGGCAGGAGTCTCTGGAGCAGGGGCTTCGGGAGCAGGTGTTTCTGGAGCAGGAATCTCTGGGATGGACGCCGACAAACAGGCGTGGCTAGCCAAGTATGCCACTGGAACGAGTCATGAGAATCTAGCCCCTGCAGCCCAAACAACGGAACAAATCCGTACCATCTTGAGAGACCAGTTCGGCTTCGTGCCGAAGAGAAGGACAATCGGCTATTCAAAGCCGTATCCCAACGAGTTTGACCTGATCCCGCTGCCACCCAAGTATCGGCTCCCTGAGTTCTCGAGATTTAGCGGGTCAGAAGGGTCGAGTTCGATCGAGCACGTGAGCCGATACCTGGCACAGTTAGGCATGATATCAGCATCAGATCAGTTGCGCGTAAGGTTCTTTGCGCAATCTTTGACAGGACCAGCTTTTGGGTGGTACACTTCACTGCCACCTGATTCGATCCAGACCTGGAAGCAACTGGAAGAGCAGTTCCACATTCAGTACCATTCAGAAGCCACCGAGGCTGGCATTGCAGACTTGGCACAGGTGCGGCAAAAGCGAGGAGAAACGGTAGCCGAGTACATCCAACGCTTCAGGACTGTCAAGAACCGATGTTACTCAGCTCGGTTAACTGAGAAGGAAGCAGTCGAGCTGGCAGCGTTGGGTCTCGCAGCACCTATCAAAGATCTGGCTTTCCAAGTAGAGTACAACTCGTCGGCGCACATGGCCCAGAAGCTGACGATGTATGAGCAGCGCCACCCTGAGTTGTACCAGGACAAGTTCAAACGTCCGATAGGCCTGGTCGATACAGAAGAAGAAGACCCCACGCAAGACCAGGAGGTGGCCGTGGCTGAATGGGCTCGGGGGGCAGATCCCGTAACCTGCAAATGGGTAAAACAGCAAGGGCCTGCAAAAGGGTTCGACTTCGATGTGAGCAAAGCTGAGCAAATATTCGATTTACTGCTGAAAGAAAAGCAGCTGAAGTTACCCGAAGGCCACAAAATCCCTACGGCTCAAGAGATGAACGGAAGACCGTACTGCAAGTGGCATCACTCGTTCACCCACAGCACCAATGACTGCAAAGAGCTACGTCGCCAGATCCAAACGGCAATAGAGCAGGGTCGTCTCATCCTGGGGCAATTCGCCATGAAAGTAGACACCAACCCGTTCCCCGGCGTCAACATGGTAGAACACAGCCACTCCACGAGGCGCCAGTTGGACTTCTCGTTCGATGTTAACATGGCAGGAACAGGGTACCACCATGGCACGTACAGGGAGGAAGGCGGTCGCTCTCACGGCAGAGTAAGAGAGGAGGCTGGTCCACGCGACCGGCCCAGCTACGACAGCAGGCAGTACTTAACTGAGGAACAAGTGAAAAGTGTGCGATATCAGAAACCACATTCCACGCATCTCCTTAACAAGTATGAGCGTCAGTATGACCAACGTCGCCGGTGCGACGGAGAAGATGAAGGATATGAGCACCTCGCTAGGGGACCGTCAAAAGAAAAAGAAGGTGAAGACAAGCATTGGGATTGTCCGTTCTTCAAGTATTGCTGGGACGCGGGAATGAGCCGATTGCCTACGATCGATAACTGCCCGGAATGCGGACAGCAGAAGGAGGACACGGAGCCAGTGTCAGTGTTTAAGCGCCTAGGGCCTCTCCCACCTCAGAGCCGACGCAGGGAGTCATCTCGAGCACAAGGTCTCAAGGAGCCAATGGATGACAAAGAGAAAGACAGGTATCACCGTCCAAGGTGGTGTCCCGACGGACTCAGACACACCCAAAAGCGTAGAGTGCAGCGGCTGCGTAACTTGGAGGAAGCCGAAGCGCAGTATCTCCACGCTCTAAAGAAAGCACGGCCCGATCTGGCCGTTAAAATTAGGCAGACCTTGAAAACGGAAGATCACCCAAAAAAGAAAGAGTGGCGCCCCAAACCGGTAAAAGCCGATGCAAAGACATCGGCTGGCACAAACATGGTATTCATACTTCCGTCAGAGTTCTGCGCCCCAAAAACCAACGAGCTACCGGTGGCACAGTTCAACTGCGGCCCACGGCCAGTTATCTTTGAGAAGCCACATGAGAAGGGTTACAAACATCTGAAAGCCCTGTACCTACGAGGTTACATCAATGGGCAACCTGTCAGCAAGATGTTAGTAGACACCGGAGCGGCAGTCAACATAATGCCATACTCCATGCTACGGCGTTTGGGACGCTCCACTGCAGATCTGATCAAAACCAATGTCACCTTAAGCGACTTCAACGGCCAGACTTCAGAAACGCAAGGCGTACTGAACGTGGACCTGACCGTGGGCAGAAAAACCATCCCTACGTCATTCTTCGTCGTGGACAGCAAAAGCACCTACGCTGTCTTGTTAGGGAGAGATTGGATTCATGCTAACTGCTGCATCCCATCCACGATGCACCAGTGCCTAATACAGTGGGATGGAGATGAGGTGGAGGTAATTCATGCAGACGATTCCGTCGAGGTCTCCATTGCTGGCATGAACGTCTGGGAAGCAGAAGACCAAGAGCCGATCTCTGGAATCAGTCTAGACGGCTGTGAACGCATTGAGGCTACAAAAAACAGGGTGAGGCTGGTCTTATCCACCGGCCTGACAGAGTAGCAAAATCCACGACGGTACGTGGTACGGCTGATCCCTGCGATCGGCCACAAAAAACAAAAACCAGCAATCTTACGACGAGCAGATCATGCAGTCGTAGCAGGGAGATTCCCAGCCATTGTAAAACCATAAGGTGTAAACCGTCCTTGACTAATACAATCAAAAAGGGGGCCGATTCAGGCAATCGGCCCAAGTTATTTTTGTTAACCTCACCTACTATTTGCCCTGTGCTTAGCATCGATTTGACAGGTGACGGAAAGCTAGGGTATGGATTTACATCTGCTGATGAACTAGAAGAGATTGACATCGGTCCTGGGGATAAGCCAAGACCAACATTTATCAGCAAGAAGTTGGATCCGAATCTGCGGGGTCCGATGATAGCTTTGTTGAAAGAATATCCAGATTGCTTTGCCTGGGATTATACAGAGATGCCCGGGCTAGACAGGAGCATCATCGAGCATCGACTCCCACTTAAAAAAGGTTTTTGGCCGTTCCAGCAGCGAGCACGACAGATGAAGGCCGAAATTTTGAAAGAAGTCAAGAAGGAGATCGAGAAAATGTTGGCAGCCGATTTAATCAGGCCATGCAGGTATGCTGAGTGGATTTCTAGCATCGTACCTGTAGAGAAAAAGGATGGCCGCTGGCGTGTTGCCATAGATTTTCGGGATCTCAATAGAGCCACTCCGAAGGATGAATATCCGATGCCAGTAGCAGAGACGTTAATCAACGCAGCTGCTGGTCATAAAATTTTGAGCTTCATGGATGGCAATGCCGGTTACAACCAAATTTTTATGGCTCCTGAAGATATACACAAGACTGCATTCAGAGTCCCAGGTTCGGTGGGGTTGTTTGAATATGTAGTCATGACGTTTGGACTAAAGAATGCCGGCGCCACATACCAAAGAGCAATGAATTACATCTTCCATGATCTGATCGGCAAGCTGGTGGAAATTTATATCGACGACGTGGTGGTCAAGTCAACTTCAGTACAAGGACACTTGGATGACCTGCGACACGTCCTGGACCGAACAAGAAGATTCGGGCTACGGATGAATCCAAAGAAGTGTGCCTTCGGTGTGACGGCCGGTCAGTTCTTGGGCTTCTTGGTCCATGAACGAGGAATCGAGATCGGCCTGAAAAGTCAGGAGGCAGTGCGAACAATGAAGCCACCTACCACGAAGAAAGAACTGCAGTCTCTCATCGGCAAGATCAACTTCGTCAGAAGATTCATCTCCAATCTGTCAGGAAGGATAGAGCCGTTCATGGGACTTGTAAAGATTAAATCTGATGAGGAGTTCAGCTGGGGGGCAGAACAACAATGAGCCTTCGACGAGATCAAATAATATCTGACGAAGCCGCCAGTATTGGTTCCGCCCCAGCCGGATAGGCCATTCTACATTTACTTGTCAGTAGCGGACACGTCCATCGCCTCAGTGGTGGTGCAAGTTTATGACGGGCTGGAGCGAGTGGTATTTTACATCAGTAGAAGGATGCTGGATGCAGAGACAAGGTATTCTGAGATCGACAAGTTGTGCCTCTGCCTGTTTTTCACCTGCACCAAGCTGCGCCACATTTTGCTATCAGCAGAAATTGTCATCGTCTGCAAATCAGACGTTATAAAGCACATGCTGTCGGCTCCTATGTTGAAAGGCCGACTGGGCAAATGGATGTTTGCATTATCGGAGTTTGACATCCGGTATCAACCCGCGAAAGCAGTTAAGGGGCAGGCATTGGCCGACCTTATCGCTGAAAGGATCAACACCAATATAGCAGCACTGTCTATACGAGCGTGGGCTATGTTCTTCGACGGATCGGTTTGTGACGATGGGTGCGGCATCGGCATGCTACTCGTGTCACCCCGGGGGGCAACATTTTCCTTCTCTATCAGGTTATCAGCCCCTCGCACCAACAACGTCGCTGAGTATGAGGCGATACGCAAGGGAATGGAGTTGCTCATCGAAGCTGGAGCGGAAGCAGTGGAAATTTTTGGAGACTCCAAGCTGGTGATTTCTCAACTCACGGAGGAATACAAGTGTGAGAGCGAGTCGCTCTTCCCATTATGGATGCAATGCCGTGAGCTGATGGCACAGTTCCGATACATAAACTTCACCTGGATCCCACGATCGCAAAATACCGAGGCCAATGATCTTGCACAAATGGCTTCAGGCTACAAGGACGTGGCAGAGGGAGCCGATGTGCAGGTGCAATTCCTGGACGCAGACGACTGGAGAGCCGATATCTTCAATTACTTGAAGGATTCGGCTCGGGGGGCACCTAAACGGATAAGATACAAGGCCATGAAGTATGTGCTCATTGGGGACGACATGTTTTACAGGACTCTAGAGGGGTTATTGCTCAAATGTCTGGGGACAGCTGAGGCCAATCGGCTCCTACACGAGGTACACGAAGGCGCTTGTGGAACTCACCAATCGGCTCACAAGATGAAGTGGTTGATCAGGCGATCAGGGTTTTATTGGCCTACCATGCTCGAGGACTGTTTTAAGTACTACAAAGGGTGTCAAGCATGTCAGAGATTTGGAAAAATTCAGATGGTACCCGCGTCAGCAATGAACCCCATCATCAAGCCTTGGCCATTCCGAGGTTGGGGCATGGATATGATCGGCAAGATCAATCCTCCGTCAAGCAAAGGCCACATGTGGATTTTGGCCATCACGGATTATTTCACCAAGTGGGTGGAAGCCGTCCCTATGAAGGAAGTAAGTTCAAAGGATGTCGTCGATTTTGTGAAAGAACACGTCATTCATAGGTTTGGGATTCCCCAGACTATCACGACCGATGGAGGTTCGGTCTTCACTTCTCACGAATTCAGAAAGTTCTGTGAGGACACAGGGATCAAGCTGATTCGATCATCTCCGTACTATGCTCAAGCAAATGGGCAAGCTGAAGCGTCCAACCAGAGCCTTATCAAGCTAATCAAGAGGAAAATCGATGAGCACCCTAGGCGTTGGCACGAGGTTTTGTCAGAGGCTTTATGGGCTTACCGCATGTCATGTCATGGAGCGATAAAAACCTCGCCGTACCATCTAGTCTATGGACAAGAAGCCGTATTGCCTTGGGAAATTACGGCTGGATTGAGACGTGTCACTTTTCAGAATGATCTAACGACTGAAGAATATGCAGCCTTGATGAGTGACAGCGTTGAAGATTTGACTGAGCTTAGGTTGTGGTCGCTTGAGAAAATCAAAGAGAACAAGGCCAAAGTAGCTCGTGCATACAACAAGAAGGTGAGGCCTAAGGAGTTCCATGTTGGCGATCTAGTATGGGAAGCGGTGTTGCCATTAGGGACTAAGGATGCAGCATATGGTAAATGGTCTCCAAATTGGCACGGGCCATACAGGGTAGATCAAGTTTTAAGAGGGAACGCGTACATGCTGGAGGAGCTGGATGGCGTGAAATTCCCAGTGGATGTCAACGGTCAGCATCTCAAGAAATATTTCCCAAGCATGTGGGATGATGGACAGTGAGATATGGGAGCCGATACACGAAATCGGCCAATAAAAAAAAATTATTATTATATATTTCCCAAGCACGTGGGATGATGGACAGTGAGATATGGGGGCCGATACATGAAATCGGCCAATAAAAGTATACAGCCGATGCACAGTCATCGACTTTAGAGGTTCAAAACTGTTACAAGCAGATGCCAGTTTACATAAACGAGCTACTGAAGAAATGCCTCGAAGGCTTGGAGGGCGTCAGCACGGACACGGTCCACCTCGGCGATCTCGGCTTCGTCATCTTCATCCTTGCCCGTCACTAACTACTTGTTCAGGGCACGTATTTCTGCCAGATCGGTCTTCAGTTCGGCTTTGAGGCTCTCTGCTTCATCTTGGGAGCGGGCGATGGAGGCTTCCTTGTCACGAATGAGTTGTTTTGTCACCCGGACCTTTTCTTCAAGATCTTCCAGCTCCTTTTTCAAAGATGCGAGCTCGGTGGTACTGACAGAGGTGTCAGTTTTGGCATCAAGGGACGCCTTTTTCTCATTGAGCTGCTGACATCTGTCGGCAATATTCGCCTTCAGCGGGAGTTGGGCACGGCGCAGGTTGATCCTTTCACGAGCTAGCTTCACCCTTGACCCGAAGAAGGACAAAGTTACGACGGGCCAAAGCTTCACCTGCAATGCTACTGGGAGTTGGTCCTGGATTTCAGCAAGAACGCCCTTCACCTCTTCAGAACCCTCGATCAGCTCCTCGATCGGGGAAGACAGTAAGGCTCTAAGTCGTTGGAATTGAGGTAGAACAGCCCTGGCTTGTGGTTCATCGGTGGCGACAGAGGGAGTTGGATCGATGGAGTCGGGATCAAAGGTCAGCAAGCCTGAAATGTCACCACCCTGGCAGCCCGAAAAGGCGTCAGTGTGCGTCCAACAGGGAAGAATAAAGCCGACAGAAGTTAACATACCTCTCCTAAGACCGAGGAGATAGCAGACGGCGAGGCGATCGGTTTGTGTGTGGTTGCTGGGGGCGTTACCAAAGTGGTAGCCATTTCATCTGCATTTTCGGGGATTGCCAGGTCTGGTTTGGCTAAAGGCGTCGGCGCGGCCCCTACCTTCCCACTAGAAGCCTTAGTTGTCTGCATGAAAGGTGATTAACCGATGTAAATGATGATGAACCGGCAGACAAAAGGGAGTAAGGGGCAAGAGCATAAAGGATGATGATTTTTCGGAACCTCTTGGCTCGATGAAGAAGCTTGTGGTCCTTTACGAGCTCTCTTGGGACCCACAGCTGGCCCGGCCTCGACTGGTGCTCGGGGGGCAGCAGGTTCAGGAACCGACCTTTTCCTGGAAGCCGATGGTGGCACATCTGGCTGGCTCGGGGTGATGGTCCTCTCAGAATCCGTTGGGCTCGATTCTCCCTCGTTGGGTTGTGTGTCCTCGTGGGATGTTTCTTCGACGGAAGCCTGCAAAAGAAGGAAGGCTGTTAGACACGAGCACATCTGCAAGAATGAAAGAATGAGAAGAATCGACCAAGACATGGATCAGCCTACATGCGAGCTTTCTGGAGAAGGGCTCCGGTGTCTCAAGGTCTTCCTGGCAGCTACATTCCTCGTCATCGTTCTTATCTTAGTGGGAACTCGAGGGGCAGCTGATGTTGAAGTTCCTTGCTTCTTAGAAGCCGATTGAGGTGTTATCGGCTGTTTCTGCATTATTACCTTTTTCAAAGGCGGCGAGTTTTTGCAGAAAAGAACCACAGGAGCTGGCGGAAAGAACTCAAAAGGGGAGCCATCACTGTGTGTGGGTTCAGGGCCATCTTGTTGCTGCAAAGGGAGAAATTGGGTTAGTAAAAGAGTCATTTATGAGCTGCATTAAGAAGATTTATAAGCATTGGTACCTGTTCCACGGGGATGTCATAATCGGCATCAAGGTGTTTCAGCAACGGTCCCAGAGCTTTCCTGAAAGCGTGGGTTTTCCACATCGACCACCAGTCCTCGAAGCCATCAGTTGACGAAGCGAAGGTGAGGTCATTTGGAATGGGGATGGTCAGAGCATCAAAGAAGGAGTAACACCTCTGACTGGTGAGAGGATCAGGCAGGTCGGCTCTGCACTCCGTAAGATGATGGAGAAAGAGATGGGGAGGTACTTGCCCAAGGCCAAATTGCCGGGCCACTATGACCGGCTGGTAGAATTCATACCCAGGCTTGATGATTCTGTTGGATGTACTCATACCAACTGGAAGGAAACAGGGACGGATCACAATGGAAAAGAGTTGCCGGGTGCTGGTGTCGTCGGCGAAGTTATCTAGCCTGAAGGAGAGTGGATTTTCGAAATGTTCAGATTCTTCCACGTAAGGGAAGAAGGTAGGATTGTCCAGACCTTGAAAGAAAGTGCTGAACCACTTGGCTGCTTCCTGAGGGGATAGTTTGCTGCCTGGCAGCCTGTACAAAGCTTGGCCATAACTAGTGCATCGGATCTGCTTCCCTTTGACATCGGGAAAGGTACAACTCGCCAAAAGGGGGAAGTTTGGGATGTGGTTCTGAAAGTACAGCTGAGCCCATAGTTGAATGAACCACCAAGGACCACCTGTTTTGACTGCTATGCCTGAGAACAGCTTGACAGACATCAACTGGAGATATCGATAGACCTCTCCAAGGAACAGTTTGCCGATGCCAAGTTGAGTACCTTTGGCCAGTTCGTGGGCTAGGGAGAGATAGTTCTTGGTTGGAGCAAGGGAAGGGCCACAGAATATGAAATGTTCCAGCCAGAAGTTGAGAAAGGCTGTATGTTCTTTCTCTGAGACAGGGCCCTTTGTCTTCATATGGCGTTGGAGGTAGGCACCCCAATTCGTACAGTCTGTTTTAGAAGACAGCTTGTAGGGAACTTTGGTCAGTTTAAAAGCAGAGGGGCTGGGTGATGTGACATCCAGGCCGGTGATCATCACCACGTCTAACAGGGTTGGTGACATAGGGCCATGGCCGAACATAAAGCAGTTCAGAGCGTCAGACCAGAAGTAGCCGATGGTTTTTAGAAGGTTCTCATGTTTCTCAAGAGGAGACAATGATAAATGCAAGGCATCGGCTATTCCTGTGGTTTCCCATTGGGATTGGTAAGCTCTAGCTACTCTACTGAACCAAGAGACCCAGTGTTCAGGGGGATTAGGCCAGGCTCGCAGACAGTCGGCCCAAGAGTTCAGATCTAGGTCTTGGCTTACGAAGGGGATTCTATTGGCTTCGCAAGAAATCAGATGAGCAGGGCTAGATTGTGTGCGAGGGCCAAGACAGAGGGAGTTTGGGAGAGAAGGATGCGGCAGCAGAATGTCTGAAACCTAGAAAATTTAATGGTGGAATAAGGCATTAATTCAGGTGTTCGCCATTAAGTCTAGCATCGTTTTCAGACTGCGAGGAGTAGGCGTACCTTCAGACCGGAGACCTCTGGGTTGGTGTTGGACGATTCCGCCATCTAGTTCGCCGGCGGAGATGGATCTGTGCAGTTGGGGATCGAGGGTTTTTGTCGCTGTGAGCTCGATCTGGTCAGTGGGCGATTGAAGATCTAGGTCGCCTTTTTGAAGAAGGTCGCAGGTTACCGTTTGAGACTGAAAAGCAGCCGCTTAGGTTTGCCTAAATATGCGACCAAGTTTTGACCTTGTCAACGTTTTTGGGAAAGCCGATGTCCATCGGCTCTTTGAGCTTTGACTTAGTTAACAGAGTAAGTGCAGTGTGGTAAAAGCCGATACAGCGTTATCGGCTTCTGGAGCATCGACCTATTTTGGCTATCGGCAAAATTGGGACGAAAAAAGCAATCTTCGAGAAACAGAGTTTCATTCATTCATTCAAAAGCTGATTGCTTACAAAAGGGCTGATTGATTACAAAAGGGAGCTTACTACTACTACTACTACTGGTTCCTAATCTAGAGGCCGAGGTCGTCGTCGCTGTCGTCGCCGCCGTCCTGTTCGCTGTCCTCAGCACTGCTGCCGGCGTCGTCTTCGCTGCTGCTGCTGAAGATGCCAGCGGGGGCCTCCTCGTCCTCGTCGTCGTCTTCGGTGTCCTCGCTGGACCCGGCGCGGAAGTACTTCACCGGCTGGTACTCCTCGGAGGAGGTGTCCTCCTCTTCCTCCTCCTCGTCGGAGGAGTCGACGCCGTCCCAGGACATGGCGTCGTCGGTGCTGTCCGCCTCCAGTTCCCCATCAGCGAGGAACTGCAGATCTTCCTCGCCGTCAGTCAAGGACGCGTCGTCCTCCGACCAAGCGGCGAAGTCCCAATCCCTCTCGTCCCACCATTGTGGGGCGAGAGTGTGGTACGCCGCCATCGGCGGGTGTTCTGGCGTCGGCTCTCGGTCGCTCATTGAGTTGGAGGCTTGGAAGGACAGGCCAGATGAAGCGGAGGAGGCCATGGCGGAGAGAGAGGGTTTTTTCGGCGGAGGAGGAAGAAGGGTTTTTTTGTGGCTACTGGAGGAAGATGGGGACTGCGAACTGTTTAGGTGAATTTAAATAAGGGGAATAGTATGAAGCGGTTCAATGCTATAGCGGTTTCCCAGAATGCACTGCCGAAATTGTCAGATCATGCACTGCGAAGAAGTTCAGAAGACAGGGCATCATGATGAAGGGGTGGCGTGACGATTCCGTTCTGCAACGCATTCTGACGACGCGTAACCCGATACAGAAAAAAAAGAGGAGAAGGGAAAAACGGAGTGGTTTTGGAATTATTATTACCAAAACCAGGGGGCATGTGTTATCGCCATATTTTGGCCAAAGGAGGAGTTGGGCCGTGATCAAGATGGGCTTAGAAGATACGTATATGCAACGTGTTGTTGAATCGGCCTCGTGTGTTGATTTGGGCTAAATTGCCCGTGTATCTTATATTGTAATAGATTCCGTTTAGATTTAGGTAAGAGATAGAGTTGTAGAGTTATTCCAAAGACAGAAAGTCTCCGGACTATAACTATGTACCTAAGGTTATCGAGAAAAGAAGGACAATCACGTTCACAACAAACACAATCTCGGCGCATCGCCACCCCTTGTTTCTAGGGTTTTTCTCGGGTAAGTGCCATGCTGCCTAGATCGCATCTTGCGATCTAGGCAGTATCTACTTATGCGTTATCTGGTGTTACTCGTACTGAAGCCTTGTTGATGGCGAGTAACACTATTATCATAGATTTGTTTGGGTTAGCATCAGTGCTTTTCGCTATGATTGTTTAGTTATGCTACCTCTAGCTATCTCGCCGCCGTTGCACCTTTTCCCGGGTGTAAGGGTGGCATCTTGCTTGATCTTTATTTAAGTCGATTTGGTCTGTTATAGTTGTGCCTTGTTCTCCAAGGTTTAGTTTGATATCCACATGATCAGGCCTTGCAAACGGGTTGAACGATCCAGTAGTATGTAAGATATGGTTTACCAATCCAAGAGGGGGTGTTCCGGGAATTGACGTTACGTTGGTTTTTAGGCCTTCTCTAGGATTAGTTTTCTATTATCTTTTGTATCTACCAGGCTCAATTACGTGTAGGATGTTCCAGTCATGTAGTGAAAACATTAAACTGTCGTAGATCGATTTAACTTGTATTGATGAAGCAAAACCCCATGTTATAATAGATCTAATGCAGAACCATGGGATAATCGGCTCTGGGAGCCGATTCACAGGGAAACCTGGGAGCTGGTCACGGCTCGAATTTTACGTATACTTGTTTACCATGCAGGAAACCAATCGAAGCAATCCTTCACCTTCCTGACCAGGTATAGGTCAGGTGGCACGCCCTCGAACTAAGCCAGGGCGCGTGCCGGAGCTTTGCGGGCCGTTGCCCGAGGGACCAGGGCCCACCAGCAGTCCTGGGAGCCTCCCGGCTCTTCGTGTTGCCCGTCGCTGCTCGCCGGTGGGTTTTGGTAGGCAACACATTCTGGCACGCCCGGTGGGACATTTAACAACGTCTACATCAACATCCGACGCTGCGATGGACAACAGACCGGTCACGTACGATGAGCTGCCTGAGGAGCACAAGGCGAAGTATGATGACGTCAAGGCTCTCTTTGAAGCCGATCTCATCGGCTCTTTTGAGAGGACTCGTAAGCATGGCATCAGGTGGAAAGGGTTCTCACCCGAGTGTGCTCTTGATGAGGTGGATCTGTCTGTTCCTTCAGAAGAACGCACCAGAGCTCTGCGCCAGGAAGTCAACTACATGGTGGCTCATTCTCTTCACCGCCATTCTGAGAGCTTGGTAAACGCTTTCGAGCGGATCGCAGTTCGCGTAGTTCAGGAGATCATGAAACATCAGTACTCTCCGTCGGGGCCCACTCTGGGGACTCACCAGGGAGAAAGACCGCTCCAGGCCAGGCCACCGCTGCCATTCACACTTGCAGCCCCAGAGCCACCAGGGGCACCGGCGTACGTCGTCTACAAGGTCGGAGGCGACCCTGGCGATTGCCAATTCCTGTGCGAACCGCCTAAAGAAATCCCACATGGATACGTGTGCACCTACGTGCCAGACTGCAACAGCTTGACGCGCACGAACCAGTTTGCAACTGCAGGGATTGCTGGGGCAGGAGTCTCTGGAGCAGGGGCTTCGGGAGCAGGTGTTTCTGGAGCAGGAATCTCTGGGATGGACGCCGACAAACAGGCGTGGCTAGCCAAGTATGCCACTGGAACGAGTCATGAGAATCTAGCCCCTGCAGCCCAAACAACGGAACAAATCCGTACCATCTTGAGAGACCAGTTCGGCTTCGTGCCGAAGAGAAGGACAATCTGCTATTCAAAGCCGTATCCCAACGAGTTTGACCTGATCCCGCTGCCACCCAAGTATCGGCTCCCTGAGTTCTCGAGATTTAGCGGGTCAGAAGGGTCGAGTTCGATCGAGCACGTGAGCCGATACCTGGCACAGTTAGGCATGATATCAGCATCAGATCAGTTGCGCGTAAGGTTCTTTGCGCAATCTTTGACAGGACCAGCTTTTGGGTGGTACACTTCACTGCCACCTGATTCGATCCAGACCTGGAAGCAACTGGAAGAGCAGTTCCACATTCAGTACCATTCAGAAGCCACCGAGGCTGGCATTGCAGATCTGGCACAGGTGCGGCAAAAGCGAGGAGAAACGGTAGCCGAGTACATCCAACGCTTTAGGACTGTCAAGAACCGATGTTACTCAGCTCGGTTAACTGAGAAGGAAGCAGTCGAGCTGGCAGCGTTGGGTCTCGCAGCACCTATCAAAGATCTGGCTTTCCAAGTAGAGTACAACTCGTTGGCGCACATGGCCCAGAAGCTGACGATGTATGAGCAGCGCCACCCTGAGTTATACCAGGACAAGTTCAAACGTCCGATAGGCCTGGTCAATACAGAAGAAGAAGACCCCACGCAAGACCAGGAGGTGGCCGTGGCTGAATGGGCTCGGGGGGCAGATCCCGTAACCTGCAAATGGGTAAAACAGCAAGGGCCTGCAAAAGGGTTCGACTTCGATGTGAGCAAAGCTGAGCAAATATTCGATTTACTGCTGAAAGAAAAGCAGCTGAAGTTACCCGAAGGCCACAAAATCCCTACGGCTCAAGAGATGAACGGAAGACCGTACTGCAAGTGGCATCACTCGTTCACCCACAGCACCAATGACTGCAAAGAGCTACGTCGCCAGATCCAAACGGCAATAGAGCAGGGCCGTCTCATCCTGGGGCAATTCGCCATGAAAGTAGATACCAACCCGTTCCCCGGCGTCAACATGGTAGAACACAGCCACTCCACGAGGCGCCAGTTGGACTTCTCGTTCGATGTCAACATGGAAGGAACAGGGTACCACCATGGCACGTACAGGGAGGAAGGCGGTCGCTCTCACGGCAGAGTAAGAGAGGAGGCTGGTCCACGCGACCGGCCCAGCTACGACAGCAGGCAGTACTTAACTGAGGAACAAGTGAAAAGTGTGCGATATCAGAAACCACATTCCACGCATCTCCTTAACAAGTATGAGCGTCAGTATGACCAACGTCGCCGGCGCGACGGAGAAGATGAAGGATATGAGCACCTCGCTAGGGGACTGTCAAAAGAAAAAGAAGGTGCAGACAAGCATTGGGATTGTCCGTTCTTCAAGTATTGCTGGGACGCGGGAATGAGCCGATTGCCTACGATCGATAACTACCCGGAATGCGGACAGCAGAAGGACGACACGGAGCCAGTGTCAGTGTTTAAGCGCCTAGGGCCTCTCCCACCTCAGAGCCGACGCAGGGAGTCGTCTCGAGCACAAGGTCTCAAGGAGCCAATGGATGACAAAGAGAAAGACAGGTATCACCGTCCAAGGTGGTGTCCCGACGGACTCAGACACACCCAAAAGCGTAGAGTGCAGCGGCTGCGTAACTTGGAGGAAGCCGAAGCGCAGTATCTCCACGCTCTAAAGAAAGCACGGCCCGATCTGGCCGTTAAAATTAGGCAGACCTTGAAAACGGAAGATCACCCGAAAAAGAAAGAGTGGCGCCCCAAACCGGTAAAAGCCGATGCAAAGACATCGGCTGGCACAAACATGGTATTCATACTTCCGTCAGAGTTCTGCGCCCCAAAAACCAACGAGCTACCAGTGGCACAGTTCGACTGCGGCCCACGGCCAGTTATCTTTGAGAAGCCACGTGAGAAGGGTTACAAACATCTGAAAGCCCTGTACCTACGAGGTTACATCAATGGGCAACCTGTCAGCAAGATGTTAGTAGACACCAGAGCGGCAGTCAACATAATGCCATACTCCATGCTACGGCGTTTGGGACGCTCCACTGCAGATCTGATCAAAACCAACGTCACCTTAAGCGACTTCAACGGCCAGACTTCAGAAACGCAAGGCGTACTGAACGTGGACCTGACCGTGGGCAGAAAAACCATCCCTACGTCATTCTTCGTCGTGGACAGCAAAAGCACCTACGCTGTCTTGTTAGGGAGAGATTGGATTCATGCTAACTGCTGCATCCCATCCACGATGCACCAGTGCCTAATACAGTGGGATGGAGATGAGGTGGAGGTCATTCATGCAGACGATTCCGTCGAGGTCTCCATTGCTGGCATGAACGTCTGGGAAGCAGAAGACCAAGAGCCGATCTCTGGAATCAGTCTAGACGGCTGTGAACGCATTGAGGCTACAAAAAACGGGGTGAGGCTGGTCTTATCCACCGGCCTGACAGAGTAGCAAAATCCACGACGGTACGTGGTACGGCCGATCCCTGCGATCGGCCACAAAAAACAAAAACCAGCAATCTTACGACGAGCAGATCATGCAGTCGTAGCAGGGAGATTCCCAGCCATTGTAAAACCATAAGGTGTAAACCGTCCTTGACTAATACAATCAAAAAGGGGGCCGATTCAGGCAATCGGCCCAAGTTATTTTTGTTAACCTCACCTACTGTTTGCCCTGTGCTTAGCATCGATTTGACAGGTGACGGAAAGCTAGGGTATGGATTTACATCTGCTGATGAACTAGAAGAGATTGACATCGGTCCTGGGGATAAGCCAAGACCAACATTTATCAGCAAGAAGTTGGATCCGAATCTGCGGGGTCCGATGATAGCTTTGTTGAAAGAATATCCAGATTGCTTTGCCTGGGATTATACAGAGATGCCCGGGCTAGACAGGAGCATCATCGAGCATCGACTCCCACTTAAAAAAGGTTTTCGACCGTTCCAGCAGCGAGCACGACAGATGAAGGCCGAAATTTTGAAAGAAGTCAAGAAGGAGATCGAGAAAATGTTGGCAGCCGATTTAATCAGGCCATGCAGGTATGCTGAGTGGATTTCTAGCATCGTACCTGTAGAGAAAAAGGATGGCCGCTGGCGTGTTGCCATAGATTTTCGGGATCTCAATAGAGCCACTCCGAAGGATGAATATCCGATGCCAGTAGCAGAGACGTTAATCAACGCAGCTGCTGGTCATAAAATTTTGAGCTTCATGGATGGCAATGCCGGTTACAACCAAATTTTATGGCTCCGGAAGATATACACAAGACTGCATTCAGAGTCCAAGGTTCGGTGGGTTGTTTGAATATGTAGTCATGACGTTTGGACTAAAGAATGCCGGCGTCACATACCAAAGAGCAATGAATTACATCTTCCATGATCTGATCGGCAAGCTGGTGGAAATTTATATCGACGACGTGGTGGTCAAGTCAACTTCAGTACAAGGACACTTGGATGACCTGCGACACGTCCTGGACCGAACAAGAAGATTCGGGCTACGGATGAATCCAAAGAAGTGTGCCTTCGGTGTGACGGCCGGTCAGTTCTTGGGCTTCTTGGTCCATGAACGAGGAATCGAGATCGGCCTGAAAAGTCAGGAGGCAGTGCGAACAATGAAGCCACCTACCACGAAGAAAGAACTGCAGTCTCTCATCGGCAAGATCAACTTCGTCAGAAGATTCATCTCCAATCTGTCAGGAAGGATAGAGCCGTTCATGGGACTTGTAAAGATTAAATCTGATGAGGAGTTCAGCTGGGGGGCAGAACAACAACGAGCCTTCGACGAGATCAAAGAATATCTGACGAAGCCGCCAGTATTGGTTCCGCCCCAGCCGGATAGGCCATTCTACATTTACTTGTCAGTAGCGGACACGTCCATCGCCTCATTGGTGGTGCAAGTTTATGACGGGCTGGAGCGAGTGGTATTTTACATCAGCAGAAGGATGCTGGATGCAGAGACAAGGTATTCTGAGATCGACAAGTTGTGCCTCTGCCTGTTTTTCACCTGCACCAAGCTGCGCCACATTTTGCTATCAGCAGAAATTGTCATCGTCTGCAAATCAGACGTTATAAAGCACATGCTGTCGGCTCCTATGTTGAAAGGCCGACTGGGCAAATGGATGTTTGCATTATCGTAGTTTGACATCCGGTATCAACCCGCGAAAGCAGTTAAGGGGCAGGCATTGGCCGACCTTATCGCTGAAAGGATCAACACCAATATAGCAGCACTGTCTATACGAGCGTGGGCTATGTTCTTCGACGGATCGGTTTGTGACGATGGGTGCGGCATCGGCATGCTACTCGTGTCACCCCGGGGGGCAACATTTTCCTTCTCTATCAGGTTATCAGCCCCTCGCACCAACAACGTCGCTGAGTATGAGGCGATACGCAAGGGAATGGAGTTGCTCATCGAAGCTGGAGCGGAAGCAGTGGAAATTTTTGGAGACTCCAAGCTGGTGATTTCTCAACTCACGGAGGAATACAAGTGTGAGAGCGAGTCGCTCTTCCCATTATGGATGCAATGCCGTGAGCTGATGGCACAGTTCCGATACATAAACTTCACCTGGATCCCACGATCGCAAAATACCGAGGCCAATGATCTTGCACAAATGGCTTCAGGCTACAAGGACGTGGCAGAGGGAGCCGATGTGCAGGTGCAATTCCTGGACGCAGACGACTGGAGAGCCGATATCTTCAATTACTTGAAGGATTCGGCTCGGGGGGCACCTAAACGGATAAGATACAAGGCCATGAAGTATGTGCTCATTGGGGACGACATGTTTTACAGGACTCTAGAGGGGTTATTGCTCAAATGTCTGGGGACAGCTGAGGCCAATCGGCTCCTACACGAGGTACACGAAGGCGCTTGTGGAACTCACCAATCGGCTCACAAGATGAAGTGGTTGATCAGGCGATCAGGGTTTTATTGGCCTACCATGCTCGAGGACTGTTTTAAGTACTACAAAGGGTGTCAAGCATGTCAGAGATTTGGAAAAATTCAGATGGTACCCGCGTCAGCAATGAACCCCATCATCAAGCCTTGGCCATTCCGAGGTTGGGGCATGGATATGATCGGCAAGATCAATCCTCCGTCAAGCAAAGGCCACATGTGGATTTTGGCCATCACGGATTATTTCACCAAGTGGGTGGAAGCCGTCCCTATGAAGGCAGTAAGTTCAAAGGATGTCGTCGATTTTGTGAAAGAACACGTCATTCATAGGTTTGGGATTCCCCAGACTATCACGACCGATGGAGGTTCGGTCTTCACTTCTCACGAATTCAGAAAGTTCTGTGAGGACACAGGGATCAAGCTGATTCGATCATCTCCGTACTATGCTCAAGCAAATGGGCAAGCTGAAGCGTCCAACCAGAGCCTTATCAAGCTGATCAAGAGGAAAATCGATGAGCACCCTAGGCGTTGGCACGAGGTTTTGTCAGAGGCTTTATGGGCTTACCGCATGTCATGTCATGGAGCGATAAAAACCTCGCTGTACCATCTAGTCTATGGACAAGAAGCCGTATTGCCTTGGGAAATTACGGCTGGATCGAGACGTGTCACTTTTCAGAACGATCTAACGACTGAAGAATATGCAGCCTTGATGAGTGACAGCGTTGAAGATTTGACTGAGCTTAGGTTGTGGTCGCTTGAGAAAATCAAAGAGAACAAGGCCAAAGTAGCTCGTGCATACAACAAGAAGGTGAGGCCTAAGGAGTTCCATGTTGGCGATCTGGTATGGGAAGCGGTGTTGCCATTAGGGACTAAGGATGCAGCATATGGTAAATGGTCTCCAAATTGGCACGGGCCATACAGGGTAGATCAAGTTTTAAGAGGGAACGCGTACATGCTGGAGGAGCTGGATGGCGTGAAATTCCCAGTGGATGTCAACGGTCAGCATCTCAAGAAATATTTCCCAAGCATGTGGGATGATGGACAGTGAGATATGGGAGCCGATACACGAAATCGGCCAATAAAAAAAATTTATTATTATATATTTCCCAAGCACGTGGGATGATGGACAGTGAGATATGGGGGCCGATACATGAAATCGGCCAATAAAAGTATACAGCCGATGCACAGTCATCGACTTTAGAGGTTCAAAACTGTTACAAGCAGATGCCAGTTTACATAAACGAGCTACTGAAGAAATGCCTCGAAGGCTTGGAGGGCGTCAGCACGGACACGGTCCACCTCGGCGATCTCGGCTTCGTCATCTTCATCCTTGCCCGTCACTAACTGCTTGTTCAGGGCACGTATTTCTGCCAGATCGGTCTTCAGTTCGGCTTTGAGGCTCTCTGCTTCATCTTGGGAGCGGGCGATGGAGGCTTCCTTGTCACGAATGAGTTGTTTTGTCACCCGGACCTTTTCTTCAAGATCTTCCAGCTCCTTTTTCAAAGATGCGAGCTCGGTGGTACTGACAGAGGTGTCAGTTTTGGCATCAAGGGACGCCTTTTTCTCATTGAGCTGCTGACATCTGTCGGCAATATTCGCCTTCAGCGGGAGTTGGGCACGGCGCAGGTTGATCCTTTCACGAGCTAGCTTCACCCTTGACCCGAAGAAGGACAAAGTTACGACGGGCCAAAGCTTCACCTGCAATGCTACTGGGAGTTGGTCCTGGATTTCAGCAAGAACGCCCTTCACCTCTTCAGAACCCTCGATCAGCTCCTCTATCGGGGAAGACAGTAAGGCTCTAAGTCGTTGGAATTGAGGTAGAACAGCCCTGGCTTGTGGTTCATCGGTGGCGACAGAGGGAGTTGGATCGATGGAGTCGGGATCAAAGGTCAGCAAGCCTGAAATGTCACCACCCTGGCAGCCCGAAAAGGCGTCAGTGTGCGTCCAACAGGGAAGAATAAAGCCGACAGAAGTTAACATACCTCTCCTAAGACCGAGGGGATAGCAGACGGCGAGGCGATCTGTTTGTGTGTGGTTGCTGGGGGCGTTACCAAAGTGGTAGCCATTTCATCTGCATTTTCGGGGATTGCCAGGTCTGGTTTGGCTAAAGGCGTCGGCGCGGCCCCTACCTTCCCACTAGAAGCCTCAGTTGTCTGCATGAAAGGTGATTAACCGATGTAAATGATGATGAACCGGCAGACAAAAGGGAGTAAGGGGCAAGAGCATAAAGGATGATGATTTTTCGGAACCTCTTGGCTCGATGAAGAAGCTTGTGGTCCTTTACGAGCTCTCTTGGGACCCACAGCTGGCCCGGCCTCGACTGGTGCTCGGGGGGCAGCAGGTTCAGGAACCGACCTTTTCCTGGAAGCCGATGGTGGCACATCTGGCTGGCTCGGGGTGATGGTCCTCTCAGAATCCGTTGGGCTCGATTCTCCCTCGTTGGGTTGTGTGTCCTCGTGGGATGTTTCTTCGACGGAAGCCTGCAAAAGAAGGAAGGCTGTTAGACACGAGCACATCTGCAAGAATGAAAGAATGAGAAGAATCGACCAAGACATGGATCAGCCTACATGCGAGCTTTCTGGAGAAGGGCTCCGGTGTCTCAAGGTCTTCCTGGCAGCTACATTCCTCGTCATCGTTCTTATCTTAGTGGGAACTCGAGGGGCAGCTGATGTTGAAGTTCCTTGCTTCTTAGAAGCCGATTGAGGTGTTATCGGCTGTTTCTGCATTATTACCTTTTTCAAAGGCGGCGAGTTTTTGCAGAAAAGAACCACAGGAGCTGGCGGAAAGAACTCAAAAGGGGAGCCATCACTGTGTGTGGGTTCAGGGCCATCTTGTTGCTGCAAAGGGAGAAATTGGGTTAGTAAAAAAGTCATTTATGAGCTGCATTAAGAAGATTTATAAGCAGTGGTACCTGTTCCACGGGGATGTCATAATCGGCATCAAGGTGTTTCAGCAACGGTCCCAGAGCTTTCCTGAAAGCGTGGGTTTTCCACATCGACCACCAGTCCTCGAAGCCATCAGTTGACGAAGCGAAGGTGAGGTCATTTGGAATGGGTATGGTCAGAGCATCAAAGAAGGAGTAACACCTCTGACTGGTGAGAGGATCAGGCAGGTCGGCTCTGCACTCCGTAAGATGATGGAGAAAGAGATGGGGAGGTACTTGCCCAAGGCCAAATTGCCGGGCCACTATGACCGGCTGGTAGAATTCATACCCAGGCTTGATGATTCTGTTGGATGTACTCATACCAACTGGAAGGAAACAGGGACGAATCACAATGGAAAAGAGTTGCCGGGTGCTGGTGTCGTCGGCGAAGTTATCTAGCCTAAAGGAGAGTGGATTTTCGAAATGTTCAGATTCTTCCACGTAAGGGAAGAAGGTAGGATTGTCCAGACCTTGAAAGAAAGTGCTGAACCACTTGGCTGCTTCCTGAGGGGATAGTTTGCTGCCTGGCAGCCTGTACAAAGCTTGGCCATAACTAGTGCATCAGATCTGCTTCCCTTTGACATCGGGAAAGGTACAACTCGCCAAAAGGGGGAAGTTTGGGATGTGGTTCTGAAAGTACAGCTGAGCCCATAGTTGAATGAACCACCAAGGACCACCTGTTTTGACTGCTATGCCTGAGAACAGCTTGACAGACATCAACTGGAGATATCGATAGACCTCTCCAAGGAACAGTTTGCCGATGCCAAGTTGAGTACCTTTGGCCAGTTCGTGGGCTAGGGAGAGATAGTTCTTGGTTGGAGCAAGGGAAGGGCCACAGAATATGAAATGTTCCAGCCAGAAGTTGAGAAAGGCTGTATGTTCTTTCTCTGAGACAGGGCCCTTTGTCTTCATATGGCGTTGGAGGTAGGCACCCCAATTCGTACAGTCTGTTTTAGAAGACAGCTTGTAGGGAACTTTGGTCAGTTTAAAAGCAGAGGGGCTGGGTGATGTGACATCCAGGCCGGTGATCATCACCACGTCTAACAGGGTTGGTGACATAGGGCCATGGCCGAACATAAAGCAGTTCAGAGCGTCAGACCAGAAGTAGCCGATGGTTTTTAGAAGGTTCTCATGTTTCTCAAGAGGAGACAATGATAAATGCAAGGCATCGGCTATTCCTGTGGTTTCCCATTGGGATTGGTAAGCTCTAGCTACTCTACTGAACCAAGAGACCCAGTGTTCAGGGGGATTAGGCCAGGCTCGCAGACAGTCGGCCCAAGAGTTCAGATCTAGGTCTTGGCTTACGAAGGGGATTCTATTGGCTTCGCAAGAAATCAGATGAGCAGGGCTAGATTGTGTGCGAGGGCCAAGACAGAGGGAGTTTGGGAGAGAAGGATGCGGCAGCAGAATGTCTGAAACCTAGAAAATTTAATGGTGGAATAAGGCATTAATTCAGGTGTTCGCCATTAAGTCTAGCATCGTGTTCAGACTGCGAGGAGTAGGCGTACCTTCAGACCGGAGACCTCTGGGTTGGTGTTGGACGATTCCGCCATCTAGTTCGCCGGCGGAGATGGATCTGTGCAGTTGGGGATCGAGGGTTTTTGTCGCTGTGAGCTCGATCTGGTCAGTGGGCGATTGAAGATCTAGGTCGCCTTTTTGAAGAAGGTCGCAGGTTACCGTTTGAGACTGAAAAGCAGCCGCTTAGGTTTGCCTAAATATGCGACCAAGTTTTGACCTTGTCAACGTTTTTGGGAAAGCCGATGTCCATCGGCTCTTTGAGCTTTGACTTAGTTAACGGAGTAAGTGCAGTGTGGTAAAAGCCGATACAGCGTTATCGGCTTCTGGAGCATCGACCTATTTTGGCTATCGGCAAAATTGGGACGAAAAAAGCAATCTTCGAGAAACAGAGTTAGTTTCATTCATTCAAAAGCTGATTGATTACAAAAGGGCTGATTGATTACAAAAGGGAGCTTACTACTACTACTACTACTACTGGTTCCTAATCTAGAGGCCGAGGTCGTCGTCGCTGTCGTCGCCGCCGTCCTGTTCGCTGTCCTCAGCACTGCTGCCGGTGTCGTCTTCGCTGCTGCTGCTGAAGATGCTAGCGGGGGCCTCCTCGTCCTCGTCGTCGTCTTCGGTGTCCTCGCTGGACCCGGCGCGGAAGTACTTCACCGGCTGGTACTCCTCGGAGGAGGTGTCCTCCTCTTCCTCCTCCTCGTCGGAGGAGTCGACGCCGTCCCAGGACATGGCGTCGTCGGTGCTGTCTGCCTCCAATTCCCCATCAGCGAGGAACTGCAGATCTTCCTCGCCGTCAGTCAAGGACGCGTCGTCCTCCGACCAAGCGGCGAAGTCCCAATCCCTCTCGTCCCACCATTGTGGGGCGAGAGTGTGGTACGCCGCCATCGGCGGGTGTTCTGGCGTCGGCTCTCGGTCGCTCATTGAGTTGGAGGCTTGGGAGGACAGGCCAGATGAAGCGGAGGAGGCCATGGCGGAGAAAGAGGGTTTTTTCGGCGGAGGAGGAAGAAGGGTTTTTTTGTGGCTACTGGAGGAAGATGGGGACTGCGAACTGTTTAGGTGAATTTAAATAAGGGGAATAGTATGAAGCGGTTCAATGCTATAGCGGTTTCCCAGAATGCACTGCCGAAATTGTTAGATCATGCACTGCGAAGAAGTTGAGAAGACAGGGCATCATGATGAAGGGGTGGCGTGACGATTCCGTTCTGCAACGCATTCTGACGACGCGTAACCCGATACAGAAAAAAAAGAGGAGAAGGGAAAAAACGGAGTGGTTTTGGAATTATTATTACCAAAACCAGGGGGGCATGTGTTATCGCCATATTTTGGCCAAAGGAGGAGTTGGGCCGTGATCAAGATGGGCTTAGAAGATACGTATATGCAACGTGTTGTTGAATCGGCCTCGTGTGTTGATTTGGGCTAAATTGCCCGTGTATCTTATATTGTAATAGATTCCGTTTAGATTTAGGTAAGAGATAGAGTTGTAGAGTTATTCCAAAGACAGAAAGTCTCCGGACTATAAATATGTACCTAAGGTTATCGAGAAAAGAAGGACAATCATGTTCACAACAAACACAATATCGGCGCATCGCCACCCCTTGTTTCTAGGGTTTTTCTCGGGTAAGTGCCATGCTGCCTAGATCGCATCTTGCGATCTAGGCAGTATCTACTTATGCGTTATCTGGTGTTACTCGTACTGAAGCCTTGTTGATGGCGAGTAACACTATTATCATAGATTTGTTTGGGTTAGCATCAGTACTTTTCTCTATGATTGTTTAGTTATGCTACCTCTAGCTATCTCGCCGCCGTTGCACCTTTTCCCGGGTGTAAGGGTGGCATCTTGCTTGATCTTTATTTAAGTCGATTTGGTCTGTTATAGTTGTGCCTTGTTCTCTAAGGTTTAGTTTGATATCCACATGATCAGGCCTTGCAAACGGGTTGAACGATCCAGTAGTATGTAAGATATGATTTACCAATCCAAGAGGGGGTGTTCCGGGAATTGACGTTACGTTGGTTTTTAGGCCTTCTCTAGGATTAGTTTTCTATTATCTTTTGTATCTACCAGGCTCAATTACGTGTAGGATGTTCCAGTCATGTAGTGAAAACATTAAACTGTCGTAGATCGATTTAACTTGTATTGATGAAGCAAAACCCCATGTTATAATAGATCTAATGCAGAACCATGGGATAATCGGCTCTGGGAGCCGATTCACAGGGAAACCTGGGAGCCGGTCACGGCTCGAATTTTACGTATACTTGTTTACCATGCAGGAAACCAATCGAAGCAATCCTTCACCTTCCTGACCAGGTATAGGTCAGGTGGCACGCCCTCGAACTAAGCCAGGGCGCGTGCCGGAGCTTTGCGGGCCGTTGCCCGAGGGACCAGGGCCCACCAGCAGTCCTGGGAGCCTCCCGGCTCTTCGTGTTGCCCGTCGCTGCTCGCCGGTGGGTTTTGGTAGGCAACACATTCTGGCACGCCCGGTGGGACATTTAACAACGTCTACATCAACATCGGACGCTGCGATGGACAACAGACCGGTCACGTACGATGAGCTGCCTGAGGAGCACAAGGCGAAGTATGATGACGTCAAGGCTCTCTTTGAAGCCGATCTCATCGGCTCTTTTGAGAGGACTCGTAAGCATGGCATCAGGTGGAAAGGGTTATCACCCGAGGGTGCTCTTGATGAGGTGGATCTGTTTGTTCCTTCAGAAGAACGCACCAGAGCTCTGCGCCAGGAAGTCAACTACATGGTGGCTCATTCTCTTCACCGCCATTCTGAGAGCTTGGTAAACGCTTTCGAGCGGATCGCAGTTCGCGTAGTTCAGGAGATCATGAAACATCAGTACTCTCCGTCGGGGCCCACTCTGGGGACTCACCAGGGAGAAAGACCGCTCCAGGCCAGGCCACCGCTGCCATTCACACTTGCAGCCCCAGAGCCACCAGGGGCACCGGCGTACGTCGTCTACAAGGTCGGAGGCGACCCTGGCGATTGCCAATTCCTGTGCGAACCGCCTAAAGAAATCCCACATGGATACGTGTGCACCTACGTGCCAGACTGCAACAGCTTGACGCGCACGAACCAGTTTGCAACCGCAGGGATTGCTGGGGCAGGAGTCTCTGGAGCAGGGGCTTCGGGAGCAGGTGTTTCTGGAGCAGGAATCTCTGGGATGGACGCCGACAAACAGGCGTGGCTAGCCAAGTATGCCACTGGAACGAGTCATGAGAATCTAGCCCCTGCAGCCCAAACAACGGAACAAATCCGTACCATCTTGAGAGACCAGTTCGGCTTCGTGCCGAAGAGAAGGACAATCGGCTATTCAAAGCCGTATCCCAACGAGTTTGACCTGATCCCGCTGCCACCCAAGTATCGGCTCCCTGAGTTCTCGACATTTAGCGGGTCAGAAGGGTCGAGTTCGATCGAGCACATGAGCCGATACCTGGCATAGTTAGGCATGATATCAGCATCAGATCAGTTGCGCGTAAGGTTCTTTGCGCAATCTTTGACAGGACCAGCTTTTGGGTGGTACACTTCACTGCCACCTGATTCGATCCAGACCTGGAAGCAACTGGAAGAGCAGTTCCACATTCAGTACCATTCAGAAGCCACCGAGGCTGGCATTGCAGACCTGGCACAGGTGCGGCAAAAGCGAGGAGAAACGGTAGCCGAGTACATCCAACGCTTCAGGACTGTCAAGAACCGATGTTACTCAGCTCGGTTAACTGAGAAGGAAGCAGTCGAGCTGGCAGCGTTGGGTCTCGCAGCACCTATCAAAGATCTGACTTTCCAAGTAGAGTACAACTCGTTGGCGCACATGGCCCAGAAGCTGACGATGTATGAGCAGCGCCACCCTGAGTTATACCAGGACAAGTTCAAACGTCCGATAGGCCTAGTCGATACAGAAGAAGAAGACCCCACGCAAGACCAGGAGGTGGCCGTGGCTGAATGGGCTCGGGGGGCAGATCCCGTAACCTGCAAATGGGTAAAACAGCAAGGGCCTGCAAAAGGGTTCGACTTCGATGTGAGCAAAGCTGAGCAAATATTCGATTTACTGCTGAAAGAAAAGCAGCTGAAGTTACCCGAAGGCCACAAAATCCCTACGGCTCAAGAGATGAACGGAAGACCGTACTGCAAGTGGCATCACTCGTTCACCCACAGCACCAATGACTGCAAAGAGCTACGTCGCCAGATCCAAACGGCAATAGAGCAGGGCCGTCTCATCCTGGGGCAATTCGCCATGAAAGTAGACACCAACCCGTTCCCCGGCGTCAACATGGTAGAACACAGCCACTCCACGAGGCGCCAGTTGGACTTCTCGTTCGATGTCAACATGGAAGGAACAGGGTACCACCATGGCACGTACAGGGAGGAAGGCGGTCGCTCTCACGGCAGAGTAAGAGAGGAGGCTGGTCCACGCGACCGGCCCAGCTACGACAGCAGGCAGTACTTAACTGAGGAACAAGTGAAAAGTGTGCGATATCAGAAACCACATTCCACGCATCTCCTTAACAAGTATGAGCGTCAGTATGACCAACGTCGCCGGCGCGACGGAGAAGATGAAGGATATGAGCACCTCGCTAGGGGACCGTCAAAAGAAAAAGAAGGTGCAGACAAGCATTGGGATTGTCCGTTCTTCAAGTATTGCTGGGACGCGGGAATGAGCCGATTGCCTACGATCGATAACTGCCCGGAATGCGGACAGCAGAAGGACGACACGGAGCCAGTGTCAGTGTTTAAGCGCCTAGGGACTCTCCCACCTCAGAGCCGACGCAGGGAGTCGTCTCGAGCACAAGGTCTCAAGGAGCCAATGGATGACAAAGAGAAAGACAGGTATCACCGTCCAAGGTGGTGTCCCGACGGACTCAGACACACCCAAAAGCGTAGAGTGCAGCGGCTGCGTAACTTGGAGGAAGCCGAAGCGCAGTATCTCCACGCTCTAAAGAAAGCACGGCCCGATCTGGCCGTTAAAATTAGGCAGACCTTGAAAACGGAAGATCACCCGAAAAAGAAAGAGTGGCGCCCCAAACCGGTAAAAGCCGATGCAAAGACATCGGCTGGCACAAACATGGTATTCATACTTCCGTCAGAGTTCTGCGCCCCAAAAACCAACGAGCTACCAGTGGCACAGTTCGACTGCGGCCCACGGCCAGTTATCTTTGAGAAGCCACGTGAGAAGGGTTACAAACATCTGAAAGCCCTGTACCTACGAGGTTACATCAATGGGCAACCTGTCAGCAAGATGTTAGTAGACACCGGAGCGGCAGTCAACATAATGCCATACTCCATGCTACGGCGTTTGGGACGCTCCACTGCAGATCTGATCAAAACCAACGTCACCTTAAGCGACTTCAACGGCCAGACTTCAGAAACGCAAGGCGTACTGAACGTGGACCTGATCGTGGGCAGAAAAACCATCCCTACGTCATTCTTCGTCGTGGACAGCAAAAGCACCTACGCTGTCTTGTTAGGGAGAGATTGGATTCATGCTAACTGCTGCATCCCATCCACGATGCACCAGTGCCTAATACAGTGGGATGGAGATGAGGTGGAGGTCATTCATGCAGACGATTCCGTCGAGGTCTCCATTGCTGGCATGAACGTCTGGGAAGCAGAAGACCAAGAGCCGATCTCTGGAATCAGTCTAGACGGCTGTGAACGCATTGAGGCTACAAAAAACGGGGTGAGGCTGGTCTTATCCACCGGCCTGACAGAGTAGCAAAATCCACGACGGTACGTGGTACGGCCGATCCCTGCGATCGGCCACAAAAAACAAAAACCAGCAATCTTACGACGAGCAGATCATGCAGTCGTAGCAGGGAGATTCCCAGCCATTGTAAAACCATAAGGTGTAAACCGTCCTTGACTAATACAATCAAAAAGGGGGCCGATTCAGGCAATCGGCCCAAGTTATTTTTGTTAACCTCACCTACTGTTTGCCCTGTGCTTAGCATCGATTTGACAGGTGACGGAAAGCTAGGGTATGGATTTACATCTGCTGATGAACTAGAAGAGATTGACATCGGTCCTGGGGATAAGCCAAGACCAACATTTATCAGCAAGAAGTTGGATCCGAATCTGCGGGGTCCGATGATAGCTTTGTTGAAAGAATATCCAGATTGCTTTGCCTGGGATTATACAGAGATGCCCGGGCTAGACAGGAGCATCATCGAGCATCGACTCCCACTTAAAAAAGGTTTTCGGCCGTTCCAGCAGCGAGCACGACAGATGAAGGCCGAAATTTTGAAAGAAGTCAAGAAGGAGATCGAGAAAATGTTGGCAGCCGATTTAATCAGGCCATGCAGGTATGCTGAGTGGATTTCTAGCATCGTACCTGTAGAGAAAAAGGATGGCCGCTGGCGTGTTGCCATAGATTTTCGGGATCTCAATAGAGCCACTCCGAAGGATGAATATCCGATGCCAGTAGCAGAGACTTTAATCAACGCAGCTGCTGGTCGTAAAATTTTGAGCTTCATGGATGGCAATGCCGGTTACAACCAAATTTTTATGGCTCCGGAAGATATACACAAGACTGCATTCAGAGTCCCAGGTTCGGTGGGGTTGTTTGAATATGTAGTCATGACGTTTGGACTAAAGAATGCCGGCGTCACATACCAAAGAGCAATGAATTACATCTTCCATGATCTGATCGGCAAGCTGGTGGAAATTTATATCGACGACGTGGTGGTCAAGTCAACTTCAGTACAAGGACACTTGGATGACCTGCGACACGTCCTGGACCGAACAAGAAGATTCGGGCTACGGATGAATCCAAAGAAGTGTGCCTTCGGTGTGACGGCCGGTCAGTTCTTGGGCTTCTTGGTCCATGAACGAGGAATCGAGATCGGCCTGAAAAGTCAGGAGGCAGTGCGAACAATGAAGCCACCTACCACGAAGAAAGAACTGCAGTCTCTCATCGGCAAGATCAACTTCGTCAGAAGATTCATCTCCAATCTGTCAGGAAGGATAGAGCCGTTCATGGGACTTGTAAAGATTAAATCTGATGAGGAGTTCAGCTGGGGGGCAGAACAACAACGAGCCTTCGACGAGATCAAAGAATATCTGACGAAGCCGCCAGTATTGGTTCCGCCCCAGCCGGATAGGCCATTCTACATTTACTTGTCAATAGCGGACACGTCCATCGCCTCAGTGGTGGTGCAAGTTTATGACGGGCTGGAGCGAGTGGTATTTTACATCAGCAGAAGGATGCTGGATGCAGAGACAAGGTATTCTGAGATCGACAAGTTGTGCCTCTGCCTGTTTTTCACCTGCACCAAGCTGCGCCACATTTTGCTATCAGCAGAAATTGTCATCGTCTGCAAATCAGACGTTATAAAGCACATGCTGTCGGCTCCTATGTTGAAAGGCCGACTGGGCAAATGGATGTTTGCATTATCGGAGTTTGACATCCGGTATCAACCCGCGAAAGCAGTTAAGGGGCAGGCATTGGCCGACCTTATCGCTGAAAGGATCAACACCAATATAGCAGCACTGTCTATACGAGCGTGGGCTATGTTCTTCGACGGATCGGTTTGTGACGATGGGTGCGGCATCGGCATGCTACTCGTGTCACCCCGGGGGGCAACATTTTCCTTCTCTATCAGGTTATCAGCCCCTCGCACCAACAACGTCGCTGAGTATGAGGCGATACGCAAGGGAATGGAGTTGCTCATCGAAGCTGTAGCGGAAGCAGTGGAAATTTTTGGAGACTCCAAGATGGTGATTTCTCAACTCACGGAGGAATACAAGTGTGAGAGCGAGTCGCTCTTCCCATTATGGATGCAATGCCGTGAGCTGATGGCACAGTTCCGATACATAAACTTCACCTGGATCCCACGATCGCAAAATACCGAGGCCAATGATCTTGCACAAATGGCTTCAGGCTACAAGGACGTGGCAGAGGGAGCCGATGTGCAGGTGCAATTCCTGGACGCAGACGACTGGAGAGCCGATATCTTCAATTACTTGAAGGATTCGGCTCGGGGGGCACCTAAACGGATAAGATACAAGGCCATGAAGTATGTGCTCATTGGGGACGACATGTTTTACAGGACTCTAGAGGGGTTATTGCTCAAATGTCTGGGGACAGCTGAGGCCAATCGGCTCCTACACGAGGTACACGAAGGCGCTTGTGGAACTCACCAATCGGCTCACAAGATGAAGTGGTTGATCAGGCGATCAGGGTTTTATTGGCCTACCATGCTCGAGGACTGTTTTAAGTACTACAAAGGGTGTCAAGCATGTCAGAGATTTTGAAAAATTCAGATGGTACCCGCGTCAGCAATGAACCCCATCATCAAGCCTTGGCCATTCCGAGGTTGGGGCATGGATATGATCGGCAAGATCAATCCTCCATCAAGCAAAGGCCACATGTGGATTTTGGCCATCACGGATTATTTCACCAAGTGGGTGGAAGCCGTCCCTATGAAGGCAGTAAGTTCAAAGGATGTCGTCGATTTTGTGAAAGAACACGTCATTCATAGGTTTGGGATTCCCCAGACTATCACGACCGATGGAGGTTTGGTCTTCACTTCTCACGAATTCAGAAAGTTCTGTGAGGACACAGGGATCAAGCTGATTCGATCATCTCCGTACTATGCTCAAGCAAATGGGCAAGTTGAAGCGTCCAACCAGAGCCTTATCAAGCTGATCAAGAGGAAAATCGATGAGCACCCTAGGCGTTGGCACGAGGTTTTGTCAGAGGCTTTATGGGCTTACCGCATGTCATGTCATGGAGCGATAAAAACCTCGCCGTACCATCTAGTCTATGGACAAGAAGCCGTATTGCCTTGGGAAATTACGGCTGGATCGAGACGTGTCACTTTTCAGAACGATCTAACGACTGAAGAATATGCAGCCTTGATGAGTGACAGCGTTGAAGATTTGACTGAGCTTAGGTTGTGGTCGCTTGAGAAAATCAAAGAGAACAAGGCCAAAGTAGCTCGTGCATACAACAAGAAGGTGAGGCCTAAGGAGTTCCATGTTGGCGATCTGGTATGGGAAGCGGTGTTGCCATTAGGGACTAAGGATGCAGCATATGGTAAATGGTCTCCAAATTGGCACGGGCCATACAGGGTAGATCAAGTTTTAAGAGGGAACGCGTACATGCTGGAGGAGCTGGATGGCGTGAAATTCCCAGTGGATGTCAACGGTCAGCATCTCAAGAAATATTTCCCAAGCATGTGGGATGATGGACAGTGAGATATGGGAGCCGATACACGAAATCGGCCAATAATAAAAAAATTATTATTATATATTTCCCAAGCACGTGGGATGATGGACAGTGAGATATGGGGGCCGATACATGAAATCGGCCAATAAAAGTATACAGCCGATGCACAGTCATCGACTTTAGAGGTTCAAAACTGTTACAAGCAGATGCCAGTTTACATAAACGAGCTACTGAAGAAATGCCTCGAAGGCTTGGAGGGCGTCAGCACGGACACGGTCCACCTCGGCGATCTCGGCTTCGTCATCTTCATCCTTGCCCGTCACTAACTGCTTGTTCAGGGCACGTATTTCTGCCAGATCGGTCTTCAGTTCGGCTTTGAGGCTCTCTGCTTCATCTTGGGAGCGGGCGATGGAGGCTTCCTTGTCACGAATGAGTTGTTTTGTCACCCGGACCTTTTCTTCAAGATCTTCCAGCTCCTTTTTCAAAGATGCGAGCTCGGTGGTACTGACAGAGGTGTCAGTTTTGGCATCAAGGGACGCCTTTTTCTCATTGAGCTGCTGACATCTGTCGGCAATATTCGCCTTCAGCGGGAGTTGGGCACGGCGCAGGTTGATCCTTTCACGAGCTAGCTTCACCCTTGACCCGAAGAAGGACAAAGTTACGACGGGCCAAAGCTTCACCTGCAATGCTACTGGGAGTTGGTCCTGGATTTCAGCAAGAACGCCCTTTACCTCTTCAGAACCCTCGATCAGCTCCTCGATCGGGGAAGACAGTAAGGCTCTAAGTCGTTGGAATTGAGGTAGAACAGCCCTGGCTTGTGGTTCATCGGTGGCGACAGAGGGAGTTGGATCGATGGAGTCGGGATCAAAGGTCAGCAAGCCTGAAATGTCACCACCCTGGCAGCCCGAAAAGGCGTCAGTGTGCGTCCAACAGGGAAGAATAAAGCCGACAGAAGTTAACATACCTCTCCTAAGACCGAGGGGATAGCAGACGGCGAGGCGAACTGTTTGTGTGTAGTTGCTGGGGGCGTTACCAAAGTGGTAGCCATTTCATCTGCATTTTCGGGGATTGCCAGGTCTGGTTTGGCTAAAGGCGTCGGCGCGGCCCCTACCTTCCCACTAGAAGCCTCAGTTGTCTGCATGAAAGGTGATTAACCGATGTAAATGATGATGAACCGGCAGACAAAAGGGAGTAAGGGGCAAGAGCATAAAGGATGATGATTTTTTGGAACCTCTTGGCTCGATGAAGAAGCTTGTGGTCCTTTACGAGCTCTCTTGGGACCCACAGCTGGCCCGGCCTCGACTGGTGCTCGGGGGGCAGCAGGTTCAGGAACCGACATTTCCTGGAAGCCGATGGTGGCACATCTGGCTGGCTCGAGGTGATGGTCCTCTCAGAATCCGTTGGGCTCGATTCTCCCTCGTTGGGTTGTGTGTCCTCGTGGGATGTTTCTTCGACGGAAGCCTGCAAAAGAAGGAAGGCTGTTAGACACGAGCACATCTGCAAGAATGAAAGAATGAGAAGAATCGACCAAGACATGGATCAGCCTACATGCGAGCTTTCTGGAGAAGGGCTCCGGTGTCTCAAGGTCTTCCTGGCAGCTACATTCCTCGTCATCGTTCTTATCTTAGTGGGAACTCGAGGGGCAGCTGATGTTGAAGTTCCTTGCTTCTTAGAAGCCGATTGAGGTGTTATCGGCTGTTTCTGCATTATTACCTTTTTCAAAGGCGGCGAGTTTTTGCAGAAAAGAACCACAGGAGCTAGCGGAAAGAACTCAAAAGGGGAGCCATCACTGTGTGTGGGTTCAGGGCCATCTTGTTGCTGCAAAGGGAGAAATTGGGTTAGTAAAAGAGTCATTTATGAGCTGCATTAAGAAGATTTATAAGCAGTGGTACCTGTTCCACGGGGATGTCATAATCGGCATCAAGGTGTTTCAGCAACGGTCCCAGAGCTTTCCTGAAAGCGTGGGTTTTCCACATCGACCACCAGTCCTCGAAGCCATCAGTTGACGAAGCGAAGGTGAGGTCATTTGGAATGAGGATGGTCAGAGCATCAAAGAAGGAGTAACACCTTTGACTGGTGAGAGGATCAGGCAGGTCGGCTCTGCACTCCGTAAGATGATGGAGAAAGAGATGGGGAGGTACTTGCCCAAGGCCAAATTGCCGGGCCACTATGACCGGCTGGTAGAATTCATACCCAGGCTTGATGATTCTGTTGGATGTACTCATACCAACTGGAAGGAAACAGGGACGGATCACAATGGAAAAGAGTTGCCGGGTGCTGGTGTCGTCGGCGAAGTTATCTAGCCTGAAGGAGAGTGGATTTTCGAAATGTTCAGATTCTTCCACGTAAGGGAAGAAGGTAGGATTGTCCAGACCTTGAAAGAAAGTGCTGAACCACTTGGCTGCTTCCTGAGGGGATAGTTTGTTGCCTGGCAGCCTGTACAAAGCTTGGCCATAACTAGTGCATCGGATCTGCTTCCCTTTGACATCGGGAAAGGTACAACTCGCCAAAAGGGGGAAGTTTGGGATGTGGTTCTGAAAGTACAGCTGAGCCCATAGTTGAATGAACCACCAAGGACCACCTGTTTTGACTGCTATGCCTGAGAACAGCTTGACAGACATCAACTGGAGATATCGATAGACCTCTCCAAGGAACAGTTTGCCGATGCCAAGTTGAGTACCTTTGGCCAGTTCGTGGGCTAGGGAGAGATAGTTCTTGGTTGGAGCAAGGGAAGGGCCACAGAATATGAAATGTTCCAGCCAGAAGTTGAGAAAGGCTGTATGTTCTTTCTCTGAGACAGGGCCCTTTGTCTTCATATGGCGTTGGAGGTAGGCACCCCAATTCGTACAGTCTGTTTTAGAAGACAGCTTGTAGGGAACTTTGGTCAGTTTAAAAGCAGAGGGGCTGGGTGATGTGACATCCAGGCCGGTGATCATCACCACGTCTAACAGGGTTGGTGACATAGGGCCATGGCCGAACATAAAGCAGTTCAGAGCGTCAGACCAGAAGTAGCCGATGGTTTTTAGAAGGTTCTCATGTTTCTCAAGAGGAGACAATGATAAATGCAAGGCATCGGCTATTCCTGTGGTTTCCCATTGGGATTGGTAAGCTCTAGCTACTCTACTGAACCAAGAGACCCAGTGTTCAGGGGGATTAGGCCAGGCTCGCAGACAGTCGGCCCAAGAGTTCAGATCTAGGTCTTGGCTTACGAAGGGGATTCTATTGGCTTCGCAAGAAATCAGATGAGCAGGGCTAGATTGTGTGCGAGGGCCAAGACAGAGGGAGTTTGGGAGAGAAGGATGCGGCAGCAGAATGTCTGAAACCTAGAAAATTTAATGGTGGAATAAGGCATTAATTCAGGTGTTCGCCATTAAGTCTAGCATCGTGTTCAGACTGCGAGGAGTAGGCGTACCTTCAGACCGGAGACCTCTGGGTTGGTGTTGGACGATTCCGCCATCTAGTTCGCCGGCGGAGATGGATCTGTGCAGTTGGGGATCGAGGGTTTTTGTCACTGTGAGCTCGATCTGGTCAGTGGGCGATTGAAGATCTAGGTCGCCTTTTTGAAGAAGGTCGCAGGTTACCGTTTGAGACTGAAAAGCAGCCGCTTAGGTTTGCCTAAATATGCGACCAAGTTTTGACCTTGTCAACGTTTTTGGGAAAGCCGATGTCCATCGGCTCTTTGAGCTTTGACTTAGTTAACGGAGTAAGTGCAGTGTGGTAAAAGCCGATACAGCGTTATCGGCTTCTGGAGCATCGACCTATTTTGGCTATCGGCAAAATTGGGACGAAAAAAGCAATCTTCGAGAAACAGAGTTAGTTTCATTCATTCAAAAGCTGATTGCTTACAAAAGGGCTGATTGATTACAAAAGGGAGCTTACTACTACTACTACTACTGGTTCCTAATCTAGAGGCCGAGGTCGTCGTCGCTGTCGTCGCCGCCGTCCTGTTCGCTGTCCTCAGCACTGCTGCCGGTGTCGTCTTCGCTGCTGCTGCTGAAGATGCTAGCGGGGGCCTCCTCGTCCTCGTCGTCGTCTTCGGTGTCCTCGCTGGACCCGGCGCGGAAGTACTTCACCGGCTGGTACTCCTCGGAGGAGGTGTCCTCCTCTTCCTCCTCCTCGTCGGAGGAGTCGACGCCGTCCCAGGACATGGCGTCGTCGGTGCTGTCCGCCTCCAGTTCCCCATCAGCGAGGAACTGCAGATCTTCCTCGCCGTCAGTCAAGGACGCGTCGTCCTCCGACCAAGCGGCGAAGTCCCAATCCCTCTCGTCCCACCATTGTGGGGCGAGAGTGTGGTACGCCGCCATCGGCGGGTGTTCTGGCGTCGGCTCTCGGTCGCTCATTGAGTTGGAGGCTTGGGAGGACAGGCCAGATGAAGCGGAGGAGGCCATGGCGGAGAAAGAGGGTTTTTTCGGCGGAGGAGGAAGAAGGGTTTTTTTGTGGCTACTGGAGGAAGATGGGGACTGCAAACTGTTTAGGTGAATTTAAATAAGGGGAATAGTATGAAGCGGTTCAATGCTATAGCGGTTTCCCAGAATGCACTGCCGAAATTGTCAGATCATGCACTGCGAAGAAGTTGAGAAGACAGGGCATCATGATGAAGGGGTGGCGTGACGATTCCGTTCTGCAACGCATTCTGACGACGCGTAACCCGATACAGAAAAAAAAGAGGAGAAGGGAAAAAACGGAGTGGTTTTGGAATTATTATTACCAAAACCAGGGGGGCATGTGTTATCGCCATATTTTGGCCAAAGGAGGAGTTGGGCCGTGATCAAGATGGGCTTAGAAGATACGTATATGCAACGTGTTGTTGAATCGGCCTTGTGTGTTGATTTGGGCTAAATTGCCCGTGTATCTTATATTGTAATAGATTCCGTTTAGATTTAGGTAAGAGATAGAGTTGTAGAGTTATTCCAAAGACAGAAAGTCTCCGGACTATAAATATGTACCTAAGGTTATCGAGAAAAGAAGGACAATCATGTTCACAACAAACACAATATCGGCGCATCGCCACCCCTTGTTTCTAGGGTTTTTCTCGGGTAAGTGCCATGCTGCCTAGATCGCATCTTGCGATCTAGGCAGTATCTACTTATGCGTTATCTGGTGTTACTCGTACTGAAGCCTTGTTGATGGCGAGTAACACTATTATCATAGATTTGTTTGGGTTAGCATCAGTACTTTTCGCTATGATTGTTTAGTTATGCTACCTCTAGCTATCTCGCCGCCGTTGCACCTTTTCCCGGGTGTAAGGGTGGCATCTTGCTTGATCTTTATTTAAGTCGATTTGGTCTGTTATAGTTGTGCCTTGTTCTCTAAGGTTTAGTTTGATATCCACATGATCAGGCCTTGCAAACGGGTTGAACGATCCAGTAGTATGTAAGATATGGTTTACCAATCCAAGAGGGGGTGTTCCGGGAATTGACGTTACGTTGGTTTTTAGGCCTTCTCTAGGATTAGTTTTCTATTATCTTTTGTATCTACCAGGCTCAATTACGTGTAGGATGTTCCAGTCATGTAGTGAAAACATTAAACTGTCGTAGATCGATTTAACTTGTATTGATGAAGCAAAACCCCATGTTATAATAGATCTAATGCAGAACCATGGGATAATCGGCTCTGGGAGCCAATTCACAGGGAAACCTGGGAGCCGGTCACGGCTCGAATTTTACGTATACTTGTTTACCATGCAGGAAACCAATCGAAGCAATCCTTCACCTTCCTAACCAGGTATAGGTCAGGTGGCACGCCCTCGAACTAAGCCAGGGCGCGTGCCGGAGCTTTGCGGGCCGTTGCCCGAGGGACCAGGGCCCACCAGCAGTCCTGGGAGCCTCCCGGCTCTTCGTGTTGCCCGTCGCTGCTCGCCGGTGGGTTTTGGTAGGCAACACATTCTGGCACGCCCGGTGGGACATTTAACAACGTCTACATCAACATCCGACGCTGCGATGGACAACAGACCGGTCACGTACGATGAGCTGCCTGAGGAGCACAAGGCGAAGTATGATGACGTCAAGGCTCTCTTTGAAGCCGATCTCATCGGCTCTTTTGAGAGGACTCGTAAGCATGGCATCAGGTGGAAAGGGTTCTCACCCGAGGGTGCTCTTGATGAGGTGGATCTGTCTGTTCCTTCAGAAGAACGCACCAGAGCTCTGCGCCAGGAAGTCAACTACATGGTGGCTCATTCTCTTCACCGCCATTCTGAGAGCTTGGTAAACGCTTTCGAGCGGATCGCAGTTCGCGTAGTTCAGGAGATCATGAAACATCAGTACTCTCCGTCGGGGCCCACTCTGGGGACTCACCAGGGAGAAAGACCGCTCCAGGCCAGGCCACCGCTGCCATTCACACTTGCAGCCCCAGAGCCACCAGGGGCACCGGCGTACGTCGTCTACAAGGTCGGAGGCGACCCTGGCGATTGCCAATTCCTGTGCGAACCGCCTAAAGAAATCCCACATGGATACGTGTGCACCTACGTGCCAGACTGCAACAGCTTGACGCGCACGAACCAGTTTGCAACCGCAGGGATTGCTGGGGCAGGAGTCTCTGGAGCAGGGGCTTCGGGAGCAGGTGTTTCTGGAGCAGGAATCTCTGGGATGGACGCCGACAAACAGGCGTGGCTAGCCAAGTATGCCACTGGAACGAGTCATGAGAATCTAGCCCCTGCAGCCCAAACAACGGAACAAATCCGTACCATCTTGAGAGACCAGTTCGGCTTCGTGCCGAAGAGAAGGACAATCGGCTATTCAAAGCCGTATCCCAACGAGTTTGACCTGATCCCGCTGCCACCCAAGTATCGGCTCCCTGAGTTCTCGAGATTTAGCGGGTCAGAAGGGTCGAGTTCGATCGAGCACGTGAGCCGATACCTGGCACAGTTAGGCATGATATCAGCATCAGATCAGTTGCGCGTAAGGTTCTTTGCGCAATCTTTGACAGGACCAGCTTTTGGGTGGTACACTTCACTGCCACCTGATTCGATCCAGACCTGGAAGCAACTGGAAGAGCAGTTCCACATTCAGTACCATTCAGAAGCCACCGAGGCTGGCATTGCAGACCTGGCACAGGTGCGGCAAAAGCAAGGAGAAACGGTAGCCGAGTACATCCAACGCTTCAGGACTGTCAAGAACCGATGTTACTCAGCTCGGTTAACTGAGAAGGAAGCAGTCGAGCTGGCAGCGTTGGGTCTCGCAGCACCTATCAAAGATCTGGCTTTCCAAGTAGAGTACAACTCGTTGGCGCACATGGCCCAGAAGCTGATGATGTATGAGCAGCGCCACCCTGAGTTATACCAGGACAAGTTCAAACGTCCGATAGGCCTGGTCGATGCAGAAGAAGAAGACCCCACGCAAGACCAGGAGGTGGCCGTGGCTGAATGGGCTCGGGGGGCAGATCCCGTAACCTGCAAATGGGTAAAACAGCAAGGGCCTGCAAAAGGGTTCGACTTCGATGTGAGCAAAGCTGAGCAAATATTCGATTTACTGCTGAAAGAAAAGCAGCTGAAGTTACCCGAAGGCCACAAAATCCCTACGGCTCAAGAGATGAACGGAAGACCGTACTGCAAGTGGCATCACTCGTTCACCCACAGCACCAATGACTGCAAAGAGCTACGTCGCCAGATCCAAACGGCAATAGAGCAGGGCCGTCTCATCCTGGGGCAATTCGCCATGAAAGTAGACACCAACCCGTTCCCCGGCGTCAACATGGTAGAACACAGCCACTCCACGAGGCGCCAGTTGGACTTCTCGTTCGATGTCAACATGGAAGGAACAGGGTACCACCATGGCACGTACAGGGAGGAAGGCGGTCGCTCTCACGGCAGAGTAAGAGAGGAGGCTGGTCCACGCGACCGGCCCAGCTACGACAGCAGGCAGTACTTAACTGAGGAACAAGTGAAAAGTGTGCGATATCAGAAACCACATTCCACGCATCTCCTTAACAAGTATGAGCGTCAGTATGATCAACGTCGCCGGCGCGACGGAGAAGATGAAGGATATGAGCACCTCGCTAGGGGACCGTCAAAAGAAAAAGAAGGTGCAGACAAGCATTGGGATTGTCCGTTCTTCAAGTATTGCTGGGACGCGGGAATGAGCCGATTGCCTACGATCGATAACTGCCCGGAATGCGGACAGCAGAAGGACGACACGGAGCCAGTGTTAGTGTTTAAGCGCCTAGGGCCTCTCCCACCTCAGAGCCGACGCAGGGAGTCGTCTCGAGCACAAGGTCTCAAGGAGCCAATGGATGACAAAGAGAAAGACAGGTATCATCGTCCAAGGTGGTGTCCCGACGGACTCAGACACACCCAAAAGCGTAGAGTGCAGCGGCTGCGTAACTTGGAGGAAGCCGAAGCGCAGTATCTCCACGCTCTAAAGAAAGCAGGGCCCGATCTGGCCGTTAAAATTAGGCAGACCTTGAAAACGGAAGATCACCCGAAAAAGAAAGAGTGGCGCCCCAAACCGGTAAAAGCCGATGCAAAGACATCGGCTGGCACAAACATGGTATTCATACTTCCGTCAGAGTTCTGCGCCCCAAAAACCAACGAGCTACCAGTGGCACAGTTCGACTGCGGCCCACGGCCAGTTATCTTTGAGAAGCCACGTGAGAAGGGTTACAAACATCTGAAAGCCCTGTACCTACGAGGTTACATCAATGGGCAACCTGTCAGCAAGATGTTAGTAGACACCGGAGCGGCAGTCAACATAATGCCATACTCCATGCTATGGCGTTTGGGACGCTCCACTGCAGATCTGATCAAAACCAACGTCACCTTAAGCGACTTCAACGGCCAGACTTCAGAAACGCAAGGCGTACTGAACGTGGACCTGATCGTGGGCAGAAAAACCATCCCTACGTCATTCTTCGTCGTGGACAGCAAAAGCACCTACGCTGTCTTGTTAGGGAGAGATTGGATTCATGCTAACTGCTGCATCCCATCCACGATGCACCAGTGCCTAATACAGTGGGATGGAGATGAGGTGGAGGTCATTCATGCAGACGATTCCGTCGAGGTCTCCATTGCTGGCATGAACGTCTGGGAAGCAGAAGACCAAGAGCCGATCTCTGGAATCAGTCTAGACGGCTGTGAACGCATTGAGGCTACAAAAAACGGGGTGAGGCTGGTCTTATCCACCGGCCTGACAGAGTAGCAAAATCCACGACGGTACGTGGTACGGCCGATCCCTGCGATCGGCCACAAAAAACAAAAACCAGCAATCTTACGACGAGCAGATCATGCAGTCGTAGCAGGGAGATTCCCAGCCATTGTAAAACCATAAGGTGTAAACCGTCCTTGACTAATACAATCAAAAAGGGGGCCGATTCAGGCAATCGGCCCAAGTTATTTTTGTTAACCTCACCTACTGTTTGCCCTGTGCTTAGCATCGATTTGACAGGTGACGGAAAGCTAGGGTATGGATTTACATCTGCTGATGAACTAGAAGAGATTGACATCGGTCCTGGGGATAAGCCAAGACCAACATTTATCAGCAAGAAGTTGGATCCGAATCTGCGGGGTCCGATGATAGCTTTGTTGAAAGAATATCCAGATTGCTTTGCCTGGGATTATACAGAGATGCCCGGGCTAGACAGGAGCATCATCGAGCATCGACTCCCACTTAAAAAAGGTTTTCGGCCGTTCCAGCAGCGAGCACGACAGATGAAGGCCGAAATTTTGAAAGAAGTCAAGAAGGAGATCGAGAAAATGTTGGCAGCCGATTTAATCAGGCCATGCAGGTATGCTGAGTGGATTTCTAGCATCGTACCTGTAGAGAAAAAGGATGGCCGCTGGCGTGTTGCCATAGATTTTCGGGATCTCAATAGAGCCACTCCGAAGGATGAATATCCGATGCCAGTAGCAGAGACGTTAATCAACGCAGCTGCTGGTCATAAAATTTTGAGCTTCATGGATGGCAATGCCGGTTACAACCAAATTTTTATGGCTCCGGAAGATATACACAAGACTGCATTCAGAGTCCCAGGTTCGGTGGGGTTGTTTGAATATGTAGTCATGACGTTTGGACTAAAGAATGCCGGCGTCACATACCAAAGAGCAATGAATTACATCTTCCATGATCTGATCGGCAAGCTGGTGGAAATTTATATCGACGACGTGGTGGTCAAGTCAACTTCAGTACAAGGACACTTGGATGACCTGCGACACGTCCTGGACCGAACAAGAAGATTAGGGCTACGGATGAATCCAAAGAAGTGTGCCTTCGGTGTGACGGCCGGTCAGTTCTTGGGCTTCTTGGTCCATGAACGAGGAATCGAGATCGGCCTGAAAAGTCAGGAGGCAGTGCGAACAATGAAGCCACCTACCACGAAGAAAGAACTGCAGTCTCTCATCGGCAAGATCAATTTCGTCAGAAGATTCATCTCCAATCTGTCAGGAAGGATAGAGCCGTTCATGGGACTTGTAAAGATTAAATCTGATGAGGAGTTCAGCTGGGGGGCAGAACAACAACGAGCCTTCGACGAGATCAAAGAATATCTGACGAAGCCGCCAGTATTGGTTCCGCCCCAGCCGGATAGGCCATTCTACATTTACTTGTCAGTAGCGGACACGTCCATCGCCTCAGTGGTGGTGCAAGTTTATGACGGGCTGGAGCGAGTGGTATTTTACGTCAGCAGAAGGATGCTGGATGCAGAGACAAGGTATTCTGAGATCGACAAGTTGTGCCTCTGCCTGTTTTTCACCTGCACCAAGCTGCGCCACATTTTGCTATCAGCAGAAATTGTCATCGTCTGCAAATCAGACGTTATAAAGCACATGCTGTCGGCTCCTATGTTGAAAGGCCGACTGGGCAAATGGATGTTTGCATTATCGGAGTTTGACATCCGGTATCAACCCGCGAAAGCAGTTAAGGGGCAGGCATTGGCCGACCTTATCGCTGAAAGGATCAACACCAATATAGCAGCACTGTCTATACGAGCGTGGGCTATGTTCTTCGACGGATCGGTTTGTGACGATGGGTGCGGCATCGGCATGCTACTCGTGTCACCCCGGGGGGCAACATTTTCCTTCTCTATCAGGTTATCAGCCCCTCGCACCAACAACGTCGCTGAGTATGAGGCGATACGCAAGGGAATGGAGTTGCTCATCGAAGCTGGAGCGGAAGCAGTGGAAATTTTTGGAGACTCCAAGCTGGTGATTTCTCAACTCACGGAGGAATACAAGTGTGAGAGCGAGTCGCTCTTCCCATTATGGATGCAATGCCGTGAGCTGATGGCACAGTTCCGATGCATAAACTTCACCTGGATCCCACGATCGCAAAATACCGAGGCCAATGATCTTGCACAAATGGCTTCAGGCTACAAGGACGTGGCAGAGGGAGCCGATGTGCAGGTGCAATTCCTGGACGCAGACGACTGGAGAGCAGATATCTTCAATTACTTGAAGGATTCGGCTCGGGGGGCACCTAAACGGATAAGATACAAGGCCATGAAGTATGTGCTCATTGGGGACGACATGTTTTACAGGACTCTAGAGGGGTTATTGCTCAAATGTCTGGGGACAGCTGAGGCCAATCGGCTCCTACACGAGGTACACGAAGGCGCTTGTGGAACTCACCAATCGGCTCACAAGATGAAGTGGTTGATCAGGCGATCAGGGTTTTATTGGCCTACCATGCTCGAGGACTGTTTTAAGTACTACAAAGGGTGTCAAGCATGTCAGAGATTTGGAAAAATTCAGATGGTACCCGCGTCAGCAATGAACCCCATCATCAAGCCTTGGCCATTCCGAGGTTGGGGCATGGATATGATCGGCAAGATCAATCCTCCGTCAAGCAAAGGCCACATGTGGATTTTGGCCATCACGGATTATTTCACCAAGTGGGTGGAAGCCGTCCCTATGAAGGCAGTAAGTTCAAAGGATGTCGTCGATTTTGTGAAAGAACACGTCATTCATAGGTTTGGGATTCCCCAGACTATCACGACCGATGGAGGTTCGGTCTTCACTTCTCACGAATTCAGAAAGTTCTGTGAGGACACAGGGATCAAGCTGATTCGATCATCTCCGTACTATGCTCAAGCAAATGGGCAAGCTGAAGCGTCCAACCAGAGCCTTATCAAGCTGATCAAGAGGAAAATCGATGAGCACCCTAGGCGTTGGCACGAGGTTTTGTCAGAGGCTTTATGGGCTTACCGCATGTCATGTCATGGAGCGATAAAAACCTCGCCGTACCATCTAGTCTATGGACAAGAAGCCGTATTGCCTTGGGAAATTACGGCTGGATCGAGACGTGTCACTTTTCAGAACGATCTAACGACTGAAGAATATGCAGCCTTGATGAGTGATAGCGTTGAAGATTTGACTGAGCTTAGGTTGTGGTCGCTTGAGAAAATAAAAGAGAACAAGGCCAAAGTAGCTCGTGCATACAACAAGAAGGTGAGGCCTAAGGAGTTCCATGTTGGCGATCTGGTATGGGAAGCGGTGTTGCCATTAGGGACTAAGGATGCAGCATATGGTAAATGGTCTCCAAATTGGCACGGGCCATACAGGGTAGATCAAGTTTTAAGAGGGAACGCGTACATGCTGGAGGAGCTGGATGGTGTGAAATTCCCAGTGGATGTCAACGGTCAGCATCTCAAGAAATATTTCCCAAGCATGTGGGATGATGGACAGTGAGATATGGGAGCCGATACACGAAATCGGCCAATAAAAAAATTATTATTATATATTTCCCAAGCACGTGGGATGATGGACAGTGAGATATGGGGGCCGATACATGAAATCGGCCAATAAAAGTATACAGCCGATGCACAGTCATCGACTTTAGAGGTTCAAAACTGTTACAAGCAGATGCCAGTTTACATAAACGAGCTACTGAAGAAATGCCTCGAAGGCTTGGAGGGCGTCAGCACGGACACGGTCCACCTCGGCGATCTCGGCTTCGTCATCTTCATCCTTGCCCGTCACTAACTGCTTGTTCAGGGCACGTATTTCTGCCAGATCGGTCTTCAGTTCGGCTTTGAGGCTCTCTGCTTCATCTTGGGAGCGGGCGATGGAGGCTTCCTTGTCACGAATGAGTTGTTTTGTCACCCGGACCTTTTCTTCAAGATCTTCCAGCTCCTTTTTCAAAGATGCGAGCTCGGTGGTACTGACAGAGGTGTCAGTTTTGGCATCAAGGGACGCCTTTTTCTCATTGAGCTGCTGACATCTGTCGGCAATATTCGCCTTCAGCGGGAGTTGGGCACGGCGCAGGTTGATCCTTTCACGAGCTAGCTTCACCCTTGACCCGAAGAAGGACAAAGTTACGACGGGCCAAAGCTTCACCTGCAATGCTACTGGGAGTTGGTCCTGGATTTCAGCAAGAACGCCCTTCACCTCTTCAGAACCCTCGATCGGCTCCTCGATCGGGGAAGACAGTAAGGCTCTAAGTCGTTGGAATTGAGGTAGAACAGCCCTGGCTTGTGGTTCATCGGTGGCGACAGAGGGAGTTGGATCGATGGAGTCGGGATCAAAGGTCAGCAAGCCTGAAATGTCACCACCCTGGCAGCCCGAAAAGGCGTCAGTGTGCGTCCAACAGGGAAGAATAAAGCCGACAGAAGTTAACATACCTCTCCTAAGACCGAGGGGATAGCAGACGGCGAGGCGATCTGTTTGTGTGTGGTTGCTGGGGGCGTTACCAAAGTGGTAGCCATTTCATCTGCATTTTCGGGGATTGCCAGGTCTGGTTTGGCTAAAGGCGTCGGCGCGGCCCCTACCTTCCCACTAGAAGCCTCAGTTGTCTGCATGAAAGGTGATTAACCGATGTAAATGATGATGAACCGGCAGACAAAAGGGAGTAAGGGGCAAGAGCATAAAGAATGATGATTTTTCGGAACCTCTTGGATCGATGAAGAAGCTTGTGGTCCTTTACGAGCTCTCTTGGGACCCACAGCTGGCCTGGCCTCGACTGGTGCTCGGGGGGCAGCAGGTTCAGGAACCGACCTTTTCCTGGAAGCCGATGGTGGCACATCTGGCTGGCTCGGGGTGATGGTCCTCTCAGAATCCGTTGGGCTCGATTCTCCCTCATTGGGTTGTGTGTCCTCGTGGGATGTTTCTTCGACGGAAGCCTGCAAAAGAAGGAAGGCTGTTAGACACGAGCACATCTGCAAGAATGAAAGAATGAGAAGAATCGACCAAGACATGGATCAGCCTACATGCGAGCTTTCTGGAGAAGGGCTCAGGTGTCTCAAGGTCTTCCTGGCAGCTACATTCCTCGTCATCGTTCTTATCTTAGTGGGAACTCGAGGGGCAGCTGATGTTGAAGTTCCTTGCTTCTTAGAAGCCGATTGAGGTGTTATCGGCTGTTTCTGCATTATTACCTTTTTCAAAGGCGGCGAGTTTTTGCAGAAAAGAACCACAGGAGCTGGCGGAAAGAACTCAAAAGGGGAGCCATCACTGTGTGTGGGTTCAGGGCCATCTTGTTGCTGCAAAGGGAGAAATTGGGTTAGTAAAAGAGTCATTTATGAGCTGCATTAAGAAGATTTATAAGCAGTGGTACCTGTTCCACGGGGATGTCATAATCGGCATCAAGGTGTTTCAGCAACGGTCCCAGAGCTTTCCTGAAAGCGTGGGTTTTCCACATCGACCGCCAGTCCTCGAAGCCATCAGTTGACGAAGCGAAGGTGAGGTCATTTGGAATGGGGATGGTCAGAGCATCAAAGAAGGAGTAACACCTCTGACTGGTGAGAGGATCAGGCAGGTCGGCTCTGCACTCCGTAAGATGATGGAGAAAGAGATGGGGAGGTACTTGCCCAAGGCCAAATTGCCGGGCCACTATGACCGGCTGGTAGAATTCATACCCAGGCTTGATGATTCTGTTGGATGTACTCATACCAACTGGAAGGAAACAGGGACGGATCACAATGGAAAAGAGTTGCCGGGTGCTGGTGTCGTCGGCGAAGTTATCTAGCCTGAAGGAGAGTGGATTTTCGAAATGTTCAGATTCTTCCACGTAAGGGAAGAAGGTAGGATTGTCCAGACCTTGAAAGAAAGTGCTGAACCACTTGGCTGCTTCCTGAGGGGATAGTTTGCTGCCTGGCAGCCTGTACAAAGCTTGGCCATAACTAGTGCATCGGATCTGCTTCCCTTTGACATCGGGAAAGGTACAACTCGCCAAAAGGGGGAAGTTTGGGATGTGGTTCTGAAAGTACAGCTGAGCCCATAGTTGAATGAACCACCAAGGACCACCTGTTTTGACTGCTATGCCTGAGAACAGCTTGACAGACATCAACTGGAGATATCGATAGACCTCTCCAAGGAACAGTTTGCCGATGCCAAGTTGAGTACCTTTGGCCAGTTCGTGGGATAGGGAGAGATAGTTCTTGGTTGGAGCAAGGGAAGGGCCACAGAATATGAAATGTTCCAGCCAGAAGTTGAGAAAGGCTGTATGTTCTTTCTCTGAGACAGGGCCCTTTGTCTTCATATGGCGTTGGAGGTAGGCACCCCAATTCGTACAGTCTGTTTTAGAAGACAGCTTGTAGGGAACTTTGGTCAGTTTAAAAGCAGAGGGGCTGGGTGATGTGACATCCAGGCCGGTGATCATCACCACGTCTAACAGGGTTGGTGACATAGGGCCATGGCCGAACATAAAGCAGTTCAGAGCGTCAGACCAGAAGTAGCCGATGGTTTTTAGAAGGTTCTCATGTTTCTCAAGAGGAGACAATGATAAATGCAAGGCATCGGCTATTCCTGTGGTTTCCCATTGGGATTGGTAAGCTCTAGCTACTCTACTGAACCAAGAGACCCAGTGTTCAGGGGGATTAGGCCAGGCTCGCAGACAGTCGGCCCAAGAGTTCAGATCTAGGTCTTGGCTTACGAAGGGGATTCTATTGGCTTCGCAAGAAATCAGATGAGCAGGGCTAGATTGTGTGCGAGGGCCAAGACAGAGGGAGTTTGGGAGAGAAGGATGCGGCAGCAGAATGTCTAAAACCTAGAAAATTTAATGGTGGAATAAGGCATTAATTCAGGTGTTCGCCATTAAGTCTAGCATCGTGTTCAGACTGCGAGGAGTAGGCGTACCTTCAGACCGGAGACCTCTGGGTTGGTGTTGGACGATTCCGCCATCTAGTTCGCCGGCGGAGATGGATCTGTGCAGTTGGGGATAGAGGGTTTTTGTCGCTGTGAGCTCGATCTGGTCAGTGGGCGATTGAAGATCTAGGTCGCCTTTTTGAAGAAGGTCGCAGGTTACCGTTTGAGACTGAAAAGCAGCCGCTTAGGTTTGCCTAAATATGCGACCAAGTTTTGACCTTGTCAACGTTTTTGGGAAAGCCGATGTCCATCGGCTCTTTGAGCTTTGACTTAGTTAACGGAGTAAGTGCAGTGTGGTAAAAGCCGATACAGCGTTATCGGCTTCTGGAGCATCGACCTATTTTGGCTATCGGCAAAATTGGGACGAAAAAAGCAATCTTCGAGAAACAGAGTTTCATTCATTCATTCAAAAGCTGATTGCTTACAAAAGGGCTGATTGATTACAAAAGGGAGCTTACTACTACTACTACTACTATTGGTTCCTAATCTAGAGGCCGAGGTCATCGTCGCTGTCGTTGCCGCCGTCCTGTTCGCTGTCCTCAGCACTGCTGCCGGCGTCGTCTTCGCTGCTGCTGCTGAAGATGCCAGCGGGGGCCTCCTCGTCCTCGTCGTCGTCTTCGGTGTCCTCGCTGGACCCGGCGCGGAAGTACTTCACCGGCTGGTACTCCTCGGAGGAGGTGTCCTCCTCTTCCTCCTCCTCGTCGGAGGAGTCGACGCCGTCCCAGGACATGGCATCGTCGGTGCTGTCCGCCTCCAGTTCCCCACCAGCGAGGAACTGCAGATCTTCCTCGCCGTCAGTCAAGGACGCGTCGTCCTCCGACCAAGCGGCGAAGTCCCAATCCCTCTCGTCCCACCATTGTGGGGCGAGAGTGTGGTACGCCGCCATCGGCGGGTGTTCTGGCGTCGGCTCTCGGTCGCTCATTGAGTTGGAGGCTTGGGAGGACAGGCCAGATGAAGCGGAGGAGGCCATGGCGGAGAAAGAGGGTTTTTTCGGCGGAGGAGGAAGAAGGGTTTTTTTGTGGCTACTGGAGGAAAATGGGGACTGCGAACTGTTTAGGTGAATTTAAATAAGGGGAATAGTATGAAGCGGTTCAATGCTATAGCGGTTTCCCAGAATGCACTGCCGAAATTGTCAGATCATGCACTGCGAAGAAGTTGAGAAGACAGGGCATCATGATGAAGGGGTGGCGTGACGATTCCGTTCTGCAACGCATTCTGACGACGCGTAACCCGATACAGAAAAAAAAGAGGAGAAGGGAAAAAACGGAGTGGTTTTGGAATTATTATTACCAAAACCAGGGGGGCATGTGTTATCGCCATATTTTGGCCAAAGGAGGAGTTGGGCCGTGATCAAGATGGGCTTAGAAGATACGTATATGCAACGTGTTGTTGAATCGGCCTCGTGTGTTGATTTGGGCTAAATTGCCCGTGTATCTTATATTGTAATAGATTCCGTTTAGATTTAGGTAAGAGATAGAGTTGTAGAGTTATTCCAAAGACAGAAAGTCTCCGGACTATAAATATGTACCTAAGGTTATCGAGAAAAGAAGGACAATCACGTTCACAACAAACACAATATCGGCGCATCGCCACCCCTTGTTTCTAGGGTTTTTCTCGGGTAAGTGCCATGCTGCCTAGATCGCATCTTGCGATCTAGGCAGTATCTACTTATGCGTTATCTGGTGTTACTCGTACTGAAGCCTTGTTGATGGCGAGTAACACTATTATCATAGATTTGTTTGGGTTAGCATCAGTACTTTTCGCTATGATTGTTTAGTTATGCTACCTCTAGCTATCTCGCCGCCGTTGCACCTTTTCCCGGGTGTAAGGGTGGCATCTTGCTTGATCTTTATTTAAGTCGATTTGGTCTGTTATAGTTGTGCCTTGTTCTCTAAGGTTTAGTTTGATATCCACATGATCAGGCCTTGCAAACGGGTTGAACGATCCAGTAGTATGTAAGATATGGTTTACCAATCCAAGAGGGGGTGTTCCGGGAATTGACGTTACGTTGGTTTTTAGGCCTTCTCTAGGATTAGTTTTCTATTATCTTTTGTATCTACCAGGCTCAATTACGTGTAGGATGTTCCAGTCATGTAGTGAAAACATTAAACTGTCGTAGATCGATTTAACTTGTATTGATGAAGCAAAACCCCATGTTATAATAGATCTAATGCAGAACCATGGGATAATCGGCTCTGGGAGCCGATTCACAGGGAAACCTGGGAGCCGGTCACGGCTCGAATTTTACGTATACTTGTTTACCATGCAGGAAACCAATCGAAGCAATCCTTCACCTTCCTGACCAGGTATAGGTCAGGTGGCACGCCCTCGAACTAAGCCAGGGCGCGTGCCGGAGCTTTGCGGGCCGTTGCCCGAGGGACCAGGGCCCACCAGCAGTCCTGGGAGCCTCCCGGCTCTTCGTGTTGCCCGTCGCTGCTCGCCGGTGGGTTTTGGTAGGCAACACATTCTGGCACGCCCGGTGGGACATTTAACAACGTCTACATCAACATCCGACGCTGCGATGGACAACAGACCGGTCACGTACGATGAGCTGCCTGAGGAGCACAAGGCGAAGTATGATGACGTCAAGGCTCTCTTTGAAGCCGATCTCATCGGCTCTTTTGAGAGGACTCGTAAGCATGGCATCAGGTGGAAAGGGTTCTCACCCGAGGGTGCTCTTGATGAGGTGGATCTGTCTGTTCCTTCAGAAGAACGCACCAGAGCTCTGCGCCAGGAAGTCAACTACATGGTGGCTCATTCTCTTCACCGCCATTCTGAGAGCTTGGTAAACGCTTTCGAGCGGATCGCAGTTCGCGTAGTTCAGGAGATCATGAAACATCAGTACTCTCCGTCGGGGCCCACTCTGGGGACTCACCAGGGAGAAAGACCGCTCCAGGCCAGGCCACCGCTGCCATTCACACTTGCAGCCCCAGAGCCACCAGGGGCACCGGCGTACGTCGTCTACAAGGTCGGAGGCGACCCTGGCGATTGCCAATTCCTGTGCGAACCGCCTAAAGAAATCCCACATGGATACGTGTGCACCTACGTGCCAGACTGCAACAGCTTGACGCGCACGAACCAGTTTGCAACCGCAGGGATTGCTGGGGCAGGAGTCTCTGGAGCAGGGGCTTCGGGAGCAGGTGTTTCTGGAGCAGGAATCTCTGGGATGGACGCCGACAAACAGGCGTGGCTAGCCAAGTATGCCACTGGAATGAGTCATGAGAATCTAGCCCCTGCAGCCCAAACAACGGAACAAATCCGTACCATCTTGAGAGACCAGTTCGGCTTCGTGCCGAAGAGAAGGACAATCGGCTATTCAAAGCCGTATCCCAACGAGTTTGACCTGATCCCGCTGCCACCCAAGTATCGGCTCCCTGAGTTCTCGAGATTTAGCGGGTCAGAAGGGTCGAGTTCGATCGAGCACGTGAGCCGATACCTGGCACAGTTAGGCATGATATCAGCATCAGATCAGTTGCGCGTAAGGTTCTTTGCGCAATCTTTGACAGGACCAGCTTTTGGGTGGTACACTTCACTGCCACCTGATTCGATCCAGACCTGGAAGCAACTGGAAGAGCAGTTCCACATTCAGTACCATTCAGAAGCCACCGAGGCTGGCATTGCAGACCTGGCACAGGTGCGGCAAAAGCGAGGAGAAACGGTAGCCGAGTACATCCAACGCTTCAGGACTGTCAAGAACCGATGTTACTCAGCTCGGTTAACTGAGAAGGAAGCAGTCGAGCTGGCAGCGTTGGGTCTCGCAGCACCTATCAAAGATCTGGCTTTCCAAGTAGAGTACAACTCGTTGGCGCACATGGCCCAGAAGCTGACGATGTATGAGCAGCGCCACCCTGAGTTATACCAGGACAAGTTCAAACGTCCGATAGGCCTGGTCGATACAGAAGAAGAAGACCCCACGCAAGACCAGGAGGTGGCCGTGGCTGAATGGGCTCGGGGGGCAGATCCCGTAACCTGCAAATGGGTAAAACAGCAAGGGCCTGCAAAAGGGTTCGACTTCGATGTGAGCAAAGCTGAGCAAATATTCGATTTACTGCTGAAAGAAAAGCAGCTGAAGTTACCCGAAGGCCACAAAATCCCTACGGCTCAAGAGATGAACGGAAGACCGTACTGCAAGTGGCATCACTCGTTCACCCACAGCACCAATGACTGCAAAGAGCTACGTCGCCAGATCCAAACGGCAATAGAGCAGGGCCGTCTCATCCTGGGGCAATTCGCCATGAAAGTAGACACCAACCCGTTCCCCGGCGTCAACATGGTAGAACACAGCCACTCCACGAGGCGCCAGTTGGACTTCTCGTTCGATGTCAACATGGAAGGAACAGGGTACCACCATGGCACGTACAGGGAGGAAGGCGGTCGCTCTCACGGCAGAGTAAGAGAGGAGGCTGGTCCACGCGACCGGCCCAGCTACGACAGCAGGCAGTACTTAACTGAGGAACAAGTGAAAAGTGTGCGATATCAGAAACCACATTCCACGCATCTCCTTAACAAGTATGAGCGTCAGTATGACCAACGTCGCCGGCGCGACGGAGAAGATGAAGGATATGAGCACCTCGCTAGGGGACCGTCAAAAGAAAAAGAAGGTGCAGACAAGCATTGGGATTGTCCGTTCTTCAAGTATTGCTGGGACGCGGGAATGAGCCGATTGCCAACGATCGATAACTGCCCGGAATGCGGACAGCAGAAGGACGACACGGAGCCAGTGTCAGTGTTTAAGCGCCTAGGGCCTCTCCCACCTCAGAGCCGACGCAGGGAGTCGTCTCGAGCACAAGGTCTCAAGGAGCCAATGGATGACAAAGAGAAAGACAGGTATCACCGTCCAAGGTGGTGTCCCGACGGACTCAGACACACCCAAAAGCGTAGAGTGCAGCGGCTGCGTAACTTGGAGGAAGCCGAAGCGCAGTATCTCCACGCTCTAAAGAAAGCACGGCCCGATCTGGCCGTTAAAATTAGGCAGACCTTGAAAACGGAAGATCACCCGAAAAAGAAAGAGTGGCGCCCCAAACCGGTAAAAGCCGATGCAAAGACATCGGCTGGCACAAACATGGTATTCATACTTCCGTCAGAGTTCTGCGCCCCAAAAACCAACGAGCTACCAGTGGCACAGTTCGACTGCGGCCCACGGCCAGTTATCTTTGAGAAGCCACGTGAGAAGGGTTACAAACATCTGAAAGCCCTGTACCTACGAGGTTACATCAATGGGCAACCTGTCAGCAAGATGTTAGTAGACACCGGAGCGGCAGTCAACATAATGCCATACTCCATGCTACGGCGTTTGGGACGCTCCACTGCAGATCTGATCAAAACCAACGTCACCTTAAGAGACTTCAACGGCCAGACTTCAGAAACGCAAGGCGTACTGAACGTGGACCTGTCCGTGGGCAGAAAAACCATCCCTACGTCATTCTTCGTCGTGGACAGCAAAAGCACCTACGCTGTCTTGTTAGGGAGAGATTGGATTCATGCTAACTGCTGCATCCCATCCACGATGCACCAGTGCCTAATACAGTGGGATGGAGATGAGGTGGAGGTCATTCATGCAGACGATTCCGTCGAGGTCTCCATTGCTGGCATGAACGTCTGGGAAGCAGAAGACCAAGAGCCGATCTCTGGAATCAGTCTAGACGGCTGTGAACGCATTGAGGCTACAAAAAACGGGGTGAGGCTGGTCTTATCCACCGGCCTGACAGAGTAGCAAAATCCACGACGGTACGTGGTACGGCCGATCCCTGCGATCGGCCACAAAAAACAAAAACCAGCAATCTTACGACGAGCAGATCATGCAGTCGTAGCAGGGAGATTCCCAGCCATTGTAAAACCATAAGGTGTAAACCGTCCTTGACTAATACAATCAAAAAGGGGGCCGATTCAGGCAATCGGCCCAAGTTATTTTTGTTAACCTCACCTACTGTTTGCCCTGTGCTTAGCATCGATTTGACAGGTGACGGAAAGCTAGGGTATGGATTTACATCTGCTGATGAACTAGAAGAGATTGACATCGGTCCTGGGGATAAGCCAAGACCAACATTTATCAGCAAGAAGTTGGATCCGAATCTGCGGGGTCCGATGATAGCTTTGTTGAAAGAATATCCAGATTGCTTTGCCTGGGATTATACAGAGATGCCCGGGCTAGACAGGAGCATCATCGAGCATCGACTCCCACTTAAAAAAGGTTTTCGGCCGTTCCAGCAGCGAGCACGACAGATGAAGGCCGAAATTTTGAAAGAAGTCAAGAAGGAGATCGAGAAAATGTTGGCAGCCGATTTAATCAGGCCATGCAGGTATGCTGAGTGGATTTCTAGCATCGTACCTGTAGAGAAAAAGGATGGCCGCTGGCGTGTTGCCATAGATTTTCGGGATCTCAATAGAGCCACTCCGAAGGATGAATATCCGATGCCAGTAGCAGAGACGTTAATCAACGCAGCTGCTGGTCATAAAATTTTGAGCTTCATGGATGCCAGTAGCAGAGACGTTAATCAACGCAGCTGCCGGTGAGCTCGAGCGAGCAGTCGATGTCCTCGATGACGATGATGGACTTGCTGGTTGTCTCGATGAAGAGCTTGCGGAGGTCTGTGTTGGTGCGCACGGAGGTGAGCTCAATGTCGTATACGTCGTAGTCGAGGTGGTTGGCCATGGCGGCGACCATGGTGGACTTGCCGGTGCCCGGCGGGCCGTAGAGTAGGTACCCTCGCTTCCACGCCTTGCCGACGCGGGCGTAGTAGTCCTTGCCGTTCCGGAAGGCGTCGAGGTCGTCCATGATCTCCTTCTTCTTAATTGGCCGGGTCCATGGCCAGCGTGGCGAACGTCTTGGGGTGCTCGAACACCACATGGCTCCACACACTTTCCGACCACATCCTAGTGCAACAACATCAGCCAGCTAGCGGGAAATCTTTGTGGAAATCGATCTTCTGGTTATTAATTATATCCCAGGGCTAGCAGGCAAGGCTTACCCGTCTGCATCATATCCGTCGCCGGAGAGGTTGGTGAAGAGCTTGCGCTAGCTGGCGGTTCTTGACCATTACGGCGCGGCCCTCTCGGCGGACGTGCGGAAGGTACTCCCCTAGGACGAGGTCCCGGTCGGGGCGCGCGGCTCGTCCTCCGCCCCAGTAGGACGGCGCGTTGTCCTCCCGCGGCGGGGTGGAGTAGGCTAGCCACCACACGGTGGCGCCTTGGAACGCGTCGGCGACCTCCTCGTTGTCCCCCATGCTGAGCACGAGCGCGTCCACATCCTTGGCGGTCTCGGCCTTGAGGTGGCGCACACCGCCTCCGGCCGCGCATGTGGCGCGCTGAAGGTAGGCCTGGACCTCCTTGTAGGCGTCGCTGCGCTTCATGCGCCCCCCGTCGTACTCGGCGATGGTGATGGTGAGGTAAGGGTCGACGATGGCTGCGAGGCGGCGCGCGTGGCGGCTGACGAACTGCTGCAGCTGCAGGCCCTGGAGGTTGTTCCACAGCACCGTCCATACCACGGCGACCAGGCTGAGAAGGATGCCCGAGCTCAGGCTGCTGCTCCATCCAGACCAGACGCCTCCATCTCCCTCTCACCTCGATCTTCGCTCTGAACCCAGCAGTCAGACACTCGTGGCCGGGTGGCCTTGCACATGTTTATATAGCGACAAGTGAAATGCTACAGCAGTACTTATGTTTCTTTTCTAACAAATTATAATAAAAAAATTAATTGGGCGCAAAACCTTTGCTCCAAGGTACGTACAGTACTTTAATTTCTGGCGGAAGCCAAAGGATAGATGGGTGGCAAATCTGTGAGTAGAATATGCACTTTCTTCGACCTAAATTAGTTTACTTAGATTTGTCCAAATTCAATTATATCTAGACATGATTTAGCATTATATCTTGATAAATTTGAGTCAACTATTTATTTATTTTTTTGAAAAGAATTTGAGTCAACTAATTTGGATAGAAAGAAGTAGTTTTTATTGATACATGTGAGCCACCTATGTATAGTACAGTACAATACAGTATCGGCCGACATGGACCTAGTAAGTAGGATCCGGCCGACGAGAGCCTTGCGGCATCTCCACCAGGTCCACCCAAAGGTCCAAGCGTGTTCGAATTGTTTCACGGGGACCCCAGCGGCATGATCCATCTGGACTAAGTCGGGCTGGTCCGATTCATCTGTGACCCAAATCTGATGTCTGGATGGGTACACATACTAGCCCAGCAGTTACACAATGGGTCTTTTTCTCTTGGGCCGGTCTGTCCATTTTTTGTCTGTTTGGATGGCGTTGTGTACGCGACTGGCCGGAGAGACCGGACCATGACCCAAAAGTGTCGGTGGCTCAACCTAAATGGACTAAAATGGACCATTTGGGTCGTTCGTTTGGATCTCACCGATGGATATGCTCTTAAAACGTGTGCATATTTGATGGGAGACTTGTCCCTCCCACCTGCATGTTCTAGGTTTCAACCTCACCAAGTTTCTTCTTCACGGAAAAGAATGAACATGTTTGCTCGATGAGTCAGTCGGATAGACAAGCCAGCACATGTGGATGTGCAACCAAACCTGCGGTTGTGGTGAGACCGAAAGCGAGGTGGGTGGGATCTCGAAATGGGCAATGCTGGCACTTGCAGTCGGCGTCGAGTACGTCATGGGTGACATTGGCGGCTAATGGTCCATTGCTATGATTTGATCCGAGTCTGAACTAGATCCGGCGCCATTGCGTTTTGCCTTGCTTGAAGCATCTTCGGGAGTCTTTCTATATTTTTCACGGATCGCTAAAAATTGTTTTTTAAATTGGGTCAAAAAATTAGCTCCATTGACATTGCTATAAATGGTCCCCACGAAATATTTTATACGTTGAGTAAAATAACAGCCTCTGTTGACAAATATACCAAGCTTGTGGCCACTTCCTATAATCGCAAAACCAATGCGGGAGTGGCCAACAGCCGCCTTCCGTGTGTGGCCCGAGGTTCCCAGCCACCCCGCCCCTCATTTTCCTACCCCACGAGCTTTCCCATAGGCGAATCGCGCTCCACCAGGCTCGCAAAGACACCGGCCGATTTGGCCTAGTGGAGGCCTCCCGGTCATCGCGGCTCCCCAGTGAACCCGGTCGTCCTTCGCCGCCTCGCCCATGTCTTTCCCGTGCCGCCCCGGGCTTCATACCGCCTCCTCTAGCCTCCGCTGATGCCACCCGATTCCAACCAACCGCAATCGATTCCAGCCGGTCTCCCATGCCCCCTTGCTGGTGCATGCTAAATGTGTGGCTGGCAGCTGGGCTGGATGTTGTTGGGTGTGTGCCCGGTGAACGTGTGTGTGCCGTGGCGTGTGCGTCCTGAAAAAGAAGAGAGTAGAAAAAGAGAGGAAAGGAGTATTGAATTGCTATTATAGGAATGCTAGCAAAGTACAAATTGATTTGGATTGCTAAACCTTATCTTTTTTTTTCTATAATTAGTTTTTAGCAATCTAATATAGCTCTTGGAGATGCTTTTACAGCCCATTCTTCACAACGCAACACGAGTCACAATCTCAATCTCTCTGGATTCTATCTTCGGGGATAGATAGGCTTTAAGGAAAAAGTCCAGTTTAAATCCTTAATTTAGGTTCGTGTCAGTTTGAACCCTAAAGTCGAAATCCCTGCTGTCTGGACCTTGAATTGTCGAATCCCGGTCTAAATTGAACCATCATTCTGTCTGACTAAGTTGACCGACGCCATGTAGATAGTTTTTTACAAAAAATCCCCTAGATAATTACTTATTCCAATTCCGTGGTCCCTGGCTCTCTCATACTGTTTTCTACTTCTTCCTTGTTTCCGTCGTCCGCAGCTTCATGGAGCAGACGCGACCCCGTGACGGCAGGGTACAAGAATGACGGACGCGTCCATGCTGGTGTCTGCGCTCACGCAGATGGCCAGCGTCATGCCCAGCTTGTTCTTGTCGTACGTGTCCAGGCGCGCCAATCAGCTGATCAACCCAAAGTCGTGCACCCCCACAGTATCCGCTTGTGGTTAGCCTGTACCGCGCGCAGTAGTGCTCTTGTTGATTTTAGCCTCTGAATCAATTCCTAAAGCAATGTACCGCAGTAGTGCTCTTATTGATTTTAGCCTCTGAATCAATTCCTAAAGCACCAGCAAGCACACACACGTAGTATAATCGTCGGAGAGGAAGCAACAACTAATTTGCTAGTGTGAGTGCGTGACCAAAACTAGTTTACACGTTTTGAAAGGATTATATGGGCACCTAGAGGGGGGTGAATAGGTGCTACTTTAAATTTTCTTCTTTTTTAAATTAGGGTTTGACAAGAAAGATAAATTCTCTAGATTATGTAACTATGGTGAATTTACCTATATGTCAACCATGCAATAACTATCACAACACTAAGCAAGAACAAGTAAAGTGCGGTAAAGGATAGAAGTAACCAAAGGAGTGGACGCGGAGACACAATGATTTGTTTCCCGTAGTTCCTTCCTTTTGAGGGGAAGTACGTCTATGTTTGGAGAGGGGGTGGTTTCAAACCACCAACGCCACGAGAGGCCTCCCTTGTTCTCCGATGAATCTCACTCCAACGGGCTCGATCTACCTTCCACTATATCGGCAACCTTCGAGGTGGAAGCCGGCACCTTTACAACAAGTTCGGGGCGCACATCCACAACTTAATTGGAGGCTCTCAAATACAAGCAAGCTGTCAAGACAAATCAAAGACAAGCTTGTAAGAACCAAATCAAAGTTAGGGTTTCCAATGAAACACTAGAGCTTGGGGGCCCTCAAGTGAATGAGGGGGGAATGAAGATCTCTCTTGGTGAAGATGTAGATCAAGGCCTCCTCCTTCGATTCTCCAAAGATCAATGACTTTGGATGGTTGGATGAAGAGATATTGTAGATTTGGTGGCTCTAATGGAGTTGGTGTTCTTGAGCAGCTCGAGCAGCTGGAGGAAGAAGATAAGGGTCCCCTTTTATAGGCAGCTTCCTCCACGAACCGTTTTCTGATCGTTGTAGAAAAGTCAGACCGGAGACTCCGGTCTACACCGGAGATTCTGGCCAATCTCCGGACCAGCCCCCGGACCGCCCATCTGAATTACCCAGGCCATCCACGACCCAACATGACCGGAGACTCCGGTCTTCCAACACCGGAGACTCCGGACTGAGACAACACCGGAGACTCCGTCCAATCTGTTGGAGATATGCCCTAGAGGCAATAATAAATATAGTTATTATTATATCTTTGTGTTTATGATAAATGTTTATATTCATGCTATAATAGTATTAACAAGGAAACATTAATACTTGTGTGAATTGTAAACTTAAATTGAAGTCCCTAGTATAGCCTCTATACTTCACTAGCTTGTTGGTTGATTAAATGATTGTGGTTTCCATATCATGAACATTGAGATGTTATCAACAACAAGATCATATCGTTAGGAGAATGATATGGTGGACATACTCCTATTGATAAGCGTAGCATAAAGATCAAAGTCATTTCAATAGTTCAAAATTGCTATATGCTTTCTGATACATAGTAACCTAATTCCTTCGACCATGAGATCATGCATATCACCTTTACCGGATGGATGCTTTGATGACATCAAACACCACACCGTAACTGGGTGGCTATAAAGGTGGCATTAAGTGTTCGGAAAGTATTGGTTGAAACACATGGATCAAGAGTGGGATTTGTCCATCCACATGACGGATAGATATACTCTGGGCCCTCTCGGTGGAATGTCATCCAATTGGCTTGCAAGCATGTGACTTGGTCACAAGGGATCACATATCACGGGAACGAGAAAAGAGTACTTATCAGTAACGAGGTTGAACTAGGTATGTAGAGATACCGACGATCATAACCTCGGATAAGTAACATATCGTGAGACAAAGGGAAATTGGTATCGTATGTAAGTGGTTCATTCGATCGCAAAGTAATCGTAGAAATATGTGGGAGCCATATGAATTTCCAGATTCCTCTATTGGTTATTGTTCGGAGAAGTGTCTCGATCATGTCCGCATAATTCACGAACCGTAGGGAGACACACTTAAGGATTCGACGTTGTTTGAGTAGTTATGGTATTATGAGAAAGAGACCGAATGTTGTTCGGAGTCTCGGATGGGATCCGGGATATCACGAGGTGATCCGGAATGGTCTGGAGAATAAGATTCATATAAGGAAAGTCCCGTTTCGGAGTTCGGGAATGATTCCGGTGTTTTCATCGGGAATGTTCTAGAAGGTTCCGGATTGTCCGGCACTCCGGGGGGGGGGAGGGTACATGAGTGTGTCATTGAATGATTGCATCATGTACTAAGTGTTCTTGCTGTTCCAAAAACATGAAAGTCAAATTGCCAGTTTGAAAGTCAAACGGCTAAAACAGGAAACTGTGGGAAACAGGAAACTATGGGAAACAAGAGGAGTTGGAACCAACTTGGAGGAGGAGTCCCACTCCTCCAAGCCGGCGCCCAGCCCAATGCCGACTTGGGGAGGGACTCCCCTCCCCTGGCCGCGCCTCCCCACCTATAAAAGGAGGGGCAGCGCTCCCTCCTAGAACACACAAGTTCCTATCTTCTACCTCCGGTTTAGAGCCGTTTTGGTTTAGAGCTTCTAATTGCTTTAGCCAGCGGTTTAGAGCCTTCTAATTGGTTTAGAGCCTTCTAATTGGTGTGTCTAATTACTAGACCACTAATAGCCTCTCTCATAAGCTCCACCATACTCGCACCGGCTTAAGGCGAAGCCCTGCGGGATTTCCCCTCTACTTCCGGTACCACGCCGTTGTGCTGCCGGAATCGCGAGGAGAGTGCTACAACCTCCGCTGCCTGCTGGAACAAGGGAGAGGAAGGTCTTCGTCGAGTACCGAACGTGTGACCGACTGCGGGAGCGCTGCCGGAACGTGGCGCCGGAAGGATCGTCTATACGATCTTGAGATCGGAAAGAGTACGACTACATCACCCACGAGAATCCGCTCTCGTTAAACGCTTTGGAATCTTCGAGGGTAAGTTATTCCATTGACTCGTTGCTACAATCTAGTAGATAGATCTTGGCTTGTTTGCTTGTATGCGATAGAAAATTTTTGTTTTCCATGCTACGAACCCCTACAGTGGTATCAGAGCCGTGTCTATATGTAGATCTGTTGCACGAGTAGAACACAATGGTCATTGTGGGCGTTGATGCTTTTATTGTAGATTGCTTTTTGTGTACTTTGCATCTTGCGGTATGTTGGGATGAAGCGGCCCGGGCTAACCTTACATGACATCGTTCATGAGACTTGCTCCACGCTTGACATGCAACTTGTATTGCATAAGTGGCTTTGCGGGTGCCTGTTTCTCCTAGCATAGTTAAGATCCAATTTACAACGGGTAATCAACAATGCTAGTATCAATGTTGTGGTTCTTGTTCGTAAGTTAGAACGACACTTATTGAAAGCCCCAAACCACGTAAAATATGCAAAGAAAGTAGAAGCGTCTAACTTTGTTTTGCAGGGGTGTGCAGTGAAGTGATATGACCATGATTGTGATTATATTTGATGTATGCAATGTTCCTTATTGTAAGTTGGCAACCGGCAGGAGCCATATGGTTGTCTTTAATTTATGTTAAGACCCGCGTGTCTATTCAAAGTAGTTGTAATAGTTGAAGCCGGTGGACGACAACCATGGTGAAGCGTCATTGACCTTGATGCAATGCCGGTGATGATGGAGATCATGTTCGTGTTTGAAGATGGAGATCGGAAGCACAAAGAAGAAAGGCCATATCATATCACATATTATGAATTGCATGTGATGTTAATCCTTTATGCATCTTGTATTGCTTAGTAGACGACGGTAGCATTATAAGATGATCCCTCATGCACATGAATTTCAAATCATAAAGTGTTCGCCCTTAGTTAGCACCGTTGCTAAAGCTTGTTGTTTCGAAGCACCACGTGATGATCGGGTGTGTTAGATTCCGCAAGTGTATACAACGTAAGCAAGCCAGATTTGCTTATGCGGTGGCTAAGGTTTGATCTTGACGAGCCTAGCATGTACAGACATGGTCTCAGGAACACGGATTACCGAAAGGTAAAGCATGAATCATATAGTAGATATGATGAACATGATGATTGTTCGCCATTGAAACTATATCAACTCTCGTGATGATCGGTGTTGATGTAGTGGATTTGGTTCGTGTGATCACTAAAACAATGTGAGGGATGTTGTTTTGAGTGGGAGTTCACCTAGTTTAATTTCATTAATTAATTTGAACTCAATTTGTCATAAACTTAGTCTAAACTATTGCAAATATGTTGTAGATCAATGGCAGCCCCTACCATCAATTTTAATGCGTTCCTAGAGAAAGAAAAGTTGAAAAACAATGGAAGCAACTTCGCGGATTGGTTCCGCAATTTGAGGATTGTCCTCACAGCTGGTAATTTGACCTATGTTTTGGATGCACCGCTGGGTGACCCACCTGCAGCTGATGCTCCCGATGAAGTAAAGAATGTTTACCTCGCTCGGAAGAATCAGTACTCCATAGTTCAGTGTGCTATCTTGTATGGTTTAGAATCGGAGCTTCAGAAAAGGTTTGAAGAGTCAGACCCATATGATATTGTCGAGGATCTCAAATTAATTTTTGAGACTCATGCGGCAATTGAAAGTTATGAAGCTTCTGAAAAGTTCTTTAACTGCAAGATGGAAGAGGGCAGCTCCGTCAGTGAGCATGTGCTTAAGATGTCTGGGCACGCAAACAAACTTCAAATCTTGGGTATAGTGATTCCTAATGCTTTGGGGGTTTACCGCGTCCTCCAGTCATTGCCACCAAGTTACAGGAACTTTGTGATGAACTACAGCATGCAGAACATGAACAAAGAGTTGCCAGAACTATTTGCTATGTTAAAATCTACAGAAGTGGAGATCAAGAAAGAGCACCAAGTGTTGATGGTCAATAAGACCACCAAATTCAAGAAGGGCAAGTCTAAGCAAAAGGGACACTTCAAGAAGGGTGGTAAGAAAGTTACCACGCCGACGAAGAAAACCAAGGCTGGACCAAAGCCTGAAACTGTGTGCTTTTACTGCAAGGGAGTAGGTCATTGGAAGTGGAATTGCCCAAAGTACTTGGCGGATTTGAAGAACGGCAACATCAAGAAGAAAGGTATATCTGATATACATGTTATTGATGTGTATCTCACTAGTATTCGTAGTAGTGCCTGGGTATTTGATACTGGTTCGGTTGCTCATATTTGTAACTCGAAACAGGTGCTGCAGAATAAACGGAAGCTAGCGAAGAACGAGGTGACGATGCGCGTGGGAAACGGATCAAAGGTTGATGTGATCGCGGTCGGCACGCTACCTCTTCATCTACCATCGGGATTAGTTTTATACTTAAATAATTGTTATTTGGTGCCTGCGTTGAGCATGAACATTATATCGGGATCTTGTTTATTGCGAGACGGTTACTTGTTTAAATCTGAGAATAATGGTTGTTCTATTTATATGAGTAATATGTTTTATGCACATGCACCTTTGATAGATGGTCTATTCTTATTGAATCTCGATAGTGGAAATACACATATCAACAACATTGAGGCTAAACGTTTGAAATCAAGCGATAATTCGACCTATATGTGGCACTGTCGTCTTGGTCACATCGGAGTGAAACGTATGAAGAAACTCCATTCCGATGGACTTCTTGAATCACTTGATTTTGAATCACTTGAAAGATGCGAAGCATGTCTGATGGGTAAAATGACTAAGACTCCATTTTCTGGTATGATGGAGCGAGCTACGGACTTATTGGAAATCATACATACCGATGTGTGTGGTCCAATGAGTGTAGCATCGCGCGGTGGTTATCGTTATGTTCTTACCTTCACGGATGACTTGAGTAGATATGGGTATATCTATTTCATGAAACATAAGTCCGAAACTTTCGAGAAGTTTAAGGAGTTTCAAAGTGAGGTAGAGAATCAACGTAACAAGAAGATTAAATTTCTACGTTCTGATCGTGGAGGTGAATATCTAAGTTACGAGTTTGGCGAGCATTTAAAGAAGTGCGGAATACTTTCACAATTGACACCGCCGGGAACACCACAGCGTAATGGTGTGTCCGAACGTCGTAATCGAACTCTCTTAGATATGGTTCGTTCTATGATGTCACTTACAGATTTACCGCTATCATTTTGGGGTTATGCATTAGAAACAGCCGCATTCACTTTAAATAGGGCACCGTCTAAATCCGTTGAAACGACACCGTATGAATTATGGTTTGGGAAGAAACCTAAATTGTCGTTCCTTAAAGTTTGGGGATGCGATGCCTATGTAAAGAAGTTACAGCTGGACAAGCTTGAACCCAAAGCGGAAAAATGCGTCTTCATAGGATACCCGAAGGAAACTATTGGGTATACCTTCTATCATAGATCCGAAGGCCAAATCTTCGTTGCCAAGAATGGATCCTTTCTAGAGAAGGAATTTCTCTCGAAAGAAGTGACTGGAAGGAAAGTAGAACTCGACGAGGTTGTCGAACCTTCTCTCGAAATTGCGAGTAGCGCAGCACCGGAAGAAGTTCCTGTGGTGCCTGCACCAATAAGAGAGGAAGCTAATGATGGTGATCATGAAACTTCGGTTGAAGTTACTACAGAGCCTCGGAGGTCAACGAGAACTCGTACCACTCCAGATTGGTATGATTCCGTTATGAATGTCATGGTGGTGGATAACACCGATGACCCCGAGACATATGAGGAAGCGATGATGAGCCCAGATTCCAATAAATGGCAAGAAGCCATGAAATCCGAGATTGGATCCATGTACGAAAACCAAGTATGGACTTTGGTGGACTTACCGGATGGCCGGAAGGCTGTCGAGAACAAATGGATTTTCAAGAAGAAAACAGATGCTGATGGTAATGTTACTGTCTATAAAGCTCGACTTGTCGCAAAAGGGTTTCGACAAATTCAAGGAGTTGACTACGATGAGACTTTCTCACCGGTAGCGAAGCTAAAGTCTGTGAGGATTATGTTAGCAATCGCTGCATATTATGATTATGAGATATGGCAGATGGATGTCAAAACAGCATTCCTCAATGGAGACATTGATGAAGAGTTGTATATGATGCAACCCAAAGGATTTGTCGATCCTAAAGATGCTAACAAGGTATGCAAGCTTCAAAGGTCCATCTATGGATTGAAGCAAGCATCCCGAAGTTGGAATCAACGTTTTGATAAGGTAATCAAAAGTTTTGGTTTTATACAAACTTATGGAGAAGCTTGTATTTACAAGAAAGTGAGTGGGAGCTCTGTAGCATTCTTAATACTGTATGTGGATGACATATTGTTGATTGGGAATGATGTAGACCTTCTTAATAGTGTCAAGGAATATTTGAATAATAGTTTTTCAATGAAGGATCTTGGCGAAGCAGCTTACATATTAGGCATAAAGATTTATAGAGATAGATCGAAACGCCAAATATCATTGTCACAGAGTACATATTTGGACAAAGTTCTAAAGAAGTTTGGAATGGAAGAAAGCAAGAAAGGGTTCTTGCCCATGTTGCCCAATACGACCTTGAGTAAAACTCAAAGTCCAACATCGGCAGAAGATAGAGAAAGGATGAGTAAGACTCCCTATGCCTCAGCCATAGGATCTCTAATGTATGCCATGCTATGTACTAGACCCGACATTGCATATGCTGTTAGTTTAACTAGCAGATATCAAAGTGATCCAGGAGTGGATCATTGGACAGCGGTCAAAAACATCCTTAAGTACTTGAGAAGAACTAAGGATATGGTTCTTTCTTATGGAGGTGATGAACAGCTCGTTGTTAATGGTTACACCGATGCTAGTTGGAACACCGATCCAGATGATTCTAAATCACAATCCGGATACGTATTTATTTTGAATGGTGCAGCAGTTAGCTGGAGGAGTGCAAAGCAAAGCGTTGTGGCGAGATCTTCAACTGAATCGGAATACATGGCTGCTTCGGAGGCTTCACAAGAAGCGATATGGATGAAAGAGTTCATTACAGAGCTGGGTGTGGTTCCTAGTGCGCTGGACCCAATGTCTATCTACTGTGATAACATGGGCGCCATAGCCAATGCGCAAGAACCAAGGTCACACAAGAAGCTGAAGCATATCAAGCTGCGTTTTCACGCTATTCGAGAACATATCCAGGATGGGGATATAAAGATTTGCAAAGTACACACAGATCTGAATGTGGCGGATCCGTTGACTAAACCTCTCCCGAGGGCAAAACATGACCAACACCAAACTGCCATGGGTGTTCGGTATATTACCATGTAATCTAGATTAGATGACTCTAGTGCAAGTGGGAGACTGTTGGAGATATGCCCTAGAGGCAATAATAAATATAGTTATTATTATATCTTTGTGTTTATGATAAATGTTTATATTCATGCTATAATAGTATTAACAAGGAAACATTAATACTTGTGTGAATTGTAAACTTAAATTGAAGTCCCTAGTATAGCCTCTATACTTCACTAGCTTGTTGGTTGATTAAATGATTGTGGTTTCCATATCATGAACATTGAGATGTTATCAACAACAAGATCATATCGTTAGGAGAATGATATGGTGGACATACTCCTATTGATAAGCGTAGCATAAAGATCAAAGTCATTTCAATAGTTCAAAATTGCTATATGCTTTCTGATACATAGTAACCTAATTCCTTCGACCATGAGATCATGCATATCACCTTTACCGGATGGATGCTTTGATGACATCAAACACCACACCGTAACTGGGTGGCTATAAAGGTGGCATTAAGTGTTCAGAAAGTATTGGTTGAAACACATGGATCAAGAGTGGGATTTGTCCATCCACATGACGGATAGATATACTCTGGGCCCTCTCGGTGGAATGTCATCCAATTGGCTTGCAAGCATGTGACTTGGTCACAAGGGATCACATATCACGGGAACGAGAAAAGAGTACTTATCAGTAACGAGGTTGAACTAGGTATGCAGAGATACCGACGATCATAACCTCGGATAAGTAACATATCGTGAGACAAAGGGAAATTGGTATCGTATGTAAGTGGTTCATTCGATCGCAAAGTAATCGTAGAAATATGTGGGAGCCATATGAATTTCCAGATTCCTCTATTGGTTATTGTTCGGAGAAGTGTCTCGATCATGTTCGCATAATTCACGAACCGTAGGGAGACACACTTAAGGATTCGACGTTGTTTGAGTAGTTATGGTATTATGAGAAAGAGACCGAATGTTGTTCGGAGTCTCGGATGGGATCCGGGATATCACGACGTGATCCGGAATGGTCCGGAGAATAAGATTCATATAAGGAAAGTCCCGTTTCGGAGTTCGGGAATGATTCCGGTGTTTTCATCGGGAATGTTCTAGAAGGTTCCGGATTGTCCGGCACTCCGGGGGGGAGGGTACATGAGTGTGTCATTGAATGATTGCATCATGTACTAAGTGTTCTTGCTGTTCCAAAAACATGAAAGTCAAATTTCCAGTTTGAAAGTCAAACGGCTAAAACAGGAAACTGTGGGAAACAGGAAACTGTGGGAAACAAGAGGAGTTGGAACCAACTTGGAGGAGGAGTCCCACTCCTCCAAGCCGGCGCCCAGCCCAAGGCCGACTTGGGGAGGGACTCCCCTCCCCTGGCCGCGCCTCCCCACCTATAAAAGGAGGGGCAGGGCTCCCTCCTAGAACACACAAGTTCCTATCTTCTACCTCCGGTTTAGAGCCGTTTTGGTTTAGAGCTTCTAATTGCTTTAGCCAGCGGTTTAGAGCCTTCTAATTGGTTTAGAGCCTTCTAATTGGTGTGTCTAATTACTAGACCACTAATAGCCTCTCTCATAAGCTCCACCATACTCGCACCGGCTTAAGGCGAAGCCCTGCGGGATTTCCCCTCTACTTCCGGTACCACGCCGTTGTGCTGCCGGAATCGCGAGGAGAGTGCTACAACCTCCGCTGCCTGCTGGAACAAGGGAGAGGAAGGTCTTCGTCGAGTACCGAACGTGTGACCAACTGCGGGAGCGCTGCCGGAACGTGGCGCCGGAAGGATCGTCTACACGATCTTGAGATCGGAAAGAGTACGACTACATCACCCACGAGAATCCGCTCTCGTTAAACGCTTTGGAATCTTCGAGGGTAAGTTATTCCATCAACTCGTTGCTACAATCTAGTAGATAGATCTTGGCTTGTTTGCTTGTATGCGATAGAAAATTTTTGTTTTCCATGCTACGAACCCCTACACAATCTCCGGACCAGCCTCCGGACCGCCCATCTGAATGACCCAGGCCATCCACGACCCAGCATGACCGGAGACTCCGGTCTTCCAACACCGGAGACTCCGGATTGAGACAGCACCGGAGACTCCGGAGTATCCTCCGGTGTAGGCTCCGGACCCCTAGTCCGAATGTCCCAGCCCAGATCATGAAGTCACCACCGGAGACAGATCCGGAAACTCCGGACCACACCGGATACTTCGGTCTGGAGTTTCCAGAATTGTGTCACACGAGTATGGACTTTTCCCAAGTGTGAGGGTGCTTTTCACTTATCATAATACCAACCTGTGGACAGTGACAAACTGTAAAATGATCTACTTGTTGTTAACGAACACCAAAAGTGATTATGACAATAAATGCCCTTTCAATCTCCCCCTTTTTGGTGTTCGATGACAACAAGTGATTTGCATGGAATAAAAATATATATGGGGCTCCCCCTGACTATGTGCAACAAGATAATTAAGTAAATCATGCAAGGTAGATAGTATCAACGGTAACACACATAAATCTCACATGAGTTACAATAGATAGTGCACGCAAGCACATAGTTACACACATGAACAACAAATAACACACATGAAGTTCAAGTTCGAATATGGCAAATAAAAGCAGATAGTAGCAAATCCAAAGTCCCAAACCCATGCAAAACGATGAGAATGTCTTCTCCCCCTTTGGCATCGAAATGCCGAAAAAGGGAAAAGACCTAAACTAGCGCCCCAACAGCTCAGTAGTCATCGTCATCCTCGGCATCCTCATCCTCATCCTAGTCATCACCACCCTCATCATATTCATCATCATCGTCTTCAGGGACAGTGGGCCCTTTGCCGTGAGGGCAAGAAGAGGAGGTACCCTGGTACCCGAAACCGGAGGTGACATCAGCAAAGGTTTTCCAATCCACCAAACAATCCTGTTGGGCATTCCATGCCCCAAATGAGAGTGTGTGATCAGACTCTGTGGACTGCTAAGCCCCATGCTCATCATTGTATTCATCCTCACCTTCCTCATTAACCTTAGCACCATGTTTCTTGATCTCCTTGAGGAGCTTCTCAATGCGATGGTTGCTTTGGTAGGATGCATGATGCTGCTTACGGATGTTGACGTTCATGCAACAAAGGGTCCTCTCCCAAAAGCTGGCCTTCTTGACCCGCTCATGCACATAGTCTCGAGTCATAGTAGGCATAGTGGCATTGGAGGCATTCTTCCTCCGAACTCTAGGTGGGGAGGGAGCCCTCTCAGTCTCAATCTCCTCATCATCATCCCCATAGCGACGCCTCGGAGCAGGCCCCATACGCCCCTTCTGATGCAGTGTGACCAGAGTGTGCTCAGTGAGGTGTGGCGGTATACCATATGGAGAATCATGCTCCTGGGATTTGATGAGCCTCATAACCAATGGTGCATATGGAGGAGATTTCTTGTAAAGAATGGCATGGAACATCTCCTCGAAAATAAAGTCCATCACATCAATAGGTGTAGTATCTGCCTCTGGTCCAACATTGTAGGTCCGGTGAGTGTGGTACATAAGGTTGACAAGCCCACCCCTAAGTGCATCATCATTCCCAGCACTTGGTGCAATGGTATGACAGAAAATCCTCAACATAAGGTTATAGAGGGTCTTGAGTCCCTTGGACCCCCCCCCACAACACCATCGTCATACAGAGGTGCCAGCTTCAACTTGTTCTCACCCAAAGCTGTAGAGTGCATACGTCGCCCAACGGGAGTGGATACTCCATGAAAGATCTCAAATATGACGTTGACAAAGTCATGAAATGTAGCTGTGCAACGAGTGGTACCAGACATCCATACCATGGTCCTGTCTAGATCAGACCCAAACACAACGGTGGCATAGAACTGTTGTACAAGGTGGACATTGTAGTCTTCACGCAGCTCCATCAAGTTATACAGTCCCAGCTTCTCATAGATCCACAAAGCATCATTGAAGTAGGGGCTGAGGCGCATTTGCTCAACACTCATGAACTTCTGGGGACAGACAGGTGATTTGGTGAGCACACCATACACATCCTTCATGAACACAGCCTGTTCTTTCCTCCAGAAACGAGGATCATCCCTGGTACGAGGCAGTGCATAGAAATCTGTCTTTCTCAGCTCACGGTACTCCTCTTTTGACATTTTGGCTAAGGACCGAAGGTTGTCATATTTGTCATTCTTGGCACGGTCCTCTCGTTCAGTCCTCTCCTGATTCCTCTTCAAGTAAGCTGCATCACGTGCGTGCTGTTTCCGGTTGGACGGAGGCACGATAAATTGACCCCGAGCTTCATCATAGCGAGGATTTCCCCTTTGTGACTTGGCCTTGGTACGACGAGGACGACTAGAACCATCACTTGTGAACAACAGTGAGGGAGATAGCATGGAGATGAGTATATATGTCCCAATAATGCAGTACAAGAGCTTTGATGCATTTCTGGTCTGTTTTGATTCACCCAACACCGGAGTCTCCGCACCTTATGACCGGAGTCTCCGGACCTAAGTCCGGAATCTCCGGTCGGGAGGCTCAGGCATGAGATGGGGAGATGCTGGTGAGGGTGAATCTAGTAGATCGGGCAATGCAACAAGGCTAAAGTACTAGAGTGCCCGCAAACAAGTGATTCCAATGGACAAATCAGCATCAATCCTCAAAAACACATCTAGAGATGAACCCTAGGAGAAAAAGTAGAGGAGAGGTACCAGATTTGTCCATGGGATCAATTCCTCTGGTGGGAATGACCCAATGGAGGAGAGGGGAAGGTTGGCCGGTGGCACGGCGGATCCCGGGGGCTTCTTGACCTCCGGGGAGGAGTTTTGGAAGAGGAGGCGACGGGTTTGGAGGTAGGGGACGGGGTGAAGAATGAGGAACTGTTGTACCAGTTCACCCCGCCCCCCTACTTTAAGTGGCAGAAACCGTCTGGACCGGAGACTCCGATCTACACCGGAGACTCCGGTGTATGTACACCGGAGACTCCGGTCCTCCTTGACCAAAAGCTCCGGGATGGGTGTTTGGGGACACATATGAGAGATATACAGGTTTAAGATAGGGAACGGGCTTGGGTTGAGACATCAAACTGTGAAGAGCCAACAAGAGCCATAGGAATTCATAAAAATATTCAGAAAAGCTCCAAGAGACTAAGATCAAGCGAATGACAAACATGAGTAAGTGCCAACCTCTCTAATGTGAGAGGGCGGTGGCCTAGGCCACCATATTTGAGTATACTTAGCTTGGCACCACGAAGATATATCTTGGGTCCATTACCGAAACTCATCATTAAGCTCACATATCACAACATGATATTAAGAGGAATGAATTTGATTGCTTTGGGCATAATGGGGGGGAGGGATAGTCCAATTAATTAGGACCGCACTCCCCCTATATCCATGCCTACACCTAAACCAAATATGGATTGAAACATAGGTGAGAATGCAAGAAAATCAAGTCAAGATCCTTGAATCTACAACATTTAGTTCAATCCTCAAATAGCAAAACCTTGCTTCATCAAGTGGCTTCGTGAAGATATCGGCAAGTTGATCTTTGGTTGACACATATGATAGATCAATATCACCTCGAGCAACATGATCTCTAATGAAGTGATGGCGAATCTCAATATGCTTTGTCCTTGTGTGATCCACCGGGTTGTAGGCAATCTTGATGGCACTTTCATTGTCACATAGAAGAGGCACTTTGTCACAATGGACACCGTATTCCTTTAAAGTTTGCCTCATCCATAGCAATTGGGTGCAAGCACTAGCAGCTGCCACATACTCGGCTTCGGCGGTGGAGAGAGATATACAATTTTGCTTCTTGGAAGACCAACATACCAAGGACCTACCAAGGAATTGGCAAGCCCCGGATGTTGATTTTCTATCATCCTTGTCACCCGCCCAATCCGAATCCGTTTATCCACAAAGAGCAAATGTTGAGCCTCGAGGATACCAAAGACCATAAAATGGGGTATGAACTAAATATCGAAAGATTCTCTTGACCGCCATTAAATGTCTTTCTTTAGGAGCCGCTTGATATCTTGCACACACACCTACACTCAACACAATATCGGGTCTAGATGCACAAAGGTAAAGCAAAGAACCAATCATAGACCGGTATACCTTTTGATCCACATCTTTACCATTTGGATTTTGTTCTAGATGAGTCTTTGTAGCCATGGGAGTAGGAGCTCCATTTAAATCTTGCATATTGAATCTCTTGAGCATATCTTGAGTATACTTGGCTTGATTGAAGAATGTCCCTCCTCTAACTTGTTTGATCTCAAAACCAAGAAATACTCTCAACTCCCCCATCAAAGACATCCGGAACCTACTAGTCATAAGCTTTGAGAATTCATCATTAAAAGCTTTGTTACATAAGCCAAAGATAATATCATCAACATATATTTGGCATACAAAAAGCTCCCCATTGACTTTCTTAGTAAAAAGAGTGGAATCGATTTTTCCCAACCTCAAATCCATGGTCAAACAATAACTCTCTAAGGTGCTCATACCACGTGCGTGGGGCTTGCTTGAGCCCATAGAGTGCCTTATCAAGTTTTTAGACATGGTTTGGGAAGTTGGGGTCCTAAAATCTCGGGGGTTGCTTAACATATACCAATTCATTTAGTGGGCCATAAAGAAATGCACTTTCTACATCCATTTGTTGCAACTTGAAGTTATGATGTACCGCATAAGCAAGAAGGATATGGATGGACTCAAGGCGAACCACGGGTGCGTAAGTCTCTCCATAGTCAATGCCTTCAATTTGAGAGAACCCTTGTGCAACCAATCTAGCCTTGTTCCTTACTATAACTCCATGCTCATCTTGCTTGTTCTTTAATATCCACTTTGTTCCAATAACGTTGCGGCAATCCTTTGGCTTCTCTACTAACTTCCATACTTTGTTTCTCTCAAAGTTGTTGAGCTCTTTGTGCATAGCTTCTAACCAATCCGAATCTTCAAGATCTTGCCACACTTTCTTTGGTTCAATCATGGAGATGTGTGCTTGGTGTTCACTGAACCTCTTCAATTGTGCTCTTGTGGAAATACCTTTCCTTAGGTCACCAACTACATTTTGTAGAGAGTGGTCTCTTAATTCCAACATTCTTTCCTTTCTAGCTTCGCGACGAGCATGGATCTCCGTGTTGTTTCTTGGGGGACCCTCTTCATCATTTTGATCCTCGTCTTGACCATCAACTTGACCTTGATCATCATCGGAATCATTCTCTTCATTTAGAGGCAAAGATTGACCTTGGTCTTGATCAAGTGCCCTTCTAGCATCAATTTGAGCTTGTCTCAAAGTAGTTTGTACGGATCTTCCTTGAGAAATTGCCTTGGCACCACTTGACACTCTGGCGAATGAATCAAGCTCCCCTTGACTAGATTTGTCACTATGATCATCATGTTGAGGGTCCACATCTTGTCTTTGGCTTGAGTCATTGTCATCCTCGGTGGATGGAGCTTGTTGATGTTGTGAAGATGAGGGCTCCATTTGAGTGGATCATAGTTCTTCTCGATCCGCCATAAGGGGTTCCTCAACGGGGCGGATATATCCCACACCCATTCTTCCTATGGCTTCCTGAGGCATTTCATCATCTGCATCACAAACATCAACACGCCCCCTTGGGGACCATCATATTCTTCGAAGGTCACACTACAAGATTCTATGACGGCTCCGGAGAGCTTATCATAGATTCTATAAGTGTGAGATTCGAGACCATAGCCAACAAAAATACCCTCTAATGCTTTAGACTCGAATTTGGACAAACGAACACCTTTTATGAGATAGAAACACTTACAACCGAACACCCGGAAGTAAGATATGTTGGGCTTGTTACCGGTAAGTATTTCATATGGAGTCTTGTTAATTTCTTTGCGGAGGTAGAGCCGGTTTGAAGCATGATAGTCGGTGGAGATGGCTTCGGCCCAAAAGTTATATGGAGATTTAAACTCCGCCAACATGGTCCTAACCATCTCAATAAGAGTCCGGTTCTTCCTTTCGGCCACACCATTTTGTTGAGGGGTGTATGCAGCGGAATATTGATGTTTAATCCCCTCATCAATAAGAAAATCATTCAAGGTGTAGTTCTTGAACTCGGTGCCGTTGTCACTTCTTATGATCAATACGGGAAGATTGTATTGACGTTGGACCATGTTGATGAAGTCGATGAATGTCTTTTGGGTCTCACTCTTCAACTTGAAGAAATATACCCATGAGTATCTTGAAAAGTCATCAACGATCACCAAGCAATATTTCTTCCCACCAAGACTTGCATGAGATGGAGGACCAAAGGGGTCCACATGGAGGAGCTCCAAGATCTTGGTGGACTTGATGCGGTTCTTAGGATTGTGAGGAGCATCATGCATCTTCCCTAGAACACATGCCTTGAAAACATGATCTTTGGCAAAGGAAACATTTTATTTTAGTCCAACAATATGGCCCTCCTTGTGGAGACTTTGCAAAGTTCTCATATTGACATGGGCTAGTCGGAGATGCCATAACCAACCCACATCGGCTTTTCCGAATAAGCACATCGCACTTGTAGTGGCTTGCCCTGAAAAGTCCACCACATACAAGTCATGTTCGACGTACCCAACGAAAGCAACCTTGAGAGACTTGCTCCACATGAGGACCACAATATCATCATCAACAAAGACGGCAAAACCCATCTTTCCAAGAGCACGGACTGAGAGTAAATTGTATCCAAGGGTCTCAACAAGCATGAAGTTCACGAGTGTAATGTCGTGAGCAACCACAACCTTGCCGAAACCCATTACCTTAGACTTTTACTTGTCGGCATATGTCATGGTGATTTGATCATCATTTGGCTTTAAGTCCTTGACAATATACGAGCTTCCGGTCATATGACTTATGCAACCACTATCAAGCACCCACTTTGACCCTCCAGAAGCATATGTCTCCGTTCCTCTTGCCATAAGGCAAGTGACGTTCTTGACAGGAGAATTCTCATTTGGAGAATCGAAGAGTGAGAATGTCGGAGTAGAGGTAGTGGCTAGAGCCGCCACACCATTGGGAGTTTCCTCTTCCTCATCTTCATCATCTTCATTGTCGGAGGAGTATTCTTCATGAGTAATCAAGACGATTTCTCCCGACTTCTTGTTGATGGGATTCTTCTTGATGAAGGGTTTCTTGTAAGGTGCTTTGAGAGTCTTCTTCAACACAAGCTTACCCCCATGATCTTCCCTCTTCTCATAGGGACAACTTGCCACAAAGTTATAGCGGTCGCCACAATTGAAGCAAGTTCTCAATCTAGTAGTGTTTTCTCTTTTCCCATTTGGGTTGCTTCTTCGTTGCATTTCCATCTTGGCCTTGGTGGGATTCTTCCAAAAGTTCTTTGCATAGAAGGCCATATATTGACTATGAGCAATCTTGACTTCATCGGGGTGGTCCATGGAGAGGCCTTCATCACTATCACCTTCATCCCCATGCTCCACAACTTTGGCCTTCAAAGCAACATTGACAACGTTGCTCATACCAAGGGCACGAGCACGGGAATCTTTGGCATTCTTGGTGGCAACTTTGAAAGCGGCCATATCTTGCATAACTTCATTGGAGGTCATGAGATGGTAGTTGTGTCTTCCTTGAAGGCTCTTCAAGTCGGTGGGCTCAAAGGGCATGAGTGCACTCACATATTTCCTTTTTATCCACGCAGCATCCACATGTGAGGCACCCATGTTTCTAAAAGCGGTGGCGGTGGTCTTGAGCCTTCGGTACATGTCCTCATGATCTTCACCTTCCATCATGTATAAGCCTTCGGCTTCATTGCTTAGGGCATCCTTGTTGAATCATATGCAAAGCAGTGGCATTGAGTTGACTATTGACAACCTCTCTTCTTGTCAAGTTGTTTGGATCCCCAATAAAGATTCCATGCTTGATGATGTTCCATAGTTCAATGCAAGAGCTGCGCATATGAGTTCTCATTAGTGATTGCCATTGAGCAAAAGTAGCAGATTCTTCAATCTTAGGTGGGTCACCTCTATTGTATACATGAGGGTGAGGGATTGGAGGGTCGGCAGAGTACCATGACTCACGGTGCTCACCCTTCCCACCATCATTTTGTGTGGAGGAATTAGTGTTGTCTTGTTTACCCCTAACCATTATATCCTCGGGGGATACCGGAGTATTCCCTTTAGGTAAAACGGATGGAGGATCCTCTTGAGGAGAGGGGGATGATGAGCCATCTTTGTCTTTAAGAAGTTGCTCAAGCATCTTCTTGACTTCGTTGACCAAGGAAGAGCTCAATCTTGTTTCGAAGTTTTTGAGATCTTCCATGGTCACCGCGGTAGGCTCACCATCACCATCCCTATCATGGCTACCCTTATTCTCTTAGGCGGTAAAGACCAAATAAAGAGCCGAGGCTCTGATACCAATTGAAAGGATCGTATGGGCACTTAGAGGGGGCGAGGGGTGAATAGGTGCTACTTCAAATTTTCTTCTTTTTCAAATTAGGGTTTGACAAGAAAGGTAAATTCTCCAGATTATGCAACTATGGTGAATTTACCTATATGTCAACCATGCAATAACTATCACAACACTAAGCAAGAACAAGTAAGTAAAGTGCGGTAAAGGATAGAAGTAACCAAAGGAGTGGATGCGGAGACACAGGGATTTGTTTCCCGTAGTTCCTTCCTTTTGAGGGGAAGTACGTCTACGTTTGGAGAAGGGGTGGTTTCAAACCACCAACGCCACGAGAGGCCTCCCTTGTTATCCGATGAATCTCACCCCAACGGGATCGATCCACCTTCCACTATATCGGCAACCTTCGAGGTGGAAGCCAGCACCTTTACAACTAGTTCGGGGCACACATCCACAACTTAATTGGAGGCTCCCAAATACAAGCAAGCCGTCAAGACAAATCAAAGACAAGCTTGTAAGAACCAAATCAAAATTAGGGTTTCCAATGAAACACTAGAGCTTGGGGGGCCTCAAGTGAATGAGGGGGAAATGAAGATCTCTCTTGGTGAAGATGTAGATCAAGGCCTCCTCCTTTGATTCTCCAAAGATCAATGACTCTGGATGGTTGGATGAAGAGATCTTGTTGATTTGGTGGCTCTAATGGAGTTGGTGTTCTTGAGCAGCTCGAGCAGCTGGAGGAAGAAGATAAGGGTCCCCTTTTATAGGCAGCTTCCTCCACGAACTGTTTTCTGACCATTGTAGAAAAGTCAGACCGGAGATTCTGGCCAATCTCCGGACCAGCCTCCGGACCGCCCATCTAAATGACCCAGGCCATCCACGACCCAACATGACCGGAGACTTCGGTCTTCCAACACCGGAGACTCCAGACTGAGACAGCACTGGAGACTCCGGCCAATCTCCGGACCAGCCTCCGGACCGCCCATCTGAATGACCCAGGCCATCCACGACCCAGCATGACCGGAGACTCCGGTCTTCCAACACCGGAGACTCCGGACTGAGACATCACCGGAGACTCCGGAGTATCCTCCGGTGCAGGCTCCGGACCCCTAGTCAGAATGTCCCAGCCCAGATCCTGAAGTCACCACCGGAGACAGCTCCGGAAACTCCGGACCACACCGGAGACTCCGGTCTTGGCAGACCGGAGACTCCGGTCTGGAGTTTCCAGAAATGTGTCACACGAGTATGGACTTTTCCCAAGTGTGAGGGTGCTTTTCACTTATCATAATACCAACCTGTGGACAGTGACAAACTGTAAAATGATCTACTTGTTGTTAACGAACACCAAAAGTGATTATGACAATAAATGCCCTTTCACGCTTGCTTCGGCAACAGTTGACAGGTGCTGTCGCCGAAAGAAGAAGCTGCCGAGAAGTTCCACCAACGCCACATGATTTGCTGGTTCTATGCTGCCCAGACGGAGGCTCGAGGAGAGCTACCAGTGACCCGACGTTGCGGCGGCACGGCGCTGCATCTTGATGGAGGCGCGTCGGCGTGGCTTGGATGGGGTTTCTGGGGCGGGGGTGTGAGCGGACGCGGGCAGCAGAGAGCAGCACGCCGGTGCCGCAGCTGCTTTCGGCTGTGTCTCCGGCCATCCCGCCGTGGCCACGGGCTGGGATCGAAACAGAGTAAGAGAGAAGAAATATTGGAGAAACTGTTTTGACAAGTAGGGCCCATGTGTCTATGAGAGTAGACTGAAATCCTGGTCTGGATTGCCGCTTTCCCGGTGCGCCAAACAGGTTCAAGGTTTAATTTAGACCGGAATTCAATAATTTAGGTCCAAACGACAGGAATTTCAGATTTTAGTGTTCAAACTGCAGAACCTTTACGAGTTCAGGGTTTGAAATAGACTTTTTTCAGGGTTTAAACAAAGGAAAGGGACCATTTGTGTGCCGGCGTGGAAAGGTCCTCCTTTCTTCAGAGTTTAAAAACTTTTCTGATGCTATTCCACTGTCGATGGCTTTCCAGTTTGCTTCTATCGAATCGATGCCCCACGTTGCTATATCCATATTTCACGCAAATCACCTTCAACTTCCACCTTTTGGAATACAAACAACATCAAGACTGCTTTACTACACCACATGGACCTAACCATCTCCAAGCTCCCCCTCTGACCATAAATTAATCGCACACGATGGAAGCAGCCTGCCGCATGAAGATTCTGCTACTTGAACCATAGTGATACACACTGTATAGTTTTCTTAAATCCAAATTATGATAGCCAATTACTATTGACAAGTCATTCGACTCAAGACGTTCTCACTAGTCATCATTATACAATGTAAAAAGACAGAGGTATCACGATCCATCAAGTGATTCCAGATACTCGTGGCATTTGTTTCACTTACCCATGCAAAAAGGCAGGTATCACCATCTTCATTTCCGATAATAATTCGTCAAAAAATTTGTGGTATAAAACTCCCTCCGTTTAGAAATATAAGATGTTTTAGGTTTTTAAAAGAGATGTATCTAGACACCTTTTAATGTATAGGTTCAAATGAATCTACTCCCTCCGTTTTAAAATATAAGATGTTTTAGATTTGTGAAGAAAATGAATTTAGACTTGTTTTAGTGTGTAGATTCATCCCAAAGTTGAGTGAATCTATATACTAAAACAAGTCTAGATTCATTTTCTTTACAAATCTAAAACATCTTATATTTTGAAACGGAAGGAGTAGACACTAAAAGATGTTTAGATACATCTCCTTCACAAACCTAAAATATCTTATATTTCCAAACGGAGGGAGTACCTGATAATTCCATATTCTACACCACCACATGCTAGAATCAGAATGATGAATCAGTAAAAGTCCAGCACTCCTGAGATGGTGATCGGAGGGTGGATCGGCACTCGTTTTGCCTGTCCTTCTGAAACCAACTGCGGCAGCGCGTTTGCCTCCTTCGCTTGAACACCAGGGGCTGTCCAAAGAGTGACATGTGGCCAATCGTTCCTGGAATTTACCTTCTCACCATTTACTGTTCCAAGATGCGCCTCAAGAGCAGCCATCTTATCAGTGTAGAGGAAGGCACTAAACGATACAGGGACTTCCTGGTTCTGGTAGACTTCCTGGTTCTGGTTCAAGACATGTGAACGGTTTCATACCTCCCATGCCTGCTTTGATGCAGTCTGAATAAACTGATTCCCTCATTCAAGATACCCTTCACATCACCAGGCAATGGAGCTCTGTATGAAAAGCCAAGTCGAAGTTCAGTTGATACAAGTACAGCAAACCAACATATGAGTCAGACTGTACATGAGGAAACAAAAAATAAAGCTGTCCTCATCAAGACATGTCTTCTCTGGCGCATGACATGAAAGACTTGGTACATTTTCTTGGATGACAAGTGTACTGATTTCCAAGATATGTTTTCAAGTGAAAAAAAAAGTAGTGCTGAAGTAACATGGTATTTTAGAGACATTGAAATACAGGAAGTGTAGGCAACCATAAAACAAGAATGAGATAAACAGTACAAGGATACAAGACACAGGACATTTGATAAACCATTGGCAGAAATAGTAGAATGTAAGAGAACAATTCTACCTATCTAGTTTCAGGAGAGGCATCTTGATCAAGGAGCCAAAACGCTCATACAAGTCGCTTTCGAATTCTCTTCGACTCTGAAATTTGTCTCCCGAATGAACATTGATTTGGTATAGTCCAACAGGAAGTCAGGAACTGAAACAGTTTTTCATGAAATGCACATACCTTGCCATCATAGAGGTGGTAAAACATAAGCAAAACATAGCCAGGATTTGGTGATGCTTTGTCCAGATTTCCCTTTTCAATATTAAGAGACAATTAAGAATGTATAACAGCGATTATCAATAAACTTGTGAAGAGTGACTATAATGTACATACCGGATGATTGACCTGCTGGAGTACACGAAACATGAAAACAGCAAGAGCTTCAAGGGAATATGGATTTGAATCGGTGCCTGGAAAATTCAAGGAACAGGATGAAAATTATGAAACTTAATTATACAACAACATATGCAAAACAAATGGCAAAAATAGACGGAGGGAATCAAAAATGTAATATCGTTTCAGAATCTGCAAATCCCCTAGCAGGAGAAAATAGACCAGAGCCCCTACTGCAACAAGTCAATAGATGATCTCTAACTTGACAGCTCCTAATAATACTTGCTTTACTTTTCTAAATCATCATCTACTTGAGGATGAGGCGTCAGATGTCGGGACCGGAGGATTGGGGACGGGGCATCGGATGTCGGGATCGGCGGATCAGGGGCGGGGTGTCACATGTCGGGACCGGCGGATCGTGGACGGGGCAGGGCGCGTGGTCGCGGGTTGTGAGTGGAGAGGGATAGAGTCGAATGCGGTGCGGCGGCTATAGACGCGCCTAGCTAGAAGGGTTAGTGGAGAGATGTGTGATCGAGAGGCACACAACGGGGGTTGGATATCGTGGCGTGGGGGAACTTTAGCCATGGTGTTCATTCCATTCGAACACAAGCGGTATAGAATATGTCCGTGGCGTAATATCTGTTGATCTCGTTGACGCGAGCTTTCCACTTATGCTGTCTACTCTCCGTATACGTAGAGAGAAGATGTGACTTATCTATATCGTCGCAAGGTGTGAGCTTTCCGGGGATGCGAGGTACGAGATACGTACGTGTTGACACGACCTATACCGTCGTCTGTGTGTGGTCTTCCAGTCAATGCTATCTTATGGTTCCATGATTTGTCCCGAATCTTAAAAGTTGTGGAATCCGGTAGCACCGGAGTCCTGTTCTCAAGCCAATTTACTTTGGTTCCCGGGGTAAGTCAAAAGCTAAAGACTAAGCAAAGCGAAACCACAAAAGAAGAACCAACACCTGATTCATAAATCATATTCTTCGTAGCCTGAGTTGCGCGGTTGCATTTTCATTACCAACACGAGGAAAACACGAGGACGGACACAGGAACACTATTGTCCGTCGCAACCCCGACCGGGCATCTTCTATACATGTGCGTTCGTCCGGGGACCAGGGAATCGACCTTGCTTTGTCTCCACCGCGTTGCTGCCCGCGTTGGCTGCCTGTAGCTAGCTCTCGTGCGGCACGATCCAGGGAAAACCGCTGACATGGTACGTGACTTCAGCATATCTGGTCCAGCTCAAAGAAGACCCACAGCAGATATACGCTGGCCCATGAAGATTTTCGGGTGGCCAAGGCCAATGACGCTTTCGAATCCTTGGAGAGCAAGACTAGCACAGATAGGAAATTCAAAGGGGTAAAACCCTAGAACTTGTAATCGACTAGGACTATGCCCAGGACCTGCCTAAGTCTATATAAAGGCCAGGAGGGCACGTCCTAGATCTCTCGACTCATACTTTCGCACCTCCTCTTCGGGACTTTCGACTTCACCGCCCACTCGCCGGCCACCATGAAGGATTTCGAGCCCGTAGGCGACGAACTCAAGATTTTGTTCGGGAGCTTCTGCTTCCAGGTGGGACAAACTGGCACCCTCCGCCTTCCTGAGCGGGTGCCCGTGCCATCAATCAGGCCTGCCTCGTGGGCTCCACACCCCGTGCTACGCACGTCACCATCGACAGATGAGTTCTACAGCAGCAGCTGCTGCAACTCCGATCTGTGCGATCCAACTTCGGATGAAGGGACCTACGGTTCCGGACCCGAAAGCTGCGGCAGCAGCGAACCGATCTATGAGCGCTACCTATGCGCCGCGGTCATCCAGGATCAACAAACGCCCAACCCGCCGCCCAACACGAACCCCAACCCGCAGGACGAAAACGGCGGAAACGGCGGGAACAGAAGAAGCCAATCCCCCCCACCCGAAGGGGAGAACAACGGCCACGTCATCCAACTTAGCAAAGAAGGATGGGTACAGGCACGTCGTGCCGTCGCAGGCGACATAGTCCTGCCTGTGGATTCACCACGCGACCTACTGATGGCGTACCACTACCTCCTCATCGAGGAGCACAAGAAGCAAGTCAAGATGCAGGAGACGCTCGATAAACGCAAGCAAGCAGCCTCCGAGTCCAGCGCGCGACGAGTTGCGCTCTCCGCCATGGCACCCGGCTCTAGCACGAACGGAAATCAGGGAAACAAGCATCGCTCGCGGGTGGAGAACATGGATCCCAAGGAACGTCGTGATGTGACCCGAACTCTCCACACGTCGTTCATGGATATCGATGCCGACGGCAACATCATCCCGAAGACACCACAAGCTGCGATCCTGGCAGCCACCGCGTATCTCGCGGCCCACCAACCTCCAGAGGGGGACCCGAAAAGAGCCATGCATAAGTCCGCACTCACCGGACTCGGACTCGTTGGAGCCGCGCTCCACGAAGACGCTCCTGCGGAGCCGAAGAAGAAAGCTCCGGTCAGGCGCGACCGTAGCCCCACCCCTTCATACGAAGAGGAAGAGGAGCACGACCTTCCTCGAAGGAAGAAGAGCTCGAATCGCCATAAACGCGACTACGACGCCAGAGACGCGCTTACACAGCGCAAAATCGACAAAGCGCGAGCCAAACGCGCATGCTCGTCCGAGTCCAAGATGGATGAAGATGAAGGAGAACTCTGTGGAGCTCGATGCTTCAGCAGATCTGTTCGGCGAACAAAGATGCCACGCAATTTCAAGCTTCCTTCGGATACTACGAAGTTCAACGGCACGCAAGATCCAAAATCTTGGCTCAGCGATCATCTGTCATCCATCAAGCTGCACGGCGGTAACAAAGAAACCGCCATGCAATACCTCCAGCTGCAGCTGACAGGCGCGGCGCGGGTCTGGCTCAACAGCCTATCATCAGGATCCATCCGAAGTTGGGAGGAGCTAGCTTACAGCTTCATCCGAAATTTCAAGGGCACCAGCAAGAGGCCCGCCTCAATCGAAGAGTTGCGAGCCTGCACTCAGAGAACAGGGGAATCAATCCGCTCGTACATATTACGCTGGTCTACCACCAAGAACTCCGCAGCGCATATCTCCGAGGAGAGGGCCATCGACGCCTTCAGAGACGGCGTCAAGCGACAAGATTTCAAGGAAGAACTTGGGCGTGTCAAACCCAAGACACTCGACCACCTCATGGAAATTGCCAACAGTTGGGCAGACGGCGAAGATTGCATCCAGCGAGCGCAATCAGATGAAGAGGACGACTACGGCCGAAGGCGAGAACGCCGCAGCAAGAGGAGATCGCGTGTCTACGAAGACCGCGACGGACCCGACATGGTCGCGGCTGGCTACGCCGACCGCCGCAACGACAACAGCCGCAACAGCGGAGGTTACCGCGGAGGAAATCTCCGAGGCAGCGGACGATCATCACAATCGTGGCAACGCCTCGATCGCGACAACGAACCCTCAGCATTCGAAAAAATTTCGGGTCCATGCACCATCCACTTCTACATCGACAAGCAAGATGGCAAAAAGAAAGCCAGTCACATGCTCAAGGACTGCCACGAGTTCCAGAAACTCAGCGAAAGCATGGCGCAGATGAGGCAACAAGCCCCAATCCCTGCGTTCGGAAACGCACCCGCGCAAGGAGAAATAGCACACGGAGCTCCTCCTCCGCCACCTATTGGAGGCCCAAACCAACCAGTCGCACCAGCGCAAAACAACGCCGGGGTCGTATACCCCCCACCAAAGGGAGCACTAAATATGATCCAGAAGGGACGCCCCACAAACAGGGTGCAGAAGAAAATCACCCGACAAATCAACTTGGCCGTGGCAACTCCACCTGCAATCCCTGAGTACCTCAGCGGATCGGAGTCCTGCATCACGTTCACTCGCGCGGATCACCCTTGCCAGATCCCTCGCCCAGGTCATGCTGCCCTGGTGCTGGAGGCGCAGATCGGAGGCTTCGAGATGAGTCACGTCTTCATGGACGGTGGCAGCGGCATCAACCTAATGTTCCCAATCACCCTGGCAGCTATGCGGATCCCGCAATGCAGCCTGGAACAATCAGACACAACGTTCCACGGTATTGTACCAGGAAAAGGCATATTCCCCCTGGGCAAAATAGGACTCGACGTCATCTTCGGGAAGCCGGACAACTTTTGGCAGGAGCAACTCGAATTCGAAGTGGTGGACTGGCCGTCACAATACCACGCCATCCTGGGGCGCGTAGCATTCGCAAGGTTCCTGGCCGTCCCACACTACGCATACCTGCTACTCAAGATGCCAGGACCAAGGGGCGTCATCACAGTCCATGGGAGCTTCACCCGATCGGACCAATGCGACAGGGATTTCAACAAAATCTCCCAGTCTTTCGGCATGCAAGATGAGCTGGTAAGGCTCCGCGAGGTGACGGACAATGGGCTACCCCCAGTCACAAGGCAGAACGCACCTGACATGTCCTTCGACTCCACCGTCAACACCAAAAAAGTACAGGTCCATCCGACGGATGCCTCCAAGACGGCCTTGATAGCCAATGACCTCAGCACCGCATAGGAAGGCGCGCTCGTCGAATTCCTCCGTGAGCGCTGGGAAATCTTTGTCTGGTGTCCTGCGAACATGCCAGGAGTTCCCAGGGAATTCGCCGAGCACGCACTCAATGTCTTTCCAGACACCAAGCCAGTCAAGAAGTCCATCCGAAGACTGTCGGAGCCACGAGCCGAAGCTATCGGCAAAGAAATCAATAGACTGCTTGCTGCAGACTTCATCAGGGAAATCAAAGAAAGCGAGTGGCTTGCTGTGGCATCCCGCAAAACCGCTACTAGAAAATCGTGTTGTTTTTGTGCTTTGCATCATCATGACCGCATGCTCATGTCATCATGCCACATTGCATTTGAGCATCGTCATCATCTTGCTTTTGCTTGCATAAAATTATTTGCGGAAAAACCGGTTCATGTTTTCTAAACGCCCGTCTTAATTCAAACGCAAAACCCCGGGTCGCCGGAGTATTTCGTTTTGACTAAATATGTTTTGCAAACGGTCCGTTTAAATAAATAAAATATTGTATTATTTTTTTTACGGGGCAGTCGAACGGGCCGAATGACCCGAACGACCACCCCAGAAATTTAATCGGCCCATCCGTAATCCTTTTGCTACCGGACAACCTACCCAGCCCACCCCCTCCACCTCACCCCAACCAGTAGCAGCCCGCCACCTCAGCTCCCCTCTCTTCCCCCCCAATTAAATTTTGCCACATCACCACACAGCCTCCTACCCTTTTCCCCTCTCTCTCCTCTCTCCCCACCAGCCGCGCCTGGGCCCCACCACCGGCCTCTCTCCCTCACCACCTAACCAGCCTACCCACGCGGTTAATCCCCCTGACCCCAGGCCCCCACTCGCCCCGACCCCACCCGCAGCACCCCGTCCCACTCCCCACGCTCCCTCTTCTAGCCTGGCCCACCCCGGCCCCACCAGGTCCACCTCCCCGCGTTCCCCCACGCGACGCCCCGACCCGTCCCTCACCTCCCGCTCTGGTCGCTCCCTCCTCTCCCTCACCGACGGCCCCGCCCCGCCTCCCTCCTTCAACCTCCCCTTCCCTGCCTCCTCCACCCGCCCGGCGCGCCGCCGCGGCCGCTCCTCCCTCCTCCGCTCGCCTCGCCGCCGCTCCACTCCCTCTCTCTCCCCGTCCGCAGCAGCCCCTCCTACCCATCCCTCTTCCTCTGCCGCACCCGGCCCCGGACCCCGTCGTCGTCGTCGTTCCCCCTCTGCCGGAACCCGAGCAGGAGCCGCCCGAGCCAGAGCACCTGGAGCAGGTGCCGCCCGAGCCAGCGCCAGCCACTCCTGGCCCCGCCCTGTTCCCCTCAGACGGCCACTGCCACCTCCCAAGATCCCCTCGCCACGAGAGGCTCCTTCCGGCTCCGGCCTGATCGAAGGTTCCTTCTCCGACATGGAGATATCGGAGGACGACGCCGACGACCCGTCGGCAGAGGGGCCGATGCAGCGCCAGAGGGGGTGATGGAGCGCCAAGAGCGTTGGACCTGGCACGACCCTACTGCTTCCCACCCCTCGTCCTTGAATCGAGTGCCGCCAGCACTGGTAGGAGGAGGAGTGCAGGAGGCACGTGCTTGTTCAGCCCCATATGAGGTTTTTGTTTTCCAGACGCAGGCCTCCTTACGTTTGCCATTCAGAGAGGACAACACAGCTGTTCTTGGAGCTGATGCCGGTGACGAGAGTCTGGAATTTTCAGATAGCGCAGATGATGATTAGTGGTGCTAAGCCTGATATGACAATGACTAACTCAAGACTACCGATAAGGAGCCAACGACAAGTCCTACCTCATGAAACTCAAGTTCGACATCGAAGAGGAGACGGACGACAAGGCCGCCTTCATGGAACATCAAGACCAAGATTCCCCCCCGAATCCGAGGACCGAGGACCCGGACGCCAAGATCCACGACTCGGAGATGCCGGAAACACCCCGTTCGTCGAGACCTCCAAGTTCGCCGAGACCCGGGACACCAAGACCTCCGCCGTGGAACGACAAGACCGACGACACGACCCGACGCCCGCAGATGCGACAAGTACTTCACCCCGAACGCCAAGACCGACTCGATGGCGCGGACCCGACAAGAGCTTCGCAACGACAAGAACGGCACCGACCAAAACGAACCCGATGCGCCTCGACGCCACGCCCAGTTCGTCTACCCGAACGCCAAGATCTACCCAGTAATTCGAGAACGATCCCGGAGTCCGAACCTCGAATCCGTCGAACCCTGGACCCTGAGACCAACCCCGAACCCCGGAACCCCAAGATCGTCGAGAACCCTAATGTGTGAATCCCTTCCCGAAACCCTATTTTATAATAAGATACAACTTGTCGCATCTTAATTGTTCATGCATGCATCCTTGTCTGTGGTTTGGGGGCCTTATGCCGATTCACCGCATAATTAAATATGGGGCCCATATGCGGGCAAATCTAGTCTCATATTGGTCTCATTTAAATTGATGTAGCGAACCGGTACTATATTTTGGCCATGTTAATACAGCATTTAAATTGCGGGGGTTCTAAATAACTTGAACCACCTAAGTAAATGCCGGGACCCCGGTTCCACTTAATCTTGCCTAATCGCACTGCACCTTTGCCATGCCATGCATCATACATGCATCATGCCGATCTTCTGCCGTTGTATTAAATATTGCATCCGGTGTTCATGCTAGTGTTTTGCTTCTTCGCGGATAAGGCCGTTGAGTTGATGTGAGCTTCGCCCCGATCTCCGGTTGAACCTTCGACAATGTTTCCAGGCGAGCATCCCCCCCTTTCTACCTATCTTACTTTTATAGTATTTATTCCCTCCTATTGATCTATTGCTATCTGTGTTGCGATGCTCTAGTTTTTGTACCCGTGATATCCCTTGTAGCCCTATATTGCCTTGGACACATCCTATTACCCGTTGTTTGGTAGATAGTGGGACTTGCGCGTCATAGTCGCTTGCTCAAGTGCTGTTGCGTGTCGTCCAGTGCCACAGTTGTTGATGTAATGCCGCATGTTGTTGATGGAGATGATCATAGTTTTACTTATCGTTCACTTTAATTCCTGTTTAACAACTAAAATTGAAGTAAGCAGAGGCATCGGTGGGTGATAGAAAATATTTGGTTTCCGAACGCCCACTTGTGTCCCGTAGGACCCCGAGTACTTGATACCTGTTCCTTGATTTATCGCGCTATCCACATCCGGGAGGTATATGGGACCCCCCTGAGCCAGAGCTTGATTCAGTCTTATTTCTTGGGGCCACAAACTAGTTTGAGGTTTTATTTACGATCCTGTACTTATGCCATGCTTTACCGCTTTATTTACGTTTGTGCGATGTATAGCACACTGTACTGTTTAGGAGCGGGACACGATTCCGCGGTGTCGACAAGCCCAATTTTGGGTTCCCAGTCGTTCACAGCCGTCTACCCAAACCTTGAGTCCGTCTCGGAGCTTGCTTACTTCGTTGCGGGTCTACTCCAAGGGGTGGCCCCCCGAAATATTTCTGAATCCTGTGATTGCTTTGTCGTGAAAGCCTCGTTGGGTTTTGATTTGGTTTTTCCGAGGTTGATCGAGTGTGTGTTGCTATTGGTGCACCCCGGCCGGGTAAAACTTTCTGAAAGCCGTGTCCGCGGTTATGGACGACTTGGAGCACAGTATCTCGACCATAGACAAGCATAACTAAAGTTTATTGCTATAAATTTGACTTTATAATGACTAGTAATCAGCTTCACTACAATGGAATGGCTAATTAATACTGCCCACAACTGCTTGTTTGGAGTGTCGCTTGCGACCATTGTAACTGACTAGTAAGTATGACAACTACAACGGAATGGCTGAATAAAAGTACCAACAACTGCTGGGTTTTTGGGTTATCTCATACTAATTGTATCTGATTAGTAATTGTTGCAACTACAGCGGAAGGATTAACTAAAAGTGCCCACTGCTTATTTTATCAGGATGATTATCTATACCTGACTAGTAATTGCTGCAACGATAACCGAAATAAATAAAACTGTCAACTGTGTGAGTTCCTCGGTTGACTTCCTCGATCGGTATCGAGGGGGAAACAACAGGATGTGTTTGTTTGGTGTTAGTATCAGTCTGGTTCCGAATAGGCCTTTCTTACCCCTCTCTGATTGCCGCCAGTTGTATCGAGTCTCTATAGGTTGTTTAGTGCATGCTGCCGCTGCCGCTTCAGTCCACCACACCTATGTAGGCGAGGACCGCCGAATTCTAGTCTCGCCGTGTACTGGCCTCAGTACTAACGCTCCTCTTTTTCCTTTGCCCTTTGTCGGCACCCCTTTTGTTTAAGCAGGTTTTGAGATCGACGTCGTTAGCAGGGTTACCCTTCCGGCTTGGCCTGGGCAGGGTTATGGACGCCATTGGTTATTCTTCAGGGCTCTTAGCCCCATTTGCATCTTGTCCGTAGTCGGACGCTCTATCATTTTCAGGTGATTTGGATCTTTGTATATTATATTTGTATTCTTGACTTATTGAGTCGCTGTTGTATATATCTGTTCTGTGGGTCCCATCGAGGACTGTTGTGTAATGTTATTACTTCGTATTCCACCCGCACGAAAGTGCCTGGTGGGCACCTTTGAATCGTTTCTATGCGGGTTTGGCGGGTTTCGCTAAAACTTGCATAGGTCCGATTCTGAGGGTGTTACAAAGTGGTATCAGAGCTCAGCAGTTGCGATACCCCACAAGTCCAGCCTGTAGGATAACCTAGCTAACGGCCGAAGTAGAGTGTCAAAACTATTTTTGCAAAATCGGTTGGATAGTTCTGATTAGGTCTGATTTTACTCCTTACCCCTCTGCTATTCTCCTCTTATCTCGACGTGTGTTGAACCTGCTCTCTTATCTTTTCTTCGAGTCCAGGAATTCTCGTGGTTGGGTTTCCGTCGTACCTTCAGGGTTTCGCTTCCTCCTCTGAAAACGGTGTTCTACCATCCGGTGTTCAAGCTGCCTGAGGAATCCGTCTACTGTGGTATCATTCTTTGTTCCTTGTTTGTGCCTCCGGTGTTTTCCGACGTGACGACATCATCTACGCCAGATCCGATGCAGATTCTGCATCACTCCTTTGTTTCCGAACCTCGGTTGCCGAGATCTTCAGTCTAATTCCGAGAGTTGGTTGCATAATCCGCCTATTCGTGTGCCCAGTAATGGTTTGGGTGCGCGATGGACTGATCACCATCCGACTACTCTTATCATTCGCTCTTGTACATCGAATCAGTGGATCCAGCAATTTTACTCCGTCCACGGAAGTTAGGGGTGGCTTTATTTGTTGATACCTCTACCTTCGACCTTTTGCTCCCGGAGTGTTCTCTCAACGATCACGAACAACGGCCTCTTGTTAGTGGTGTCGCGAGGATCTACACGAAGCGAGAAGATGCAGATCACCGACCTTCCTTCCGGTACCATGAGGCGGATCTCGAGGGCGAGATCCATTGTTAGTGGTGTCGAATTGTGGCATCCCGCAAAACCGCTACTAGAAAATCGCGTCGTTTTTGTGCTTTGCATCATCATGACCGCATGCTCATGTCATCATGCCACATTGCATTTGAGCATCGTCATCATCTTGCTTTTGCTTGCATAAAATTATTTGCGGAAAAACCGGTTCATGTTTTCTAAACGCCCGTCTTAATTCAAACGCAAAACCCCGGGTCGCCGGAGTATTTCGTTTTGACTAAATATGTTTTGCAAACGGTCCGTTTAAATAAATAAAATATTGTATTTTTTTTTTAGCGGGGCAGTCGAACGGGCCGAATGACCCGAACGACCACCCCAGAAATTTAATCGGCCCATCCGTAATCCTTTTGCTACCGGACAACCTACCCAGCCCACCCCCTCCACCTCACCCCAACCAGTAGCAGCCCGCCACCTCAGCTCCCCTCTCTTCCCCCCCAATTAAATTTTGCCACATCACCACACAGCCTCCTACCCTTTTCCCCTCTCTCTCCTCTCTCCCCACCAGCCGCGCCTGGGCCCCACCACCGGCCTCTCTCCCTCACCACCTAACCAGCCTACCCACGCGGTTAATCCCCCCTGACCCCAGGCCCCCACTCGCCCCGACCCCACCCGCAGCACCCCGTCCCACTCCCCACGCTCCCTCTTCTAGCCTGGCCCACCCCGGCCCCACCAGGTCCACCTCCCCGCGTTCCCCCACGCGACGCCCCGACCCGTCCCTCACCTCCCGCTCTGGTCGCTCCCTCCTCTCCCTCACCGACGGCCCCGCCCCGCCTCCCTCCTTCAACCTCCCCTTCCCTGCCTCCTCCACCCGCCCGGCGCGCCGCCGCGGCCGCTCCTCCCTCCTCCGCTCGCCTCGCCGCCGCTCCACTCCCTCTCTCTCCCCTCCGCAGCAGCCCCTCCTACCCATCCCTCTTCCTCTGCCGCACCCGGCCCCGGACCCCGTCGTCGTCGTCGTTCCCCCTCTGCCGGAACCCGAGCAGGAGCCGCCCGAGCCAGAGCACCTGGAGCAGGTGCCGCCCGAGCCAGCGCCAGCCACTCCTGGCCCCGCCCTGTTCCCCTCAGACGGCCACTGCCACCTCCCAAGATCCCCTCGCCACGAGAGGCTCCTTCCGGCTCCGGCCTGATCGAAGGTTCCTTCTCCGACATGGAGATATCGGAGGACGACGCCGACGACCCGTCGGCAGAGGGGCCGATGCAGCGCCAGAGGGGGTGATGGAGCGCCAAGAGCGTTGGACCTGGCACGACCCTACTGCTTCCCACCCCTCGTCCTTGAATCGAGTGCCGCCAGCACTGGTAGGAGGAGGAGTGCAGGAGGCACGTGCTTGTTCAGCCCCATATGAGGTTTTTGTTTTCCAGACGCAAGCCTCCTTACGTTTGCCATTCAGAGAGGACAACACAGCTGTTCTTGGAGCTGATGCCGGTGACGAGAGTCTGGAATTTTCAGATAGCGCAGATGATGATTAGTGGTGCTAAGCCTGATATGACAATGACTAACTCAAGACTACCGATAAGGAGCCAACGACAAGTCCTACCTCATGAAACTCAAGTTCGACATCGAAGAGGAGACGGACGACAAGGCCGCCTTCATGGAATATCAAGACCAAGATTCCCCCCCGAATCCGAGGACCGAGGACCCGGACGCCAAGATCCACGACTCGGAGATGCCGGAAACACCCCGTTCGTCGAGACCTCCAAGTTCGCCGAGACCCGGGACACCAAGACCTCCGCCGTGGAACGACAAGACCGACGACACGACCCGACGCCCGCAGATGCGACAAGTACTTCACCCCGAACGCCAAGACCGACTCGATGGCGCGGACCCGACAAGAGCTTCGCAACGACAAGAACGGCACCGACCAAAACAAACCCGATGCGCCTCGACGCCACGCCCAGTTCGTCTACCCGAACGCCAAGATCTACCCAGTAATTCGAGAACGATCCCGGAGTCCGAACCTCGAATCCGTCGAACCCTGGACCCTGAGACCAACCCCGAACCCCGGAACCCCAAGATCGTCGAGAACCCTAATGTGTGAATCCCTTCCCGAAACCCTATTTTATAATAAGATACAACTTGTCGCATCTTAATTGTTCATGCATGCATCCTTGTCTGTGGTTTGGGGGCCTTATGCCGATTCACCGCATAATTAAATATGGGGCCCATATGCGGGCAAATCTAGTCTCATATTGGTCTCATTTAAATTGATGTAGCGAACCGGTACTATATTTTGGCCATGTTAATACAGCATTTAAATTGCGGGGGTTCTAAATAATTTGAACCACCTAAGCAAATGCCGGGACCCCGGTTCCACTTAATCTTGCCTAATCGCACTGCACCTTTGCCATGCCATGCATCATACATGCATCATGCCGATCTTCTGCCATTGTATTAAATATTGCATCCGGTGTTCATGCTAGTGTTTTGCTTCTTCGCGGATAAGGCCGTTGAGTTGATGTGAGCTTCGCCCCGATCTCCGGTTGAACCTTCGACAATGTTTTCAGGCGAGCATCTCCCCCTTTCTACCTATCTTACTTTTATAGTATTTATTCCCTCCTGTTGATCTATTGCTATCTGTGTTGCGATGCTCTAGTTTTCGTACCCGTGATATCCCTTGTAGCCCTATATTGCCTTGGACACATCCTATTACCCGTTGTTTGGTAGATAGTGGGACTTGCGCGTCGTAGTCGCTTGCTCAAGTGCTGTTGCGTGTCGTCCAGTGCCACAGTTGTTGATGTAATGCCGCATGTTGTTGATGGAGATGATCATAGTTTTACTTATCGTTCACTTTAATTCCTGTTTAACAACTAAAATTGAAGTAAGCAGAGGCATCGGTGGGTGATAGAAAATATTTGGTTTCCGAACGCCCACTTGTGTCCCGTAGGACCCCGAGTACTTGATACCTGTTCCTTGATTTATCGCGCTATCCACATCCGGGAGGTATATGGGACCCCCCTGAGCCAGAGCTTGATTCAGTCTTATTTCTTGGGGCCACAAACTAGTTTGAGGTTTTATTTACGATCCTGTACTTATGCCATGCTTTACCGCTTTATTTACGTTTGTGCGATGTATAGCACACTGTACTGTTTAGGAGCGGGACACGATTCCGCGGTGTCGACAAGCCCAATTTTGGGTTCCCAGTCGTTCACAGCCGTCTACCCAAACCTTGAGTCCGTCTCGGAGCTTGCTTACTTCGTTGCGGGTCTACTCCAAGGGGTGGCCCCCCGAAATATTTCTGAATCCTGTGATTGCTTTGTCGTGAAAGCCTCGTTGGGTTTTGATTTGGTTTTTCCGAGGTTGATCGAGTGTGTGTTGCTATTGGTGCACCCCGGCCGGGTAAAACTTTCTGAAAGCCGTGTCCGCGGTTATGGACGACTTGGAGCACAGTATCTCGACCATAGACAAGCATAACTAAAGTTTATTGCTATAAATTTGACTTTATAATGACTAGTAATCAGCTTCACTACAATGGAATGGCTAATTAATACTGCCCACAACTGCTTGTTTGGAGTGTCGCTTGCGACCATTGTAACTGACTAGTAAGTATGACAACTACAACGGAATGGCTGAATAAAAGTACCAACAACTGCTGGGTTTTTGGGTTATCTCATACTAATTGTATCTGATTAGTAATTGTTGCAACTACAGCGGAAGGATTAACTAAAAGTGCCCACTGCTTATTTTATCAGGATGATTATCTATACCTGACTAGTAATTGCTGCAACGATAACCGAAATAAATAAAACTGCCAACTGTGTGAGTTCCTCGGTTGACTTCCTCGATCGGTATCGAGGGGGAAACAACAGGATGGGTTTGTTTGGTGTTAGTATCAGTCTGGTTCCGAATAGGCCTTTCTTACCCCTCTCTGATTGCCGCCAGTTGTATCGAGTCTCTATAGGTTGTTTAGTGCATGCTGCCGCTGCCGCTTCAGTCCACCACACCTATGTAGGCGAGGACCGCCGAATTCTAGTCTCGCCGTGTACTGGCCTCAGTACTGACGCTCCTCTTTTTCCTTTGCCCTTTTTCGGCACCCCTTTTGTTTAAGCAGGTTTTGAGATCGACGTCGTTAGCAGGGTTACCCTTCCGGCTTGGCCTGGGCAGGGTTATGGACGCCATTGGTTATTCTTCAGGGCTCTTAGCCCCATTTGCATCTTGTCCGTAGTCGGACGCTCTATCATTTTCAGGTGATTTGGATCTTTGTATATTATATCTGTATTCTTGACTTATTGAGTCGCTGTTGTATATATCTGTTCTGTGGGTCCCATCGAGGACTGTTGTGTAATGTTATTACTTCGTATTCCACCCGCACGAAAGTGCCTGGTGGGCACCTTTGAATCGTTTCTATGCGGGTTTGGCGGGTTTCGCTAAAACTTGCATAGGTCCGATTCTGAGGGTGTTACACTTGCAAACACGGTGATGGTCCCGAAGAAGGACACGGACATCCTGCGGATGTGTGTGTGGACTTCACGTCACTAAATAAGCATTGCCCAAAGGACCACTTCCCTCTTCCACGGATCGACCAGATAATCGATTCGACTGCAGGTTGCGAGAAACTCTCCTTCCTCGACGCCTACTCAGGCTATAACCAGATTCGGCTCAAGGTCGAAGATCAGGAGAAAACGGCGTTTATCACACCGTTCGGAGTATTCTGTTACAACACAATGCCCTTCGGGCTAAAGAACGCGGGTGCCACGTACCAGCGATGCATGCAGGCCTGCCTCAAGGACCAGATTAGTCGCAATGTCCAAGTTTATGTCAACGACATAGTAATAAAAACCAGAGAGGCAAGGACACTTATCGACGATCTCCGCGAGACGTTCGACAACCTCGATCGCTATAGGATCAAGCTCAATCCCGAAAAGTGCGCCTTCGGCGTCCCATCAGGTCAGCTTCTTGGGTACTTCATCTCTCAACGAGGGATCGAGGCGAACCCGAAGAAAATCAAAGCCATCATGACGATGGAGAAGCCGAAAAACCTCAAGGGCGTCCAGCAGCTCGCAGGACGAGTAGCGGCGCTAAGCAGGTTCATCAACCGTATGGGCGAGAAGGCCCTACCATTCTATCAGCTGCTGCGTAAAGCAGACAAGTTTGAGTGGACACCAGAAGCCAACGACGCATTCTAAAGCCTCAAGCGGCTCCTCTCCACCTCGCCCGTTTTGGTCACGCCAAAGGAGCGCGAGCCCTTGCTGCTGTACATAGCAGCCACACATCAGGTGGTCAGCACCGTACTCGTGGTCGAACGACCCGAAGAAGGCAAGACCCACGGGGTCCAGCGCCCAATTTACTACCTCAGCGAGGTACTGACACCAACAAAGCAGAGGTACGCTCACTACCAGAAGCTAGCCTACGACGTGTTCATGACGGCTCGACGGTTGAGCCATTACTTCCAGGAGCACCAGGTGATGGTCGTCAACGAAGCACCCCTGAACAGCATCCTGAATAATCCAGAGGCCACAGGACGGGTGGACCTGTGGGGCATCGAACTATCACCCTTGGACATCGTCTACGAGAAGCGACACGCAATCAAATCTCAAGTCCTTCCGGACTTCCTCGTGCACTGGATGGAGCTGCAGCTGCCAGACACCCCAGACATGTCGCAGTCTTGGACAATGCATTTCGATGGCTCCAAGCGCGAAGCCGGAGCAGGGGCAGGGGTCATACTGACCTCCCCGCAGGGTGACAAGATGAAGTACGTCCTTCGGATGAAATTCAGGGCCTCCAACAACGAAGCCGAATACGAAGCCCTCATCCATGGCATGAGGATGGCAAAGATATGCGGCGCAACGCGCCTGGTCATCTACGGTGACTCCAACCTCGTCGTCCAGCAGACGATGAATGAGTGTGACGCACACGCCGAAAACATGATCGCGTACCGTGCACTCTACAACGCACTCGAAGGAGAATTCGACGGCTGCGAACTTCGGCACGTTGGAAGAGAGAGCAACGAGGAAGCCGATAGACTCGCCAACATCGGCTCCACCTGCGCAAAGGTGCCACCAGGTGTGTTCCTCGAACAAATCTGCGTGCCATCCATCAAGCATAAATTCCCCAAGGGATCACCCGAAGAATCAGAACACTCGGGGGCTACGCTACCCGAAGGACATGAAGGACACGAGAAACTGGACACAGAGGTTGGTATGGTCAACCTGATGCAGGTCATGGCAGTCGAAGAAGCTTGGACACGACCATACCTCCAGTTCTTGATAGCTGGAGAATTGCCTGACAGCCCAACAGACGCCCGGCGCATATCTTGTCGGTCAAAAGCCTTCACCGTCATCAACGGCGAGCTATACAAACGCAGCATCACGAGTATACTTCAACGGTGCGTCACCATCGACGACGGCAAGGCCATACTCCAAGACATCCACGAAGGCATCTGCGGCCACCACGCAGGCAGCCGCTCCCTTGTCGCTAAAGCTCTACGAGCAGGATTCTACTGGCCGACGGCCATGAGCGACGCAAAGGACATCGTCCGAAGATGCAACGGATGTCAACGGTTCGCCGACAAACCGCACGCACCTGGGTCCGAGCTCAGGCCTATACCTATAGCTTGGCCTTTCACTCAATGGGGCCTCGACATGATCGGCAAACTGCCAAAATCCTCGAAACGAGGACATGTCTTCGTCCTGGTTGCGGTCGACAAATTCACCAAATGGATCGAGGCCATGCCGGTCACCAACCAGAAAGGCAACCGTCAAGTTCTTCGAGTCCATTGTCTACAGGTTCGGCGTACCACACAGCATCATCACCGACAACGGATCGAACTTCATCTCCGAAGAATTCCAGGACTTCTGCGAAGGCCTTGGGATCAACGTCACATATGCCTCAGTGGCACACCCGCAAACGAACGGACAAGTGAAAAGGCCAACGGCCTAATCGGAGCCGGCATCAAGAAGCGCCTGATGAGCTCACTCGAACACAAAGCTGGAAATTGGACGAAGGAGCTACCCTCCGTCCTGTGGAGCTTACGAACTACGCCAAACAGCTCCACCGGATACACACCGTTCTTCATGGTACACGGAGCCGAAGCCGTGCTACCAGCCAAAGTACGCCACCAGGCCCCACGGGTCGTCGCCTACAGTGAGGCTGAATCCACGGCTGCACTCGAAGACGCTGTCGATACACTCGACGAAGCACGAGATATAGCAGCAGCTCGATCAGTGGTGTACCAGCAGAGTCTCCGCAACTACCACAGCCGCCGGCTGCGCCCAAGGTCCTTCGTCGAAGGATACCTCGTCTTGCGACTCAAGCAAAAGCGACCGAATAAATTCGAGTCGCCATGGGAAGGACCCTACGTCATCACCAAAGTCATCCCAGGTGGCGCCTATCGCCTCAAGCACGTGGAGTCTGGAGTCGTATACTCCAACCCATGGAATATCTCGCACCTGCGACGGTTCTATCCGTAGCAACCTACCCCCCTTCTTTTACTTTTAATAAGGCTTCCAGCCAAGGCTACTCAGCCGAACAATGTATCTCCTCCATTATGATATAAATAAAGCTAAGTGTCTCGCCCCAAAACTTCGTTTCACTATTATCTGCAATTATACTATATGCTACAAACGCACTCGGGGGCTCCCCCACCTCACGATTTCATCGACTGAGGGCCAAACGTGTACACCTGAGTAGCTGACAACGTCAGGCAAACGAAAAGGACACGTATCCAATTGAAGCACTGCGTGCTCACATACAAATAAACCTTTACAACAAAGGGCACAACACGCCCAGCCGAAATATACAAATTTTACATCTCTCTCTTTTTACAGGTACTACCTATGTTGAAGAATAACCTGTGCACGCTGCTCAAACAAATCTACAATCTGTTCGGCATACTGCCTCACAGCCGCGTAATGTGGACGCATGTCCCACTCGCTACCATCAGTGCGAAGAGGTGGACCAGCAGCCACGACAGCCAAATCCACATCAGGCCGGTGCAGCCTCACAAGAGACAACGCAGCCTTCACTCCTGCGACAAGCTGTTGCCGCACCAACTCCTTAACATTGCTTACGTTCCGAAATTTCGACAGAAGACCCGCAAGGTTTATTGGCGCGGCATCCAAAGGGAACATGACGTGCAGCACCGAGGAAAGCGATGTCTGTACTTGGCGGAGCACCCGCGAAACTTGATGAACACGATCATGCACCGTCGCCAGGGCTATGGTGCGATCACGATCCATCCAGAAGAAGCCGCCGGCCTCCATGTCCTGTTGAGTCAAGCAATTGACCCGAACAGCGACACGTTCTTTTTCTTCCCTCGGAGCAAGATTTGCACCTGCAACAATCGGACAAAATAAGAGTAAGGCCAACAGGCTCACCCGAAGACCAGAGCTACAGCTCGACCAAAGAACAACTTACATTGCAGCTGCTCGGACAGACGGACCAACTCCGCCATCAAGTACTCCTCTCTGGCTGCGCCACGATCTGCCTTGGACTTCCAAACGGCGGCATGACCGCGTAGCCCGAGCAACTCCCTCTCCAGACTACGCACACGATCCCGAAGGAAAGTAAGCTGCGAGGAATCATCCAAGGATGGGCGCAACGGCGTTGCGGATGGGGCGTCAACAGGGTCAGCACCCGAAGGAACCTAGAGCGGCAGCAAAAGAAAGGAACACAAACATTCAGCAAAGGATGGAGCACAACTCAGAGAAATTCATTGAATATATAAAGCCACCACATGGCACAAGGATGGTGTTCTTCAAGATATTTACAACAAAAACAAACTACAAACTAGCCTACATTTACTACGCCTAAGATGCAGGAGCCTGAGTCGCTTCGGAGCCAGACTGCCTAGCTTTGGCCCCACCCTGTTGCCGCAGCGCATACTCAGACAGTAAATCAATGAGCTTAGGCCCATATCGCCTGCAGCGAGCAGAATAGGCAGCAAAGGCTACCTCGGATCCATCCGCAGCCGTCGGCATCCAAGAAGTGATCTGGGGCATATCCAGCTCCGCTCCAGCCGCCATGGCCATCGCCAGCCCGACGGACGCGCCGATGCCCTTCTGTTTGCGTTTGTACGCCGCAGGCGCTTCGGATGACAGAGCCTCCGCTAGAGCATCCACATCGTCAAGGGCTGCGCCCTTCGGGACAAGCTCCTTGTAGAAGCGCCCAAGGACCTATTTCGCCTTGGCAAGGGAGTTGACGACGGTGCTGCAGCGGTCTTCGACCGCCACAGTGGCATCATCTAGAGCACTACCGTGCTCCAGAGCACCGCGGTCGAACTCGATGCCTGCGGCATCTGAGACAAAAAGAAGAAAGACATGAAGAAAAGCGACATAAAAGAAGACCCGAAGGAAAAGAAAAAGTACAAAACTAGTACTCACCCGAAATAGCCTTGGCAGCAGCCATGAGCTTCGTCGCCACCTCTTTTTCGCGGACAGCCGCAACCGTGGCCAGCTGCTCCTCACGATCTGCGGCTTCCTGCTGCAGACGCTCTTTCGCTTCGGCTGCCTTAGTCAGCTCTAGCTCAAGGCGTTCTTTTGCACCAACGGCGGCTCCGGCCTTCTGCTCCGATTGACCAAGGCTCTTCTTGAGAGCGTCAGCCTCACGGAGAGAATTGTTATGCTCCTCTGCATTCAAAACAAACAAGTGTCAAAGAACTAAACCAGGATACATAAGAGAAAAGTCAGATAGATACCTTGAAGCTGTCGAAGGTTCGCCTCCAGCACCAGGCGCTCTTGCACAAGCCGCTTGGCCTCTTGCACAAAAGGCTGCAGAAAAAGAAATGTCAGTAAGAAAAGGGCTTGGGGGCTACGCCCAACACAAAGGAGTAAAAACAAGATTCGCACACGAAGACACTCGGGGGCTCCCCCCATGAGGCCGGAAAAACTTACATGCTCTGATGACGACCCCGAAGGATCGCCTGCGAAATTCTGAGGCGCAACCACCTGCACCTCCTGCAATGGAGGATCCGGAGGCGCGTCACCTGAAGTCGCCACCGTTTGAGGTGGAGGAGACGCAATTTTCGACTCCCCCATCATCTCCCGTTCACCATCACTGGAGGAATCATGGGAGGATTGCCTGCATACAAACCACTCAGCACAAGTGCAAAAATCACGAAGGAACAAGGACACCAGTATAACAAGAAAACTTACGAGCCCAATGCGCTCAGGTCGAAGATAGGAGAAGCCCTTCGGGCCCTCTTCTCCTCTTTCTTCTCTTCCTTCTTCTCCTCCTTCTTTTTTTCCTTCTTCCGCTTTGCTGGCGGGTGCGGCGCTGCAGCCCGCACAGGAATGGCAGGAATAGGAGAGGAAGAGCCTCCATGACCATCATCATGACGCTCAAGGCCCAGAGGGTTTCTGGGAGTCGGAGGAGTCGAGGCATCCGAAGACTCGCTGGAGCTCCGTGATCGCTTGCGCGAATGGTCCTCACTCGACTCGTCGGCATCCTCCGCTGGAGATCGCGCTGACGGTAGCTCGGACATGGAATCAACCACTTCATTATCCGGGGCATTCGGATACCTTTCGGGCAATGGTGGTACCATCCCCGGCACCTTGAAGCTCTACAAAATCAGAAGGAACTTTGTTAGCAAACAAAGGAAACAAATACAGAGCCGACAAAAAAAGGGGCGAGCACTACGTGCGCAAATCTACACCTTCGGTACGACCAACGTCGAAGAAAAGGGAGGAGTCAGCGACTTCCCCGGGATTTCTTCGTCGGCCTTGAACTTCAACAGCGCGCGAAGAGCCTTGTCAAGATCCCCCTCGGAGATTTTCTCACTCGAAACCCTCGTCGGATCACGGCGCCCAGAATAAAGAAACATCGGGTGCGCCCTCGCTTGGAGAGGCTGCACCCGACGCTCAAGAAACGTCCGGATGATGTCCACACCGTTCACCTCCTTCTCAGGAATCAGTTGGAGATCCTCCACCCGACGGTACAGGGCCTCTATCTCCGCCACCTCACCGTCTAAGATTTGGTTTTTCCAAGACCTTTTCTTCTCAATCATTTGGGAGGGGTCAAAAGGGAACAAGACCAAAATCTTGCCCGGGCACTACGGAGTCGCGGATATAAAACCATCGCCTCCGCCAGTACTGGACAGATTCGGACATGGAAAAGGAAAAGAAGAGCAGATTGGGACTAAGAGAGATGATGAAACCCCCAATGGGATACACACCATCCGAACCAGATTGCCTCTTCACGGAATAGAGCTTCCGGAAGAGGCCAAAGTGAGGCTCAATGCCAAGCCAACACTCGCAAAAAGTGATAAAACAAGCAATGTGGAGAAGAGAATTGGGAGACAGATGATGCAGCTGAACCCCATAGAAGAAGAGCAGTCCACGAAGGAAGTCGTGGACTGGATACAAAAATCCACGCAAAACGAAGGCGAGAAACATAACCCGGTACCCAGATGGGGGACGGGGGATTACCTCATTGCCGGGGAGTTTAACGGCCTCCCTGTCCTCCGGGATCAAGCCCCGCTCGTGCAGCTTGCGGAGATCGCTCTCCCGCGTCTCTGATCGCCGCCAGCCACCATAGGTGACGCGAGCAGCGGCGGCGCCCTTCTTTCCTCCGGCGGCGCTGGTCCCAACCGTAGATGAAGACTTCTTTGGTTTCCCCACAGCGCTACGGCGGCGCCGGCGGTGAAAACGTACAAAGGACGACGGAAATGTGGAAGGAAATCCCAGCGCGAAGCAAGAATCGCTCGAGCGCAAGGAGGCAGTGAAACACAAGAACTGGTGCGGTGAAAACAAACCACGGTTCCCCTCAATGATTATAACAGCGAAGACGACGCATGGCAGCCGTTCATCCAGAAGACCTAACGCCAACGGCAGATCTGGCCGTACACGTGTCAACACCTCAATGAACCGTCGTTACCACGCCGTCCACTACGCGCAGAAATCGAGGAGACACCGTAATTATCTCCACGCCCCACGTGACCGGTCAATTCAAAGTCAGCAAGTGGGACCCATGTTCGTCTAGTCAAGTCATCTCTGGCGTAGCAGACGCTTGAGGTCATCGATCGTCAGCACTGATGTCATCAAAATCTATACTAGCACCAATTACGATTCTTCGGCTCCACAGCTAAGAGCTAAGAGTACTCACTCGAATCTTCGATTCGACTAAATACTCGGGGGCTACTCCTATCGGGAGCGCTGACCGCGCACCCGGAAGATGAATAACGACAAAGTATTTCTTCGAGTCCTACGTCGAGTCTGCGACTCCACTACGGACTCGGGGGCTACTCCCATAGGGAGGATGGATTTAATCATCCGAAATTTTTTGAGTCCTGCGGACCTAACAACCGAATAAATGCTTGAACTAAAGTATCTGCTCGAGTCTACGACTCGAACAGACACTCGGGGGCTACTCCCATAGGGAGCGCTGGTCGCGCACCCTATGAACTCTTCGACTGTGATCTTTCGGATCAACACGCAAAAACTTTTTGGCATCTATGCCCCAACAAAACGCTGAGTGAGCAACGATCTCCTTGGCCACCCGAAACACCTCTGCGGTGACGAACATTCGGATGCTGTGTCTGCGACACAAAGATAAGACCTGCAGATATCATCTAACGGCCTGGCAACATACATGACTATGCTCTGCTAGTACAAATCCATGTCAACAGGCGTGATGAAAAATCCCGACGGACGCGTTGGGTATGTTAATTAAAATCACTGGAATTCCACTCCTGTAAGTCCTCTGCGGCCTGGGTCGAATTACCCCAGCATATGTTCCAGGTTCGAGTTGAGGGACTCGAACTTGAAGAAGATCGTGTTGTTTCGTCCTAAGACAGTTAACTGACCCTGATCCGTCGGGTGAGTCAGACACACGCATCAACAATCCCTACACACTTATATTATTAATAGTTGCACCCGAAAGATGGAAGAGTCCTTAGCCGAATCTACGATTCGACTGATCACTCGGGGGCTACTGACATGGTTATACCCTACGGGTACGTGACTTCAGCATACCTGGTCCAGCCCAAGGAAGGCCCACAGCAGATATACGCTGGCCCATGAAGATTTTCGGGTGGCCAAGGCCCATGACGCTTTCGAATCCTTGGAGAGCAAGACTAGCACAGATAGGAAATTCAAAGGGGTAAAACCCTAGAACTTGTAATCGACTAGGACTATGCCCGGGACCTGCCTAAGTCTATATAAAGGCCAGGAGGGCACGTCCTAGATCTCTCGACTCATACTTTCGCACACACCTCCACGCCAGATCGAATCTGCGCACCCTGTAACCTTCGGTTCCGCCATAATCGAGAGCAGACAAGCAGGAGTAGGGTTTTCCCTCCGGGGGCCTGAACCTGGGTAAATCTCGTGTCCCCTGGTTGCTTGTCTGTTAACCGTGCCACGATCTCCAGCATCTCCATCTTCTCCAAAACCCAAGTCCATAACAATGGGCATTGATGAGATTAAACCTCGTCAACCGCAACACGAAATTCCTTGTATTGTGGGCTACATAAAAATGACAAATCTGATAAAGTTTGGGGATTTGAAAAATGCATGCACATATCCATACTTTTGTCAATTTGTGTAACTCAAAATACAAAGTATTTGAAATTGATAACTTGCATGTTTTGGGGGAAAATCATTGTCTACATAAGGATTTTTTTTCAAACTCATAAATATGATTTTTTTAAATAAAAATAGCAGGAGCATTGGTGCCCGAGAGTCAAAAATCTCCACCGATAATTTCAACATATATCTTGATAAAGAGAGTTCTTATTAACTCCATACTTTGCACCAAGACGATACTAACAGAGTTACTCCCGGCCTCTATATAACGAAGATGCACACAAACCAAACAAGAAAATATAAAAAGTTCGGCATAGACTCTTAAAATGTGTCACGGAGGATGAAGTAGACTAAAACGAAAAAGGACCAATACGTGGGTTATGCAACCATCCGTGTTGGGTAAAAACTTTTTTGCCTACTCCCTCCATCTGAGAGCATTCCGACATGAAGTGATTTGTATCCTCTGGTCATTGCAATGGTCTCTAAATGCGTAGTCAGTGTGTGCATGAATACAATCTGCATTCGTAGAAGAAGTTTTTTTTTATAAAAACAACTCATTCATGTAGATCCGCAATTATCGACACCAGGTTGTCGGTTTCAAAATGACACGTTTTTATATTATGATATACGGAATTCCGTTGTATCAACTGCCGAACATGTTTGCAACAAACCATGATTGGTACAAGTTTAATGCAACTTGAACATTAGAACAAAGTTATCATTTAGAAAACTGGTGCTTAACAGTTTCATCACGATGGCAAAATGCACATTGTTTAATATAATGACAAACTAACTCCAACTTGTTCCTTGTGCACAATCACCCCATTCAGTTTTTTATTCTAAAAAAAGTAAGGCAAACTACAACACCAAGGAAATATTTCATAATTTTTTGTAAAATTGGATTTCATAGATTCAGAATTTTGAAACAATTGCACACACATTAGCTAGATTGAAATAATACTGACGAAAGAGTACTCTCGAGTACTTACATAAGCAAAAGAAAGAAAACGTGAATAATATTTTGAACGCAGCATGGAAGGACACAAAGCAAGGAAATGGCTCTTTTGATTCGGAAGAGTTTGTATGATTTATCGAGAATTTGGATCTTTATGTGTTTTCCTGGATAGGCCTTTTGATTTATAGGATAGAATCCGTAGATTTAATTTCCAAATTATTAATGCGCAATCTATTTTCAAGTAAAAGTACATCTACTCAAAACATGATTGATTTAGAGCTCTGTACTAGACATAACAGATCTGCCAGAGTTGAAGAAAAACTGGTTTCCTATTTAGAGCCCTGTACCAAGCAGCAAGGCCACTTCGCCGATGGACACGTCCCATGGCAAAAAGACTCCACAAACCCCGTGCCGCCTCTCCCAGAACCCCATCACCATCAGCTCTGCATTATTAACTAAAATCCTTGTGACTTTTGCTAGCTTTCCTATCTAACCTGACAAAGGCAAAGGCACTTGCATGTGGCTGATTAAATACCACAAGGGTTATGTCTTTCTACAAAGTGATCCACTTCGAAGAAGCCATGAAATTCCTCAAACATGAATTCGTTATGAACTTAACCGTGGTGCATGAAGTATCAAACAACTTATTTTGTACGACTGGTAAGCATAGGAAACTACAATTTGGTGGAAATAACCTTTTTTTCTTGAAAAAACTGTAATGATATTTGTTTTCCTCATATCCTTATACTTAATTCTAGTCTTGCTTGTGATCCTCATAAGAAGATGAGGCAGACATACTACAATCCGTCTATATAAAAAAGAAGCCATCAAGACCACCATCATCCACAATGTTAGGGCTTGGGATTTGGGGATTTTTGGGCTTTAGTGGTTTCTCGCAGGGTGTTATGTGTGCCCCTTGGACTAGGGATTAGGAGGCAGAGCGGTTGCACTAACCGCCACAAGTGGTGTGATCCTATTAGCTAGGCATATGTTATGTGTCGGATTGTCGATAAGGATCTAATAGACATCAACGCCATTACACTTTTGTGTTGGGCATGTGGTAACAATAATAGGCACCAAAGAACGGTCAAGAGGAGATAGACGCATCAACTTTAATTTAGAGGAGATTGTGAGAGACGTGGTTTGGAGACATCCAAGAATCAGGGACAACGATGACACATGGGCATAGCGTGGTAGCAACATCAAAAGAGTTGAGGATGCATGCGGAGATCGTTTTGGCATAATTTTGACATATGTGGTTGTTCGAGAGACTACCCGACCCGAGTTGAGAAAGAGGATAATCGATCTGCAACCCACGCGGAAAGCCTCGGCGACATCCCTTCCTTCCAGATATACCTCGATCCAAACAGCACGCGTCCGTCGTACAATACAGCAGCCATGAAGTTCGCGTGCTTCGGCGGCGCGGACGAGGAGGTAGTGGTCGCGCGTCACCGCCGCAGGGGCCGCAATTTCTTCTTCGGCAGCAGGTCGCCGTCGCGGTCCAACTCCATGATGATTCCCTCGGGAAAGTCGTCGGCGCTGAGCACCGCGACGTCGCTGGACTCGGCCTACTCGACCTCCTCTTCGTCCTGCTCCTCGTCCCGGTCCTCCTCCTCCTCCTCCTCGCTCTCGTCGTTGCTGAAGGCGACGCCGCCTCCTCAGCCGTCGAAGAGGCAGAGGAGGTCGCCGGCGGTGGGCGCCGCGGCGGTGCTGGTGTGCCTCGTCATGATGATGTTCGGCGGCCGGCTAGCGGCCACGCTGCTCACCGCCGCGGTGCTCTGCTTCTTCCCGCGGCAGTGCCCTGCCGCCCGCAGGCCCACGGCGCCGTCGCCGGAGCGGCCTGCCGCGGCGTCGAGACGAGAAGCGCTGGACACCAAGGCGGTTGTGGATAAGTTCAACATATATATTTTTTGATAAGGAGACTTCTTATTAACTCTATAGTTCGCATCAACACGAAGTGTTAATCAAGGTCTCTCTGTATATACTTTTCCAAAAAAAAAAAAGGTCTCTCTGTATATCGAAAATGCACACAAATCAAACAAGAAAATATAAAAGTTTGGCAAGAATGAAACATACTGCACCGACAAAGGACAAATACGTAGATTAGACAACCATCCGTGTTGGATAAAAACTTTATTGGTTTTTCGCTCTACGTGAAAACATTCCGACATGAAGAAATTCTTATGTTCTAACAATTGAAATTGTCTCCAAATGCCTAGTCCGTGTGTGCATGAGTAGATAACGACAATTCACTTACGTACATCCACAAACCCACACGCTTGGGCTAGTTGTGCCTAATAGCATTTTCGCTCGGCTATCGAGCACGTCGATCCGAACGTTGAATTTAGATTCAAACGCGCCGAAAATTGGTCTAGTCGTATTTTCAGGAACCTCTTTTCGCTCGGTTTTGGGCCAACTTTGGTCCGGACTTTTCAGGTCATTCCCAGGATCCCGAGTACGCCCCAGGAACACCGGACGAGTGAACTCGACGAAAAAAACGAAACGGCATATGTGGACCCGCCGAGTCAACGACGGAAGCCGAGTCGTCGTCATCCTCGGAACCACGTGGCGACCGCTGGGCAATAACTCCCATCGCGTCTGCCACGCGTCGCCAAAGTGCCGCGCCACCGCCGCCGCCTCGGGTCCCGCGACGGATCGGCGGGCACTAACTTTCCGCCGTTTTCCCTTTTCCCATCCTCGCCGCTACACTCCTCCTGCCCTCGCCACCTATCTCGGCCTATATAATCCGGCGGCATCGCCGGGTCATTTCACTCACCTCAAACGCTCCTCCACTTCCCCTCCACAGCTCCCCAACTCCGGCGAACACCGAGCTCTCCTTCCTCGCACACCATGGGCGAAAGGTACCCCGGTGACCCGGCGGCGGTGAATGGCTTCGGCCGCCGCACCCTCTAGCCTTGGGAGCCGCGCATGTTGTACGAGGCGGGCTACATGGCGCCGCCGGACATCTGCCTCCCAACCGGCTGGAAGCTCAGCGCCGGTAGGATCCCTATCCCGCCGGAACCGAAGCCCGAGGAGCTCGACGACGAGATAGCGGCGGCCATCGCTGCCATGGACGACCCGGACCTCGCCGAGGATCCGGGCAACCGCGTCTTCTGGGAGCAGCATCTCGCCGAGCGGCGACAGCAGGCGCTCGCCCGCCATGAGGGGCCACCGGGCTCGCCGCCGAAGAGGAACTACGCGGCTGGCCGCTGCCGCTTTTGGAGTGCTCCCGGGCGCACGCTCGCCGCCGTGCTGGACCACATCCACACCAGCAACGAGCCTCGCCTCGCCTTCCCACGCAACCCCACGCCAGCGCCCAGGTCGGGGCGGCGCCCTCGACCCAACTAGCTGCCGAGGAGGATGGCCAGCCTGAGCTCTTCCTCCTCCCCTTTGGCTTCCCACTCGCCGAGTTCCGCGCCGGTGGCTTCGCCGTCGCTCTGGCCCGTTAAGCGGGAGCAGGAGACGCCGGTTCGTTCGCCGCCGAGTACCAGGTCTCGCGGCATCGTCATCAACGAGGCGCGTGCTCCGACGCCGCCCACCGGCCGTCTCCGCCTTTGCACGCCCAAGCCAGAGTCGCAGGACTGGACGGTGCCGGTCGACGAGAAGGCGTTCGCCGTCAAGATGGCGATGGGGGAGTCCCTCTGGGAGGCAGCACCACAGCCGCCGGTGAAGCCGTCCTCGCCGGACATCCTGGAATTGTTCAGGATGGACTGGGACGAGATGGAGCGGCGGCGCGCCAACCGCCTGCAGCAGGAGGCCGAACGCCAGGCCTGGTCTGGCCGCGTTCTCGCCTACCAGGGCACGACGCTCGTCGTCATCGACGACGACGACGAAGCTGGCCCCTCCTACCAGCTGTGGAGTTGCGGCGACACCGGCCAGGGGAGCTCCCGCCTGCCACAACCGCCAAGCGACGACGACGACAACAGCGGCGAGGTCGATGGCAGGGCCGATCCCGGCTACACGTCCGTGTAGGGTTCGTAGCATAGAAAACAAAAAATTTCCTACGATCGGAACAACTAAGTACCAAGATCTATCTACTAGATACAAGCAACGGGTGGATATGCATTCATAGAATACATACCCTCGAAGACCGAATAGCGTTAATGAAGTTGTACTCGTGGATGATGTAGTCGCTTGTCGATCTCAAGATCGTGATGAAGTTCATCTGGTCTAGCCGGTCCAGCACCATCAAGTCCAGCACCGCAAAGCAGTGGTGCATCCGTGATCGCACACACGTCCGGGTACCCCGACAACCTCCGCGCCCTTGCTCCAGCGAAGCAGCGGAAGCAACAAATCCTTCTTGAAAAATCCACCGGGAACATGTATCTCGCTGATCCGAGACCATGGGAAAATTCTAAAGGGGGAGAGAGATCCTTCGCGAGGAGGTGTGAGTGAGAAGTGAGAGGAGGGGGTCCTTTTATAGGGAGGGGGCAGCCCAAGGGGGCATGGCCGCCGGCCATGGAGGGTGCCCCCACCTCTCCCTCATTCATGTGGTGGAAGCTCCACTCACATAAACACACCTCCACTCACAATTCCACTCACATGCATTAATTTTCCACCAAAATTAATGCAAGCTCCCATTTAATAAAACTCTTTTATTTATTTTATTCAGAATTTTGTTAATTACTTTAATTAAGAAACATTCACATAAAAACCCCTTGCTAGTATTTAATTTCACATGCAGAACCAGTTTCAGCAATTTCAACCGAAACGATTATGGTGTCTGGTGAAATAAATTCATGCGCTTTATTTTTATTTCTCTAGCATATCATTTGCTTCGAATGGTGTCGGTATCCCTTAAGTGGGTCACCCTACGGTTCGCAAATAATGTAGACATGATCAAGACCCCTCTCCGATCAATAATCAGCAGCGGGACCTAGAGATCCGTACTGACTCTCACACATTCAACGATGTCTTCTATGATCGTGTGAACCTTATACGCATGTAACTCAATCCCTTTGTCTCGCGATATATTACATGTCCGAGATTCAATCATCGGTATCTTCATACCTAGTTTGATCTCGTTACCGACATGTACTCTTTTCTTGTTCCCGTGATATAAGATTCTAGTGATCAAATCACTTGCTTGCAAGCTAACTAATGTGATATCACCGAGAGGGCCCAGAGTATATATATCCGTCATCGGGATGGAAAAATTCCACTCTTGATCCATGATCCTCAACATAACACCTTTGTAGCATTGAACCCATCTTTATAATCACCCTGTTACAGTGTGACGTTTGATGTTATCAAGATACTCTTTCGGTGTTAGTGATTGACATGATCTCATGGTCTAAGGACTAAGATTACTTCGTATGATCTTATAGCAATATAAACACAAATGACCTTTATCGTAATGCTATACTTTGGATGAATGTTCATCACATCATTCCAACAATGTTGTGACCTCGTTATTAACAGCATCCAATGTCCATGATCAGAAAACCTATAATCATCTTGTTAATCAACGAGCTAGTTTATAAGAGAGGCATAACTAGGAACTTTCTATTTGTTTATTAAACACACATGTATTAACGTTTCCGTATTAATACAATTATAGCATGCAAAATAAACATTTATCATAAATAAGGAATACGATAATAACCACTTTATTATTGCCTCTCGGACATATTTCCTTCAGTCTTCCACTTGCACTAGAGACAATAATCTAGTTTAGAAACTTTGCGTATTGAACACCTATGGCTTTCTGGTGTTCCATATACGTGATTGCAAGTGGTTAACATAATCTATGGATCTGACGCTTTTAGGTCAGTGTGTATTTTCATGTCTTTGCGTCTTCACGCATCACTCTAAAGGGTTTCGCGGCATAGTAAATCAAAATTTTCTACAGATGCGAACAGAGGGAAGCCAAGATCTAATCTAGGAGATGCAAAAAACAAGAGAGATTGGATTAGATCTTCATACCCTTGAAGATTCGCACAGCGGAACGTTCGTCGGAACGTGGGTGATGTAGTCGTACTCGCTTCTCCTCCTCGCGATCCGATCCGATCTAGCACCACAAGTGGCGGTGCCTCCATGAGATGCACACGTGCAGCACCTCGACGTCTCCTCCTTCCTTGGTCCAGCAAGTATGGTGGAGAGATGGGTTGGATCTACAACGCGACGGCGCGGTGCAATTGGTGGAGAATTTCTGCAGCAGGGCTTCGCCTACAAGCAGTCGGGAGGGAGAGAGGAGGGCAGCAGGGCGGCTAGGGTTGGAGGGGAAGGTGTGGGGGGTTGGTGCGCCCCCACCCCTCTTTATATAGAGGGGGGGGGCGCAGACCTAGCCCCTCCCCCAAGTCCAAACCGGTGGCCCCAAAGGATAAGGAGTGGGGGGCAAGGAAACCCCCCCTTCTAGAAGGTCTATCTCGAGTTTAAACCTCTCTAGGCCGGCTGGGCCCTATGGGGCCTTGTGCCCCTGGCCCAATGCGGCCAGGGCACTCCCTCATAGGCCCATTCCCCCTCCCGGAAGGTGGGGCGATGTTGGTCCCCTTCCAGAAGGTTCTAGAAGCTTCCGATACAATAGCGATTAACCCGGAACAATTCCGAACTCCAAAAACTGCACTGCCTTATATGAATCTTATTCTCCGGACCACTCCGGAACCTCTCGTGATGTCCCGGATCCCATCCGAGACTCCGAACAAAAACTCATAAACCAATTATCCAATCTATCCTAGCGTCGAGACACGTTAAGTGTGTGACCCTGCGGGTTCGAGAATATGAAGACATGATCTTCTATCAATAATCAACAGCGGGGTCTGGAAACCCATATTGACTCCCACACATTCATCGATGATCATATCGGATGAACCACGATGACGGGATTCAATCAATCCCATATATATATTCCCTTCGTCTCGCGATATTTTACTTGCTCGAGATTCGATCGTCGGTACCGTCATACCTATTTCAATCTCGTTCACAGCATGTACTTTACTCGTTTTGTAATCCGATATCACTTTGTGATTAACTCCTTAACCACATGCTTGCAAGCGGTGTTTATATCGATTACCGAGTGGGCCCGAAGTATATCTCTCCGACTTGGGAGGGACAAATCCCATCTCGATACATACAACCCAACAGATACTTTCTGATCACCTGAGAGACACCTTTATGATCACCCTCTCATAGGATGACGTTTGATGACCTCAAAGCTTTCTTCCGATACCAGGGAGTTGTATTATCTCATGGTCTAAGGAATACAATATTTGACATAAGAAAAAGCTTCGCAAAGACGAACACGATGACACGATCTAATTGCTTCGCTTAGTTTGGGTCTGTCCATCATATCATTCTCCCAATGATGTGATCTCATTATCAATTGACAACTCATGTCTATGGTTAGGAAACCTTAACCATCATTGATCAATGAGCTAGTCCATAGAGGCGTACTAGGGACACGGTGTTGTTCACAAACCACACACGTATTAAAGTTTCCGCTTAATACAATTCTAGCATGGAATATAAACATTATCATGAACAAGAATTATAATAATAACAACTTTATTATTGCCTCTAGGGCATAATTCCAACAGTCTCCCACTTGTACTAGAGTCAATAATCTAGTTTACATTTGGCAACAATCTCACACCCATGGCACTGAGATGCTGATCATGTTTTACACGTGGAAGAGGTTTAGTCAATGGATCTGCGACATTCAGATCTGTATGTACTTTGCTAATCTTCAGATCTCCATCTGCTATATAATCTCGGATTATATGAAACTTGCGGTTGATATGCTTGGTCTTTGGATGATATCTTGGTTCCTTAGCGAGTGCTATGGTGCCAGTGTTGTCACACAATATCTCCAGTGGGTCCAATGCACTTGGAACCACTCCAAGCTCAGTGATGAAGTTTCTGATCCAAACTCCTTCACTTGACGATTCTGCAGCAGCCATGTATTCCGCTTCTACTGTAGATCCCGCGATCACGCTTTTCTTGCAGCTTCTCCAGCTCCTCCATTCAAAATATACACGTATCCTGCCTGAGATTTAGAATCATCCTTGTCGGTGTCAAAACTAGCGTCGACGTAACCTTTTACGACGAGCTGTTCATCACCCCCATAGACTAAGAACATTTCTTTAGTCCTATTTAGGTACTTTAGGATGTTCTTCACGGCTGTCCAGTGTTCCACTCCTGGATCACTTTGATCCTGCTCGTCAAACTAAGAGCATTGGACACATCCGGTCTAGTACACAGCATGGCATACATGATAGAACCTATGGCCGAGGCATAAGGCACTTTGCTCATAGCTTCCCTATCATTTACCGTAGCTGGACACTGAGCCTTGCTCAATATCTTACCTGACAACATAGGCACCGAACCTTTATTTGCCTTATCCATTCTGAACCTTTTCAGAACTTTTTCTAGGTATGTACTCTGGCTTAAAGCTATTAGACGTCTTTGTCTATCTCTATAGATTTGGATGCCCAATATATAAGCAGCTTCACCTAGGTCTTTCATTGAAAAACACTTGTTCAAATAACTCTTCACATCGTTAAGCATGTTGATGTCATTTCCAATAATCAATATGTCATCCACATATAGTACCAGAAACGTCACCGAGCTCCCACTCACTTTCTTGTAGATACAAGCTTCGTAGCAATTTGGAACAAATCCAAAGCTCTTGATCACTTGATAAAAACGAAGGTTCCAACTCCGAGATGCTTGCTTCAGTCCATAAATGGAACGTTGAAGTTTGCATACTTTATCAACATCCTTAGGATCGACAAAACCTTCGGGTTGCATCATATACAACTCTTCATCAATGTTGCCATTGAGGAAAGCAGTCTTGACATCCATCTGCCATATTTCATAATCATGAAACGCAGCAATTGCTAATAAAATCCGAATGGACTTAAACATCGCTACGGGAGAGAAAGTCTCATCGTAGTCAACACCTTGAACTTGTCGAAAACCTTTCGCGACAAGCCGTGCTTTATAGACGGTAACATTACCATCCGCGTCCGTTTTCTTCTTGAAAATCCATTTGCACTCAACGGCCTTTCGGTCGCTAGGAGGGTCCACCAAAGTCAATACTTGGTTTTCGCTCATGGATCCTAATTCGGATTTCATGGCTTCTAGCCATTTCTCAGAGTCTGGGCTCATCATCGCTTCCTCATAGTTCGTAGGTTCACTGTCTTCTACTAACAAGACAGTCAAGACAGGGTTGCCGTACCACTCAGGAGGGGCACGCGACCTTGTCGACCTGCGACGTTCAGTAGCAGTATCGTCCGAAGCTTCATGATCCTTGTCATTAGCTTCCTCTATTGTTGGTGCAGGCGGCACTGGAACAATTTCAGGTGCTGCGCTACTCTCCAATTCAAGAGAAGGTTCAATAACCTCGTCTAGCTCTACTTTCCTCCCACTCACTTCTTTCGAGAGAAACTCCTTCTCAAGAAAGGAACCGTTCTTTGCGACAAACACTTTGCCTTCGGTTCTGTGATAGAAGGTATACCCAATAGTTTCCTTAGGGTATCCTATGAAGACGCATTTCTCCGCTTTGGGTTCGAGCTTGTCCGGCATCAACTTCTTGACGTAAGATTCGCATCCCCAAACTTTAAGAAACGACAACTTAGGTTTAGCACCAAACCACAGTTCATACGGTGTCGTCTCAACGGATTTAGATGGAGCCCTATTTAAAGTGAATGCAGCGGTTTCTAATGCATAACCCCAAAATGATAACGGCAAATCAGTAAGAGACATCATCGATCGGACCATATCTAATAGGGTTCGGTTCCGGCGTTCAGACACACCATTGCGCTGTGGTGTTCCGGGTGGCGTGAGTTGTGAAACGATTCCACTTGCTTTAAGATGCCTGAGAAAATCATAACTCAAATATTCACCTCCACGATCGGATCGTAGAAACTTAATCTTTCTGTTACGATGGTTCTCCACTTCATTCTGAAATTCTTTGAACTTTTCAAACGTTTCAGATTTATGTTTCATTAAATAGATATACCCATATCTACTTAAGTCATCGGTAAAAGTGAGAAAATAGCGATATCCACCGCGCGTCGAAACACTCATCGGTCCGCATACATTGGTATGTATGATTTCCAACAAGTCCGTTGCTCGCTCCATCATACCGGAGAACGGGGTTTTGATCATCTTGCCCATGAGGCATGGTTCGCATGTGTCAAATGATTCAAAATCAAGAGACTCCAAAAGTCCATCAGAATGGAGTTTCTTCATGCGCTTTACACCAATATGACCTAGACGACAGTGCCACAAATAAGTAGTATTATCACTATCTACTTTGCATCTCTTAGCCTCAATGTTATGGATGTGTGTTTCATCCCTTTCGAGATTTAGAAGAAATAAACCATTCACAAGAGGTGCATGACCATAAAAGATGTTACTCATATAAATAGAACAACCATTATTCTCCGATTTAAATGATAACCGTCTTGCAATAAACACGATCCAGAAATGATGTTCATGCTCAACGCAGGCACATAATAACATTTATTAAGGTTTAAAACTAATCCCGAAGGTAAAACTAAGGAGAGCGTGCCGACGGCCATCACATCAACTCTTGATCCGTTGCCAACGCGCATCGTCACCTCATCCCTCGCAAGCCGCCGTATATTCCGTAGCTCCTGTTTCGAGTTACAAATATCAGCAACTGAACCGGTATCAAATACCCAGGCACTACAACGAGGGCTAGTAAGGAAAACATCAATAACATGTATATCAAGTATACCTTTGATGGTGCCAGCCTTCTTGTCCGCTAAGTACTTCGGACAGTTGCGCTTCCAGTGACCCTTGTCCTTGCAATAGAAGCACTTAGTGTCCGGCTTGGGACCAGACCTGAGCTTCTTCTCAGCAGGGGCATTGCACTTGCCGCCGCCCTTATTGAAGGGCTTCTTTGCTCCCTTACCTTTCTTAAAGGTGGGCTTGTTGACCATCAACACATGATTATCCTTTTTGATGTCCACTTCCGCGGCCTTCAGCTTTGCGAAGAGCTCGGTGATCGTATCAGTGGAACCAATCTGATTGTGAGTCACTACAAAACTTTTGTAGCTGGGAGGGAGTGATTGCAGAACCCTGTCAATCTTGAGCTCCTCTGGAATCGTGCATTCCAGTTGCTCAAGGCGTTGAGTGTAGCCCGTCATCTTAATGGCGTGCTCACTAACGGAACTCCCTTCCACCATCTTGCAGTTAAAGAACTTCTCAGAGATCTCATATCTCTCAGAACGGGCCTGAGTCTAAAACATGGTTTTCAGCTCTTCGAGAATCTCAAAGGGCCCGGGATAGTCTTCAAAACGATTTTGAAGTTCCGGTTCCATAGCAAACAACATGGTGCTCTTAATCACACCATAATCATCTTTGGGCGACTGATAGACAGTTTTCTCATCAGCCGGCGCAGTTGCAGCAGGGGGGTCACCTAACGCTTTCCCAAGGACATAGTCCTTTTGACCGCCAGAGAGAATGATTCTTAGATTGCGGAACCAATTGGTGAAGTTAGATCCATTGTTTCTAAGCTTTTCCTTCTCAGCAAAAACGTTGAAGTTGAAGTTGGACTTGGCCATGTGATCTACAGTATTTGTAAGTACAATTTAGACTATGTTCATGATAAATAGTTCAACTTAATCAAATTACTAGATGAACTCCCACTAAATTCAACATCCCTGAAGTTGTTTAGTGAACACGATCCAAATTCACCACACCTAATCCGATCATCACGAGAAGAGATGTGGTTTCAATGGTGGACAACGAAGTGTCGATCATATCATTCATATGACTCATGCTTAACCTTTCGGTTCATGTGTTCCGAGGCCATGTCTGTACATGCTAGGCTCGTCAAGTTAGACCCAAGTATTTCTGCGTGTGCAAAACTGGCTTGCACCCGTTGTATGTGATCGTAGAGTCTATAGCACCCGATCATCACGTGATGCTTGGACACGACAAACTTTCGCAACGGTGCATACTCGGGGAGAACACAGTTTTTATCTTGATCTTTAAGTGAGGAATCATCTTATAATGCTACCGTCGCGATCTAAGCATAATAAGATACATAAAAGGATAAACATCACATGCATATAACTTTAAAGTGACATGGTATAGCCAATCTTCGCGCAATGATCTCCATCTTGTGCGCTCCGGCATGATCTCCATCACTCCACCATGATTGCCTCCACCACGAATAGCAACTACAACTATTGCTAACTACTTAGCGATAAAGTGAAACTATTACATGGCGCATAAGAAGTTCACACACAGGTCATACACAATTATAAAGACAACCATATGGCTCCTGCTGGTTGTGTACTCATCGACATGTAAGTCGTGAAACATTACAAAACATGATCATCGCATACATTATACACATCACATCTTGGGCCATACCATTTCACAGAAAACACTCCCTGCAAAAACAAGTTAGACGCCTCTACTTTGTTGTTGCATGTTTTACGTGGCTTATGGGAGTAGATGCTAAGAACGATTCTTACCTACGGAAAGCCACAACGGTGATATTATGGTTGCCAAACTCCGGTGTTAATCCCATGACAACTATAGTGAGAGAAACAGGCATCCACCAGCCGCATGTGTGGAACAAGCCACACGTCAAGTGCGGAGCCGGTCTCGCGAACGACGTCACGTAAGGTTGGCCTGGACCGCTTCAATCTCACTATCCCGCGTCATAAGAAGAACACAAACAAGAGGCTTGCAACATAAAACATCAACGCCCGCAACAACCATGTTGCGTTCTACTCATGAAACACATCTACGCATAGATCTAGCTCTGATACCACTGAAGGGTTTCGCGGCATAGTAAATCAAAATTTTCTACGGATGCGAACAGAGGGAAGCCAAGATCTAATCTAGGAGATGCAAACAACGATAGAGATTGGATTAGATCTTCATACCCTTGAAGATTCGCACAGCGGAACGTTCGTCGGAACGTGGGTGATGTAGTCGTACTCGCTTCTCCTCCTCGCGATCCGATCCGATCTAGCACCACAAGTGGCGGTGCCTCCGTGAGATGCACACGTGCAGCACCTCGACGTCTCCTCCTTCCTTGGTCCAGCAAGTATGGTGGAGAGATGGGTTGGATCTACAACGCGACAGTGCAGTGCAATTGGTGGAGAATTTCTGCAGCAGGGCTTCGCCTACAAGCAGTCGGGAGGGAGAGAGGAGGGCAGCAGGGCGGCTAGGGTTGGAGGGGAAGGTGTGGGGGGTTGGTGCGCCCCCACCCCTCTTTATATAGAGGGGGGGGCGCAGCCCTAGCCCCTCCCCCAAGCCCAAACCGGCGGCCCCAAAGGATAAGGAGTGGGGGGCAAGGAAACCCCCCCTTCTAGAAGGTCTATCTCGAGTTTAAACCTCTCTAGGCCGGCTGGGCCCTATGGGGCCTTGTGCCCCTGGCCCAATGCGGCCAGGGCACTCCCTCATAGGCCCATGCCCCCTCCCGGAAGGTGGGGCCACGTTGGTCCCCTTCCGGAAGGTTCAAGAAGCTTCCGGTACAATACCGATTAACCCGGAACAATTCCGAACTCCAAAAACTGCACTGCCTTATATGAATCTTATTCTCCGGACCACTCCGGAACCTCTCGTGATGTCCCGGATCCCATCCGAGACTCCGAACAAAAACTCATAAACCAATTATCCAATCTATCCTAGCGTCGAGACACGTTAAGTGTGTGACCCTGCGGGTTCGAGAATATGCAGACATGATCTTCTATCAATAATCAACAGCGGGGTCTAGAAACCCATATTGACTCCCACACATTCATCGATGATCATATCGGATGAACCACGATGCCAGGATTCAATCAATCCCATATATATTACCTTCGTCTCGCGATATTTTACTTGCCCGAGATTCGATCGTCGGTACCGTCATACCTAGTTCAATCTCGTTCACAGCAAGTACTTTACTCGTTCCGTAATCCGATATCACTTTGTGATTAACTCCTTAACCACATGCTTGCAAGCGGTGTTGATATCGATTACCGAGTGGGCCCGAAGTATATCTCTCCGACTTGGGAGGGAAAAATCCCATCTCGATACATACAACCCAATAGATACTTTCCGATCACCTGAGAGACACCTTTATGATCACCCTCTCATAGGATGACGTTTGATGACCTCAAATCTTTCTTCCGATACCAGGGAGTTGTATTATCTCATAGTCTAAGGAATACAATATTTGACATAAGAAAAAGCTTCGCAAAGACGAACACGATGACACGATCTAATTGCTTCGCTTAGTTTGGGTCTGTCCATCATATCATTCTCCCAATGATGTGATCTCATTATCAATTGACAACTCATGTCTATGGTTAGGAAACCTTAACCATCATTGATCAATGAGCTAGTCCATAGAGGCGTACTAGGGACACGGTGTTGTTCACAAACCACACAAGTATTAAAGTTTCCGCTTAATACAATTCTAGCATGGAATATAAACATTATCATGAACAAGAATTATAATAATAACAACTTTATTATTGCCTCTAGGGCATAATTCCAACACACTCATGCTCCAATGAGTTGGCATTGTATAAATTTGGTCTTTTGGTGAGATATTTAGTTCCTTGGGATTAAAACATATCGATACTATTGTCATACAATATATATTTAGTGTTAGCCCGTTGCGAAACACACCTTAGTTTGATAACAAACTACTTGAGACAAATGCTCTCCTTTACTGCTACTATAGCAGTCATATACTTAGCCTTTTGTTTTAGTATCCGTCACAAATGTCTTAACTTTGGAATTCATCCAAATCCTTCATGGAAACTTCTTTCTATTTTATTGTGTCACACATAGTTTAAATTGAGATAAACTTAATTTGTATCTTTTGACAAAAACTAATATCATTTTTCAATGAACTATTTGTCTCTTATACAAATAGAATATATTCTTAATTCTTCCAAAAGATTATAAGAATATCCTTACTATCGTCCAATGATCATTTTATGATTCATTCTGGTATGTGCTCATAACACTTAGAGCATAGGACTTATCTGTATGTATACATATCATGGTATAATTGATCAAAACATTCTTGTGATTTCACTCATCAAGTGGCAAAGCACTTGAATCTTGTTTCACTTATGAAGTGTCAATACACTTGAATCTTGATTCAATTCATTTCCATGCGACAAGATCCTTTTCTCGTTGTTTCTATATTTAACCCCTTCAATATCTCATATATTTACGTTTGGCATAACCATATTAGCGTCACAATCTATCCATGTAGACATTCATGCTAAATATTCGGGTTTTGCCTAAGTCTTTCATCGAAATGAAATTCTTAACCTTTGTCAATAAAAGATACATCATTTTCAATCAACAAGATGTCCTCCACATAATATGTTAAAAATATGTCTGAGCGCTCCCACTTAATTTCTTGCAAATGCAAGCATCTTCATCGTCTCCTGATGAAAAAACTCCTTTAACAGTTTCATCATGGTGAAGATTCTAACTCCGCGATGCTTACTTCAACCATCGAAGTTTGCATGCCCTTTTAGCATCCTTTGAATTTAACAAAACCCTTTGGACCGTGTCGTGTACATGTCCTAGGTAACCATTCTATTAGAAGAACTTTTTTTTGTTTATTCAACTACCATATACCAAATTATATGTAGTGGTTGCTACATTAATCCGTCTAGACTAAATATCGCTATGAAAGATCAAATCTTGTCATAGAAAACTCCTTGAACATTGTCGTAAAATACTTTACGACATGTCGACTATTTCATAGATGTGAAACATCCATGTCTGTTTCTTTATAGATCCAAATACGACCGATAGGTTTTAACACCTTTCCGGAGGGTCTTCCAAGTTTAAAAAACTTGATTTCTCATATATGGAATTATCAAGGATTTTATGGCTTAAAGCCATTTGACAGAGTTGGGGCCCATCATCGCTTCTTTGCATATAGTCGGTTCATCATTGTCGAACAACAATGATTTACTCTCAAATCTCAGCATTTGATTGTTTATCCGACCTACTTGGTTCAATAGGAACTTATACCTCCGTGACCACAACCTTTGAGGCACATGAGCCATGAGCATTGTGGCTGCCTCCAGAATGTTTTCCGGCGCTGCGCAACTCAATAAATATAGCTAAGGTTCATTAACCTTATCAAAGTTCTATTGTCCTCCCACTTAACTTTTGCAAAAAAAATTCCTTTTTCAAGAAACTTCATGTTTCAAGCGACAAACCCTTTTGTCCTTGGTGTTATGGAGGAATACCCAATGGTTATTCGAAAAAATCTACAAAGACATGCTCATATGACTTTGGTTGTAAACATCTTACGTATGCTTAGCATACCAAAATTTAAGAAAGGATAACTTGGGTTTTACCCTAAACCATTACTTATATGGTATCATTTCAATGGATCAGGATGGAGCTCTTTTTAGTGTAAAAGCGATAGTCTCTAAAGCTTTAATCTTTTAAAACATAATGGCAGTTTTATAAATAACACCTTTGATCCAACCATGTCAAACAAGGTTTCATTACAAATCTCAAACACTCCATATTCCTATGGTGTTTCGGGAGATGCAAATCTAGGTGTTTTACTAAACTTGCAACTCAAATAAATCCCTTTATGATAAAATCATAAATTATTTATTTTCTTGTTACAATGATTTTCCACTTCATCTTGAAAGTCTTTGAACGTTTTCAAATATTTCATACTTCTTTCTCATTAAGTGAATATTCACTCAAATTTACGGAGAAAGCATATGAAGTTAAAGTCCATCACTTACGATTATACATAATGGACTACATACATCGATATGTATAAATTCCAATATTTTAGTCGATCGTTCTTCTTTGGCCTTTGAACGAAGTTTTAATTATCCTGAGGAAAGTCTCACAAGCGTCATTTGATCAAATAAAAGACTCCAAAAATCCATGAATATGGAGATTCTTCATGTTTTCTTTCTAATATAATTTAAACGGTGATGTCACTTCGTAAGTGATCTTTCAATCATTTGTCTTGCGACATTTTAGCATTAGTTTTTATGGATGTGATTTTCCCAACTAGATTTTTAAATCATCCATATTATATGAAATACGGTAATTATTTGAACAATCTTTGTTCTCATAATACCTGATTTAAATAACGATTATTAAAACAAATCTTGAAGGCATACTTTCATGTCAACGAGAAATACAGACAACGGCTTGTTTGTTTTCGATGAACATCACCACATATTATCTTGCGAGTTACTTAGGCCATTGTGGTTCATGAATTGCGTCGTTCTGTATGAAATTTCATACCAAGCCATTCGATATTCAATACCCAAGAACCACATTGTTTAACAAGCAAAGAATACAACCATAACATGTATATCATCTATATACCTAAACTGAATATTTCCAATCTTTTCTTGACTGCTAAATATATTTTATAGATTCTCTTTCAGCATTTTCTTTTTTAAAAAGAATCTATCAACATCAAAAGTGGGGCCATATACATGACACATAGTCCAAAGCATGTATATTCAAATACTAATACGTTTGGACTTGCACTTTGAAGTAGATCACCATCATCAAATGATCGACATTCTTCCAAAATCCATTCTTTAGTAATCTTTTAGTGTAGTAAACACTTTACATACATCTTCTATTCATCCTTATCATAACGACTTTCATGATCAAGCTAATGTAGCTTATAAAGTTGAATCATGAGTATAATTTTACTTTCCAAAACCCTTTTGGATGATTAGGATGTCTAGCATCTCCAACCTTTGCAAATTCGCATCCAATATGAGATCATATATTATACTCTATCATATTGTAACCAAAACATTATTTCAGATATCATTATATCTACCACACATGATGGTTTCTGAAACAATTCTTCCAGCTCCTAGATAATCTTGATATTTAAATCAAGAATCATGGAGGCAAACATGATACTTTAGATACTAACACTGGAATTGTCACTCTTGATTTAATACTAATTATTAAACTTCACGGAGTAAACAGAGTTTGCTGAAAGTTTGCAATAGGACTTTAAACTTTAGATTGACACTCAACACAATACGATACAAGTTCGTAAAATAAATATCTAGAATTCTATAGTTCTATTATCTCAATTACAACTAATCATAAGGTGGTGAACGATTGCCAATGACAACAACAAATTATGCAAGTTCGCTTTGATTTAATTTATGATAAATTAAGTTCTTCTAATCCAAATTAGAAATGAACTCCCACTCAAAAATGACATCCCTCGTGCCTTTTTGGCGATTACATGAACCAAATCCACTACACCAAGTCTGATCATCACGTGAGTCAGTGTAGCTTCAAAGGCGAGCATCAAAATGGGCATCATATCTTCCATATGACTCATGCTTAACCTTTCGTTCTGTGTTCCGAGGCCATGTCTGTACATGCTAGGCTCGCCAAGTAAGAATCTTAGTATTCACGTGTGTAAATTGTCTTACACCCGAAATATGATCGTGGATCCAAGAACACTTGATCATCACATGATGTCTTGGAACGATGAAACATAATCGGTGCATAATTAAGGGAGAACACATTTTTATCTTGATATCTAAATGAGGGATCATCTTATTATGCTAATAAAATGCCAAACAAGCAATATAAGATGCAACAAACATCACATGTTAATAAGTGGAATGATATGGTTCTTGCACTTGATCTCCATCATGTGCATCGTGGTATGATCCTCATCATAACTTTATGTGTAAGGCCAAGGTCTATGGAACTTACACGTTATGTGTGTCGTAAGAGTATCGACTTATACTTCTACTTACAACATCACCATATCATGACACTTGCCCAACAACAATCTAAACTAGATGCTTCTAATTTATCCATTGCAAGTTTTATGTGGCTTAGGGCTTTCGAAGATAGAACCGTTCTTACCTACGAACATGAACCACAACAAGGATAACCAAATTGTTGACAACTCATTGGAAATTAGATATTGACTATAGTAGGAGAGACAGACACCCACTAGCCACTTATGCAAAACTAGTTGCATGTCAAGCGTGGAAGAGGTCTCATGTGCGATGACATGTAAAGTTTGTCCGGGCCGCTTCATCCCACTATGCCACCAATATCCAAAGTATAACTAAGAAGCAATAACATGATCATCATCGCCCACATACTCATATGTGTACTACCCATGCAAAGCATCTACGCATAGATCCTTCTCTGATACCACTGTAGGGTTCACAGCATAAAAAACAAAAAAATCCTATGATGGGAACAACTAAGTACCAAGATCTATCTACTAGATACAAGCAATGGGTGGATATACATCCATAGAATACATACCCTCGAAGACCGAATAGAGTTAACGAGGTTGTACTCATGGATGATGTAGTCGAACGCTTGCCGATCTCAAGATCGTGATGAAGTCCATATGGTCGAGCCGGTCCAGCACCATCAGGTCCAGCACCGCAAAGCAGTGGTGCATCCATGATCGCACACACGTCCGGGTACCCCGACAATCTCCGTGCCCTCGCTCTAGCGAAGCAGCGGAAGCAACAAATCTTTCAATAAAAAGCCACCGGGAACATGTATCTCGTTGATCCGAGACCATGGGAAAATTTTAAAGTAGGGAGAGAGATCCTTCGCGAGGAGGTGTGAGTAAGAAGTGAGAGGAGGGGGTCCTTTTATAGGGGATGGGGCAGCCCAAGGGGGCATGGCCGCTGGCCATGGAGGGTGCCCCCACCTCTCCCTCATTCATGTGGTGGAAGCTCCACTCATATAAACACAACTCCACTCACAATTCCACTCACATGCATTAATTTCCCACCAAAATCAATGCAATCTCTCATTTAATAAAACTCTTTTATTTATTGTATTCAGAATTTTGTTAATTACTTTAATTAACAAACATTCACATAAAATCCCTTGATAGTATTTAATTTCACATGCAGAACCAGTTTCAGCAATTTCAACCGAAACGATTCTGGTATCTAGTGAAATAAATTCCCGCGCTTTCTTTTTCTTTCTCTGGCATATCATTTTCTCCGAATGGTGTCGGTGTCCCTTAAGTGTGTCACCCTACGGTTCGCAAATAATGTAGACATGATTGAGACCCCTCTCCGATCAATAATCAGCAGCGGGACCTGGGGATCCGTACTGACTCCCACACATTGATCGTGTGAACCTTATACGCATGTAACTCAATCCCTTTGTCTCGCGATATATTACATGTGCAAGATTCGATCATCGGTATCTCCATACCTAGTTTGAACTCGTTACCGACATATACTCTTTTCTTGTTCCAGTGATATAGCATTCTAGTGATAAAATCACTTGCTTGCAAGCTAACTAATGTGATATCACCGAGAGGGCCCAGAGTATATCTATCCATCATCGGGATGGACAAATTCCACTCTTGATCCATGAGCCTCAACATAACACCTTCATAGCACTGAACCCATCTTTATAATCACCCTATTACGGTGTGACGTTTGATGTTATCAAGATACTCTTCCGGTGTTAGTGATTGACATGATCTCATGGCCTAAGGACTAAGATTACTTCGTATGATGTTATAGAAATATAAAAACAATGACATTGATCGTAATGCTATACTTCGGATGAATGTTCATCACATCATTCCAACAATGTTATGACCTCGTTATTAACAATATCCAATATCCATGATCAGGAAACCTATGATCATCTTGTTAATAAACGAGCTAGTAGAGAGGCATAACTAGGAACTTTCTATTTGTTTATTAAACTCATATTATTAAAGTTTTCATATTAATATAATTATAGCATGCAAAATAATCATTTATCATAAATACGGAATACAATGATAACCACTTTATTATTGCCTCTCGGGCATATTCCCTTCAGTCCTTCTACAACAACTTCGGCATGTAGAAGCGGCGACGGCATCGGCGAAGGCGATGGTGGCGGACTTTTTAATGTTTTTAGTTTATTATATAGTACTTTAGTTTAAATTCGATGAAATCCGCCTATATTCGCCCAACTTTAATGAAATCCGCATGAATTTGCCAAAGTCGTCTAAAATTTAGCCGAACGCGGGAACTCGGCCGGGAAACGCAAGTGGGAAACTCGGCATTCCCAGGCCAAACATGTCCAAGATTCATATTCAAATATCTTATCGATCTCCCCAAAGTCTAAGAAAAGAGATAATGTATCACACTTATCTGTCTTCTTTGCACTCTAGGGCTACGAGATGAGGTATTTGCATGTTCTTTGGTCTCGGACTTTAGGATCACTCTAAAATTTGATTTCAGGTTTAATATCTAAATCATTATCTAACACATCTATCTAGAATTTGAGCCCAGATTAATTTTTCTAAAGCATATCTAACATATCTACCTATAATTTGAGCCCAAATTAATTTCTCTAAAGCATATCTAACATATCTATCTACAATTTGAGCTGAATTTTAATATCTCCAAAGTATATATAACATATCTATCAAGAATATGAGCCTAATTTTAATATGTAAGCACTATCTAAAACACTATCTATCTAGAATTTCAAAATTGCTATTAAAAAGGGTAGGAGCGGTGGGTGGCTCACCGAGGACAGAGACGGTGCAGTTGCACCGGTCGGTCGCATGAGGACGAGGAGGCAGATGCCGGTACTAATGGATCAGGAATGGGGCGTCGGATGTCGGGATCGGTGAATTGGCAGCGGGGCGTCACATGCCGAGACCGGTGAATCGGGGACGGGGCGTCGGATGCAGGGCGCACTGGCGCGAATGCGCGCGGTCTAACGTGGCTCAATGGTAGAGCTTCATTGGGAGACCCCAAGAGGATGGTATGATGAGAACGACAACAAGTTTTCCCTTAGTTGTAAAACCAAGGTTACCGAACCAGTAGGATCAAGGAAACAACTCCAAGGTGTTGCCAACAACTTGGAATCCTGCACAACACAAACTCAAGACTTTGCCCCAACTTACAGTGAGGTTGTCAATCTCACTGGTTTGCTGAAAACAAAGAATCAAAAATACAGTATGGAAGGTAATGGTTGCTTGCAGAAAGTAAACGGTAACAGTAGATGATGTAACAATGGTAAATATTGGACCAGGGTCCACAGTTCACTAGAGGTATTCTCCTTAAGATAAATAACATAACATGCTAGGTAAACATATTACAGCAGGGAAATTAACAAGAACTGAGCAAGGCATAACAATGCAAATACTAGACATTCATGATTCCTATGAGATTTGATTGGGCATTACAACAATATATATAGACCGCCATCCAACTGCATCTATGACTAGTAATCCACCTTCAGGTTAATATCTGACCCCCCTCCAGTATTAAGTTGCAAGCAACGGATAACTGCATTAAGCAATGTGTGTAAAGTAAACAATACAATTGTTCCATGAACAAGAGATTATTATTTTCTCCCTAGTGGCAACAAAACATCTATAACATTAGAGATTTCTGTCACTTCTATAGATTCAATAGAGGCATGAACCCACTATCGAGCATAAATACTCCCTCTTGGAGTCACTAGCAGCTACTTGGCCAAGATAGCTACTATAAACGGAGAGCATGCAAGATCACAAACAACACAGACATGATAGAATCAATAATCATAAGACATGATAGAATCAATAATCAATCTGACATAGTATCTCAGTATCCATCGGATCCCCGCAAACACAACATATATGATTACAAATAGATGATCTTGATCATGAACGGAGCTCACACGATCTAAACATGATATCACAAAGGAGGAGAAACAACCATCTAGCTATATGGACCCATAGTCCAAGGGTGAACTACTCACGCATCATACCGGAGGCTGGCATGGTAATGAAGGCCTCCGGGATGATCTCTCCCCTCTGGGAGGGTGCCGGGAAGAGATTCAGACCCTCCCTCGATCTAGGGACGATGGTGGTGGCGGATACGGACTGTTTCGTGGAGATCTGATTGGGTACTTAGGGTTTTGGCATCGGGGGCTTATATAGGCGAAGAGGCGAGGAAGGGAGGCGCCCGAGGCGGCCACACCTGGTGGCGGCGTGCCCTAGGGGGGACTCGCGCCACCCTAGGGTATGGCGGCCTCGTGGCCCTCCTTCGGTCGCCCTTTGGTCTCTGTGTTCTCGTCGGTGAAATATTAACTTTGGCTTTTGTCCCGTCCAATTCCGAGAATATTTCCTTACTAGCTTTTCTGAAACCAAAAACACCAGAAAATAGGCAACTAGCACTGCAACATTTTGTTAATAGATTAGTCCCAAAAAATGTATAAACATGCCTCAAAGTGTAGACAAAGCATAACAAAGTTCATACTAAACAAGCATGGAACATCAAAAATTATAGATACGTTTATGACGTATCACGGTCGCGGGTAGTGAGAGGAGAGGGATAGAGTCAAATGCAGGGCGGTGGATACAGACGTGCCTAGCTAGAGGGGTTGGTGGAGAGATGTGTGTGTGACCGATAGGCACGCAACGGGGATTGGATATTAGGGCGCGGGGGAACTTTAGCCATGGTGTTCATTCTATTCGAATGCCAGTGGTACAGAATTGAGGTTCACTCTATTCGAGCGCCACCCCTACGTTTGCCCCGGCTGCACCTGCGGGACCCATTTCCAGGTGGTGTTTGCATTTTCTCATACGCTACCACTAGAGTTTGCTGGTGGCGTTTGAATGTGTCGCAATTATTTGAACTCCATTAGTATTTTACCAGGAAGTGGTGGCGTGTATTATTTTATACAAGCCACTAGCAAAATAACCGCTATAAAGGTTTTACTTGCTGGTGAATTGCCTAGTAAGCTAGACTAGAGAACCAGTAAGTCAAAAGCTAAAGACTAAGCAAAGCGAAACCACAAAAGAAGAACCAGATGACCAACACCTAATTCATAACATCTAATGTCCATGATTAGGAAAACACAATCATCTATTAATCAATAAGATAGTTCAACAAGAGGTTTACTAGAGACTCTTTTATGTTTACAAAACACACAAGTATTAATATTTTCGGTTAATACAATTATAGCATGGGTTGTAACATTTATTATAAACACAAAGATATAATAATAGCCATTTTATTATTGGCTCTTGGGCATATCTACAACAAATATTGTGCACTTGATTCAACCAGCACAATTTTGTCTCAACTATGCTATATGAATCGTGAAATTATCTGAAAGGGTATTTTACCCTATGCTATTTTTGGTTGACAATGACACCATGGTTAGAGTGGACTAATGCTATTTCTAGTGTCTTACACAGGTTCTAGTCCGATGCTGTGATGAAAGGTTATCGGAGACCCCCCATTTTGATAACGAAGCTTCGCACCGGAGTTTTCTCTTTTTATGTAATTTGAGTCTGGTTAGGAGCTCCGCACTATTAAGAGGGGTTCTCTCGATGAGATTGTTGGGGATGATCACCTAAGCCATATACACATCCCTTTCTCCTACCTAATCCATCACCAAAGAGAGAAGAGAAGAAATCCTATCCACCAAAGCCTTTTCTGTAGATCCGGTTTTTAGACCGGTTGGACCGGCTCCCAGACCGGACCGTCCGGTGTCAGGATCGGAAATCTGGACTCAAACCGGGTTTTCCAATTTACTCACTCCGAATCTATCCGAGTCTGGGTACTAAGAGCAGATTCGGTTTCAGTCCGGTTTTCCGGGCTGAGGACCGGACTGTCCGGTGTGTGAACCGGTCCAACCGAACTTAAAACCGGACCTTGCATTTTTGGCTCAAAACGGCTAGTTTTTCTCCTTGAGTATAAATATCCCTTCTTCCAGCTTGAGTAGGTTAGGCATTCAGTTTATATCATTCCTTGAAGCTCTCTCTCTCTCCCCATTGTTGAAACACAAAAGCTTGAGGATCTCCCATTCTACCCAACCAAATCCAAATCCCTTTGGTAGAAAGGAAGAGGAGGTCCCGATCTACGTTTCCACCAAGCCGAAGTTTATTCCCCCTTGAGTTCATCGAGTTAGCTTGTTACTCTTGGGTTTGTGGGAAACCCTAGGCGGCTAGGGTCGCCCGGAGGCATTCGGCTTGTGATTTGCTCCGTGGAAAGTTTGTGAGGGTTTGGAGACTACCTTAAAGTCTACCACGAGTAAGTGAGCTATTCCTTCGTGGGATAGGCTCGGAGAAGAAGGTGAGCCTTCGTGGCGCGTGAGGAATCCTTCGTGGAACCTCACACCTCTCCAACATGATGTAGCCCCCTTCCCAAAGGTGGTGAACACGGGAATACATCTTTGTCTCCGCGTGCTTCGGTTATTCCTTAACCGATCTCTTACTTGTGTTGCTTATCTTGTGATAGCCTTCGAGCTTGAAGTATCTTGTACATCATCTAGGTTGCCTCACCTAGTTTGCATTTAGGCTCACTTATATTCCGCAAAGCCTAAAACTTGAAAAAGATTATAAAGAATTTTGTAGAAACCTATTCACCCCCCTCTAGGTTAACCATCTTACACTTTCAATTGGTATCAGAGCCAAGGGCTCTTTTAAGGGCTTTACCGCCTAAGAGGAAAGATGGTTTTCTCCGATGATGAGGAGGAAAAAACTTATTTGGTCAAGGATCTTCGTGAAATCTTAGCCAAGGGTTCCCTTGAAAAGGCCAAGGCGGATTCCGATCTCCTTCTTCGAATGAGTTACCTAGAAGGATAACTTAAGGCCATTGGCGATGGGGCTTTTCTTGGTAATCCATTGGTAGTACCTCAAGGGAGACCAATGGACGTCGAGAAGGATAAGGATGCCGAGTCCGCTCATGAGGGCGGCTCGTCAAAAACTTCCACGCCCCCTAATCAATTCCCTTATGTTTATCCTAAGCAAAAGAACATCATGCCTCATATTAATGGTTCGGGCCCTGCACCTCATTATGATGGAACTCATTTCTCTCATTGGAAAGCTTCTATGGAATCTCATCTTCGCAGCTGCAGCGTTGAGCTTTGGGAGATTGTATGCACCGGCTTCCACCCTCATGATCCCTACAACCTCACCCCAGGAGAGTACTACGACCGTCAACTAAATGCAATGGCTTGTGACAAGATAAGGAGTGCCATTCATCGCACTCTCCATGATAAATTCAGCGACATCCCCACCGCAAAGGATCTTTGGGATAGGATTGTTATTCTCCAAGAGGGAACCTCTCTTATCCAAAAGTCCAAGTATGAAGCTGCCAAGTCTGAGATGAACATGTTCATGAACCATGATGGTGAAACTATCGCTGAAGCATACAAGAGACTCGTTGCCCTCCGCGTGAAGATTGGTGGCCTAGGGTGTGATAAGTATGATGATGGATTCAATTTGAATGATGAACTTATCAAGTCCAAGATTGTCTCCATGATCGCGGTCACCGACAAGAAGCTTGCCTTGAACTTGCAACTCCTCGATAGAGCTAATCAATTCACTCCTGATGATCTAGTCTCTTATCTAGTTGCCACGGACAACTTGGCGGATGAAGGGCAAAAGATCAAGGAGATCAACCGTGCTATCGGGTCTTCCCACTCTCTAGCTTTGAAGGCCAAGCAAGTGCAACAAGATGTTGCTAGTGATGAAGATAGCGATGGTGATGGAGTTGATGATATGCTCTCTCAACTTGCTCTCTTCACCAAGAACATGAAGTTCCGAAGAAGGAGAAGCTCAATGGGATCAAGTGAGAAGAAGAGGACATGCTACAATTGTGATGAGGCAACCCATTTTGCCGACAAGTGTCCTTATGAGAAGAGGCTTGACAAGCCTAAATATGAATAAGGTGCCAAACCAAGATTGAAGCCCAACCCCATCAATGAAAGATACAAGAGGAACAATAGGCGTGATGGTAAGGGCTTCCGAGGCCAAGAATACATATCCGACAATGAGGAAGAGGATGAAGAGAAGGTGGTTGGAGTGGCCGGTTTGGCCTTTGCCAAACCCGGGTCTCTCTTCACCTATGACTACACCAAGGACTATACCGACGACTCTCCTAACCCCAAGGTCACTGCCACTTGCCTCATGGAAAGGAGCTCCAAGGACGAGTCCGACGTGGAGTGTGGGGATAAGGATAAAGTGGTGGGTGTGACCGGTTTGGCATATGTCGAATCCAGTTCACCTCTCACCTACGACTACTCCAAGGACTACATCGAGAGTTCTCCTATTCCCAAGATCACCGGTTCTTGTCTTATGGCAAGAAGCTCCAAGGTAATTGTCTCTCCTCCATCCCTATCTAGTGTCTTGGATGATCTTTAGAGTGACCATGATAGTGATAGTGATAATGATGAATTTGGAAAATAATATATAAAAGAAATGTATGCTATCATGAAGTCTCTTCCTCCCATTGCTCGTGCTAGAGTCAAGCAATTAATGGAACTTGTTAGCTCACGCGATGAGACCATTGATAGCTTGGAATCTCATATTGATGATGAGAAACTAAGATTCAATCTTCTTGAGCAAGAGCTTTGTGAGGAAAAGAATACCAACTATTTTCTTAAACTACAAATTGAAATCTTTGAAATTGATAAAGCAAAAGACATGGACACTATTGATAGGGCTAACTCATTGTCTCAAGAGCTCGATGCCTCAAAGAAAGAGCTTGAAGTTTCTCATGCTTCTCTTACCAAGGACCTTGAGCACCTTGAGAAGGCTAGTTTGCTTGTCAAGCGTGAGCTCATAAAACTTGGAGAGAACCATGATCAACTTCGGGTGTCCTATGAGAAAGCTCTTGGTACATTGAAGGATCCAATTATAGTTGAAAACAATCCTTGTACCTCTAACTCTACCTTTGATCAAGCTCACCTCATTGAGGAAAATAAGAAGTTGAAAGAGCAACTTGAGAAAGAGCGTCGTGCACCTACCTCCAAGGGAAAGATCCTAGATGAGATTTTATCCCGTCAAAAGACGAGAGTTTCCAAGGAAGGTGTCGGTTTTGATCCAAAGAACAACACGAGCAATGCCATTCCACCGAAGAAGATAACCTTTGTGAAGGAAGGTGACAAGGTGGTTGACCGGGTCAAAAAGAATGTGGTGAATGGGGGAGCCATGAGGGGCAATCCCAATCACAAGTATGCGGGAGAGTCTAATCCTTCCTATGTGCTATGTAAGGGCACTCAAGGAAATGTATATGCCAAATATGTTGGCCCTCGAAATGGTTATGCTTATAGGTGGTACTCAATTTGGGTACCTAAGGATCTTGTTGCTAATGCTAGGGGACCCATTACTCAATGGGTTCCTAAATCAAAGAATTGATTTTGTAGGGTTATGCCTCCGGTGGATCAAAATGGGTGTTTGATAGTGGATGCACCAATCACATGACCGGAGGTAGGAGTGGGCTTGACCAATTCATTCACGATGTCAACTCAACGTCAAGCATCACTTTTGGAGATACTCAAAAGGAAAGGTTCTTGGTTATGGTAAGTTGGTAATATCCAAGGTTTTGACTCTTGAGACCGTCCTACATGTTGAAAACCTTGGTTACAACTTGCTTTCTATTAAACATCTCGCGGATGCCGGCTATGACTCCTATTTCTCTAGAACTTTTGTGAAGGTATTTAGGGGTGATGATCTCATCTTGGTTCTCATTGGACACGTGGAAGACGACCTTTATGTGATCGACCTCTCGAAAGAGAGTCAATCTCTTCCTATATGTCTAATGGCCAAGGCTGACAAGAGATGGCTTTGGCATCGTCGCCTAGGCCATGTCAACATGAGAAATCTCAATCTCCTCCTAAAGGGTGAACATATTATTGGACTAACCGGTATCTCCTTTGAGAAAGATCGTGTGTGTAGTGCTTGCATTTCAGGGAAGCAAATTGGAAAGCATCATCCTTCCGTTACCAAGGTGGCCACGTCAAGACCCTTGGAATTGCTCCATCTGGATCTCTTCGGGCCTTCGACATATGACTCTCTTGGTGGAAGAAGATATGGTCTTGTCATTGTTGATGATTACTCAAGGTATATTTGGGTCTTTCTTCTCAAGACGAAGGATGAGACTTTCAAGGAATTCACGATCTTCACCAAGCAAGCTCAACGCACTCATGGAGTGGAGATCAAGACTATTAGAACCGACAACGGCACCGAGTTCAAGAATTACACCATGCAAGAATTTGTTGAAGATGAGGGGATCAAGCATGAATTCTCAGCTCCTTGTACCCCTCAACAAAATGGTGTTGTTGAAAGGAAGAACCTGTAGGGTTCACAACATAGAAAACAAAAATTTTCCTACGATGGGAACTATGTACCAAGATCTATCTACTAGATACAAACAACGGGCAGATGTATATCCGTAGAGAACATACCCTTGAAGACCGACAAAGCTTAACGAGTTCAACTCGTGGTTGATGTAGACGATCTCTTGCCGATCTCAAGATCGAGAGGAAGTCCTAGCGCCGCAAATCAGCAGCGCATCCGTGCTCGCACACACGTTCGAGGCACCGAGCAACCTCCGCCTCCTCGCTCCAGCGATGCAGCGGAAGCACAACTCTTTCTTGCCGAATAGCCACCGGGAACATGTATCTCGCTAGTCCGAGACCATGGGGAATAAATTCTAGAGGGGGAGAGAGATCCTTCACGAGGAGGTGTTAGAGACAAGTGAGGAGGGGGATCCTTTTATAGGAGGAGGGGGGGCACCCAAGGGGGTGGACGCCGGCCATGGGGGCTGCCCCCTCCCCTCCTTCATTCATGTGGGTGGACACTCCACTCACAAAATGTCCTTTAAATTCCCTCCACTCAAAAGTCCACTCAAATTCCCATTAATTTTCCACCAAATTTAATGCAAACTCTCATTAAATAAAACTCTTTTATTTTATTCAGAATTTTTTCAATTACTTTAATGACAAACATTCACAAATAACCCCTTGCTAGAATTCCATTTCACATGCATAACCACTTTATGCAATTTCACCCAAAAACCTGTTTCGGTATCTAGTGAAATAAATTCCTGCGCTTGTTTATTCTTTCGGCATGAAACATTTGCACCAATTGAATGTCAGTGTCTCTTAAGTGTGTCACCCTACGGTTCGTGAATAATGCGGACATGATCGAGACCCCTCTCGGATCAATAATCAGAAGCGGGATCTAGAGACCCATACTGACTCCCACACATTCAACGATGACTTTCTTGTGATCGTCGGAACCTTTTACGCTAGTATCTTAATCCCTTTGTTTCACGATATATTACATGTCCGAGATTCGATCATCGGTATCTCCATACCTAGTTTGATCTCGTTGCCGACATGCACTCTTTTCTCGTTCCCGTGATATAACACTCTAGTGATCAAATCACTTGCTTGCAAGCTAATCAATGTGATATCACCGAGAGGGCCCAGAGTATATCTATCCGTCATCGGGATGAACAAATTCCACTCTCGATCCATGAGCCTCAACATAACACTTTATTAGTTCTGAATCCATCTTTATAATCACCCTGTTATGGTGTGACGTTTGATGTTATCAAGAAACTCTTCCGGTGTTAGTGATTGACATGATCTCATGGTCTAAGGATTAGGATCACTTCGTAAGTTGTTATAGCAATATAAACTCAATGACTTTGATCGTAATGCTATACTTTGGATGAATGTTCATCACATCATTACACTAATGTTGTGATCCCGTTATTAACAACATCCAATGTCCATGATCAGGAAACCTTGATCATCTTGTTAATCAACGAGCTAGTTTATGAGAGAGGCATAACTAGGAACTTTCTGTTTGTTTATTAAACACACATGTATTAACGTTTCCGTATTAATAAAATTATAGCATGCAAAATAAACATCTATCATATACTTGGAATACACATAATAAACACTTTATTGTTGCCTCTCAGGGCATATTCCCTTCAGTCTGCCACTTGCACTAGAGACAATAATCTAGTTACATAGTGATAAATCTAACACCCATTGAGTTCTGGTGTTGATCATGTTTTGCTCTAGGGAGAGTTTTAGTCAACGAATCTGCTACATTGAGATCCGTATGTACTTTACAAATCTTTATATCTCCATCCTTGACATGCTCGCGGATGGAGTGAAACCGGCGCTTAATATGCTTGGAATGCTTGTGAGACCTTGGTTATTTGGCATTGGCAATGGCACCATTGTTGTCACAATAGATCACCATTGGGTCCAACGTGTTTGCAACCACTCCTAGTTCGGATATGAACTCCTTCATCCAAACTGCTTCCTGAGCCGCTTCTGAAGCAGCAACATATTCGGCCTCCGTTGTTGATCCCGCTACCACAGGTTGTTTGGAGCTCCTCCAACTAACCACTCCACCATTCATGAGAAAAACGTATCCGGATTGAGACTTAGAGTCATCCGGATCGGTGTCAAAGCTAGCGTCAATATAACACTTAGCGACGAGCTCTTCTTCACCTCCGTATACAAGAAACATATCCTTAGTTCTTCGTAAGTACTTAAGGATATTCTTGACCGCTATCCAGTGTTCCGAACCTGGATCCGATTGGTACCTACTAGTCAAACTAATAGCATGTGCCATATCCGGTCTTGTACATAGCATGGCGTACATTAAAGAGCCTATGGCTGAAGCATAGGGAACTTTGTCCATTATCTCTCTTTCTTCCGCCGAAGCCAGACTTTGAGTCTTACTCAATGTCTTGCCTTGCAACATAGGTAAGAACCCCTTCTTACTTCCGTCCATTTTAAACTTCTTTAAAATCTTATCAAGGTATGTACTTTGCGATAGCCCTATTAGGCGTCTAGATCTATCTCTATAGATCTTTATGCCTAATATGTATGACGCTTCACCTAGGTCCTTCATTGAAAATTTGCTGTTTAGATAACTTTTAACACTGTTTAAAAGATCGATATCATTTCCGATCAATAATATGTCATCCACATATAATATCAGAAATGCCACATTGCTCCCACTCACTTTCTTGTAAATACAAGCTTCTCCATAAGTTTGGACAAATCCAAACTCTTTGATCACCTCATCAAAGCGGAGATTCCAACTTCGTGATGCTTGCTTCAATCCATAGATGGATCGCTGAAGCTTGCACACCTTGTTAGCATCCTTAGGATCGACAAAAACCTTTGGTTGTATCATATACAACTCTTCTTCAATATTACCATTGAGAAACGCGGTTTTGACATCCATCTGCCATATCTCATAATCGAAATATGCAGCAATTGCTAACATAATCCTAACTGACTTTAGCATCGCTACGGGAGAGAATGTCTCATCGTAGTCAACTCCTTGAATTTGTCAAAACCCCTTTGCGACAAGTCGAGCTTTATAGACGGTCACATTACCATCAACATCAGTTTTCCTTTTGAAAATCCATTTGTTCTCCACGGCCTTTCGGTCATGAGGTAAGTCCACCAAGTTCCAAACTTGATTTTCATACATGGATTCCATCTCGGATTTCATGGCTTCTAACCATTTGTTGGAATCCGGGCTCATCATCGCTTCTTCATACGTCGCAGGGTCATCATTTTCATCAACCATGAAATTCATGACAGGATTTCCGTACAGCTCGGGAGCTGCACGCGTCCTGCTTGACCTGCGAGGTTCGGTAGTACTCTCTTTCGGAGTTTCATGATCATTATCATTAGTTACCTCTTCAACAGGTGGAGCCAACTCCAGAACAACTTCCGGCACTATGCTACTCGCCATACTTTGAAGAGATGGTTCAATAACCTCTTCGAGTTCTACCTTCCGACTACTCACACCTTTCGCAAGAAACTCTTTCTCTAGAAAGGATACATTCTTGGCAACAAAAACCTTGCCCTCGGATCTGTGATAGAAGGAATACCCAATAGTTTCCTTAGGGTATCCTATGAAGACGCATTTTTCCGCTTTGGGCTCGAGTTTATCCGGTTGAAGTTTCTTCACATAAACATCGCATCCCCAAACTTTAGGAAAAGACAGCTTAGGTTTGTTTCCAAACCACAATTCATACGGTGTCTTTTCAAAGGATTTAGATGGTGCCCGATTTAAAGTGAATGCAGCAGTTTCTAGTGCATAACCCCAAAATGACAACGGCAAGTCCGTTAGAGACATCATAGATCGAACCATATTTAATAAAGTACGATTACGACGTTCCGACACACCATTTATTTGTGGTGTTCTAGCAGGTGTGAGTTGTGAAACAATTCCACACTCTTTCATGTGAGTGCTAAACTCGTAACTTAGATACTCACCTCCACGGTCGGACCGTAGAAATTTGATCTTTCTATTACGATGATTTTCCACTTCATTCTGAAATTCCTTGAACTTTTCAAAGGTTTCAGACTTGTGTTTCATCAAGTAGATATAACCGTATCTACTCAAATCATCCGTGAAAGTAACAAAATAACGATATCCACCTCGCGTCGACACACTCATTGGACCACATACATCAGAATGTATGATTTCCAATAAATCTGTCGCCCGTTCCATTGAACCGGAAAACGGCGTTCTAGTCATCTTGCCCATAAGGCATGGCTCACATGTATCAAATGATTCATAATCAAGTGATTCCAAAAGTCCATCCGAATGGAGCTTCTTCATGCGTTTAACGCCAATATGACCTAGACGGCAGTGCCACATATATGCGGATATATCATCATTAAGTTTAATCTTCTTAGCATCAACATTATGAATATGTGTAACATTATCATCGAGATCTAAAAGAAATAAACCATTCATCATCGGTGCATGACCATAAAAGATTTCATTCATATAAATGGAACAACCATTGTTCTCGGATTTAAATGAATAACCACTTCGCATCAAACACGATCCAGATACAATGTTCATGCTTAGTGTAGGCACCAGATAACAATTATTCAAGTTTATAACTAATCCCGACGGCAAGTGGAGAGGCAGCGTTCCGTCGGCGATCACATCAATGCTTGATCCATTGCCGACACGCATCTTGACCTCACCCCTTGCTAGCGGTCGCTTGTTCCGCAGCCCCTGATTCGAGTTACAAATATTAGCAACTGAACCGGTATCAAATACCCAGGTGCTACTGCGAGCACTAGTCAAGTATACATCAATAACATGTATATCATATATACCTTTGTTTGCCTTGCCGGCCTTCTTGTCTGCCAGATACTTGGGGCAGTTGCGCTTCCAGTGGCCAGTCCCCTTACAATAGTAGCACTCAGTATCAGACTTAGGTCCAACTCGGGGTTTCTTTTTAGGCACGGCAACAGGCTTGCCGCCCTTACTCCCCTTCCGTTTTCCCTTCTTGTCTTTCTTGAAACCAGTGTTCCTATTGATCATCAACACTTGATGTTCCTTTTTGATCTCCACTTCTGCAGTTTTAAGCATTGACAGAAGCTCGGGGAGAGACTTCTTCATGCCTTGCATATTATAGTTCATCACGAAGCTCTTATAGCTAGGTGGCAGAGAATGCAGAACACGATGGTTGTCTAAGTCAATGGGAATCGATATTCCCAAAGACACAAGCTTATCGGCGTAACCCGACATCTTGAGTACATGCTCACTAACGGAGCTGTGCTCTTCCATCATGCAGCTAAAGAACTTTTCTGAAGCGTTGTAGCTCTCTACAGCAGCATGTGTGTCGAAAATCATTTTCAACTCACCCATTGTATCAAATGCATTGCCGTTTTCGAAACGCTTTCGAAGTTCCGGCTCTAACCCATACAATATGCCGCAATGAACTAAGTTGTGGTCCTCCTGACGAGTCTGATAGACATTCTTCTCCTCGTCAGGGGCATCCTCAAAAGGTGGGGGGCCTAGTGGCGCTTCTAGCACGTATTGCTTTTGTGCAGCAGAGAGGAGAATCATCAAATTCATGGCCCATTCGGTAAAGTTGCTACCGTTCGTTGCTAGTTTCTCTTTCTCCATGAACACATTGAAATTAAAAGCAGGTGGTGCCATCTACAACAGAATTTGTAAAGTTTTGTAACATCCCTAAAATCATGATTTCAAAGATTGCATATCATTCATTCATGCATATAGAATTGAGATCAATTTCAAACTCATTCCAGAAAAACAGAAGCCCATAGTGCTATCATTTTATGTGAGCAAACTTATATCAAATGGCCATCCCCATTTGAGAGTTTGAATGTTTTAAACCTAGATTGTTTGTATCCCTTGTTGAATGGATTGAGTGTGGAATTTGAACCAAGCCTTACAAATGTAAATGGTTTCAAAATCATTTTGCAAACATTTGCAAAACAAGTGCAAAGTCCCTGTTATTTTGTTTCTCCAAAAATGACCAAGCCTTTACAAAGTAACCACATGGTGTTATGCCTAGATTTGAGACTATTGCACACTACAAAAACCCCAGAATGATTTGAATTCAAAAGGAGTTTGAATTCATTTAAAAACCATTCCTGAAAAATCAAAACAGAAAAAGAAAAGGAATAAACAAAAGAAAAGGGCCAGGCGCTCCTATTCCAGCCCAGCAGCAGAACCGGCCCAACTAGCCCACCCGGCCACTCTCTCGCTCGCTCGCACGCGCAGATGCACCCACGCGGTCGCTGACACTCGAACCCCACCCCCTCTCCGTCTCACTCACTGACTGGTGGACCTCGCCAGCTCACCCTCGTCTTCCCCAAATCGCGCCCGACCCCGTCGCCGGCCGTTTCCTCCGCCCATCACTGCCGCGATTGATTCCTCGCTTAATTACCCTTGATTCCACGCTTAATCGCCGCTCCCCTCTCACCTACAAAACCCCCTCTGCACCGCGGTCATTTCCCCCCACTCTCCTCGCTCACTCCGCCACCAGGCTGCGCGCATTTGACTTCGAAACTCCGCAGTACCGACGACTCCGGTGACTAATTCCGGTGAGCCTCGACCGCCCCCTCTCTCTGGTTCAAGCTATCACGTCCAGCATGATCTTGTGCATCTGCTGACGCCTCTGGTTTTCTTGCTCATGACCCAGGTCGTCGTTTCCGTTCACGCCCGCAACCACCAGCGCCGCCGCACGACTCTGGCGACCAATCGCGGTAAGTCCCGAGAGCCCCTTGATCCCTCCTGCATACAAGGATGTTCGCCTTCGTCTTGTGCATCTCCTAATCCCTCTGGTTTGTACTAGGGCGACGCAAAACCTCAGCAACCAACTCGACAACAACCTCCCGACGCCGCGCACAACTCCGACGAGCTCCAGCAGCCCCTGCCGTGCGCCCCTTGCCCAGCCACCACCACGTTGAGCTTTGCCTCGACCTTGCGGATCTGGTAAGCACACCCTTTCCTCCCCGGGCGATCTAGAATGCTAGCGCCACCGCTGGCAGAGCACTCCGCCGCTCGCCGTCGCCGCGCGCCGCCAGAACCTGGTCGCTTGATCGAGAGCCCTTGGATCTAGATCCAACGCATAGGATTAGTCCACTTAGCGAACCGTTATGTTTCGATCCGTACCGTGCATCGCCACTTAGATCCTACGGCTCGCATGCGTGATCCGGTGCGAAGCGGTACGCGCCAATAGAATTAAGACGCGTGGCTAGGGTTTGTGTTTAAAACAGAATTCAAAACAGATTTAGATTCAAATTTGAATAGGCTATAACTTTTGATTCCCATGTTAGATTTTTGCAAATTTTATATCATTGGAATCAGGGAGACAAGCCCTTTCTGTTTATGCAATGTGTTTAGTGAAAAGTTTCTGTTAAAATGACTTTTTATGCAGAAACTTGTTTAAGGCTATTTTGAGTATAGGAATTGTTTAGGATTTTGTTTTAGGGCAAAATAAACTTGGATTGGCAAGATTTTTACTTGTTTATGGTTCAGTATTATGCACTTGCTTGGTGGAGTTTCAAAAATCATCACTTAGCATTCTTGCATGCATGCATACATATTTTTGTTTGTATATGAATTGTATGTGATTGTGGTTATAATCTTTGTGTAGATTTTGGTGCTAGTGATTGTGATTGTGAAGAGTGCTACTCTCCCCATTACCAAGGCAAGTGGTACTTCATGAATATTTACATCTCTATATTTTGTACAAGCATTAGAAATATTTTGCTAAGTCTTGCATGTTGTTATTTTGCCAAATGCTATGTTGGGAAATCCTAAGTAGTTGTAGAATTGCTAGGAAATTTCCTAAGTTAAGTTACTATGCCATGCTTAGCCTAGCTAGTAGCAAACAAGGGTTGGTAAAGTATATACAAGTTAAGATGAAAATATTTCTAAGTCTTTTGACTTATGTTTTCTTAATAAAACAACTAAGTCAATGAATCACCTGGGTGGAATGGGACTTGAATGGTGGTTTTTGGTTGAGTGGTTACACAAGGCCCATGGACATGGTTTACCTTGTGTATCTCACTTGTGGTATGCCACCCAGGCACAAAGGGATTTTAGAGGCCAAGTGTTGAGAAGCTTATAGTGCAGTCACTTGGCAATATGGGCTCTGCCTTGATCATATAGGTTGCTAGAACTTAGTCATTTGGACAGTTGGTGGTAGTGGGATGATAGGTTGGAACGCGTCCATTTGGCTAAGGGAAAGCTTCTTAAAGGTCCTGTCTTGGGAAACCAAGTCTGGTGGGGAAAGTGCACAACCTCTGCAGATGGAAAATCTAAGTACTTAGCCAAGTCCATGGCAATGGACAACTTGAGCATCAAGACATGGAAGCTATCAAGAATCTCATCACTCCAACTTCAAAAGTAAAACTTGTGGGTGAAAAAGGGTGAAGGACCTCAATGTCTATTGATGGTTTCTTGGGAAAAGTTTTTGGATAAAGAAAAACTTAGAGATTTCAACTAATAGGAAAAACCTATTTTGAGCAAAGCAAGCCAAGCTACACTTAGCCAAAATGCATATAGTAATATAGTCCACTTAAAATTTACTAAGGTATCACTTGCCAATACTATTCCAAAGTATTGACCCACTGTGGCTATAACTTGTGATGTTGCAGGTTACTCCGATGATGATTAGGTGTCATGAGTCTACACTCAACATGCTTGCCTGTGGCACATGAAGATGAAGACTTATGTTTATTTACTTATTCCAAACTCTTGTATTAGGCCTGTGGCCTTGAGTTTTAAAAGACTATGTTTTATCTTTGGAATGGATGTAATAAATGACCTTTGTATCTGTGTACTTCATCTTAAACTGTGGATGCTAGCAATGATCCAGGGACTAGCATTGCAATCACAGGGATCCTTTTCCTTTACATAGGAGGGATCTTACAAGTTTAGACTAAGTGTATGATAGATTGAGTTCAACTAATCCATATTACGAATGAACTCCCACTCAAAAACGACATCCCTCGTGCCTTTTTGGTGATTACATGAACCAAATCCACTATACCAAGTCCGATCATAACGTGAGTCGGTATAGCTTCAAAGGCGAGCATCAAATGGGCATCATATCAACTATATGACTCATGCTTAACCTTTCGGTCCGTGTTCCGAGGCCATGTCTGTACATGCTAGGCTCGCCAAGTTAGAACCTTAGTATTCTCATGTGTAACTGTTTTACACCCGAAATATGGTCGTGGATCCAAGAACACCCGATCATCACGTGATGTCTTGGAGCGATGAAGACATAATCGGTGCATACTAAAGGAAGAACACATTATTATCTTGATATTTAAATGAGGGATCATCTTATTATGCTAACAAAGCACTAAACAAGCAATATAAGATGCTATCAAACATCACATGTTTATTAGTGAAATGTTATGGTTCCCGCATATGATCTCTATCATGTGCATCGTGGTATGATCACTATCATACCTATATGTGTAAATCCAAGGTCTATGGAGTTTACACGCTATGTGTGTTGTAAGAGTATCATCTCATACTTTTACTTACAACACTACCATATCATAACACTAGCCCAGCAACAATCTAAACTAGACGCCTCTAATTTATCCATTGCAAGTTTTACGTGGCTTAGGGCTTTCGAGATAGAACCGTTCTTACCTACGAACATGAACCACAACGAGGATACTCAAATTGTTGACAACTCGCTTGCAAAATAGATATTGACTATAGTAGGAGAGACAGACACCCGCTAGCCACTTATGCAAACTAGTTGCATGTCAAGCGTGGAACAGGTCTCATGTGCGAGGACATGTAAAGTTTGTCCGGGCCGCTTCATCCCACTATGCCACCAATATCCAAAATTACAACACAACATGATCATCATCACCCACATACTCATATGTGTACTACCCGTGTAAAGCATCTACGCATAGATCCGGCTCTGATACCACTGTAGGGTTCGCAGCATAGAAAACAAAAATTTTCCTACCATGGGAACTATGTACCAAGATCTATCTACTAGATACAAACAACGGGCAGATGTATATCCGTAGAGAACATACCCTTGAAGACCGACAAAGCTTAACGAGTTCAACTAATGGTTGATGTAGACGATCTCTTGCCGATCTCAAGATCGAGAGGAAGTCCTAGCGCCGCAAATCAGCAGCGCATCCGTGCTCGCACACACGTTCGAGGCACCGAGCAACCTCCGCCTCCTCGCTCCAACGATGCAGCGGAAGCACAACTCTTTCTTGCCGAATAGCCACCGGGAACATGTATCTCGCTAGTCCGAGACCATGGGGGATAAATTCTAGAGGGGGAGAGAGATCCTTCACGAGGAGGTGTTAGAGACAAGTGAGGAGGGGGGCTCCTTTTATAGGAGGAGGGGGGCACCCAAGGGGGTGGCCACCGGCCATGGGGGCTGCCCCCTCCCCTCCTTCATTCATGTGGGTGGACACTCCACTCACAAAATGTCCTTTAAATTCCCTCCACTCAAAAGTCCACTCAAATTCCCATTAAATTTCCACCAAATTTAATGCAAACTCTCATTAAATAAAACTCTTTTATTTTATTCAGAATTTTGTCAATTACTTTAATGACAAACATTCACAAATAACCCCTTGCTAGAATTCCATTTTACATGCATAACCACTTTAGTGAAAACCTGTTTCGGTATCTAGTGAAATAAATTCCCGCGCTTGTTTATTCTTTAGGCATGAAACATTTGCTCCAATTGGATGTCGGTGTCTCTTAAGTGTGTCACCCTACGGTTCGTGAATAATGCGGACATGATCGAGACCCCTCTCGGATCAATAATCAGAAGCGGGATCTGGAGACCCATACTGACTCCCACACGTTCAACGATGACTTTCTTGTGATCGTCGGAACCTTTTACGCTAGTATCTTAATCCCTTTGTTTCACGATATATTACATGTCCGAGATTCGATCATCGGTATCTCCATACCTAGTTTGATCTCGTTGCCGACATGCACTCTTTTCTCGTTCCCGTGATATAACATTCTAGTGATCAAATCACTTGCTTGCAAGCTAATCAATGTGATATCACCGAGAGGGCCCAGAGTATATCTATCCGTCATCGGGATGAACAAATTCCACTCTCGATCCATGAGCCTCAACATAACACTTTATTAGTTCTGAATCCATCTTTATAATCACCCTGTTATGGTGTGATGTTTGATGTTATCAAGAAACTCTTCCGGTGTTAGTGATTGACATGATCTCATGGTCTAAGGATTAGGATCACTTTGTAAGTTGTTATAGCAATATAAACTCAATGACTTTGATCGTAATGCTATACTTCGGATGAATGTTCATCACATTATTACACTAATGTTTTGATCCTGTTATTAACAACATCCAATGTCCATGATCAGGAAACCTTGATCATCTTGTTAATCAATGAGCTAGTTTATGAGAGAGGCATAACTAGGAACTTTCTGTGTGTTTATTAAACACACATGTATTAACGTTTCCGTATTAATACAATTATAGCATGCAAAATAAACATCTATCATATACTTGGAATACACATAATAAACACTTTATTTTTGCCTCTCAGGGCATATTCCCTTCAGAACCGGACAATCATTGATATGGCAAGAACAATGTTGAGTGAATTCAAGTCCCCTCACATTTTTTGGGGATAAGCTATTGCTACCGCGGTCCACTACACGAACCGGCTCTTCCTCCGTGCTCCCTTTGACATGACTCCATATGAGATTCTCACAAGCAAGAAGCCCAATGTCAACTACTTCCGTGTCTTTGGGTGCAAGTGTCTCGTCAAGAACAAAAAGGAAAAGCTCGGTAAATTCGAATCTAGAACTATAGAGGGTATTTTTGTTGGTTATGCGGAAAACTCTCATGCCTATAGATACTACAACAAGACTAATGGTTGTGTTGAAGTATCTTGTGACATGGAGTTTTTGGAGAATAATGGTCCCCATGAGGGGCAAGTTTCTTCTCATGATGTAGGAGATGGTGATTCTTCTCAAGTCATCAAGTTGATGGGTATTGGGCACATCTTGCCTACCGAGTATCACATTCATGTTCAACAAGATGATGGGGGAGAATCAAGCTCAACTCAAGAAGAGCCGAGCTCTACCCAAGTTGAGCCATCAAATGCATCACAAGATCAACATCTCTCTCATGATGCCTTGCAAACCGAAGAACAAGAACCAAGCCCTCAAACCTTTGAGCAAGACCAAGTAGAAGATCAACCTCCATCACAAGGCCAACCTCAAGATGGTGTCAACGATCAAGGCCCCTCAAAAGATGAATTTTTTGATCATGAAGGCACAATTCGGAAGATTAAGGCCGCCTCCATTGCAAGTGGTCTTCAAGTCAACAATATCCTTGGAAGCATATCAAGAGGGATCGAGACCCGTGCCAGGAAGAAGAACCTCACAACCTTTTGTGGGCACCATGCTTTTGTGTCCAACTTTGAGCCCCTTAAGGTACATGAGGCTTTGGAGGATCCGGATTGGGTCATTGCCATGCAAGAAGAACTCGAGTGTTTCACCCGCAATGAAGTATGGTCTCTAGTGGAGAGGCCTAAAGATCACCGCATCAATGTTATTGGGACCAAGTGGGTGTTCAAGAACAAGCAAGATGAGAACGGGGTCGTCATGAGGAACAAAGCAAGGTTAGTGGCGCAAGGGTATGCCCAAATAGAAGGTATTGACTATGAGGACACCTTTGCGCCCGTTGCTCGTCTTGAAGCTATTCGTCTCTTGATTGCTTATGCATCTTTCCATAACTTCAAGCTTTATCAAATGGATGTGAAAAGTGCATTTCTTAATGGTCCCTTGAAAGAGGTTGCATATGTAGCTCAACCCCCGGGTTTTGAAAACACACGCTATCCCAACCATGTGTATCTACTCCATAAGGCTCTCTACGGACTAAAGCAAGCTCCTCGTGCTTGGTATGAGCACCTTAGGGATTTTCTACTCATGGATGGGTTTAGCGTGGGTAAGGTCGATTCCACCCTTTTCACCAAACGGGTTAAAGGGGTGGCTTATTTATTGTTCAAATATATGTTGATGATATTATCTTTGGTGGAACTAACGAATCTCATAACAAAGATTTTGCCAAGTTGATGACTATGAAATTTAGGATGTCCATGATGGGGGAGTTGAAGTTCTTCCTAGGCTTCATCATAAAGCAACTTCCTCATGGAACTTTCATCTCTCAAGAAAAGTACATTAAGGATATGCTCAATAAGTTCGAGATGGCCAAGGATAATCCCATGAAGACACCCATGCCACTAAATGGACAACTTGGCCTTGGAGTAGGTGAGAAGGACGTGGATCAAAAGGTATATCGTTCTATGATTGGTTCCTTGCTCTACCTTTGTGCTTCTAGGCCGGATATCATGTTAAGTGTAGGAATGTGTGCTCGTTTTCAATCCGCTCACAAGGAGTGCCACTTGATGGCGGTCAAACGGATTTTTAGGTACCTTGTTCTCACTCCTACTCTCGGGCTTTGGTATCCAAAGGGGTCAACCTTTGAGCTTGTTGGCTACTCGGATGCCGATTGGGCAGGTGATAAGGTTGACCGGAAATCAACCTCCGGGGCTTGCCAATTTATTGGCCGGTCGTTGGTGAGTTGGTCTTCCAAGAAACAAAACTCCACAGCCCTATCCACCGCCGAAGCCGAATACATATCTGCGACATCTTGTTGTGCTCAATTGTTATGGATGAGGCAAACCTTGAAAGACTATGGTGTGTCTCTTGGTACGGTGCCTCTTCTATGTGACAATGAAAGCGCGATAAAGATCGCCAACAACCCCGTCCAACATTACCGCACCAAACATATTGACATTCGCCACCACTTCCTACATGACCATGTCGCAAATGGTGATATCAATCTCACTCATGTGGGTACGATGTTCCAATTGGCCGATATCTTCACGAAGCCTTTGGATGAAGCCTGGTTTGTCATGTTGAGGGAGAACTCGGTATCCTAGATCCCCAAAACTTGGATTGATTTGCTTCTTGCACTATATTCTTGCTCTTAACATGCTATGTAGACTAGTTGCGCCGCACATGTAGGGATAGCCATCTTACCATGTCTTGGTTTGATGCATACCTATGTGTGCAACATAAATTGATCTCGTGTCATGATATGAGTCCAAGCATCTATATTTGAGGCGTCATGACACATGTGCTTAAACATAGGGGGAGAAATCTCCCACAACCTTCTAGCCTCCTTTGCTTTTTCAATGATTTCCATCTTGAGGCTCTCTGAGTTTGACCTTCCTCTAGATCTTGATATCTTCGAATCATGCCTATTGTTGCTCTTTGTGAGGTTGAAATTGGTTCTTTCCAATAGGCATGCCTAGATCATATGCTTCCTCTACCCTTTTGGAGTCTACTATCTTCCTCTAATTGCACATGCCATCCTCGAAAAAAAAAATCTGTTGTTCGGTTCTTGGCCCGGTCGAACCGGCTCCCAGACCGGACAGCCCGGTGCCAGCATCGGAAAACCGGACCAGAACCGGAAAGTCCGGTTATACTATACCGGGTCTATCCGAATCTCATGCCTGAACCGTTTTTCGGTTTCACTCCGGTTTTCCGAGCTATGGACCGGGTCCTCCGGTTTGGATCTCGGTTCAAGCGAACTAAAAACCGAGTTTCAGATCTGTTTTTTCTCTTTTTTCCCTCTTCTCCCTGCCCCCCTCCCTCCCACAGTTCCACTTCACTTCCCCCGACCTCTCCTCCTCCATTGTCGCCTCTCCCCACCCTCCCCTCCTCTCCTAGGGTGATTCCACCCCTAGGATCCATAGATCGGGCCACCATTTCGTAAGGAAGGACTTTTGGAGGCTTCTCACCAAAGGAATTTCTTCCTCTCGCGGTGGTTCGGGACCTTTTTGGTGTTCTCCTTCCTCAAGGGCTCCTTGGTGTCTTCCTTCACGGGAATCCATGTCCTCGGGTACTCCTTTTCTCCCTCTCCTCTTGCCCTTCTCAAATCCCTATGTTTTGCTATACATTGTGTTGGATTTGAGAAATTAGGGGTCCACCTAGTTTTTTCCCCACCCTCATTCCTCCATGTCCTACCCACTCTGCTTAGAACTGTATTTGCGCAAGTACTTGAGTCATTGGTACGATTTTTTACATTGCATAGTGGCCTCTATGGATCTCGGTTTGAAACCCGGTTGGTCTGAGTCCGGTCTGAGTCCGGTTTTCCGGCTCTGACACTGGACCGTCCGGTTTTGCTTTCGGTCCAACCGGCCCTGGCACCGGACCATCCGGTTCTGGGATCGGTTGTTCCGGACCTGGCACCGGACCTCTCTGCAATGTCTCCTATTTTACAATGCACTTGCCCAAATCCAAGTTTCTTTTTCTCTCATCCTCCCCTTTGGCATGTGTACTTATCTCTGTGCTCCCCAACCTCTCTCTCTCTTTTTCACAGGTGAAGACGCTGATTCTGCTGGTGATGAGTATGTGCCTGATCGTGAGTATGTGCCCGAAGTAGCTAACAGGATTAAGCGGGCTCGTCGCAACACTCAGTATGTGCAGCTTGAGCCTGAGGGTAGCGCTCGCTCTGGGTGCATCAAACTCAAAGCTAACAGGGGTAAGCAGCAAGCTTCTCAGGCCGAGGCTGAGGATGTGCCTTGTCAAAATCTGAAGGGTATGGAGATTGGTCAGTACCAGGCTCTCCGCAAGCAGAATCCCTATCGCTTCAAGCAACGCACCTATACAGGATCTGACAAGAAATTTTGGACTGAGACTCAGGCTATGATGTGGGATCACATTTACACTCAGTTTCGGGTCACTCCTTGTGGCCACATTCAGGATCTCAATCTGGAGTGGTTCAATATATATGCAGCCTCTGATTACTTCTATGTTGATGAAGCTTTGAGGAAAATGGATCTGTTCGACCTCGTCTGTCTCAAGGAGGACTATTACCCCGACTTCATCCGTTAGTTCTTTTGCACAGTCTATTTTCATGATGATGACGATCGCACTATGACTTGGATGACTAGCACGAGGCGTTTTCAGGCTACTTACGCTGATTTGGTCGATGTCATGGGCTACACTGGTCGCGGCGGAGGCTTCCGTATTCACAGTGAGAAGGTCAAGCCTGCTGAGACTCTTGCTTTCTGCTATCCCAGTGATTCTCAGTGGAGTCCCCCGTGCATGACTGGCATGTATTACTACTATCACACCTTGGCCACTATCTTCCGTCAGTCCCTTGTTCCCCGTGTTGGCGATTCCACCAACTGTCGTGGATATTTTGCCAACTTGTTGTACTACTGTCACCCGGATCGGCTGAGGAAGATTGATGGATGTGACTTTGTGTACTGTGAGCTGCGGAGGGCTGCTTTGGACAGGATGACTCCCACTTTCTGCGCGTATGTTCAGAAGCTGCTCAATTGGGTGGTGCCTCCTGGTGTGATGGTGGGCGAGCGCGAGGAACAAGAAATGCTTAATCTTTGTCTCCGTGCACACACTCCTGATGTCCCTGGGATGCGGCCTCCTGAGCACCGCACCAAAGCTGCTCATGACCCTCGGCCTTCTTTTTCTACTCGGGGATGTTCTCGTCGTCCTATTGGTGAGTCCTCCTCTCACCCAAGGCCGAAGGGTGGTGCTGCCAAGTTTTTCAAGAGGATATTCTAGATGTGCCGTTCTACCTATGATGTGAGTCACAAGGCTTTGGAATTGAGCCAGGAGACTAGGCGCCGCCACAATGAGTATCTTGCGACCCAGAATGTCACTCCTCCACCAGATGGTCCTGAGATGGCCCCTGTCCCTTATGTCAACTATGAGATGCCGACTCTTGATGATGCTATGTTCTATGCGTACTTCCCCGGTCAGTTTGCTCCCAGTGGTCCTGGTGGTCCCTCTGCTCAGGGTCATGATGATGATGATGAGGAAAATGATGATGCTGCTGATAGTGACGAGTACTCTGAAGAGGAAGATGTCCCTCCTCCTTCTCCTCCTCCGCCGTTCTTCTAGTTGGGCTATGTTAGCATCGCTCTCCTCCTCTTCCTTTTTGGTGTCTCAATGCCAATGGGGGAGAAGAGTAGAGTTCTGTTAGCTATCTACGGGTTCCTTGCCGGGGTTTTCCGGGGTTCGCCGTTAGCACAATGCCCCTTGCGTTCTCATTGCTTCTTATGGCATTGTGCTCTCCCTTTCGCTTTATGTATGAACTATCTGCTTTCGTTCCGTCTGTTGGACAAGTTTGTGCTATGTGTGTGAACCATGGATATTTATATTATGCTATGACTATGTCCATTGTTGTTTATAATATCTTTGAGAACTCTAGCTCGGTTTGTCATCGCCAACCAAAAAGGGGGAGATTGAAAGGGTATTTTACCATATGCTATTTTTGGTTGACAATGACACCATGGTTAGAGTGGACTAATGCTATTTCTAGTGTCTTACACAGGTTCTAGTCCGATGTTGTGATGAAAGGTTATCGGAGACCCCCCCCCATTTTGATAACGAAGCTTCACACCGGAGTTTTCTCTTTTTATGTAATTTGAGTCGGGTTAGGAGCTCCGCACTATTAAGAGGGGTTCTCTCGATGAGCTTGTTGGGGATGATCACCTAAGCCATATACACATCCCTTTCTCCTACCTAATCCATCACCAAAGAGAGAAGAGAAGAAATCCTATCCACCAAAGCCTTTTCTGCAGATCCGGTTTTCAGACCGGTTGGACCGACTCCCAGACCGGACCGTCCGGTGTCAGGATCAGAAATCCGGACTCAAACCGGGTTTTCCGGTTTACTCACTCCGAATCTATCCGAGTCTGGGTACTGAGAGCAGATACGGTTTTAGTCCGGTTTTCCGGGCTGAGGATCGGACTGTCCGGTGTGTGAACCGGTCCAACTGAACTTAAAACCGAACCTTGCGTTTTTGGCTCAAAACGGCTAGTTTTTCTCCTTGAGTATAAATATCCCTTCTTCCAGCTTGAGTAGGTTAGGCATTCAGTTTATATCATTCCTTGAAGCTCTCTCTCTCTCTCTCCATTGTTGAAACACAAAAGCTTGAGGATCTCCCATTCTACCCAACCAAATCCAAATCCCTTTGGTAGAAAGGAAGAGGAGGTCCCGATCTACGTTTCCACCAAGCCAAAGTTCATTCCCCCTTGAGTTCATCGAGTTAGCTTGTTACTCTTGGGTTTGTGGGAAACACTAGGCGGCTAGGTTCGCCCAGAGGCATTCGGCTTGTGATTTGCTCCGTGGAAAGTTTGTGAGGGTTTGGAGACTATCTTAAAGTCTACCACGAGTAAGTGAGCTATTCCTTCGTGGGATAGGCTCGGAGAAGAAGGTGAGCCTTCGTGGCGCGTGAGGAATCCTTCGTGAAACCTCACACCTCTCCAACGTGACGTAGCCCCCTTCCCAAAGGTGGTGAACACGGGATACATCTTCGTCTCCGCGTGCTTCGGTTATTCCTTAACCGATCTCTTACTTGTGTTGCTTATCTTGTGATAGCCTTCGAGCTTGAAGTATCTTGTACATCATCTAGGTTGCCTCACCTAGTTTGCATTTAGGCTCACTTATATTCTGCAAAGCCTAAAACTTGCAAAAGATTATAAAGAATTTTGTAGAAATCTATTCACCCCCTCTAGGTTAACCATCTTACACTTTCATTATCTATCGATTTCAGGGCTACGAGATACAATATTTGAATAATGAAAAAGTCTAAAGAAACGAGAATCGCTACATATTCAAATATCTTATCGATGGCGCCAAAGTCTAAGAAAAGAGATAATGTGTCACGATTATCTGTCTTCTTTGCACTTTGGGGCTACGAGATGAGGTATTTTCATGTACTTTGGCCTCGGACTTTAGCATCACTCTCTAACATATATATCTAAAATTTGATTTCAGGTTTATCTAACACATCTATCTAGAATTTGAGCCCAGATTCATTTTTCTAAAGCATATCTACCTATAATTTGAGACCAAATTAATTTCTCTAAAGCATATCTAACATATCTATCTATAATTTGAGCCCAAGTTTAATATCTCCAAAGTATATAAAATATATCTATCAAGAATATGAGCCTAATTTTAATATGTAAGCACTATCTAAAACACTATGTATCTAGAATTTCAAAATTTCTATTAAAATGGGTAGGAGCGGTGGGAGGCTCACCGAGGACACAGACGGTGCAGTTGCACCGGACGGTGGCATGAGGACGAGGAGTCAGATGCCGGGACCGACGGATCGGGGACAGGGCGTCGGATGCAGGGATCGGCGAATTGGGAGCGGGGCGTCGGATGCCGAAACCGGCGGATCGAGGACGAGGCGTCGGATGCAGGGCGCGCGGCCACGGATACGCGTGGTCACGGATAGTGAGAGGAGATGGATAGAGTCAAATTCAGGGCGACAGCTACAGACGCGCCTAGCTAGGGTGGTTAGTGGAGAGATGTGTGTGTGTGATCCAGAGGCATGCGACGGGGGTTGGATATCAGGGCGTGGGGGAACTTTAGCAATGGTGTTCATTCTATTCGAACGCCAACGGTACAGAATATGTTAGTGACGTTCACTCTATTCGAACGCCACCCCTACGTTTGCCCCGGCTGTACCCGCGGGACCCATTTAGCTACCACTAGAGTTTCCTTGTGGCGTTCAAATGCGCCCTCAATTATTCAAACACCATTAGTATTTTGTCAGGAAGTGGTGACGTGTATTATATTAGGTTGTTCATAATGGTAGTATCATACTACTAGTATTATGCATATGATACTAGTGTATGATCCTATCTCTATTGTGTATGGTATCATATGGTAGTATCATATTAGTACTATATTTAATGATTTGTAAAATCTTAATACTCTCTCCATACCGTTTTAAAGGGCTAGCACGTAGTCCAATAAAAAAGTTTGGTTACATTTGATCAACAAAATATGAATTATAATTTTCAAAAATTATACCATTGGATTCATATTTAAAATATCTTTTCAATGATAACAAACAATTCATGTGTACAAGATTTATTTGTATGAGGATTTTTTTAGTTTTATGTGCTACTACATATGATACTCTAACAATCTCTTTCTTCATTAATTGTTGTGCCATATCAGATTTTTGCCAACATGACATACATAATACTAGCTATGATACTCTCACTAAGATCAGCCTTATGCGCGCCACTAGCAAAATGACCGCTATAAATATTTTACCTTCCGATGAATTGAATTGTCCAGTAAGCTAGACTAGAGAACCAGTAAGTCAAAAGCAAAAGACTAAGCAAAGCGAAACCACAAAAGAAGAACCAACTGACCAACACCTAATTCATAAATCTATTCGTAACCTGACTTGCGCGGTTGCATTTCCATTACCAACACGAGGACGGACGGGGACACTATTGTCATCGCAACTCCGACCAGGGAATCGACACTGCTTTGTCTCTTTTCGCGACATACGTGAGATGCCACGTAACGGTCGTCCACCGCGTTGCTGGCCGCGTTGGCCGCGTGGTCGCTCGTGCGGCACGCGCCAGGGAGAAAAGGCCCATGCAATGCAATTATGCAGACCATTGCCCCGTGATTGAGAGATCTGATGCGTTCAGATGATCTTAATTGGGATTTGTACTTCTGCCTGATGCGATCTTCCTCTATTTAGATATGATACTTTGAGTAGCACGCACTTGTCTATCATGCAAATTGTTGCTGCGTTTGGCATTTAGGTGCATCATATCGTCATTTATAATCTAGATTATTGTTCAATTTGTTCAACCAATTTTTTTTTCTATTTTGTCATTTTCTCGAAATAGGCTTCTTCCCGCTTTATAAATAAAGCTAAACATGGTCAAACCGATACAACGTGATAAGGAGAACATCTTTACAAAGCAGATAAAAAAATAAACAAAGAGATACAAGAAGAACCAAGACTTGACACTTAAGCCACCAAAACAAGAACGAGAAGCATCAGAGCTCCACGACAACGCCCCAAGAGGCTAACGACGTCCGCGTCGCCGTCGTCGAGACCACAAAGTCAAGGGTTTTCACCCGGAGCCATAGAGCGGCGAAGGTAACCACAACGGTGCCCTCAAGAGGGTTACAACACCCGCAGGCGTCACCGCCATTGGCGTCGAAACGCTGAGCTTTCGCCCGGAAAAACCTTCGACCACGCCTAATATCTCGGTCCACCCACTGACCCGAACCCGGCCTCCAGAACATGATCTGAGAGTTGCCTTCGCCGAAGAACCACCAACCCTAGGAACTCTCGCCGCCCACTCCTCGCCATCCATACAGGCAAAGAGCAAGGCCATCACCACTGACACGTCGCTTGCCATAGAGACGCCCGCGCAGTCCACCTTCCGGGGCCGCCGCCCCGGCATCCATGAGCTCAAGACTAGGAAGCGATATAAAGCTCACAACAAGACCGACGGTATGCCACGACGAGCCGGTGTGAGAAACTTGAGCGAGTGGCAGAAGTGCAGGTCGCACTCCGCGACCATCGACAACCAGATCTAGACACATACACATAGGTTCGGCCTCCGGCCGCACAGCAGCCTATAGGAGGAGATTAGCCGTCCTCTACAGCTAGAGGCGATCACCGACCGGACGCAGCAACAAGGCCTATCACGTCCAGCAGACTCATCTAGCCCCGCTGCCGCGCTGCAGCGCCAAGTCTGTCGCCGTCATTCATCTTCAAGCCCACACAACGCTCTACACCTGTGTCATCCCCGCCAGTAGCCCGCCGCCATGCTATCGTCGGGCAACCACCGGTCCGAGGCCGAACAAACAACATAATAGACCAGTCGCTATGACCCGTCCCGGGCCAGATCGAGCCCAAATGGGCCTCGATCTTGGCCTGAGGGCCGCCTGGAGCTGCTGCTGCCTCACCACCTCTGCCACAGACGTTCGCCCGCTCCTGGACTCCACCAGCGCCACCGCACACGCCAGACCGCCGCCATGCCTGGCTCGCCATGTTTTGCAGCGCACCACCACCTTTCAAACCGCCGCTGCGAGGTCCTCCAGAACACCGGGTAGAGGCGGTTGACGAGGTTCGATCTCGTCAATGCCCATCGTTATGGACTTGGGTTTTGGATAAGATGGGGATGCTGGAGATCGTGGAACGGTTAACAAACAAGCAACAAGGGAACACGAAGTTTACCCAGGTTCAGGCCCCCGGAGGGAAAACCCTACTCCTGCTTGTCTGCTCTTGATTACGGCGGAACCGAAAGTTATAGGGGTGCGCAGATGCAATCTGGCATGAAGGTGTGTATGCGGTGAGTTGAGTGTTGGAGATATGCCCTAGAGGCAATAATAAATGTAGTTATTATTATATCTTTGTGTTTATGATAAATGTTTACATTCATGCTATAACAGTATTAACAAGGAAACATTAATACTTGTGTGATTTGTAAACTTAATTAGAGTCCCTAGTAAAGCCTCTTTATAATACTAGCTTGTTGGTTAATAAATGATTGCGGTTTCCCTATCATGAACATTGAGATGTTATTAACAAACAAGATCATATCGTTAGGAGAATGGTATGATGGACATACTCCTATAGATAAGCGTAGCGTAAAGATCAAGTCATTTTAATAGTTCAATTGCTATATGCTTTCTGATACATAGTAACCTAATTCCTTCGACCATGAGATCATGCTTATCACCATCACCGGAAGTATTCTTTGATGACATCAAACACCACACCGTAACTAGGTGGCTATAAAGGTGGCATTGAGTGTTCGTAAAGTATGGGTTGAGACACATGGATCAAGAGTGGGATTTGTCCATCCATATGACGGATAGATATACTCTGGGCCCTCTCGGTGGAAAGTCATCCAATTTGCTTGCAAGCATGTGACTGGCTCACAAGGGATCACATATCACGGGAACGAGAAAAGAGTACTTATCAGTAACGAGGTTGAACTAGGTATGCAGAGATACCGACGATCAAAACCTCGGATAAGTAAACTATCGTGAGACAAAGGGAAATTGGTATCGTATGTAAGTGGTTCATTCGATCGCAAAGTAATCGTAGAAATATGTGGGAACCATATGAATTTCCAGATTCCTCTATTGGTTATTGTTCAGAGAAGTGTCTCGATCATGTCCGCATAATTCACGAACCGTAGGGAGACACACTTAAGGATTCGATGTTGTTGAGTAGTTATGGAATGATGAGTAAGAGAGCGAATGTTGTTCGGAGTCTCGGATGGGATCCGGGATATCACGAGGAGATCCGGAATGGTCCGGAGAATAAGATTCATATAAGGAAAGTCCTATCTCGGGGTTGGAGAATGGTTCCGGTGTTTTCATCGGGAATGTTCTAGAAGGTTTCGGAAGGTCCGGCACTCCGGAGGGGAAGGGTACATGAATGTGTCATAACAAGTTGGAATGGTTGCATTATGTACTATGTGTCATCGCTGAGAAAAATAAAGGGATAAATCAAATCCTAGTTTGAAAAGTCAAACGCCAATTTGAAAAGTCAAACGGCAAGTTTGCTTGGTGGAGGGAGAGTATGAAACCTACTTGGGGAGGAAGTCCCTCTCCCTCCACCGCCGGCCTTGGAAGCCGAGTTGGGGAGGGACTCCCGTCCCCTTGGCCGACGCCCTCCACCTATATAAGGAGGGGCAGGGCTGCCCCTCCAAGACTACACCTCCACCACCCAAAACCCTAGCCCTAGCCGCCGGCCCTCCTGCAGTCGCCGCCGCCCTAGGGCAAACCGTAGCCGCCGACTTGGGGCACTCCCCTTGCCCTAGCCGCCGGCCTAGCTCCCTCTCCTTGGTGCCTCTAAACCCTAGATTGCCAAGGCCTCTCTCACAGTCCACCATACTCGCTCCGGCTTAAGGCGAAGCCCTGCGAGATCTCCCCTCTATTTCCGGTACCACGTCGTCGTGCTGCCGGAATCGAGAGGAGAGTGCTACAACCTCCGCTGCCTGCTGGAACAAGGGAGAGGAAGGTCTTCATCGAGTACCGAACGTGTGACCGACTGCGGGAGCGCTGCCGGAACGCAGCGCCGGAAGGATCGTTTACACGATCTTGAGATCGGCAAGAGTATGACTACATCACCCACGAGAATCCGCTCTCGTTAAACACTTTGGAATCTTCAAGGGTGAGTTATTCCATCGACTCGTTGCTACAATCTAGTAGATAGATCTTGGCTTATTTGTTTGTATGCGGTAGAAATTTTTTGTTTTCCATGCTACGAACCCCTACAGTGGTATCAGAGCCGTGTCTATATGTAGATCTGTTGCACGAGTAGAACACAATGGTCATTGTGGACGGTGGTGCTTTTATTATCAATTGCTTCTTGTGTACTTTGCATCTTGCAGTATGATGGGATGAAGCGGCCCGGGCTAACCTTACATGACATCGTTCATGAGACTTGCTCCACGCTCAACATGCAACTTGTATTGCATAAGTGGCTTTGCGGGTGTCTGTCTCTCCCATTATAGTATAGATCCAATTTACAACAGGCACTTGATAGTTCAAACATCAATGTTGTGGTTCTTGTTCGTAAGTTAGATCGACACTTATTGAAAGCCCCAAACCACGTAAAACATGCAAAGAAATTAGAGGCGTCTAACTTTGTTTTGCAGGGGTGTGCTGTGATGTGATATGGCCATGATTGTGATTATATTTGATGTATGCAATGTTCCTTATTGTAAGTTGGCAACCGGCAGGAGCCATATGGTTGTCTTTAATTTCTGTTAAGACCCGCGTGTCTATTCAAAGTAGTTGTAATAGTTGAAGCTGGTGGACGACAACCATGGAGCAGCGTCATTGACCTTGATGCAATGCCGGTGATGATGGAGATCATGTTCGTGCTTGAAGATGGAGATCGGAAGAACAAAGAAGAAAGGCCATATCATATCACATATTATGAATTGCATGTGATGTTAATCCTTTATGCATCTTGTATTGCTTAGTTAACGACGGTAGAATTATAAGATGATCCCTCATGCACATGAATTTCAAGTTCTAAAAGTGTTCATCCTTAGTAAGCACCGTTGCTAAAGCTTGTTGTTTCGAAGCACCACGTGATGATCGGGTGTATTAGATTCTGCAAGTGCATACAATGTGAGCAAGCCAGATTTTCTCATGCGGAAGCTAAGGTTTGATCTTGACGAGCCTAGCATGTACAGATATGGTCTCGGAACATGGATCACCGAAAGGTAAAGCATGAATCATATAGTAGATATGATGAACATGTCGATTGTTCGCCATTGAAGCTACATCAACTCTCGTGATGATTTGTTTTGATGTGGTGGATTTGGTTCGTGTGATCACTAAAACAATGTGAGGGATATTGTTTTGAGTGGGAGTTCACCTAGATTAATTTAACTATTAATTAGAACTTAATTTGTCATAAACTTAGTCTAAACTATTGCAAATATGTTGTAGATCAATGGCGGCCCCTACCATCAATTTTAATGCGTTCCTAGAGAAAGAAAAGTTGAAAAACAATGGAAGCAACTTCGCGGATTGGTTCCGCAATTTGAGGATTGTCCTCAATGCTGGTAATTTGACCTATGTGCTGGATGCACCGCTAGGTGACCCGCCTGCAGCTACTGCTACCGATGAAGTAAAGAATGTTTACCTCGCTCGAAAGACTCAGTACTCCACAGTTCAGTGTGCTATCTTGTTTGGTTTGGAATCGGATCTTCAGAAAAGGTTTGAGAATTCAGACCCACATGATATTGTCCGTGAACTCAAATTGATTTTTGAGACTCACGCGGCAATTGAGAGCTATGAGGCTTCTAAAAAGTTCTTTAACTGCAAGATGGAAGAGGGCAGCTCCGTCAGTGAGCATGTGCTTAAGATGTCTGGGCACGCAAACAAACTCCAAAGCTTGGGTATAGTGATTCCTAATGCTTTGGGGATTTACCGTGTCCTTCAATCACTACCACCAAGTTACAAGTACTTTGTGATGAACTACAATATGCAAAGCATGAACAAGCAGTTGCCAGAACTCTTCTCCATGTTAAAATCTGCAGAAGTGGAGATCAAGAAAGAGCACCAAGTGTTGATGGTCAATAAGATCACCAAATTCAAGAAAGGCAAGTCTAAGCAAAAGGGACACTTCAAGAAGGGTGGTAAGAAAGTTACCGCACCGACGAAGAAGACCAAGGCTAGACCTAAGCCTGATACTGAGTGCTTTTACTGCAAGGGAGAAGGTCACTGGAAGCGGAATTACCCAAAGTACTTGGCGGATTTGAAGAACGGCAACATCAAGAAGAAAGGTATATCCGATATACATGTTATTGATGTGTATCTCACTACTACTCGTAGTAGTGCCTGGGTATTTGATACTGGTTCGGTTGCTCACATTTGTAACTCGAAACAGGTGTTGCAGAATAAACGGAAGCTAGCGAAGAACGAGGTGATGATGCGCGTAGGAAATGGATCAAAGGTTGATGTGATTGCAGTCGGCACTCTACCTCTTCATCTACCATCGGGATTAGTTTTATACTTAAATAATTGTTATTTGGTGCCTGCGTTAAGCATGAACATTATATCGGGATCTTGTTTATTGCGAGACGGTTACTTGTTTAAGTCCGAGAATAATGGTTGTTCGATTTATATGAGTAATATGTTTTATGCACATGCACCTTTGATAGATGGTCTATTCTTATTGAATCTCGATAGTGGAAATACACATATTAATAACATTGAAGCTAAACGTTTGAAATTTTGCGATAACTCGACCTATATGTGGCACTGTCGTCTTGGTCACATTGGAGTGAAGCGCATGAAGAAACTCCATTCCTATGGACTTCTTGAATCACTTGATTTCGAATCACTTGAAAGATGCGAAGCATGTCTGATGGGTAAAATGACTAAGACTCCATTTTCTGGTATGATGGAGCGAGCTACGGACTTATTGGAAATCATACATACCGATGTGTGTGGTCCAATTAGTGTAGCATCGCGTGGTGGTTATCGTTATGTTCTTACCTTCACGGATGACTTGAGTAGATATGGGTATATCTATTTCATGAAGCATAATTCCGAAACTTTTGAGAAGTTTAAGGAATTTCAAAGTGAGGTGGAGAATCAACGTAACAAGAAGATTAAATTTCTACATTATGATCGTGGAGGTGAATATCTAAGTTACGAGTTTGGCGAGCATTTGAAGAAATGCGGAATACTTTCACAATTGACACCACCAGGAACACCACATCGTAATGGTGTGTCCAAACGTCGTAATCAAACTCTCTTAGATATGGTTCGTTCTATGATGTCACTTACAGATTTACCGCTATCATTTTGGGGTTATGCATTAGAAACAGCCGCATTCACTTTAAATAGGGCACCATCTAAATCCGTTGAAACGACACCGTATGAATTATGGTTTGGGAAGAAACCTAAATTGTCGTTCCTTAAAGTTTGGGGTTGCGAAGCCTATGTAAAGAAGTTACAGCCGAACAAGCTTGAACCCAAAGCGGAAAAATGCGTCTTCATAGGATACCCAAAGGAAACTATTGGGTATTCCTTCTATCATAGATCCGAAGGCAAAAATTTTGTTGCCAAGAATGGATCCTTTCTAGAGAAGGAATTTCTCTCGAAAGAAGTGACTGGAAGGAAAGTAGAACTCGACGAGGTTGTCGAACCTTCTCTCGAACTTGCGAGTAGCGCAGCACCGGAAGAAGTTCCTGTGGTGCCTGCACCAATAAGAGAGGAAGCTAATGATTATGATCATGAAACTTCGGTTGTAGTTGCTACAGAGCCTCGCAGGTCAACGAGAACTCGTAACACTCCTGATTGGTATGATCCCGTTATGAGTGTCATGTTGGTGGACAACACCGATGATCCTACTACATATGAGGAAGCGATGATGAGCCTAGATTCCAATAAATGGCAAGAAGCCATGAAATCCGAGATTGGATCCATGTACGAAAACCAAGTATGGACTTTGGTGGACTTACCGGATGGCCGGAAGGCTGTCGAGAACAAATGGATTTTCAAGAAGAAAATAGATGCTGATGGTAATGTTACTGTCTATAAAGCTCGACTTTTCGCAAAAGGGTTTCGACAAATTCAAGGAGTTGACTACGATGAGACTTTCTCACCAGTAGCGAAGCTAAAGTCTATGAGGATTTTGTTAGCAATCGCTGCATATTATGATTATGAGATATGGCAGATGGATGTCAAAACAGCGTTCCTCAATGGAGACATTGATGAAGAGTTGTATATGATGCAACCTAAAGGTTTTGTCGATCCTAAAGATGCTAACAAGGTATGCAAACTTCAACGGTCCATATATGGATTGAAGCAAGCATCCCGAAGTTGGAATCAACATTTTGATAAGGTGATCAAAAGTTTTGGTTTTATACAAACTTATGGAGAAGCTTGTATTTACAAGAAAGTGAGTGGGAGATCTGTAGCATTCTTAATACTATATGTAGATGACATATTGTTGATTGGGAATGATGTAGACCTTCTTAATAGTGTCAAGGAATATTTGAATAATAGTTTTTCAATGAAAGATCTTGGCGAAGCAGCTTACATATTGGGCATAAAGATTTATAGAGATAGATCAAGACGCCTAATATCATTGTCACAAAGTACATATTTGGACAAAGTTCTAAAGAGGTTTGGAATGGAAGATAGCAAGAAAGGGTTCTTGCCCATGTTGCCCAATACGACCTTGAGTAAAACTCAAAGTCCAACAACGGCAGAAGATAGAGAAAGGATGAGTAAGACTCCCTATGCCTCAGCCATAGGATCTCTAATGTATGCCATGCTATGTACTAGACCCGACATTGCATATGCTGTTAGTTTGACTAGCAGATATCAAAGTGATCCAGGAGTGGATCATTGGACAGCGGTCAAAAACATCCTTAAGTACTTGAAAAGAACTAAGGATATGGTTCTTTCTTATGGAGGTGATGAACAACTCGCTGTTAATGGTTACACCGATGCTAGTTGGAACACCGATCCGGATGATTCTAAATCTCAATCTGGATACGTATTTACTTTGAATGGTGCAGTAGTTAGCTAGAGGAGTGCTAAGCAAAGCGTTGTGGCGAGATCTTCAACTGAATCGGAATACATAGCTGCTTCGGAGGCTTCACAAGAAGCGATATGGATGAAGGAGTTCATTACAGAGCTCGGTGTGGTTCCAAGTGCGCTGAACCCAATGTCTATCTACTGTGATAACATGGGTGCCATAGCCAATCGCAAGAACCAAGGTCACACAAGAAGCTGAAGCACATCAAGCTACGTTTTCACGCTATTCGAGAACATGTCCAAGATGGTGACATAAAGATTTGCAAAGTACACACAGATCTGAATGTGGCAGATCCGTTGACTAAACCTCTTCCGAGGGCAAAACATGACCAACACCAAACTGCCATGGGTGTTCGGTATATTACCATGTAATCTAGATTAGTTGACTCTAGTGCAAGTGGGAGACTGTTGGAGATATGCCCTAGAGGCAATAATAAATTTAGTTATTATTATATCTTTTTGTTTATGATAAATGTTTATATTCATGCTATAACAGTATTAACAAGGAAACATTAATACTTGTGTGATTTGTAAACTTAATTAGAGTCCCTAGTAAAGCCTCTTTATAATACTAGCTTGTTGGTTAATAAATGATTGTGGTTTCCCTATCATGAACATTGAGATGTTATTAACAAACAAGATCATATCGTTAGGAGAATGGTATGATGGACATACTCCTATAGATAAGCGTAGCATAAAGATCAAGTTTTTTAATAGTTCAAAATTGTTATATGCTTTCTGATACATAGTAACCTAATTCCTTCGACCATGAGATCATGCTTATCACCATCACCGGAAGGATGCTTTGATGACATCAAACACCACACCAGAACTGGGTGGCTATAAAGGTGGCATTGAGTGTTCGGAAAGTATGGGTTGAGACACATGGATCAAGAGTGGGATTTGTCCATCCATATGACGGATAGATATACTTTAGGCCCTCTCGGTGGAATGTCATACAATTGGCTTGCAAGCATGTGACTGGCTCACAAGGGATCCCATATCACAGGAACGAGAAAAGAGTACTTATCAGTAACGAGGTTGAACTAGGTATGCAGAGATACCGACGATCAAAACCTCGGATAAGTAAACTATCGTGAGACAAAGGGAAATTGGTATCGTATGTAAGTGGTTCATTCAAAGTAATCGTAGAAATATGTGGGAACCATATGAATTTCCAGATTCCTCTATTGGTTATTGTTCGGAGAAGTGTCTCGATCATGTCCGCATAATTCACGAACCGTAGGGAGACACACTTAAGGATTCAATGTTGTTGAGTAGTTATGGAATGATGAGTAAGAGACCGAATGTTGTTCGGAGTCTCGGATGGGATCCGGGATATCACGAGGAGATCCGGAATGGTCCGGAGAATAAGATTCATATAAGGAAAGTCCTATCTCGGGGTTGGAGAATGGTTCCGGTGTTTTCATCGGGAATATTCTAGAAGGTTCCGGAAGGTCCGGCACTCCAGAGGGGAAGGGTACATGAATGTGTCATAACAAGTTGGAATGGTTGCATTATGTACTAGGTGTCATCGCTGAGCAAAATAAAGGGATAAATCAAATCCTAGTTTGAAAAGTCAAACTCCAATTTGAAAAGTCAAACGACAAGTTTGCTTGGTGGAGGGAGAGTAGGAAACCTACTTGGGGAGGAAGTCCCTCTCCCTCCACCGCCGGCCTTGGAAGCCGAGTTGGGGAGGGACTACCCTCCCCTTGGCCAGCTCCCTCCACCTATATAAGGAGGGGCAGGGCTGCCCCTCCAAGACTACACCTCCACCACCCAAAACCCTAGCCCTAGCCGCCGGCCCTCCTGCAGCCGCCGCCTCCCTAGGGCAAACCCTAGCCGCCAACTTGGGGCACTCCCCTTGCCCTAGCCGCCGGCCTAGCTCCCTCTCCTTGGTGCCTCTAAACCCTAGATCGCCAAGGCCTCTCTCACAGTCCACCATACTCGCTCCGGCTTAAGGCGAAGCCCTGCGAGATCTCCCCTCTACTTCCGGTACCACGCCGTCGTGCTGCCGGAATCGCGAGGAGAGTTCTACAACCGCCGCTTCCTGCTGGAACAAGGGAGATGAATGTCTTCATCGAGTACCGAACGTGTGACCGACTGCGGGAGCGCTGCCGGAACGCAGCGCCGGAAGGATCGCCTACACGATCTTGAGATCGGCAAGAGTACGACTACATCACCCATGAGAATCCGCTCTCGTTAAACAATTTGGAATCTTCAAGGGTAAGTTATTCCATCGACTCGTTGCTACAATCTAGTAGATAGATCTTGGCTTGTTTGTTTGTATGCGATAGAATTTTTTTGTTTTCCATGCTACGAACCCCTACATTGAGAGCCCTCCTCGCCATGCCCTCCTAGCCTTTATATAGATAGGAAGGTCCTGGGCATAGGTCAAGTCGGTTACAGATTAGGGTTTGTCCCTTTGAAATTCTATCTACTCTAGTCTTGTTCTCTAAGGATCTGAAGGCATCATGGGCTTGGGCCACCCGAAAGTCTTTGCAGGCCGCATATAATTTTGTGGGCCTTCCTTGGACTGGACCAGGTATACTAATATTGTGTACCCGTAGGGTATAACCTTATCAGTAGCCCCGAGTGTTCAGTTGAATCGTAGATTCGGCTGAGGACTCTTCAATCTTTCGGGTTCAGTTGATCCTGTTTATAAGAGAAAGAATGATTTCAGTTTGTAGGGATTGCTGATGCGTGTGCCTGACTCTCCTGACGGATCAGGGACAGTTAACTGTCTTAGGACAAAACAACATGATCTTCTTCATACTCGAGTCCCTAGAATCGAATCTGGAATGGATGCTGGCGTAATTCGACTAAGGTCGCTGAGGTCTTACAGGAGTCAAATCCCAGTAGTTTTCATGTGATGTACCTAACCCTTCCGTCAGGATTTTCATCGTGTCTGTTGACACGGTATTTTGCTGACAGAGCGCAGTCAGGTGCATTACCAGGCCATCAGATGATATCTGTAGGTCTTATCTTTGCGTTGCAGACACAACATCCGAAATGTTATCACCACGGAGGTGTTTCGGGTGACCAAGGATAATGCTTCTCTCTTAAAGTTGGTTTGGGCAAAGTTGCCAGAATTTTTTTTGTATTTTGATCCGAAGGATCGCAGTCGAAGATTTCATAGGGTGCGCGACCAGCGCTCCCTATGGGAGTAGCCCCCGAGTGTATGTTCGAGTTGTAGTTTCGAGCAGAGACTTTAGTTCAGTTGGTTAAGCTTCAGGTCCGTAGGACACAATTTTTTCGGATGCTTGATCAGTCCTCCTTATGGGAGTAGCCCCCGAGTCCTTAGTGGAGTCGTAGACTCGACGTGGGACTCGAAGATAGTCGAGAGTTTTTTATTCTTCAATCGTCATTCGGGTGCGCGCCCAGCGCTCCTGATAGGAGTAGCCCCCGAGTAGTTGTTCGAATCGTAGATTCGAATAAGTACTTGACTTTTTATCCGAAGTTTTCCAGCCGTTGCTAGACTGCTTGATGATGTCGGTGCTGATGATCGATGATCTTAACCGTCTGCGGCGCCAGAGGTGATGTAACAGGACGAATGTGGGTCCCACTTTCTGACTTGAAGTTGACTAGTCATGCGCGACGTGGCGAGAATTACGGTGTCTCCTTGGTTTCCGTGCGTAGTGGACGACGTGCAGGTGACGGTTCGCTACTGTGTTGACACGTGGACGGTTGGATCTGTCCCTAGCGTTAGGGCTTCTGGATGAACGGCTCCTGGTCATCGTCCTCATCCTTATAACCGTGGGGAAAATAGTGATTTGTTTTCACCCCTTGAAATTTGTTTTCACCACTGCCTCCATTTTTACGAGCACTTCCTCGCGCACACTGGACGTTCTCCAATCCTTTCCTTCCTCCTTTCTGTGTGCTCATCGCCGCACCCACCACCGTGCGATGGGCAAGTCAAGGAAGGGTGCTGCTGGATCTGGATCGAGTGCCGCCGTCGGCGGCAAGAAGGGTGCCACCACGCTCGCATTACTAACAGCGGGTGGAGGTGCGCGACGGTGACCTGCGCAAGCTGCGCGAGGCGGGGCTGATCCCGCAGGACAAGGAGGCTATGAAGCTTCCAGGCGATGAGGTAATTCCCCGTCCACCCGCAGGGTTTCGGGTGATGTTCGTCGCTTTTGTTCTTCGCGGTCTCTCGCTCCATGTCCACGATTTTCTTCATGGAATTCTTTTCTTCTACAGCATCCAACTTCATCATCTTTCCCCCAATTCTCTCCTCCACATCACTTGTTTCATCACTCTCTGCGAGTGATGGCTTGGTATCGAGCAGTACTTTGGCCTCTTCCGGAAACTCTATTCTGTGAAGAGGCAGTCTGGCACAGGCAGAGTCTATCCGCTCGGCGGCTGCATCATTTCAATTCGTTCTTCTGTTCTTTTCTTTTCCTTTTCTATATGCGGGTCCATCCAATACTGGCGGAAGAAGTGGTTTTATATCCGTGACTCCACAGTGGACGGGCAAGAGTTTGACCTTGTTCCCTTCGACTCTACCCAGGAGATTCTTCTGAAGAGGTCCTGGAAGAACCATGTCCTAGAGGGCGAGGAAGCTGAGGTGGAGGAGCTCTACCGTCGTGTGGAGGCGCTCCAGGTGGTTGCGGAGAAGGAGGTCAATGGTGTGGATATCATCCGTACCTTCCTCAAACAACGGGTGCAGCCGCTCCAGGCGAGGGCGCATCCGATGTTCCTTTACACGGGCCGTAACAACCCGACGAGGGTGTTGGCCGAGGAGCTGTCCAGGGGCGACCTTGATAGGGCTCTTCGGCCGTTACTGAAGTTCAAGGCTAAAGAGGACCTCCCGAAGAAGTCCTTGACCGCCCCGTTCAGTTCTTTGAATCCAGTTCCACAGGTGTAGAACTGCGTTATGCGTGTTGCACCTTATTATTGTTTGAATGCTGTAATATTGTTGCTAATCACAAATTTTGTGTTGGTGTGCAGCAGCTGAAGGTAGCTGGCATGATGCCGCCGCTGCCTGAGAACTTTCCGGTTGCGCCGAACAACGAGGTTGTGGACTCTGAAACTGAGCTTCCGCCGGCGCAATCTCCGACCCATGAAGCCCCTGAGGCGAGCGAGGGGCGGACCCAAAAGAGCGCACGGAGTCCGAGCGAGTCTTCGGATGCCTCGACCTCGCCAACGCCCAGGGGCCCATCCTTCCTCGAGCGCCACAGCGAGGATGACGGTTCTTCATCTGCACCGATCCCTGTTGTGCCCATTCGGGCCATGGCGCCGTGATACGCCCAATTTGCATCACCATTCTATATCATAATTTACCTATATTCATTGATATTTGTCTTATTATGAGGTATTACTTATGGTTTTTCGTTTGTTTATGCATGTTGGATGATTCTTGGAGGATGGACTACCGGAGTCTGGATTCTGATGGAAAAGAAGTCGTTTTGGTGCAATTTCGTGAAGATCAGAAAAATACCAGAAAAATATGGAAACATATTATTTTACCAGAGGACGAAGGAATCCAGAAGGAGGAGCGAAGAGGGGCCGCAGGGGGCCCACACCCCCTAGGTGCGGGCCCACCTGACCCTGCGCCTAGGGAAGGTGTGGCCTACCTGCCCGGCCTCCGACTCCGCCCCTTCGCCTATATCTTTCCTTCGGAACCCTAAGCCTCGGGGAGCGACCACAGATAGATTTCCGCCACCTATGGGGGCGGAAAACACCGAGAGAGAAATATCTCTTCGGCAGACAGATTTCTGCCAAGGGAATTCCTTCCCGGAGAGGGGAGACTGTCGCCATCAACACCATCATCAAGCTAGGCTTCATCGGGATCATCATCATCATCCACACCATCATCTCCACAAGCACCATCATCACCACTTTGTCCCGTTGTAACAATTGTGTTCGATATTTCTTTAGTACTTAGCGGAAACTTTCCCGGTGTTAATTACTATTGTAGTTGATGCTTGTGAGTGGAATCATTGGATTATTGTTTATGTTCAAATTGTTATCCATTATCATATCATCTTTGATCTTGATCCATATGATGTCTTGTGAGTAGTTCGTTTAGTTCTTGAGGACATGGGAGAAGTCATGTTGTTAGTAGTGAATTTGTGTTGAGTTATTATTCAATGGTTTAGTATTTAAGTTGTGGTGCTATTCTTCTAGTGGTTTCATGTGAACATCGACTACATGACACTTCACCATTTATGGGCCTAGGGGGATGCATTGTGTATTTGGCTACTAATTGTGGGGTTGCCGGAGTGACAGAAACCTGAACCCCCGTTAGGACACCTTTGCACAAGGGAGCGTAGGATCTCAGAGTTTAAGGTTGTGGTTAGATTTATATCTTAATTACTTTCCTGTAGTTACGGATATTTGCAGGGGGTTTAATCACAAGTATTTATTAGTCCTAGGAAGGGCGGTATGTTAGCACAGGTTCACCCACATAACACTTACAAACACCAAAGAAGAGTACTCAGCTATTTGAAGCGAAAGCACTTGACAGAATTCCCATGTGTCCTAAAAAATGTTTGCTCCTTATAAGTATTTCCACCGGCTTGTCCTTTGCTAATAAAGGATTGTGCCACTTTCTCCGTTTGTTCGTTACCTTTGTTACTTTCTCCTTGTTTTGTTGCCTTGTCAAAAAACTACTAAAGATCCATTTTCTAAGTATTCGCAGGGATTTCCTGCTCCATACCACTGTTCAGCACCTTCTGCTCCTCGTTGGGATCGACACTCCTATTTATCAGAAGTACTACGATACACCCCCTATACTTGTGAGTCATCAAGACTATTTTTTGGCGCTGTTGCCGAGGAGTGAAGCGCTATTGAAGAGTGGAACTAGTAAGGGAAACTTTTACTGTGAGTATTTCTCTTGTTACTGCTTGTTACTTTGTTTCCAATATGGATAACCCACTTGGTTTTCTGTTTGGGAAAACTACTACCATTGCTAGGGTAGTAGATGAACCACCACTTGTTGAGATAGATCCTTTTAAGATACCTACAAGTATTGTTAATCGTGTTATGGATAATTATTATTTAGGGGATGGAACAGTCCACCCTGGTGATCACTTGCTTTTTATCCATGAATTATGCGGGTTGTTTAAGTGTGCAGGTATCACAACTGAACAGGTGAAGAAGAAGTTACTCTCCATATCCTTAAAAGGGGGAGCTGAAGAATGGTATAAGCTGCTGAAGAATGGACAATCCATGGAATGGGAGGAGATGGCATCTCTCTTTTACTCTAAATTTTATCCTCCCAGTGAAATTCATTAGGATAGAAATCTTATATATAACTTTTGGCCTCTTGATGGAGTGAGTACAGCCCAAGCTTGGGGGAGATTGAAGTTACTAATGCTTAAATGCCCCATTCATGAACTCCCTAACAATATTATTCTCAATAACTTTTATGCTAGGCTTCCTCTTCATGATAAATATTTACTAGATGCTTCTTATGCTGGATCATTATCACGTATGAAGGAAGAAGCTAAATGGGATCTCTTAGACCGTATTCAAGAGAACACTGAAGCTTGGGAGAATGACAAAGTAAGAAATTCAGGTATAAACTATGATTATGAATGCATTAAAGCTTTTATGGGAACTGATGACTTCCGTGATATTAGCAATGAGTTTGGCCTTGATCCTCAAGTTCTTGCAAAATGTTTTAAGTCCTTCGCCTCTTATATTGAAATTCCCAAGAAAGAGTGGGATAAGTACCATGCTCCTTATAAAGACATTGTTACCCATGTTCCTGCCAGTGTAGAGGTTTGTACTGTTGATCCTATTTTTCCTGAACCTTATGTTGAGAAAACTCCTTTTCCTTCCAAGGTAAGGGAGCATTCCATTTTTGGCTAATGTGGTTAGCAAAACCGCAAATAAAACTGTAGGGTCCGATGATATTATTGATATTGAGCCTGTGGTAGCTATTGTGAAAGACCTTGTCACTAGAAATATAGAGGATGAGCATATTGTCTTCTGGGAAGACGCTACTAATATTGTTTCTCATCCTAAGAAAGTTAGAAAATCTAGTGTACCTGTGCTTTCTGTTAAAATTGGTAGTCATAGTTATTATGGTTTATGTGATATTGGTGCTAGTTCTAGTGCTATTTCTTATGAGCTTTACAGGGAAATTATGCATGATATTGGTCCTTGTGAGCTTGAGGACATTGATGTGGTTATTCACCTTGCTAACAGAGAGCAAGTTTGCCCCATTGGCATTGTAAGAGATGTGGAGGTCCTTTGTGGTAAGATTAAATATCCTGCTGATTTTCTAGTACTTGGTAAATAAGCTAGTAAAACCTATCCTATTATCTTTGGTAGACCCTTTCTGAATACTTGTGGGGCTATCATAGACTGTAGGAAGGAAAAGTTTTGACTAAGTTTGCTGGAGAGTCTTATGAGTTTAATTTTTCCAAATTTGCCAAAACTCCTTATGAAAATGAACTGCTTAATGAGGATTTTAGGGTTGAACAACTTTCTGCTATTTCTCTAGCTCCTAACAATGCCTTGCAGCATTTTATGGAAGATCATGAAAGTGATGCCTTCATGAAGGAAAGAAATGAGATTGACGAGGTTTTCCTTCATTAGCCTGAGTTACTTAAGCATAATCTACATGTGGAAGACTTGGGTACCACACTACCACCTAAAGGGGATCCTGTTTTTGAATTAAAACCTTTACCTAATGATCTTAAATATGCTTATATTGATGATAAGAAAATACATCCTATTATTATTAGTTCTAAACTTTCAGGAAAGGAAGAAGAAAGGTTATTGGAGATATTGAAGAAACACCGAGGAGCTATGGGCTATACTCTTGATGATTTAAAAGGGATTTCTCCTACTATATGTCAGCATGCTATTATATAGAACCTGATGCAAAATAGTTGTTGAGCACCAACGCCGTCTAAATCCTAAGATGAAGGATGTGGTAAGAAATGAGGTATTAAAACTCCTTGATGCTAGTATTATTTATCCTATTGCTGATAGTAAATGGGTTAGCCCTGTTCATTGTGTTCCCAGGAAAGGGGGAATAACTATTGTGCCTAATGAGGATAATGAGCTTATACCCAAAGAGTAGTGGTTGGGTATAGAATGTGCATTTATTTTAGAAAGATTAATAAAGTTACTAAGAAAGATCATTATCCTTTGCCCTTTATTGGTCAAATGCTTGAGAGGTTGTCCAAAAAGACTCACTTTTGCTTTCTTGATGGTTATTCTGGGTTTTCTCAAATTGCTGTGAAATCACAGGACCAAGAGAAAACTACTTTCACTTGTCCTTATGGTACTTATGCTTATAGGCGTATGCCTTTTGGTTTATGTAATGCTCCTGCTACCTTTCAGAGATGTAAGTCTGCTATCTTTCATGGTTTTTGTGAAGAAATTGTGGAGGTTTTTATGGACGATTTTTCCATCTATGGAACTTCTTTTGATGACTGTTTCCACAACCTTGATAAAGTTTTGCAGAGATGTGAAGAAACCAACCTTGTTCTTAATTGGGAGAAATGTCATTTCATGGTTAATGAAGGAATTGTTCTTAGACACAAGATCTCTGAAAGAGGCATTGAAGTTGATAGAGCCAAAATTGAAGCAATTGAGAAGATGCCTTGTCCTAGATATATCAAATGTATTCGTAGTATCCTTGGTCATGCTAGTTTCTATAGGAGGTTTATTAAAGATTTCTCCAAGAGTTCAAAGCCCCTTACTAATCTTCTTCAAAAAGATGTACCTTTTGTTTTTTATGATGATTGTAAGGAAGCTTTTGAAACTTTGAAGAAAGCTTTGACAACTGCTCCTATTGTCCAACCACCTGATTGGAGTTTACCTTTTGAAATCATGTGTGATGCTAGTGACTTTGTTGTGGGTGCTGTCCTTGGACAACGTGTTGACAAGAAACTGAATGTTATTCATTATGCTAGCAAGACTTTGGATGCTGCTCAAAATAATTATGCTACTCCTGAAAAAGAGTTATTAGGTCTAATCTTCGCCTGTGATAAGTTTAGACCTTACATTGTTGACTCTAAGGTTACTATTCATACTGATCATGCAGCTATTAAGTACCTTATGACAAAGAAGGACGCTAAGCTTAGGCTTATATGGTGGGTGTTGCTTTTGCAAGAGTTTGATCTGCATATTGTGGATAGGAAAGGTGCTGACAATCCTATTGCTGATATTTTGCCTGTTAATGATAGTTTTCCAAATGAGCAGTTAGCTGCAATAAGGGTAAGTCTGCATGAGAGTCCTTGGTATGCTGATTATGCTAACTTTATTGTTTCCAAGTATTTGCCTCCAACCTTTACAGCTCAGCAAAGAAGGAAATTCTTTTATGATCTAAGGCATTACTTTTGGGATGACCCACACTTATATAAAGAAGGAGTAGATGGAATTATGCGAAGATGTGTTCTAGAATTTGAACAACAAGAGATATTGAGAAAATCTCATGGCAGTGCTTATGGAGGACATCATGCTGGGGATAGGACTGCACAAAAGGTTTTACAATCTGGATTTTATTGGCCTACCCTTTTTAAAGATGCAAGGAAGTTTGTCTTATCATGTGATGAATGCCAGCGAGTAGGTAACATCTCTAGATGCAATGAAATGCCTATGAATTATTCTCTTGTTATTGAACCTTTTGATTGTTGGAGATTTGACTTTATGGGGCCTTTTCCTCCTTCAAAGGGGTATACTCATATTCTTGTTGATGTTGACTATATTACAAAGTGGGTGGAAGCCATACCTACAAATAGTGCTGAAGGTAATACCTCTTTGAAAATGCTTAAAGATGTCATTTTTCCTAGGTTTGGTGTAACTAGATATCTCATGACTGATGGAGGCTCTCATTTTATTCATGGGGGTTTTATAAAACCTCTCTCTAAGTATGATGTAAACCATAGAATTGCTTCAGCTTATCACCCCCAAACTAGTGGGCAAGTAGAACTTTCCAATAGGGAAATTAAGTCTATCTTGCAGAAGACTGTCAATAGATCTACAAAAAATTGGGCTAAAAAGTTGAATGACGCTTTGTGGGATTATAGAACTGCTTATAAAAATCCTATGGGGATGTATCCTTACAAAATGGTCTATGGGAAAGCTTATAACTTGCCTTTAGAATTAGAACACAAAGCTTATTAGGCAGTGAAAGAGTTGAATAGAGATTTTAGACTTACTGGTGAGAAAAGACTGCTAGACTTAAGCAATCTAGATGAGTGGAGAGGTGAAGCTTATGAAAATGCTAGACTCTTTAAGGAAAAAGTAAAAAGATGGCATGATAGGAGAATTCTCAAAAGGGAATTCCATGTTGGTGAGAAAGTTCTTTTGTATAGGTCTCGTCTCAGTTTTTTTGCAGGAAAACTACTCTCAAAATGGGAAGGACCTTTTATTATCAAGGAAGTATACCACTCAGGTGCCATAAAAATCTCTTCTCTGAAGGATGACACAACACAGGTGGTTAATGGGCAAAGACTAAAACACTATATTTCTGGAGATTCTTATAATGAAGATGTGGATGTTATTCGAATGGCAACCCCAGAAGAATTTATCAGAAGCCAAACACCAGAGTCTACAGAGTTCATCTTTGAATAGGTAAAAGTGGTGAAAACAGAAGGTTCGTGAAACTCCAATCTTTTTATATTTTTGATGTTTTTAATACATAAGGAAAGTTACGAGACGAAACTAAAGAGGAAATGGAGCCCGGGGTGAACAAACCCACCCCAGGCGCGGGCCCAGCCTGGCCGCGCCTGAGGGGGTTGTTCCCCCCGAACTCTGTCTCCGACTCGTTTCCGTGTCAAAACCTTCCTTATGCATTGAAACTTCATAATATATAATCCTCCGGGTTCCCCGAGGTTCTTGCATCGTGTTCTCGTCGTGTTTTCGTTTCGATTTGTTTCTGTTAGGAAAATTCTCAGATTTGGAGCCTCGATGTCTTCCTCTGGAACACCCATGGAGGATCCCTTTGCGTACGTCCTCAACCCGTACATGTATGAGTTGAGGATTCATCCCAAAGAGTTGATCCTCAAAGAGGGGAATCTATAAATGAAAGAAGTTCAAGGCCCTAAGGGAGAAGGCAGTCTGGAAGACAGGATGGAAGCATTGGAGCAGGAAGTTTTCAGGTACAAGAAGATGGCAGAACGCGAAGTGGATGTTATTCACAAGATAAGTTCAGAACTCAGCACCAAGCACGAGGTAGAAGTTGCCGAGCTCCGAGAAGAGATCTTCTCACTCCGTCAGACAACCAATCAATTGCAAGCATAACTCTATGACATACAAAATCAAAACTGTGAGTATGAGGCTAGATTCGATCTCATAAGCTTTGCTGCTAGTTTCAGGATAGCGGAGACAAGGACATCCTTTCTTGATGGGGAACCATTGCCTTGGAAGTCCTATGATGACAAGAGAACACCACCACCGAGGGAGTAATTCGTCATCAGGTTTGGCATCCCCTTGGCTTGTTCTAAGCTTGGGGGAGTGCCGCGATATCACCACCATTATCTATTACCTTTTTAGTGGATTCATATATGTGGTAGAGAAGTTATCTTATAGTTTGGTTTGCATGTGGAAGTATCTCTCCTTTAGTTAATTATCTATGTATCCCTGAGTGCCTTTATTGAATATTAATGAGAAGTCTCATATTTTACTTTTTGCACTTCTTGTTTTAGTTTGCAATCTCTATTATATGATGGATCTTGTTGATCAGTATTGGCACCACTTTGGGAGCATCAAGTGGATCTAAATTGGTTTTGGCAAACCGAGTTCTGGTCATTAGCAACAATTTTTAAGGTTTGAAAGAAAAAGAGAAAGAAAAAAAGCTTATAGGTATTTTGTATCATTTGTTTTCTTTCTTGTTGGCTCATAAGCTTAGTATTATTTATTTAAGATATTTTGTGTCTTCAAGGAAGATTGCATGTTTGGCTTTATTACTTGTATGTTTGCTTGTTTCTTTCAACTCTCTTGCTTGCTACCCAGCCTTGCTAGCCAAAAACCTGTTTTGAGAAGGAATACTTCTCATGTTTCCAAATCCCTTTGAACCAAAACTTTTGCCACTTGTGTCCACCATATCTACCTAGTAGCTATTGCTATTCCAAGCAAATTCTCAAGCTTCATCTACCTTTCGAATTAAAAAGTATTTTTTTATGAGAAAACTAGTTAGTAAAGCTCTCACGAACTTGATGGCACACCTTATTTCCTGCCCCTAATAGACTTGAACCATTGTGAACATCGAAGTTGTATATGCTTGCATCTATACGTTGGAATTAGCAGAACCGTTCTGTCACGGGGAACGTTTTCAATATTGCACTTGTACTATGTACACAGTTGATATTGTGCTCTTTTGTCTATGGATGTCAACGGTGTGAAATAAAGAGGGAACTTGTAAGTCCATGGAGTCTGTATTCTGTATTAGAGAAACGCCTGGGCCGCTAGCCTAAGCCATGCTTAATCATGGTGGAAACTTGCAGCATTACCATAGTGAGTCATCTATGAAGCATCCTCAATAAAAAGCTATGCACATAGTAAATAAAAAGACCGCTGAGATGCTCATTTTCTGCTTGCCTTGTCATTTTGGTTATGGGAAAGCTCCTGTACCATGTGCAAGGGGTACCCCGTTGGCGGTTCTCAATGATATGCAAATACTTACAATGATAAGAACTTACCTGTGACCAAAGTTGAGTAGCATGAGGAGTGGCCCTCATATTCAAGGGACATGAGATTGCCAACTTATATTTCATCAAGCATATACTCTATCCTTGTTCACTTTAACCTTAATCATATCAATATGCCTATGATAGGGGCAATGAGGGATCAAAGCTAGTAAGTACCATAATCTTTTGGAAGCTCTTTATTACTTGTAATCCATGCTTCCCTCTATGAAGGGACCTTTCTCCCACTTCCAAGTTGAGTCAGTAAACCTACTTCCTCTCTATCTCCAGCAAGCATTTGAGTTGTTGTGTTTCAAGCATTCATATGGTGATTTATTCAATCATGTTTTTATTCTTCCTTGTTTGCACAAAACTCTTATCTATTGAGTATTACTTTGAAAGCCTTCACTTGTGAAAAACGTTTTTGAGCAAAGAGTGCTCCTATTTTGAAACTTCTACGAAAAGCTTTTTATGAAACTATTTGCCAGGTGTTCTCTGACCAAGAACAAGTTTGCCAATTCCAATTATGATTTATCTTTATGCATCTCCATTGTGACTACTGTACTTGGTTGCAAGCTAAGTTATATAATGGTGAGTTGCTTTCTTCTATGAGTTGTGCAATGGTAAGTGTGATGCTTCTTGTTCGTATTATTTTATCGACACTTCACTCCATAAACCTGTGGACATGTTTACTAAGCTTAGTTTTTGCTTGGGGACAAGTGAAGTCTAAGCTTGGACGAGTTGATACGCCCAATTTGCATCACCATTCTATATCATAATTTACCTCTATTTATTGATATTTGTCTTATTATGAGGTATTACTTATGGCTTTTCATCTGTTTATGCATGTTGGATGATTCTTGGAGGATGGACTGCCAGAGTCTGGATTATGATGGAAAATAAGGCGTTTTGGTGCAATTTCGCGAAGATCAGAAAAATACTAGAAAAATATGGAAACATATTATTTTACCAGAGGATGAAGGAAGCCAGAAGGAGGAGTGAAGAGGGGCCGCAGGGGGCCCACACCCCCTAGGCGCGGGCCCACCTAACCCCGTGCCTAGGGCAGGTGTGGCCCACCTGCCCGGCCTCCGACTCCGCCCCTTCGCCTATATCTTCCCTTCGGAACCCTAAGCCTCGGGGAGCGACCGCAGATAGATTTCCGCCGCCTCTGGGGCGGAAAACACCGAGAGAGAGAAAGATCTCTCCGACAGACAAATTTCTACCGGGGGAATTCCTTCCCAGAGAGGGGAGACCATCGCCATCAACACCATCATCAAGCTAGGCTTCATCGGGATCATCATCATCCACACCATCATCTCCACCAGCACCATCATCACCACTCCGTCCCGCTGTAAAAATTGTGTTGGATATTGTTTTAGTTCTTAGGGGAAACTTTCCCTGTGTTAATTACTATTGTAGTTGATGCTTGTGAGTGGAACCATTGGATTATTGTTTATGTTCAGATTGTTAACCATTATCATATCATCTTTGATCTTGATCCATATGATGTCTTGTGAGTAGTTCGTTTAGTTCTTGAGGACATGGGAGAAGTCATGTCGTTAGTAGTGAATGTGTGTTGAGTTATTATTCAATGATTTAGTATTTAATTTGTGGTGCTATTCTTCTAGTGGTGTCATGTGAATGTCGAATACATGGCACTTCACCATTTATGGGCCTAGGGGGATGCATTGTGTATTTGGCTACTAATTGTGGGGTTGCCGGAGTGACAGAAACCTGAACCCCCGTTAGGACACCTTTGCATAAGGGAGCGTAGGATATCAGATTTTAAGGCTGTGGTTAGATTTATATCTTAATTACTTTCCTGTAGTTACAGATGTTTGCAGGGGGTTTAATCACAAGTATGTATTAGTCGTAGGAACGGCGATATGTTAGCATAGTTTCACCCACACAACACTTACAAACACCAAAGAAGAGTACTCAGCTATTTGAAGCGAAAGCACTTGACAGAATTCCCATGTGTCCTCGAGAACGTTTGGTCCTTATAAGTACTTCCACCGACTTGTCATTTGCTAAGAAAGGATTGGGCCACTTGCTCCTTTTGTTCGTTACTTGATCCTTGTTTTGTTGCCTTCTCAAAAAACCACTAAAGATCTGTTTGCTAAGTATTCACAGGGATTTCCTGCTCCATACCACTGTTCAGCACCTTCTGTTCCTCGTTGGGATCGACACTCCTATTTATCGAAAGTACGATGATACACCCCCTATACTTGCGAGTCAACAAGACTATTTTTTGGCGCTGTTGCCGAGGAGTGAAGCGCTATTGAAGCGCTGTTGCCAAGGAATAATGCTTTGTGTTGCTCATGTGTGCTTTTGGTGCTTTGTAGATGAGAATAATGCGGCCCTTCGCCAGCTGGATGTTCTCAAAAAGAGCCTCGGTCGAGTGAAGAAGAAGGCTGCAGATGCTGTGGAGGCGAAGTAGCGCCTGCAAAAGGAGTTGGTTGATGCTGCCGAGGCCAAGGAGCGCCTACAGCGGGAGGCTTCTGATCGTGAGGAGCAGATTGCAACTGTCACGGCTGTGCGAGAGAAGGAGGTGGCCGATAAGCTAATGGCTGCAGCCAAGGCTTTCTCAAGTGAGTATCCTGTTGCCTGATTTGTTCTTGGAGTTTTTGGTCGCTCCTTGTCGCATTTTTATTTAGCTCTTTTGTTTCTTCTTTTCCTCAGATGCTTCAGATGTCGCGTTTGATCGCGGTGCCCTGGAGCATGGGAGTGCTCTGGATGATGCCACCGCTGCTAATTCTCTGGCGAAAGCCAAGGGGGTGCTCTGGTGCTTCTACAAGGAGATCGTTCCCAAGGGCGCTGCTTTTGAGGATGTCAACGCTCTGGCAGATGCGTTGTCGGAGGACGCCCCCGCGGCCTACAAGCGTAAGCAGAAAGGCATCGGCGCCTCCATGGGGCTAGACATGGCTATGGCGTCTGGAGCGGAGCTGGATCTTCCGCATGTCACCTCCCAGATGCCAACAACGCCTGACGGCTCAGAGGTATCCTTTGCTCTCTTCGCCTCTCGCTATAAGCGATATGGGCCGAAGATCATTGACCTGCTGGCGGACTATGCAGAGACGCAGTAGGGAGAGGCCAAGGGCAGGCACTCTGGCTCTGAGGCCACTCCGGATGCTGATGCCTAGGCTCTGGTGCTGTAGTTTAGGATAGTTTTATCTTCCTCCTTTTGGTGTAAGCTTTTGCTGATGAACAACTTCTCCTTGTGCCACGAAGTTGCTTTTGATGTATATAAATTATATTTCGAGATGTCACCAAAGATGTGTGTGATATTCATATCCTTACTTGCTTTTCTTTAGGGACCTTCAGGTGGGGTTCCCTTGGACACTTCGACTGTCCCGCAGCCGCGACCATCGTTGGATCATGCGTCACAGCTTGTTTTCCTTCGTGACCACATCCGCAGCCTAGAGAAGGAGATCCTTGGCGTTCGAGGCCATGCGGACATGTGGAAGTCGAAGGCGGAGCGAGCTACCGCCAGGGAGTAGTATCTGATGGGGGAGCTAAGGCAGTTGAGAGAGCAACTGCAATGTGAGTATTCTTGAGCTGGTGCTCGTTTTCAGGTGTGCCTTGTTTGCGTGTCACCTTATTCTGAGTTTTCTGCAGGTGTCAACCTTGTTCCAAGGGAGGATAAGGAGCGCGTTGCAGTTCAGGTCAATTGTCTGACCCAACAGGACTTGGAATCTAGCTTCTTCTTCTGGATATACCATGACTGGGCCACCGTCCTTGCGACGGTGCAGGATCGTGTGCATCAGGTTTCACGGGTGCTGAAGCATGCGAAAACTTCCATGGCGTCTATTCTGTATGTCATGTTCCCCATAGACGAGGCACCTTCCACTCTTTGTGGTTTGTTGTCGAAGTTTCGAGACGTGGGTCGCGTGAGGGAGTTGGTGCGGCACCAGCTGGTTGCAGGGGTGAAAGCCGCCCTTTCGCTTGTTCGGCTGCATCGCCCTAATGTCGATCTCGCGGCGGTGGCGACTGGGCCGCCCCTTCGAACAGACGGTAGCCTCTGGGACATGCGCCCGCACTATGGGGATGTCAGGCAGTATGCCGAAGAGATCGTGGATCTCTTTGAGCATCGGGAACGCTTGATTCTTCAGAATAGATAGACCCTGTAAAAAGATAGATATAAAACTTGTATATATTCGAGTGGGCTTGTTATGCCCTCTTTTGTAAAGATTATCTGTGCTAGCACATGGTGCTTTTTTTGTGTGCATGTCCTTTTCGTTAGCCTGACGTGGTCAGCTACTCAGGTTCACATGTGTTATTCCCATTCGACGAAGTCGTGAGGTGAGGCGGAGCCCCCGAGCATGTTATAGCGAAAAGTAATGCAAGGTAAGGGAAATTTTCGGGCGGGGGACTTAGCTTTAATTCATATCGTAACGAGGAGGTACATTATTTGGCTGAGTAGCCTTATTGAAAGTAAAGGGATAGCTAGGGGTAGAAGCGTCGTAGTTGTGCGACGTTCCATGGGTTGGAGTATGCGACACTTGACTTGACGTCCTTTAGGCGGTAGGCGCCACCAGGGATGACTTCGGTGACGATGTAGGGTCCCTCCCAGGGTGACTCGAGCTTTTTCGGCCGCTCTTGCTTGAGTCGTAGGACGAGGTCTCCTTCGACGAAGGACCTTGGGCGTAGCCGGCGGCTATGGTAGTTTGCGGAGGCTCTGCTGGTAGACCGTTGAGCAAGCTGTGGCAATGTCGTGTGCTTCGTCGAGTGTGTCGAAGGCATCTTCGAGTGCGGTCGATGATTCGGCTTCGCTATAGGAGACGACCCACGGGGCTTTATGGCGTACCTCTACAGGCAGCACGGCTTCGGCTCCGTGTACCATGAAGAATGGTGTGTAGCCAGTTGAGCTATTTGGCGTTGTACGTAGGCTCCAAAGGACGGAGGGTGCATCTTCTGCCCAGGATCCCGCAAGTCGTTCGAGTGGGCTGAGTAGGCGTTTCTTGATGCCCCCGCCTACGAGGCCGTTGGCCTTTTCGACCTGCCCATTGGTCTGCAGGTGTGCCACGGAGGCGTATGATATGTTGATGCCAAGGCCCTCACAGAAGTCCTAGAATTCCTTTGAGATGAAGTTCGAGCCGTTGTCCGTGATGATGCTGGGTGGCACACCGGACCTGTAGACTATGGACTCGAAGAACTTGACGGCCGTTTTGCCCTTTTGGTTGGTGACGGGCATGGCCTCGATCCACTTGGTGAACTTGTTGACTGTGACCAGGAGGTAGACGTGGGCTCCTTTCGAAGATTTGGGCAGTTTGCCGATCATGTAGAGGCCCCATTGTGCGAAGGGCCAGGCCAGTGGTATGGGCCTGACCTCCGATCCTGGTGTCTGTGGCTTGTCCGCAAACCTTTGGCAGCAGTTGCACCTTTCGACGATGTCCTTAGCGTCGTTCCTGGCCGTTGGCCAGTAGAATCCAGCTCGTAAAGCTTTGGCGACGAGGTCGCGGCTGCCTGCATGATGACCGCAGAAGCCCTCGTGGATGTCTTGGAGGATGGTTTTTTCCGTCACCGATGGTGACACACCTTTGGAGTACACCTGTAACTACCTCGGTGCATTACACTCCTAGATACAAGCCTGGATGAGCGAAAATGGTTGAAATAGTACGGTGGGGCCAAGGCCACTCACAGGTAGACCTTTCGGCCGTCCCAACCATTTCCAATCATCGGGACAAGTACGGGCGGCGTAATCGGCAGGCAAAGGGATCAACTACATACACAAATGAGTATGTATGCAAGCCACCATACAATAGTACATCAGAGCCATACCATCTAAAAAGAAAGGAAATATAGCAACGCCATACGGCAAGATTCAAATGACCTAGATAGATATAATAGTTTAGGATATCTCCTCATACATCACACATCAGAGTATCAGGCGGAAGCGGCAAACAAGATCCGAGTACAGACAAGAAGCAAATCGGCATAAGATGCCCCTGAAATAAGCACATCCCGCCCACAGATCTCACGGATCCCCGTTCCCGGAATCTCTACACCGAACGATCGTTGCCCACATCATCAGCCTCCTCCACCCAGTATCCATCTTGCGAGTGTACTTGTTCATCTGAACCAATAATTTATCGTGTGAGACCCTAGGGGTACTCAGCAAGTCTTTATGCCTCTAAAGGGGACACAACCTGGGGTGACGTAATTGCAGCAAAGATAAACCCTAACAGTTCTATAGATACTCGCTAACCATCCGCCTAACCAAGATAGACGGATGTCCGTGAATTAATGACAACAGTTATAACAGTAATATCACAGATCCATCCTCCTCCTCGCTTACCAACGAGGAAGCGGACGAACATCCCCCCCCCCATCCGTTGGCAGTTTTATTAACCATTCCATGAGTGTTGCACTATTTACTAGTCAATTACTTAGTCAAATTAAAAGCGGTACTTTAGTTATGCTTGTCTATGATCGAGAAACTGTGCTCCAAGTCGTCCATAACCACGGACACGGCTTTCAGAAAGTTTTACCCTGCAGGGGTGCACAAATAGCAACACACACTCGATCAACCTCGGAAAAACCAAATCAAAACCCAATGAGGCCTTCACGACAAAGCAATCACAGGATTCAGAGATATTTCAGGGGGCCACCCCATTGAGTACACCCGCAACGAAGCTAGTTGACTCCGAGACGGACTCAAGGTTTGCGACAATGGCTGTAAACGACCGGGAACCCGAAAGTGTGACTGGGCTTGTCGATACCGCGAAAACACTCCGCTTACCTAAACAGTACAATGTGCTCCTCGCACAATCTTAAATAAATCAGTAAACATGGCATAAGTACGGGATAGTAAATAAAACCTCAAACTAGTTTGTGGCCCCAAGAAATAAGAATGAATCAAGCTCTGGCTCAGGGGGGGTCCCATAAGCCTCCCGGATGTGGATAGCGTGAATATTCAAGGAACAGGTTTCAAGTACTCGGGGTCCTACGGGACACAAGTGAGCAGGAAAAACCAAATACCAGATATTGCCCACCGGTGCCACTTTCATTAGTTATCCCATTACTACTCAGGTTAAGTTGTTTAGGTACCTCGTTATCCATCAGACTCTCACATACCCTACACATGCTGTTCTACGACTCGCATGGCTCAAACAACTCCTGTAGTAATGGCTCATGGGATGGAGGAACAAGCTTGGTGGGGTTTAAAAGTAAAGGCTATGCAATACTTGGGATTCAGTTTAATGCAATCGCGACTCAATGATGCAAGAATAAGATAGAGGCAATAGGTACTGTATGTATGCAAGCATGTGGTAGTGCTTGCCTGGCAGCTCAGTTGAAGCAAGGGATGGATCTGGGTAGTGCTCCTGGTTCTCTTGATATATTCCCTGCTCAGCGTCTATTCGAAGAAGAACCAAACAAACAAGGGCCAACATAAATAAAGTGCGCAAGCATATGAGTAAAATGCGACAAGCAAACAATCATGCCATGATGAATGATGCACAAGTTGCATGGCAATAATGTAGCATGGCATGGGTGAGGGGTAGAATACAAGAAATAACATTTTTATTGAGTTTTGGTCATATTTTATTGTCATATTAGTTGCTGTATACCATATATTTATATGATGCATGCTGCAAATTAAGTCATAGATAGCATAAACAGAAAGGTCTCGTCGAGCTAATCATTTTAGACATAACGTTTGTTAAATTCGGAGTTATAAAACAAAAGTTATTAATTAATTAAGGTCCAGGGGCATTTTGATGTAATTTCAATCAACTTGAAATTTAAAGTGTTCAAAATATATTTTGGATGGCATATTTGAAATCCTCACATTTTTCTGATTCAAAAACATATATTATTTGTATTATTTGGAATTATGAATTTAAATTTATTTTATAGTCAAAATTATTAAATAGGGTCAAAGTCAAAGGTTGACTAATTAAATTAATTCTGAAATGATTTGATTAAAGATTTGAATTAACATTCAAAAACAAAACATTTTTCATATAAGGTTTGAATTCAAATTCGAAATATTTAATTAGTTATGAATTTATTTGATATTAATCATTTACTGAAATTTTAATTGTTTTAAGAATTAGCTGAGGACTTTTCTTACTCGGGCTAGAGTTACCCAAAGTCACTGACCAGTGGGGTCACAGGCGGCGCGGCCCACTGCGCGAGTGGACGCCACGGGGGCGTGCCACGTGGGCATCATCGGGACCGCGGGTTGAGGGGGATGGTTAGCTGGGGGGCTTTGTGTAAAACAACAGAGAGGCTGTCGGGTGGGGCCGGTGGGACTGCGGGTTGGATAGAAGGGAAGGTCAGGGGCTTCTTTGCAAAACGTCTACGAGCTGTCGCTGACGAAACTGAAGAACTGAATCGACAGAACTACTAGCTGACTCGATCTTCGGAAGACGATGGCGATGATTCCATCGAGAATTCCGGAATCCCACAAAAACAAAAGACGGAGAGGGTTGATAGGGCTACAACTTTTGTCAAGGGGTCGTCGCCGTAGGAGGCCTACAGCGCGCGGGGCACGACGAAGAACAGAGGCGGAAAAGCTGCTGCTATCTACGGGTGCTGCGCACACGGCAGTGGTTCCCGACGACGGCGACGGCGATTCCAGGCGGCAAGACACGGGAAAGAGGAGGAAAGGAAGGGGGAAAGGAAGGTGGCACTCACCTCGACCAATTCCCGTCGGAATTGGGGTTGGGGAAAGAGGAAGATGGACAGGGCGGTGGCGACGTGGTTCTGTGCTCGGTCGGGAAGAAGAGGAAGCAGAGGCGCCACGTCCAGCTCCTCCTAGAGCTCACGAGGTGGCCGACAAAGACCGCCTGCACGCCCTCCGGCTCCAGAAGGTGCTCAAGGCGACGGCGCGGCGATGCTCTCCTTGCTGTTGCTCTCGGGCAGGGGGAGATGCTGGGAGCAGAGGTAGGGGATGGCGGCGGAGAGGAGGGGAAGAGGGAGGCTAGGGTTCCTGGGGGAGGGGAACTGCGCGGCTAGGGGATAAGAAGAGGAGGGGTTGACGCGACTGACGGCGGAAGACGGTCACCTGCTCCCTCCATTATCGGCTGCAGAGAGGAGGAAGGCGACGGAAAGAAGAAGAACAGGAGACAGCGTCTGGGAGCGAAGGGGTACCGGGCCGGGGGAGGCGAGTTAGGCCGAGGGAGGGAGCTAGCTGCGGGCTGCTGCGGCTGGGCCCAAGGTGGGCTGCTACCAGGTATGGTTCTCTCCCTTATTTATTTCCTATTTTGTTTTATTTAGTTGTTTGTTTGAACTTGGTTCAATTTTCAAATAATCTTGCTTTTGAATTCTTTTCAGATATTTTAAATAGAAGATTTTAGCACATGAATGGAGAACAAGGGAAGTAGAAGAATAGAAAGGATATGTCCATGAACCAATTGGACATGATACAAGAATTAGAGATTTTGGCAAACAAAATAGGGATGATGTTAATCAAAGCATTTATAATTTTAAAAAATAATGGTGCTCCCCATAAACAAGAAGGGCCCCTAAAGAATGGATCATGCAAAACATTAGACATGTGCATGGGAGCATGTAGAATACAATGGATCAATCCATTTAGCATGTGGGTATGATTGACAAACACAAATCCCAACAAAAGAATCCACATGCTATAGGAATGGTGAACTACCCACAAGATCATGTAGGCAAAGAGTAGAGGAACAAAGGTGACAAGAATCCACACATTGTGCATGGGCATGTTTTAAATATGAACAAGACAATTAGAAGCCCACATGTGCATGCATGGTGGAATCTGGAGAAACATCTATCACCAGGGGCCATAGAATGAACATTAGGTAGAATGATTTAAAGAGACATGCCCTCAACCCAATTTGGGCATTAAACAATATATCAACAACCAAATACAATATCAAGAGGCAAATACAATTAATAATGCATATGAGATAAGAACCACATGGAAAGGGTTTTATATGATGCTCAAATGCAAGGTGGCATGATGACATGAGCATGATAACATGATGATGCAACAATTATATGTAGGAAGTAGCCAATATATTACCAAACCAAGAAGCATTACAAATATTAGACAATTGGGATGCTACAACTCTCCCCCACTAAACAGGAATCTCGCCCCGAGATTCTAGGAAGAAGAAGATGACACAAAGAGGGTAGGATAGTTGGCACGGAGTTCATCTTCACGTTCCCAAGTGGCTTCATCAACAGAATGGTGCGACCACTGCACCTTGCAGAACTTGATGGACTTGTTGCGAGTCCTTCTTTCTGCGACTTCCAGGATTTTGGTGGGGTGTTCTTGATAAGACAGGTCTTCTTGGAGATTGATTAGCTCATGATCCACGGTCCTGCCGGGATCCTTGAAGCACTTCTTGAGCTGAGAGATGTGGAAAACATCATGAACCTTGAGTTTTTCCGGGAGCTCCAGGGCATAAGAAACTTCTCCTCTTCTTCCACGAATTTTGAAAGGACCGATGTATCTAGGAGCCAGCTTTCCTTTGATACCAAAACGGTGTGTGCCTTTCATGGGAGTAACACGAAGGTACACGAGATCACCAGGGGCATACACCATGTCCGTGTGCTTCCTGTCATAATTGCTCTTCTGGCGACTTTGAGCAATCTTCAGATTCTCAAGGATGATATGCACCTTCTCCTCCGCTTGAGTTACAATGTCCGGGCCAAACCAGATTCTTTCTCCTGCACCTGACCAACCAATCGGAGTTCTGCATTTGCGGCCATAGAGAGCCTCAAATGGTGCCATCTTCAGACTCTTCTGAAAGCTGTTGTTGTAAGAGAATTCAGCATAAGGAAGACATTCCTCCCACTTCATGCCAAAAGAGATGACGCAAGCACGAAGCATATCCTCCAGAATCTGATTGATCCTTTCAACTTGTCCTTGCGACTGAGGGTGGTAAGCTGTGCTGAAGTTCAATTTTGTTCCCAAAGCATTTTGGAAACTTTCCCAGAACTTGGAAGTGAAGATGCTCCCACGGTCTGAACTGATCTCAAGCGGAACCCCATACAGAGAGACAATTCTGTTGATATAGAGCTCAGCCAACTGAATTCCAGAAATTGTTTCCTTGACGGGGAAGAAATGAGCCACTTTAGAAAGCCTGTCGATGACAACAAAGATTGCATTGTTGCCCTTCTGCGACCTTGGAAAACCAGTGATGAAGTCCATCTCTACTTTCTCCCATTTCCATTCTGGGGGTTTCAATGGCTGTAGAAGACCGAAAGGTTTCTGATGGACAGCTTTCACTCTGCGGCAGACATCACACTCCGAGACATACTTGGCACAATATCGTTTTAGACCCGGCCACCAATATTGTGTTTTCAAGTCCATGTACATCTTTGTGCTGCCAGGGTGGATAAAAAGAACAGAATCATGCGCCTCCTTGAGAACTTGCTCTCTCAAACCCGGGTAGTTCGGAAAAAACATCCGGTGTTCAAAGAAAAGCGTGCCTTGATCATCGACGTGGAAGGACTCATACTTCGGAAGCTGAAGTTTGGAGATGATCTTTCTGGTGTGCGGATCACCACGCTGACGATAGCGAATCTTTTCTTCCAAGAGAGGAGTAGCCAGAAGGTTCAGGAGATGCCCTTGTTCCACAATTTCCAGGTTGAGCTGACGGAATTCCTCGCACAAGAGAGGCTGTTGTTCTTCCATCACGAGGTTGTTGACATAATCTTTGCGGCTGAGAGCATCGGCCATGACATTAGCTTTGCCCGGAGTGTAGTTGATGGTCAAATCAAAATCACTGATTGCTTCAATCCATCTCCTCTGCCGAAGGTTGAGATCAGGCTGAGTGAAAATATACTTCAAACTCTTGTGGTCAGAAAAGATCTCACAACGGTTGCCAAGCAAGTAGTGCCTCCATAGCTTCAAAGCAAATACAACTGCTGCGAGCTCGAGGTCATGTGTGGGATAGTTGATCTCATGCGTCTTCAACTGTCGAGAGGCATAAGCAACCACTTGTCTTTCTTGCATAAGGACCGCACCCAATCCTTGCAAAGAGGCGTCACAGAATATCTGGAAAGGCTTAGATGTATCCGGAGGAACCAAGAATGGTGTGGAAGTGAGCTTCTCTTTGAGTGTCTCAAAGCTTGCTTGACATGCAGGAGTCCAAAGGTATTTCTTGCCTTTCTTGAGGAGATCGGTAAGAGGCTTTGCTATCTTCGAAAAGTTCTGAACGAAGCGACGGCAATAACTAGCCAAACCAAGGAAACTCCGCACTTCTTTGACATTTACAGGAGGAAGCCATTCAACAATTGTCTTCACAGTTTCCGGGTTGACTGCAATGCCCTTGGCAGAGATGACATGACCAAGATAGGTTACTTGAGGCAGCCAAAACTCACACTTTGAGAACTTTGCATACAAGCGGTTCTCACGAAGCTTGTTTAGGACACACCGAAGGTGTTCTTCATGCTCTTCCTTTGACTTAGAATAGACTAGGATGTCATCCAGATAGACCACAACGAACTTATCAAGGTACTCCATGAAAACCGAGTTCATAAGCCTCGAGAAGGTAGCCGGTGCGTTGGTGAGACCGAAAGACATGACCGTGTACTCATACAGGCCATAGCGGGTGGTGAAAGCTGTTTTAGGCACATCTTCCTTGCGAATCTTGATTTGGTGATAACCACTTCTCAAGTCAAGCTTAGAGAACACCACAGCTCCAGCTAACTGATCGAAGAGATCATTAATCCGTGGAAGGGGATATTTGTTCTTGATGGTTTTAGCATTGAGAGCCCGATAGTCAACACAAAGTCTATCAGTCCTGTCTCGCTTTTTCACAAAGATTGTTGGGCTACCCCAAGAAGAAGTACTGTGTTGAATGAAGCCCAACTTCTCTTGTTCATCAAGCTGTCGTTTGAGTTCAGCCAACTCAGCAGGACCCATTTTATAAGGCCGCTTGGAGATAGGAGCCGTTCCAGGTTCAAGCTCAATTACAAACTCAACCTCACGATCCGGAGGCATACCCGGCAACTCTTCAGGAAAGACATCTGGGAACTCACAGACCACCGGAACACTCTGAATAGCTTCCATAGCATCATCATTCAGAGCCACCAAAGAGAAAAGCTGGATAGCAGGAGTCAGACTTGGAGAAAAGACTATATGGCCTTCAGGAATCTTCAGAGAAACCGAGCGTTCAGCACAATCAATCACAGCTGCATTTGCCATCAACCAATCCATGCCCAAGATGACATCAATGTCAGAACTGCCCAGGACAATTAAGGAAGCCGAGAACGAAGAGCCACCAATCTCAATTTGATTGCCATGGCTGATTTTAGAAGCTGCCATATTTGCTCCAGGAGATAGGACCATTAACCGCTTGAGGAGAGGAACCAACGCTAACCCATTCTCATAAGCAAACTTGATGGAAACAAAAGAATGCGATGCACCAGAATCAAACAAAACTCGTGCAGGGACTGAGTTAACGGGAAGCATACCCATCACAACTCCAGGTGCATGCTCAGCTTGAGCGGCGTTGACACAGTTGGCACAAGCAACAGTGGACCCGGGCTTGGTGTTGATGTTGAGAGCCCGAGGTGGTGGTGCACGAACCAAAGGAGAGCTTGCCGCAGATCTTGGAGGTGGTGGCGGAAGAGCTTTGTTTTTCAACGGACAGTTCCAGCTTTGATGCCCAGAGTCTCCACACGTGAAACAAGCACCAGGTGGACGTGGAGCAACGTAGCCAGGGACTCCGCCAGGCGCTCCAGGGTAGTTGTGGTTGTAGCCCCTGGGAGCAGCAGTGATGAAGTTTGGTGGCCTTGCCGCGAAGCTTGAAGGTCTTGGTGAAGCCGGGAGCGACGGTGGGGTGTTAGGAACCCAGACACGACGCTTAGAAGGAGCTGACATAGCTGAAGAGCTTGGTGCATCACGGTTGTGTTTCTTGGACTCCTCAAACACTTGCCTACTTGCTTCCTCCTGCAGAGCTGTATGCTGAAGTTCCAGAAAAGATGCCGGCCTTGCATGTGTGATTGCATATTTAATCGATGCATTGAGCCCTTGCCTGAACCTCTTTTGCTTCTTCTTGTCATCAGAGATCTCATCGCCACCATAACGAGAAAGATTCATGAAGTTCCTGATGTAGGTGTTGACATTATCATTTCCCTGCTTGAGGTTGACAAACGCTTCCTTCATCCTTTCCATGACAATTTCTGACAGATACTGCTCTTTGAACGCTCCACTGAACTGTTCCCAATTAGGCTGAAAACCAGTGCAGTTTGCCTTCAGGTAATTCTCCCACCATAGAGCTGCATCTCCCTTCAGAAGGTGAGTAGCACATTTTACCCATTCTTGCTCAGGAACATCAGCAGTCTCCAGTAGCCTTGACATCTCACGCAACCAATCATCAGCATCAAGTGGTCGATCAGAAAACATCAAATTGGCGAGGGTTGAACTTCAGAAAGCTTTTGATGTCTCCTCGCTTGGGAGGTGGAGGTAGCGGAGCAAACTCATTCCTCCTGACACTTTCCTCAAAGCGCTGCTGGTTCTGCTGCATTGCTGCCAAGGCATTGGCGATGTTTGACAACGCGGAACCCAGTTCAGGTGGTATGTCCTCATCAGAACGGCGTGGTGGAGCCATCATGTGATTGATATAAAACACAAGTTAGTACTATAATGGAGAATAATAATAATCCAAAATAGTACCAAGATGGAATTACTCAAGATCAAAGGATACAATTTACTAAGATGATATTAAAATATCAACAAAGTTCAAAGCACCTAGAAGATATTAAGCATATCGCACATGACTGAAAAGGAGTGTGGTACACAAATATATCAAAGAAAAAAATTTCCACAAATTTCGGCATTAAAATACCAATAGATGCGCAAAATTACTTAACGAATCAAGATTAGTGACTCTACCAATTCAATATACAAAAGCAAATGATAAGAGTAGTGGTATGGTCGCGACTCCATCCCGCACTCAAATCATTACTCCGCACATGAATAAGTGGAACACATATCCTAACCCCTTCTTCTCACGTTGAACCTAAAGATTAGTAACTACGGAAACGAACACCCCAAACAAGATAACGTCGGATAACAAAGAGTAAGACAGATCGCGTCGGTTTGCAAAGCCTGTCGGTATGGAATGTACCAACATTTGATAACCAAAGGCTGATTAGATAACAACTTAGATGCAACAGATAGACAAGGAATTACACACACACACACACAACCTATGGTACTACGGAACCCAGAACACGTGAATCCTAGTTTGAAATTTTTAAGAAGAGGATTGAAAACGTTACACTTCCTTACCAGAAAAGGGTGGGTGGGTGGTTAAGAAGAAAAGTGGAAGCATTCCTACTCTCGCGTTTTGTTTTTCCCTAGTATACATAGCTACCAAAAATATTTGCTAGACTGACAACGACCATTTGGCTGAGACCCTGAAGGGCGGGATGGCTCTGATACCAATTGTAACTACCTCGGTGAATTACGCTCCTAGATACAAGCCTGGATGAGCGAAAATGATTGAAATAGTACGGTGGGGCCAAGGCCACTCACAGGTAGACCTTTCGGCCGTCCCAACCATTTCCAATCATCGGGACAAGTACGGGCGGCGTAATCGGCAGGCGAAGGGATCAACTACATACACAAATGAGTATGTATGCAAGCCACCATACAATATTACATCAGAGCCATACCATCTAAAAAGAAAGGAAATATAGCAACGCCATACGGCAAGATTCAAATGACCTAGATAGATATAATAGTTTAGGATATCTCCTCATACATCACACATCAGAGTATCAGGCGGAAGCGGCAAACAAGATCCGAGTACGGACAAGAAGCAAATCGGCATAAGATGCCCCTGAAATAAGCACATCCCGCCCACAGATCTCACGGATCCCCGTTCCCGGAATCTCTACACCGAACGATCGTTGCCCACATCATCAGCCTCCTCCACCCAGTATCCATCTTGCGAGTGTACCTGTTCATCTGAACCAATAATTTATCGTGTGAGACCCTAGGGGTACTCAGCAAGTCTTTATGCCTCTAAAGGGGACACAACCTGGGGTGATGCAATTGCAGCAAAGATAAACCCTAACAGTTCTACAGATACTCGCTAACCATCCGCCTAACCAAGATAGACGGATGTCCGTGAATTAATGACAACAGTTATAACAGTAATATCACATATCCATCCTCCTCCTCGCTTACCAACGAGGAAGCGGACGAACATCCCCCCCATCCGTTGGCAGTTTTATTAACCATTCCATGAGTGTTGCACTATTTACTAGTCAATTACTTAGTCAAATTAAAAGCGGTACTTTAGTTATGCTTGTCTATGATCGAGAAACTGTGCTCCAAGTCGTCCATAACCGCGGACACGGCTTTCAGAAAGTTTTACCCTGCAGGGGTGCACAAATAGCAACACACACTCGATCAACCTCGGAAAAACCAAATCAAAACCCAACGAGGCCTTCACGACAAAGCAATCACAGGATTCAGAGATATTTCAGGGGGCCACCCCATTGAGTACACCCGCAACGAAGCTAGCTGACTCCGAGACGGACTCAAGGTTTGCGACAATGGATGTAAACGACCGGGAACCCGAAAGTGTGACCGGGCTTGTCGATACCGCGAAAACACTCCGCTTACCTAAACAGTACAGTGTGCTCCTCGCACAATCTTAAATAAAGCAGTAAACATGGCATAAGTACGGGATAGTAAATAAAACCTCAAACTAGTTTGTGGCCCCAAGAAATAAGAATGAATCAAGCTCTGGCTCAGGGGGGTCCCATAAGCCTCCCGGATGTGGATAGCGCGAATATTCAAGGAACAGGTTTCAAGTACTCGGGGTCCTACGGGACACAAGTGAGCAGGAAAAACCAAATAGCAGATATTGCCCACCGGTGCCACTTTCATTAGTTATCCCATTACTACTCAGGTTAAGTTGTTTAGGTACCTCGTTATCCATCAGACTCTCACATACCCTACACATGCTGTTCTACGACTCGCATGGCTCAAACAACTCCTGTAGTAATGGCTCATGGGATGGAGGAACAAGCTTGGTGGGGTTTAAAAGTAAAGGCTATGCAATACTTGGGATTCAATTTAATGCAATCGCGACTCAATGATGCAAGAATAAGATAGAGGCAATAGGTACTGTATGTATGCAAGCATGTGGTAGTGCTTGCCTGGCAGCTCAGTTGAAGCAAGGGATGGATCTGGGTAGTGCTCCTGGTTCTCTTGATATATTCCCTGCTCAGCGTCTATTCGAAGAAGAACCAAACAAACAAGGGCCAACATAAATAAAGTGCGCAAGCATATGAGTAAAATGCGACAAGCAAACAATCATGCCATGATGAATGATGCACAAGTTGCATGGCAATAATGTAGCATGGCATGGGTGAGGGGTAGAATACAAGAAATAACATTTTTATTGAGTTTTGGTCATATTTTATTGTCATATTAGTTGATGTATACCATATATTTATATGATGCATGCTGCAAATTAAGTCATAGATAGCATAAACAGAAAGGTCTCGTCGAGCTAATCATTTTAGACATAACGTTTGTTAAATTCGGAGTTATAAAACAAAAGTTATTAATTAATTAAGGTCCAGGGGCATTTTGATGTAATTTCAATCAACTTGAAATTTAAAGTGTTCAAAATTTATTTTGGATGGCATATTTGAAATCCTCACATTTTTCTGATTCAAAAACATATATTATTTGTATTATTTCGAATTATGAATTTAAATTTATTTTATAGTCAAAATTATTAAATAGGGTCAAAGTCAAAGGTTGACTAATTAAATTAATTCTGAAATGATTTGATTAAAGATTTGAATTAACATTCAAAAACAAAACATTTTTCATATAAGGTTTGAATTCAAATTCGAAATATTTAATTAGTTATGAATTTATTTGATATTAATCATTTACTGAAATTTTAATTGTTTTAAGAATTAGCTGAGGACTTTTCTTACTCGGGCTAGAGTTACCCAAAGTCACTGACCAGTGGGGTCACAGGCGGCGCGGCCCACTGCGCGAGTGGACGCCACGGGGGCGTGCCACGTGGGCATCATCGGGACCGCGGGTTGAGGGGGATGGTTAGCTGGGGGGCTTTGTGTAAAACAACAGAGAGGCTGTCGGGTGGGGCCGGTGGGACTGCGGGTTGGATAGAAGGGAAGGTCAGGGGCTTCTTTGCAAAACGTCTACGAGCTGTCGCTGACGAAACTGAAGAACTGAATCGACAGAACTACTAGCTGACTCGATCTTCGGAAGACGATGGCGATGATTCCATCGAGAATTCCGGAATCCCACAAAAACAAAAGACGGAGAGGGTTGATAGGGCTACAACTTTTGTCAAGGGGTCATCGCCGTAGGAGGCCTACAGCGCGCGGGGCACGACGAAGAACAGAGGCGGAAAAGCTGCTGCTATCTACGGGTGCTGCGCACACGGCAGTGGTTCCCGACGACGGCGACGGCGATTCCAGGCGGCAAGACACGGGAAAGAGGAGGAAAGGAAGGGGGAAAGGAAGGTGGCACTCACCTCGACCAATTCCCGTCGGAATTGGGGTTGGGGAAAGAGGAAGATGGACAGGGCGGTGGCGACGTGGTTCTGTGCTCGGTCGGGAAGAAGAGGAAGCAGAGGCGCCACGTCCAGCTCCTCCTAGAGCTCACGAGGTGGCCGACAAAGACCGCCTGCACGCCCTCCGGCTCCAGAAGGTGCTCAAGGCGACGGCGCGGCGATGCTCTCCTTGCTGTTGCTCTCGGGCAGGGGGAGATGCTGGGAGCAGAGGTAGGGGATGGCGGCGGAGAGGAGGGGAAGAGGGAGGCTAGGGTTCCTGGGGGAGGGGAACTGCGCGGCTAGGGGATAAGAAGAGGAGGGGTTGACGCGACTGACGGCGGAAGACGGTCACCTGCTCCCTCCATTGTCGGCTGCAGAGAGGAGGAAGGCGACGGAAAGAAGAAGAACAGGAGACAGCGTCTGGGAGCGAAGGGGTACCGGGCCGGGGGAGGCGAGTTAGGCCGAGGGAGGGAGCTAGCTGCGGGCTGCTGCGGCTGGGCCCAAGGTGGGCTGCTACCAGGTATGGTTCTCTCCCTTATTTATTTCCTATTTTGTTTTATTTAGTTGTTTGTTTGAACTTGGTTCAATTTTCAAATAATCTTGCTTTTGAATTCTTTTCAGATATTTTAAATAGAAGATTTTAGCACATGAATGGAGAACAAGGGAAGTAGAAGAATAGAAAGGATATGTCCATGAACCAATTGGACATGATACAAGAATTAGAGATTTTGGCAAACAAAATAGGGATGATGTTAATCAAAGCATTTATAATTTTAAAAAATAATGGTGCTCCCCATAAACAAGAAGGGCCCCTAAAGAATGGATCATGCAAAACATTAGACATGTGCATGGGAGCATGTAGAATACAATGGATCAATCCATTTAGCATGTGGGTATGATTGACAAACACAAATCCCAACAAAAGAATCCACATGCTATAGGAATGGTGAACTACCCACAAGATCATGTAGGCAAAGAGTAGAGGAACAAAGGTGACAAGAATCCACACATTGTGCATGGGCATGTTTTAAATATGAACAAGACAATTAGAAGCCCACATGTGCATGCATGGTGGAATCTGGAGAAACATCTATCACCAGGGGCCATAGAATGAACATTAGGTAGAATGATTTAAAGAGACATGCCCTCAACCCAATTTGGGCATTAAACAATATATCAACAACCAAATACAATATCAAGAGGCAAATACAATTAATAATGCATATGAGATAAGAACCACATGGAAAGGGTTTTATATGATGCTCAAATGCAAGGTGGCATGATGACATGAGCATGATAACATGATGATGCAACAATTATATGTAGGAAGTAGCCAATATATTACTAAACCAAGAAGCATTACAAATGTTAGACAATTGGGAAGCTACAACACCCGACAAATTGCGCTTGTACAGCTCGCCATTGATTATGGTGAAGGCCTTGGACCGATGAGATATGCGTCGGGCGTCCGTCGGGTCATCAGGCAGTTCTCTGTTTATCAGGTACTGAAGGTACGACTGTGTCCATGTTTCTTTGATGGCCATGACCTGCATCAGGCTGACCAACTCAACCTCCGTGTCGATCTTTTTGGGTCCTTCATGTCCTTCGGATAGCGAAGCCCCCGAATGCTCCGCTTCTTCGGGTGATCCCTTGGGGAATTTCCTTTTGATAGAGAGTACATAGATTTGTTCGAGGAACACACCTGGTGGCACCCCTGCGCAGGTGGAGCCGATGTTGGCGAGTCTATCGACCTTCTCGTTGCTTTCCCTTCCAACATGCCGAAGCTCGCAGCCATCAAAGTCTCCATCGAGTGAGTTATAAAGCGCACGGTACGCGATCATATTGGCGGCATGGGCATCGCACTCATTCATCATTTGCTGGACGACAAGGTTCGAGTCACCGTAGATGACTAGGCGCGTTGCGCCGCAGATCTTGGCCATCCTCATGTCGTGGATGAGGGCCTCGTATTCGACCTCGTTGTTGGAGGCGCGAAATTTCATCCGAAGGACGTATTTCATCTTATCGCCTTGCAGGGACGTCAGTATGACGCCAGCTCCTACTCCAGCTTAGCGCTTGGAGCTGCCAAAGTGCATCGTCCATGACTGCGTCATGTCCGGGGTGTCCGGTAGCTGGAGCTCCATCCAGTGGACGAGGAAGTCAGGGAGGACCTGAGATTTGATTGCCTTGCGCTACTCATAGACTATGTCTAGGGGGATAGCTCGATGCCCCACAGGGCTACCCGTCCCGTGGCTTCGGGGTTGTTCAGGATGTTGGACAGTGACGCCTCATTAACAACCATTATCTGGTGCTCCTGAAAGTAGTGGCTCAGTCGACGAGCCATCATGAATACGCCGTAGGTGAGCTTTTGCTAGTGAGGGTACCTTTGCTTTGTTGGGGTCAGTACCTCGCTGAGGTAGTAGATTGGGCGTTGGACCCCATGGGTCTTGCCTTCTTCGGATCGCTCGACCACGAGTACGGTGCTTACCACCTGGTGTGTGGCTGCAATGTATAGCAGCAGAGGCTCGCGCTCCTTTGGTATGACTAGAACAGGTGAGGTGGAGAGCAGCCGCTTCAGATCTTCGAATGCGTCGTCTGCTTCGGGTGTCCACTCGAATTTGTCTACTTTGCATAGCAGCTGGTAGAAAGGTAGGGCTTTCTCACCCATGCGACTAATGAATTTTCTCAGCGCCGCGATGCGCCCAGCGACTTGCTGGACTCCTTTGAGGTTCTTCGGCTTCTCCATGGTCAGTATGGCCCGGATTTTCTTCGGGTTCGCCTCAATCCCTCGCTGGGAGATGAAGTAGCCAAGTAATTAGCCTGATGGGTGATACGTTGGAAATGTATCTATAATTTTTGATGCTCCATGCTTGTTTAGTATCTACTTTGCTTTACTTATCCACACTTTGAGGTGCTTTTTACATGTTTTCTGGTACTAACCTACTAACAAGTTGCAACAGTGCTAGATGCCTGTTTTCTGCTGTTTTTGGTTTCAAATAAGTTAGTAAAAAAATATTCTCGGAATTGGACGGGACTAACGTCAAAATCAATTACTTTCCGTGGGGAACAAGAAGTCCAGAGGAGAGACGGAGGGGCCAGCCAGGGAGGCCAGACCCACCCCAGGCGCGGGTGGGCCCAGCCCCGCGCCTAGCTAGGGTTTGCATCCCCTGTCCGCCTCCCCGGTCTCCCCCTTCGCCTATAAGAAGGCCCCGATGCAGAAACCCTGGGTACCAAATCAAATATCCACGAAACCATCTGTATCCGCCGCCACCATAGCCCCTAGATCGGGGGATCTGAAGTTCTTCCCGGCACCCTGCCGGAGGGGAGATCATCCTGGAGGCCTTCTCTCCGGTATGATGTGTGAGTAGTTCCACCTTGGACTATGGGTCCATGTAGTAGCTAGATGGTTGTATCTCCTCCTTTGTGCTTTCATGTATAGATCTTGTGAGCTCCGTTCATGATCAAGATCTAATATATTTGTAATCATGCATGTTTTGTTTGCGGGGATCCGATGGATATTGCGATTATTATGTTGGTTTGATTAATAGTTTTGTCTTTATGATTCTATCATGTCTGTGTTGTTTGTGATCTTGCATGCTCTCCGTTGTTAGTAGCTATCTTGGCCAAGTAGTTGCTAGTGACTCCAAGAGGGAGTATTTATGCTCGATAGTGGGTTCATGCCTCTAGTTTCCAAGGGAAGTGACAATAATCTCTTCTGTTGTAGATGTGCTATTGCTACTAGGGAGAAAACATTGGTCTCTTGTTCATAGAACATGTGGACTGTTTACCTTACACACTTTCCTTAAAGGAGTTGTCTGTTGCTCGCAACTTAATACTGGAGGGGGTTCGAATGATAACCTGAAGGTGGACTTCTAGTCATAGATGCAGTTGGATGGTGGTCTATGTATCTTGTTGTATTGGCCAATCGAATCTCATAGGATCTTTCTGACTAGTAATTGCATTGTTATGCCTTGCTCAGTTCCTATCAATTGCCCTGTTGTAATTTGTTTACCCTTCATGCCATGTTGTTTATCTAAGGATATCACCTCTAGTGAACTATGGACCCCGGTCCAATCTTTACCATTGATACATCTTCCACTGTTACTTGTTTACTTGCTACAAACCATTACCTTCCACACCATACGTTTAATCCTTTGTTACAGCAAACCGGTGAGCTTGACAACCTCACTGATTCATTGGGACAAAGTCTTGAGTTTGTGTTGTGCAGGTATCCGCATTGCTTGCAACACCCGTGTAACATTTCCTTCCTCCTTTTGTTTCGATAACCTCGATCTCTACTGAGGGAAGACTTGCTGCTTGCTACTTTACACCTTGCTCTTGGGGTTTCCAACCAAGCGCTCCCACATCAAGGAGGCGCCATCAATGGGACGCCGAAGACGCACTTTTCTGGAGTCAACTTGATCTTATAGTGATCAAGGTTATCGAACGTCTCGCGGAGATCGTCGATCAGTGTCTTGGCCTCCCTGGTCTTGATGACTATGTCATTGACATAGACTTGTTTGTTTCGACCGATCTGGTTTTTAATACATGCCTGCATGCACCGCTGGTACATGGCACCTGCGTTCTTCAGCCTGAAGGGCATGGTATTGTAGCAGAACACTCCGAACGGCGTGATAAACGCCCTTTTCTCCTGATCTTCGACCTTTAGCCGAATCTGATTGTAGCCTGAGTAGGTGTCGAGGAAGGAGAGTTTCTCGCATCCTGCGGTCGAATTGATGATCCGATCGATCTGCGGTAGAGGGAAGTTGTCCTTGGGGCAGTGCTTGTTGAGCGACGTGAAGTCCACGCACATCCGAAGGATATCCGTGTCCTTTTTGGGGACCAGCACTGTGTTGGCTAGCCACTCGCTCTCCTTTATTTTTTGGATGAAGTTGGCATCGAGTAGTCTGTTGACTTCGATTCCAACTGCTTTTGCTCTTGGTTCGGACAGTCGTCGGATCAACTGCTTGACAGGTTTCGCATCCGGAAACACATTGAGTGCATGCTCGGCGAATTCCCTGGGAACTCCTGGCATGTCCGCAGGACACCAGGCAAAGATTTCCCAGCACTCACGGAGGAATTTGACGAGCGCGCCTTCCTATGCGGGGCTGAGGTCGTTGGCGATCAGCGTCGTCTTGGAGCCATCCATTGGGTGACCTGCACCATTTTCGTGTTGACTGTGGAGTCGAACGACATGTCAGGTGCGTTTTGCCTGGAGACTGGGGGTGCCCCGTTGTCCGTCACCTCTGGGAGCCTCGTAATCTCCTCCTGCATACCGAACGACTAGGAGATTCTATTGAAGTATCTGTCGCAGTGGTCGGATTGGGGGAAGCTGCCCTGGACTGTGATGAAGCCCCTAGGCCCTGGCATCTTGAGCTGCAGGTACGCGTAGTGTGGTACTGCCAGGAATCTTGCGAACGCCACGCGCCCGAGGATGGCGTGGTACTTTGATGGACAGTCTACCACTTCGAACTCCAGCCGCTCGCACCTAAAGTTTTCGGGCTTGCCGAAGATGACATCGAGCCATATCTAACCCAGGGGATATATGCCCTTCCCTGGGACTACGCCGTGGAACGTCGTGTCGGATTGTTCCAGGCTGCCAAGCGGGATCCTCATTGCTGCTAAGGTGCTTGCGAACATCAGGTTGATGCCGCTGCCTCCGTCCATGAAGACGCAGCTCATCTCGAATCCTCTGATATGCGCCTCGAGCACCAGGGCAGCATGACCTGGGCGAGGGATCTGGAGGGGGTGATTCGAACGATTGAATGTGATGCAAGACTTCGAGCCACTGAGGTACTCAGGGATGGCAGGCGGGGCGGTTACGGCCAGGCTAACTTGGTGGGTGATCTTGTTTTGCACCCTGTCTGTTGGGCGCCCCTTCTAGATCATCAGGGCTCCCTTTGGTTGTGGGTATCCTCCTGCACCATTGTTTGGTGCAGGTGCGATTGCCAGATTCGACGGTCCCACGGGTGGTGGTGGAGGAGCTCCGTGGGCGATGTCACCTGGTGTAGGTGTGGGCCCAAATCCAGGGTTCACGATTTGGCTTCGCATCTGGGTGAGGCCTTCGTTGAGTTTCTGGAACTTGCGACAATCCTTCAGCATGTGGCTGGCCTTCTTTTTGACATCCTGCTTGTCCATGTAGAAGTGGATGGTGAAAGGGCCCGACAATTTGTCGTATGCCGAGGGCTCGTCGTCGCGGTTGCGACGTTGCCACATTTGTGTGGGGCGCCCTCCATCGCGGAAGTTGCCTCCGTGGTATCCTCCGCTGCTACGGTTGTTATCGTTGCAACGGTCGGCATAGCCAGCCGCAACCATGTCGTGTCCATCACGGTCGTCGTAGACGCGCGACCTTCGCTTGCTACGGTGTTCGCGCCTGTGGCCGTAGTCATCCTCGTCATCCGAATGTGTTCGGTGGGGGGAGTCCTCGCCATTTGCCCACCTGTTGGCAATGTCCATAAGGTGGTTGAGCGTCTTGGGCTTGATGCGCCCAAGTTCCTCCTTAAAGTCTGGGCGTTTGACATCATCCTTGAAGGCGTCGATCGTCCTCTCCTCGGAGATGTGCGCAGCGGAATTCTTGATGTTGGACCAGCAAAGTATGTACGAGCGAATGGATTCGCCTGTCCGTTGGGTGCAGGCCCGTAGTTCCTCGATCGATGCTTGCCTCTTGCTGGTGCCCTTGAAGTTTCGGATGAAACTATAGGCTAACTCTTCCCATCTTCAGATGGACCCTGAGGAGAGGCTTCTGAGCCAGATTCGGGCTGCGCCTGTCAGCTGTAGCTGAAGGCATTGCAGGGCGGTGTTCCTGTTGCCACCATGCAGCTTGACGGATGAGAGGTGGTCACTGAGCCAAGCTTTCGGGTCCTGCGTCCCATCGAACTTTGGAGTCTCCGAAGGAAGCTTGAAATTTTCGGCATCCGCGTTCGCCGAACAGATCTGCTGAAGCATCGGGCTCCACACAGCTCTCCGTCGTCTTCTTCCTCAGACTCGGTTGAGCACGGGCGCTTGGCGCGCGCCTTGTCGACCTTGCGCTGGGAGAGATTGTTTTGAGCATCGTAGTCGCTGTTGTGACGTCTTGGGCTCTTGCTATGTCAAGGTAGATCGTGCTCGTCTTCGTCGGATGAAGGTGTGGGGCTGCGGTTGAATCTGACTTCAGCTTTCTTTTTCGGCTCCGCAAGAGCCTCATCGTGGAGCGCAGCTCCGACGAGTCCGAGTTCGGCTAGCGCGGACTTGTGCATAGCCCTCTTTGGGTCCCCCACCGGAGGTGGATGGGACGCGAGGTATGTGGTGGCTGCCATGATCGCAGCCTGCGGCGTCTTTGGTATGACGTTGCCGTTGGCATCCATCTCCATGAAGGACGCGTTGAGGGTTCTCGTGACCTCACTACGTGCGGCAGGGTCCATGTGCTCTGTACGAGAGCGATGCTTGTTGGCATGGTTGCCGTGTGAGATGGAGCCGCCAGCGGCGGAGAGCGCATCTTGCCGCGCGCTGAACTCCGAGGCCGCCTGCTTGCATTTGTCGAGGTCCTCCTGCATCTTCACCTGCCGGTTATGCTCGCCGATGAGGAGCAGGTGGTATGCCATCAGCAGATCCTGTGAAGCATTCACAGGTAGGATCTTATTGCCCGCCATGGCTTCACGTGCCTGGCGCCATCCGTCCTCCTTGAGGTTGATCTTCTGGTAGGTGTTAGTGTCACCTTCGTTCGGCTGGAGGGGCGGTTGCCACCGTTTCCTCTGTTTCCACCCTGTGGGTTGGGTGGTGGTACGTGGGCACCCGAACCTGGTGGTTGGTCCACATCGCTTTGGATGACCACGACGCACTGATAGCGCTCGCAGATTGGATCGCTGCTGCCGCAGCTTTCGGATCCAGAACCGTAGGCTCCTTCGTCTGATGGAGGGCCGCACAGATCTGAGTTGCAGCAGCTGCTGTCGTATGACTCGTCTGTCGGAGCCAACATGCGTAACACGCTGGGATGCGGGGCCCATGGAGCGGGCCTGATGGATGGTAGCGGCACCCGCTCTGGGAGGCGGAGAGTGCCGGTCTGCCCCACCTGAAAGCAGAAGCTCCCGAACAGGATCTCGAGCCTGTTGCCTACGGGCTCGAAATCCTTCATGGAGGCTGGCGAGTGGGCGGTAAAGTCAAAAGCGCAGAAGAGGAGGTGGCTCTTCGTCCCCAAAGAGTTGTAGATCGCTTTGGTTGGGACTGTCACGATCGCACAATCAGCGCCCCCAGTTCTCACAGATGGCGCCAATTGACGAGGTTCGATCTCGTCAATGCCCATTGTTATGGACTTGGGTTTTGGAGAAGATGGGGATGCTTGAGATCGCGGAACGGTTAACAAATAAGCAACAAGGGGACACGAAGTTTACCAAGATTCAGGCCCCCGGAGGGAAAACCTTACTCCTGCTTGTCTGCTCTTGATTACGGCGGAACCGAAAGTTACAGGGGTACGCAGATGCAATCTGGCATGGAGGTGTGTATGCGGTGAGTTGAGAGTCCTCCTCACCGTGCCCTCCTAGCCTTTATATAGATAGTCAGGTCCCGGGCATAGGCCGAGTCGGTTTCAGATTAGGGTTTGCCCCTTTAAAATTCTATCTACTCTAGTCTTGTTCTCCAAGGATCCGAAGGCATCATGGGCTTGGGCCACCCGAAAGTCTCCGTATGTCGCATATACTTTTGTGGACCTTCCTTGGACTGGACCAGGTATACTAATATCGTGTACCCGTAGGATATAACCATGTCAGCGGTCCACCGCCGGCGGCGGCAGGCGAGGGGATGAAGGAGGGAGGTCTGGAGGCGGGATTTGGGTCGCCTCTGACTCGCCGCGGGGATGAGCCAGGAGTCTCTCTCGCGAAGCGTTTTCCAATTTCTATTTTATCATTTGGCTAGCTAACTTCTCCTACTCTTTCTTGTCTAGTTTCTTACCATAAAATATGGAATAAGTTCAACATATATATTTTGATAAAGAGAGTTCTTATTAACTCTATAGTTTGCACCAAGACAATACTAACGGAGTTACCTCTCGGCCTCTATATAACAAAAATGCACACATACCAAACATAAAAAAAAATTAGCATGGACTCTTAAAATGCGTCACAAAGGATGAAATTGACTGAAACGACCAACACGTAGGTTATACAATCATCCGTGCTGGGTAAAAACAACCAACCGTGTTGGGTAAAACCTTTTTTAGCTACTCGGCTCCATCTGAGAGCATTCCGACATGAAGATATTTGTAAGCTCCGGTCATTGCAATTGTCTCCAAATGCGTAGTTAGTGTGCATGAGTAGATAATAATCTGCAATATAGAAGAAGATTTTTTTTGATAAAAAGCAACTCATTGATGTAGATCCACAATGACCAGCATAAGTTTGTCGCTTTCAAAATGATATGATTTTTATGTTGTGATATATGGAATTCCCCAATATATATTGCAGAACATGTTTGCAACATACCATGATTCAAAGTTATCCAAACAAATTTACATTTAGAAAACTGGCGCTTAAAGGTTTCATCACGATGGCAAAATGCACATTGTTTACTACGATGACAAACTAACTCTAATTGTTCCTTGTGCACAATCGCCCACTCGGTTTTTCATTCTAAAAAAAATGGCAAAACTACAACACCAAGGAAATATTTCATATTTTTTGGTAAATTGGATTTCATAAATTCAATTTTTTTAAACAACTGCATACATTACCTAGCTTGAAACAATACCAACGAATGAGTACTCTCGAGAACTTACATAAGAGAAAGAAAAAAAAAGTGAATAATATTTTGAAGGCAACATAGAAGGACACAAAGAAAGGAAATGGCTCTTTTGATTCGGAAGAGTTCGTATGGTTTATCGAGAATTTATATCTCTATGATTTTTCCTAGATAGGCCGTTTGATTTTTAGGATTAAATCTATAGATTTTATTTTCCAAATTATTAGTGCGCACATCCACGCAAAACCTACTCTCTCCGACCCATATTAGTTGACTTGGATTTATGAAATTTTGGATAAATCTATATACTAAATAGTCTAGATTCATTCAAATTTAGACAAATTTGAGTCAACTAATATGGATCGGAGGGAGTATTTGATTTGAAGCTCTCTACCAGACTACCAGACATAAGACTGACCAGAGTTGAAGAAAAACTGGTTACCTATTTAGGGCCTGTACCACGTTCAAAAAACAAATTTAGGGCATGTACCAAGCAGCAAGGCCACTCCGCTGATGGACACGTCCCATGGCGAAAAGACTCCACTAGCCCCATGCCGCCTCTCCCAGAACACCATCACCATCAGCTCTGTATTATTAACTAAAATCCTTGTGACTTTTGCTAGCTTTCCTATCTGACCTGACAAAGATAAAGGCACTTGCATGTGGCTGATTAAATACCACAAGGGTTATGTCTTTCTACAAAGTGATCCACTTCGAAGAAGCCATGAAATTCCTCAAACATGAATTCGTTATGAACTTAACTGTGGTGCATGAAGTATCAAACAACTTATTTTGTACAACCGGTAAGCATAGGAAAGTACTACAATTTGGTGAAAACAACCCGTTGTCCAACTCCCTCCGGTTCATATTAATGGTCTGAACTTCATTTAAATCTGTATATATCTAGTTAAGTATTTAGACTAGGTGTATTCGTATCTAGACAAAGTTGAGACCATTAATATAAACCGAGGGAGTAAAAAAAAATGTAATGATATTTGTTTACCTCATGTCCTTATACTTTATTCTAGTCTTTCTTGTTCATAAGAATATATAATATAATATAATAACTGGATAAACAATCAAGCAGGTAATCGCAGCGTGCTAAACGCCAAAGCCAAAACCGAGTAATACTAAAGAGCAATGGATCCGATACCTGGACCAGCTAGCCACCAAAGCTCGATCGAAACAGAGTCCAAGTCAGTCAACTGGTGAACGACCCGCAAACAAACCTCACGACGGCGGGGCCACCACAAAGTTGCAAACCCGAACCGCGAACCGTGTCTCGCTCTCGCCTCGTGTAGTACGTGTTGGAACACCCCCGCCGACTGGTCGGTCCCGGGGCTGTTCCACGTCGGAAGAGAAGACTAGGAGAAGGCACACACAGTACAAAGTAATGAAACAGGGAACTTTTATGGAAAATGATACTAATCCCCCAGGGGATTCCTGAGTTTTCATCGTCCGGGTCTCCGCACCGTCACGTGTCCATGTGGGCCCACTCCCATCTCCTTATCTTCTTTCTCCCAACCACCTTGCACCGCCCGTGTAGTTCCCGATCCCCTCACCTAACCACCGGCCGATCTCCACAGCCGGCGTGGCTCCGGCTTCGAGCACCGCATCTCTCCCCACCCAGTCTTTTCCTCCACCAAATCCTAGCGCCGCCGGCCTCATACACCGCCTCCTTCACCTCCTATGGTCGTAGTTTCTCTGAGGTCGCCGCCGCCTACGCTCCCGTTGGCGCTGGTAATGGTGTTTCCCTGCGCTGGTGGTGGCGCAGCTCGCGCCATCGGTGGTGGTGCTGCCGGCGCTGGTGGGGGCGTTGCCCGCGGTGGTGGTGGTGGTGATGCCGGCGTCGGTGGTGGAACTGCTCCTGCTCCGCGACGCTGCTGCGTGTGGTCCGGCATTTGCTACATTAGGGGGCGACGATGCTACCTTGGGAGGGCGGTGTTGCTACCTTGGGCGGTGTTGCTACCTTAGGAGGAGATGTCGATGCTGCGACCGGTGGGGTGCGGAGCTACCTAAGGTGGGGTGCTACTGCAAGGGCGCCGACGTTGCTATAGGCGACCGCCGCGGTGCTACAACCTGCAGCCGGCCTGGCTACCGGCGGTGGGTGGCGTTGCTGCATGGGGCGCCGATGGGTGGCGCTGATGCGACCGGCGGGAGGTGTTGCTACAAGGAGCGGAAGTTCTTGCTATAAGGGGCGTGATGCCTTGCTACGGTGGGTGTCGGGCTTTGCTACAAGTGGGACAGCCGGCCTGCCGGTGGTGGGTAGAGTTGCGACAAGGGGCAGGAGGCCTTGCTACATCAGGAACCCGTCTTTGCTACCTGTGGTGGACGCCTTTGCTACGAGCAGTGGGGGTCTTCTCCAGCGATGGCTTCTCTGACTACGACGCCTTTTTGCTACATCTGTTCTATCGTTTTGCTACTACCGTTTTGTGGTTTTGCTACAATATTGTATTTTTTTTGCTACGGATGTCTCTGGTGAGGTTTTTCCTGGACGAGTCTCTGGTGATATTTTCCGGCGAAGTCTATTTTGCTACATTAGAAAAAATATTTTGCTACAATAGCGTTGAGTTTTTGCTACAATAGCGTTGAGTTTTGCTACACGATCTCCGGCGAGGTTTACCGGCGAAAGCATCCGGCGAGTCTCCGGCGAGGTCGAATATGCTACGTTAGCCCAACTTTTTTGCTACACGGTCTCCGGCGAGGATTCCGGCGAAATCTCTGACGAGGTCCAATCTGTTTTTCTATTTTTTGGCCGAACCGTTTTCCGCTACAGTGTAGCAAAAGCGGGACGTATGTAGCAAAAGCGAGTCTGAGTGTAGCAAAAGCGGGATTTGAATGGACACGTGTCAGCACAAGGACCCGGGGGATCAGAATTTTTTATCCCCCGGGGGACGCGTAGCAATGTCCAACTTTTATTGATAACTCTCTCGGTAACTCACGTACAAAGGTTGTTCCTCTATTTATAGGCTAAAGAGGAGATACGATACCCACATGGGCCAACCCTAGTCTGGTAGAGGCCACACCGAGTGGGCCTCTACCGGCCCGGTTTCCCAACAGTACGCACGCTTCTGGCGCCTCCGTTCACTATTCCGTTTCGTTTCCCACTACAACAACCAGTGCCCCACGCCCCCACCATACACTCAGACGCGCGCGTATAAATGCCACAGGCCGGCACGGACACACACTTCGGGACGGACACGGACACGGAGACGGCAGCCTTCCGATACCAAACAGACTACCCGAGTTGAGAAAGAGGATAATCGATCTGCAACACGCGAAAAGCCTCAGCGACATCCCTTCCTTCCAGATATATATACCTCGATCCAAACAGCACGCCTCCGTCGTACAATACAGCAGCCATGAAGTTCGCGTGCTTCGGCGGCGCGGCGGCCGTCGCGGACGAGGAGGTGGCGGTCGCCAGTCACCGCCGCAGGGGCCGCAGGTTCTTCTTCGGCATCGGCAACAAGTCCCCATCGCGGTCCAAGGCGTCGTCGCACACGCCCGAGACGAAGACTAATAAGAGGATCTCGTCGCCGGGCCGCAGCCGGGAGACGGACTTCGACATCTACGACATGATGATTCCCGCGGGAAAGTCGTCGGCGCTGAGCACCGTGACCTCGCTGGACTCGGCCTACTCGACCTCCTCTTCGTCCTGCTCCTCGTCCCGGTCCTCCTCCTCCTCCTCGCTCTCGTCGTTGCTGGAGGCGACGACGCCTCATCAGCCGGCAAAGAGGCAGCTGCAGCCGGACGAGCAGAGGAGGTCGCCGGCGCTGGGCGCGGCGGCGGTGCTGGTGTGCCTCGTCATGATGACGTTCGGCGGCCGGCTCGCCGCCACGCTGCTCACCTCCGCGGTGCTCTGCTTCTTCCCGCGGAAGTGTCCTTCCGCCCGCAGGCCCACGGCGCCGTCGCCGGAGCGGGAAGCGGTGGACGCCAAGGCGGTTGTGGATGGGTTCCTGCCGAGGAACCGCAAGAAGCGATCCATGTTCAGAATTTCCCCTTAATTCCCTTTGTTTTATTTTACTCAACACATGTAATTATATATCAAAATACTGTAGTATTAATCCACAACCTTTTGTCAATGCGATCATAAAATTCGGATTACAACTTGCACCAAAGCAAAAGTTTGCGCTAATAGAATGTTATGTTATTTCTGCGCAAGCTCAACGGTACGAGAATTAATGAAGTGGATATTTCGATCGGAAAGTGCATGCATGTCACACGTACTGAACTACTGATTGCCGAAAAAACTCTCTCTATTGCGGGCGGGGCGGGCGGCAACTGATCCCATTATGCGTGCTGCATGTGTAGCGACCTACCTAGTGGAAAACAAACCAAACCATGGCCTGTCGTCGTCTCTGCAATAACGTGTATTTCTATACTTGCGGACAAGTAGCTCCGCTTTTTTAAAGGTACCCTGCATGCATGCAAATCATTGGTGCCTTTGCAAGATTGCACTCGTATTCTTAGTGCTTACTCCTTTTCATGCATGGCCAACCAAGACATGTGGACTGGCAGAGGCAAAACTGATAAAGCATTTAGTAGGAAGAGGACTTGCTCCTCATGGTCCTTCCTTCGTTTTACAATTGCTTTACATAAAGCAAACTGCATTAGTGATTTATTTTATGAGGAAAATATAACTTACTCAACTCCCAAGTATTGCCAGAGTGCATATTACACATGTACGTAAGTTTATAGCCGAGCAAATTTAACCCTCTACTCTTGTAAGTTCCTTAGCATGTGCTTGCGGTGTTACGGTCATACTCGACGACATGTCTTTCTTCCTGCATCCAGGAATCGCTTGGGTAACCCGTCATCCATCTCAGGCTGTGTTTCCAGAAAACTAACCCTCAACGATGGTGATGACAACAAGGTATCATCGGGATCGGCAAGGTCTTTGTCGCGCTGCGATGTACTCCCTTTGTTAGGAATTATAAGGCCTATGGATCATTTGATAGGATTAAGAAAATCAATAACTCATCCACCTGATTACTACATGCACCAATAGTTACACATACATAAGAGAAGATAGAGAAAAAGAAGAACATGCATTGGAGGAGAGAGACTAATAAATAAGAGAAGACTTATAATTTCTAACATTTTTAAAAAGCTCTCGGGCCTTATAATCTCTAAACGGAGGGGGTACCAGACTACATGTACCGGGCCGCCCACCGTTGAGCGCGTCAGACGGGAAAGTAGCACATGATACCAAACTTGACATGATACCACAATACCAGTTCTCAAAACTCAAACTTTGAAGTTTCTATTTTTTAAAAAAAAATACGAGTGTTCACAAGATGTGTGTTTACAATCCCTAGAGTTTTCAGAACCAAATTTGAAACACACACTGAAACAAAAAAAAAGAGACAAATTCCTAGAGTTTTCATATTTTTTATTTAAATTTTGTACCGAAAACTCTATGAATTATAAGCACACATCTTATAAACACTAACATTCTATTTGAATTTTTTACAAACTTACAAATTTGAACTTTTACAAATGTATAAATTTGAACTTTGAGTAGTCGATATCATGGTATCATGTGAAGATATGATATTTGCAACTAGTTACGGCCGCACTCAGCTTGCATGCACCACTTCCAAGTTCTTAAAAGGGCGAATAAAATGTTGTAGCTTATGTTGTTCTTATGCATCTACAAATTTTTAAACCAAATATGATAATATGTGAGCTGAAAAAAAATAACAAATGACATGTGAATAGTACCAAACACTATTCACTTTGTGTTAGTTTGATCTTCTCACGTTTCGTCCCAACGGCCGAACGGATTGGTCTCGCGCCCTGATCGGGGGCGCCCAACGTCGCTATCGTTGGTGGGTCCTTGTCGCGCAGCGCATATAAAGAGGTGGGGCCAGGGGCACGCATGCCAAGGTTTGTCGTTCCCACTCACCCCACCGACAACACCAAACCCTAGAGCCACCGATCTGGCTAGCGCTACAGCGGCGGGAAGCACCCACTGACCGCCGCCACCACACCGTCGAGCTCGATGGCGAGCTCCTCGTCAACCACGAAGGCCGACAGTATGACTCTCTCACGCATACTCACTAGATCAACACCTAGCGATCCTAATAGATCTAACAATGGTATCAGAGCAAGCTAGTGCTTGTTGATCTAGTTGAGGTAGTAGCAATCCGAAAAGAAAAGAAAAGAAAAGAAGTGGGGCTAGGGTTTCCAGAAGCACCGCCGCTAGGCCGCGTCGTTCCTCTCGATCTCAACGCATCGGCAAGCCAAGGTCGGGAAGAAGAACACAACCCCATCTGGGGTAAAGAAAGCAAAGAAACCCCCCAAAGCCCCAGATCTGTTTCCCGGAATCAAATCGATCTAGAATCGAAAAAGCAAAGAAAAGAAAAGAAATACCGCCCCAAATCCCACAGGAAAAGTCCCATTTTTTCCCCTCCAGAAACAAAAGCAAAGAGAAGAAATCCGAAACAAAAGGTTCAACCAGCCACCGCCGGGAAAGAGGACGCCGCCACCTGAGCCGCTTGGCAGCGGTGCACCCACCCTTGGGTGGATGCACGCGCCGACAAGGGGGCCAGGGGAGGCGCCGGCCACTTCATCCAGCTTGCAGTGCGTCGGGATGGGTGGAGTCGGTATAGAGAGGAAAGGACAGACAGAGGAGATATGGGCTCGCAAGGAGAGGGAGGGGCTCGCCGCCGGCATCGCGCCACGCGAGACGGCCGCCTCGCCACACCCACAGAGACTGAGCCGCCACCAGCGAAAACGAGCGGGAGAGTGGGGAAAGAAATGTGTCTAGGGTTTTCAGAGGGTGCGCGGTCGACTGGTTTTGTTCACGCGAGACAGTGCGCGGACCGTCCGATCTAGGTCGAAGGCGATGGACGGCCGTGAACTGGCGGTGTTGGCGGCGCCGGGCCAAGCGGGCCGCACGGCTAGGCCGTGAGCCGACCTGGGCCGTTACCGCTCACGGGCCATTGCGGCACGCAGAGAGAGAGCGCGGGCGTTGCATAGTTAGCGGGCCGGCGCGGGCTGATGGGCGCGTGCGTGCTACACAGTGCTTTGCTGGCCACTGTATTCCCCCAGTTCTGCGCAGTTTCAGTTTTCTGTTTTCTGTTTTTATAGGAAAAAAATTAGACATATTTATTATCTGTTTTTGATAGAATTTGCACAGTTTTTCTATAGCAAAATTATCCAACGAAATTTTGTGTAGAAAAATAATAAAGTAACAGTAAAGTTTCTGTAAAGAGTGAAGTTCATGAATTTTATTCATTTTTCCGTTGCAAATAGTTGAAAGTAATTGCTTAAATGCAATAAAATGAAAATTAATTTTCGAAGTGTGAACGTTGTTAGTAAAATTTTAACTATGAATAGTTAGTTTCATCATTATTAGTTATATTTATGCCCAACGGTGATGTAGAATTAATATTGAGAAGTTTCATTTTTTAATTTAACCAACGTTGAATTAACTCATTTTATTGATATTTTGCTTTCAGGCAATCCTATGAGTTTCATCTTGGCTATTGAGCCCCTCAATAAAGAGAACGACGGCTCATGGCGAGAGAAGGTTGAGATGGGGTTGGCTCTGCTTGACCTCGACTTGGCACTGATTGAGCCTTGTCCCATAGAACCTGGCGAAAAAGAAAGTGAAGTTGACTTCAACAAAAGTATTTATGTCCATGCACCAATAATAATGAAGTACGACCTTGATCGTGCAAAGTGGGACTCGTCTAACAGAAAGTGCTTGATGATGATTAAGAGCTCCATTATGGAAGCTATAAGGGAAGCAATCTCAGAGTGTAGTGATACGTGGGAAACGTATCTATAATTTTTAATGCTCCATGCTTGTTTAATATCTACTTTGCTTTGCTTTGTCTACACTTTGAGGTGTTTTTATATCTTTTCTGGAACTAACCTATTAACAAGTTGCCACAGTGCCAGTTGTCTGTTTTCTTCTGTTTTTGGTTCCAGAAAGGCAGAAAATTGATATTCTCGGAATTGGACGGGACAAAAGCCAAAGTCAATATTTTACTGTGGGCGACACGAAGTCCAGACGAGAGACGGAGAGGCTCCACAGGGCGGCCAAACCCCCCTAGGCGCGGGTGGGCCCAGATCGGGGGGATCTGAAGTTCTTCCTGGCACCCTGCCGGAGGGGAGATCATCCCGGAGGCCTTCTCTCCGGTATGATGCGTCAGTAGTTCCACCTTGGACTATAGATCCATTTAGTAGCTAGATGGTTGTATATCCTCCTTGTGGTTTCTTGTATAGATCTTGTGAGCTCCGTTCATGATCAAGATCTAATCTATTTGTAATCATTCATGTTGTATTTGCGGGGATCCGATGGATATTGAGATTACTATGTCAGATTGATTAATGGTTTTGTCTTTATGATTCTATCATGTCGGTGTTGTTTGTGATCTTGCATGCTCTCTGTTGTTAGTATCTATCTTGGCCAAGTAGTTGCTAGTGACTTCAAGAGGGGGTATTTATGCTCGATAGTGGGTTCATGCCTCTAGTTTCCAAGGGTAGTGATAGAAATCTCTTCAGTTGTATATGTGTTGTTGCCACTAGGGAGAAAACAACGGTCTCTTATTCATGGAACATGTGGACTGTTTACCTTACACACTTTGCTTAAAGCAGTTGTCTGTTGCTTGCAACTTAATACCGGAGGGGGTTCGTATGATAACCTGAAAGTGGACTTCTAGTCATAGATGCAGTTGGATGGCGGTCTATGTATATTGTTGTATTGCACAATCGAATCTCATAGGATCTTTTTGTTTGGTATTGCATTGTTATGCCTTGCTCAGTTCCTATCAACTGCCCTGATATATTTTGTTTACCCTTCATGCCATGTTTTTATCTAAGAAGAGCACCTCTAGTAACTATAGACCCCGGTCCAATCCTTACCATTGATACATCTTCTACTGTTACTTGTTTACTTGCTGCAAACCATCATCACCTTTCACACCATACGTTTAATCCTTTGTTATAGCAAACCGGTGAGCTTGACAACCTCACTAATTCGTTGGGACAAAGTCTTGAGTTTCTGTTGTGCATGAAGGAAATATGCCCTGAGAGGCAATAATAAAGTGTTTATTATGTGTATTACAAGTATATGATAGATGTTTATTTTGCATGCTATAATTGTATCAATACGGAAATGTTAATACATGTGTGTTTAATAAACAAACAGAAAGTTCCTAGTTATGCCTCTCTCATAAACTAGCTCGTTGATTAACAAGATGATCAAGGTTTCCTGATCATAGACATTGGATGTTGTTAATAACAGGATCACAACATTAGTGTAATGGTGTGATGAACATTCATCCGAAGTATAGCATTACGATCAAAGTCATTGAGTTTATATTGCTATAACAACTTACGAAGTGATCCTAATCCTTAGACCATGAGATCATGTCAATAACTAACACCGAAAGAGTTTCTTGATAACATCAAACGTCACACCGTAACAAGGTGATTATAAAGATGGATTCAGAACTAATAAAGTGTTATGTTGAGGCCCATGGATCGAGAGTGCAATTTGTTCATCCCGATGACAGATAGATATACTCTGGGCCCTCTCGGTGATATCACATTGGTTAGCTTGCAAGCAAGTGATTTGATCACTAGAATGTTATATCACGAGAACAAGAAAAGAGTGCATGTCAGTAACGAGATCAAACTAGGTATGGATATACCGATGATCGATTCTCGGACATGTAATATATCGTAAAACAATGGGATTAAGATACTAGGGTAAAAGGTTCCGACGATCACAAGAAAGTCATCGTTGAATGTGTGGGAGTCAGTATGGGTCTCCAGATCCCGCTTCTGATTATTGATCTGAGAGAGGTCTCGATCATATCTACATTATTCACGAACCGTAGGGTGACACACTTAAGAGACACCGACATCCAATTGGAGCAAAAGTTTTATGCCGAAAAGAATAACAAGCGCAGGAATTTATTTCACTAGATACCGAAACAGGTTTTTGGGTGAAATTGCATAAAGTAAAATAGAATTCTAGCAAGGGTTTATATGTGAATGTTTTTCATTAAAGTAATTGACAAAATTCTGAATAAATAAAAGAGTATTATTTAATGAGAGTTTGCATTAAATTTGGTGGAAATTTAATTGCAAGTTTGAGTGGAATTTTGAGTGGAGGGAATTTAAAGGAATTTTGTGAGTGGAGTGTCCACCCACATGAAGAGGGGAGGCCAAGGGGGCAGCCCCATGCGCCGACCACCCCCTTGGGGTTCCCCCTCTCCTATAAAAGGCACCCCTCTCCTCACTTCTCACTCACACCTCCTCGTGAAGGATCTCTCTCCCCTCTAGAATTTATCCCCCATGGTCTCGGACGAGCGAGATACATGTTCCCGGTGGCTATTCGGCAAGAAAGAGTTGTGCTTCCGCTGCATCGCTGGAGCGAGGAGGCGGAGGTTGCTCGGTGCCTCGAACGTGTGTGCGAGCACAGATGCGCTGTTGATTTGTGGCGCTAGGACTTCCTCTCGATCTTGAGATCGGCAAGAGATCGTCTACATCAACCACGAGTCGAACTCGTTAAGCTTTGTCAGTCTACATCAGCCTAAGATGAGTCTTAGCCAGATGTTGTTGCCAAACACATTAACATTAAGTTTTATGTTGTGAAAGAAAGAATCCAGGATCATACCATAAGTTTAGAGCATATAAGTACAAAAGAAATGCTCGCGGATTCGCTCACAAAAGGCTTACCGCCCAGTGTGTTCAGAGAACACTTAGCCGGCATGGGTTTACGGAAAAGCCTATGATACCTGGATATTAAGGGCCTAGAACAAGAATCCGTTTCAAAATAGAGAGGTGTATAGTGATTGCTGAATCTATGGTGTGTAATTGACCATTATGACGAGACATGCTCTATATGTTGATCTGTGATGAAATGGGTGCCAAATTATAAGTTTAAAGTATAAGTAAAATGAAAGATGAGATCAAGGGGGAGAATGTTAGTTTGATCTCCTCACGTTTCGTCCCGACGGCCGAACGGATTGGTCTCGCGCCCTGATCGGGGACGCCCAATGTCGCTATCGTTTGTGGGCCCCTATCGCGCAGCGCATATAAAGAAGTGAGGATCGGGGGCACGCACGCCAAGGTTCGTCGTGCCCACTCACCCCACCGACAACACCAAACCCTAGAGCCACCGATCTGGCTAGCGCTGCAGCGGCGGGAAGCACCCACCTCACCGCCGCCACCACACCGTCGAGCTCGATGGCGAGCTCCTCGTCAACCATGAAGGCCGACGGTATGACTCTCTCATGCATACTCATTAGATTGACACCTAGCGATCCTAATAGATCTAACACTTGGTCTTTTTTTCACAGGTCATATATGGTCATTTTCTTAAACAAAACTTTGCAGATGCTCAACACACAACGTAATCAATGTCCATGCTTTATTCACATTTTTTGAAAGCTTGAAATTGTGTCATAAACGTAACTAGTTGCGGAATGTTCACATTCTTTTTTTGCCAAACATACTAGCGAGACAAAAAAGACGAAGAGTGACGGCGATGGCTGGTGTCGGATGAAAATAAATCATACTCCCTCTAATCCATAAAAAATATCGCTGATTTATTATGAAGTTATATACTAAATGAGCGACAATCGAAGGGAGTAGTATATCACCCTGCTAGGGGTGGATATCGAGCCAGCTCGACTCAACTCAACTCAACTCGTAAATACTCGTTAACACAACGAGCTTGTAACCTCAGCTTGGCTCGACATAATAAATACTCATGAAGAAACTTAACAACATAATAAATTCATCATGAAGTAAGAATATCAGAAGGATAATTCATCATTTATGCATCTTCGTGTATACTTTGGTGATTTTAACATGACTACTCATCTTTTTTTGGCATATTAGTATTGATTTTTCTTTTGTGATCACTAATCTATGAGTTAGCATACAAGTGTAAGGATATTAACGAGTTTACCGAGTACTCAGAGCTCGACTCATTAAACTCATTCTCTTAACAAGCTAAAAATACCAACTCAGCTTGACTCATTTGTGTCCGAGTTCAAGCCAAGTCTTCAAGTACTCGTTAAACTCGTGGGCTTCAGAGTTTTATTTCCACCCCTACACCCTGCACATCAGACGAACCGTGCGCGCGGCAACCCAGTCCATCATGCGTACGTACGTGTTGCATGCCTGAACTGAATGCGTAGCTAGTGGAAACTAAACTTTAGAGCAGACAAGTAACTTTTAAGAAGCTTGCCGATGATTGGTGCCTTTGAAAGGAATTGCAAGTGCTTAGTCCTTTTCATGCATGGCCGATGAAGACGTGTGGACTGACAGAGTGAAAACTCATAATACTACTACAGTTAGCAATTAGTGGGGAGAGGAGTTCTTGCTCCTGATGGTGTGTGCCCCTTCTTCGCTAAAGCATAGAGTTTTCCGCAAAGCAAACTACTCCATATTCATGACTTATCTTACGAGGAAAAATATCTTCCTCGCCTCTCAACTATTTCATGAGTGCATATTACACGCATAACTTAAAAGCGAACAAATATCTTCCAACAGGCTTGTAAAACCCTTGAGAAATTATCATACTTTACTCGACCAAGTTGCACATCATTAAAGCCTAATCTTGTAGAGACAGTGTGTGCAACGTCTACGAAGGTTCGACTGGCCGTTGGATGAACAACAAAGAACAAATGTCCTGAGTCATCGAGGAAATAATAAGATCTTTGTAGTCAAATCTGAAGCTAGCTCCCCATGTCTTAATACATGCTAAATTTATTTAACCCTTTAAAAAGGAGACCTATGGGAGAAGCCGCGTGGCATTTTAATTAAAAAGAATGGTGTGCGACATCACCAAAAATTGAGAGCAACCCCTCCCTCCACTAGGCTATGCCTTAGTCTGCAATTTAACTCTTTCAGAATTGTAAAATGGTTATAGACGTTTCGGACAAGTAAATGACTTTATTTTTAAGATTCAGAAAACATTTGTAGTAAAAAATCATACTTGAGAGAAAATCATAGGGTACAAGAATTAAGATAAAATTTTCTTGGATGTATGGAATCAGCCTAAAGGCTTTAAACATTTTGGATACTTTTCAATATATTTCTAAAAAATTGAGTTTCAAGAAGTATAGTTCCATATATTTATTGATGAAGTGCAAGTGATGCGGCGGCCGCTGGCGGTATAAGAGCATCTTCACTCGGGGCCCTAAAGGCCCCCCAAAGGCCTATAGGGGGCGCTGACGCCAAAATGGACGCCCAGCCAGCCCCCAATTTGGTTTTGGCGCTGACGCGGCCCAACTAATTATCCGATGCCCCCAAGTCGAACCCAACCCGCCGGGGGGCTAGCGGGGGCGCCAGATAGACGTGTTTTGGCAGGAAGGCGGGCAGGAAAACGCGCGCAAACGGTTTGGTCATCGTGTTTTGGCGAGAGGTTGTCACGCATTCAGTTGACACGAGGAGGTCGGGGCGGCGGGATGGCATGCAGCACGTCCAGACAACTCGGCAACGCATGTGTCCTGCGGTGTTGCTCGATAACGCGGGCGTCGGCGGCAGCGGGCAGTGGCGACGACAACGGTTGCACCTACTCTGGTCGTGGGATATGGAGGGCGAGGGTTTGGGGAAGAAGAGTGTATGTTGTGCCACTAGCGAGAGGGCCAAGGCAAACTACTGGGAGGACGCGCGAGGACATGCGCGCTGTCCGGGTCGACCAAGCGAGATCCAAATTTGATGCATGGATGGATCGGTTCGTATGAATTTGTCCAGATGGATCAATCCGTTGGACCGCCGCGCACCTGTCCTCCGCACGAGTTCGAACGTGCAAGGACGGGTTGGGTCGGCCCAGTAAAGATGGCCTTAGTGCTTACTTTTTTCATGCAGCACGACCAATGAAGACATGTGGACTGGTAGAGGCAAAACTGATAAGCATTTAGTGGGAAGAGGACTTGCTCCTCATGGTCCTTCGTTTTCATCTTTGCCGTAGCATACAATTGTTTTTCATAAAGCAAACTACATTAGTGATTTATTTTATAAGGAAAATATAACTTACTCAACTCCCAACTATTGCCAGAGTGCATATTACACATGTAAGTTTATAGCCGAGCAAATTTCACCCTCTACTCTTATAAGTTCTCCACATGCTTGCAGTGTTACAGAACAATCATATTCGATGACACGTGTCTATCGTGCCTCCAGGGACCACACCTGGATAACCCATCTTCCATCTCAAGCCGTGAAAAGCTGCTTGAGATGTTTATATCATAACTTGCGAAGAAAATGAAGAAAATATTGAATCTCTAATACTTTTTTGTTATATTGATTGAATCTCCTCGGAGGTTACATAGAAGTACACAGAGAAAGGTAGATTTTGAGTACAAGATGAGTAGAATCCTACTTATTAGCATATCTCTAGTTTCTACATGTACACGCATTCTAACAAAAAAGCCGGAAACGATAGATCGTTGATGACTAAATACACACCACGACATGAATCGGCCGGCAACTACATACCCATGGACTTGGTTGTGTTGCCGAACAAACAACACCGCCAGCGATGGACATGGAGTGGTCTAGATGGTCGGCCGGAGGGTGAAGCTTAAGCGCCTGGCACTGACGAGATTCCAAGGCTTCAGAAGAAAACCTGCACGCCTACCCAATATTGAGATTTTTGTGTGGAAGAACTAGCCCTCAACTCAACGATGGTTACCAATAGACCGGACGCCTACCCAAGTCAAGTCTATGATGAGGTTACGGCGCCAGAGTTAGCAGAAGCACTTGCTGTGAGGCGTGCATTGACCCTTGGTCAAGAGGAAGATTTTGACAATGTCATCTTAGCTTCAGACTGCTTATCTGTCATTCAGCGCATCAACTCTCCTTCAATAGACCGGACGGGGATCGGCATCGTGGTTCAGGACGTCAAGGCAATGATGACAGGTTTCTCATCTGTGAAGTTCATTCACATTAGTCGTTTGCTTAATGTTTCAGCACATATTCTTGCTCGGCGAGACGAAACTCTTAGTTTTTCTATTTTTCGTGATGGGGGTCCGGAGTGTATCCGTGAAGCCCTGTGTAATGATTTGTGATAATCAATAAAGTGATGTTATCCTCAAAAAAAAAAACTCAACATAACACCGGGATTGGCCAGGTATTCTTTACTGCTGGCGATGTACCAGACTACCTACCTGTACCGGTTGAGCGCGTCAAACGGGAAAGTATCACATGATACAAAACTTGACATGATACCACGATACCAGTTCTCAAAATTCAAACTTTAAATTTTTATTTTTTAAAAACAAACTATACGAGTGTTCATAAGATGTGCGTTTACAATACTTAAAATTTTCAGAACCAAATTTGAAACAAGAACAGAAACGAAAAGGACAAATTCAACATGAAGAGTGACACAAAAAGACAAGCACAAATAACACTACCCACACCCACGTATGGAAGAAGACGAAGAGGTTTGGTATGGTAACGGCTGGAGTCGGATGCAAATAAACGGTACATCATGCGTTGCATGGCTGCATGTGTAGCTAGTGGAAAATAAACTTTAGAGCAGACAAGTAACTTTTAGGAAGCTTGCCGATGATTGGTGCCTTTGCAAGGAATTGTAAGTGCTTAGTCCTTTTCCTGCACGGCCGAAGAAGAGCCGTGTGTGGACTGGCAGAGTGAAAACCCATAATACTATGGGGAGAGGACTTGCTTGCTCCTGATGGTGTGTATCACTAGAGCATAGAGTTTTCCGCGAAGCTATATTCATGACTTATTTTACGAGGAAAAATATCTTCTTCGCCTCTCAACTAGTAAATGAGTGCATATTACACGCATAAACTTAAAAACGAACAAATATCTTCCAACAGGTTTGTCAAACCCTTGAGAAATTATGATATGTTGCATGCATGAGTTTCCGATGTAAATTATACTATTAAGGATCCTTCACAGGGTGTTAATTCATCATTTTTAACATGTTGACATTTTCTTTTAGCGTTGGAGTTTGCTTGGACATATAGAGCGAGTTTATTAGTTCAATAAAGAAATGTTGAAAATTTCAAGTAAAAAAAGAAACATCATACAATATGCATGTGGGTCCGTTTATGTGCAAGTCCACTGAGAATTCGGTCAATTTTGAATTTTTCAATTTCCACTCGGTTGCATTTTTCTAGAAAAATGCACTCTAGCTGTAAAGAAAATCTGAGTCAACTGAAATTTAGCAAAACCTATGCATATATTGTGTCACTGACTTATATCCAATTTCAATAGACAATCTAAAATACTAATACCAAAAGATATATCCGATTATGAAAAGATCCAATAAAATAGTATTTGTATGTGAATTTGTAAATGACAGAAATCAAGTTGATATAAGTAGACTCTGACCTCTAAAAGAACACAATGTTAAGAGCTAGTGTAGACATCTGTGACACACAGAGCTAAACGGTTACAAAAACAAAGAAAATTGAATAGTTAGCAGCAACAAAAACATTAACATCAATCACCATCATCGGCAATACCCAGCATGCGAGAAAGATTCTCAATAGTGGTGTCTCTAGGAAGCTATCAGTTTACGAACACCTAAATCCATGAAGCCAAATCATGGGGTTTTATGACCAGGAGAAAATCCAAGCAATCTCAAGAGAGTTCCTCAACAAGGAAACTACCATTGCCAGGTGCAGTTGATGAATGTTAGAGCTATGATTTTCACCATGTATTTCAATACCTACTCAAAGAGCATGAAATGGAACACTTTCTTGTACTTGAAATTTTATGAGAATTTAGTTAATCTCTTTGTTTCTTAAAATAATGCGCGCAAGTTTTTCAAAATTTAACTTTGATCAAAATTTTGATCACTAACCATATCAATTTTATTCTATTTGAACATTCTTTTGATAGTGAATCTAACAATATCGATTTTATATAACATAAATCATACACTATTGGACTAATTCTTGGTCAAAGTTAGATTTGGAAAGCATGTGTGCACTGGCGGAGGGTAGTGTATGCGAAAGTGGGGTGCAGCCCCCCCCCCCCCCCCCAGCTTTTAGATAATTAGTGAAGAATTTTTTTTGTACAAGGTATAAAATTAGAAAATTTAGAGCATTTTGCCCCCCTCCCCCCCACCCACCCACCCACCCAGATTTTCTTGTCATGCTCTGTCAGTGCATGTGTGTGGCTTCTTTTGAGATACAAAGATAGATTGTGTGGAAAAATGGAGGTCGGGCTACATGTAGCCCTTTATTTCCAAAAAATTATAATTCAAATTTACAAGTGCTAAAAGAAATTAAAAAAATATTTGGATGTAGTCAATGATGACAAATGGAGGTCGGGCTACTGTGTATTTATATTCTAGGCTACAAGAAAATGACAAAATCGCACTGTTCATTATACTCAGCTCTAGACTTTTGTGATTTTTGTTAGCCTAAAATACACAGTAGTTTGTATGGAGATTTTTACATATGTAGTACATCACTGGAAATATATGGGATTTTTTAGGATCTTTTAAATATTTGGAATATGATTTTCAATTTATTTGAAAGTGAAGTGCTACATGTAGCTCAGACCTCCATTCGAAGTTTCCAAAAGAGTATAGTATAATATTGATATCATGATTTTTTTTAGAAATTCTTATGACTTTTAGGTATTTTTTTAGCTCTAGTGCACCATTACACTCATGATGCAGCGTATCTAATTTCCTCCACCGGAATATACTTCTGCAGGCAAACAGAATTAACAAATGCCAGCCCCCAATTCAGCAGTACTACCATGTTTCTTTAGCGCAGACATTCCTTTGTGCTACCGATCAAGCTGAAAAACATGGCCCCTCACACTCACCCCAATCTAGGTTAAGTAATGGTAGCTCCTGGTACTTTAGTAGGTCACTCAGGTGCGTACTGTGTAAAGTGAGATGTTTCAGGCATTTTGATACGCTAGAGCAACAGGATCAATCCAAATTAAGCAAAGCTAACCATGGGCCTATAACCACCACATAGTAGGAGATATAATGTTTAAAACTCTCGAGGATTGAGTCCTTTTTTGATGCATGGCTATGAACAAAACATGCTTTATTAATTATTGGTCCCTGAAGTTGTAGCTTCGCCACTAAGAAATGCTAGTAGAACATAAATTGGAGTCGTGCTAAACCCTAAAGGACATGGGCCTCAAGAGGATTAAAGTAAAAAATGGCCTTTTGCCTGCTTTAGCATCGCATCCACTGTAACTCTGTGATTCTATTTCTCTAGAGCACTTCGAATTAACTAGAAAGGGAATATATGTGAGAGTGACTAACCTAACACGGCTTAGCCTCGTGGAGTTCATGCATGACACGGTTTGATTAACACGTGATATATAGCAAAAGAAAGATCACCGCATATGCCTAACACATGGTTTTGACATGCACAAATGTGTCAAACCATACCTAAACACACTGCCCTTTAGTGTCTGATGCCGAAGTACTGGACCTATTGGCACTAGTGCAGAACGGGCCTTTAGTCTCGGTCCTATAGGGCCTCTAGTCCCGGATCTGCAACCGGAACTACGGAATCACGAATAGAGGAGCCTGCCTCTAGTCCCGGGTCTGTTATGGACCGGGACTAGAGGATCTGCACGGGGCCGCGCAGGGAGCAGGGGTGGAGGACCTTTAGTCCCGGTTCGTAGTACGAGCCGGGACTAGCCGTTCTCTGCCGCGGCAGCATCTTACCAATTCGGCTTCCGCGGCAGCCGATAGGGGTTTCTGCCGCGGTAGAGTTTTGGGGCATGTTTCTGCCGCGGCAGCCGATGGGGATTTCTGTCGCGGCAAAATTTTGGGGTTGATTTCTGCGGCGGTTGCCGAATGGGGAGTTTTGCGGTGGCAGGCCGATCAATAGAGGAGGGGTTGTGTTTGGCGGAAAGTGAAATGGAACGAAGGAACCCATTACACACAACATCGTCATGATTATGTAGATATAATTCTATATTACATATATATATACAATTTGATTACATGGAGATCACACCCCGTCTATTCGATTACACGGAGATCATTAAATCACGGGAGTCCCGAGGTATGGTATTTTCCTTCTGGGTGTATGGCATGGTCAACAATAAATCCCGCCAATTCCTCCTGAATTGCTACCAGGCGCTCCCTTGGTTAGAGATTCTCCCGCAATCTTTCCAACTATATATAAAAGAAGGAGATCAATATGAATATCAATAGTCATAACAAATATTATGAATGACAAGTTATGAATGATCAATATGAATATCACGTACTTCTACAAATGTCCCTCCGTCCCGCTCACTGACCTCCGAGCGAATGTACTCGCACACGAAGTATCCGCACAAGTTAGTCCCTGGTGGCTGCCTCTCGCACTTTATGAGAATAGAATTCAATCAAAATAATCAAGCATGATATAATGGTATTGAAGAGATGCGAGGATCTAGCTCATACTACTTACTTTTACACGATGAAAAGTAAGCTCATCTTTAAATTCACCAACTGTAACATTGGTGAAAGCTTTCCAAACCCTGACCGGCAAAAATAAAGAATAAATGAGTTATTAGTTACTTGATATCTCAGGATATATATGAACTAATAAGACCGATATAGTGTGGTAATGAGTGAAATTATCTCTGGAGCACATCTTTAATGAATACGTACTTTGATTCGTCTCTCATTAGTGAGTCCTTGATTTCAACTCTTCCAGCATCAACTTTAATGATTAGAAGAATCCAGTGATAGTTGTGCACGTTTATATACGGCAGTAACTCATCAATTACACTTAGTAGAATCAATTGAATGTGTACAAGGCAGTAACACTCTTACTTATAGTTGTAGAAAAACAATATTCTTTGTTTGTAATATTGCCTCAATAAGACCCTTAGCAAGTTATGATCTGTGTCCTTGGGGTATTCCTTTAGCAATGCTTGATTAAACCGGTGTGGGTCGATGAACCCAGTGTCAAAGATTTTCTTTCGGTCACTTTCATCGCTCTTCATTCTGCATAATAGCATAGTGAAGATAATTACATGCAATGAACGAGCTAAGTTAGAGACTTTATCATAGAAATAAATGAACCACTTACAGACAATAAGTAGCGAGGAGACTCAAGTCGAGGGAATCATGTTTGAATAACATATAGAATTCTTCAAAATAAATTTGCAACTGGTCTTCACCATTAAAATGCTCACTTGTAATTCTCACAAGCAGCGCTGACAATCGATCTTCTTCATCGCATGTAGAGACTTTCTCGTACCACTCATGCAGTCTTCGCATTTGAGTTGGTAGAAGATCGGCCTCATTTGGTCTGACCAGATTCTTCCCGTATTCATATCTCCATGCAAATTCCTCTTGTTTGGGGATATGCCCGCCTAGCGCTTGATCAACTGTAATACTAGCACCTTTGGCAAATTCCATTGTTATAATATTCTGATGATCAATATTGGATAACACCTTGAGCGGGGCGATCGATTTGTTTGCCTGCATTCCGAGTTGCGCAACATCTCTTTTCCCGCTACTTGCAGTAGTATTTCATGGATTATTCCTACGAATTCTCATTAGACAACGTTTGTAGTCATCAGCCTTATTTATCTCATATTGCGATGGTTGCTCAAGAAAACCCTTAGCCCACTTTTTGGCTTTCGGATCAAATATTTGCTTTGGCTCGGGAACTTTGGGTGCAAAGAAGGCTTTCACTTGGGCATCGCTAATCGTTTTGGTTTTCTCATCAGTTATCTCGTAAGGTAACTTGGGAGGAGGCGGCGGGATTTTTTTCTCCTTTTTACCTCTGGCTTTCTTCTGAGTAGTATTACTAGTTGACTGAGAGGCCGCCTTCTTCGTCTAACACGGCGGCGGCGGAGTCAGCTGACGTGGCGGTGGAGTGGGCTGACGCGACGGTGGACTCGCGCTATGGTGGTCGTACCACTCCTCATGTGGACTTGCTGGAGGCTGCAGACTCGGCTGACGCGGAGGAGACGATGGTGGCCTGGGTGCAGAGCCTGGAAACGCGATGTATTTCTTGCGCCATAGAATGATAGAGCCCCTGACTTCTCCTAGCGTGCTCTCATCTTCAGGTCCAGGGATGTCAAGTTGTAGTGATTCATATATAGGTAGAACCTCATCCACCCCGACATGAGCATAGCCATCTGGAATCTCTTTGCAATGTCAGCATGCTTCAGGTTCACAAGATAAAGCATAGCCTAGAGCCGCCTTGAAAGATAAGTTCATCACTCCCACATGCATCTCACAGCTTGTCTTCTCAGTGATATTATCCACGGGGTAGCGATCTATCGGATCGGCCGCCGTGGAAGCGGCACTGCTTCTCCACTGAGATGGGCCACCGGCAATTTATTCTAGCCGCTGATGAGTTGGCCCTTGCTGGCGCATTTCGTCCAGTTGCTTTTGTTGCTCCTTTAGCATGGCATATATTTCCTCTTCTTTCTTCCATGCTATGCAACCGGTCTGCCTCATCTATCTCCTTCCGCTTCTTTGTCCTCGCTCGAATTCTATAGGATTCAGTGTCCTCGGGAAACCCAGTCTTCCAAGGCACAGAAGGTCCAAAGCCTCGTGTTCTTCCTGGTTTTTTAGGATTCCCGAGGGCCTTTGTCAGCTCGTCGTTCTCTCTGTCGGGTTTGAAGTTACCCTTTTTAACCTCCTCGATTGTTTTAACAATTTCTCCATGGGGTGTAGCAACATTGGACTTTTCGTCAAATATTAACTACATTGTTTCCATGTCATACTTTGTCCCATGCGCAAGTAACGAATTCCTTACTCTGATGGGCCATTCCTCTGTAGCTGGAGTGAGCCCTTGTGCACGCAAGGCTTTCTCGGCTTCCTCCCACTTAGGAACGGAAGTCCTGTAGCCACCTGTCCCCATCTTATGGTGATATTTCTTTTTTGCAGCATTTTCTTTATTATTTTCGGACCTTTGTTTTGCTATTGCTGTTTTCTTGTAGTCCAGAAATCTTTTCTAGTGAGGCCGCTGCTTCTCTAGTGTTCTAGTGAATTCTAGAACTTGGCCTTCCTCGAGATATTCATTGTATAATCTTTTATTGTAGTTATTGAACTGTTCGGCCATCTTCTTCAGAGCGAAACGCTTGACTTTGGACCTCATATCATCTGTGGCCTTCTTAGACTCTAAGACCGGTAGGATGAAATGTGAAATGAGCTTCTCCCATAGTGTGTCTTTGTATTTGTTCTCGACAAAACTCATAGAATTTCCATCTCCCTTTGCTAGCTTATTCCAGTTGATAATGCTTATCGGGACGTTGTCCCTAACAACAAATCCACATTGATAAACAAATGTGTTTGCATTACTTATGGGAAGCAACGGTTTTCCCTCTGGAGAGACCTCATCAATTGTGAGATGCGCATCTTCGGCCATCCCTTTGGCCGGTCCTCGTTTACTATTTTTAACTGACTTGGTCGATGTGGAGGTCTAAAATAAGAAACAACATTCGTTCATATATATATACACACACACAAATCAATTAATGCATCTATCTAATGATCAAGAGACTTAATAATATACCTCGCCAGACTTTGTCAAGGCTGGTCCATCATTTTCCAAGCCGACATCGAAATTAAAACTAGCTTGCGCTTCGACTAGAGGTTCTATCTCTGTTCCCTCACCGGACTCATTCAAAAACTCTGAGCCATCTTCTGCTCCACAGTCTTCTTCTCCACCCTAATCGACGAGCGCTCCATCCTGATAAGGGAGCGCTCCATCATGATAGGGGAGCGGTTCATCACCTCGTATCATATCGAATAAAGGATCTTCACCTTCTCTACCGTTGAAGTCTATAGAATAACTTCTATGACATAATGTGCATATGAGTAATAAAATTAAAAATGTATCATATATATCACAACAAGTAGTAATAATACATCTCAAATGACAACAAAGTATTAATATCATATAAGATCTCGGATAAAATCTCAAAAAACAACAAAGTAGTCATAATACATCTCGAATAACGACAAAGTAGTAATATCATATAAAGAACAATATCTCGTCTGATAACATCACTCAAAATCAACGTCGACTTCCGGTTCCTGAGCCGCGGGATGTGACCAACCAAATAGTCGGAACCATCACAGGAGTATAACTAGGGTGAGATCCCTGAATAATCTGCCAGGTATGGGGGTCCACCCTGGCGTCCAACATCACCAAATAGCGATGAACGTGCTCGTCCTCCTCCCTGACACGACGTCGTACCACCTCCTCGGGGGCCGGCTCCCTCTGCATACTTTCTGGACCACGTGACCTCCACCAAAAAAGATCTGGGTCGACGATGACACCCGGATTCCTCACCAAGCTACGTGTCCCTGACGGTAGCACCTCCTAGTGCCAGCCCGACGAAGCCTAGTCTCGTACAACTCCGGTAGAGCGTAGTACTCCCTCGTTGTCGCCGAGTCGACTACGAGGATGCGGTATATGGGCATATCCTAAAGTAGGTATGGATTTGACCGAAATAATGCTAAGTAAATAATTATATTTTAATAATAGTAATAATTTCCTAAATATTAGCAATAATATCCAAAATACTAACAAATATTATATACAAATCACTAAATATCGCTAAACTAAATAATAATATGTCTAAAGAAAATTATATATCAAACTAAAATATCCTTAAATCTCTATATTAAAAATATGTAATAATATATGTGAAACTAAACAATATACTAAGAAATTTATATCTAACTAAAAATATTGAAACTACATACTAACAATTTATATCTAACTAAACAATATACTAACAAATATTAAAAATATACTAACACAATTATATCTAACTAAACAATATACTAACAAATACATATCTAACTAAATTATATACTAAACTATATGAAAAAAAAGAAAAAAAAGAGGAAAACACTTACGTCTTGTGGGCGGCGACCACGAGCGGCGGCGGCGCACGGGAAGCTTGAGGCCGTGGCGACGTGGGCGGCGGCGCGGGGATGGGGGAGGGGCGCCGAAGACGAAGACCACATGCGGCGGGGTGAGAGGCGGTGGCGGAGCACCACGGGTGAGGGGCGGCGACGAGAAGACCATGGGCGGCAGGGACGAGTGAGGGACGGCTGCTCCGCGGGGCGCGGCTACAGCAACGTTGACGGGCGCGACTCGACGGCGACGAGATCCACGGGCGCGGGCGCGGGCATGGGGCGTCCTGGCGGCATCGAGTGGAGAAGAAGGTGTCCCGGTGCGTGGCTCGGACGGGGAGAAGGACGGTGGGTATTTATACCCACCACCTCTAGTCCCGGTCCCAGCCCCAAGCCGAGACTAGAGGGGGGCCTCTAGTCCCGGTCCCAGCCCCCAGCCGGGAATAGAGGTCTTTTCGGCCGCGCCGTTTCGTTCGCACACCAAAAACCTCTAGTCCCGGTTTGTGGTATAGGCCGGGACTAGATATTTTAATTAATTATCTTATTAATTCAATATCTTTTTATTATGTAATGATAAAAAATATGTATAATATATCAAAATTTGCAGAAAAAAAGATCTATAATATATTAGCATACTCTGTTATAAAACTAATATTTGTTGAATTAAATAATATCTTTTGTGGTATGGGCCAGGATTAGATATTTTAATTAATTATATTATTAATTCAATATCTTTTATTCTGTAATGATGAAAAATATGTATAATATATCAAAATTTGTAGAAAAAAAGATCTATAATATAAATCTATTAGCATACTCTGTTGTAAAATTAATGTTTTGTTGAATTAAATAATATCTTTTCTATACTAGAGTTTGAATTTCTTATGCCCGTTTCGAACTAAGATCGAACCAGCGTGCATGAAGATAGGGGACGAGGATCATTAGAAATTGCATGGGATATTTGAAGAAACAACATATTGTAAGTCTAAAAATGGTATTTTTCAAAAAATCACGGGCGTTTGATCATGTACCTGTAGTTCAAACCGGACCCACTTCCTACCGATTTGGCAGACATTTATGTTTTTCACCTGGGAAGGATAGAAAAGTTTGAGATCTTCCGGTTGGAAGATTGTCCATGTAAGGTGGTCTAGTATTTTAGAAAAATGGGACAGTAGCATTCGGAAATACATTTTCGTGGTTGCTTCACAAAACGACCCGTTTTTTGCGCTCGGAAAATGGAAAATGGATTTTCCGTGCGACAAAAAGGAAAGTTCCTCCTGCAACATTGTTCTCCATCCCAATATCTACATGCATGCATAATATGGGCACAATATCACAAACTATGTCGCGATTCTGCATATAACATCGGTCATTTGGACCTTAAGCCATGAAACCTCGAACATGGTAGGTCATTTTGTGAAGGTTTTTCGAGACATAATTAATTTACTAAGTTTGGTATTTTTCCTTGCAAATATGTCAGATAATATGACACCACGCGAAGGATTTATATTGTTCGGACCTTTTTTGCATTTCTTATGCCTGTTTCGAATTTTGTGAGGGTTTATCTTTAGTCCCGGTTGGAGAAACCAACCGGGACTGAAGGGATTGCGGCATGCTGGGGCAAGCAGCACTAATGATAGGGGTGAGTGTCGGCATTATGTCGTGGTGCTTGTATATTGTCCCAGATGCTGTCACCAACCGGGACTAAAGATGAACCTTTAGTCCCGATTGGAGACACCAACCGGGACAAAACATGAGTCAGCACTAATAATAGAGGTGAGTGTCGACATTATGTCGTGAGTGTCGACATTATGTCGAGCTGCTTGTACTATAAATAGGCATCCTTATGAGTCCAGTCCTCCAGCCAATTTGAGGCATATCCAAGATGGTTTGCGAGAGCAGGGACACCACTACGGCCAGCTTGAGGGAGATTTCGCCGGAGCCCAGTCCTCCGGCATCTCCAACAATATGTCCATAGAGGCACTCCCTAATATGTGAAATTAGTTAGATCCCAGGCATATTGATCTAGTCAAAGAAATTACAAGCTGCAAGATGGTTTGCAAGAGCAGGGACACCACTACAGCCAGTTTCAGGGAGATGCCGCCGGAGCCTAGTCCTCTGGCATCTCCAAGAAACTGGTCATAGAGGCACTCCCTAATATGTGAAATTAGTTAGCTCTCAGGCGTATTGATCTAGTTAGAGAAGTTACAAGTTGCAAGATGGTGTGCGAGAGCAGGGACACCACTATGGCCAGCTTTAGGGATATGCCGCTGGAGCTCAGTCCTCCGGCATGTCCCTAAAGTTGGTCATAGAGGCACTCCCTAATATGTGACCACGCGCATTTTGAGATTAGATCTTAATGGTAAGTACGAATCGGGACAACATCTTCATAGTTCGGGAAAGTCGTTCTACGAATCGGGACTAAACTCCCCCCCTTTAGTCACGGACTAGCCATAAAACAGGACTAACACTCAAGACATTTATTAATATTAAAAAACCAAGACTACGGAATCGGGACTTAAGGCCTAGTCCCGATCCAGCCACAAACCGGGACTAACACTCAATATATTTATAAATAATTAAAAAACTGAGACTACAGAATCAGGACTAATAAAGGCCCCCGTTTATTCATGCTCACATCTGGCCCTATAGTATTCAGCTTTAGGGTCGTCTTCGTCTTTGTCGTCGTCGTTGTCATTGTGGTTGTTGCTAGGCGCACGCGGCTAGATGCTCAGCCAAGCCATGACATATTGTGGGGGCACCTGCCACTCTGTCCTCAGATTCACGACGCGTGGGGAAGGAGACTACCGGATGATGACACCGCTACACCCGTGACCCTCACCACTGCCACCCTTCTGTAGGGGTTCGTAGCATGGAAAACAAAAAAAAATCTACTGCATGCACACAAATAGGCCAAGATCTATCTACTAGATTGTAGCAACGAGTCGATAGAAGAACTCACCCTCGAAGACTCCAAAGCGGTTAACGAGAGCAGATTCTCGTGGGTGATGTAGTCGTACTCTTGTCGATCTCAAGATCGCCTAGATGATCCTTCCGGCACTGCGTTCCGGCAGCTCTTCCGCAGTCGGTCACATGTTCGGTACTCGATGAAGACCTTCCTCTCCCTTGTTCCAGCAGGCAGCGGAGGTTTTAGCACTCTCCTCGCGATTTCGGCAGCACGACGGCGTGGTGTCGGAAGTAGAGGGGGGATCTCGCAGGGCTTCGCCTTAAGCCGGAGCGAGTATGGTGGAGTATCAGAGAGGCCTTGGTGATCTAGGGTTTAGAGGGCACAAAGGGGAGGTCTTGGCCGGCGGCTAGGGCTTGGGGAAGCCCCAAGTTGCCGAGTTTGAGGGGAAACCCTAGGCGGCGGCTGCACTTGGTGGTGGAGGCGCCAGAGCTAGGGTTTGAGGTGTGTGTGTGTAGAGGGCAGCCCTACCCCTCCTTATATAGGTGGAGGGTGGCCGGTTGGGAGGAGGGAGTCCTCCTCCAACTCCTCCTCCATGGCCGGCGGGTGGAGTGAGGGGACTTCCTCCCCAAGTAGGTTTCCTACTCTCCCTCCACCAAGCAAACTTGAGATTTGACTTTTTCAAATTGGCGTTTGACTTTCAAACTAGGATTTGATTTCTCTCTTTATTTTTCCCAGCCAAGTGACCTAGTACATGATGCAACCATTCCATATTTTCATGACACATCCATGTACCCTTCCCCCTCCGGAGTGCCGGACCTTCTAGACCCTTCTAGAACATTCCTGGTGAAAACACCGGAATTATTTCCGAACTCCGAAACAGGACTTTCCTTATATGAATCTTATTCCCCGGACCATTCTGGATCTCCTAGTGATATCCCGGATCCCATCTGAGACTCCGAACAACATTCGGTCTCTTTCTCATCATTCCATAACTACTCAACAACATCGAATCCTGAAGTGTGTGTCCCTACTATTCGTGAATTATGCGGACATGACCGAGACACTTCTCTGATCAATAACCAATAGAGGAATCTGGAAATTCATATGGCTCCCACATATTTCTACGATTACTTTATGATCGAATGAACCACTTACATATAATACCAATTTCCCTTTGCTCACGATAGTTTACTTATCCGAGGTTTTGATCGTCGATATCTCTGCATACCTAGTTCAACCTCGTTATCGATAAGTACTCTTTTCTTGTTCCCATGATATGTGATCCCTTGTGAGCCAGTCACATTCTTGCAAGCTAATTGGATGACATTCCACTGAGAGGGCCTAGAGTATATCTATCTGTCATATGGATGGACAAATCCCACTCTTGATCCATGTGTATCAACCCATACTTTCCGAACACTCAATGCCATCTTTATATCCAACCAGTTACGGTGTGGTGTTTGATGTCATCAAAGCATCCTTCCGGTGATGGTGATTAGCATGATCTCATGGTTGAAGGAATTAGGTTACTATGTATCAGAAAGCTTATAGCAATTCAACTATTAAAATGACTTGATCTTTATGCTACACTTATCTATAGGAGTATGTCCATCATACCATTCTCCTAATGATATGATCTTGTTGTTAACAACATCTCAATGTTCATGATCAGGAAACCATAATCATCTATTAACCAACAAGCTAGTATTATTAAGAGGCTTTACTAGGGACTCTAATTTAGTTTACAAATCACACAAGTATTAATGTTTCTGGTTAATACTGTTATAGCATGAATGTAAACATTTATCATAAACACAAAGATATAATAATAACTACATTTATTATTGCCTCTAGGGCATATCTCCAACAGTCTCCCACTTGCACTAGAGTCAACTAATCTAGATTACATGGTAATATACTGAACACCCATGGCAGTTTGGTGTTGGTCATGTTTTGCCCTCGGGAGAGGTTTAGTCAACGGATCCGCCACATTCAGATCTGTGTGTACTTTGCAAATCTTTATGTCACCATCTTGGACATGTTCTCGAATAGCATGAAAACATAGCTTGATGTGCTTCAGCTTCTTGTGTGACCTTGGTTCTTGCGCATTGGCTATGGCGCCCATGTTATCACAATAGATAGACATTGGGTCCAGCGCACTTGGAACCACACCAAGCTCTGTAATGAACTCCTTCATCCATATCGCCTCTTGTGAAGCCTCTGAAGCAGCTATGTATTCCGATTCAGTTGAAGATCTCGCCACAACGCTTTGCTTTGCACTCCTCCAGCTAACTGCTGCACCATTCAAAGTAAATACGTATCCAGATTGAGATTTAGAATCATCCGGATCGGTGTTCCAACTAGCATCGGTGTCACCATTAACAACGAGCTGTTCATCACCTCCATAAGAAAGAACCATATCTTTAGTTCTTCTCAAGTACTTAAGGATGTTTTTGACCGCTGTCCAATGATCCATTCCTGGATCACTTTGATATCTGCTAGTCAAACTAACAGCATATGCAATGTCGGGTCTAGTACATAGCATGGCATACATTTTAGAGATCCTATGGCTGAGGCATAGGGAGTCTTACTCATTCTTTCTCTATCTTCTGCCGTTGCAGGACTTTGAGTTTTAATCAAGGTCGTATTGGGCAACATGGGTAAGAACCCTTTCTTGCTATCTTCCATTCCAAACTTCTTTAGAACTTTGTCCAAATATGTACTTTGTGACAATGATATTAGGCATCTTGATCTATCTCTATAAATCTTTATGCCTAATATGTAAGCTGCTTCGCCAAGATATTTCATTGAAAAACTATTATTCAAATAATCCTTGACACTATTAAGAAGGTCTACATCATTCCCAATCAACAATATGTCATCTACATATAGTATTAAGAATGCTACAGAGCTCCCACTCACTTTCTTGTAAATACAAGCTTCTCCATAAGTTTGTATAAAACCAAAACTTTTGATTACCTTATCAAAACGTTGATTCCAACTTTGGGATGCTTGCTTCAATCCATATATGGACCGTTGAAGTTTGCATACCTTGTTAGCATCTTTAGGATCAACAAAACCTTTGGGTTGCATCATATACAACTCTTCATCAATGTCTCCATTGAGGAACACCGTTTTGACATCCATATGCCATATCTCATAATTATAATATGCAGCGATTGCTAACATAAACCTCACAGACTTTAGCTTCGCTACTGGTGAGAAAGTCTCATCATAGTCAACTCCTTGAATTTGTCGAAACCCTTTTGCGACAAGTCGAGCTTTATAGACAATAACATTACCATCAGCATCTGTTTTCTTATTGAAAATCCATTTGTTCTCGACAGCCTTCCGGCCATCCGGTAAGTCCACCAAAGTCCATACTTGGTTTTCGTACATGGATCCAATCTCGGATTTCATGGCTTCTTGACATTTATTGGAATCTGGGCTCATCATCGCTTCCTCATATGTCGCAGGATCATCGGTGTTATCCACCAACATGACACTCATAACGGGATCATACCAATCAGGAGTGGTACGAGTTCCCGTTGACCTGCGAGGCTCTGTAGCAACTTCAACCGAAGTTTCATGATCATCATCATTAGCTTCCTCTCTTATTGGTGTAGGCGCCATAGGAAAAACTTTCGGTGCTGCGCTACTCGCAAGTTCGAGAGAAGGTTCGACAACCTCGTCGAGTTCTACTTTCCATCCAGTCACTTCTTTCGAGAGAAATTCCTTCTCTAGAAAGGATCCATTCTTTGCAACGAAGATTTTGCCTTCGGATCTATGATAGAAGGTATACCCAATAGTTTCCTTTGGGTATCCTATGAAGACGCATTTTCCGCTTTGGGTTCAAGCTTGTCCCGCTGTAACTTCTTTACATAGGCTTCGCAACCCCAAACTTTAAGGAACGACAATTTAGGTTTCTTTCCAAACCATAATTCATACGGTGTCGTTTCAACGGATTTAGGTGGTGCCCTATTTAAAGTGAATGCGGCTGTTTCTAATGCATAACCCCAAAACGATAGCGGTAAATCTGTAAGTGACATCATAGAAAGAACCATATCTAAGAGAGTTCGATTACGACGTTCGGACACACCATTACGCTGTGGTGTTCCCGGCGGTGTCAATTGTGAAAGTATTCCGCATTTCTTTAAATGCTCGCCAAACTCGTAACTTAGATATTCACCTCCACGATCAGATCGTAGAAATTTAATCTTCTTGTGACGTTGATTCTCCACCTCACTTTGAAATTCCTTAAACTTCTCGAAAGTTTCGGACTTATGTTTCATGAAATAGATATACCCATATCTACTCAAGTCATACGTGAAGGTAAGAACATAATGATAACCACCGCGCGATGCTACACTCATTGGGCCACATACATCGGTATGTATGATTTCCAATAAGTCCGTAGCTCGCTCCATCATACCAGAAAATGGAGTCTTAGTCATTTTACCCATCAGACATGCTTCGCATCTTTCAAGTGATTTGAAATCAAGTGATTCAAGAAGTCCATCGGAATGGAGTTTCTTCATACGCTTCACTCCAATGTGACTAAGACGACAGTGCCACATATAGGTAGAGTTATCGCTCAATTTCAAACGTTTAGATTCAATGTTATTAATATGTGTATTTCCACTTTCGAGATTCAATAAGAATAGACCATCTATCAAAGGTGCATGTGCATAAAACATATTACTCATATAAATCGAACAACCATTATTCTCGGACTTAAACAAGTAACCGTCTCGCAATAAACATGATCCAGATATAATGTTCATACTCAACGCAGGCACCAAATAACAATTATTTAAGTATAAAACTAATCCCGATGGTAGATGAAGAGGCAGCGTGCCGACCGCGATCACATCAACCTTTGATCCATTTCCAACGCGCATCGTCACCTCGTTCTTCGCTAGCTTTCGTTTATTCTGCAGTACCTGTTTCGAGTTACAAATATGAGCAACTGAACCAGTATCAAATACCCAGGCACTACTACGAGTACTAGTGAGATACACATCAATAACATGTATATCGGATATACCTTTCTTCTTGATGTTGCCGTTCTTCAAATCCACCAAGTACTCTGGGAAATTCCGCTTCCAGTGACCTTCTCCCTTGCAGTAAAAGCACTTAGTATCAGGCTTAGGTCTAGCTTTGGTCTTCTTCGTCGGCGCGGCAACTTTCTTACCACCCTTCTTGAAGTTTCCCTTTTGCTTATACTTGCCTTTCTTGAATTTGGTGGTCTTATTGACCAACAACACTTGGTGCTCTTTCTTGATCTCCACTTCTACAGATTTCAACATGGAGAAGAGTTCTGGCAACGTCTTGTCCATGTTTTGCATATTGTAGTTCATCACAAAGCTCTTGTAACTTGGTGGTAGTGATTGGAGGACACGGTGAATCCCCAAAGAATTAGGAATCACTATACCCAAACTTTGGAGTTTGTTTGGGTGCCCAGACATCTTAAGCACATGCTCACTAACAGAGCTGCCCTCTTCCATCTTGCAGTTAAAGAACTTTTCAGAAGCCTCATAACTCTCAACTGCCGCGTGAGCCTCAAATATCATTTTGAGTTCACGGACAATATCATGTGGGTCATGGTTCTCAAACCTTTTCTGAATCTCCGATTCCAAACCATACAAGATAGCACACTGAACTGTGAAGTATTGATTCTTCCGAGTGAGATAAACATTCTTTGCTTCATCGGTAGCAGTAGCTGCAGGCGGGTCACCCAGTGGTGCATCCAACACATAGGTCCAATTACCAGCATTGAGGACAATCCTCAAATTGCGGAACCAATCTGCGAAGTTGCTTCCATTGTTTTTCAACATTCCTTTCTCTAGGAACGCATTAAAATTGATGGTAGGGGCCGCAATTGATCTACAACATATTTGCAATAGTTTAGACTAAGTTTATGACAAATTGAGTTCTAATTAATAGTTAAATTAATCTAGGTGAACTCCCACTCAAAACAATATCCCTCACATTGTTTTAGTGATCACACGAACCAAATCCACCACATCAAAACCGATCATCACGAGAGTTGATGTAGCTTCAATGGCGAACAATCAACATGTTCATCATATCTACTATATGACTCATGCTTTACCTTTCGGTGATCCATGTTCCGAGACCATGTCTGTACATTCTAGGTTCGTCAAGATCAAACCTTAGCTTCCGCATGAGCAAATCTGGCTTGCTCACGTTGTATACACTCGCAGAATCTAACACACCCGATCATCACGTGGTGCTTCGAAACAATGAGCTTTAGCAACGGTGCTTACTAAGGATGAACACTTTAAAACTTGAAATTTTTGTGCTTGAGGGATCATATTATAATGCTACCGTCGTTAACTAAGCAATACAAGATGCATAAAGTATTAACATCACATGCAATTCATAATATGTGATATGATATGGCTTTTCTTCTAGTGCTTCCGATCTCCATCTTCAAGCACGAACATGATCTCCATCATCACCGGTATGGCGTCAAGGTCAATGGCGTCGCTTCATGGTTGTCGTCCACCAGCTTCAACTATTACAACTACTTTGAATAGACACACGGGTCTTAACGGAATTTAAAGACAACCATATGGCTCCTGCCGGTTGCCAACTTACAATAAGGAACATTGCATACATCATATATAATCACAATCATGACCATATCACATCACAGCACACCCCTGCAAAACAAAGTTAGACGCCTCTAATTTTCTTTGCATATTTTACGTGGTTTGGGGCTTTCAGTAAGTGTCGATCTAACTTACGAACAAGAACCACAACGTTGATGTTTGAACTATCAAGTGCCCGTTGTAAATTGGATCTATACTATAATGGGAGAGACAGACACCCGCAAAGCCACTTATGCAATACAAGTTGCATGTTGAGCGTGGAGCAAGTCTCATGAACGATGTCATGTAAGGTTTACCCAGGCCGCTTCATCCCATCATACCGCAAGATGCAAAGTACATAAAAGGCAATTGATAATAAAAGCACCACCACCCACAATGACCATTGTGTTCTACTCGTGCAACAGATCTACATATAGACACGGCTCTGATACCACTGTAGGGGTTCGTAGCATGGAAAACAAAAAAATTCTACCGCATGCACACAAATAAGCCAAGATCTATATACTAGATTGTAGCAACGAGTCGATAGAAGAACTCACCCTCGAAGATTCCAAAGCGGTTAACGAGAGAAGATTCTCGTGGGTGATGTAGTCATACTCTTGCCGATCTCAAGATCGCGTAGACGATCCTTCCGGCGCTGCGTTCCGGCAGCGCTTCCGCAGTCGGTCACACGTTCGGTACTCGATGAATACCTTCCTATCCCTTGTTCCAGTAGGCAGCGGAGGTTGTAGCACTCTCCTCGTGATTTCGGCAGCACGACGGCGTGGTGTCGGAAGTAGAGGGGAGATCTCGCAGGGCTTCGCCTTAAGCCAGAGCGAGTATGGTGGAGTATGAGAGAGGCCTTGGTGATCTAGGGTTTAGAGGGCACCAAGGGGAGGGCTTGGCCGGCGGCTAGGGCTGGGGGAAGCCCCAATTCGCCGAGTTGGAGGGGAAACCCTAGGCGGCGGCTGCACTTGGTGGTGGAGGCGCCAGAGCTAGGGTTTGAGGTGTGTGTGTAGGGGGCAGCCCTACCCCTCCTTATATAGGTGGAGGGTGGCCGGTTGGGAGGAGGGAGTACTCCTCCAACTCCTCCTCCTTGGCCGGCGGGTGGATGGAGGGGACTTCCTCCCCAAGTAGGTTTCCTACTCTCCCTCCACCAAGCAAACTTGAGATTTGACCTTTTCAAATTGGCATTTGACTTTCAAACTAGGATTTGATTTCTCTCTTTATTTTGCCCAGCCAAGTGACCTAGTACATGATGCAACCATTCCATATTGTCATGACATATCCATGTACCCTTCCCCCTCCGGAGTGCCGGACCTTCTAGACCCTTCTAGAACATTCCTGGTGAAAACATCGGAATTATTTTCGAACTCCGAAACAGGACTTTCCTTATATGAATCTTATTCCCCGAACCATTCCGGATCTCCTCATGATATCCCGGATCCCATCCGAGACTCCGAACAACATTCGGTCTCTTTCTCATCATTCCATAACTACTCAACAACATCGAATCCTTAAGTGTGTCTCCCTACTGTTCGTGAATTATGCGGACATAACCGAGACACTTCTCCGATCAATAACCAATAGAGGAATCTGGAAATTCATATGGCTCCCACATATTTCTATGATTAATTTACGATCGAATGAACCACTTACATACAATACCAATTTCCCTTTATCTCACGATAGTTTACTTATCCGAGGTTTTGATCGTCGGTATCTCTGCATACCTAGTTCAACCTCGTTACCGATAAGTACTCTTTTCTCGTTCCCGTGATATGTGATCTCTTGTGAGCCAGTCACATGCTTGCAAGCTAATTGGATGACATTCCACCGAGAGGTCCCAGAGTATATCTATCCGTCATATGGATGGACAAATCCCACTCTTGATCCATGTGTCTCAACCCATACTTTCCGAACACTCAATGCCATCTTTATAGCCACCCAGTTACGGTGTGGTGTTTGATGTCATCAAAGCATCCTTCCGGTGATGGTGATTAGCATGATCTCATGGTCGAAGGAATTAGGTTACTATGTATCAGAAAGCTTATAGCAATTGAACTATTAAAATGACTTGATCTTTATGCTACGCTTATCTATAGGAGTATGTCAATCATACCATTCTCCTAATGATATGATCTTGTTGTTAACAACATCTCAATGTTCATGATCATGAAACCATAATCATCTATTAACCAACAAGCTAGTATTATTAAGAGGCTTTACTAGGGACTCTAATTTAGTTTACAAATCACACAAGTATTAATGTTTCTGGTTAATACTGTTATAGCATGAATGTAAACATTTATCATAAACACAAAGATATAATAATAACTACATTTATTATTGCCTCTAGGGCATATCTCCAACACCTTCTTATGGCTCTGTGGTAACTGCGGGTACCGCAGGCGAGGATGGTCTCCCCCGGCGATGTAGCGCATCATGCCGATGATAGTCCGATTCGCCCACCACAGGCGGCGGCCGACTTCGTTGTGGTTCACCGGGAGAGGGTCATCACCCTCGTACCTGGCGAACTCACTTTTCCGCCGGTTAGCAAAGAAGGCATTCCAGGTGTCATAGTTGTCAGGATCCCACTTGGGATCCATCCGTTGCTCCGGCGTGAGCTCGTGGTAGAAGTGGTTCGTGATGGCCGCATGGCGTGCGGAACCTTGAGGGACAGGAGGGACAGGAACCCCTCCAGCGCTCAGCATCCAGCCGGTGGGCGGTCGGTAGCCCGGCGGGCAAGGGTAGCTGGAGGTGCACAGCGCCTTGGTCTCCTCGAGGGTCAGAATGGCCCAGTAGGCGTTGTCCATTGTTGTGAGAGAGGAAGGTTGATACGTCGAAAATGTATCTATAATTTTTGATGCTCCATGCTTGTTTAGTATCTACTTTTCTTTGCTCTGTCTACACTTTGAGGTGTTTTTATATCTATTCTGGAACTAACCTATTAACAAGATGCCACAGTGCCAGTTGCCTGTTTTCTTCTGTTTTTGGTTCCAAAAAGGCAGAAAATCAATATTCTCGGAATTGGACGGGACAAAAGCCAAAGTCAATATTTTACTGTGGGCGTCACGAAGCCAGAAGGGGAGACGGAGAGGTGCCAGAGGGCCACCACACCCCCAGGCGCGGCCTAGGGTGGACCCGCATCTGGGCAGGGTGTGGCCCCTCCGGTCGCCTCCCAGCCTCGCCTCTTCGCCTATAAGAAGCCCCCGATGCAGAAACCCTAGACAATCCATCATACTTCCAGAAAAACCTCCATAGCGCCGCCGCCACCGAAAGGGAGATCAGGGGACAGAAAGTCTCTGTTCTGGCACCCTGCCGGGATGGGGAAGTGACCCCGGAGCCATCTCCATCGATCTTCATCACCATCTCCATCGCCGTTGCTGATTCCCATGATGAGGAGGGAGTAGTTCTTCCTCGAGTCTAAGGGATCTACCGGTAGCTATGTGTTCATATATCTCTCTATGTATGGTCATATTATGATCATGAGCTTTCTAATCAAGTAGATCTACCTTGCTACTCAAGTCCTTTAATAGATCTCTGCTCTCCTGATACGTCGGAAACGTATCTATAATTTTTGATGCTCCATGCTTGTTTTGTATCTACTTTGCTTTGCTTTGTCTATAATTTGAGGTGTTTTTATATCTTTTCTGGAACTAACCTATTAACAAGTTGCCATAGTGCTAGTTGCATGTTTTCTTCTGTTTTTGGTTCCAGAAAGGCAGAAAATCAATATTCTTGGAATTGGAAGGGACAAAAGCCAAAGTTATTATCTTTCCCGGAGCAACACGGAACCACGAAGCAAAGCCGGAGGGGGCCACAGGGTGTCCGCACCCCCCCTAGGCGCAAGCAAGCCTTGTAGGCGCCCACAGGGGGTGTGGGCCCCCTGGACCCCCACCGACCTTGACTCCTGCGCCTATAAGAAGCCTCCGACCCAAAAACCCTAGGGCATCCAGAAGAAATCCACGAAAACCTCCGTAGCGCCGCCGTGACTGAATGGGAGATTCGGGGGACAGAAAGTCTCTGTTCCGGCACCCTGCCGGGACGGGGAAGTGCCCCCGGAGCCATCTCCATCGATCTTCATCGCCATCTTCATCACCATTGCTGATTCCCATGATGAGGAGGGAGTAGTTCTTCCTCGGGGCTAAGGGCTCTACCGGTAGCTATGTGTTCATCTCTCTCTATGCATGATCTTGTGGTCATGAGCTTTGTAATCAAGTAGATCTACCTTGCTACTCAAGTGCTTCATTAGATCTCTACTCTCCCCATGTGAGTGAAAGTAACAGCCTACATTCCATGGTGGCACTTAGGTTTGAGTCTACATAAATACTCTTTATGCTTTAATAGATCTATGCTTTTCCCCACGTGTGTGAAAGTGACAGCGGGCATACCGTGTGTGGCACTTTGGCTAGATTGAATATTTGTTATGAGTTATATTTGGAGTTGGATGTCTCTATGAAATTGTGGTGTTTGTTGGAACCATCTAGTGCTCAAGGTGACAGTGTGGGGTTATCTAGATTGAGGAAGGCGGACTTTGAGTTGTGCTGTTATAACCCTAGTTAAGAGTAGTATCATGAAGAGAGGATATTTATCATGAAGATTAGACTGTCCAACCGGAGAGTAGTTAAGAGTAGTATCATGAAGAGAGGATATTTATATGAGAGAGTGTTCACTAGTGAAAGTATGATCCCTAGGACTTGTTTCTAAGTATTGAAACACTGTTTGCTACTAGATCTGTTGCATGTTTGCTTGCTTCCTTCTTGTTGCCTTTAGTCTTTGCCTCACCGTCAAGCTATTTTCTGGCACCGTTACCACTTGTATTTCACTATCTCTTCGCCGAACTAGTGCACCTATATTGGGTGTGTTGGGGACACAAGAGACTTATTGTATCTTGATTGCAGGGTTGCTTGAGAGGGAATACCTTTGACCACTTCCTCCCTGAGTTCGATAAACCTTGGGTAATCCACTTAAGGGAAACTTGCTGCTATTCTACAAACCTCTACACTTGGAGGCCCAACAACTGTCTACGAGAATAGAAGTGCGTAGACATCAAGCTCTTTTCTGGCGCCGTTGCCGGGGAGGTAAGGTAAAAGGTACTCACACCCTCCGGTGTGAGTGCTCGAAGTTATTTCCTTTAGATTCTACAGTTTTGTCTTTTTGTTTCTTGTTTTCACTAGTTAGGCTTCATAGAAAACAACAAAAAAATTAGAGAGCTTTATAGTGTCTATCTTGAGTTAGGACATGAAGTGTTTGAAGAGAAAATTTAAAAACCTATGGAGCTTTATTTGCATGCTAATAGAAATGTTATTAATATGAATTCTTTGGACACCATTATTGCTAATGCTATGGAAAAGTCTAAGCTTGGGGATGCTAGTTTTGAAAAAATGATCTTTTTAGTCCCCCAACTTTGGAAGATAGGTATTCTATGGATTATGATGATACCAAACCTCCGATATATGATAATTACAATGATGATTGTGATATTTTCAGTCCACCTACTATTGAGGAGAAAATTAATTGTGATTACAATATGCTTCCTATATTTGATGATTATGGTGATGAGAATAGTAATGATAGCTATTTTGTTGAATTTGCTCCCATTACAATTAATAAGAATGACTATGCTTATGTGGAGAGTAATAATTATCTTATGCATGTGGCTCATGATAAGAATGTTTTATGTGATAGTTATATTGTTAATTTTATTCATGTTGCTACTGAAAGTTATTATGAGAGAGGGAAACATGGTTTTATGCATCTCAACAATATTAAGTTTCATCTCTTTATGTTGAAAATCTTGAAGTTGCACTTGTTTTGCTTTCCTATGCTTGTTGCATTGTGCTTTCATGACTTGTTTCTTTACAAGATTCCTATGCATAGGAAGTGGATTAGACTTAAATGTGTTTTGAATTTGGTTCTTGATGTTCTCTTTTACTTCAATTCATATTTCTTATGGGAGCATCTTCTCAAACTATCAAGCCTAACTTAAAGGCGTTAAAAAAGTACTTGTTGGGAGATAACCCAAGAGTTTTCTTGAGTCTTGGAAGTTATTACTTTTGTAATAACCTCTCCTTATCCTTTTTGTTTGTTTTTTGTGCCAAGAATGACCTCTAATGAGAGGGAAGTAAGATTTGGGGATTTGCTGTCCGGAAATAGATTTCTGTCTTCCACCATAAAAATTCGTGAGGAGTCTCTGTAAGTCATATTGATCTGAACATTTACGAATAAATCCCCCAGTATGTTAGCTAACTTTCTTTAGTTCAACACTTTTTTATTTGAGCAATAGAAGGTCTTCGAAAAAATCGGTTTCTACACGCTGGTCTCTTTTTGACAGATTTCTGCCATTATTTGCATTTGCTTCTTATTGATTCATTTTGAGTGTTTTTTGGGAAATTGAGCTTTTCGAGGGAATTGATACAGTATCTGGTGTTTTTAGTGAAAGTTTTTCTGTTCCAAAGCTTTTCCTAAGGGTCTAATATCTTTTTAATACACTAATGGTGCTAATGAAGATTGTGTGAAGTTTTGTATGAAGGAAAAATTTCAGGTGTAGAGAGAGAATGATGTAATGAGATGAAGAATGGACAAAAGCTCAAGCTTGGGGATGCCACCCCGGTGTCACCCCAAGAAATATCCAAGAGGTACAAGCGTCAAAGCTTGGGGATGCCCAAGGCATCCCCTTCTTCATTAATAAAAAGCTCAGGTCTATCTAGACACTTCGTTTTTATTGTTTCATGCACAGTTGTGTTGTTCTTGGAGCGTCTTAGTTTTTGTTTTTGGTTTTTGTTTGCTTAGTTTGATTGAGTAAGTTGGTTGGTTACAGCACACTTCTTTTGGAGAGAGACACACTCTGTTTTCATTGCCTAGAACACTCTAGTTTTCACTCTTATTGTTTTGTGAGTGTTCTCTTTTGCTAGCACTGTGTTTAGCCTTAGTTTTCTTGTTCTTTCAGCTTAGAACTTTTTAGTCCTTCTTTGTGGATTTGTGAAAGAAGCTCACTGGTCTTTGTTCATTATTATCTTTGTGAGTTGTTTCAAATAAGTTGTTTGGTGTTGGATAGGAGTAGAAAGTTCTTGCTTGAAGTAGTGCAAGAGGAGCTTGCTTTGACTGTGACTTAGACTTTAGCATGACATGCTAGGTGTTGTTTTGACCTTATGCTTAGTGATTATTGCTGTAGCATGTCTTGTTCCAAACAATTGGGATTTCTTAGTGTGTCTTGAAGAAATTATACGTTGTTTTAGCATGCAAAAAGCATAGTATTGTGGTATTTTCCTTTGATGCTTTGCTTGGGTTGACTTGGCACATGCTCACACCATGTTATGACTCTCACAAGTCACCATTAGCCTCCATGATCATTTAGTCCTTGACTTGTAGTACACTCTATGCTTTGATTAGTAATGCTTTGTTGCACTGCATGATTATGGCCATTATTGCTCTCTTATTTGGTTGCTCCCAGTCTTTTGATAGCCTCCACTTGTATGAGTAAGCTCTACTCATGCTTCCAACTCCCAAGAAACCAAGTTATTCCAAACTGTCCACTATAAACTCCTATGTATGGTGTGTTACACCATTCCAAGTATATTCTTGTTTCCAGCTATCTTCCAATTAAAAACTATTTTGTTATGTGAAAACTTAGTGATTAAAGCCCTCACAAACTTGATGGCACACTTTATATTCCTTGCCCCTAATGAACTTGAACCATTGTGTCATCTATGTTGTATATGCTTGCACTTATACATTGGAATTAGCAGAACCGTGCTGTCACGGGGAACGTTTTCAACATTGCACTTTTACTTTGTACTTAGTTGATATCATGCTCTTTTGTCTATGGATGTCACCGGTGTGAAATAAAGAGGGAACTTGTAAGTCCATAGAGTTTGTATCCTGTGTTAGAGAAGCGCCTGGGCCGCTAGCCTAAGCCATGCCTAATCATGGTGGAAACTTGCAGCATCACCATAGTGACATCTATGAAGCATTCTTCTCATAAAAAAAGAAACACATTGAGAAAAGAGGAAAGAGAGGAAAAAACACCATATTCCCATGGTAAATAATAAGATTGCTGAGATGCTCATTGTCTGCTTGCCTTGTCATTTTGGTTATGGGATAGCTCCTGTACCATGTGCAAAGGTACCCCGTTGGCGGATCTCTATGATATGCAAATACTTATAATGACAAGAACTTACAGGTGAATAAAGTTGAGTAGCATGAGGTGTGGCCCTCGTATTCAAGGGACTTGAGATTGCAAACTTATACTTTGTCAAGCATATACTCCATCTTTGTTCACTTTAACCATAATCATTTCAAGAGGCTTATGATAGGGGCAATGGGGGCTGAAAGCTAACAAGCACCATAATTTTTGGAAGCTCTTTTTGAAACTTGAAATCCCTGCTTCCTTTACAAAAAGGCCCGTCTTCCACTATTATTTGAGTCTCCACCTTCTACCTTTTAGGCACCATTAAGAGAGCATAGCTGTCATTCTGTGTGCAGTGTCCCAAAGCTTATTGATTGATGCATATTGTGATATTACTTGTTCTTGTGCTATTTGTTTCTACTCACCCTTGTGAACTTTGAAGGTGTCCTATGCATCTATTTGCTACTCTATGAGGAACAAGCTGGTTGCCACTATGCTATTTTTTCTGTATGTGAAACAAACAAACGTTTTTCAATGCATGTTATTCATGATCTTTGTTTGTAGCCTTTCATGTTGCATGCATAGTTACTATGTCCTATTGTTAGAACTACATCTTTCATGCACATGTTTAGAGTTCTTTGATCCCAGCTTTCAATTCTTGCAAATGGTTAGATATTTATTGTAATGGTGCATGTCACCTCAAAAAATATTCTTTTATAACTTACCTACTCGAGGAAAAGCAGGAGTTAAGCTTGGGGATGCTTGATACGTCGGAAACGTATCTATAATTTTTTATGCTCCATGCTTGTTTTGTATCTACTTTGCTTTGCTTTGTCTATACTTTGAGGTGTTTTTATGTCTTTTCTAGAACTAACCTATTAACAAGTTGCCACAGTGCTAGTTGTCTGTTTTCTTATGTTTTTGGTTCCAAAAGGCAGAAAATCAATATTATCGGAATTGGACGGGACAAAAGCCAAATTTATTATTTTTCCTGGAGCAACACGGAACCACGAAGCAGAGTCGGAGGGGGGGGGCCACAGGGTGGCCGCACCCCCTAGGCGCGGGCAAGCCCTGGAGGCGCCCATAGGGGGTGTGGGCCCCCTGGACCCCCACCAACCTTGACTCCTACGCCTATAGAAGCCTCCAGCCCAAAAACCCTAGGGCATCCAGAAGAAATCCACGAAAACCTCCGTAGCACCGCCGTGACCGAAAGGGAGATTCGGAGGACAAAAAGTCTCTGTTTCGGCACCCTGTCGGGATGGGGAAGTGCCCTCGGAGCCATCTCCATCGATATCCATTGCCATCTTCATCACCATTGCTGATTCCCATGATGAGGAGGGAGTAGTTCTTCCTCAGGGCTAAGGGCTCTTCCGGTAGCTATGTGTTCATCTCTTTCTCTATGCATGATCTTGTGGTCATGAGCTTTGTAATCAAGTAGATCTACCTTGCTACTCAAGTTCTTCATTAGATCTCTACTCTCCCCATGTGTGTGAAAGTGACAGCGTGCATGCCATGGTGGCACTTAGGTTTGATTCTACATAAATACTCTTTGTGCTTTAATAGATCTATGCTTTTCCCCACGTGTGTGAAAGTGACAGCGGGCATACCATGTGTGGCACTTTGGCTAGATTGAATATTTGTTATGAGTTATATTTGGAGTTGGATGTCTTTATGAAATTCTGGTGTTTGTTGGAACCATCTAGTGCTCAAGGTGACAGTGTGGGGTTATCTAGATTGGGGAAGGCGGACTTTGAGGTGTGCTGTTATAACCCTACCTTGGATTAGAGTGTCCAACCGGAGAGTAGTTAAGAGTCTTATCATGAAGAGAGGATATTTATATGAGAGAGTGTTCACTAGTGAAAGTATGATCCCTAGGCCTTGTTTCTAAGCATTGAAACACCGTTTGCTACTAGATCTGTTGCATGTTTGCTTACTTCCTTCTTGTTGCCTTTAGTCTTTGCCTCACCGTCAAGCTATTTTCTAGCACCGTTATCACTTGTATTTCACTATCTCTTCACCGAACTAGTGCACCTATATTGGGTGTGTTGGGGACACAAGAGACTTCTTGTATCTTGATTGCAGGGTTTCTTGAGAGGGAATACCTTTGAACACTTCCTCCCTGAGTTCAATAAACCTTGGGTAATCCACTTAAGGGAAACTTGCTTCTGTTCTACAAACCTCTGCACTTGGAGGCCCAAGAACTGTCTACAAGAATAGAAGTGCGTAGACATCATCTCCCCATGTGTGTGAAAGTGACAGCGTGCACGCCATGGTGGCACTTAGGTTTGAGTCTACATAAATACTCTTTGTGCTTTAATAGTTCTATGCTTTTCCCCACGTGTGTGAAAGTGACAGCGTGCATACCGTGTGTGGCACTTTGGCTAGATTGAATATTTGTTATGAGTTATATTTGGAGTTGGATCTCTCTATGAAATTGTGGTGTTTGTTGGAACCATCGAGCGCTCAAGGTGATAGTGTGGGGTTATCTAGATTGGGGAAGGCGGACTTTGAGGAGTGTTGTTATAGCCCTACCGATGATTAGAGTGTCCAACCGGAGAGTAGTTAAGAGTAGTATCATGAAGAGAGGATATTTATATGAGAGAGTGTTCACTAGTGAAAGTATGATCCCTAGGTCTTGTTTCTAAACATTGAAACACCGTTTGCATCTAGATCTGTTGCATGTTTGCTTGCTTTAGTCTTTACCTCACCGTCAAGCTCCATCAAAGTATTTTCTGGCACCGTTACCACTTGTATTTCACTATCTCTTCGCCGAACTAGTGCACCTATACACCTGACAAGTGTATTGGGTGTGTTGGGGACACAAGATACTTCTTGTATCTTGATTGCAGGGTTGCTAGAGAGGGAATACCTTTGACCACTTCCTCCCTGAGTTCGATAAACCTTGGGTAATCCACTTAATGGAAACTTGCTGCTGTTCTACAAACCTCTGCACTTGGAGGCCCAACAACTGTCTACAAGAATAGAAGTGCGTAGACATCAAAGGTGTGTGGATGTGTGGATAGCCATGGCGCGATTGGCCTAAATATAGAGGGAAAGGGTAGGAAAACATGGCGGGAAGCGGTGGGAAATGGCGGGAAATATCTTTAATCCCGGTTAGTGGCTACAACCAGGACTAAAAGCTCCAGTCAGAGGGAAATGGCGGGAAAACATGGAGGGAAGCGGTGGGAAATGGCGGGAAATATCTTTAGTCCCGGTTAGTGGCTACAACCGGGACTAAAATCTTCGGTCAGAGGGAAAGGACGGGAAAACATGGCGGGAAGTGGTGGGAAATGGCGGGAAATATCTTTAGTCCCGGTTAGTGGCTACAACCGGGACTAAAAGCTTCAGTCAGAGGGAAATTTAGTATAATTATTTTTATAAAACAGAAAAAATAACAAACTTGGTAAAAGCTTCACAAAATGATATACATATATACATATTGATTGCATCTAAAAAGCCGCCAAAGGCAAAATTCAGAATACATCATATGACTTGCTTATGACCGTGTGGCCTTAACCATGGAGCATCTTCATCAAGTAACATTATGCTTGGGTCATCCTTCACTACAAACGGCAAAATTTCATGAAACTTGTCATAATCTTCTGACATCTCTGTCTTGTCCTCCACTCTTACGATGTTTCTTTTCCTTGAAAGAACTATGTGGCGCTTTGGCTCATCGTTTGATGATGTATTCGTTTGCTTTTATTTTCCTTTTCTTGGTTTGGTAGACATGTCCTTCATATAGAAAACCTGAGCTACATCATTGGCTAGAAAGAATGGTTCATTTCTATATGCATTATTATTAAGATCCACTGTTGTCATTCCGTATTTTTTTCTACCTCAACCCCGCCTCCTGTTTGCTTGACCCATTTGCACCGAAACAAAGGGACCTTCAAAGCAGGTCCATAGTCAAGTTCCCATATCTCCTCTATGTAACCATAATATGTGTCCTTTGACCCATTTTCGTTTGTTGCATCAAAGCGGACACCACTATTTTGGTTGGTGCTCTTTTTATCTTGGGCGATCGTGTAAAATGTATTCACATTTATCTCGTACCCTTGGAAAGTCCATATAGTCGAAGATGGTGAGCTGGCCAACAAGTATAGCTCATCAGAAACAGTGTTGTTATTCATGAGATGTGTTTGCAATCAACCGCCAAAAGTCTTCATGTGTTCATCTCTAATCAAGGAGTCGGGCTTTCTCGGGTTGTTTGAGCGTACAATATTCTTGTGTTCCTTGATATACGGGCTGCCAAGGTGGAATTTTGCAGAACCGTGTAGTGTGCTTGAGTGATAGAATGTCTGTCCCTACATATTATTGATTTCCTTCCTAGTGTTCCTTTTCCATTCAGTCTCCTCTCATGCTGTGATTCAGGAACACCAATCGACTTAATGTCAGGAATAAAGTCAATACAAAACTTAATGACCTCCTCTGTTCCATAGCCCTTCGAGATGCTTCCTTCTGGCCTAGCACGGTTGTGAACATATTTCTTCAAGGCTCCCATGAACCTCTCAAAGGGGAACATATTGTGTAGAAATACAGGACCCAAAATGGTAATCTCATCAACTAGGTGTACCAGCAGATGCGTCATAATATTGAATAAGGATGGTGGGAACACCAGCTCAAAAATTACGAGACACTGGACCACATCATTTTATAACCTCGGTAGAATTTCTGGATCGACTACCTTCTGAGAAATAGCATTGAGGAATGCACATAGCTTCACAATGGGCAGTCGAACATTTTTCGGTAGAATCCCCCTCAATGCAACCGGAAGAAATTGCGTCATAAGCACGTGGCAGTCATGGGACTTTAGGTTCTGGAATTTTTTATCTGCCATATTTATTATTCCCTTTATATTCGACGAGAATCCAGACGGGACCTTCATACTGCTTAGGACTTCAAAAAAAATTCCTTCTCTTCTCTGGTAAGAGCATAGCTGGCAGCACTTAGACTTCATTTATCTGTCTTCATTGGATGCACGCCGTCTCGATCTTTCATACCTTGCTGGTCCTGCCATGCTTCTGGCGTATCTTTTGTCTTTCCATACACGCCCATAAATCCTAACAGGTTCACACAAAGATTATTCGTCACGTGCATCACGTCGATTGCAGAGCGGACCTCTAGAACTTTCCAATAGGGTAGCTCCCAAAATATAGATTTCTTCTTCCACATGGGCACATGTCCGTCAGCGTCATTTGGAACAGATTGACCGCCAGGGCCCTTCCTAAAGATTACTTCTAGATCCTTGACCATACCAAATATATCATCACCAGTACGGCGGATAGGCTTCTTCCGGTGATCTGCCTCACCATTGAAATGCTTGCCTTTCTTTCTTGCGGGATGCCTGGCCGAAAGAAATCGACGATGCCCCTGGTACACATTATTCCTACCTTTATCCAAATATATACTTTCAGTATCATCTAAACAATGCGTGCATGCATTGTATCCCTTTTTTGACTGTCCTAAAAGGTTACTAAGAGCAGGCCAATCATTGATGGTTACGAACAACAACGCTCGTAGGTCAAATGACTCTTGTTTGTGCTCATCCCACATACATACACCTTCGTCGCACCACAACTGTAGTAGTTCTTCAGCTAATGGCCTTAGGTACACATCAATGTCATTGCCGGGTTGCTTCGGGCCTTGGATGAGCACTGGCATCATAATAAACTTCCGCTTCATGCACAACCAAGGAGGCAGGTTATATATACATAGAGTTACAGGCCAGGTGCTATGACTGCATCTCTGCTCTCCAAAAGGATTCATGCCATCTGTATTTAGACCAAACCTTAAGTTCCTTGCGTCATATGCAAAGCTCGGGTACTCTCTATCGATTTTTTCCACTGCGACCCATCAACGGGGTGTCTCAACATCGAGTCTTTCCTGCGCTCTTCTTTGTTCCATCGCAACAACTTGGCATGCTCTTTGTTTTTAAACAAACGTTTCAACCATGGTATTATAGGAGCATACCACATCACCTTTGCAGGAACCCTCTTCGTGGGGCTCTGCTCGCCCTCAACATCAGCAGGGTCATCTCATCTGATCTTATAACGCAATGCGCCGCATACCGGGCATGCATCCAAATTCTCGTACTCCTCACCGCGATATAGTATACAGTCATTAATGCATGCATGTATCTTCTGCACCTCTAGTCCTAGAGGTCAGACGACCTTCTTTGCCTCGTATGTACTGATAGGCAATTTGTTATCCTTTGGAAGCTTCTTCTTCCAAATTTTCAGTAACTTCTCAAATCCCTTGTCAGATAAACCATTCTCTGCTTTCCATTGCAGTAATTCCAGTGTGATACCGAACTTTGTGTTGCCATCTTCGCAATTTGGGAATAACAATTTTTTGTGATCCTCTAACATGCGCTCCAACTTATTCTTCTTGTTTTCATTTTCGCATTCGCTCCGTGCATTAAGAATGGTTTGACGAAGATTATCAACAGTCTCATCTAATGCTCGTTCTTCACCTTCTTCTTATTCATTGTCTTCTAGTGCAGTACCATCGTATTTAGGAGACATTGGATAGTTGTCATCATTCTCTTGTTTTTCGCTGTCTTTCATCATAACCCCGTTTTCTCCATGCTTAGTCCAACAAATATAGCCGGACATGAAACCTGATTGAATCAGGTGGATGCGAATGGTTTTGGAGGAAGAGTAATCCTTCTTATTCCGACAGACACGATACAGACAACACATAAAACCATTCCGCTTGTTTGCCTCAGCCAAATCGAGGAAAGAATGCACGCCTTTAATGAACGCGTCAGACATTCGGGGAGCGTCGTACATCCATTCTCGGCTCATCTGTAGTATAATTAAAATTTTCTATCATATAAAAAGTTTGGATCATTTTTACTACTTTTACTTTTACAAATCTAAAATTTACACGCACTAATTTTTGAATTGGACAAAACTGTTAACATAAAAAATGTTGACTATTTAATTATTGCTTTAGCAGTGAAAACCTTATTCAATTCTGAGATCCGAAACTCTAAAAATGCACATCTCAACTTTCAGTAACTCTTCGTATAATCAAAATATGCTTAAAATTACACATCTAAAATTCCCTCTACACTTCTAAGCATGAAATCCCCCTCTACTTCTAGAGCATTGAGCTAAACTATAATAATAAGAGATAAAAGATTAAAGTTGCTAACCATTTTAGAATCTTGGATTGATAGATGATGCCACCAAATCTTGACAAAGCTTGGATTGAAGTTGCCACTAAATTGGACAAAAAATGAGGATGAACTTGAGCTAGCTTGAAGGAAATGGCCACGCTTTTGTGCAGGGGTCGAAGAAGGGATATATAGGGGAAATATATAGTCCCGGGTGGTAACAAGAACCCAGACTAGATATCGATCTCTAGTTCCGGGTGGTAACAAGAACCCAAACTAAATATAGCAATGGGTCCCACAAGAGCTCTAGTCCCGGCTTGTGTTACCGGCCGGGACTAGAGGTTCCCCACGAACCGGGACTAGTCCTTTGATGCCATCTAGGCGTTGCAAAGTTTACAGGACCGGAACTAGAGGCCGGAGCAGCTCCAAACGAAAGGTCGTTTTTCTACTAGTGTGGAATATGCCGACTTGCAGATCTTGCTCTGATTTCAGTTTAATTTTGACAAAACTTCCATGTCTGCACTCTAGGCTCTATTATTTGAAGCCGACGATCGAGTCTATGGGACTCGATGAGATTGGCGAATTGTTATGTTCATGTGAACTCCGTGTACAATGAGCATTTTTTGTCCAAAGCTTACTGAAGTAGATTTTGGATGATATAGTTACGCGACTTGAGTATACCGCCATACAAGAAAGAGCAAGCAAACAAGCGAGGCTAAAACTAGGGTAATCACGAGAATGAGCAAGTGCGCTACGATGGTTGATGATGATTGTAGCTGGCGATTCGGCTCCCGGGCTGCAGTGAAAATATCGAAAATGTCAATTTCTTTTCTGTAGACATGTATAGATGTTTTCATATATGTGCCACATTTTATTGTCTATGCAAAGAGGAAAAATTGTGCCAAAAAAAAGGAAATATAACTCTCCAAAAATAAAAAATAACTCTATTTGGCCCACATATTTCTCTTGTGTGTAGACCGTAGCTGAGAAGATATGTTGACGAAATTTACGCTACATACAAAATAACTCTATATGAGCATGTATGTTTATAAATTTTTAGGTTTCGAAATATTTCTCTTGCATTGTTAACCAACCGCTCGAGCGGAAATTGTCTAGTCGATGAAGCATGTGGCCGACTGTTTGGCATAGGCCAGTATGGGTTCCGACATCTGTTGCGGTGGGAACTTTGGCGGTGGTCATCAAAATGTGAAGTCAGAGCCGCTGGCTCAAGGAGTAGTGATGAACATGATGCTTGGTGAAAACATCAACAGTGGTATTTCTTCTCGATGGCGTGCGTGCGGTTCATGTGGTAGCAGTATCGGCTGATGTTGCCCAGTTTGTAACGGTTTTCTTCTGGTTTTTTTGCTAATTAACAGGGTGGTGGTATTCTTTTAAACAGTGAGATAAGGCAAATCTTTTGCCTGTGTTTTAGAATAATATTTTTTCTAGTTTATTTAAAAATCAAGGGCTTATGTAGCTCGGAAGCTATTTTTTGTTTTGGGGTTCATAATGATTCATAGAAAAAAAGGAAGAAAGAAAAATGTACTCCAAAATTAAAGATGGCAAATCCGTGGAGGTAGGCATGAAAGACACGTATCAGCATTTTAGTGGCTTAGCAAAGGTAGAGAACACTACGCTAAAGTCCTGTCCTGGCCTATCCTCCTTCCTTATCCCAGATGATTAATAAATCGAAAGGTCGTCCCACATGTAGGACAAAAGGTAAAAAAGAACAGGGGAAAAGCCATTCTGCATTAGGCAGAAGGCAGTAGCCTTTGAATTATTGGAACTTTGCAGAGCTTTATTAGAAGGCATGACCTTTTCTGAAGTGCATCTGTTCAGCTTAACAAAGTCATGTTTGTTCTGAAAGCAAGCATGTATACTTCGATTCGAACTTTCTCCCGGTAAGCATGTAATTTTTGCCCATGGATATCGTCGGCATGAATCTGGATGTGCTTTGTCGGGCCAAACACACCCCACTGTCATCCTTATCTGTGTATGTAATCGAGACAAGTAATTATCAGTCCTCGGAAAGAAAAAGAAAGTAAATGGTGTTACTAGAGCAATGGAAGTAAAATTTTATAAAACCAACATCAGAGATGCATAACATTCGTCAATTTGATTCATGGCCAATGTCACCGAATATCGTTGCATCAAGAAACATTTACAATTGGATTCAGACATATACCCTGAGCATCATGACATTAGTACTGGCATGACATCCACCTTAATACATCCAATGCATGAAACGTTATCACTGCGGTGTTTACACAGGCCAACCGCACCCATCATCAACATATTGTTGCTGCCAAGCCAGTTCTTCAGACTTGATACAGCAAACATGCTAAGAATTACAGGACTGACGATATCATTACATGACCGAAGATTTCGTCCAAGAGTGACCCTCCTTTTCCTCTTTTGAGAACACATGAGAGGTCTGCCTTTTCTTTTGGGAGCAGCCTAATTCCTTACTCATGCTCTAGTTGCACTGACGGCACAAGCGGCCGATGTTCTTCAGCACCTCTTGATATTCTGTCCATGCCACACAACTCGGGAGATTTTATAGGCACAAATGAGGACTTGTGTAGAGCAGCAAAGGCCTTGTTTCCTTCACCATTGCTCCCTAAACAAATGGTATCACCCCGCCCGTGCCAGACACCACACTGGACATTATTCATCTCCAGAGTTCTAGCCTCCTGCTTATTCAAAATGAAGTAACTGTGAGGTCAAGATGTCAATAATTTGAACTTAAACTTCAAGAGTATCTGTATAACCTGGCACAGGGTACAACAAGGGCAGATTAGATGGAGAACACAGTCATCTAGACTACTATCGGTTCCCTGAAAGCACACAAAATGGTTGACTGGTTAGCTTGATCACAATAAAGACTTCCAGCAGAGATGTCCGGCATTTCCCAAGCTTCATATACCGTTATTCATGAATTAAAGTACATATACTAATATCTACTCAGAAGTCGCAAAATTCATGACATATAATGTGGCAAGAGTACGCCAAATTATCAATATTAACTCAACAAGTCTCAGTTATTGTTCATGAGAATAAAGTAAAATGTAACGGTTAAATGTTTCGAATTAAATGTGATGCACGAGAAGACAAAGCACCATAGACAGCTGCATTAAGCACTAGTGAACTAGTAACCTGTTTGAATACTTTATCTGAAAATGCTAATTTTAAGAAACACTTACCAGGATATTGAACTGCTTCCTGATTCTTCTTCGGAAGTAACCAGTGTAGATTGCTATCAAGATAACAGAGCCAAGTCCCATATATAAATATGCATGATGCCTTGTTACTGAGAAGGCAATTAAGCTGACCAGAGCAGCAACTAACGAAATGAAGTAAGCCATTGCCTGAAATGGTTTCATCTTGTGTCAGAAGGGTGAATGAGAGTTCTGAAAAAGAACATAAGCTTAACAACACAGATCCAACTTATGGTAAATTGAAAATGCCAGATAAGGGAATAACAATTATTGTGATTTGATGAAGACTTCACGAGCAGGCAGGAAAACAGAGAATACACTATGAAAACTAATTTATCGTCAGCACTGTATTCATGATGAAAAGAATGAAAGACATGGAGTGTAATCACTGCCACAGCTGTGGCACACCACACTTCTTGTTAGTCTGTCAAACCTATTATAGACATGCATTTATCAAATTTCTCAAGTGTGGCGACCAATTTATTTGGAAGACTTTACGTGGTCTAATATGGTTTAGCAAGAAAAATGTGGTAACGTTTTCTTATGAACCAACCATGACCTAACAGGTTGAACCACCCCCTTTTAGGGAATATGCGACCTCATCTATAATAGGCATAGTCTTGTTTTATCTCTTTTCCACAGGAAAACAAAAACTGGCAATATAGTTCAAGATAAAAAAAGTACGCGTATTTCATTGTAAATGAGATAAGAAACTCCAAGAACAGCTTAATTATAAGCACCAACGAAGATAAAGTTGCCTAAATGTATTCAAGACTGACCCAGTGGCTATGTTAATAAGATATGCTATCCCTTTGGCAAGTGCGACATGCAGTCTCATTCCCTCCAGCGTATATTATAACTAGAGAATATTAGTAGAACTTATCATTCAGGGGATGCTCAAGCTAGAAAAAAATTGGCAGGACGCTATTCAGTTTGACCAGGACTAAACCCAAGAGAATATATAACTATCCAAGCAAATGATGTTTTCACATCCACAAGTCAAACATCTAATGTATTATCTTCGCTCATGTATAAGCATACGACTAAAAAATAGACAGTCTGCCATATTTTTTTCTAATAACTATCATGACAGTGGAATTCATTTCAGGAATTTGACAAGAGACATTCTAACAAATTTGTGCACCTCTCGGGCATTACAAGGAAATTAGAATAAACAGATAGAAGATCAGATAAATATACACACTTAAAATGTTAAAAGTTTCAACTCTTCCAGGTAACTATATTTGTAATAATCTACTTAGCTTCAGAATGTTGACCTACAAGGTACATTCTACCTTCGGCGATGGAATAAAAAGCCCGCCCCTGAACAGACAGTTTCCTACCTCCTACCAACAACAGTTCTAAATACTGACCCTCATCAGATTTTGCATGCTTACCTACACTGCAGTATGGCTAGACTTTATGCACAGAAAAATGACAAACAAGAAATGGACGAAACATGGTCGTAAGCTGCTCGGGGTATTATCTGTACCTGAAGGAAGCAAGATCCGAGATTGGCTCTCCGCATGTTCTTGCCAAACCTATAGCATGGACAACTGCAAGTGGTTGGAGGAAATGAAGAACGTTAAAGCGAAGCTCCAGACATAGTTTAATCACAGTTGTACATTAAAAATGTACTGTACAACAGAGGAAAATGGAATCTTTTTGAAAGAAAGTAGAATAGAACAAAGTCAGAAGAGAGAAGACCACACATTGGGGAATGTTCCCTCCTAACATATCTTGAACATGTTGATTTTTCTTGCACGTAGGATGTTATTCGAGTTAATTTTATCACTTATGGCTGTGAATCCTTGTTATCGGAAAGTAAATCTCGCTAAACTAGAGATAGCTGATGACATTTCAAGCAGTATTCATCAGAGACAAGTATTCCCCATCGTAAACTAGCTCTAAATTAGGAAAAGACCTCATGGCTCATGCTAATTTACCTTAAACATGTATGTTCTTCCTTCTACTATTGCAGTAGCTAGGAAGCATTTACAGATGATGGATTCTGAAACTCTTTTTTGGTGCTGTAGTTAACCAACCAACAACCAAAGACAGAAACCAAAGCTCCAGCTAGAATTTCTCGTTTATTTCTAGTACTAAGTATATCTTTCTAATTTTAATCGACTCTGCAATAAAGACAGCGTAATTTATGCCCAAATCCGCACAAAATGAATCAAACAAGTATGGGAAAATTGAGCAAAACCACAAAAATATGCAGTCTTTTCCCCTCGCCACCAACAAGAACAGATCCTCTCAAAGATAGAGGTTTGATGAAAGGACCAAGAGTTAGCTCCACCTACCATGCGGCCTCGAGCGCGATTCGCCGGTCCTCCAAGCAATCGATCACCACGTCCCCCTCCCACATCCTCTGCACCCCTCCGCCGGCCCCTTCGTCGAGCCCCTCGCACGTCATCCCGGCGGCGCCCTTCCTCCTCTCCGCCGACATCGCCACGGACGCGCAGAGCATGTCGAAATCCAGCACCGCCATGGCCTCCTCCTCCTCCTCCCCTTCGCTCTCCGGCATGGCCTCCTCCTCCTCCTCCGTCGCCGCCATTCAGCCCCTCTCCCTCCTCTTTCTCTGTCTCTCTCTTGCTGCTGCTGTCCTGAAGCTGTTGTTTGTTCCGTATCGCGGTGCTGGTGCTGGTGCTGGGCTCCGTATTGCGCCAGGGATTTTAACGTCTTATCAAGGGACGCGCCGCGCCTCCGATTGATTGAGGGACAGAGGGGAACGGAAACGGAAGCACCGCCGCATTCGATTAAGATACCGGCTCGCACCAACTCCGGCGACCTATTTAGCCACCGACGTCTGGGTCCAAGAGCATGCGGTCCCACGTTCCAGTGGACGGTGTCGGGGAACACGTGAGCGGCGGGACGGGGCCGCCCAGATTACCGATGGTTAATTCGGGTAATTAACCCCGTGGGTAATTAGCTGCTGCTACATGTTGATCAATCAATAATAACGCGCGTGATTGGAGTACGTACTTTAATGGTGGTTGGATTGGGCCGCCGCGCCTGCTGCTCCGGTCCGGAGTCCAGACTGGCTACTCTGCCTCGCGCGGCGCCCGCCTGTCAGTGGCGGTAGGTGGCTGCGCGTCCCGTTGTTCCTATCCAGTTCCGACGTGGCGGGAGAAATCTGAATATCTTCTCGGCACCCGGCACCCGGCCGGAGAGGGGAGATCAACCCGGAGGCCTGATACGTATCTATAATTTTTTATGCTTATGTTTGTTTTGTACCAACTATCTTATGTTTTATCTACACTTTGAGGTATTTTTATACATTTTCTAGAACTAATCTATTGACAAGATCCCACAGTGTCAGTTTCCTGTTTTCTGCTATTTTAGTTTCAAAAAAGCTAGTAAGGAAATATTCTCGAAATTAGACGAAACAAAAGCTGAAGTGCCTATTTTTTCAAACACAACACGAAGCCCGAAGGATAGAAGAAGTGGAGCCACGAGGTGGCCACACCTAGGGCCGACATGGGTCCACCCTAGGTCGCGCCGCCCTATGGTGTGGGCCCCTCGGGCGTCCACTGACCTTGCCCCTTCGCCTATATAAACACCCTGAGGCAGAACCCCTAAGCGCACCCGGTCAGAAATCCACGACAAAGTCTATAGCCTCCGCCATCTCCATCCCTAGATCGGGAGGGATCTAAAACTCTTCCCGGCATCCTGCCGGAGAGGGGAGATCACCCCCGGAGGCCTTCTTCATCACCATGCCAGCCTCCGGAGTGATGCGTAAGTAGGTCATCCTTGGACTACGGGTCCATACAGTAGCTAGATGGTTGTTTCTCCTCTTTTGTGCTATCATGTTTAGATCTTGTAAGCTCCGTTCATGATCAAGATCATCTATTTGTAATCCTACATGTTGTGTTTGCGGGGATCCGATGGATATTGAGTAGTATGTCAGATTGATTATTGATTCTATCATGTCTATGTTATTTGTGATCTTGCATGCTCTCCGTTGCTAGTAGATGCTTTGGTCAAGTAGATGTTTGTAACTCCAAGAGGGAGTATTTATGCTCGATAGTAGGTTCATGCCTCTAGTAATCTGGGGAAGTGATAGAAATATCTAAGGTTATAGATGTGTTGTTTCTACTAGGGAGAAAACAACAATCCTTTGTCCAAGGGCAATTGTATTGTTTACTTTACACACTTTGCTTAATGTTATCTGTTGCTTGCAACTTAATACTAGAAGGGGTTCAGATGATAACTTGAAGATGGATTATTAGTCATAGATGCAGTTGGATTACGCTCTATGTATTATGTTACAATACCCAAACAAATCTCGTAGATATCAAAATGTCTAGTACATGCATTGTTATGCATTCTCAATCTGTCAATTGCCCCGTTGTAATTTGTTCACCCAGCATGTTATTTATCTTATGGAGAACACCTCTAGTGAACCGTGGACCCTGGTCCAATCCTTCCCATTGATATTCCATTTACTGTTTATCATTTACTGTTTACTTTCTGCAATGACCACAAGCAATTACTATATTTCACACTATACGTTTAGTCCTTTGTTTTCGGCAAAACTGGTGAGATTGACAACCTCACTGTAAGTTGGGAGAAAGTATTATGGTTGTGTTGTGCAGGTTCCAAGTTGCTAGCAACACCTTGGGAGTTGTTTCCTTTCTCCTACTGGTTCGATAACCTTGGTTCTATAACTGAGGGAAACTTGCTGTTGTGCTCATCATACTTCCTCTTGGGGTTCCCAACGAGCTCTACATCATATGAGCCATCAAGCACTTTTCTGGCGCCGTTGCCAGGGAGATAAGGACATCTTCAATCTCATCCTCCCCGTCAAATCACTTTCCTGGGAGAAAGAAGATTTCTACAAGGGGAGTCTCTCACAATCAATCTCTTTACTTTGTTTTTGTTTTGCTTTGTTTCTTTAGTTTTGTTTGGTTTATGCTTTTTATCAAAAACACACAAAAATTAGTTCCTACTTCAGTTTCTATTTCTGTTGGCTTGCTTTAATCTTGCAAAAATGACTACTCCCGAAAACATTAAGTTGTGTGACTTCACTAGTACAAACAACAATGATTTTATATGTACACCTATTGCTCCACTTGTTCCTGAAGCTACTTTCTACGAAATTAAACCTGCTTTGCTTAATCTTGTTATGAAAGAGCAATTTTCTGGTGCTAATACTGATGCTGATGCTACTGCTGCTCACCTTAATAATTTTGTTGAACTTTGTGAGATGCAAAAATATAAGGATGTAGATGGAGATATTATTAATCTTAAATTGTTTCCTTTCTCTTTGAGAGGAAGAGCTAAAGAATTGTTGCTAACTTTTCCTAAAAATAGTATTAATTCTTGGATTAAATGCAAAGATATTTTCATTAGAAAATATTATCCTCCTGCTAACATTATATCTATGAGAAGTGAAATAATGAAATTTAAACAATTTGATAATAAACATGTTGCTCAAGCTTGCGAAAGAATTAAATCTTTGGTAAAGAATTGCCCCACTCATGGACCGACTACTTGGATGATTATCCAAACCTTTTATGCAAGGCTAAATTTTTCTTCAAGAAATCTGTTGGATTCTGCGACTGGAGGTACCTTTATGACCATTACTTTGGGTGCTGCAACAAAGCTCCTTGATAATATGACGATTAATTATTCTAAATGGCACACTGAGAGAGCTCCACAAGGTAAGGAGGTAAATTCTGTTGAAGAAACCTCCTCCTTGAGTGATAAAATTGATGTTATTATGTCTATGCTTGTTAGTGGAAAAGTTCATATTGATCCAAATAATGTTCCTTTAGCCTCTTTGGTTGCTCAAGAAGAGCAAGTTGACGTGAACTTCATTAGAAATAATAATTTTAGCAACAATGCCTATAGGAATAATTGTGGTAATAATAATTATAGGCCATATCCTCCTAATAATGGTAATGCTTATGGAAATTCCTACAACAACAATAGAAGTGCAACCTCTGAACTTGAAGTCATGCTTAAGGATTTTATTAGTAAACAAACTGTCTTCAATAAACTATTGAGGAAAAGCTTTCGAATGCTGAAAAATATTTCATCTTTGTCTGAAGAACAATCTTCTTTAATTAATAAAATGGCTGCTAACTATGGAAAATTCTTTTGCTGCTACTGATGCCATACAAGTTAGAATTGATGAAAATGTTAGAATGTTAGCTGAATTGCATGCTAGATGGGAAAGAGAAGATCAAATTGCTAGAAATAGTAGTATGACTAAAATTTGTACTATTACCACCACTAGTAATGTTTATGCTAGCAAACCACCTAAAGTCCCCATTCCTTTTTCCAATAAAAATGCTGAAATTTTTCAAAACATGGGAAACAATAATTCTACTACTCTCGGGGGAATAACCCCTGGTAGGGTCATAAGGGGTAAAACATGGCACAGCTTGGCTTACGCCGAGTGAAGAATAAACCAGGCCGGGTAACAACGGCCGGGTAAGAAGATCAGGTACGGCAGACATAGAATTATGTCGGCCTGTATAAGACAAGTTTGCTTGCCTTGCAGGAAGCAATGGGTCAAGTCTCACGAGGGAAGGCCGAGTCAGAAAGGACGCGTGGCATATTTTCAAGTGAGGATCGGGAGGGACCATGGTAAAGCACGGTCAAAGGAGAAGGGCGACGCCGGGTGACATGAAGGAGTCGGGTGACGCCTAAAGCAAGGACTGACGTACAAAGTTACTGCATGACACCAAAAGAACTGGAGGCTATGTATGAGAGGACTGTTAGATGTCTAGCTTTGTGGACTGGGTCAAGGGCTTAGGGCTGGCCCATGACCCGACCCATATAGTGAGGACCAAGATCCAAACAGTAACCCTAGGACCCAAAGGGGTGTAACCTAGCTAGCCTTCGCCTATATAAGGAGGGGCATAGCTAGGGTTTGGGGAGGTTGGAGCTAGTAGGAGACGTGTGGCCTGAGGCTCTGTGGAAACAGCTCAAGGAGCACTTGTAAACTTCTAGTATCAATAAAATTCCCAAGTGTGGAGAGTTCATCTTGTTCCTCGTGCACGACTAGACCGTGCACTCCCTCCCCGGTGACCATAAGCATCCATTCGGCCCTCAACTTAAGCCTACCCATGGCATCTGCCGTGACACCACCACGACAGTTGGCGCCCACCGTGGGGCAGAAGCAGGTGCTTGATGGAGTTTTCATCCGGACGGGCAACATCATCGCCAAGACCGGCGAGCGCGTCTATTCTGGCCTCATCCAGAGGTTTGGAGCGCTCAAATTCATCAGCGACAATGCGGGCTGCTTTGGTACCAAGTCGTTCCCTAGGGGCGGTCGCTTCATCAAGTTCAGCGAGCACCAGGTCTACGTCGCGGTGCGTGTGGAGCGCGCATACCCGGAGCGCGTCATCCTTGCGCCGGATCTACCTGTGGTTCTTGCCGCAGGAAAACTTCACCAACTCGTCTCCGTCGAGGTAATGATGATAGATCCTAACCTACAACACCTCCAGTAGTTCCCGTAGTGAATGAGGATGCTGAGGGAGGAAATCAAGAGGAAACGCCAAGGGCGGCAAGAACAACAAAGGCACCGCTAGAGAAGCCAGAGAACATATCTAGGAGTAAGAGAGCTAAAGAGCTGCAAGAGGTAATAGAAAAATTAGCAGAGCCAGTAGCACAAGCAGCTGACCCGGCGCGCGTGCAGGATGAGTTGGAGGAGGCCAGGATAAAAGTCTTGGAGAAGACAAAGGAGCTAGCGCAGTTACAACAAGATGTGGATATCACAATCCGAGAGATCAACTCGGCAAATCAAGTCAAGGGCGCAAAGACCCGGCTTGATGCAACAAGGTTGAGAGGGATAAACCTCAACGAAGAATTGGCGGACGCAACGTCAAAGATAACACCAGCAAACAACAACAAAATAGCCATGCAGCCGACATACAATACTACAGCAGCGAATCTAAGAGCCGCAGAGGCAGCAATGGCTGTGCTCCCCCATTTGACGGGTGAAGCAAAGAGAAAGCAACAAGAACGAGTCAATGAATTGGTGAGAGAAGCAGGGATGCTGAATGAGGCTTACTACATGGAGAATCCGGGTATAGCTAGGAGGTCACAGTTGGTTCACTTGGCGACTCCAATCCCGACAAGGTTAGCAAGTCATACAGCTTCCTCACCAGGTGTGGCGCCGAGGCAGAGAAAATAAAAGAGTGTGGATTCGGGAAGAAAATGGTTACCTATCACCCGACAGTGGCTCAAGTAAACCCAACCCATGCACAGGGAACGAGAAGGAATAATTTTCAGGGAAATGAGAACCAGGAAAATGCAGGCCGAGAAAGGCAAGCAGGACAAAGAAACGACAACGGGGGGCAAAATTTTGCACCTCAACCTAGGAGAGGAACTCACTCGATAGGTGGAGGAAACCCAGCGCCGAATGAAGCACCAGATCAACCCGAAAAGAGACAGCAAAGCGCGGGAAAAGAAGTATAGCAACCTGCAGACCCGAATGCAAACAGATACAATGATGGTTACTCGGCGATGGTAAATGACGGGTATGAATTGCCAGATCATGCGTACCAAGCGATGGGAGCCAGATTCGGAGGAAGAAATATTCAGCCGGATGATGCAAGGCTCAAGATGGACCGGATAAAAATGGCGGAACTGATTGAATCACAAGGTCCATAGGGTTCACCATGTTTTGGCCCAAGGATCATGAAGGAGCCGCCAGTGCCAAACTTCCAGCTGGCCAGAGGGACAAAGACTTACGATGGAAGCACAAATCCAGAAGACTGGCTCATAGATTATGGAACTACTATAAAAATTGCGCAGGGAAATTTGAGATGGGCTGTGCGATATGTGCAAGGGTGTGGCTGAATAACTTGCCACCCGAAAGCATCAACAGCTGGATCGATTTTCAGGATGCATTTGTGAGAAATTTCACAAGAACCTACAAGAGGCCGAATCGCCCACAACAGCTAGTTATGTGCAAGCAAAGGCCGAATGAAACAAACAGGGATTTCCTCACAAGGTGGTGCACAATGCGCAACTCTTGCGAACGGGTGATTGAGTCTCAAGCCATTGCATGGTTTGCACAGGAGTGTAGACATGGAACTGTACTGTGGCAAAGGCTACAGAGAGATACGCCGACAAGCTTGGCAAAAACAATAAGAATCACAGGTTCGTTTGCGTTAGGAGGTTCGACTCAGCCTTTGCTCATGTCGGCAGACGGGATGACTGAGACTCAGATATATGACACGGCCGGGTCACAAAGGCTCCAGGAAAGAGCCAAGTATAGAAGCAAAAGAAGAGACGAAAGGCCAGACTACAGGTATGGTTCAACTAAAGTTGCGGATGTGAGTCAGGATCATCCAAATGCTGGAAGTAGCCTACGTCAAAGGACAAATGGACAACAACAATGGATGCCAAAGAATGATGGCAAAAAGCCATATGAACAAAGAAAGCCATATCAGGACAGACAGAAATATACTTATGAAATGATGTTGGACCAACCGTGTAAGTTCCACACGCCAAGTCCGAGTAAGCCAGCAAATCACACAACAAGACAATGCACTTGGTTTCAGAATGGAGATAGAGTGGACTCGCCGACTAAGAAATTACCATCGCCTCCCCCTCCACCGCTCACAGGAGGAAATGCTCAAGTTGTTGGAGTTGAACACAGGTATGAGAACAGGCAGCCGAGATATCATAACCAAGAAAGAAGAGAGGCTGTGCATCAGGTGCATAACCCAAGAGGTGACGACGCTCATGTCGGCCATGGAACCAGAAATGAGTACAGAGAGCACCACCAGAGCTATGTCGTATTTGTCACAGAGCCGAATGAAAAGAGTCAACAGAGACGGATGATGGAAGTAAATGCCACAATGTCGGCAATTCCAAAGTACATGCATTGGTCTGAGCAGGAGATAACGTGGAGCATAAAGGATCACCCCAAGATCATGCCAACACCAGGAGGATATGCTCTTGTCTTGGATCCAACATTCTTGGGGCCTGATATCAACGTGAAATTCTCCAAGGTACTGATTGATGATGGCAGTAGCATCAACATCATGTACAAGGATACCATGCTCAAGTTAGGCATCACTATGAACATGCTGGAGCCGACTAAGACAACTTTCCATGGCATTGTGCCAGGATTTTCCTATGAGCCAATTCGCAAGATCTGGGTTGACATCTTATTCGGCAACAAAGAAAATTGTCGCACTGAAGCCATAGAGTTCGAGGTGGTTGACCTGGTCAGCTCATACCATGCCTTACTTGGCAGGCCGGCTATGGCAAAGTTTATGGCTACTATCGCTTACTTGAAGATGAAACTGCCAGGTCCATGTGGAGTTATCACAGCCGAAGGAGATTACAAAATATCTATCGCTTGTGCCTCAGCCGGATCTTCGCTGGCCGAGTCGCTGGTCATAGCGTAGGAAAAACATCAAATGATGGAAGTGGCAGCATTGGCCAAGGCAACACAGATGTCCATGCTGGCACTTACTAATCCGCATGGCAGTGTATCATTCCAAGCTACCAAGGAAACCAAGAAGGTACATGTGGATGAGACTTGACCAGAGCGCACAGTTACCATTGGTGCTGGGATGACTGACAAATAGGAAAGCGAGCTCACCAGCTTCCTTCGTGAGAATCAGGATATCTTTGCATGGTCCACACAGGATTTGCAAGGAGTTCCGAGGGAGTTGGCTGAGCACTCTCTTCATGTAAGGCCAGATGCCAAGCCGGTGAAGCAACCCCTCCGCCGCTTCGTCGAAGATAGGAGGAAAGTGATAGCCGCCGAGATAGCCAGGCTCTTGGCTGCCAGGTTTATCATGGAAGTACTGCACCCAGATTGGTTGTCAAATCCAGTCTTTGTCGAGAAGAAGAAAGATGACCCGAACGTGGCAGTGGTGTGGTGCATGTGTATTGATTACACGAACCTCCATAAGGCGTGTCCAAAAGATCCATTTCCCCTGCCACGGATCGATCAAGTCATTGACTCTACTGCCGGGTGTGAGTTGTTGTCATTTGTGGACGCGTATTCTGGTTTCCACCAGATACCACTGAATCCGAATGATCAAATAAAGACAAATTTTATCACCCTGTATGGGGCTTATTGCTATCGTACCATGCCGTTTGGATTGAGAAATGCAGGTGCAACATACCAAAGATGCATGCAGAAATGCTTGCAAGATCAATTGGACAAAAATGTTCAAGTATACGTCGATGACGTGGTGATAAAAACCAAACAAAGTCACACTCTAATTGAGGACTTGTGTCAAACATTCGCGAACTTAAGAAGATTCCGGATGAAACTTAACCCGGAAAAATGCACATTTGGTGTCCCGGCTGGAAAGTTACTCAGATTCCTTGTATCCAGCCGAGGAATTGAGGCAAACCCGACAAAGATCAGGGCCATAGAAAGAATGGAATTGCCAAAAACCCTCAACGATGTCCAGAAGTTCACAGGATGATTGGCCTCGTTGAGTAGATTTATTAGTCGGCTAGGCGAGAAAGCCTTACCACTATATCAACTGATGAAGAAAACACACAAATTCACATGGACACATAAAGCTGATAGCGCTTTCCATGAACTCAAAAAGATGTTGGCAACATCACCAATATTAGCGTCACCATTATCCAAAGAGCCAATGCTACTCTATGTCGCCGCAACCAACAGAGTTGTAAGTGCAGTGACAGTGGTAGAACGAGAAGAAGAGGGCAAATCAGTCCAAAGGCCAGTTTATTACTTGAGCGAAGTGCTGTCTATATCAAAGCAAAATTACCCCATTACCAAAAATGACGTATGGGGTGTATATGGCAGCAAAGAAGCTGAAGCATTATTTCCAAGAACACCCAATCCGGGTAATATGAGAGGCACCTATCTCGGACATATTGGGCAGCAAATATGCCAGTGGCCGAGTCACAAAATGGGCCATAGAGCTAGCACCATACACTCCATAATATGATAGGCGAGATGCAATTAAATCTCAAGCCATAACTGATTTCTTCGTGGATTGGATGGAAATACAATACGAGCCACCACTGCTAGATCCGAATTACTAGAAGATGCATTTTGAAGGATCCAAGACAAAGATGGGTCTGGGTGCCGCGATAGTACTCACATCACCAAAGAGGGATCAGCTCAAATATGTGTTGCAGATTCATTTCGCGACATCCAATAATGTAGCCGAGTATGAAGCACTTGTCCACGGCATAAAAGTGGCCAAGGAGATCGGCATCAAAAGTATCATGTGCTTCGGTGACTTGGATTTGGTTATCTAGCAAGTATCCGGGCATTGGGACACATTGGATGCAAACATGGCACTATATCGTTTTTATGTGCAACAAATTTCGGGATACTTTGACGGGTGTGAATTTCATCACATACCCAGAGCGGAGAATGAAGCGGCGGATGTATTGTCCAAATTAGGCTCATCTCGGCAAGCAATTCCACCAAGAGTAGCATTGGAGCATCTTAGAAAACCATCAATCAAGCCGTCACCAGAATCCGAGTCAATTAGGCTCACCCCGGCGAATCAGGAGTCAGACGTTGTGCCAATGGACATTGACTCAGGGGCAAATTCGAGTAACTTGGGGACTGTTCCGTTCACCTCAAGGGTCGCCGAATCACACTCGGGGACTCCTCAGGTTATGTCGGTAGAACATATGTCGGCTGGGCCAATGGAAATTGATGAAGAAACAGATCCGACACCACTGATACCAGCATGGGCACAACCAATATTCAATTACTTGAAGGATGGAACTTTACCAGATGATGAGATATTGGCAAGGCAAACAGAAAGAAGAGAAAAAGCATACACAATAATCAACAAGGAGTTGTACAAAAGAAGTGTGTATTGCAGCGTTGCATAAGTCCAGAGAAAGGTCAGGAAATACTATTGGACATTCACCAAGGGGAGTGTGGACACCACGCATCATCAAGAGCGTTGGTAGCCAAGGCATTCCTACATGGATTTTATTGGCCAAGCGCACTGGCAGAGGCATAGGAACTTGTGAGAAAATGCAACGGTTGCCAGCGTTACGTGTCAAAGTTACATTTACCAGCGTCCGAGTTAAAAACTATACCAATCACTTGGTCATTCGCGGTATGGTCCCTGGATATGGTAGGACCATTCAAACCAGCGAGAGGTGGTATGACTCACATACTCGTAATGGTTGAAAAGTTCACCAAATCGATAGAAGTGAAGCCCATCAAAAAGTTGGATGAAAAAATAGCTGCCACATTCCTAAAAGATATAATCTTGAGATATGGTTACCCGCACAGTGTGATCATAGATAATGGCACAAACTTTGCCGAAGGAGCTTTCACTCGTTTTTGTGGAAAAAACCGAATAAGACTTGATGTAGCATCAGTCGCTCATCTAGAATCAAATGGACAAGTTGAACAAGCTAATGGCTTAGTTCTATCCGGGATAAAACCCCACTTAATGGAACCACTCCAGAGATCACCTAGTTGTTGGATAGAGGAATTACCCTCAGTGCTGTGGAGTTTAAGGACAACTCCGAATCGATCAACATGCTATACGTCGTTCTTCCTTGTGTATGGGGCAGAAGCAGTTTTGCCTGCCGACATAGAGTATGACTCGCCAAGAGTAAGACAATACTCGGAAGACGAAGTAAAAGAGGCCCAAGAAGATGGAGTTGATTTACTCGAAGAAGCAAGGGAATTGGCATTGTCCAGATCCACCATATACCAACAAAGTCTCCGACGCTATCATAGCCGGAAAGTTCAACCTCGTGTTTTCCGAGAAGGGGACATGGTACTCAGACTAGTGCAACACACAGCTGGAATGCATAAACTATCACCCCCATGAGAAGGACCATTCATTGTAAGGAAAGCATTGCACAATGATTCATATTACCTAATATATGCTCGCGAAGCACTAAAGAACAAGGAGGACAGATCAGGCGATGAAACCAAAAGGCCATGGAATGTGGCACTGCTAAGTCCTTTCTACACTTAGGAGAAGCAGTGTATGTATCTCTCAAACTCCCATATGTCGGACGCTTATGCCGGCTATGTGCTGATAATAAAATGGTATGACTCAAAAAACTGACTTGGGGACTGCCCCTTATGTTTATCCTTTGATCATTCTATGTCGGCTGGCATTGACACTTAAGACTTATCTCGGAACAAGTAATGTTTACTCGGATAGAATCGACTCTTTGACTATGCTGTTGCCGAAAACACGGCTTCATGACAAGCAAGAGGAAAAAATCAATGATGAGTAAACATGAACACAAAATAAGTAAAGGGAAAATGCGAGTTGACCCTATGTATATTTTTTACTGACCCACTGCAGGTTATGTTTCTTTGTATGTCGAATGATCCTAGGTCAAGTGGTCTAGTTTCATATCCGCTAACTCAATCCTTAGAACTTTGAGACTCTAATGTCGAACGCCAAAAAAGGTATACAAGAGCCAAATTCAAGGAAAAGAGGAACGACAAAATGAAACTCGGGGACTTGCCCCTGGATGATTCACATTCAGAGCGGGATAAAAGTTTAAGCCTTATCAAAAGGCACACACCCAAAATAAGTGCATTGTATGTTACATCTACACCCGGCATACCGATGACGAGGTTTGATCTCATCAATGCCCATTGTTATGGACTTGGGTTTTGGAGAAGATGGGGATGCTGGAGATCGAGGAACGGTTAGCAAACAAGCAACACGGGGACACAAAGTTTACCCAGGTTTAGGCCCCCGGAGGGAAAACCCTACTCTTGCTTGTCTGCTCTTGATTATGGCGGAACCGAAGGTTACAGGGGTGCGCAGATGCAATCTGGCGTGGAGGTGTGTATGCGAAAGTATGAGTCGAGAGATCTAGGTCGTGCCCTCCAAGGATCCGAAGGCGTCATGGGCCTGGGCCACCCGAAAGTCTTCATGGGCCGGCGTACATTTGCCATGGGCCTTCCTTGGGCTGGACTAGGTACGCTGAGATCATGCACCCGCAGGGTATAACCATGTCAGTAGCCCCCGAGTGATCAGTCGAATCGTAGGTTCGGCTGAGGACTCTTCAATCTTTCGGGTGCAACTATGTATTTCAATAGTTCATGTGTAGGGATTATTGATGCGTGTGCCTGACTCAGCCGACGGATCAGGGTCAGTTAACTGTCTTAGGACGAAACAACACGATCTTCCTCAGGTTCGAGTCCCTCAACTCGAACCTGGAACATATGCTTGTGTAATTCGACTTAGGCCACGGAGGACTTACAGGAGTGGAATTCCAGTGATTTTAATTGATGTACCCAACGCGTCCGTCGGGATTTTTCATCGCGCCTGTTGGCACGGGTTCATACTTAGCAGAGCGCAGTCGTGTGCGTTGCCAGGCCATCAGATGATATCTGTAGGTCTTATCTTTGTGTCGCAGACACAGCATCCGAATGTTTGTCACCGCGGAGGTGTTTCGGGTGGCCAAGGAGATCATTGCTCACTCAGCGTTTTGTTGGGGCAGAGTTGCCGAAAAGTTTTTGCATGCGGATCCGAAAGATCGCAGTCGAAGAATTCATAGGGTGCGCGACCAACGCTCCCTATGGGAGTAGCCCCCCGAGTGTCTGTTCGAGTCGTGGACTCGGGCAGAGACTTTAGTTCAAACATTGTTTAGTTGTTAAGTCCGTAGGACTCAAAAAATTTCGGATGCTTAAATCCATCCTCCCTATGGGAGTAGCCCCCGAGTCCGTAGTGGAGTCGTAGACTCGACGTAGGACTCGAAGAAATAGTTCGTTGTTATTCACCTTTCGGGTGCGCGGCCAGCGCTCCTAATAGGAGTAGCCCCCGAGTATTTAGTCGAATCGTAGATTCGAGTGAGTACTCTTAGCTTTGAAGCCGAAGAAAATTGTAGTTGTTGCTAGTATAGCTTTTGATGACATCAGTGCTGACGATCAAATGACCTCAAGCGTTTGCTGCGCCAGAGATGACTTGACTGGACGAACGTGGGTCCCACTTGCTGACCTTGAATTGACCGGTCACGCGCGGCGTGGATATAATTACGGCGCCTCCTCGATTTCCGCGCGTAGTGGACGGCGTGGTAACGACGGTTCGTTGTGATGCTGACACGTGTATGGCCAGATCTGCCGTTGGCGTTAGGTCTTCTTGATGAACGGTTGTCGTGCATCGTCTTCGCCGTTATAATCATTGGGGAAAGCTGCAGTTTGTTTTCACCGACTCTACTCTTGTTTTCACTGCCTCCTTTCACTCTTAGCGATTCTTGCTGCAAGCTGGAATATCCTTCCACATTTCCATCTTCCCTTCTGCGCTCTCACCGCCGACGCCGACGTAGCGCTATAGGGAAACCAAAGAAGTCATCATCTGCGGTTGGTACTAGCGCCGCCGGAGGAAAGAAAGGCGCCACCGCTACCCGTATCACCGACGGTGGTTGGCGACGATCAGAGACGCGGGAGAGTGACCTCCGCAAGCTTCGCGAGCGGGGCTTGATCCCGCAGGATAGGGAGGCCGTCAGACTCCCCGGCAACGAGGTAATCCCCCGTCCCCCCGCTGGGTATCGGGTTATGTTTCTCGCCTTCGTTATGCGTGGGTTTTCCTTTTCAGACCACAACTTCCTCCGTGGGCTGCTCTTTCTCTATGGCATCCAGCTGCATCATCTTTCGCCAATTCTCTTCTTCATATTGCTTGTTTCATCACTTTCTGCGAGTGCTAGCTTGGCATTGAGCCGCACTTTGGCCTCTTCCGGAAACTTTATTCCGTGAAGAGGCAGTCTGGTTCGGATGGTGTTTATCCCATTGGGGGTTGCATCATCTCCCATAGTCCCAATCTGCTTTTCTTTTCCTTTTCCATGTCCGAATCTGTCCAGTACTGGTGGAGGCGATGGTTTTATATCCGCGACTCCGTAGTGCCTGGGCAAAATTTTGGTCTTGTTCCTTTTGACCCCTCCCAAAAGATTGAGCCGAAAAGGTCTTGGAAAAACAAGGTCTTGGATGGCGAGGAGGCGGAGATAGAGGCCCTTTACCGTCGGGTGGAGGATCTCCAGCTGATTCCGGAGAAGGAAGTGAACGGCGTGGATATCATCCGCATGTTTCTCAAGCGTTGGGTGCAGCCTCTACTGGCTAGGGCGCACTCGATGTTTCTTTATTCTGGGCGCCGTGATCCGACGAGGGTTTCAGCTGAGAAAATCTCTGAGGGGGATCTTGACAGGACCCTTCGCTCGCTGCTGAAGTTCAAGGCCGGAGAGAAAATCCCGGGGAAGTCGCTGACTCTGCCGTTTTCTTCGACGTTGGCTGTTCCACAGGTGTAGATTCGTGCGCGTAGCGCTTTTTGTCGACTGTGTATTTATTTTCCTTTGTTTGCTGACAAAGTCCCTTCTTGTTTGCAGAGCTTCAAGGTGCCGGGCATGGTTCCTCCATTGCCCAAATTATTTCCGGATGCGCCGTATAATGACGTGGTGGATTCCGTGTCCGAACTGCCTTCGGCGCGATCTCCGGCGGAAGATGCCGACGAGTCGAGCGAGGATCATACGCGCAAACGATCACGGAGCTCCAGCGAGTCTTCGGATGCCTCGACTCCTCCGACTCCCAGAAACCCTCTATGCCTTGAGCGTCACAGTGACGGGCATAGTGGCTCTTCCTCTCCCATTCCTGCCATTCCTGTGCGGGCTGTAGCACCGCACCCGCCAGCGAAGCGGAAGAAGGAAGAAAAGAAGGAAGATAAGAAGGAAGAGAAGAAGGGGAGAAGAGAGCCCGAAGGACTCCTCCTGTCTTCGACCTGAGCTCGCTGGACTCGTAAGTTTCCTTTATTCTGCTGTCTTTCTGCTGTTGACTTTTTGTTCTTGTGCTAAATATTTCGTGTGCAGGCACTCCTCCCACGATTCCTCCAACGATGGTGCTCGGGAGATGATGGGAGAGTCGAAGGTTGCGTCTCCTTCTCCTCAGACTGTGGCAACTTTGGGGGGTGCTGCTCCGAACCCTCCTCTGCAGGAGGTGCAGGTGGTTGCGCCTCAAAATTTCGCCAGCGGGCCTTTAGCATCACCGTTGGATCATGTAAGTCGTCTATCATGGGGGGAGCCCTCGAGCGTGTGTAAAAGAGTTCTCTTAGTTTGTTCTTCGAGTCTCGGGGGAAGCCCCCGAGTGTTTTCGTGTGAGTCGTTTTCTTCTGCTTTCTCCTGTTGGGCGTAGCCCCCAAGTCCTTTTTCTGAATGGTGATTCTTCTTCCTGCAGCCTTTTGTGCAGGAGGACAAGCGGCTGGTGCAGGAGCGCCTGGTGCTGGAGGCCAAACTCCAACAGCTTCAAGGTACCTGTATACTTTGGGTGCTTCTTTCCTTTATTTCTGTCCTGCTTTCTGATGTTTGATTGTTTTGAATGCAGAAGAGCATAATACTTCTCTCCGTGAGATCGATGCTCTCAAGAAGAGCCTTGGTCAATCGGAGAAGAAGGCTGAGGACGCCGCTGGTGCGAAGGAGCGCCTTGAGTTGGAGCTGGCCAAGGCAGCCAAAGCTAAGGAGCGTCTGCAGCAGGAGGCTACGGACCGCGAGGAGCAGCTTGCCATGGCTGCGACTGCGCGTGAAAGAGAGGTGGCGGGCAAACTCATGGCTGCTGCCAAGGCTGTTTCAGGTGAGTACCTTATTCTTGCTCCTTTCTTTTCATTTTCTTGTCTTCTTCTGTGTCACTTTCTTCATTCCTTCTCTTTTTGTCTTAGATGCCGCATGCATCGAGTTTGACCGCGGCGCTCTCGAGCATGGGAGTGCTCTAGATGATGCTACTGCAGCGGTCGAAGATCGCTGCAGCACCATCGTCAACTCCCTTGACAAGGCGAAGGAGGTTCTTGGCCGCTTCTACAAGGAGCTTGTCCCCAAGGGCGCAGCCCTTGATGATGTTGACGCCCTGGCGGAGGCTTTGTCAGCCAAAGCGCCTGTGGCGTACAAGCGCAAGCAGAAGGGCATCGGCGCGTCCGTCGGGCTAGCGATGGCCTTGGCGGCTGGGGCGGAGCTGGATCTTCCCCAGATCACCTCCCGGATGCCGACGACCGCGGATGGATCCGAGGTAGCCTTTGCTGCCCATTTTGCTCGCTGCAAGCGATATGGGCCAAAGCTCATTGATCTGCTGTCTGAGTATGCGCTGCGGCAGCAGGGGGAGGCCAAGGCTAGGCAATCCGGCTCCGAGGCGACTCAGGGTGCCGCGTCTTAGGCGTTGTAGATGTAGGATAGTTTGTAGTCTGCTTTTGCTGTAAATATTTTGAGGAAACGCAATCATTGTGCCACGTAGTGGCCTTTATATGCTTAATGAATTCTTCTGAGTTGTGCTCTACCACTGTCTGAATGTTTGTGTCGTTTGCTTTTCTGCTGTTCTAGGTTCCTTTGGGTGCTGACCCTGTTGACACCTCGCCTGCAGCGCAGCTGCGGCCATCTTTGGATGATTCCTCGCAACTCGCTTTTCTTCGGGACCGTGTTCGTAGTCTTGAGAGGGAGTTGCTTGGGTTGCATGGTCACGCCGATGTTTGGAAGTCCAAGGCAGATCGCGGTGCGGCCAGGGAGGAGTACTTAATGGCGGAACTGCTTCGGCTGTCTGAGCAGCTTCAATGTAAGTTCTTCTTTGTTTCGGGCTGCCGCTCAGATTTTTGGATGCGCCTGCTGGCCTTTCGTCTTATGTTTTGCGAGTGTCACAGGTGCTAACCTTGCTCCGAGGGCAGAGAAAGAGCGTGTCGCTATTCGGGTCAATTGCTTGACTCAACAAGACATGGAGGCTGGCGGCTTCTTCTGGATGGATCGGGACCGTGCCATTGCTTTGGCGACGGTGAAGGATCGTGTGCACCAGGTTTCACGGGTACTTCGTCAAGTGCAGACGTCGCTTGCATCGGTGTTGCATGTCATGTTTCCTTTGGATGCCGTGCCAACAAGCCTTGCGGGTCTTCTGTCGAAGTTTTGGAGCATGAGCAATGTCAAGGAGTTGGTGCGGCAACAGCTCGTCGCAGGAGTGAAGGCTGCTTTGACCCTTGTGAGGCTGCACCGGCCTGATGTAGATTTGTCTGTTGTAGCAGCTGGGCCACCTCTTCGGCCGGATGGTGGCGAGTGGGATATGCGTCCGCATTATGCGGCTGTAAGGAGGAAGTACATTGTTCGGCTGAATAGCCTTGGCTGAACAAGATTTTGGGGTGGAACACTTAGCTTTATTTATATCGTAATGGAGGAAGTACATTGTTCGGCTGAATAGCCTTGGCTGAAAAGCCTTATTGAAAGCAAAAGGGGTAGGTAGCTATGGGTAAAATCGCCGCAAGTGTGCGATGTTCCATGGGTTGGAGTATGCGACTCCAGACTCCACGTGCTTGAGGCGATAGGCGCCACCTGGGATGACTTCGGTGATGACGTATGGTCCTTCCCATGGCGACTCGAATTTCTTCGGTCGTTCTTGCTTGAGTCGCAAGACGAGGTCTCCTTCGACGAAGGACCTTGGGCGTAGCCGTCGGCTGTGATAGTTGCGGAGACTCTGCTGGTACACCGCTGATCGAGCTGCTGCTACGTCTCTTGCTTCGTCGAGTGTGTCGAATGCATCTTCAAGTGCAGCCGTGGATTCGGCTTCGCTGTAAGCGACGACCCGGGGGGCCTGGTGGCGTACTTCGGCTGGTAGCACGGCTTCGGCTCCGTGCACCATGAAGAACGGCGTGTAGCCGGTGGAGCTGTTTGGTGTAGTCCGTAAGCTCCATAGGACGGATGGTAGCTCTTTCGTCCAGGCTCCAGCTTTTTGTTCGAGTGGACTCATGAGGCGCTTCTTGATGCCAGCGCCGATTAGGCCGTTGGCCTTTTCCACCTGCCCGTTCGTTTGCGGGTGTGCCACTGAGGCGTACGTGATGTTGATCCCGAGGCCTTCGCAGAAGTCCTGGAATTCCTTGGAGATAAAGTTCGATCCATTGTCGGTGATGATGTTGTGCGGTACGCCGAACCTGTAGACAATGGATTCGAAGAACTTGACGACAGTCTTGCCCTTTTGGTTGGTGACCGGCATGGCCTCGACCCACTTGGTGAATTTGTCGACTTCGACCAGGAGGTAAACGTGCCCCCCTTTCGAGGACTTTGGCAGTTTGTCGATCATGTCGAGGCCCCATTGAGCAAAGGGCCAAGCTATAGGTATGAGTTTGAGCTCTGACCCGGGTGCGTGCGGTTTGTCGGCGAACCGTTGGCACCCGTTGCATCTTCGGACGATGTCCTTTGCATCACTCATGGCCGTTGGCCAGTAGAATCCGGCTCGTAGAGCTTTGGCGACAAGGGAGCGGCTGCCTGCGTGATGGCCGCAGATGCCCTCGTGGATGTCTTGGAGGATGGCTTTTCCGTCACCGATGGTGACGCACCTTTGTAGTACACCCGTAATACTGCGCTTGTACAGCTCGCCATTGATGATGGTGAAGGCTTTTGACCGACGAGATATGCGCCGGGCATCTGTCGGGCTGTCAGGCAGTTCTCCGTTTATCAAGAACTGGAGGTATGGTCGCGTCCAAGTTTCTTAGACTGCCATGACCTGCATCAGGTTGACCATGGCAACCTCTGTGTCCAGTTTCTCGGGTCCTTCATGTCCTTCGGGTAGCGTAGCCCCCGAGTGTTCTGCTTCTTCGGGTGATCCCTTGGGGAATTTCCGCTTGATAGATGGCACGTAGATCTGTTCGAGGAACACACCCGGTGGCACCTTTGCGCAGGTGGAGCCGATGTTGGCGAGTCTGTCGGCTTCCTCGTTGCTTTCTCTTCCGACGTGCCGAAGCTCGCAGCCATCGAATTCTCCTTCGAGTGCATTATAGAGCGCGCGGTACGCGATCATGTTTTCGGCGTGTGCGTCGCACTCGTTCATCGTCTGCTGGACGACGAGGTTGGAGTCACCGTAGATGACCAGGCGCGTTGCACCGTAGATCTTTGCCATTCTCATGCCGTGGATGAGGGCTTCGTATTCGGCCTCGTTGTTGGAGGCTCGGAATTTCATCCGGAGGACGTACTTCATCTGGTCGCCCTGCGGGGAGGTCAGTATGACCCCGGCTCCTGCTCCAGCTTCGTGCTTGGAGCCGTCGAAGTGCATGGTCCATGACTGCGACATGTCTGGGGTGTCTGGCAGCTGCAGCTCCATCCAATGTACGAGGAAGTCCGGGAGGACTTGAGATTTGATTGCGAGTCGCTTCTCGTAGACGATGTCCAAGGGTGACAGCTCGATGCCCCACAGGGCCACGCGTCCTATGGCCTCTGGATTATTCAGTATGCTGTTCAGGGGTGCTTCGTTGACGACCATCACCTGGTGCTCCTGGAAGTAATGGCTCAGCCGTCGAGCCGTCATGAACACGCCATAGGCGAGCTTCTAGTAGTGAGGGTACCTCTGTTTTGTTGGTGTCAGTACCTCGCCGAGGTAGTAGATTGGGCGCTGGACCCCATGGGTCTTGCCTTCTTCGGGTCGTTCGACCACTAGCACGGTGCTGACCACCTAGTGTGTGGCTATGTACAGCAGCAGAGGCTCGCGCTCCTTTGGCGTGACCAAGACGGGCGAGGTGGAGAGGAGCCGCTTGAGGCTTTCGAATGCATCGGTGGCTTCGGGTGTCCACTCGAATTTATCTGCCTTGCGTAGCAGCTGGTAGAATGGCAAGGCCTTCTCGCCCATGCGGCTGATGAATCTGCTCAATGCCGCTATTCATCCTGCGAGCTGCTGGACACCCTTGATGTTTTTCGGCTTCTCCATCGCCATGATGGCTCTGATTTTCTTCGGGTTCGCCTCGATCCCTTGCTGAGAGATGAAGTACCCAAGCAGCTGACCCGATGGGACCCGAAGGCGCACTTTTCGGGGTTGAGTTTAATCCTGTAGCGATCGAGGTTGTCGAACGTCTCGCGGAGATCGTCGATAAGTGTCCTTGCCTCCCTGGTTTTTATGACTATGTCATCGATATAGACTTGAACGTTGCGACCGATCTAGTCCTTGAGGCATGCCTACATGCATCGCTGGTACGTGGCACCTGCGTTCTTTAGCCCGAAGGGCATTGTGTTATAGCAGAACACTCCGAACGGCGTGATGAACGCCGTTTTCTCCTGATCTTCGACCTTGAGTCGAATCTGGTTGTAGCCTGAGTAGGCGTCGAGGAAGGAGAATTTCTCGCAAACTGTAGTCGAATCGATGATCTGATCGATCCGAGGAAGAGGGAAGTGGTCCTTTGGGCAATGCTTGTTTAGCGACGTGAAATCCAGGCACATCCGCAGGATGTCCGTGTCCTTCTTTGGGACCATCACTGTATTTGCAAGCCACTCACTTTCTTTGATTTCCCTGATGAAGTCTGCAGCGAATAGTCTGTTGATTTCTTTGCCGATAGCTTTGGCTCATGGATCGGACAGTCTTCGGATGGACTGCTTGACGGTCTTGGTGTCTGGAAAGACGTTGAGTGCGTGCTCGGCGAATTCCCTGGGAACTCCTGGCATGTCCGCAGGACACCAGGCGAAGATTGCCCAGCGCTCACGGAGGAATTTCGACGAGCGCGCCTTCCTATGCGGTGCTTAGGTCGTTGGCGATCAGCGCCGTCTTGGAGGCATCCGTCGGATGGACTTGCACCTTCTTTGTGTTGACGGTGGAGTCGAAAGACATGTCAGGTGCGTTTTGTCGTGCGACTGGGGGTGCCCCATTGTCTGTCACCTCGCGGAGCCTTAGGAGCTCCTCCTGCATGCCGAATGACTGGGAGATTCTGTTAAAATCCCTGTCGCATTGGTCCGATCGGGTGAAGCTCCCGTGGATTGTGATGATGCCCTTTGGTCCTGGCATCTTGAGTAGCAGGTATGCATAGTGTGGGACAGCCAGGAACCTTGCGAATGCTACACGCCCGAGGATAGCGTGGTACTGTGATGGCTAGTCCACCACTTCGAATTCGAGCCGTTCCAGTCGGAAGTTGTCCGGCTTGCCGAAGATGACGTCGAGCCATATTTTTCCCAGGGGGAATATGCCCTTCCCTGGAACGATGCCGTGGAACGTTGTGTCTGACTGTTCCAGGCTGCACTGCGGGATCCGCATTGCTGCCAGAGTGCTTGCGAACATCAGGTTGATGCCGCTGCCGCCGTCCATGAAGACGCGAATCATCTCGAAACCTCCGATCTGCGCCTCCAGCACCAGGGCAGCATGACCTGGGCGAGGGATCTGGCAAGGGTGATCCGAATGAGTGAACGTGATGCAGGACTCCGATCCGCTGAGGTACTCAGGGATGGCGGGTGGAGTTGCCACAACCAGGTTGATCTGTCGGGTGATTTTCTTCTGCACCCTATTCATAGGGCGCCCCTTCTGGATCATCAGTGCTCCTTTCGGCGGGGGATACCCGTTCCCAGCGTTGTTCTGTGCTGGTGCGACCGGTTGGTTCGGGCCTCCTACAGGTGGCGGTGGAGGAGCTCCATGCGCTATTTCACCTGGCGCGGGTGTGTTTCTGAACGCAGGGATTGGAGCTTGCTGCCTCATCTGCACCATGCTTTCGCTGAGCTTCTGGAACTCGCGGCAATCCTTGAGCATGTGGCTCGCCTTCTTTTTGCCATCCTGCTTGTTGATGTAGAAGTGGATGGTGCATGGACCCGAAAGCTTTTCGTATGCTGAGGGTCCGTTATCGCGGTCGCGGCGTTGCCACGACTGCGCTGGGCGTCCTCCATCGTGGAAGTTTCCTCCGCGGTATCCTCCGCTGTTGCGGTTGGCGTCGTTGCGGCGATCGGCGTAGCCAGCCGCGACCATGTCGGGTCCATCGCAATCGTCGTAGACGCGCGATCTTCTCTTGCTACGGCGCTCTCGCCGTCGACCATATTCGTCCTCTTCTTCCGATTGTGCTCGGTGAATGGAGTCTTCTCCGTCAGCCCACCTGTTGGCGATGTCCATGAGGTGATCGAGCGTTTTGGGTTTGGCGCGCCCAAGTTCCTCCTTGAAGTCTTGGCGCCGTCCCTGAAGGCGTCGATGGCCCTCTCTTCGGAGATGTGGGCTGCGGAGTTCTTTATGTTGGACCATCGTAGTATGTACGAGCGAATGGATTCGCCCGTTCGCTGAGTGCAGGCTCGCAATTCTTCGATTGAGGCGGGCCTTTTGCTGGTACCCTTGAAGTTTCGGATGAAGATGTAAGATAGCTCATCCCAGCTTCGGATGGACCCTGAGGATAGGCTGCTGAGCCAGATCCGAGCTGCGCCTGTCAGCTGCAGCTGAAAGCATTGCATGACGGTCTCCTTGTTTCCACCGTGCAGTTTGACGGATGATAAGTGATCGCTGAGCCAAGCCTTTGGGTCTTGAGTGCCGTCGAACTTCGGAGTATCCGAAGGAAGCTTGAAATTTCGCGGCATCCGTGTCCGCCGGACGGATCTGCTGAAGCATCGGACTCCGCAGAGTTCTCCTTCATCTTCATCCATCTCGGATTCAGACGAGCATGCGCGCTTAGCTCGCGCTTTGTCGATTTTGCGCTGTGTGAGCGCATCTCTGGCGTCGTAGTCGCGGTCGTGACGTCGCAAACTCTTCTTCCTTCGGGGAAGGTCATGTTCCTCCTCTTCGGATGAAGGGGTGGGGCTGCGGTCGAACCTGACCGGATCTTTCTTCTTCGGCTCCTTGGGAGCTTCCTAGTGGAGCGCGGCTCCAACGAGTCCGATTCCGGTAAGTGCGGACTTGTGCATGGCCCTCTTCGGGTCCCCCTCGGGAGGTGGGTGGGCCGCGAGGTACGCAATGGCTGCCATGATCGCAGCCTGCGGCGTTTTCGGGATGACATTGCCGTCAGCGTCCATCTCCATGAAGGATGTGTGGAGAGTTCGCGTCAACTCGCGGCGCTCCTGGGTATCCATGTTCTCCATCCGAGAGCGGTGCTTGTTGCCTGGGTTGGCGTTCGAGCTGGAGCCGATGCCCATGGCAGAGAGAGCGGCTCGTCGCGCGCTGGACTTTGATGCTGCTTGCTTGCGTTTGTCAAGCACCTCTTGCATCTTGACCTGCTTCTTGTGCTCCTCGATCAAGAGCAGGTGGTAGGCCATCAGCATATCCCGCGAGGCGTCTGCGGGCAGTACTATGTTGCCTGCCACGGCTTCGCGGACCTGGGTCCATCCTTCTTTGCTAAGGCGGATGACGTGGCCGCCGTTGTTTTCCCCTTCGGGTGGGGGGGACTGGCTTCTTCTGTTTCCACCATTTCGTTCTGGCGGGTTAGGCGGCGGGTTGGGTGTTTGCTGATCCACGTCGCTTTGGATGACTGCGGCGCATTGGTAGCGCTCGCAGATTGGTCCGCTGCTGCCGCAGATTTCAGATCCAGAACCGTAGGTCCCTACATCTGATGGCGGATCGCACAGATCGGAGTTGTAGCTGCTGCTGTCGTAGGAATCATCTGTTGATGACGTTGTGCGTAGCACGGGGTGTGGGGCCCATGAAGCGGGCCTGATTGATGGTAGGGGCACCTGCTCAGGGAGGCGGAGGGTGCCAGTTTGCCCCACCTGGAAGCAGAAGCTCCCGAACAGGATTTCGAGTCCGTCGCCTACGGGCTCAAAGTCCTTCATGGTGGCCGGCGAGTGGGCGGTGAAGTCGAAAGCGCCGAAGAGGAGATGACTCTCCGTTGCTGCAGAGTTGTAGATCGACCGGGTTGGGACCGTCACGATCGCACAATCAGCGCCCCCAGTTCCCACAGACGGCGCCAATTGACGAGGTTTGATCTCATCAATGCCCATTGTTATGGACTTGGGTTTTGGAGAAGATGGGGATGCTGGAGATCGTGGAACGGTTAGCAAACAAGCAACACGGGGACACAAAGTTTACCCAGGTTCAGGCCCCCGGAGGGAAAACCCTACTCCTGCTTGTCTGCTCTTGATTATGGCGGAACCGAAGGTTACAGGGGTGCGCAGATGCAATCTGGCGTGGAGGTGTGTATGCGAAAGTATGAGTCGAGAGATCTAGGTCATGCCCTCCTGGCCTTTATATAGACTTAGGCAGGTCCCGGGCATAGACCTAGTCGGTTACAGGTTCTAGGGTTTTACCCCTTTGAATTTCCTATCTACTCTAGTCTTGCTCTCCAAGGATCCGAAGGCGTCATGTGCCTGGGCCACCCGAAAGTCTTCATGGGCCGACGTACATTTGCCGTGGGCCTTCCTTGGGCTGGACTAGGTACGCTGAGATCATGCACCCGCGGGGTATAACCATGTCAACCGGGGATCTCATGAAATTTAAGTGTTTTTTGTAACCAGCCTAAGAAGCAGCTGGGCTCGGAGGAGTAATCTTGGGGCTGGATCTAGGAGCATCATCTAGAGTGTCCTCCGAGTCAGGGGCGTCGGTGGCCGAGTATGCTAGACCATCTAACTTGGTGGCTTCGCTATCAGCGCCTTCGTCATCAATAGTCTCGGCTAGCGGCTCATCGAGGTCAAGGAAGATGGGCCCATCACACCAGGCATGCACAAAAGCATATTCGACCATGGCATAAGATCGCTCCTAGCGCTTCTTGATGAGCTCAGAATCTTGAATCCACTTGCCTTTAGACCTCATGCGTGCGAGAACATCAAGGTTGATGTCCTCATACCACGAGAGCACAAAGTCAAGAGCCTTGTCCGCTGCAGCTCGGCCAGCAGATTCATGCCACTGATCCAACCTATCTTCAGTCTGAAGCAGCCTGGAAGCCAAAGGCTCGACGATTGTGGGCGCATCTTCATCCGGCCAGAGCATCCTGAATGCGTGGATTGCTGATTTGAGCAAGTCAACGCCGCATGATTTGAGGGTCGTTGTGCGTTCTGACAGCACTGCAAGATGCTCGTCGATGGTGACCTCGCCATCAACAGGAGCTCCAGACTCGGCTCGGATCCTTTTCATGGCCCTTATCGCGAACATCTCGGCCTCGGGGAAATTTTCTGCAAGCGCTAAAGAACATTAACAAAACAAAGAAAAGCATACAAAGGAATGAGTTCAGTGAAAAGGGTAAGAAATCACTACCGAGGAAAGAGTTGATGGCGCCAAGCTTGCTCTGCCAAATCCTAGCCTTGGCCTGAAGAGCATCCAGATCCTAATGAGCTGACTCAACTGCTGACTCGGCCTCTTTGAGCAGATGGTTGGCTTTATCGGCACTGGCAGCGTGTTGGCCATCTTTCTCGGCAAGCTCCTCCCGCAGCCCCTTCACCTTGGACTGGTGCTTCTGCTCCATATCCGCCATTTGCTTCTTCAGCCGAGTCACCTTGTCTCACTCCTTTTGGAGCTCGATCTGGTGCTTCTCTGCTTATTCGGAGCATGTGACTCGTCAGCGGAAACAAAGCTATCTCGGATCCGCCGAAATAAAAATCGAAAAGGAATAAGCATAAGTATAGAGCGGTCACAAAGTTGCTAGGGACTTACTTTCAGCTTCGATGATCTGTAAGTTCAAGGCATCGATGGTGGATTGGGAAGAAGCTGTGGAAAAAACAACGAGAAAGAATCAAGGAAATGAAACAAAGAAGGTGTGCCGAATAAAATGAAGCCAAATGAGAAAGTACCTTGGCCCTTAGCCTCGGCTAGCAGATTTTGGTGAGCGAGCTCCAGCTTGCGGTACTCCAAGAGGAAAGCCTGATGCACCTTGGTGCGCTCATTGTGCGTAAGCTACACAAAAAGGATATAGTTAGAAGGTATGCATTCAAGCTTGCAGCCGAATAAGAGTTGGGTTCTAACTTAGAGCTTACAGTCGAGTAAGTTCCTTACTCGGCAGTAACCTCGGGGACTAGGGATCATGTATAACAAAAAGATACTCGATACACAAAAGAGTAAGAATATTACATACCTCGTTCACTTCATCTGCTCTGGCCATCATGGCGATGGCCTGCTGGGTCATATCCAAAACGGTCTTGGGGCCCAACATCATCTTTTTGCCAGCACTGGAGCTGACCTCTTTCTCGCCAGCTGCATTCCAAGCCACAGCATAACGCTCTGCAGAACCGAGGCCATTCCCGCTAAGCGTCCGAGTGAGGACTTGCCCCTTTTTCAGTGTAGTTCCTACCTTGGCGTGGGTAGCAGCGGCGCTGGTATAAAAGCCACCAGCTCTGGAAGCGCTGCCTGATCCGGCAGTTGCAGATTCGCCCAACTTACCCGCCGGAGCGGGTGTTGTTGTTGTTGTGGGCCGAATCTGAGGTGCGGTGCCTGGGGCATGGATCAAGGTCAGCTGCTTGGACAATAAGGGTTTGCTAGTTGTGGGGCGAGCCTAGCCTTGGGCAGCAGTGTTGGGCCACGTAGAGATAAAACAAAACTTTTTCCTCTAACGTGGTGATCCCAAGATCTAGCTGAGGTAGAAGGCCACGAGTTTACCACTAGACGCGCAGTTGCGGATTACTGATGAAGCACGTTAGTTGATGTGCAGTCCTCACGATCCGATCATCCTGGTGCTGATCGTACAACACCTCTGCTGGTATCCACACGTACAAGGAGGAGCACCGGCGGCGAACTGCTAGGTTCGAAACGACGACAGGACTGCTGTGGAGCTAGGGATTCCAACACATGGAATGACCTAACCGATCAACGATTAACCCTTCTAGGTTACTGTTCTCCACTATATATAGGGAGTGAACGTGGGCTCCAGTTTCGTGGCCCATTCACTAAAGCCCATATAGTATTAGTCCTTGTGAGTCCGACTCACTGACTTAGTCCAAATCCGGCTCGGGTCCAACCCAACCAGATTTCCGGTTCGGATCCAATCCGAACTTGCTCCCGCTCTTAAGTGTGTGACCCCGCAGGCTCTTGGCAACTTAGACACGATTAGAGTCCGACTCTCAATCGATCAGTCGGTAGCGGCTCCTAGCAGAACATGCCGACTCCCAAGTACCAAAGAGTCATGACGACTTTCCTTTCCAATGCGACTTGCGTCCGAGTCCCTTTTGCCTCACGATATACCTTGTCAAACTATAGGCGAATAATTGTCATCCCTTAAATAGTCTGACTCTCTTCTCGATCCGAGATAAGTGATTCACCCGACTAACTCTTAGTCGATCGCCTCGGTTAACACTTAACCGAGTCGTGCATGGCCATGTTTTCTGAATCATATCATCCGATAGGGCCCAGAGAATATATCTCCAAGTGGAGGGGCAAAATGCCATCTTGGTTATTCACATCACGCAGCTTGATTCTCAGTCGACCCGAACTCTGCCTTTATAACTGCCCAGTTACGGATCATCATTTGACAGAACCTAAGTCGGTGATCCTCAACTCAGACTATGCAATAACCTCAGGTCTAAGGATTACATTGATTGAGATATACAAATGACAACTTGTTCGTTGTACCTCAATATGGGTCAATCCGACTCGCTAAGCTCTTTAGCCGAATCTGTGTAAGTCGGAATAGCATCTCCATGCCCATGACAAGTGGAACCGAGTCATCAAGCCGACTTTCACATTGGTCTAATTTGTGTGTCCAACACAACCTCAATGACCAAGGATATTTAGTACAAACAACATGAATGTATAGTTCCACAACCGAATCACATATTCAATGATACACATCAAATGTTTATACAAGGACAACTTAATAACTTTATGAATACAATGGGAAATTTCATCATATATGATTGCCTCTAGGGCATATTCCCAACAAGCAGGTCGGGTCTGATCTTTTGACAGAAGAGGAGAGTGAGCAGGTCTGGGACTAGAAAAGACAGGAGCCGAATGAACAGGCTCAGCAATGTTCTGGGAAGCGACAACAGGGTCAACTAGTACACTGGGAGCAGGAGAGCTAGTGTCTGGGGTTTTCTCGGTGCCGATGTTTCTAGCGCCGGGGTCCGGAATCTGTTCTGGAAAAGCAACAGGGGAGTTGGGCCGAGTCTCCTCTGACGGATGCACCACCGGATCGGCCTCACTCTGAAACGCGTGAGTCTCAGTAGTGGGGGAAGTGACCCGGAGGGGGCTCTGCATTGCAGTGTCGGCACGAGGAGGAGAGGCTGGCCTTAGCGGCAAATAGGCCATGCTAGGTGCAGCTTGGCTGGCAGACAGAGGCGCCGCGCTGAAAATAAGAAAAAAGGGCCTATAAGAAAATAATCGCAGTACAGGAAAAGAAAAATGAAAGCTAACAAGAACAGAAACTTACCCGGATACGGTCGAGTCGCGCGGGATGCAACAAGTGACCCGACGCCCAGCAGCTTTGCGAGTCTCGGTTAGCGTGGCAGCAGGAGGAGCAACATGATTAACTTTGCGCTTATTGGCAGGCTAAGTGCTGGAGGAGGCCCCGCGTTGCTTACCCGGCTTGGCAGCAGGGATTTTGCAGACTCCGCCCACAGCGAGAGGTGGAACGTCATGTACCTGGCCAGCTGCATAAGTAAATGACGAGCTCACTCGAATAAGTCAGAAGGTTAAGGTTAAGAGACAAGTACCTCCAGAATCTCAAAGTCACCATCATCGTCGTCAGACCAAACTCGTAAGGGGTTTCGAGTGTGGGTCTTACCCGGAGTTGAAGCGGCAGCTGCATGCGGGATGGGCATGAAGCACTCCAGGTCAAACTCGACTTCATCAGAGTCGGAGCGATCCTCGTAATAGCCACCAGGGGGACAATACTATCATCAACCTGGTGAACAAGATTCTGCAAAAGACAAACAGAATAAAAACAATGAACGAACAGAATAGCAAGTGAACAAAAGAAGAGCTATGTCAGCTTGAGGTTGACTCGAAAACTTACCCAGGGGACAGGTCTATCCCGGCTAAAAGGAGGGCAGCTCCAGGCCTAGTCCTCCGCCAAAGTCAGCTTGAAGATCGAGCTGACCCGACGGGCCATAGAGTCATGGGTGAGCTCCAACGTGGAGTGCTGAGTAGGGTCCTGCGTGCCGCTCATGAAGAACATCTTGTGACTCCTAGCTTGGATGAGGCTAACCCGGCGTGCAATAAAAGCACACATGAGATCCTCCCCAGTTAAGTGGAAGTTCTCATCCGGTGATAACAGCCTCTCCAGAATCCCATTGGACTTGTTCACCAAGACATTCTTGTCACGCGGGTCAAGCTTCCATAAATCCTTGCTGGGAACCTCGTCCGAGAAAGGGGGAGCCGGATGTAGTCATTGGACCCAATATTTTTGACATAGAAAAAAGTCCTATGCCATTTCTTGCAAGATTCTAAGCCGGTGACCCGAGGAAAGATGTACTCTTTCCTAGGTGTGATGCTGGCGGCACCTCACCTAGTGGGCCTTTTCTCGGCGCGGGGAACGCTGGGGTCAGGCACTACTTGGATCCTAAAGTTGAAATATTTGGCCTAGAGAAGAACAGTGGGCCAAATGCCGAGATAGCCCTCGCAGGCAGAAATAAAACAAGACAAAGAACCAATTGCATTGGCAGGCAAATGGTGTGTTTGAAGATGGAAGGTGGAGAGAAAAGAAACAAAGAAGTTGCTCACTGGCAAGGAAAAACCGTGCTCGAAATGCGAGAGGAAAACTACCCTCTCGTTGGCCTCAGTCTTAGGAGAGATCTCACCTAGCGGGAGGCGGCAATCCACCTCAAGCGGGATGCGCCTGGTGGAGCGCAGCCACTCAACCTCCTCCGCGGAATCTTCCGAGCCCGCCCAGCTGCCGCGCTCGTCAGCGGCGGCCTCCTGTTCCTCTGCTCCCTCGGCGGCGTCGCGAGCGTGCATGATCTCTCTGGCTTCAGGCTCTTCCACCGCTGGAAGAGGCTTGGAGGAGCGAGGACCCATAATGGAATAGAAAGGGGCAAGGAGCAATCATAGGGAAGAAGCTGCAGAAAAGAAGAACCGTAGGGGAGAAGTTAGGATTTGGGAGCGCAAGGAGGAAGAAGATGGCAAAGGGAAACTGAATGGGCGAGGGAAGTTAAGTTCCCCTCACCACTACTTAAGGGGAGTAAAAAACCCAAACGTGGGATCCTCCTGCCCCGTGCGGCCAGCGTGTGGCCGTGTATTCGGCCGAGTGAGCCAATCAGCGAAAGCCACATGTAGGTGATACCCGAAAAATTCACTACCACGTCACGCAGCACTAGACACGAGGCGCTGAGCAATGGGACTGCCACAGTGACGGGGAGTTACTGCACCACCGTCACTATGCAGTCAGGATTTGGGACAAAATTTGAGGCAAGTCATCATGATTACAAGTTGTTAGTGACTAAGGCAAGCCAAAAATGAATCGACAACGTCCAAAATGACTCGGCACGAGGCAAAGGTGAGCTAAAAAGTCAAAGATGAGACTCAGAAAGAGCAAAACAGACTCGACAAAGATTGAGATTACGCCAAACAGTGCGCCCTAAGCAGTAAATGCTGATAGAGAGAGAAGTTCCAAGCACATTAAAGGAACTTGGAGACGCCTAGAACTGCTAGGCCTCACCAGCTTCGTGGACTAATGTTGGGGGAATAACCCCCGGTAGGGTCATAAGGGGTAAAACATGACCCAGCTGAGCTTATTCCGAGTGAAGAATAAACCAGACCGGGTAACAACGGCTGAGTAAGAAGATCAGGTTTGGCCGACATAGAATTATGTCGGCCCGTATAATACAAGTTTGCCTGCCTTGCATGAAGCAGCGAGCCGAGTCTCACGAGGGAAGTCCGAGTCAGAAAGGACGCATGACATCTTTCCGAGTGAGGATCGGGAGGGACCATGGTAAAACACGGTCAAAAGAGAAGGGTGACACCGGGTGACACGAAAGGAGCCGGGTGACTCCTAAAGTAAGGGATGATGTACAACGTTACTACATGAGGCCAAAAGAACTGGAGGCTACGCACGAGAGGACTGTTAGCTGTATAGCTTTGTGGACTGGGTCAAGGGCTTAGGGCTGGCCCATGACCCGTCCTGTATAGTGAGGACTAAGATCCAAACAGTAACCCTAGGACCCAAAGGGGTGTAACCTAGCTAGCCTTCGCCTATATAAGGAGGGGCATAGCTAGGGTTTGGGGAGGTTGGAGCTAGTAGGAGACGAGCGCCCTGAGGCTCTGTGGAAACAGCTCAAGGAGCACTTGTAAACTTCTAGTATCAATAAAATTCCCAAGTGTGGAGAGTTCATCTTGTTCTTTGTGCACGGCTAGACCATGCACTCCCTCCCAGTGACCACAAGCATCCATTCGGCCCCCAACTTAAGCCTATCCATGGCATCTGCCGTGACACCACCACGACAACTACCTTGGATGGTAATTTTGATTTTGATCTTTATGGTTGCAATATTTATAAAGTAATTATGTTCTTACAAAATCTTGCTAGAATTCCTAATGCTAGTGCTATGAATATGGCTTTTACAAAACATATTACAAAAGCTCTCATGAAAATTAAAGAAGAAAAATTGAAACATGAAGCTTCTATTCCTAGGAAATTAGAAGATGGTTGGGAACCCATCATTAATATGAAAGTGAATGATTTTGATCTCAAAGCTTTATGTGATCTTGGTGCTAGTGTCTCTATTATGCCTATAAAAATTTATGAAATGCTTGATTTGCCACCATTGGAAGATTGTTATTTGGATGTCCATCTTGATGATAATGCTAATGTTGGGTTTACCAATCTTTAATAAGATAGAGCCCCCTGTGTTTACAATGCTAGTCCCTGGATCAATAGCTAGCATCCACAGTTAAGATGTAATATCAAGAAACAAAGGTCATAATATAACTTTATAACCAGGAATAACATAAGTTTATTACATCATACATAGCTCATTTGGCTATTACATTACATTGCAGCGGAATAACTATAGTCATGGGTCCTTCATCTTCAAAGTGCCACAGGCAGATGTTGGTTGTAGACTTTGTAATCCTAATAAAACAATCTTCACTAAAATCAATCAAACCTGCAACATTACAAGTTACAGCCACAAGGGTCAATACATTTGAATTGTATTGGCAAGCTTCACTATTTTTATAATATGAGTGGATCCTATCAATACATGCATATTTGGCTAAGTAGAGTTTAAGGCTTATTTGCATAAAGCAAAATTTATCCTATCTTTTCAAATTGGGTTTGCTCCTTTGTCAAATCACTTTTTCCAAGTTCCTTGAAACTCCTTGGTAGAAACTCAAGTGTTCAAGTCCTTGTCAAAATCCCTTGAGCTACTTGGTAACCCCAAGTGCAACAAGTTTTATAAAATCTCATGAGTTCCTTGGTAACCCCAAGTACATCATGCTCTTGAGCACCTTGGTAACCCCAAGTGCATCAAGCTTAACAAAATCTCTTTGAATTCCTTGGTACCCCCAAGTGCATCAAGTTTTTATTTTAGAAGTTGGAATGTCGAGATCTCCCATGGTTCAAACTTTAGTTGCTCAGTATTGTCCATAACCGGGGACACGGCTAAGTACTTAGATTTTATTATCTTCTGCAGAAGGAGTACACTTTACCCACATGTCACAATCCCATCCTTTTGCCACCAGTGGCCTATTGGGTTAGTGCTCACCAAGATGGAGTACTGGCAGATTGAGAATGTGACAAAGTCTTTCCAAAGGGTCCTCCCATACACCATTGCTAGCTTGCCTTCAGCACCCATGAAGCATTCCAGATCCCCATGTCCAGTTAAATGAAGACAGTGCATAGGTCTTCCCAATGTAGTTGACTAAGCCAGAGCCATAATAGCATGTGGTTGCACACGAAAGCCACAATTGGAGAAACATGTTCAATCTCTAAGTTTCCTAGGTGGTTTTCATTTGGAGCACAACACAAAGTGATTGCCATAGACATGGTTCCTTTTGTTGCCACCTTCTCCAAAACTTAAAGTATCCTCCACCTAGGTGGTTCATTGAGTCCTTGTTTTATTATGTAAAACACAAGTCCTTTTCTCAACCTTTGTAAAATCTCAACATGTATCTCTTTTCAAAATTTAAGCATGGCTAAGCATGTACAACTACAATGTTTTCACTAAGTAATGTATAGGGTATCCTATTAGGATTTAGCATATCATAAGTATAAAATTATTTTCATGCATGTTTTTCATCAAAATCCACTAAGTATAATGAAAATAGTAGGACTTTTGAATGATAGTGTAACTTGCCTTTTTGGTAGGGAATGAAGGTTCACTCCTTGATCTTGCTAGTCTTACACTTTGCTAATTTCACTACAATCAATCAAACAAGCATAGTATCAAGTAGCATTCCAAACCAATATTCAAACAACATTTCACACACACAAAGCAATGGATTCTAAGTCATGCATGGGAACATGCTTAAGATGGTTTTATTCACAAGGAAGGTCTCCACTAGGCTTATAACTTTGTAAGGTCCAAATTGGTCATTTACCAAAATGGCAAAGTCATTTGCAAATGTGTTTTATCCTTAAACCATTTTCAAAACCTTTCATCATTTTATGTGGTGAAAAATATTTTCTTATCAAAGCAAAACTTTATGTTTTTCACCAAATGAGTTGCCATTGCAAAACTTGGTGTTTTTGGGTCAGTAAGTTTGGTCCAAACCATTTTATCAAAGTTTTCTTTCCATAAACTTTTCCATAATAAAAATCAATAATTTTATTTGGCTAGAAAATGGCTAAGTCAAATAATCCAACCTAAATTTTACGAAAATCATTTTTAACACCAAGGGTTGGTTCCTAGGGTCAGTAAGGTCACAACAATCCATTTTGCAAAAGTTTTTAATCCAAAATCATTTTCAAACAATTTTTCTAATCCAAATAAGCACACAAATGGTTCTGTAAAAACAAGCAAATTAACAGATACTATTTACTAAACTAATTCCACAGTTGGCTAGGTCTTGTTCTCCTGAATCCAACGACGTAAAATTTGTAATTTTTGGACGTGTGGATCCAAAGTGATAAGGGTTTGAATTTCACAACTAAATCAGATTTCAAATCTGTTTTAAACAGAACAGGGGACACGCGGCACTTTGCTATTCGCGGGTACCGGTTCGGGTGGATCGCGGCTGTGGCGCGTTGGATCAAATGTGAATCGTGCGGCTCAGAATTATCACTTACCCCTTCGCTAACTTTCTATCGTATCCGTCAGATCCAGATCCTACGGTTACTAACACGTTTGCCAAAGTCTGGCGGCGCTGGCGGTGGCTAGCGGCGGCGCACGGCCAGGCGGTGGTGCTACGGTGGTTCTAGGAAGCAAGGTAGACAGAGGGGGGTGCTCACCTTGTTCGCTAGGACGAGGTGGTGCTCAAGGTACTCTTGAGGAAGCAAGGGGCGCACGGAGATGGAGGTAATCGCTCGCCGGAGTCGTCATCGGCGTCAGATGGTCCAGCTCGCGGTCGGTGTCGACGCTACAGATCACGAGAAGAACAACCGAGGGCATGGTTAGACGCAGGAGATCACGGAGATGCTGTGAGCGTGAACGAGAAGAAGAGGGGCGGTCAGCATTTACCGGGGGAGGTCGTCGGAGAGGTTGCAGACGGCGGCGCTGTCGGAGCTTGTCAAAGCCGACGCTCTGGGACGCCCGCGGTCGAATGGGTGATACTGGGAGATACGTCTGGGAGTGAGGAAGCTGCTAGGTTGCACAGGGAGGCACGGGGCGGTGTCGAGTCGCCGGAATCGGCACCGGACTTCGACGGGAACAAAGGGTGCTCGGGGAGGAAATTGGGGAGGTCTAGGGCGTGCCAGCGCGGTGTGTCAGAGGGGAAATATAGAGGAGACATGGGCGTTTAATCCTGCGTGATCAAAGCTGGTAACGGTGGTCGAGTTAAAGTGAATTAAGGCCGCGAAATCATCGGCAGGAAACAACGACGAGGGGGAAGAAGAGGTCGCGCGGGTGTGGACGATGAACAGGGGGAAGTGGGCCTACCGGTCAGTGGAAAAAGAAACGAGGGAGAGGGTCCACTGGTCATACTCGGTGCGGTTCAGAAATGCGGTGCGAATCGTTTTCTTTCGGGGAGAGGGAAGCTGGGCTGCTTCTGGGCTTTAGTGGGCTGATGGGTTGGGTTGTCCTTTTATTATTTTTTTCCTGTTTCTGAATCTTTTTCCCTTTTCTAATTTCATTTCCTGTTTGAAATTCCAAACAAACATACATCAACCAAATCAATTCAAACAACATCCAAACTTTGTAATATTGAAATTAGTTCTGTTCAGTATCATGAACCAATATCCAATTTCAAATTAATAATTTTAATAATAGGGTCCATTATTAATTAACTAAAGAGATATACCAATTATTAAATCCATAGGTTTTGATTTATTTCAAAGCTCTATTTAAATCCAAATATTTCCCAAACCAAATCAGTAGATTTTATTTGAGGATAAAGAATACTCGGAAAGCTTGTTTTTGAAATAAAATAACATTTTTGTTATAGAGTCTATTAATAGTTAAATAAAATTGGTCCTGGGTTATTAAATCAAATAGGATTTGTTTTAATAAAAACTTTATTGGAAATTCTAAAATAAAGTCAAAACACTTTAGTAAGTTTTATTTAAGAAAATAAAATACTTAGAAAACTTATTTAAAATAATTTAATAAGTTTTGATGTTTTAATTAAAATGGTAAAACCTTTTATTTAAATAAAGATGGATATTAATTCCTTATTATTTTATTTAAATAAACCTTTACTATTTTTAAACAGAACAAAACATTTTATTTCAAAATCTTGGCCAAGGTTTAATTTGGCTTTATAAAATAACCTTTATTTATAAATCCACCTTTTCCTTTAAAAACAAAATCTTTTATTTAAAAGATCAATACTGGTATTTCCAAAACATTTTATTTTCCTCTATTTAAAATGTTTATCTTTTTAAATCCCTTTTAGGATTTTATTTAATCCAAATTGGTTTGAGGTTCCAATTGAATTCAAAATGTTTCTTCTGGCCCTGAAAATCAATCAAAATTTTATTTTATTCATTTATTTTTTCACATTACAAGATTTGGAAAATCTTGGGATGTGACAGGCTAGCACCCTTAAAATAAATCTCGTCCCGAGATTTGGGGAGGCTAGGGTTACAAGCAGGTTCAAAACAACTAGGGTACTACCACCCTTAAAATTTTTCAAACAAAAATTACACATTGTCCTTCTTGGGATCCTGGGAAAACTTCTCTAAGCAAACATTTGCATTGAGTCCTTTGTTTCCACACTTGACTCATGGGCCAAGGTTGAGTTTCTCCATAGGCTTGTTCAACTTGTTCTTCATCTTTTCTGGATAGTTGCTTGCATAATGCCCTGGGTTCTTGCAGTTGAAACAATGAATGTCCTTGAGTTCTTTGCGTGGCTCTTGTGGACAAGTTGCTACATAGTGGCCTAACTCTTTGCAGTTGTTGCACCACACTTGGTTAATCTCTTTATTCTTCTTGTTCTCTGGGAACTCACTGGAATAGTGTCCCATTTCCTTACATTTACGACATTGCACAAGGTTCATGTCTGGTCTTGGTTTCTTGGGTTTCTTTGCTCCTTTGAATTGGGTTGTCTTGTTTGGAGGTATACGTGGTCCTTTTCCTTTGCCATCAACATTCTTGGCATACTTGGATCCTTCTTGTTTCCTTTGTTCAACAATGGCATAGATGGGGCATTGGATAGGAACATGGTCATTTCCTTCACAAAGATAACAAGTGGCTTGAGAGATGGGACATTGTCCAACAGGATGATTTTCTTCACAATTAGGGCATTGACCTTCATGTTCCTTGGAAGCATGATCCATGTCTCCACAGATAATGCAAGCTGGTGCTCCATCTAGAACAATATTTCTGTCATCCTTGTTCTCATAGACTCTTTTGGGATAGCTTTCTTCCATGTTGATCATTTGATTAGTCACCTTAAGCATAAGTTGGGATTGTTCCTCCAAAAACTTTTGCAGTGCTGGATCTTTATCACTATTGCTGGCTATGAACTGAGCTGTCAGTTGGTTCAACTGGTGTTGGGTTGCTATGAGCTCTTTCATGCTGTCAGCTTGGTTGGTGTTGATGTCATCAACCTTGGAGTCTTTTGGAGTAGTCATCTGTTTGGGTTGAAGGGAAATTAGAATAGGCAAGATATTTCTATGGAAATATTTCTAATCACACACATCACAATTCACACAGCAATGTGCATGCAATCATAAGTCAAACATTTCACTCAAACAACAAAGTTCAAGCACACACTTAGGCAACAAAATATTTTTGTTACACCACATAAGTTGGTGTGTTTGACTTAACTATAATATGGTGGTCCATCTATATGGTTCACTTGTGATCTTTCCATCCTTCTTGGTTGCTTCTTCTTACATGAGATCATGGTTTCCTTAGGAGAATTTCTGGGTCTCAAAATCTCCAAGTGAGGTGGGCTCTTTATAACTTTTGCATTCTCTCAGTCTCTATTTCTTGAGCAAGATTTCCTTGTTTCACTTGTGGTCCTTAGTTGTTTCCAAGTTGGAAGTCCTTGGGGAATATGCTGAAGATGTTGAGGTCATTAGAGTTGATGAAGTTGAAGTCATTAGAGTTGAAGAAGTTGAAGAAGTCCTTTGCACATGGTGTAGTCTTTGGCCATGGGGTAGGTTTTTCCATCAAGTTGAAGTAGAAGAGGTGTAGGGTTGAAACCAAAATGGTTGAGGAAAGAGTTTACAAGTTTTTGTAAATAAGTTTTGGATTAAAATAGAACTCCTATTATTCTAAGGGTTTTTGTCCAATCCTAGGTTTACAAATCCTACAGGCAACACAATGCTCTGATACCATCTGTAGGGTTTACCAATCTTTAATAAGATAGAGCCCCCTGTGTTTACAATGCTAGTCCCTGGATCAATAGCTAGCATCCACAGTTAAGATGTAATATCAAGAAACAAAGGTCATAATATAACTTTATAACCAGGAATAACATAAGTTTATTACATCATACATAGCTCATTTGGCTATTACATTACATTGCAGCGGAATAACTATAGTCATGGGTCCTTCATCTTCAAAGTGCCACAGGCAGATGTTGGTTGTAGACTTTGTAATCCTAATAAAACAATCTTCACTAAAATCAATCAAACCTGCAACATTACAAGTTACAGCCACAAGGGTCAATACATTTGAATTGTATTGGCAAGCTTCACTATTTTTATAATATGAGTGGATCCTATCAATACATGCATATTTGGCTAAGTAGAGTTTAAGGCTTATTTGCATAAAGCAAAATTTATCCTATCTTTTCAAATTGGGTTTGCTCCTTTGTCAAATCACTTTTTCCAAGTTCCTTGAAACTCCTTGGTAGAAACTCAAGTGTTCAAGTCCTTGTCAAAATCCCTTGAGCTACTTGGTAACCCCAAGTGCAACAAGTTTTATAAAATCTCATGAGTTCCTTGGTAACCCCAAGTACATCATGCTCTTGAGCACCTTGGTAACCCCAAGTGCATCAAGCTTAACAAAATCTCTTTGAATTCCTTGGTACCCCCAAGTGCATCAAGTTTTTATTTTAGAAGTTGGAATGTCGAGATCTCCCATGGTTCAAACTTTAGTTGCTCAGTATTGTCCATAACCGGGGACACGGCTAAGTACTTAGATTTTATTATCTTCTGCAGAAGGAGTACACTTTACCCACATGTCACAATCCCATCCTTTTGCCACCAGTGGCCTACTAGGTTAGTGCTCACCAAGATGGAGTACTGGCAGATTGAGAATGTGACGAAGTCTTTCCAAAGGGTCCTCCCATACACCATTGCTAGCTTGCCTTCAGCACCCATGAAGCATTCCAGATCCCCATGTCCAGTTAACTGAAGACAGTGCATAGGTCTTCCCAATGTAGTTGACTAAGCCAGAGCCATAATAGCATGTGGTTGCACACGAAAGCCACAATTGGAGAAACATGTTCAATCTCTAAGTTTCCTAGGTGGTTTTCATTTGGATCACAACACAAAGTGATTGCCATAGACATGGTTCCTTTTGTTGCCACCTTCTCCAAAACTTAAAGTATCCTCCACCTAGGTGGTTCATTGAGTCCTTGTTTTATTATGTAAAACACAAGTCCTTTTCTCAACCTTTGTAAAATCTCAACATGTATCTCTTTTCAAAATTTAAGCATGGCTAAGAATGTACAACTACAATGTTTTCACTAAGTAATGTATAGGGTATCCTATTAGTATTTAGCATAGCATAAGTATAAAATTATTTTCATGCATGTTTTTCATCAAAATCCACTAAGTATAATGAAAATAGTAGGACTTTTGAATGATAGTGTAACTTGCCTTTTTGGTAGGGAATGAAGGTTCACTCCTTGATCTTGCTAGTCTTACACTTTGCTAATTTCACTACAATCAATCAAACAAGCATAGTATCAAGTAGCATTCCAAACCAATATTCAAACAACATTTCACACACACAAAGCAATGGATTCTAAGTCATGCATGGGAACATGCTTAAGATGGTTTTATTCACAAGGAAGGTCTCCACTAGGCTTATAACTTTGTAAGGTCCAAATTGGTCATTTACCAAAATGGCAAAGTCATTTGCAAATGTGTTTTATCCTTAAACCATTTTCAAAACCTTTCATCATTTTATGTGGTGAAAAATATTTTCTTATCAAAGCAAAACTTTATGTTTTTCACCAAATGAGTTGCCATTGCAAAACTTGGTGTTTTTGGGTCAGTAAGTTTGGTCCAAACCATTTTATCAAAGTTTTCTTTCCATAAACTTTTCCATAATAAAAATCAATAATTTTATTTGGCTAGAAAATGGCTAAGTCAAATAATCCAACCTAAATTTTACCAAAATCATTTTTAACACCAAGGGTTGGTTCCTAGGGTCAGTAAGGTCACAACAATCCATTTTGCAAAAGTTTTTAATCCAAAATCATTTTCAAACAATTTTTCTAATCCAAATAAGCACACAAATGGTTCTGTAAAAACAAGCAAATTAACAGATACTATTTACTAAACTAATTCCACAGTTGGCTAGGTCTTGTTCTCCTGAATCCAACGACGTAAAATTTGTAATTTTTGGACGTGTGGATCCAAAGTGATAAGGGTTTGAATTTCACAACTAAATCAGATTTCAAATCTGTTTTAAACAGAACAGGGGACACGCGGCACTTTGCTATTCGCGGGTACCGGTTCGGGTGGATCGCGGCTGTGGCGCGTTGGATCAAACGTGAATCGTGCGGCTCAGAATTATCACTTACCCCTTCGCTAACTTTCTATCGTATCCGTCAGATCCAGATCCTACGGTTACTAACACGTTTGCCAAAGTCTGGCGGCGCTGGCGGTGGCTAGCGGCGGCGCACGGCCAGGCGGTGGTGCTACGGTGGTTCTAGGAAGCAAGGTAGACAGAGGGGGTGCTCACCTTGTTCGCTAGGACGAGGTGGTGCTCAAGGTACTCTTGAGGAAGCAAGGGGCGCACGGAGATGGAGGTAATCGCTCGCCGGAGTCGTCATCGGTGTCAGATGGTCCAGCTCGCAGTCGGTGTCGACGCTACAGATCACGAGAAGAACAACCGAGGGCATGGTTAGACGCAGGAGATCACGGAGATGCTGTGAGCGTGAACGAGAAGAAGAGGGGCGGTCAGCATTTACCGGGGGAGGTCGTCGGAGAGGTTGCAGACGGCGGCGCTGTCGGAGCTTGTCAAAGCCGACGCTCTGGGACGCCCGCGGTCGAATGGGTGATACTGGGAGATACGTCTGGGAGTGAGTAAGCTGCTAGGTTGCACAGGGAGGCACGGGGCGGTGTCGAGTCGCCGGAATCGGCACCGGACTTCGTCGGAACAGAGGGTGCTCGGGGAGGAAATTGGGGAGGTCTAGGGCGTGCCAGCGCGGTGTGTCAGAGGGGAAATATAGAGGAGACATGGGCGTTTAATCCTGCGTGATCAAAGCTGGTAACGGTGGTCGAGTTAAAGCGAATTAAGGCCGCGAAATCATCGGCAGGAAATAGCGACGAGGGGGAAGAAGAGGTCGCGCGGGTGTGGACGATGAACAGGGGGAAGTGGGCCTACCGGTCAGTGGAAAAAGAAACGAGGGAGAGGGTCCACTGGTCATACTCGGTGCGGTTCAGAAATGCGGTGCGAATCGTTTTCTTTCGGGGAGAGGGAAGCTGGGCTGCTTCTAGGCTTTAGTGGGCTGATGGGTTGGGTTGTCCTTTTATTATTTTTTTCCTGTTTCTGAATCTTTTTCCCTTTTCTAATTTCATTTCCTGTTTGAAATTCCAAACAAACATACATCAACCAAATCAATTCAAACAACATCCAAACTTTGTAATATTGAAATTAGTTCTGTTCAGTATCATGAACCAATATCCAATTTCAAATTAATAATTTTAATAATACGGTCCATTATTAATTAACTAAAGAGATATACCAATTATTAAATCCATAAGTTTTGATTTATTTCAAAGCTCTATTTAAATCCAAATATTTCCCAAACCAAATCAGTAGATTTTATTTGAGGATAAAGAATACTCGGAAAGCTTGTTTTTGAAATAAAATAACATTTTTGTTATAGAGTCTATTAATAGGTAAATAAAATTGGTCCTGGGTTATTAAATCAAATAGGATTTGTTTTAATAAAAACTTTATTGGAAATTCTAAAATAAAGTCAAAACACTTTAGTAAGTTTTATTTAAGAAAATAAAATACTTAGAAAACTTATTTAAAATAATTTAATAAGTTTTGATGTTTTAATTAAAATGGTAAAACCTTTTATTTAAATAAAGATGGATATTAATTCCTTATTATTTTATTTAAATAAACCTTTACTATTTTTAAACAGAACAAAACATTTTATTTCAAAATCTTGGCCAAGGTTTAATTTGGCTTTATAAAATAACCTTTATTTATAAATCCACCTTTTCCTTTAAAAACAAAATCTTTTATTTAAAAGATCAATAATGGTATTTCCAAAACATTTTATTTTCCTCTATTTAAAATGTTTATCTTTTTAAATCCCTTTTAGGATTTTATTTAATCCAAGTTGGTTTGAGGTTCCAATTGAATTCAAAATGTTTCTTCTGGCCCTGAAAATCAATCAAAATTTTATTTTATTCATTTATTTTTTCACATTACAAGAATTGGAAAATCTTGGGATGTGAAAGCTAAAAATAAACTTATGGGGAGCATTAATGATGTTATTATTATGGTTAACAATACCTTTGTCCCCGTTTATTTCTATGTTTTGGACGTTGAATGCAATTCTTCGTGTCCTATTATTTTGGGAAGACCTTTTTTTTAGAACTGTTGGTGCCATTATTGATATGAAGGAAGGCACCATTAAATATCAATTCCCACTCAAGAAAGGTATAGAACACTTGCCTAGAAAAAGAGAGAAGCTATCTTTTGGCTCTCTTATTAAAACAAAATTTTATGTTAATGCTTCTTCATTCTAAAATACTTGATTCTTGCTTTCTATGCCTAGATGAAAGGCGTTAAAGAAAAGCACTCTTGGGAGATAACACAATTTTATTTTCAGTAAGTTTTTCCTTTGTTGAGTCTTGGAAGTTATTACCTTTGTAATAAACTATCCTTATCCTTTTTGTGTGGTTTTTGTGCCAAGAATAACCTCTAATGAGAGAGAAGTAAGATTTGGGGAAGTTATTGTCCCAAAATAGATTGTTGTGCTTCACTGTAAAAAATCGTGAAAAATCCCAGTACGTCGGATTCAACTGAATTTTTTTAAGCTTACGCCCTAGGTTATTATCTAACTTGCGTTAGTTTTGCACTTTTATATTTGAGAAACAGAAGATTTTCGAAAAAATCGGTATTTACCTGCTGGTCTATTTTGACAGATTTCTGCCATTATTTGCATTTGCCTCTTAATCAATTTATTTTTGAGTTCTCTTTGATCACTTGAGCTTTTAAAAGGAGTTACTACAGTATCTTGTGTTTTAATGGATGATTTACTTGAGTCGAAACTAAACCCAAAGGCCTATTATCTTGAATACACTAATGTTGCTAATGAAGATTGTGTGAAGTTTTGTATGAAGGAAATTTTCAAGTATAGGGGAAGAATGATGTGATGAGATGAAGTATGGAAAAAATCTCAAGCTTGGGGATGCCACCCGTGTCACCCTAAGAAATATTCAAGAGGTACAAGCATCAAAGCTTGGGGATGCCTTGGGCATCCCCTTCTTCATCAATAAAATCTCAGGTCTTCTTTTAAGACACTTTATTTTAATTGCTTCATGCACCATATCTTGTTCTTGGAGCGTCTTTGTTTATGTTTTTAGTTTTATTTTGCTTCGTTTGCTGCAATTAATTGGCCGAACCCCCGCATACTTATTTTGGAGAAGTCACACCTAGTTCTTCATTGCCTAGAACACTTTAGTTCTCACTCTTATTGTTTTGTGAGTGTTGTCTTTTGCTAGCACTGCGTTTAGCTTTAATTTTCTCATGCTTTCTGCTTAGAACTTTTTATTTCTTCTTTGTAAATTTGTGAGACAATCTCAATGGTCTTTATTGATTATTATCTTTGTGAGTTGTTTCAAATAAGTCGATTGGTGTTGGAAAAGAGTAGAAAGTTTCATGCTTATAATGGTACAAAAGGAAGCTTGTTTGACTGTGGCTTATACTTTATCATGTCATGTTAGATGTTGATTTGACTATATTCTTAGTAATTATTGTTGTAGCATGAATTTTTTCAAACAATTGAGATTGCTTAATGTGCCATGAAAGGATCATGCATTGTTTTAGCATACAAAGGCATAACATTGTGGTATTCTCCTTTGATGATTTATTTGGGTTGACTTGGCACATGCTTACACCATGTTAAGACTATGAACTAGTCACCTTAGACTCTATGATCATTTAGTTTTTGACTTGTGATATCACTTTATGCTCTAATTAATAATGTTTTGTCGCTCCGCATGATTATGTCCATTATTGCTCTCTTAGTTGGTCGCTCCCAGTCTTTTGCTAGCCTCCACCTATACTGAGTATGAGCTCTACTCGTGTATCCAACTCCCAATAAACCAAGTTATTACAAAGAGTCCACTACAAACTCCTATGCATGGTGTGTTACACCATTCCAAGTATATTCATGTGTTTATCTATCTTCCAAATTAAACTTTTGTTATGTGAAAATTAGTGATTAAAGCTCTCACAAACTTGATGGCACATTTTATTTCTTGCACTTAATAAACTTGAACCATTGTGACAATCTTATGATGCTTGTATGCTTGCAAATTATAAGTTGGGAGTTAGCAAAACCATGCTTTCATGGGGTCCACTTTCGACATTGCACTTATTTATTCAGTTGATATCATGTTCTTTTGTTTATGGATGTATCGTGGTATTGCCGACGAGCACGCCATGGAGGGTTCCTCACAGAGCATGTTTAGAGATGTGGGGTAAGGAAGAAGGTTGGCGGGTACGAGGTAACACATCTTACCCAGGTTCAGATCCCACGACCGTGGCGGGATCCTACTCCTATTATAAATCACTATAATGGCAATACGCCGAGTTACAGGGATTGGTTCGCTGTGCGCGATATGAGTTGAGTTATCTAGGTTATGCCCGAAAGGATCCCATAGGTCTGGCTTATATAGTCGCCAGATCCTAGGGTTACAGGCAAAAGTCCTAGCCGGACATGTTACAGAGTCCTACACGATACACCAACTAGTCTAACGTGTCTTGCACTCCAAGGCTCCGGATACGCTGGTGACTCCTTCGTAGCCTTCCTTTATCCGGCATGGGCCTCTCTTCTGGATCCATCTAACTGGGCCGCCCAGTAGGCCATGGGCCTTGCTACCAACTGTGGGCCACCCGGGTTATCCGGATTAGAGACATGCTATGGTGATACCCATTTAGCATATCCCCAACAGGATGTCGGAGGTGTGAAATAAGATGGGAACTTGTAAGTCCATGGAGTATGCATATGTGTGATAGAAATGCCTGGGCGGCTAGCCTAAGCCATGCCTAATCATGGTGGAAACTTGCAGCATAACCATAGTGGCATTCTATGAAGCATCCTCAATAAAAAACTATGCAAATAGTAAATAAAAAGATCGTTGAGATGCTCACTGTCTGTTGCCTTGTCATTTTGATATGGGATAGATCCTGTGTCATGGGGCAAGGGGTACCTCGTTGGCGGTTCTCTATGATACACATACACTTACAATGACAAGAACTTGCTTGTGACCAAAGTTGAGTAGCATGAGGTTTCGGTACCTGTAATCAAGGGGCATGAGACTTTCAACTTATGATCTATCAAGCATACAACTCATATTTTCCTCACTTTAACCTTAATCACTTCAAGATGCTTATGATAGGGCAATGATATCTCAAAGCTAGTAAGTACCATAATTTTTGGAAGGTCTTTATGAAACTTGAAATCCCTACTTCCCTATGTAAAGGGCCTTTCTTTTTTACTTTTATGTTGAGTCTCCATCTTCTATATTTATGCACCAATTAAGAAAGCATAGTTGCCATTCTTGGTTCAATGTGCATTGTCCCAAAACTTATTGATTGATTCATAATTATGGTATTGCTTGTTCTTAAATTATTTGTATCTAGTCATCCTTATAAACTTTGAAGGTGTCCTATGCATTTATGTTTTGCTATTCCATGAAAGACAAGTCGAATACCATTCTTGCTATGTTTTCTATATGTGAAACAAATAAACGTCTTTCAAAGCATTATTCATGATCTTTTGTTTGTGTTGCCTTTCATGTTGCAACATAGTTTCTATGACTTATTGTTAGAAATACATCTTTTATGCTCATGTTTAGAGTACTATGATCCCACCTATCAATGCTTTACAATACCTTGATCAAGATTGTGATGGTGCATGGCACTTCAAAAATTATTCTTTTTTATCACTTACCTACTTGAGGACGAGCAGGAGTTAAGCTTGGGGATGCTTGATACGTCGTAAACGTATCTATAATTTTTGATGCTCCATGCTTGTTTTGTACCAACTATCTTATATTTTGTCTACACTTTGAGGCATTTTTATACATTTTCTGGAACTAACCTATTGCCAAGATGCCGCAGTGCCAGTTGCCTGTTTTCTGCTATTTTTGGTTTCGAAAAATCTAGTAAGGAAATATTCTCGGAATTGGACGAAACAAAAGCCAACGTGCCTATTTTTCCAGACGCAACACAAAGCCCGAAGAGGAGACAAAGTGGAGCCATGAAGTGGCCACACCTAGGGCCGGCGCGGGTCCACCCTAGGCCGCGCTGCCCTATTGCGGTGACCCAGCATACCACTGCATGTGTAGTACACTATAGTCATTGACATGACATCCACAGAACATCGTTCCGTAAACATCACATCCCTCAGAGTGGTACAACAGAAACATTGCGGGTCCATATTACAAACATACACACATTATTATTATTACAATACCAGAATTTCAAGACTTTGAAAGATTCAACATACAAACCAAATATAAAGTGTTTTAGCCGAAGTTTTAAGGTGACAACTTAAACTCCAAATTGAGCTCAACAACTTATTGTTATATATTGTTCATGTTGCTCGGCTCAATTGGTTCCTAGAACTATGGTAATTATTATGACTCATGGTGCTCTCCTCCGTAGACGACATCGTAGTCCACCCCTTCTACGGCACCGTACATATTGGGCTCTTCATAGAAGACCTCCTTTTGACTTTTGGCTGCATACATTAGAGTTTCTTCTGGATCCTCTGAGTCTAAGCAGGGGGTCAAAAGAAAAGGTGAGTAACAACGTTACCCAACAAGTTCATTATATGCAAGGTAGGAAGTTTGATGCTCTATCTACCACCTCAGACTATAAGTCCTTGGCACTATGCAGTTTTCATAAATCTTTCTTCAAAGATTGATTTTTATTGTGAAAATCTATGACCATCAGCCTTCATTGGTTTACCATGGAGTTCCTTTCCTGCCGCGTTCGTAGCTCCTTTCCGGAACATGGAGTAACAAGTTACAATTCTTACAATCTGCAGAGGTGCGTTACTTTTCCCATGAGAGATCAACTCCTTGTTGCACAACCGGGCGTACTTTCCCGTCCACAATTCCATGATGTGGGGCCCAATAGGTGATCCAAGCCAATCACTTCCCTCTCCGCGACCCCATATGTCTACACGACCCTTCGAGACTGGCTCACGTCCGTTAATCCCCCTTCCGGGCAGGCTAAAACCCTGATGAGTTCCCGAAGACTCTATGAGCTGGTGATGCCTATGTAAGTACCTTATAGGTCCGGCTAAACCTCTGGCAGCCACTCATAGATAATCTAGACACCAAAAACGTGGGGCCTAAGGGTGCCCACCCATATGTTGGATCCACACAAGGAATCAAAACGTAACATTAAGGTAGTCTTGCCTCCATACGAAAGGTAAAGGATACAGCTGACTTCTCTGTCCCATTCCAAATCTCATGGCTAACGTGTTATATACGGCGCTGAAAGAACATGTTGGGCCCCCATGTGTGGTTTTGGTAATTAATGACAATCTTTATGGACTAATGTGTGTACTAAGTTATACTTGTAGGATTTGTCCATTGGCATCGCTTGGATCATGTGTTGGCTTCAAGGTCGATAAAATGCATAGAAGATATGTTGGGAAAGCTCAATATGCGAGGTCGATGATGAGGAATTAAGAAAGGCGTTCCATCTTGAGAAGGGCCAGATCGTCTACATCGAGCTCAAGTGGAATGCTCAAGGCAAAGGTATAATCTTGATAGGTTTTCCCTTCTGCCGGTCTCACGTTGTGTGTGTGTGACCGGGTTTAGGATAGATAACCGTACTATCAAGAGGGGCTCTCGTAAGAGTAATTCGGTCACATCGTTTGGAGAGAGCTCAAACCTTTGCATACTTGCATCATCGTATTTGGTTGTTATTTGGTCTTATCCATGTGAGGATATAGAGCTTGTGGTAATCTCCATAACAAGCTCTTGTTCATCAAAATCGGATCTCCCATTTGTATCTTGTTGTGATTTTGATTTATGCGGCTTTTCGGTTTCTCATCAAGTGAGGTATATCACATTATTCTACTTGATACTTTCTCACTTGGTGATAATCAAAAATTCCACTTTTTATTGGGAAGCCCTTGTCGTCCTCTATCCAACGCAATTGGAATCGGGTCATTTGGAGCTTCCAGTCAATAGTTATTGCCATTTGAATATTTGCCTGGTGCGGTACCAAAAAGCGGTCTACCGGATGCGACAGAAGGTTTTGACTAACTGTCAAAAAGCCTCTGCCGGGCTAGGTACTAAAAATCGGTAGTACCGCATTTTAGTACCTAGCGCGACAGTAACTTTTTGACCACTTGTCAAAAGCTTCTGCCTGCTCCGGTACTAAAATGCGGTAGTACCGCATTTTAGTACCGCACAGGGCAGAGACTTTTGAACGTTGGCAAAAAGCTTCTGTCTGCCTAGGTAGTAAAATGCGGTAGTACTGCATTTTACTACCTGGCGTGACAGAGACTTTTTTCGTCTAAACTGCTGATTCCACTTCACGTCCGGTAGTACCGGTTGCCATTTGCAGTACTACCGCTTTACGGTAGCATCAATGGTACTACCGCTGTGGCCAGGGCGTATGAAGTTTGAATATTGGTCTTCCGGTACCAAGTCCGGTACCTGGTCCGGTAGTACCGGAGTTCTCCGATAGTATCGCTTGAACTTCCGGTACTACCGCTACATTAAGGCTCCAACGGCCATATTTTGCCTAGCCCTTTAAATAGCTTTGCCCCTTTGTCTTTTAGGGTTAGTTCTTCCTCCTCCTTTGTCTAAGCTTTTCCCTCATTTGCCTTACTCTTTGAGATTGATTTCTACTCACCCCTCCATTGGTTCTTGCTTATATTTGAGGGGTAGTTGGAGGAGATCTAGATCTACGTTTTGACCAAACCAAAACATCTCTTTGTGAGTGTATCTTTGGGGATCTAGATTTTGGGGGATTTTGTGTCTCTCTTTGATTCCTCCTCTCTTGTTCCCCCAATAGCTTTAGTAGCTTTGTTGGAACTTGAGAGTGAGGGATTTGAGCATCTTTGTGGTGTTCTTGCCATTTGCATTTGGTGCATCGGTTTGAGTTCTCCTCGGAGGATTTGGTTTGAATTGCTCATTGTAGCTTGTCCCTCTTGGGTTCATGGAACCCTAGACGGTTTTGTGGCCTTGGTGGCATTTGTTGAGGCCTTTTGTGGTGTTTGTTGGGAGCCTCCAATTAAGTTGTGGAGTTGTGCCCCAACCTTGTGAGAGGTTCCGGTTGCCACCGACAAGTGCACCGATAGTGGAAGCGTGGATCGATCCCATTGGGATGAGATTCACCGGAGAGTAAGGGAGGCCTTTTGTGGCGTTGGTGGTTTGATACCACCCCCTCTCCAAACGAGACGTACTCCATGTTGGGAGGAACTCGGTAAAATATCGGTGTCCCCGCGTGCCTCGGTTATCTCTATACCCGAGCTCTTTACTTATGCACTTTACATTGTGATAGCCTTCGTGCTTGAAGTAATATATATCTTGCTATCACTTTGTTGCTTGTATTGCTTAGCATAAGTTGTTGGTGCACATAGGTGAACCTTAGTTGTTCTAGGTTGTGCTTAACAAAGTAAACACTAGTTTTATTCCGCCTTTGTTGAGCCACTCTAGGAAAAGTTTTAATCGCCTATTCACCCCCCTCTAGGCGACATCCGTATCCTTTCAGGCGCTAGAATCATTGATGTCATGGGTTGTTAAATTCCTAGTTGATCATCATTGTTTCAAATAGAAACCTAAGTTCTATTGCTCCATTATATCATCACTTAGGATGATATCAACAATTTTTTTACCTGAGAAAATAATATTTTCTTTCCTTGAAACATAGATGATAACACACAATTTGCAAATACTTTGATAAAGACTCTTCAAAGGACATGAGCAAGTGATGAACTTGCCTTGTGATTGCAAGGTAGTCAAGTCGGATGCTTGCATTGGACCTTGAGCTTCTATTTCTACAAAACATCATTATTTCCCCGTAAGGATAATATTTAAAGAAGCAAATGAATATGCATAGTAATGTAATGCATTATTTATCATTTATTTTCTTTGTGTGTTTTACCCATTATTTTAGTTCCAAGAATTCCTTTAAGTAATAAAGAATTTCATTTTAAAGAATAATCTTTAATATTTTATAAATACTTCATTCTATATATAATTAAATAGAGTTAAAGCTAAGAATCTTTATTAAATATAAATTCTTATCTTTATTTGTTTACTATCTTTTTTAAGAATTAGTATTTAGATAAAAGATAATTTCTTTTAATAACTTTAAATATTTATTTAGTATTTTTATAAAATACTATAATAACAAAACACAATAAAAGTGATTTTTATTTATTTATATTCTTTTTCCTTAATTTTATAAAATTCCCTAAGGAATATATATATCAGAAAATTCTTGACCAAAAATTATATACATAAAAATTATTTCTTAATTTAATTAAATAGGTTAGATTATTATGAGCTAAAAATATATTATTTTCAATTTTTAGACTTCTATTTTATTTTCTAGAATTTTATTTAATTCTAGGGGTATTTTGGTATTTTATTAATTATTGAAACTTCTTTTAAGTTTTGGGCTAAACCATTTTGGGCGTATTGGGCCAATTTGGCGCAAGTGGCTTGATCAAAAGGTCTCCCCGAAGGGCTCTGGCCCTATCGGCCCATTCTCTCTGTCGACCTCACCTCTTCTCCTTCTCAACCTCGTGGCGCTGGCGCCGCCGCCATGCGCTGCTCGCCGCCGTGGTCCTCCTTGGCCGCTGCCGTGGTGTAGGGCGAGGTTGTCGACCATTCTACTTCATCTACTTCGACTCGATTTGATTCTGGGGCCTTCCTGTGGCCAGGCTAGCCTTGTCCCGAACCCTAGGTTTGGGATGGTGCTGTTAACGCCGCCGCTGATGCTCCCGTGGTGACGTGCGGTGCTCGTTCTCCCTCATGTGTTGCTGTGGCCACCGCCGTGGCTGGTGAGGGTTGTAGCGCCCTCTGGGGTGCTCCCCGTGCCACCGCGAGCTCGTCGGCCCCTCTGCTTCCTCTTCAATTCTCTAGTGAGGACCACATGTGAGTTGAGTTTTCTACGATCTCATGTGCCTCTGTCTACTTCGAGTGTCTCGGTGTGTAAGTAGTGGCTATCCTTTATTAGGCTTTTAATGGTTCTAGGGTTCATCCCTGGTTCTAGGTTTCATCCCTTTGTGGCTTGTGCAATGGTAATTTTGATCTGGTGGTGATGCCTAGTATGAATTGTGCTCATTGTAATTTCAGGTTAACTATCATGATTTGATTATCTGTTTCCACTATGAATCTGATGCTAGTGGTTCGATAAGGTTGCCTATGATTGGTGGTTAATCTAGTTAACCTGATGGCATGATTGTGAAATCTGTTGAGTGAGATTGATGCTTAGTGTGTTCACTTGCTGTTATTACTTTGATATTGACAGTAACAATGTCAGTGGTTGTTCACTGCATCAGTGGTTGTTGGCTTGTATGTTTATCCATAGACTGGACTTAATCATTAGAGTCTAATGATACTCTGAAGATAATTGGATATGTTAAATGATCTCTGAGTATAATCTCAGGGAAATGATAATCAGTGGCTTGGTTGTAGGATCTATTCTTGTGACACCATCTTAGTATGGCACACAAGTTGGTTCTTCTAATGGCTTTACTGTGGTCAGTACTTTAGATTGGGATAGATGTCTAAAATAAGTTGCAAGCTTATATTGATTTTAAGCCTATGATGTTGGTCTGAGGCTCTAGGAACTAGATTCCTATCTTGCTGTCCCTTTCAAATATGCTAGAATAACATGGTTGCTCACTGGATCTTGGATCCAAGTTGGTTAAGTTAATTGGGTTGTTTGTAGCTTATGAAATCTGAGGTGCTACTCTTTCTTGGAGATGTGCCCAGATTTTATAAGAACAAATGATGAATTATATAAGTTGTTTTTGTATCACCAGATCTATGATGCTGGTCTGAGATCTTGGTGGTTTGGTAGAGTTTTATTCTGGCCTTTATATTTCAAATCCTCTAGGATAGATTCACCCCACTTGGTTGATCACTGAGAGGTTAATTTTGAGATACACATGCTTTTCTATTTGGATAAGATAAATAAAATTTGTGGATGTTTTATGATGCTCACCACAAAGTTGATGATTGGTGATGGTTATTGATTGATCTATGGCTGGATCTTGCTGATTATGTTGCTGGTCTGATCCTGTCCTTCACCTCCTGGTGCTATGCCTGTTTCCCTAGTTCCTGTGCTTGGCCTTGATCAGCCCTGATCCTCCTTGCTCCGGTGAGCTTGAACTTGCTGTCCACCTGATTCTCCCCCTCCTTATGTCACCATCTGGTGATGCTTGGATTGATCTGGTATGAGGTTTTTGGCTGGTGGTGTACTTGGCTTTGCTAAGCTGGCTGTTCTTGTGTGGTGTGGGAAATGCAGAGATACACTAGTAGCTGCTCATGGTTGGGCTTGGTCCTTTTACTTGGTGAGCTGTTGTGGCTGTGTCGATAGCACACCCATGCAGTTTGGTGATTGAACTGCCTGTGTGTCTGTTGCATGGTTTTGGATGAGATCAGTGAGGTGTTTTACCTTTTGATCTTTTTACTTATTAACCTGCCTGGTGAAACTTGCCCCTTTTACTTGCTGTAATCATTTGACTTATGGCTTATATATTATGAAAGATCAAATTCTTTCATATTGGTGAAACTTGCCCCTAAAATATTTACTCAATGATGTAACTTGAGCAGTGCAACTCACTGCTCTCTACTGAGAGTAAAATTAATAACTTAACTTTCATTTTACTTTTTGTTTGTTCTTTATTTTGCAGGTACAAGATTTGAAGATTCAAGATTACTATATGTTTACTTTTAGACAGATAAATTCCTTTGTAATTTTTATTTTATTCTTTTGTAAGAAATGTTTAATAGTTTATTAATATATATTCCTCTTTTTGTAATTTCATTTCTGTAAAGATTCTTTATTCTCTTAATGAGTTAATTTTGTAACTTATTCATGGAATAAAGATATGGAATAAATATTCATTTTCTTAATTGGATTTCTTATTTAGAGTTTCTATTACTATATATTATTTTTGATTAAAGAATATTACTAAATCATAATTCTTATCTTTAAAATATAAACTCAAACTTCAAGTTTGAATTCAAATTCTTCCCCCCAAAACACACTAATTCATAAAGATCATGTCAAAATTTATAACGATCACTCTCTAGAGCTATTCCTACACTTAGAGAGTGAAAGAAACTCTGATCACTTTAAGTTTTTATTTGGCAAAAAAAATTTACCCACCTTTTGCAGATGAATGCATGCATATGCAAAATTTCCTAAATCTACCCTTCATTAGTTCCTAAATGCTGGGATGTTACACCTATGGTGTGGGCCTTTCATGCGTCCATCGACCTTGCCCCTTCTCCTATAAAAACACCCCGAGGCAGAAACCTTAAGAACCAGATCAGAAATCCACGAAAAAGTCTGTAGCCGCCGCCATCTCCATCCCTAGATTGGGGGGATCCGAAGCTCTTCCCGGCACCCTGCCAGAGAGGGAAGATCACCCCGGAGGCCTTCTTCATCACCATGCCAGCCTCCGGAGTGATGCGTGAGTAGTTCATCCTTGGACTACGGGTCCATACAGTAGCTAGATGGTTGTTTCTCCTCTTTTGTGCTATCATGTTTTGATCTTGTGAGCTCCGTTCATGATCAAGATCATATATTTGTAATCCTACATGTTGTGTTTGTGGGGATCCTATGGATATTGAGTACTATGTCAGATATATTATTGATTCTAGCATGTCTATGTTATTTGTGATCTTGCATGCTCTCCGTTGCTAGTAGATGCTTTGGCCAAGTAGATGCTTGTAATTCCAAGAGGGAGTATTTATGCTCGATAGTAGGTTCATGCCTCTAGTAATCTGGGGAAGTGACATAAATCTCTAAGGTTGTAGATGTGTTGTTGCTACTAGGGAGAAAACAACAATACTTGTACAAGGGCAATTGTATTGTTAACTTTACACACTTTGCTTAATGCAATTATCTGTTGCTTGCAACTTAATACTGGAAGGGGTTCGGATGATAACCTGAAGGTGGATTATTAGTCATAGATGTAATTGGATTACGGTCTATGTATTATGTTGTAGTGCCCAAACAAATCTCGTAGAGATCAAAATGTCTAGTACATGCATTGTTATGCATTCTCAATCTATCAATTGCCCTGATGTAATTTGTTCACCCAGCATGTTATTTATCTTATGGAGAACACCTCTAGTAAACTGTGGACCCTGGTCCAATCCTTCCCATTGATATTCCATCTACTGTTTACTGTTTACTTTCTGCAATTACCGCAAGCAATTACTATCGTCCACACTATACGTTTAATCCTTTGTTTTCAGCAAAACTGGTGAGATTGACAACCTCACTGTAAGTTGGGGCAAAGTATTGTGGTTGTGTTGTGCAGGTTCCAAGTTGCTAGCAACACCTTGGGAGTTGTTTCCTTTCTCCTACTGGTTCGATAACCTTGGTTCTATAACTGAGGGAAACTTGCTGCTGTGCTCATCATACCTTCCTCTTGGGGTTCCCAACGAGCTCTACATCATGTGAGCCATCTAGGCCTTCTTCATCACCGTTCCTGCCTTCGGAGTGATGTGTGAGTAGTTCATCCTTGGACTACGAGTCGATAGCAGTAGCTAGATGGTTATTTCTCCTATTTGTGCCATCATGTTTAGATTTTGTGAGCTGCCTATGATGATCAAGATCATCTTATTGTAATGCTACATGCTGTGTTTGCGGGGATCCGATGAATATTGAGTATTATGTCAGATTGATTATTGTTCTATCATGTATATGTTATTTGTGATCTTGCATTCTCTCTGTTGCTAGTAGTTACTCTGGCCAAGTATTTGCTTGTGAATCCAAGAGGGAGTATTTATGCTCGATAGTAGGGTCATGCCTCTAGTAATCCGGGAGAGTGACAGAAACTTATAAGATTGTAGATGTGTTGTTGCTACTAGGGAGAAAACAACAATCCTTTGTCCAAGGGCAATTGTATTCTTTACATTACACACTTTGCTTAATGCAATTATATGTTGCTTGTAACTTAATACCTGAGGGTTATTCATATGATATCCCGGAGGTGGATTATTAGTCATAATGCAGTTGGATTACAGTCTATGTATCATGTTGTAATGCCCAAGTGAATCTCATAGTGATCATCATGTCATGTACATGCATTCTTATGCATTCTCTATTTGCCAATTGCCTAGCAGTAATATGTTCACCCAGCATATTATCTATCTTATGGAGAAACACCTCTAGTGAACTATGGACCCTGGTCCATTCCTTCCCACTGATATTCCATCTACTGTTTACTATTTACTTTCTGCAATTACTACAAGCAATTACTTTCTTCCACACTATACGTTTAATTATTTGTTTTCAGCAAACCAGTGAGCTTGAGAACCTCACTGGTAAGTTGGGGCAAAGTATTTTGGTTGTGTTGTGTGTAGGTGATGACCCACAAGTATAGGGGATCGCAACAGTCTTCGAGGGTAGTATTACCCAATTTATTGATTCGACACAAGGGGAGCCAAAGAATACTTATAAGCCTTAACAACTGAGTTTTCAATTCAGCTGCACCTGTAAATAGTCTTGCTCACAGTAGTTTATCAGTAGCAACAGTTTGGTAGTAGCAATAGCAAAGTAACAGCAGCAGTAAACAAAGGCAATAGTAACAATAGTAGCAAACAGTAGGATATGAGTGCGGTAGGCATAGGGATGGATGGACGGGCGTTGCATGGACGATACTATTCATGTAACTTCAAGATCTAGGGCATTTGTAGATAAACAAGAATAAGCATCCAAGTACCAAAAAATCATAGGCATGTGTTCCATAAATAGTCATACGTGCTCGCAATGAGAACTTGCACAACATCTTTTGTCCTGCCAGCCCGTTACAGTGGGGCCTCAAGGGAATCTACTGGCAATTAAGGTGCTCCTTTTAATAGAGCACCGGAGCAAAGCATTAACACTCCGCGAACACATGTGATCCTCATATCACGGCCATACCCTCCGGCTGTCCCAATTTCTGTCACTTCGGGGCCTTTGGTTCCGGATAATGATATGCGTACACAACTTGCAGATACGATCACAAACAATACTATCATCATGAATCAACAATAATTTCAGATCTGAGATCATGGCACTCGGGCCCTAGTAACAAGCATTAAGCACAACAAGTTTCAACAAAGTCAAATAGCACTAATAAAGATACCAAACACCATGCCCTAACAATCTTATTCGATTACATGATATAACTCATCCAATCCCTACCATCCCCATAGCCTACATCGGGGGATTACTCACTCATGGATGGTTGATGGAGAGGCGTCGGTGATGATGATGGCGATGATATCCTCCAATTCCCTGTCCCGGCAGGGTGCTAGAACGGAGTTTCTGATTCCGAATCACGGTTTCTGGTGGTGGCGGCACAACGGAACTCTATCTGGAAAAACGTCGGCCCCCCTAAGTTTTTAGGTCAAAAGGATTTATGTAGGTGAAGAGGGAGACCGAGGGGGTGTGATGCGCTCAGATCACTGTAGAGCTTCGTTGGGAGACCCCAAGAGGAAGGTGTGATGAGCACAGTAGCAAGTTTTCCCTCAGTAAGAAACCAAGGTTATCGAACCAGTAGGAGGAAGGAAATGACTCAAAGGTGTTGCTAACAACTTGGACACCTGCACAACAAAAACTCAAGACTTTTCCCAACGAACAGTGAGGTTTTCAATCTCACCGGTTTACTGAAAACAAAGGGTTAACTGTATGGTGTGGAAGGTAATAGTGGTTTGTAGAAAGTAAACAGTAACAATGGAAGATGTATCAATGGTAAAGATTGGATCGGGGTCCATAGTTCACTAGAGGTGTTCTCCTTAAGATAAACAAACATGGCATGCTGGGTAAACAAATTACAGCAGGGCAATTGACAGGACTGAGCAAGGCATAACAATGCAATACTAGAAATTAATGATCCTATGAGATTCAATTGGGCAATACAACAAGATACATAGACCGCCATCCAACTGCATCTATGACTAGTAATCCACATTTAGGTTATCATACAAACTCCCTCTAGTATTAAGTTGCAAGCAACAGATAACTTCTTTAAGCAAAGTGTGTAAGGTAAACAATCCACTTGTTCCATGAACAAGAGACCATTGTTTTCTCCCTAGTAGCAACAACACATCTACAACCTTAGAGATTTCTGTCACTTCCCTTAGATTAAATAAAGGCATGAATCCACTATCGAGCATAAATACTCCCTCTTGGAATCACTAGCATCTACTTGGCCAAGATAGCTAATAGAAATGGAGAGCATGCAAGATCTCAAACAACACAGACATGATAGAATAAATAAGAAAATACCATTAATCAATCTGATATAGTAATCTCAATATCCATCGGATCCCCGCAAACACAACATGCATGATTACAAATAGATGATCTTGATCATGAACGGAGCTCACAGGATTCAAACATGGTAGCACAAAGGAGGAGATACAACCATCTAGCTACTACATGGACCCGTAGTCCAAGGTGGAACTACTCACACTTCATACCGGAGGCTGGCATGATGAAGAAGAAGATCTCCGGGATGATCTCCCCTCCGATAGGGTGCCGGGAAGAGCTTCAGACCCCCCACGATCTAGGGACGATGGTGGTGGCGGCTGTAGACGGTTTCGTGGAATATTGATCGGGTACTTAGGGTTCAGGTACTTAGGCGAGGCAGGGGCAGCCAGGGCGGCCGCACCCCCTAAGCGCAAGCTGGGCCTAGCCGCGCGGACAGGGGGTGTGGCCCCCTGGTGGCTCCCCTCCATCTCATACTCTGGCCCCGTGTTCCCCACAGTAAAATATTGACTTTGGCTTTTGTCCTGTCCAATTCCGAGAATATTGATTTTTTGCCTTTTCTGGAACCAAAAACAGAAGAAAACATGAAACTGGCACTGTGGCATCTTGTTAATAGGTTAGTCTAGGAAAACATATAAAAAAACCTCAAAGTGTAGACAAAGGAAATCAAAGTAGATACTAAACAAGCATGGAACATCAAAAATTATAGATACGTTTCCGACGTATCAAGCATCCCCAAGCTTAACTCCTGCTCGTCCTCGAGTAGGTAAATGATAAAAAGAATAATTTTGAGGTGACATGCACCATCAAAATCAAGATCGAACCATTTGCAAGCATTTAAAGCTAGGATCAAACAACTCTAAACATGAGCATGAAAGATGGAGTTCTAATAGTAAGACAAAGTAACTATGCATGCAACATGAAAGGTTACAAACAAAGATTCATGAATAACATGCATTCAAAAACGTTTGTTTGTTTCACATATAGAAAACATAGCATAGTGGCATTCAGCTTGTCCCTCATGGAGTAGCAAATAGATGCATAGGACACCTTCAAAGTCCATAAGAGTGACTAGATACAAATAGCACAAGAACAAGTAATATCAACAATATGCATCAATCAATAAGTTTTGGGACAATGCACATAGAACTAAGAATGGCAACTATGCTCTCTTAATGTTTGCCTAAGGATAGAAGGTGAAGACTCAATATAATGGTGAAAGAAAGGCCCTTCGTAAAGGGAAGCAGGGATTTCAAGTCTCAAAAAGAGCTTCCAAAAATTATGGTACTTGTTAGCTTTCATCCCTCATTGCCCCTATCATAAGCATCTTGAAGTGATTAAGGTTAAAGTGAACAAACTTTGGAGTATATGCTTGACAAAGTATAAGTTGGCAATCTCATGTCCCTTGAATATGAGGGCCGCTGCTCACGCTACTCAAGTTTAAATATTTGCAAGTTCTTGTCATAGTAAGTACATGTGTATCATAGAGAACCGCCAACGGGGTACCCCTTGCACATGATACAGGAGGTATCCCATAATCAAAATGACAAGGCAAGCAGACAATGAGCATCTCAGCAATCTTCTTATTTACCATGGTAAAATGGTGCTTTTTTCTCTCTTTCCTCTTTTCTCATCTTTTTTTCTTTTTCTCAATCTCTTTTTTCTATCTCTTTTTTTATAAGAAGAATGCTTCATAGATTGCTAACTATGGTGATGCTGCAAGTTTCCACCATGATTAGGTATGGCATAGGCTAGCGGCCCAAGCGTTTCTCTAACACACATACATAACTCCATGGACTTACAAGCTCCCCTTTCATTTCACACCGACGACATCCACAGACAAAAGAGCATGATATCAACTGGTTACAATGTACAAGTGCAATGTTGAAAGCGTTCCCCGTGACAGCACAGTTCTACTAATCCCAATGTATAAGTGCAAGCATATACAACATAGATGATACAATGGTTCAAGTTTATTAGGGGCAAGAAAAATAAAGTATGCCATAAAGTTCGTGAGAGCTTTAATCACTAAGTTTTCACATAGCAAAGATACTTTTTTAATTGGAAGATAGATGAAAACAATAATATACTTGGAATGGTGTAACACACCATGAATAGGAATTTATAGTGGACACTTTGGAATAACCTGGTTTCTTGGGAGATGGATGCATTAGTAGAGCTTACTCATACAAGTGGAGGCTAGCTAAAGACTAGGAGCGATCAACTAAGAGAGCAATAATGGCCATAATCATGCAGAGTGACAAAACAAATCATAAAGTGGTACCACAAGTCAAGGACTAAGTGATCATAGAGGCTATGGTGACTTGTTCTTAGTCATAACATGGTGGGAGCATGTGCCAAGTCAACCCAAACAAAGCATCAAAGGAGAATACCACAATACTATGCTTTTGTATGCTAGAACAACGCATGATTCCTTCAAGGCACATTAAGCAATCCTAATTGTTTGTAACTAGTCATGCTACATAAATAATCACTAAGCATAAGGTCAAAACAACATCTAGCATGGCATGATAAATTCTAAGTCACAGTCAAAGCAAGCTCCTCTTGCACTACTTAAGCAAGATATTTCTAATCCTCTCCAACACCAATCAACTTATTTGAAGCAATACAGCGAGAACGGGGGTCCAAACTACTTTATTCAAGAAAACTAAGCAAACAAAATGAAAACTAAGATGCTACAAGAACAACACAACAGTGCATGAAACAATAAAAACGAAGTGTCTAGAAAGACCTGAGATTTTTATTTGATGAAGAAGGGGATGCCTTGGGCATCCCCAAGCTTTGACGCTTGTACCTCTTGAATATTTCTTGGGGTGACACGGGGTGGCATCCCCAAGCTTGAGCTTTTGTCAATTCTTCATCTCATTACATCATTCTTTGTCTACACCTGAAAATTTTCCTTCATACAAAACTTCACACAATCTTCATTAGCAACATTAGTGTATTCAAAACATAATAGACCTTTGGTTTAGCTTTATAACAGCAAAACTTTCACTAAAAATACAAGCTACTGTATAAATTCCCTCAAAAAGCTCAATTTCCCAAAAAGAACCCAAAAAGGACTCAATAAGAAGCAAATGCAAATAATGGCAAAAATCTGTCAAAACAGACCAGAAGGTAGAAACCGATTTTTTTCAAAGACCTTCTGTTGCTCAAATCAAAATGTGTTGAACTAACGAAAGTTATCTAACATATTGGGGGATATATTAAGAAAATATCAGCTCAATCCGACTCACAGAGAGTTTACACGAATTTTTACGGTGGAGCACAAAAATCTGTTTCGGGACAACAACTCCCCAAATCTTACTTCCCTCTCATTAGAGATTATTCTTTGCACAAAAAGCAAATAAAAAGGATAAGGAGAGGTTATTATAGAGGTAATAACTTTCAAGACTCAAAAAACTTTTGGGTTATCTTCCAATAAGTACTTTTTAACGCCTTTAAGTTAGGCTTGATAGTTTGAAAAGATGCCCACATAAGAAATATGAATTGAAGTAAAAGAGAGCATTAATAAGAAAATTCAAAACACATTTAAGTCTAACCCACTTCGACCACCAAAGGCCTTTGTGGCACTAGTGGTACACAGAAGTCATGGGTGATCATTGGTCCGATGCTTCGGGCGAAACCAATTCCCAGGGCTATGCATAGGAATTTTGTAAGAAAATAAATCAAAGAAGCTCATAGTAACAAGAATGGGTAGATAAAACAAGAGCAACTTCAGCAAATAGAGAGGTGTTTCGGTATGATGAAAACTTCTACAACCATATTTTCCTCTCTCATAATAATTTTCATTAGACTCATGAATAAACTCAACAATATAACTATCACATAAAGCATTCTTTTCATGATCTACAAACACATAATTTCTATCAAGCTCAAAAATAGTGGGATTAAAACCTTCAAACCCACATTTAACAATTTTATAACAAGGTGACTGATCATTCAATATAGGACCATCAGCTAGAGCTTTATCATAAACATTTTCTAAGCAAAACTCTTTAGTACCATGCATTTTGAATTTAGGCACAAATATAGGATTATCATGGATAACAATAGCATAACTATTATCACAAGTTTTACCCATAGCAGATATTTCAAAAGAATCCACAGGAGCATAACCTTTATTCTCCTTTGGTAAGCATGGGGGATAGTAAAATAATGTAAAAGGTAAAGAGTTAATATCATTAGAAGGTAGGCATGGGTAGATCCATTCTTCCTCCTCTTGACCATCACTTTCCTCCTCTTTTTTATCTAATGAGCTTTCAGGTTCAGCAATTTATTCTTCCATAGGCTCCTGCAAGGCATTAGTCTCTTCCATTTGTGGAAAGCATCTATTAAAATATTCAAGAATATAGCCATTTTATTCCTTGTAATTATCAAAGCAAAATTTAAGTATATCATAAACCTCATATTCATAAGGTGAGTCATCGGTATTTTCAAGCAAACTAGCAAGTTGAAATGCACCCTTGAAAGCAATAAATTCTTCATTTTGTTCCACATCATAAAAGTCATAATTTCCTTTAACATAAGAAGATATGGTAACATTATCATTATACTCACATTGAAAAGGTAGGTGTGTATACCTCCTACAGCAAACAAATTTATCAAACCAATAAGTAACATTATAAGTAGATCAGACCTCTCTAGCAATAGTATTCAATTTATCAATTTGTTCCCATAAGTGTTTCCCTTTTGTGACAAATGGTGTTCCTTATAAAAGTACTTTTGTTGTTACGTGAACCCACCTTGCCAATAAGAACTAGTTTCAAAGAAACCATCCATTGATAGAAAGCATGACAAAGCAAGGCAATAACATACCAACAACTAGAGTAGGAACTATTTTTTGTGTTTTCGATAAGAGAAAGCAAACCAAACAAAACTATTTTCTTTGAGTTTTTGATAAAAAGTGGCAAACAAAACCAAGCAAAATAAACTAAGCAAAACAAAAACAAAGTAAAGAGAAAGATTTTGAAGGACTCCCCTTGTGAAGCCGTCCTTAGCCTCCCCCGCAACGGTGCCAGTAAAGTCTTTGATGCACTCAGATCACTGTAGAGCTTCGTTGGGAGACCCCAAGAGGAAGGTGTGATGAGCACAGCAGCAAGTTTTCTCTCAGTAAGAAACCAACGTTATCGAACCAGTAGGAGGAAGGAAACGACTCAAAGGTGTTGCTAACAACTTGGAAACCTGCACAACACAAACTCAAGACTTTGCCCCAACGAACATTGAGGTTGTCAATCTTACCGGTTTGCTGAAAACAAAGGGTTAACTTTATGGTGTGGAAGGTAATAGTGGTTTGCAGAGAGTAAACAGTAACAGTGGAAGATGTATCAATGGTAAAGATTGGACCGGGGTCCATAGTTCACTAGAGGTGTTCTCCTTAAGATAAACAAACATGGCATGCTAGGTAAACAAATTACAGCAGGGCAATTCATAGGACTGAGCAAGGTATAACAATGCAATACTAGACATTCATGATCCTATGAGATTCAATTGGGCAATACAACAAGATACATAGACCGCCATCCAACTGCATCAATGACTAGTAATGCACCTTCAGGTTATCATCCGAACCCTCTCTAGTATTAAGTTGCAAGCAACGGATATCTGCTTTAAGCAAAGTGTGTAAGGTAAACAATCCACTTTTTCCATGAACAAGAGACCGTTGTTTTCTCCCTAGTAGCAACAACTACAACCTTAGAGATTTCGGTCACTTCCCTTATGTTAAATAGAGGCATGAACCCACTATCGAGCATCAATACCCTCTCTTGGAGTCACTAGCATCTACTTGGCCAAGATAGCTACTAGAAACGGAGAGCATGCAAGATCTGAAACAACACAGACATGATAGAATCAATAAGACCGAACCATTAATCAATCTGACATAGTAATCTCAATATCCATCGAATCCCCGCAAACACAACATGCATGATTACAAATAGATGATCTTGATCATGAATGGAGCTCACAAGATCTAAACATGGTAGCACAAAGGAGGAGATACAACCATCTAGATACTACATGGACCCGTAGTCCAAAATGGAACTACTCACACTTCATACCGGAGGCTGGCATGATGAAGAAGAAGGCCTCCGGGATGATCTCCCCTCTGGCAGGGTGCCGGAAAGAGCTTTAGATCCCCCGATCTAGGGACGATGGTGGCGGCGACGGTTTCGTGGAATATTGATCGGGTACTTAGGGTTTTGGTATCGGGGGGTCTTTATAGGCGAAGAGGCGAGGCAGGAGGGCAGGCAGGGGTGCCGTACCCCCCCAGGCGTGGGCTGGGCCTAGAGGCGTGGCCAAGGGGTGTGGCCCCCTGGTGTCTCCCCTCCGTCTCGTACTCTGCCTCCGTGTTCCCCATGGTAAAATATTGACTTTGGCTTTTGTCCCGTCCAATTCCGAGAATATTGATTTTCTGCCTTTTTGGAACCAAAACTGAAGAAAACAGGCAACTGGCACTGTGGCATCTTGTTAATAGGTTAGTCCAAAAAAAACATATAAAAACACCTAAAATTGTAGACAAAGCAAAGCAAAGTAGATACTAAACAAGCATGGAACATCAAAAATTATAGATACGTTTCCGACGTATCAGGGTGCCCGAGGTGGCCACACCCCTCCCAGGCGCGGCCTGGGTTGGCCCGCGCTTCCAGGGTGTGTGGGCCCCTGGTGTCCCTCCTCCGTCTTATCCTCTAGCTCCGTGAATCTTCTGGTATAGGAGTTTTGGCATATTTTCCGGGATTTTTCCTAAAAGTTGATTTTCTGCACAAAAACTAGACACCAAGGAAATTCTGCTAAAAACAGCGTCAGTCCGTGTTAGTTGTATCCAAATCACATAAGTTTAGTGGAGAAACAATAGCAAAAGTGTTCAGGAAAGTAGATACGTTTTGGACGTATCAGCAGGTTACACATTGCTAGCAACACCTTTGGAAGTGGTTTCTTTCTCCTACTGGTTCGATAACCTTGGTTCCATAAATAAGGGAAAACTTGCTGCTGTGCTCATCATATCTTGCTCTTGGGGTTCCCAATAGGCTCTACATCAACCGAGCCATCAGTACCCATATGTGGGTGCCACGAGAAGCCGGTCAACACAGACAGAGGTGGCTGCGGCCAGATTGGCGAGGTCAGCGTTAGAGATGGCCATGTTCAGCGCCCCATCCTTGATCATTGCGTTTGCGAGAGATTTTGCCTAGACAACCATGGCTTCGTTTGTGGCTCGAGCCTGCATTGCAGTGAGTTGCTCCACCACGGCCCTGGAGGCGGTGGAAGATTCTTCTTTTGGCACCCCTTTCCTGGTGTCGTCCCTCTAGCCGGCTTGTTTCTTGGTCTCCTTGGCCCTCTACACCGGCGACATCTCTTTATTTGGCTTGATCAAGGCCACAACGGGTGCAGTAGCGGTGGTTGTGGGTAACATCGTGTCCTCCATGGGGTCGTTAGAGTTTGAGTCGCTGCGGGAGGGGTGGATGCGAGCAGCGGCAGACCCAAAATGTTTTCTAATCCTCAAGTCAAATTGGTTAAGGTGTTGTTTTTTCTTGTAAATAAGCACAAAAATCCCATTAACTAAAGGCAACATGCGGCCGGAAGCCCGACCAGCTGCCCGGGCAAGAGGGGGATTGGGTCCGCCCATGGACACGAGGTGGAGCGAGGAAAGAGTTGAAGATATAGTGGGTGCCACTAACGAGAAGCCTCGACGCCGACAAGACGAGGCCACACACGAACCCGGAGTCCCGGACAAACCATAAGGGCATCTCCACCGGCACGACCCAAAAGGGCGACCCAAATGGTTCGATTCTGTCCATTTGGATTGGTCCATGAACAATTTTGGGTCGTGGTCCGGCCTGCTCGGCTAGCCGCGCCTAGTGGCGTGACCCATCTGTCCAACGCTGGCCAGAATTTCCATCTCTTTGCGCATTTTAGCACAAAGTACGTACACAAATGTACAATTTGTCAAGAAAATAAACTAGATTAGGTAAACTAATTAAAATAGTTCTTACATATGAATAGTTCACAATCACATGGTTTGGAAAAATAAAAAAACGTCATTCAAATTATAGTTCGCACTCACATGGTTTGGAAACATAAACAAACGTCATTCAAATTACAAGAAACAAATAAGGGATTCAAATGTACAGTTCTTCCACTGTCAATGCATGCAGTCGATGCTGCCAAGCATCCCAGAAAACCCTCTACTCTCGTTGATAGACAAAAGGCAGGCAGTGTTTTCCGCTGAAAGGGCATTTGTGCCCTTCATATTCTTTTGAAGTTTGTTGATAACACTAGGATGTTTTTAATCATCTGCTAAAATGTTTCAGGATATATTTGTATCATCAGCAGAATATTGTCATTACTATCTCTAAGGGAAAAGAGGTTCCCCGGAATTTATTAAGCAGGTCAAGTTTCTGCTGATATCTGTCGGAGTATCCGTCCTAGCCGGAATGTATGGCCCATTCCAGCCGGAGACTCCGGCCTGGGGATTCCCTCAAGTTTTCAACGAAGCGTGCTGCCGGTCTATGTCCCACGTCGGACACTACCCGAACACTAGCCAGATTCTTTGCTAGGCCGGAGTGTCCGGGGTGTGTCGGCCGGAGTGTTTGCCCCTGGCTGGACTGTTCGGGTTAATTCTGCCGTTCTGTCCGGGCTAAGTGAATCAATGGCTACATTTCCAGGGGCCTATATAAAGGCCCCTTCTTCTACCTTTGGAGGTGGCTTGTTCCCCAACCTCAAGAACCCTAAAGTTGAGCCACCAAATCAAAGAGATCTCCCAATCCAATCATCCAAAGCTCTTGATCTTTGGAGAATCAAAGGAGAAGGCCTTGATCTACATCTTCACCAAAAGAGATCTTCATTTCCCCCTTATTCATTTGAGGGCCCCTTGCTCTAGTGTTTCATTGGAAACCGTAGTTGTTTATTTGGTACTTACAAGCTAGTCTTTGATTGTTGTGACAACTTGCTTGCATTTGGGAGCCTCCAATGCAGTTGTGGATGTGTTCGTCAAGCTTGTTGTAAAGGTGTCGGCTTCCACCTTGAAGGTTGCCAATATAGTGGAAGAAGTGAATCGGTACCTTTGGGGTGAGTGATGACCCACAAGTATAGGGGATCGCAATAGTCTTCGCGGGTAGTATTACCCAATTTATTGATTCGACACAAAGGGAGCAAAAGAATACTTGCAAGCCTTAACAAATGAGTTATCAATTCAGCTGCACCTAGGAATAGTTCTTGCTCACAGAAGTTTATCAGTAGCAACAGCAAAGCAGTATCAGCAATAAAACAGGAGCAATAGTGATAGTAGTGGCAAACAGTAGGATATGAGCGCGCTAGGCATAGGGATGGATGGACGGGCGTTGCATGGACGAGTCTAAACATGTAACTTCAAGATCTAGGGCAATGCAGATAAATAAGAATAAGCATCCAAGTACTAAACAATCATAGGCATATGCTCCATATATAGTCATGCATGCTCGTATGCGAACTTGTACAACATCTTCTGTACAACCAGTCCGTGGCAGCGGGGCCTCTAGGGAACTATTGGAAATTAAGGTGATCCTTTTAATAGAGCACCGGAGCAAAGCATTAACACTCCATGAACACATGTGATCCTCACACCACAGCCATCCCCTCCGGTTGTCCCAATTTCTGTCACTTCGGGGCCTTTGGATCCGGACAATGATATGTGTACACAACTTGCAGATAAGATCACAAACAATACTATCATAATGATTCAATAATAAGTTCAGATCTAAGATCATGGCACTCGGGCCCTAGTAACAAGCATTAAGCACAACAATTTGCAACAAAGTCAAATAGCACTAATAGAGATACTAGGCAATCTTATTCGATTACATGATAGAACTCATCCAATCCCTACCATTCCCACAACCTACAGCGGGGGATTACTCACTCATGGATGAGGGAGACATTGATGGTTGATGGAGAGGCGTTGGTGATGACGATGGCGATGATCCTCCCCAAATTACCTGTCCAGGAAGGGTGCAAGAACGGAGTTTGTGGTTCCGAATCGCGGCTTCTGGTGGTGGCGGTGCAGCGAAACTCTTTTCTGGAAAATGTCAAACCCCCCTCGGTTTTTAGGTCAAGAGGTAACTTATAGGCGAAGAGGGAGCTCGAGGGGGTGCCTAGGGTGGCCGCACCCCTAGGCGCGGGCAGGGCCCACCCGCGCCTGGTAGGAGTGTGGGCCCCCAGGCCTCCACTCTGTTTCGTCTTCTGGCTTTGTGGATCTTCTGGTGAAATATAATTTTTGGCATATTTTCTGGGATTTTTTCTGATAGTTGATTTTCTACACAAAAACTAGACACCAAGGTAATTCTTCTAAAAATAGCGTCAGTCCGTGTTAGTTGTATCTAAATCACACAAGTTTAGAGGAGGAACAATAGCAAAAGTGTTCGGGAAAGTAGATACGTTTTGGACGTATCAACTCCCCCAAACTTAGCTTATTGCTTGTCCTCAAGCAATTCAGTTGAAAACTCAGTGCGATAAAAGAACTTTTACAAACACATTTGCTTCATATGATGTATATATTCTCAGCACAGGAGTAGATGCTTAAACCATTCATAATAATAAGCATGCAACCAACCATTCATAATAGTCATTGCAAGCTAAGAAGAGAAACCAACTCAATAATAATAAGTAGCATGGAACATAAACATACACAACATTGCAATTCTCATAGTAAGGTATGATAGAGTGGTATCTCGCTTGCCATTGTTTGTAGAGCACAATATAAATGCCAAGGCACCTCTGAAGTTCAAGTGAAGACTAGAAGTAAAGATATCAGAGATACAAGCATCAAAGTCATGACATAATTAACCAAGTTTTGAGACAAACACAAGAATGGTAACTATGCTCTTAAGAAGGTGCTTATACAGGCCCGATCCTGGGGAAAGCTAGAGGGGCAGCCGCCCCGGGCCTAGAAAAACTAGGGGCCCATTCCAGAAATGCGTTCTCTATTGGTTTGTAATAGCTGGCCCAGAAAATACAAGAAACGTAGCGCTGAAGCTCTCCAACGCAAGAAAAAAAGATTTGAACCCAGTGTAACACGACCCCGCGGATGCAGCAGAGAGAGATCAGGCCCGGGCATTTTTTTTCTTGCACGCAGAAAGGAGACGGACCTTCCACGCTAGATGCGGCTGATCTCTGTACAGGTTTACGACCCCCGAGTGTCTCTATTTTTTTCCTGGTCGTTCCGATCCGAAACTAGAAAAGCCGTCGCCTCGTCATTTTTAGGAGATCAATCCGCCTCATCATTGTAATAATAAGATCAATAATCCGCCTCGTTGTTTCTGGTTGAATCGCTGATTCTTCGTCCAAGCAAAGAGACCCCTTACCGTCTAGAGACAGGGCTATTCCAAAGAACCAAAGAACCAAGAAAAGGTAGTATCATGTATGTTCCTAATTTCCTATCTATAAGAAGTGTACGCCCTAAGTGCTATGAAGGTTGATTGGTTCCTGGCGATAATAATTTATGAATGATGGTTAATAGTGTGTCTTCTTTGTTGTAACAGGGTGATGGATAAAGTGGGAATTTGGGAAATGTGAGCTCAACATGATAATTGGTGAGATCTATTGAGATGGTGTAGTATGTTTATATCTATGTTCGTTTTTGAGGAATTTTTTCTTTAAATTGTAATGTCATCATATTGACTACTCCCTCCGTCCCAAAATAGATGTCTTAGGTTTACAATATTTGGATGAATCTATATACTAAATAGTGTCTAGATTCATCCAAATTTTGATAAATTTGAGACATCTATTTGGAGACAGAGGGAATAAAAAGTTTGCATCCGGCAGCAATAAATGGAAGAGGAGGAAACGATTTGATACGATAGAATCACAGTGAAAAAAATGTTGGCTGAGATAATCATTTGTAGCATTGTTAGTGACGCTACATCAAGCATGTTCTTAGAGAAAATCGAGGTAATATGTCCGCTATATCATATAATTCTATAGTGTTAGTGCACTTTGAGTACTTGTTGATAACATTTTATACATGGACATATTGACTATCATTTTCATAGTTATATTAGGGGTCCAAATTCTAGTTTTGCCCCGAGCCCTCAAAATGTCAGGACCGGCCCTATGCTCATGGAATAAGTGGTGACTGAACAAGGAAGTGAAAAGTTTTTGAAAAGTTTGAAAGGCTCCCTAATGCTGAAAGGAAGGTACTCATTAGCTTTGAGCTCTCATTGCCTTATCATAGGCATCTTTATATAGTTAAGGTGAAAGTGAGGACCAATATGAGTTATATGATTGACAAACCATAAACTACAAATCCCATGTCCCTTGAGTATGAGGGCCGCTCCGCAGGCTACTCAACTTTGGTTACCTGCAAGTTCTTGTCATTGTACATACATGCAAATCATAGAGAACCGCCAACGGGGTACCCCTTGCACATGATACAGGAGCTATCCCGTGATCAAAATGACAAGGCAAGTAGATAATGAGCATCTCAGCGATCTTTTTATTTACTATGTGTATAGATTTTTATTGAGGATGCTTCACAGAATGATCATTATGGTGATGCTGCAAGTTTCCACCATGATTAGGCATGGCTTAGGCTAGCGGCCCAGGCGTTTCTCTAACACATATATATATGCTCCATGAACTCACAAGATCCCCTTTTATTTCACACCATCGACATCCGCAAACAAAAGAGCAAGGTATCAACTAGATAGGTATCCATAAGTGTTGAAAGCGTTCCCCGTGACAGCATGGTTCTGCTAACTCCCATGATATAATTTGCAAGCATATAACTTTTATGGACAGGTCACAATGGTTCAGGATTATTAAGTGTAAGGAATAAAGTGTGCCATCAAGTTCGTGAGATCTTTACTAACTAACTTCCTCAAAACAAACAAACATTTTATTTGGAAGAATACAAGGCATATAGGATATGCGCAGAAATAGCAAATGATGCTAATAGGTAGGTATGCTGGACATAGTTGGCAATATTGGTTTTGAGGAGTTGGAATCACAAGTAGAGCTCATACTCATTGCAAGTGAAGGCTAGCAATAGAGAGGGAGCGACAAACGAGAGAGCAATAATTGTCATAATCATGCTTGCAACAAAACAAGACTAATTATGTCATGAAAGTGATACAAGAACTCTGAGGCAAAATAAATCATCGAGGCTTACTGACTATTGTTTAGTCATATGCATGCGCGAGCATGTGCCAAGTCGATTCACATGAAACTTTCAGAGGAGGATACCACAATATCATACCAAAATATGAATAAAACAATGCAAGCAAACATTCATATGACATTCTACAAACTATTAGCAAGATGGAGCTAATCATAGACAAGCAAGAACTACTAAGCATCCATCAGTAACATACTTCTTACAATGAACAGACTAAGCATGCTCACAATGATGAGTATATGTACAAAAATGAAAATAAATAGAGTTCGTTACCAGCCTCTTCCACACCTCAAGTTGTCTTAATCTTCATTATTTCCCTTCACTTGTGTGACTTGAATAATAACATGAAACAAAAATCCACTACGGACGGCTGAACCCTGCAAAGAACTCACAAAACCAAAGAAGGGCAACACATATTTTTGGTGTTTTCATTTTTTTCAAACAAGCCAACAAAGCAAAAACAAACAAAGCAAAAACAAACCAAACAAAGAAACATCTTTTTGGATTTTTCTTTAAAGCAAACCAAAGCTAAAAGGAAAAGAAACAAACCAAGAGAAACAACGAAAATATTTTGGTATTTTTGTGTTTTGGGAAAGCAGCAGCAAAAACCAAAAAGAAAGCGAAAGAATGGATATACAAAGAACCGACCGAACATGATGAATAGATGAGCGTGATGTCGGTATACCTCCCCCCAAGCTTAGGCTTTTGGCCTAAGTGGGGCTCAATCCCATGGTGCCCAAGTAGGTGCACCTCCGTAGTACGATGAGGAGGCTCCCTCGTCCTGGTACGAGCTTGAGGACTCCCCTGTGTAGTATATAGAGGGGTCGTATGAGGGCGCATCCCCTTGATAGTGTCCATGAAAGACAAGAACGCGCAACTTGTCATCCATCTCCTCCTTGGAGCGCGACAAAGTTCCCTGAGAAATACTAAACAAAGTGCTTTGGGGAGAGGGATATCTCTCTTCCCCGTCAATAAACAACATTCTATAAACCAAGTTCACAAGGGTAGAGCTAGTGATGACAAAGTGATGTGCCTTCATGGTAGCAAGATCAAGCCTCTGAGGGGCCAAAACTATATCATTTGGATCAACAGCAAGTTCCAAGGCGGTAGCAACACGTGTAACAATAATTCCCCCATAAATGGGTCCCTTAGCAGTTAAGTGACGAGCAATGAGAGAACCAAGATTGTACTTAGTTTCATTGTTAAGCGCAACAGCTAAGAATGCCAAATGATAGTTGGAAACATTACTAGTGTTCTCGCTACCAAGAACACTAGTGGCAAGATACTAAGAAAAGTACCTGATGGCTGGGAGTTGAATATTTCTTATCTTTCCCCGTTGAGCTCTACAGTTATCATCATTGGTTATCCCGCGGTAGAGCTCCAACAAATCAGCGGGTTGAGCTGGAATATTCTTTGCTGACCCAGCTGTACCAAGTCCTAGGGCCTCACAAAATTTCTTCAATGTCATATTATAAGACCTGCCATAAATTTTGAAAGAAACATCTGGCTTGAACATGCTGTTAGTAAAGGAGAAAGTCTCCACAAATATTTTAGTGAGCATAGCATATTACACGCTCTCATCCTTCAAAAGGCTTGTTAGACCAGCCCTCCGAACCAAGGTTGTAAAATCATCAAGAATCCCAGCAGCCTGCAAAGAGGTTGGGCAAGAAAAGGTGGAAGGGTGAGCATCCCCCTCCTCTCCCTCGTCGCCGAATCGCGGAGTAATGAGATCATCATTGTATGAGGGCCTGGCTCGGGAGGAGGATCTTGAAGGCCTTTCCCTCCTAGGTGCATCACCCTCAAATATCTCTCCAAATGTGTGGTTGTCCATGACCACTCTTTTTTGAAATTTTTAGACAAACATCAAACCAAGTGATTTCCAAGTTGATAAAGGATGAAAAACTACTATAGGAACTTACTAGAGGGCTACACATGCATAAAAATGAAATCTCTAAGAATAGAACAAGCATGAAAGCTCACACAACCTGTCACCTATAGAAGCAAAATACTCAAGATACAATCTATCAATCACAAATCTAATTGGACAAGTGGAAGAGGCACATACCAAGGAGCAATCCCTCCAAAAATCAACAACAAAGAGGGGCTGAGCAAGGAGATCGAAAATCGCGAGCAAGAACAGCAGGAACTCGAGCTTGAGCAAGTTTTCCGGTTTTTTCGGGAGAGAGAAAGAAGATGGCTGGGAGGAGACACTTTGGAGGGGCCCAGGTGGGCTACACCCCCACCCAGGCGCCACCTATAGCGGGGCCATGCCCACCATGGGTGTGGGTGCCTAGGGTGGCCCCCTGGGTCATTCCAGGTGTCCCTCTGCCCCTTTTTTTGAGGAAAAAATTATTTTGAGTTTTCTGGGATTTTTTGGGAAACTTTATTTTTGGCCAATTTTCAGGGTATGAAAATTGATTTTCTCGCAGAAACAGTTTTTTAGAAGAATCAAAAGCAAACCAAAAGACAAACTACAGAAGTTCTAAGACACTCTAACAAGCAAATAACTAACAAAACCAAAGCTAGCAAACGAAAAGGCAAAGACTAGGAAGGAGAAAAATAAAAGAAAGCAAGTATAACCACAGTGAAAACATTATTTTGTTCATTAAAATCCTTTTGTTAAGAAGGCTGATCAAGTCTTGTTACCAAAACAATCTTATATGAAACAAAACTTTGCATTCCACATGGTGATTATGTTACCTCATACTTGATAGCAATGGTCCCAATCATAATAGTTTCAAAATTTTCTTGTGGAATGGGACAATATATTTCTCCAACCTTAATGCCCTCAATATTTTTAATGGAATTCAGGCAATAGCTTCTAGCAACCTTCTTGGGGAAATAAACAGTATGCTCTTTGCCATTAATATTGAATGTTACTTTTCCTTGATTACAATTGATGACAGCACCTGCAGTATTAAGAAAAGGTATCCCAAGAATAATAGACATATTATCATCTTCAGGCATTTCAAGCACAACAAAATCAGTTAAAACCAAGCAATTATGAGCCACTTGAACAGGAACATCCTCACATATACCAACAGGAATAGTAGTTGACTTATCAGCCATTTGCAAAGATATATTAGTTGGTATCAAATTTTCTAGCTGGAGTCTCTTGTAGAGAGAAAAAGACATAACACTAACTCTAGCTCCCAAATCACATAAAGCAGTTCTAACATAATTATTCTTAATAGAGCAAGGAATAGTTGGTATACCTAGATCGCCAAGTTTCTTTGGAACCTTACCATTGAAGGAATAATTAGCAAGCAAAGTAGAAATATCCTCAATAGGAATCTTCCTTTTATTAGAGACAATATCCTTCATATACTTTGAATAAGGAGGCAATTTAATAGAACCAGTCAAAGGAATTTGCAAAAATAAAGGTTTCATCCACTCACAAAACTTGTTGTAGTGTTCTTCCTCCTTTGACTTGTGTTTCTTACCTGGAAAAGGCATAGGTTTCTGCACCCAAGGTTCTCTCTCACTACCATGTTTCTTAGCAATAAAATCTTCCTTAGTGTACCTGGTGTTCTTAGTGTGCTTCTCGGGCTCTTCCTCAACTTCCTCCTTATTAGGAGCATCATTATTACCATTACCACTCTCAGTTTCAGCATCAGAGACAAATATACTATTAGGATCTACAACAGGTTCAAGTGGTTCCTCAACTACCTTATGTTTCTTTTTCTTTCTCTTACGAGGACTACCACTACTTTCACCTTGTTGAGAATCCTGCTCAATTCTTTTAGGGTGTCATTCAGGATATAAAGGATCTTGAGTAGCTATACCACTCCTATTTCTAATTCCATAAGCATGTTTATCTCCTGAGGCATTAACTAGCATATCCTTTTGTACCTTAGCAAGTTGATCAAGTTGGGTTTGAACCATTTGAAAGTGTTTACAAAGCATTTTAATATCATTAGAAGTTCATTCCACAATATCTTTCAACTCTCTAATAGCTCTAGAGTTTTCCAATAAATGATTCTGAACTTGTTTATTAAAATTACCTTGTTTAACAATAAATGTGTCAAGTTCCTCTAAACATTTATCAGGAGGCTTACCATAAGGAATATCACCTTCATCAAAGTGTTGGAGAGAGTGTACCTCAATAGTGGAGAGTGGGGAATTGGCTTACATAATTCTTCTATAGGAGGTAGATTCTTCACATCTTCAGCTCTAATACCTTTCTCCTTAAGACATTTCTTAGCTTCCTTCATCACTTCATCATTTAATGCAATAACTCTCCTCTTATTTGGTGTTGGTATTGGATCTGGTTCAGGCACAACTAGTGCAGGAGTAATAGGCTCAGGTGTATTTAGCCCAGTTGAAGTCCAATCACCATAATTCTTGCTTATCTTAGCCATTAATTCTTCAACATCTGTAGGAGTTCTTTTCCTAAAAACACAATCAGCAAAGCTATCTAGGTAGGTCCTAGCATCATTAGTTTGTCCATTATAATAAATATCAAGAAGCTCATTTTTAGGTAATGGACATCCAGGATGTGCATGAATCAAGGCAAAGAACCTTGTCCATGACTCAGGAAATTTCTCTTCTTCTCCCTGCTTAAAATCAAAAAGTCTCTGCAAAGCAGCATGTCTAGCACTAGGAGGAAAATATTTTTGGAAGAAAGAAGCAATCAAACAATTAGGGCTATCAATGGAACCAGGAGGCAATCTATTAAACCAAGCCCTAGCTTCTCCTTTTAGTGAAAAAGGGAAGATCTTTGTAACAAAGTACTTGCGCATCTTAAAATCATCAGAGAATAAAGCACTCATAGTAGAAAGCTCATTCATATGAGCCATAACACTCTCATTTTCAGTCCCACAAAAAGGTTCTTTCTCAACAATGTCCAAATAGGATAAATCAAGAGAGAAATCATCATCTTTATCTTTAATATCTATGGGAGAGGTGGCAAACTTAGGATTAGAAGACAGCTTAGGAATAATAGTATGTCTAGCAAGGAGACTCTTAATAGCACTAGTACCATGTGTGTTTCGGCACTCTTCAACAAATTCATCAGTGAACTCAATGTAACCATCATTAATATCATAACTCTCTCTAGACTCAGGCGAGCTAACAGGTGTAACAGTGTCTTCACTAGGAGTTTCAGTATTTCCTAGACCAGCCATGGTAGCATCTAGGAAAGGACCTAATGAACTACTCACATCAAGCACAGTATAAGTAACACATGAGCATCAAAAGCAGTTTCAGATTTAGCAGTAGTAGCAGTGTGTGTAGTATGAGTATGTGGTGGTGGTGTACCAAGCTTACTTATAACAGACGGCGAATCAAGAGCAACAAAGGTGTTTAGGACTGTACCTCTTCTTGTAGTGCATGGTAAAATAGTAAACTTTCCATCACGAGACTTTCCCATGAGGAAAGGAGTAGCAGTGAACAATAATAGATCCAAGTGAACTTACAAATAAAGCTATGCTCCCCGGCAACGGCGCCAAGAAATTGTCTTGATGACCCACAAGTATAGGGGATCGCAAAAGTCTTCGTGGGTAGTATTACCCAATTTATTGAGTCGACACAAGGGGAGCCAAAGAATACTTGCAAGCCTTAACAACTGAGTTGTCAATTCAGCTGCACCTAAAATAGTTCTTGCTCACAGAAGTTTATCAGTAGCAACATTTTGTATTAGCAACAACAAAGCAACAACAACAATAAAATAGGAGCAACAGTAACAGTAGTGGCAAACAGTAGGATATGAGCGCGGTAGGCATAGGGATGGATGGACGGGCGTTGCATGGACGAGTCTAAACATGTAACTTCAAGATCTAGGGCAATGCAGATAAATAATAATAAGCATCCAAGTACTAAACAATCATAGGCATGTGCTCCATATATAGCCATGCGTGCTTGCAACAAGAACTTGCACAACATCTTCTGTCCAGCCAGCCCGTGGCAGCGGGGCCTCTAGGGAACTACTGGCAATTAAGGTGATCCTTTTAATAGAGCACCGGAGCAAAGCATTAACACTCCGTGAACACATGTGATCCTCACACCACAGCCATCCCCTCCGGTTGTCCCAATTTCTGTCACTTCAGGGCCTTTGGATCCGGACAATGATACGTGTACACAACTTGCAGATAAGATCACAAACAATACTATCATAATGATTCAATAATAATTTCAGATCTAATATCATGGCACTCGGGCCCTAGTGACAAGCATTAAGCACAACAAGTTGCAACAAAGTCAAATAGCACTAATAGAGATACTAGGCACTATGCCCTAACAATCTTATCCGATTACATGATAGAACTCATCTAATCCCTACCATCCCCATAGCCTACAACGGGGGATCACTCACTCATGGATGAGGGAGACATTGATGGTTGATGGAGAGGCGTTGGTGATGACGATGGCGATGATCCTCCCCAAATTCCCCGTCCCGGCAGGGTGCCAGAACGGAGTTTCTGGTTCCGAATCACGGCTTCTTGTGGTGGCGGTGCAGCAGAACTCTTTTCTGGAAAGCGTCGAACCCCCCTCGGTTTTTAGGTCAAGAGGTAACTTATAGGCGAAGAGGGAGCCCGAGGGGGTGCCTGGGGTGGCCGCACCCCCTAGTCGCGGGCAGGGCCCACCCACGCCTGGCAGGGGTGTGGCCCCCCAGGCCTCCACTCTGTTTCGTCTTCTGGCTCCGTGGATCTTCTGGTGAAATATAATTTTTGGCATATTTTCCAGGATTTTTCCTGATAGTTGATTTTCTGCAGAAAAACTAGACACCAAGGTAATTTTGCTGAAAACAGCGTCAGTCCATGTTAGTTGTATCCAAATCAGACAAGTTTAGAGGAGAAACAATAGCAAAAGTGTTCGGGAAAGTAGATACGTTTTGGACGTATCATCTCGGTTCACCGGAGAACAAGGGAGGCCTTTCGTGGAGTTGGTGGTTTGAAACCACCCCCTCTCCAAACGCATATGTACTTCCCTTGAAAAGGAAGGAACTATGGGAAATAATCCTTGTGTCTCCGCGTGCTCCACTTTGGTTACTTCTATCCTTCACCGCACCTTACTTATGTTGTTCTTGCTTAATTATTTGTGGTAGTGTGGCATATAGTTAAATTCACCTTAGTTGCATAATCTATAGAATTTACCTTTTGTGTCAAACCGTAAATTAAAAGAGAGTAAAATTTGAAGTAGCACCTATTCACCCCCTCTAGGTGCCCATACGATCCTTTCAATTGGTATCAGATCCTCGGCTCTTATTTCGGGCTTTACCACCTAAGAGAGTATCAATAGACAAGATGGTGAGGGTGGGGACACGATCACCATGAAATATTTCAAATCTTTGGAATCTTCCATGTCTAGTCAAATAAGTGAGTTGCATATAATGATGGCGCAATTCATGAAAGAAAAATCAACCATTCTCGATACGTCGTAAATGTATCTATAATTTTTGATGTTCCATGCTTGTTTAGTATCTACTTTGATTTGCTTTTCTACACTTTGAGGTGTTTTTATATGTTTTTATGGACTAACCTATTAACAATATGCCATAGTGCTAGTTGCTTGTTTTCTTCTGTTTTTGGTTCCAGAAAAGGTAGAAAATCAATATTCTCGGAATTAGATGGGACAAAAGCCAAAGTCAATATTTTATCGTGGGGAACACGGAGCCAGAATACGGGATGGAGGGGAGCCACCAGGGGGCCACAAGCCTGCCGCGCGGCTAACCCTAGCCCGCGCCTAGGGGCGTGCGGCCGCCCTGGCTGCCCCCCTGCCTCGCCTCTTTGCCTCCCCCCGATACCAAAACCCTAAGGACCCGAACAATCTTCCATGAAACAGTCCATAGCTGACGAGGGTTCGACTCGTCAATGCCCATTGTTATGGACTTGGGTTTTGGAGAAGATGGGGATGCTGGAGATCACGGAACGGTTAATAGACAAGCAACGCGGGGACACGAGATTTACCCAAGTTCAGGCGCCGGGAGGGAAAACCCTACTCCTGCTTGTTTGCTCTTGATTACGGCGGAACCGAAGGTTACAGGGGTGCACAAATGCAATCTGGTGTGAGATGCGTATGAGGTGAGTTGAGGCCCTCCTCGCTATGCCCTCCTAGCCTTTATATAGATAGGCAGGTCCCGGGCACAGGTCGAGTCGGTTACAGATTAGGGTTTGTCCCCTTTGAAATTCTATCTACTCTAGTCTTGTTCTCCAAGGATCCGAAGGCGTCATGGGCTTGGGCCACACGAAACCTCCATAGGCCGCGTATCTTGTCATGGGCCTTCCTTGGGCTGGACTCGGTATGCCAATGTTGTGTACCCGTAGGGTATAACCATGTCAGTAGCCCCCGAGTGTTCTGTCGAATCGCAGATTCGGATGAGGACTCTTCAATCTTTCGGGTGTAGTTGGACCTGTTTTTAAGAGAAAATGATTTAGTTTGTAGGGATTGTTGATGCGTGTGCCTGACTCTCCCGACGGATCAGGGCCAGTTAACTATCATAGGACAAAACAACATGATCTTCTTCGGACTCGATTCCCCGAACTCGAATCTGGAACAGATGCTGGCGTAATTCGACTCAGGACGTTGAGGTCTTATAGGAGTTGAATCCCAGTGGTTTTCAAGTGATGTACCCAACGCGTCCGTCAGGATTTTTCATCGTGTCTGTTGACACGGTATTTTATTGGCAGAGCATAGTCAGGTGCGTTACCAGGCCATTAGATGATATTTGTAGGTCTTATCCTTGTGTCGTAGACACAACATCCAAAATGTTTTCACCACGAAGGTGTTTCAGGTGGAAAAGGAGAATGCTTCTCACTTATCATTGGTTTGGGCGAGTTTTGCCAGAAAAAGTTTGTATTTTGATCTAATGGATCTCAGTCGAATAATTCATAGGGTGCGCGACCAGCGCTCCCTATGGGAGTAGCCCCCAAGTGTCTGTTCGAGTCGTAGACTCGAGCAGAGACTTTAGTTCAGTTAATTTTAGCTTAAGGTCCGAAGGACACAATATTTCCGGATGCTTGATCAATCCTCCCTATGGGAGTAGCCCCCGAGTCCTAAGTGGAGTCGTAGACTCAATGTGGGACTCGAAGATAGTTGAGAGGTGCAGTACCTTAATCATGCCTCAGGTGCGCGGCCAGCGCTCCTAATAGGAGTAGCCCCCGAGTAGTTGTTCGAATCGTAGATTCGAGTAAGTACTTGCTTTCTCAGCCGAAGATTTCCACCCGTTGCTAGATTGGCTTTGATGATGTCAGTGCTGACGATCGATGATCTCAACCATCTGCGGTGCCAGGGATGATGCGACATGACGAACGTGGGTCCCACTTCCTGACTTGGAGTTGACTAGTCATGCACGATGTGGTGAGAATTACGGCGTCTCCTCGGTTTCTATGCGTAGTGGATGGCGTGCTGGCGACGGTTCGTTGTTGTGCTGACACGTGTACGGTTGGATTTGGCTTGCGCGCTAGGGCTTCTGGATGAACGGTTCGTGTTCGTCGTCTTCGTCCTTTAATACTGTGGGTAAACAGTGAATATGTTTTACCCTTTGCCATTTGCTTTCTCACCATTGCCTCCATTTTCATGAGCACTGCCTCTCTCGCTGCACTGGAAGTTCTCCGGTCGTTACCTTCTTCATTTCTCCGCGCTCACCGCCGCACTCGCCGCCGCGCGATGGGCAAGTCCAGCAAGGTCGCCACCGGTGCTGGCTCGAGCACCGTTGGCGGCGGTAAGAAGGTTGCCACTGCCGCTCGCATCACCGATGGTAGATGGAGGTGCACGGAGGCGCGTGATGCTAACATGCGCAAGCTGCGTGACACGGGGCTGACCCCGCAGAACAAGGAGGACGTGAAGCTTCCTGGTGATGAGGTAATCCCCCGTCCACCCATAGGGTTTCAGGTGATGTTCGTCGCCTTCGTTCTTCGTGGACTTTCGCTTCCTGTCCACAATTTTCTTCGTGGACTTCTTTTCTTTTACGGGATCCAGCTTCATCATCTCTCTCCCAATTATCCCCTCCACATCGCTTGTTTTATCACTTCTACGAGTGCTGACTCGGTATCGAGCCGCACTTTGGCCTCTTCCGGAAGCTCTATTCCGTGAAGAGGCAGTCTGGCACCGGCGGGGTCTATCCGCTTGGTGGCTGCATCATCTCCAATCGATCTTCTGTTCTTTTCTTTTCCTTTTCCATGTGCGAGTCCGTCCAGTACTGGCATAAGAAGTGGTTTTACATTCGCGACACCAATGTGAACGGAAAAGATTTTGGCCTCGCTCCCTTTGACTCCTCCCAGGAAATTGTTCCGAAGAGATCCTGGAAGAATCACATTTTGGAGGGCGAAGTAGCGGAAGTGGAGGAGCTCTACCATCGTGTAGAGGCCCTCCAGATGGTTGCTGAGAAAGAGGTTAATGGTGTGGAAATCATCCGCACCTTCCTCAAACATCGGGTACAGCCGCTCCAAGCGAGGGCGTATCCGATGTTTCTTTATACTGGCCGTAATGACCCGACGAGGGTCGTGGCCGAGGATCTGTCCAAGGGCGACCTCGATAGGGCCCTTCGGCCTCTGATGAAGTTCAAGGCCGATGAGGACCTTCCGGGGAAGTCCTTGACCGCCCCCTTCAGTGCTACGAATGCAGTCCCTCAGGTGTAGAATTGCGCCATGCGCGTTGCGCCTTTTTTGAGTGTTGTTTACTTATGACAATTGCGACTAATCTCAATCGTTTGGCTCCTTTGGTTTGCAGGATCGCAAGGTAGCTGGGATGATGCCCCCGCTGCCTGAGAAATTTCCGATTGTGACGGACAATGAGGTTGTGGATTCTGAATCCGAACTTCCTCCGATGCAATCTCCAACTCAGGAAGCCCCCGAGCCGAGCGAGGGGCAGACCTGAAAGCGCTCCCGGAGCAAGTCTTCAGATGCGTCGACTCCGCTGACTCCCCAAGGCTCTTCCTTCTTGGAGCATCATGGTGAGGATGAAGGTGCTTCTCTGCACCTTTCTCTGTTGTGCTGCTTCGGGCGATGGCACCGCAGCCGCCAGCCAAGAAGAAGAAGAAGGGGAAGGCGGCTCCTGTCTTCAATTTGTCAGATATTGACTTGTAAGTTGTTTCGTCTGCACTGTGTACTGTCACTTTGTGTGTGTATTGTAGTTTGTTGTCTTCATCAGTATTTTCTTGCAGCCACTCCTCGGAGGGTTCTCTTAGTGAGGGCACTCAAGAGGCCGTAGGGGAGTCGAAGCCGACAGCTCCTCCCTCTCAGGTGGTGGCCAACTCTTACCTAAACACATAAGTAGTTTACACCTTTATCTTGTAGGGGAGCCCTCGGGCCCTTTTTTGGATGACTTGTTGGTCGGTTTTGCTCTTGCGGGGCATAGCCTCCGAGCCTTTCTGATGTTTTCTTAATTGTTTGCTTCTGTTTCTTCTTGCAGCCCTTTGTGCATAGCCCTAACCTTCTTACCCAGCAGCATCTGGTGCTGGAGGCCAGCATGCAGCAGCTTAGAGGTACACTCGTTTCCCATTCTTGTTTAGTTCGTCTGTCAGATGGACGACGTTTGTGTTGCTCATATGTTTCTTGGTGTTTGCAGATGAAAATAATGCCGCTCTTCGTCGGCTGGACGCTCTCGAAAAGAGCCTTCGTCGCACGGAGAAGAAAGCTGCAGATGCTACCGAGGCGAAAGAGCGCCTGCAGAAGGAGGTAGCTGACGCTGCTGAAGCCCAGGAGCGCCTGCGGAAGGAGGCTGCTAATCACGAGGAGCAGCTCGCTGCTGCAGCGGCTACTCGTGAAAAGGAGATGGTCGATAGGCTTATGGCTGCAGCCAAAGTCTTCTCCGGTAAGTTTCCTTTAACTTCTTTGCATCTTTTTGACTGAATTTTTGCTTGCTCTTATTCGAGTGCCTTTTCTTCTTTGGTTCAGACGCTTCAGGCATCACGTTTGATCGTCGTGCGCTAGAGCACAGAGATGCTCTCGATGATGCCACTGCAGCGATCGAAGATCGTTGCGGTACTGCTGCTGGCTCCCTGGCAAAGGCCAGGGAAGTTCTCCGGAGCTTCTACAGGAAGGTCATTCCCAAGGGCGCTTCTCTTGAGGATGTCGATACTCTGGCAGATGCTCTGTCGGAGGATGCTCCGGCAGCATACACGCGCAAGTAGAAGGGAATCGGCACCTCCATGGGGTTGGCCATGGCCATGGCATCTGGAGCCAAGCTGGATCTGCCGCACATCACCTCCCAGATGCCAACTGCTGCAAATGGCTCAGAGGTAGCATTCACCCTCTTTGCCTCTCGCTGTAAGCATTATGGGCTGAAACTTATTGATCTACTGGCAGAGTATGCGGCGAAGCAGCAGGAGGAGGCCAAGAGTAGGCAGTCTGGCTCTGAGGCCACTCCGGATGCGGGTGCCTAGGCTCGATTGTTGTAGCTAGGATAGTTTATCATTTTCTTTTGTAATGTAAGCTTTTGTTGATGAACAATCCCCACTTATGCCATGAGGTGGCCTTGATGTGTATAAATTACGTTTCGATCAATCGCTAGAGATGTTTGAGATGTTCATGTATTGATTTGCTTATCTCTAGGGTCCTTCGGGTGAGGTTCCCGTTAATACTTCGATTACTACTGAGCCGCGTCCATCTTTGGATGATGCATCACAGTTGGTATTTCTTCGCAATCGTGTCCATAGCCTGGAGAAGGATATTCTTGGCCTTCGAGGCCACACGGATGTGTGGAAGTCGAAGGATGAGCGAGCCACTGCCAGGGAGGAGTTTTTGATGGGGGAGTTGCGTCAGATGAGCGAGCACCTACAGTGTGAGTCTTCGCGAACTGCTGTTCTTTTCGGATGTGGCTTGTTTGTGTGTCATCTTGTTCTTGTGCTTGGTGCAGGCGTCAATCTCGTTCCGAGGAAAGAGAAGGAGCGTGTTGCAGTTCAGATGAATTGCTTGGCCCAACAGGACTTAGAGGATGGCGGCTTCTTCTGGATGGACCGTGATCGGGCCGTCGTCCTTGTGACGGTGCAAGATCGAGTGAATCAGGTTTCTTGGGTGCTGAGGCAGGCGAGAATTTCCTTGGCGTCCACTTGGGCCATCATGTTTCCCTTGGATGAAGCACCCTCCAACCTTTGGGGTCTGCTGGCGAAATTTCGGGACGTGGGCCACGTCAAAGAGTTCGTGCGGCGATAGCTAGTCGCTGGGGTGAATGCTGCTCTTTCACTTGTTTGGCTGCATCGCCGTGATGTCGATCTCACGGCGGTGGCGACTGGGCCACCCCTTCGACCAGATGGTAGTTTTTGGGATATGCGCCCGCATTATGCGGTTGTGAGGTAGTATGCCGAAGAGATAGTAGACTTGTTCGAGCATCGGGCGAGTGTGATACTCCAGAATAGGTAGGTCCTATAGAGAAAACATATTGATGTAAAATTTGTATGTATTCGAGTGGGCTTGTTGTGCCCTTTATAAAGTTTATTTGTATTAGCACGTTGTGCTTTGTTATGTGCATGTCCTTTTCGTTAGCCTGACGTGGTCAGCTACTCAGGTTGTATGCATTGTTCTCAGTCGACGAAGTCGTGAGGCGAGGCGTAGACCCCGAGCATGTTATAGAGAAAAGTAATGCGAGGAAAACGGAATTTTGGCCGAGGGACTTAGCTTTTATTCATAGCATAACGAGTAGATACATTGTTCGGCTAAGTAGCCTTGGCTGAGTAGCCTTAATGAAAGTAAAGAGGTAGCAAGGGGTAGAAGCGTCGCAGTTGTGCGACGTTCCATGGGTTGGAGTATTCGACTCCTGACTTGACATCCATGAGGCGCTAGGCGCCACCTGGGATAACTTCTATGACGATGTTGGGTCCTTCCCAGGGTGATTGGAGATTCTTCAGCCGCTCTTATTTGATTCATAGGACGAGGTCTCCTTCGACGAAGGACCTTGGGCTCAACCGATGGCTGTGATAGTTGCGGAGGCTCTACTGGTAGACCGCTGAGCGGGCCACGGCGATGTCACGTGCTTCGTCGAGTGTGTCGACGTCGTCTTTGAGTGCGGCCGTTGATTCGCCTTCGTTGTAGGCGACGACCCGTGGGGCCTTGTGGCGTACCTCTGCAGGCAGCACGGGTTCATCTCCGTGCACCATAAAAAAGGGTGTGTAGCCAGTTGAACTGTTCGGCGTTGTACGCAGGCTCCAGAGTACGGAGGGTAGCTCCTCTACCCAGGCTCTCGCGAGCCTTTCGAGTGGGCATAGCAGACGTTTGTTGATGCCGCTCCCTATGAGGCCGTTGGCCTTTTCGACCTGCCCGTTGGTCTACGGGTGCGCCGCGGAGGCATACGATATGTTGATGCCAAGGCCCTAGCAGAAGTCTTGGAACTCCTTTGAGATGAAGTTCGAGCCGTTGTCCGTGATGATGCTGTGCGGCACACCGAATCTGTAGACTGTGGACTTGAAGAACTTGATGGCCGTTTTGCCTCTTTTGGTTAGTGACAGGCATGGCCTCGATCCACTTGGTGAACTTGTCGACTGTGACCAAGAGGTAGACGTGGCTTCCTTTTGAAGATTTGGGTAGTTTGCCAATCATGTCGAGGCCCCATTGGGCGAAGGGCCATGCCAGTGGTATGGGCCTTAGCTCCGATCCTGGTGCGTGTGGCTTGTCCGCGTATCTCTGGCAGGCGTTGCACCTTCGACGATGTCCTTAGCATCGTTCATGGCCGTTGGCCAGTAGAATCCAGCTCGCAGAGCTTTGGCGACTAGGGCACGACTGCCTGCATGATGGCCGCAGATGCCCTCGTGGATGCCTTGAAGTATGGTTTTGCCATCACCAATGGTGACGCACCGTTGGAGTACACCCGAAATGCCGCGGTTGTACAGCTCGCTAGTGATGATGGTGAAGGCCTTGGACTAGCGAGATATGCGTCGGGCATCTATCGGGTCATCGGGCGATTCTTTGTTTATCAGGCATCGGTTGTGTCCACGTCTCTTCGATTACCATGACCTGCATCAGGATGACCAGCTCGGCCTCGATGTCGAGTTTTTCGGGTCCTTCATGTCCTTCGGGTGGCGTAGCCCTCGAGTGTTACGCTTCTTTGGGTGATCCCTTGGGGAATTTACTTTTGATAGAGGGTACACAGATTTGTTCGAGGAGCACACCTGGTGGCACCAGTGCGCAGGTGGAGCCGATGTTGGCGAGTCTATCGGCTTCCTCGTTGCTTTCTCTTCCAACGTGCCAAAGCTCGCAGCCATCAACGTCTCCTTCGAGTGAGTTGTAGAGTGCGCGATACGCGATCATGTTGGCATTGTGAGCGTCACACTCGTTCATCGTCTGCTGGACGACAAGGTTCGAGTCACCGTAGATTACTAGGCGTGTTGCGTCGCAGATCTTGGCCATCCTCATGCCGTGGATGAGGGCCTCGTATTCGGCCTCGTTGTTGGAGGCGCAAAATTTCATCCGAAGGACGTATTTCATCTTGTCGCCTTGAGGGGACGTCAGTATGATGTCAGCTCCTGCTCCGGCCTCGCACTTGGAGCCGTCGAAGTGCATCGTCCATGATTGCGTCATGTCCGGAGTGTCCGGCAGCTGGAGTTCCATTCAGTGGACGAGGAAGTCAGGGAGGACCTGTGATTTGATGGCCTTACGCCGCTCATAGACTATGTCTAGAGGGGATAGCTTGATGCCCCACAGGGCTACGCGTCCCATGGCTTCGAGATTGTTCAGGATGTTGGATAGTGGTGCCTCATTGACGACCATGATCTGGTGCTCCTAGAAGTAGTGGCTCAGTCGAAGAGCCATCATGAATACGCCGTAGGCGAGATTATGGTAGTGAGGGTACCTCTGCTTTGTTGGTGTTAGTACCTCGCCGAGGTAGTAGATTGGACGTTGGACCCCGTGGGTCTTGACCTCTTTGGGTCGTTCAACCACGAGTACAGTGCTTACCACCTGGTGCATAGCTGCTATGTACAGCAGCAGAGGCTCTCGCTCCTTTGGCGTAACCAGAACAGGCGAGGTGGAGAGCAGCCGCTTGAGGTCCTCGAATGCGTCGTCTGCTTCCGGTGTCCACTCAAACTTGTCAGCTTTGCGCAATAGCTGGTAGAAGGGCAGGGCCTTCTCACCCATGTGACTGATGAACCTGCTCAGCGCCGCGATGCGCCCAGCTAGTTGCTGGACACCTTTGAGGTTTTTTGGCTTCTCCATGGTCAGTATTGTCTGGATTTTCTTTGGATTCACCTCAATCCCCCGCTGAGAGATGAAGTAGCCGAGTAATTGGCCAGATGGGACGACAAAGGCACACTTTTTTGGGTTTGGCTTGATCTTATAGTGATCAAGGTTATCAAACGTCTCGTGGAGATTGTTGATCAGTGTCTTGGCCTCCCTGGTCTTGATAACTATGTCGTCGATATAGACTTGGATGTTGCGACCGATCTGGTTTTTCAAGCACGCCTGCATGCATCTCTGGTACGTGGCGCCTGCGTTCTTCAGCCTGAAGGGCATGGTTTTGTAGCAGAACACCCCGAACAGCATGGTGAACATTGTTTTCTCCTGATCTTCGACCTTCAGCCGAATCTGGTTGTAGCCTGAGTAGGCGTTGAGGAAGGAGAGTTTCTCACATCCTGCAGTCGAATCGATGATCTAGTCTATCCTCGGTAGAGGGAAGTGGTCCTTGGGACAGTACTTGTTGAGCGATGTAAAGTCTACGCACATCCGCAGGATGTCCGTGTCCTTCTTGGGGACCAACACGGTATTGGCCAGCCACTCGCTCTCCTTAATTTCTCAGATGAAGTTGGCATCGAGCAGTTTTTTGACTTTGATTCCAATGGCTTCAGCTCTTGGTTCGGATAGTCGTTGGATCGACTATTTGACTGGCCTTGCGTCGGGGAACATATTTAGTGCGTGCTTGGCGAATTCCCTGGGAACTCCTGGCATGTCCGCAGGACACCAGGCGAAGATTTCCCAGCGCTCATGGAGGGATTCAACGAGCGCGCTTTCCTATGCGGGGATGAGGTCGTTGGCGATCAGCACCGTCTTGGAGGCATCCGTCGGGTGGACTTGCACCTTTTTCGTGTTGACCGTAGAGTCAAACGACATATCAGGTGCGTTTGGCCTGGAGACTAGGGGTGCCCCGTTGTCTGTCACCTCATAAGCTCCTCCTGCATGCCGAACGACTGGGAGATTCTGTTGAAGTCTCTGTCGGTGTGATCCGATCGGGTGAATCTTCCTTAGACGGGGATGACGCCCCTGGGTCCTGGCATCTTCAGTAGCATGTACGTGTAGTGTGGTACTGCCAGAAATCTTGCGAATGCCACGCGCCCAAGGATGGCGTGGTACTGTGATGGCCATTCTACCACTTCAAACTCCAGCCTCTCGCGCCTGAAGTTTTCAGGTTGGCCAAAGATGACGTCGAGCCATATCTTTCCTAGGGGATATATGCCCTTCCCTGGGACTATGCCATGGAATGTCGTGTCAGATTGTTCCAGGCTGCACAGCGGGATCCACATTGCTGTGAGGGTGCTGGCGAACATCAGATTAATGCCGCTCCCGCCGTCCATGAAGACGCGGCTCATCTCGAATCCTTTGATCTATGCTTCGAGCACCAGTGCAGCATGACCTAGGCGAGGGATCTGGCGAGGGTGATCCGAACGATCAAACATGATGCAGGACTCCGAGCTGATGAGGTACTCAGGGATGGCAGGTGGAGCGGTCATGGCCAGGCTGACCTGTCAGGTGATATTCTTTTGCACCCTGTTGGTAGGGCGTCCCTTCTGGATCATCAGGGACCCTTTTAGCGGTGGATATCCTCCTGTGCCGTTGTTTGGCGCAGGTGCGATTGCTGGATTCGATGGTCCAACAGGTGGTGGTGGAGGAGCTCCATGGTCGAAGTCACCTGGTGTAGGTGCGGGGCCAAACCCGGGGTTCACGATCTGACGTCGCATTTGGGTGAGACCCTCATTGAGTTTCTGGAACTCGCGGCAATCCTTTAGCATGTCGTTGGCCTTCTCTTTTCCATCTTGCTTGTAGATGTAGAAGTGGATGGTGCAAGAACTGGACACTTGTCGTATGCCAAGGGCTCGTAGTCACGGCTGCGACGCTGCCATGTTTGTGAAGGGCGCCCTCCATCGTGGAATTTGCCTCCGCGGTATCCGCTGCTGCGGTTGCCGTCATTGCGTCGGTCGGCGTAGCCAGTCGCAACCATGTAAACTCCTTCGCGATCGTCGTAGACACACGATCTTCGTTTGCTGCGGCGTTCGCGCCTACGGCCGTAGTCGTCCTCGTCATCCGAATGCATTCGGTGGAGGTAGTCCTCGCCATCTGCCCACCTGTTGGCGATGTCCATGAGGTGGTTGAGCGTCTTGGGCTTGACGCGCCCAAGTTCTTCCTTAAAGTCCGGGCGCTTGACACCATCCTTGAAGGCATCGATTGTCCTTTCCTCGGAGATGTGCGTGGTGGACTTCTTGATGTGGCACCAGTGTAGGATGTACGCACGAATGGATTTGCCGGTACGCTGGGTGCAGGTCCGCAGTTCCTCGATTGAGGCTGACCTCTTGCTGGTGCCCTTGAAGTTTCGGATGAAACTGTATGCTAGATCCTCCCAGCTTTGGATGGAACCGGAAGATAGGTTGCTGAGCCAGATCCGAGCTGCGCCTGTCAGCTGCAGCTGAAGGCACTATAGGGCGGTGTTCCTGTGTCCACCGTGCATCTTGACGGATGAGAGGTGGTCGCTGAGCCAGGCTTTCGGGTCCTGCGTGCCATCGAACTTCAGAGTGTCCGAAGGGAGCTTGAAATTTTTCGGCATCGTCGTTTGCCGAACGGATCTGCTGAAGCGTCTGGCTCCGCACAGCTCTCCGTCGTCATCCTCGTCGGATTTGGTTGAACATAGGCATTTGGCGCGTGCCTTGTCGAACTTGCGCTAGGCGAGATCGTTTCGAGCATCATAGAGGTTGCTGCGACGCCTTGGGCTCTTGTGATGTCGAGGCAGATCGTGCTCGTCCTTATCAGATGAGGGTGCAGGGCTACGGGTGACCATAGCTTTTTTCTTAGGCTCCGCAGGAGCTTCGTCGTGGAGCGCAGCTCCGACGAGTCCAAGTCCGGCTAGCTTGGACTTGTGCATGGCGCTCTTCGGGTCACCCACCAGAGGTGGATGGGACGCGAGGTACGTGGTGGCTGCCATGATCGTAGCCTGCGGCGTCTTCAGTTTGACGTTGCCGTTCACGTCCATTGACATGAAGGACGTGTTGAGGGTCCTTGTGATGTCGCGGCATGCGGCGGGGTCCATGTGCTCCGTGCGGGAGCGATTCTTGTTGGCGTTGTTGCCATGCAATCTGGAGCCACCAGTGGCAGAGAGTTCAGCTCTCCACACACTAGACTCCGAGGCTTCTTTCTTGCATTTGTCGAGATCCTCCATCAGCCTCACCTGCCAGTTACACTCGCCAATGAGGAGGAGGTGGTATGCCATCAGCAGGTCCCGTGAAGCATTCACAGGTAGGATGATGTTGCCCGCCACGGCTTAGCGTGCCTGACGCCATTATTCCTCGTTGAGGTTGATCTTCTGGTAGGCGTTAGCATCACCTTCATTGGACTGGAGGGGTGGATCTCCCCCGTTTCCTCCGTTCCTAGCCTGCGGGTTGGGCGGTGGATTGGGTGGTGGGTTGGGTGCACTCGTACCTGGTGGTAGTTCCGATTTGCCCTGAATGACCACGACGCATTGGTAACGCCCACGGATTGGGTCGCTGCTGCCGCAGCTTTCGGATACGGGACCGTAAGTTCCTTCGTCTGAGGGAGGGCCGCACAGATCTGAGTTGCAGCTGCTGCTGTCATATGACTCGTCTGTCAGCGTCGACGTGCGTAACACGCCGATGGGTGGGACCCATGAAGCGGGCCTAATGGAAGGTGGTGGCACCCGCTCTAGGAGGCGAAGGGTGCCAGTCTGCCCCACCTGGAAGCAGAAGCTCCTGAACAGAATCTCGAGCCCGTCGCCTACGGGCTCAAAATGCCTTATGGTGGCTGGCGAGTGGGCGGTGAAGTCCAAGGTGCCAAAGAGGAGATGACTCTCCATCGCTGATGAGTTGTAGATCGCTCAGGATGGGACCGTCACGATCGCACAATCAGTGCCCCCAGTTCCCATAGACGACGCCAATTGACGAGGGTTCGACTCGTCAGTGCCCATTGTTATGGACTTGGGTTTTGGAGAAGATGGGATGCTGGAGATCACGAAACGGTTAACAAACAACCAACATGGGGACACGAGATTTACCCAGGTTTAGGCCCCCGGAGGGAAATCCCTACTCCTGCTTGGCTGCTCTTGATTACGGCAGAACCGAAGGTTACAGGGGTGTGCATACGCAATCTGGCATGAGATGCATATGAGGTGAGTTGAGGCCCTCCTCGTCGTGCCCTCCTAGCCTTTATATAGATAGGCAGGTCCCGGACGCAGGTCGAGTCGGTTACAGATTAGGGTTTGTCCCCTTTGAAATTCTATCTACTCTAGTCTTGTTCTCCAAGGATCCGAAGGCGTCATGGGCTTGGGACACCCAAAACCTCCAGAGGTCGCGTATCTTGTCGTGGGCCTTCCTTGGGCTGGACTAGGTATGCCAATGTTGTGTACCCGTGCGGTATAACCATGTCAGTGGCCACCACCACCATCGTCCCTAGATCGGGGGGATCTGAAGCTCTTCCCGGCACCCTGCCGGAGGGGAGATCATCCCGGAGGCCTTCTTCTTCATCATGCCAGCCTCCGGTATGAAGCATGAGTAGTTCCACCTTGGACTACGGGTCCATGTAGTAGCTATATGGTTGTATCTCCTCCTTTGTGCTACCATGTTTAGATCTTGTGAGCTCCGTTCATGATAAAGATCATCTATTTTGTAATCATGCATGTTGTGTTTGTAGGGATCCGATGGATATTGAGATTACTATGTCAGATTGATTAATGGTTTTGTCTTATTGATTCTATCATGTCTGTGTTGTTTGTGATCATGCGTGCTCTTTTTTTCTAGTAGCTATCTTGGCCAAGTAGATGCTAGTGACTCCAAGAGGGGGTATTTATGCTCTATACTGGGTTCATGCCTCTATTTAATCTAAGGGAAGTGATAGAAATCTCTAACGTTGTAGATGTGTTGTTGCTACTAGGGAGAAAACAACGGTATCTTGTTCATGGAACAAGTGGATTGTTTACCTTACACACTTTGCTTAAAGCAGTTATCCGTTGTTTGCAACTTAATACTGGAGGGGGTTCGGATGATAACCTGAAGGTGGATTACTAGTCATAGATAAAGTTGGATGGTGGTCTATGTATATGTTGTATTGCCCAATCGAATCTCATAGGATCATGAATGTCTAGTATTGCACTGTTATGCCTTGCTCAGTCATGTCAATTGCCCTGCTATAATTTGTTTACCCAGCATGCCATGTTTTGTTTATCTTAATGAGAGCACCTCTAGTGAACTATGGACCATGGTCCAATCTTTACCATTGATACATCTTCCACTGTTACTATTTACTTTATGCAAACCACTATTACCTTCCACACCATACGATTAACCCTTTGTTTTCAGCAAACCGGTGACATTGACAACCTCACTATTCATTGGGGAAAAGTCTTGAGTTTGTGTTATGTAGGTTGCCAAGTTTCTAGCAACACCTTTGAGTCGTTTCCTTCCTCCTACTGATTCGATAACCTTGGTTTCTTACTGAGGGAAGAACTGGCTGCTGTGCTCATCATACCTTCCTCTTAGGGTCTCCCAACGAAGCTCTACATTGAACTAAGCCGTCATCAAGCTTTTTTGGCGCCGTTGCCGGGAGGCTAAGGACATCTTCACTAGGGGAGTCCTTCACAACCTTTCTCTTTACTTTGTTTTTGTTTTGCTTAGTTTATTTTTCTTGGTTTTTTTGCCTCTTTTTATCAAAAACTTCAAAAAAATAGTTTTGTTTGGTTTGCTTTATCTTATCAAAAACACAAAAAAATAGCTCCTACTCTAGTTGTCACCTTGCTTTAGCTCACTATGCTGATCCCCAAGTTCACCCTGAAAGACCTTTCAATAGGTAGTGGCTCTATAATTGGGAAAGAAAATATTGAAGGATACTTTAATCATGTTAGCAAACATGAGGATATTGAGGATAGATCCCTAGCAGAACTTGCTCCTAATTATTAAATTGCTATAGATTCTTTAGTTCACATGTTGGAGGCTAGGTTTGTTAACCTTAACGCCATGATGCAAATTTTGTTTCTTAAACTAAAAGAAGAAGAGGATGCTGAAAAGAGAGATTTTATCCTAGAAACTTTGCTAAAAGAGTTTAATGATGTTGCTAAGGAAGACAAAAAGGTCATTGAACATTTTAGTATGCTAGGATCATGTGTAGATGTTATGGGTAATTTAGATAAAACCAAACCTAGAGAGGAAATTAAGATACCCATACCTTTTAAACTTGTAGGAATGCATAAAGCCTTAGAAAAGAATTTTGATTGGATTGTTCCTGAAAACCCATTTGATGAAAGTAGTGAACCTAAGAGAGATGAGAAAGGATCCTATAAAACTCATTTGATGAGATACCTTTTCTATTTGAAGAGATTTTGAGTATTGATCTTAATGCTTCTTCATTTGAAAATACTTGATTCTTGCTTCTTGTGCCTAACTTAAAGGCGTTAAAGAAAAGTACTTATTGGGAGATAACCCAAAAATTTTCTTGAGTCTTGGAAGTTATTACCTCGGTAATGACCTCTGCTTATCCTTTTTATTTGCTTTTTGTGCCAAGAATAACCTCTAATGAGAGGGAAGTAAGATTTGGGGAGTTGCTGTCCCGAAACAGATTTTTGTGCTCCACCATAAAAATTCGTGTAAAATCTCTGTAAGTACGATTGAACTGTAATTTTATGAATAAATCCCCCAGTATGTTAGATAACTTTCTGTATAAATCCCCCAGTATGTATTTTTCTGAATTAATCCCCCAGTATGTAATTTTCTGAATAAATCCCCCAGTATGTAATTTTCTGAATAAATCCCCCAGTATGTAATTTTCTGAATAAATCCCCCATTATTTGAGCAACAGAAGGTCTTTGAAAAAAATCAGTTTCTACCTGCTGATGTGTTTTGACAGATTTGTGCCATTATTTGCATTTGCTTCTTATTGATTCCTTTTGGGGTTCTTTTTGGGGAATTGAGCTTTTTGAGAGAATTGATACAGTAGATTGTGTCTTTAGTGAAAGTTTTTCTATTTTAAAACCAAACCCCAAGGGTCTATTTTCTTTTGAATACACTAATGTTGCTAATGAAGATTGTGTGAAATTTTGTATGAAGGAAAATTTGTAGGTGTAGAGAAAGAATGATGTAATGAGATGAAGAATGGACAAAAGCTCAAGCTTGGGGATGCCACCCCGTGTCACCCCAAGAAATATTCAAGAGGTACAATTGTCAAAGCTTGGGGATGCGTAAGGCATCCCCTTCTTCATCAATAAAAATCTTAGGTATTTCTAGACACTTCGTTTTTGTTGTTTCATGCATTGTTGTGTTGTTCTCGGAGCGTCTTAGTTTTCATTTTAGTTTGCTTGAATAAAGTAGTTTGGACCCCCATTCTGGCTGTGTTGTTTCAAATAAGTTGATTGCTGTTGGAGAGGAGTAGAAAGTTCTTGCTTGAATAGTACAAGAGGAGCTTGCTTTGACTGTGACTTAGAATTTATCATGCCATGCTAGATGTTGTTTTGATCTTATGCTTAGTGATTATTGTTGTAGCATGACTTGTTCCAAACAATTAGGATTGCTTAATGTGCCTTGAAGGAATCATGCATTGTTTTAGCATACAAAAGCATAGTATTGTGGTATTCTCCTTTGATGCTTTGTTTGGGTTCACTTGGCACATGCTCACACCATGTTATGACTATAACAAGTCACAATAGCCTCTATGATCATTTAATCCTTGACTTGTAGTACCACTTTATGATTTTATTAGTAATGTTTTGTCGCTTTGCATGATTATGGCCATTATTGCTCTCTTAGTTGGTCGCTCCCAGTCTTTTGCTAGCCTCCACTTGTATGACTAAGCTCTACTCATGCATCCAACTCCTAAGAAACCAAGTTATTCCAAAGTGTCCACTATAAATTCCTATGCATGGTGTGTTACACCATTCCAAGTATATTCTTGTTTTCATCTATCTTCCAATTAAAAAGTCTCTTTCTTATGTGAAAACTTAGTGATTAAAGCTCTCACGAACTTGATGGCACACTTTATTTTTCTTGCCCCTAATAAACTTGAACCATTATGTCATCTATGTTGTATATGCTTGCACTTATATGTTGGGATTAGCAGAACCGTGCTGTCACGGGGAACGCTTTCAACACCTGTAAATATCTACCCAGTTGATATCATGCTCTTTTGTTTATGGATGTCGTCGGTGTGAAATGAAAGGGGAGCTTATAAGTCCATGGAGTTATGTATGTGTGTTAGAGAAATGCCTGCACCGCTAGCCTAAGCCATGCATAATCATGGTGGAAACTTGTAGCATCATCATTGTGAGCATTCTATGAAGCATTCTTCTTATAAAAAAAGAGACAGAAAAAGAGATTGATAAAAAAAGATGAGAAAAGAGGAAAGAGAGAAAAAAGCACCATTTTCCCATGGTAAATAAGAAGATTGCTGAGATGCTCATTGTCTGCTTGCCTTGTCATTTTGATTATGGGATAGCTCCTGTATCATGTGCAAGGGGTACCCCATTGGCGGTTCTCTATGATACACACATGTACTTACTATGAAAAGAACTTGCAAGTAACTAAACTTGAGTAGCATGAGGAGCGGACCTCGTATTCAAGGGACATGAGATTGCCAACTTATACTTTGTCAAGCATATACTCCATAGTTTGTTCACTTTAACCTTAATCACTTCAAGATGGTTATGACAGGGGCAATGAGAGCTAAAAGCTAAACAGGTACCATAATTTTTGGAAGCTCTTTATGAAACTTGAAAGCCATGCTTCCCTTTTTATGAAGGGCATTTCTTCCACCATTATATTGAGTCTTCACCTTCTATCCTTAGGCACCAATTAAGAGAGCATAGTTGCCATTCCTAGTTCTATGTGCATTGTCCCAAAACTTATTGATTGATTCATATTGTTGATATTGCTTGTTCCTGAACTATTTGTATCTAGTAACTCTTGTAAACTTTGAAGGTGTCATATGCATCTATTTGCTATTCCATGATGGACAAGCTGAATGCAACTATGATATGTTTTCTATATGTGAAACAAACAAATGTTTTTTGATGCATGTTATTCATGAATCTTTGTTTGTAACCTTTCATGTTGCATGCATAGTTACTTTGTCTTATTGTTAGAACTCCATCTTTCATGCTCATGTTTAGAGTTCTTTGATCCCAGTTTTCAATTCTTGCAAATGGTTTGATCTTGATTTTGATGGTGCATGTCACCTCAAATTTTTTTATTTTTATAACTTACCTACTCGAGGACGAGCAGGAGTTAAGCTTGGGGATGCTTGATACGTCGTAAATGTATCTATAATTTTTGATGTTCCATGATTGTTTAGTATCTACTTTGCTTTGCTTTGTCTACACTTTGAGGTGTTTTTATATGTTTTTCTGGACTAACCTATTAACAAGAAGCCACAGTGCCAGTTGCCTGTTTTCTTCTATTTTTGGTTCCAGAAAAGGCAGAAAATCAATATTCTCGGAATTGGACGGGACAAAAGCCAAAGTCAATATTTTACCGTGGGGAACATAGAGCCAGAATATGAGACGGAGGGGAGACACTAGGGGGCCACACCCCCTGGTCACACGGCTAACCCTAGCCCGCGCCTGTGGGGTGCGGCTGCCCTGGCTGCCCCCTGCCTCGCCTCTTCGCCTATAAAGACCCCATGATACCAAAACCCTAAGGACCCGATCAATCTTCCACGAAACAGTCCGTAGCCGCCGCCACCATCATCCCTAGATCGGGGGGATCTGAAGCTCTTCCCGGCACCCTACCGGAGGGGAGATCATCCCGGAGGCCTTCTTCTTCATCATGCCAGCCTCCGGTATGAAGCGTGAGTAGTTCCACCTTGGACTACGGGTCCATGTAGTAGCTAGATGGTTGTATCTCCTCCTTTGTGCTACCATGTTTAGATCTTGTGGGCTCCGTTCATGATCAAGATCATCTATTTTTAATCATGCATGTTGTTTTTGTGGGGATCCAATGGATATTGAGATTACTATGTCAGATTGATTAATGGTTTTGTCTTATTGACTCTATCATGTCTGTGTTGTTTGTGATCTCGCATGCTCTCTGTTTCTAGTAGCTATCTTGGCCAAGTAGATGCTAGTGGCTCCAAGAGGGGGTATTTATGCTCGATAGTGGGTTCATGCCTCTATTTAATCTAAGGGAAGTGACAGAAATCTCTAAGGTTGTAGATGTGTTGTTGCTACTAGGGAGAAAACAACGGTCTCTTGTTCATGGAACAAGTGAATTGTTTACCTTACACACTTTGCTTAAAGCAGTTATTTGTTGCTTGCAACTTAATACTGGAGGGGGTTCAGATAATAACCTGAAGGTGGATTACTAGTCAAAGATGCAGTTGGATGGAGGTCTATGTATCTTGTTGTATTGCTCAATCGAATCTCATAGGATCGTGAATGTCTAGTATTGCATTGTTATGCCTTGCTCAGTCTTGTCAATTGCCCTGCTGTAATTTGTTTACCCAGCATGCCATGTTTTGTTTACCTTAAGGAGAGCACCTCTAGTGAACTATGGACCTCGGTCCAATCTTTACCATTGATACATGTTCCACTATTACTATTTACTTTCTGCAAACCACTATTACCTTCCACACCATACGGTTAACCCTTTGTTTTCAGCAAACTGATGAGATTGACAACCTCACTGTTTGTTGGGGCAAAGTCTTGAGTTTGTGTTCTGCAGGTTTCCAAGTTTCTAGCAACACCTTTGAGTCATTTCCTTCCTCCTACTAGTTCGATAACCTTGGTTTCTTACTGAGGGAAGAACTTGTTGATGTGTTCATCATAGCTTCCTCTTGGGGTCTCCCAACGAAGCTCTACATTGAACTGAGCCGCCATCAATGCCCTCCACCTCACCTGAGGATCTGAATTCTTCTTCTCCGGTTGAGGTTCCACCTTGTCCCGAGGATAAGAATTCGGGGGATGAACAACTTGACACCCTCAATAACTCCTCCACCAAAACGGGCGATGCCAAGGAAGAGCACCACACGGTTCTCGGATGGTACTCTCCCGACCCCCCGATCACTCACCCACACATAAATAATAGAGGTGACCCACCTAATCTAGCTGCAAATACCTTTTCTCAATGGCAAGTGTTAATGAAATATCATGTGCGCAGCTCTTGCATTAACTTGTGGAATATTATTGAAGAAGGACTCAGAATTGAGGATCCAACCAACTTGACAAGAAGAGAAGTTGTCAATAGTCAACTCAATGCCACCACATTGCACATAATTCAACAAGGTTTGGGGACAAAAGATTTCCCTCAAATTGAACACCTCAACACCGCCAAGGAAGCTTGGGATGCTCTCACTGAGTTATTTGTTGGAAATGAGAGCATGAGAAGAAACCTTTATGATGCATTGAGCAATTAAGACAAAGGATTCTATATGAAGGATGGTGAGGATCATGAAGACATGTATCGAAGACTCAAATCCACTGCCACCGCCTTTAGAAATGTTGGTGCCTCACATGTGGATGATGCTTGGATAAAAAAGGAAGTATGTGAGTGCACTCATGCCCTTCGAGCCCATCGACTTGAAGAGTCTCCAAAGAAGACACAACTACCATCTCATGAGCTCCAATAAAGTTATGCAAGAGATGGCTGCTTTCAAGGTGGCTGCCAAGAATGCCAAAGATGCATGTACTCGAGCCTTCAGAATGAGCAATGGTGTCAACCTTGCCTTGAAGGCCAAAGTGGTGGAGTATGAGGAAGAAGAAGGAATTGATTAATCTCCAACCATGGGCAACCTCGAAGATGTCAAGGTTTCTCATGGTGAATTGATATGTCGGAAACGTATCTATAATTTTTGATGTTCCATGCTTGTTTAGTATCTACTTTGCTTTGCTTTGTCTACACTTTGAGGTATTTTTATACACTTTCTCGAACTAACCTATTGACAAGATTCCATAGTGCCAGTTGCCTGTTTTCTATTGTTTTTGGTTTCAGAAACCTAAAAATGAATATTCTCAGAATTGGACGGGACAAAAGCCAAAGTTCATATTTTTCCCTGAATGATACAGAAAATCGAACACGAGATGGAGGAGGACACCAGAGTGGCCACACCCTAGGTGGGTGCGGGGACCACCCTAGCCACGCCCACAGTGGGTGTGGGCCCCCCGGCACTACACCGACCTTGCCTCCTTCTCCTATAAGAAGCCCCCAACTCAGAAACCCTAAATCATCGACCAAAAGCCACAAAAAGTTCCGCAGCGCCGCCACCATCGAAGTGAGATTCGAGGGACATAAATTATCTGTTCCGGCACCCTGTCGGGACGGGGAAGTGCCCCCGGAGCCATCTCCATTGATCGCCACCATCTTCATCATCGTTGCTGATTCCCATGATGAGTTGGGAGTAGTTCTTACTCGAGGCTAAGGGCTCTACCGGTAGCTATGTGTTCATCTCTCTCTATGCATGATTTTGTTGTGGTCATGATATTTGTAATCAAGTAGATCTATCTTGCTACTCAAGTGCTTTAATAGATCTATAGCTCTCCCCACGTGTGTGTAAGTGATAGCATGCATACCGTGGTGGCACTTAGGCTAGAGGTTACATAAATACTCATCGTGCTTAAATAGATCTATGCTTTTCCCCACGTGTGTGACAGTGACAGCGTGCGCGCCGTGTGTGGCACTTAATCTAGATTACATATATATATATTTATATTCATGAGTTATATTTGGAGTTGGGATGTCTTTATGAAATTGTGGTGTTTATTGGAACCATCTAGCGCTCAAGGTGACAGTGTGGGGTTATCTAGATGGGGATGGTGGACTTTGAGGTTTGATTTTGTAGGCCTACCATGGATTAGAGTGTCCAACCGGAGAGTAGTTCAAGGTATAATCATTATAAGAATATATTTATATGAGAGAGTGTTCACTAGTGAAAGTATGATCCCTAGGCCTTGTTTCTAAACATTGAAACACCGTTTGCATTTAGATCTATTGCATGTTTGCCGGGGAGGTTTTGGTCCTTTTACCTTACCTCACTGTCAAGCTCTTTTCTAACACCGTTGCCACTTGTATTTCACTATCTCTTCGCCGAACTAGTGCATCTATACACCTAACAAGTGTATTGAGTGTGTTGGGGACACAAGAGACTTCTTGTATCTTGATTGCAAGGTTGCTTGAGAGGTATACCTTTGACCACTTCCTCCCTGAGTTCGATAAACCTTGGGTAATCCACTTAAGGGAAACTTGTTGCTGTTCTACAAACCTCTGCACTTGGAGGCCCAACAACTGTCTACAAGAATAGAAGTGCGTAGACATCAAGCTATTTTCTGGCGCCGTTGTCGGGGAGGTAAGGTAAAAGGTACTCACATCCTCTTGGTGTGTGAGTGCTCAAAATTATTTCCTTTAGATTCTGCAATTTTGCCTTTTTGTTTCTTGTTTTCACTAGTTAGGCTTAATGGAAAACAACAACAAAATTAGAGAGCTTTATAGTGTTTATCTTGAGTTAGGACATGAAGTGTTTGAAGATAAAATTAAAAAACCTATGGAACTTTATTTGCATGATAATAGCAATGTTATTAGTATGAATTCTTTGAACACCATTATTGATAATGCTATGGAAAGGTCTAAGCTTGGGGAAGCTATTTTTTATGAAAATGATCTTTTTAGTTCCCTATCTTTGGAAGATAGCTATTCTATTGCTTATGATGATACCAAACCTCTAATATATGATGATTACAATGATGAATATGATATTTTCAGTCCACCTACTATAGAGGAGAAAATTAATTATCATTACCTCCTATATTTGATGATTATGGTGATGAGAATATTAATGATAGCTATGTTGTTGAATTTGCTCCCACTACAATTAATAAGAATGACTATGCTTATGTGGAGAGTAATAATTATTAGATGCATGTGGCTCATGATAAGAATGTATTATGTGATAGTTATATTGTTAATTTTAATCATGATGCTACTGAAAGTTATTATGAGAGAGGGAAACATGGTTTTATGCATCTCAATAATATTAAGTTTCCCCTCTTTATGTTGAAAATTTTGAAGTTACACTTGTTTTGCTTTCCTATGCTTGAATCTTTGTGCTTTCATGAGTTGTTTTTTTGCATAGGAAGTGGGTTAGACTTAAATGTGTTTTGAATTTTCTTCTTGATGCTCTCTTTTACTTCAATTCATATTTCTTATGTGAGCATCTTCTCAAACTATCAAGCCTAACTTAAAGGCGGTAAAGAAAAGTACTTGTTGGGAGATAACCCAAGAGTTTTCTTGAGTCTTGGAAGTTATTAGTAATGACCTCCCCTTATCCATTTTTTTGATTTTTGTGCCAAGAATGACCTCTAATGAGAAGGAAGTAAGATTTGGGGAGTTGCTGTCCCAAACCAGATTTTTGTGCTCCACCGTAAAAATTCGTGAGGAATCTCTGTAAGTAGGATTGACCTGATATTTTCTGAATAAATCCCCCAGTATGTTAGCTAACTTTAGTTAGTTCAACACTTTTTTATTTGAGCAACAGAAGGTCTTCGAAAAAATCTATTTCTACCTGCTGGTCTGTTTTGACAAACTTCTGCCATTATTTGCATTTGCTTCGTATTAATTCCTTTTTGGGTTCTTTTTGGGAAATTGAGATTTTTGAGGGAAGTTCTACAGTATCTTGTGTTTTTATTATAAGTTTTGCTGTTCTAAAGCTAAACCCAAAGGTCTATTATCTTTTGAATACACTAATGTTGCTAATGAAGATTGTGTGAAGTTTTGTATGAAAGAAAATTTTCAGGTGTAGAGAGAGAATGACGTAATGAGATAAAGAATGTACAAAAGCTCAAGCTTGGGGATGCCACCCCGTTTAATCCCAAGAAATATTCAAGAGGTACAAGCGTCAAAGCTTGGGTATGCCCAAGGCATTCCCTTCTTCATCAATAAAAATCCCAGGTCTTTCTAGACACTTTGTTTTTATTGTTTCATGCACTATTGTGTTATTCTTGGAGGGTCTTTGTTTTTATTTTTAGTTTTATTTTTATTTGTTTGCTGCAATAAGTTGGTTGAATCACAACACACTTCTTTTGGAGAGACTGTAGAGGTCCCAACCTTTAATAAGGTAGAGATCCATGTGTTTACAATGCTAGTCCCTGGATCAATAGCTATCATCCACAGTTAAGATGTAATATCAAGAAACAAAGGTCATAGTACAACTTTATAACCAGGAATAAAATAATTCATTACATCTTACATAGCTCATTTGGCTATATCATTACAATGGAGTAGAAATAACTATATAGCATGGAGTCCTTCATCTTCAAAGTGCCACATGCATTCATGTTGGTTGTAGACTTGTAATCCTATTCAACACACTTCACTAACATCAAACAAACCTGCAACATAATAAGTTGCAGCAACAGGGTCAATACATTTGAATTGTATTGGCAAGTTTCACTACTATGTAGAAGTAAGTGGATCCTATCATTACATGCATATTTGGCTAAGTAGGGTTCAGGCTCATTTGCATAAAGCAATATAGTTTTATCCTATATCTTTTCAAAATAACTTTGATCTTTTGAAAATCTTTCTGAACTCCTTGGAAAATTCCAAGTGCTTCTAATCCCTTGTTGACACCATCAAGTTTTACTTTGAGAAATTGGAATGTCGAGATCTTCCATAGCTTCAGGCCTTAGTTTCTCAGAGTTGTCCGTAACCGGGGACACGGCTAAGTACTTAGAATTTGATCTTCTGCAGAAGTTGTACACTTTACCCACATGACACAATCTCGTCTTGACGCCACCAGTGGCCGCTGGATAAGTACTCACCAAAATGGATTACTGGCAGATCGAGAATGTGACAAAGTCTTTCCATAGAAGTCCTCCCAATACACAATGATAGCTTGTCAACCAGGCACCAATGTAGTTCCCATACACAATTCTAGTTAACCTGAAGATGCCAATGCATGGTTCTTCCACTATGTAGTTGACTAATCTAGAGCCCATTTATCATGTGGCTGTACACGGAAGCCACTGTACGAGAAACATGTTCAATCTCTAAGTCCCTGGGTGGTTTTCTTCTAGTGCACACACAAAAAGATAGCCATATAAACATGGTTCCCTTTGTTGCCACCTTGTCCAATCTTGAGTATCCTTGTCCACCCAGGTGGTTCATTGAGTACTTGTTTTATTATATAAAACATATATCTTTTCAACACTTCATATAATCATATCATGTATCCAATCCCAAATATATAGCAGGGCTAAGCATACTACAACTACAATGTTTTCACTAAGGAATATATAAGGGTATCCTATTAGGATTTAGCATAGCATAAAATATAGTAGTCCTTTCCATGCATGTTACAAAAATTCACTAAGTGTAATGAAAATAGTAGGACATGGATGACAATGTCACTTGCCTTTTTAGTAGAGAATAATGATTCACTTCTTGATCTTTCAAATATCACACTCCTCTAACTTCACTACAATTCAATCAAGCAAACACATTTTCAAACCAACATTCAAACAATTTATCACACATAAAATAATAGAAACAAGGCAATGCATGCAAGCATGCAAAAGATGATTTTATTTAGAAAAGTGGTTTTTATTAGGCTCTAAACATTTTCAAGCTCACATTGGTCATTTACAAAAGTGGTAAAACCATTTGCAAAAGGTGTCATCTCATAAACCAAATATTATGCTAAGGTGATATTTTATGTTGTTGAAAATATCTTTTAGCAAAGCAAAAACTTTATATGGTTCATAAAATATGTTCTTAATCTCAAAACATGGTGTTTAGGGTCAGAAGGTTTGAATCAAATCATTTCCCAAAGGTTTTACTCAAAATTCATTTCTAAACCATAAACAATATTTTTATTTGACTAGAAATGTGCTAATTCAAATATTTATTCCTTAACTTCATAAAATACATTTTTAAATCCATAAGTTGGTTCCTATGGTCAGTAGGTTCAAAAAAATCCTGTTTGCAAAGATTTCACCTTAAAAATATATCTAGAACAATTTTTATATACAAATTATGCCTACACAAGTTTCTGCAATTTCAACCAATTTTACAGAAGCAAAACATTAAACAAAGTGCATGGTTGCAAAGTACTTGTTCTACTGAATCCATTGATATAAAATTTGCAAAATTTGGACGTGTAGAATTAAAGTTATGAATTTTACAAGTTTGCAAATCTAATAGATCAAATTTCTAATTTAAATCCTGAGTCTTGCCACGTGTCTTAATATTACTGGCTGATACCGTTTCATGCGGATTGAGCTCTGTGGGTCGTTGGATCTAAATGAGATCATGCGGCACAGAGCACACGATACCCCTTCGATTAAACCTAATCTCAGCCACAAGATCAAGATCCAACGGGCACAGCGTGTTTGACCACGGACTGGCGGCGCTGGAGGCGGCGGACGGCGGCGCACGCTCGAGCGGTGGCGTTGGCGACGATTCAGGAAGCGAGGGAGAGGGAGGAATAGCTCACCATGCTCGCGGGTGTGCGGTGAAGCTCGAGGTGAGGTCGGCTTGTCGAGGGGCGCACTGGAGCAGCGTGGATTGCTCGCCTGAGTCAGTGGCGGCGTCGGATGTCTCTGGTTGTCGTCGGGGCGAAGTTTGGGGGCGCGCTAAGACAAACAACACATGCTGTTAGACGCGGGAGAGTGTGGGGATTACAGGAGCATCATCGGGAGGGTTCGGGGCAGTCTGTGCTTACTAGGGGAGCTCGCCAGAGAAACGGCAGACGACGGTGGCGCTCAGGTGTCGAGGTTGCCGATGCTAGGGGACGCGCGCGGGTGAGTGGAGCACACGGGCAGGTGCGACAGGAGGTGGGGAGAAGGCTCGCGTGCAGTGGGAGGCGAGGGGCGGTTGGACGGCGCCGTAATTTGCTGGAGAAGCTCGTCGGAGCAGAGGGGTTCGAGATCGAAATTGGAGCAACCCGGTGGCAGAGAGGAGATGTTGCTTGGGGGGAATGGAAGGGAAGAGCGAGGCGCTTAAGTGAGCTTGGTCGCTGGCGAGTTTAATCCCTCCATCAACGCGAATTGATCACCGCATTCAATGGCAAAAATGGCGAGGGGGACGTGGTCGCGGTGGAGACGACGACCTGGCAGGTGGGGTCCGGCTGTTTGCGAGAGAGGGAGAGAAAGAGTGGGGCCGAGCGTTCAGCGACTCTGTGGGTTCTTTTCTGAGTGAAAAACGGTTCACCAGAGGGGGAGTAGGTGGGCTGCGAGTTGGGCTGGGTTGGGCCTGATGGGTTGGGTTGCTCTGTTTCATTTTTTTATACTGAAATGCTTTTTCTATTTTGAATTTCTGTTTTGATTTTAACTCAAACAATTCAAACTCCAAATGAATTCAAACTTCCACCAAACTTTAGGTATAGTTTAATTCTGTTTAACAACATAATCCAAAGTCCAAAATAAAATAATTCTTTTTAGGATTTATTATTTATTAAAAAAATAAATAAAAGGGCTTTAGTCTTTATTTCAAATAGGATTCAAATATGTTTAAAATTCTATTTGACTTTCTAAATTTTTCCAAAACCTTTTCAGCAGGTTTTATTAAAAACATAACACTTGAAATATAATTTAAAATACTTTAATAAGTTTTTAATGATCATTCAAAATAGGAAAATGTCTATACTTGAATGAAATTTGTATATAAATAAATCCTCATGGTTTTATTTAAATAAACCTTTACTATTTTAATCAAACAAAGTATTTTATTTTAAATGCTTGGCCAAGATTAATTTGGCTCTTTTTGAAAAATAGACCTTATTCATTATTTCTACCTTTGCTTAAAAACATATCTTTTTATTTAAAGATCCAATAATGGCAATTCCAACTATTATAACTTTATTTATTATTTGTTTATCTTTTTAAATCCCTTCAGGATTTTATTTGATCAAAATAGGTTTTGATGTTTCCAATTGGAATCAAAAAGTTTCTTCACACCCTAAATTTCAACAAAATTTTATTTTGTTTATTTATTTTTCACATTTCAAAATTTGGAAAATTTTGGGATGTGACAGGCTACCACCCTTAAAAGAAATCTCGTCCCGAGATTTGGGAAGGCTATAGTTACAAGTTGGCTTGAAGACAACTAGGGTACTACCACCCTTAAAAGAAAGTCTCATAGGGTTACATTAATGGTTCACTTGACTACGGGTTCAACACTTGATATCCTGACAAGGAATCCTTATTTGACTCTTCTGAGTTAACTAGTTTCTGACATCCACTTCTTCTATCTCTTCAAAGTTTCCATCCATGTCAATGTGGTTCACATGTCCTTTCTGGGCACATTGGAGTCATTTCCATCGGATCTTCTAGCATCCTTTTTCTTTTTCTTCTCAGGACAGTCTGATGCATAGTGTCCAAGTTCCTTACAATTATAGCACTGCAACTGGCTAATGTCTTTCTTCCTGAAAGTGTCATGTTGGTTCTGACCAAGGTCATCTCCATTGTCAGTATCATTTCCATTATTATCACTTCCATTGTTGTTGTGGTGATACTGATGTGGTTCAGAATCTTCATTGCTCTTTGTGAATGAACGCTTCTTTTGTGATGATCCTGAGTGATACTTGAGTTTATGCTTCCTCTTTCTATTCTCAACTTGATTCATCTTGTTTTCCAAAATGGTGGCTTTGTCACAGAGTGATTGATAAGTTGGGACATAGGCAACAGCTAGCTGCAGGTTCAAATCATCATTAAGTCCTTCAAGAAATTTCTCCTTTATCTTAGCATCTGTATCAACTTCATCCGGTGCATAGAGTGCCAGATTGTTGAATTCTTCAATGTACTCAGCCACACTGAGGTGACGTTGTTTCAGATTGTGGAATTCCTTTTTCTTCAAGTGCATCACTCCAGATGAGATGTGAGTTGTACGGAAACCATCCTCAAAAATAGCCCAAGTCACATTCTCAAGGGGAGTGGTGATCTGAAAGTTGTCCCACCATGTTGCTGCTGGTCCTTCAAGCAGGTGTGATGCAAACCTAACTTTTTCTTCGTCGGTGCAGCCAACAGTCACTAAGTCCTTATTCACCGAATGTAACTAGTCATTGGCTAACATTGGGTCAGTTGTTCCAGAGAACCTTGCAGGTCTTAGTTTCAGAAACTTGGTGAGCATATCATGTGCTGGAGGATTATTCTGATTGTTGTTGTTGTCGTTATTGTTGTTGTTGTTCTGATTTTGTATGAACATGGTCATCATCTGCATCAGCTGCGTCTGAGCTGTCATCATTTGCTGCACCTCAGGAGTGATGTTGTTATTGTTGTTTTGGTTGGGGTTGGCACTACGGGGAGGCATCTGTCGGTTTGATAGGGATAAGTAATGATGGATAGGTCTAAAGAAGTTCTAACACACAACTCAAAACAACCAAGTTCAATCAAACAATCAATCAATCAACAAGCAACTATCCACTTAACAACTTATGAGCTTAACGAGTTGAAGGAAACAACAAGTTTTCTTGAAATGATTAACTTGGTATGGTCATACCTCATAGGTCAATATGATCCATACACTAACATGATATCAATGTTTTGGTAGGAAATCTAATGTCTCTTGGTTCTCACTTGTAGTCCTTAGTGAAATCCTTGGTGAAACTAAAATTGAAGTCATGGGTCATGGTGAAGGCTTTGTTCATCAAGTTGAAAAGGAAGAGGTGTAGAATCAAAACCAAAAGGTTGAGAAAAGAGTTTACAAGACTGTTTGTAAATAAGTTTTTGGAACAAACATAACTCCTATTTTTCTAAGGGGTTTTGTCCAATCCTAGGGTTACAATCCTACAGTCAACACAGTGCTCTGATACCATCTGTAGAGGTCCCAACCTTTAATAAGGTAGAGATCCCTGTGTTTACAATGCTAGTCCCTGGATCAATAGCTAGCATCCACAGTTAAGATGTAATATCAAGAAACAAAGGTCATAGTACAACTTTATAACCAGGAATAAAATAATTCATTACATCTTACATAGCTCATTTGGATATCTCATTACAATGCAGTAGAAATAACTATATAGCATGGAGTCCTTCATCTTCAAAGTGCCACAGGCATTCATGTTGGTTGTAGACTTGTAATCCTATTCAACACACTTCACTAACATCAAACAAACCTGCAACATAATAAGTTGCAGCCACAAGGGTCAATACATTTGAATTGTATTGGCAAGTTTCACTACTATGTAGAAGTAAGTGGATCCTATCATTACATGCATATTTGGCTAAGTAGGGTTCAGGATCATTTGCATAAAGCAATATAGTTTTATCCTATCTTTTCAAAATAATTTTGATCTTTTGAAAATATTTCTGAACTCCTTGGAAAACTCCAAGTGCTTCTAATCCCTTGTTGACACCATCAAGTTTTACTTTGAGAAATTGGAATGTCGAGATCTTCCATAGCTTCAGGCCTTAGTTGCTCAGAGTTGTCCGTAACCGGGGACACGGCTAAGTACTTAGAATTTGATCTTCTGCAGAAGTTGTACACTTTACCCACATGACACAATCTCGTCTTGACGCCACCAGTGGCCGCTGGATAAGTACTCACCAAAATGGAGTACTGGCAGATCGAGAATGTGACAAAGTCTTTCCATAGAAGTCCTCCCAATACACAATGATAGCTTGTCAACCAGGCACCAATGTAGTTCCCATACACAATTCTAGTTAACCTGAAGATGCCAATGCATGGTTCTTCCACTATGTAGTTGACTAATCTAGAGCCCATTTATCATGTGGCTGTACACGGAAGCCATTGTACGAGAAACATGTTCAATCTCTAAGTCCCTGGGTGGTTTTCTTCTAGTGCACACACAAAAAGATAGCCATATAAACATGGTTCCCTTTGTTGCCACCTTGTCCAATCTTGAGTATCCTTGTCCACCCAGGTGGTTCATTGAGTACTTGTTTTATTATATAAAACATATATCTTTTCAACACTTCATATAATCATATCATGTATCCAATCCCAAATATATAGCAGGGCTAAGCATACTACAACTACAATGTTTTCACTAAGGAATATATAAGGGTATCCTATTAGGATTTAGCATAGCATAAAATATAGTAGTCCTTTCCATGCATGTTACAAAAATCCACTAAGTGTAATGAAAATAGTAGGACATGGATGAAAGTGTCACTTGCCTTTTTAGTAGAGAATATTGATTCACTTCTTGATCTTGCAAATATCACACTCCTCTAACTTCACTACAATTCAATCAAGCAAACACATTTTCAAACCAACATTCAAACAATTTATCACACATAAAATAATAGAAACAAGGCAATGCATGCAAGCATGCAAAAGATGATTTTATTTAGAAAAGTGGTTTCTATTAGGCTCTAAACATTTTCAATCTCACATTGGTCATTTACAAAAGTGGCAAAACCATTTGCAAAAGGTTTCATCTCATAAACCAAATATTATGCTAAGGTGATATTTTATGTTGTTGAAAATATCTTTTAGCAAAGCAACAACTTTATATGGTTCATAAAATATGTTCTTAATCTCAAAACTTGGTGTTTAGGGACAGAAGGTTTGAATCAAATCATTCCCCAAAGGTTTTACTCAAAATTCATTTCTAAACCATAAACAATATTTTTATTTGACTAGAAATGTGCTAATTCAAATATTTATTCCTTAACTTCACAAAATACATTTTTAAATCCATAAGTTGGTTCCTATGGTCAGTAGGTTCAAAACAATCCTGTTTGCAAAGATTTCACCTTAAAAATATATCTAGAACAATTTTTATGTACAAATTATGCCTACACAAGTTTCTGCAATTTCAACCAATTTTACAGAATCAAAACATTAAACAAAGTGCATGGTTGCAAAGTACTTGTTCTGCTGAATCCATTGATATAAAATTTGCAAAATTTGGACTTGTAGAATTAAAGTTATGAATTTTACAAGTTTGCAAATCTAATAGATCAAATTTCTAATTTAAATCCTGAGTCTGGCCACGTGTCTTAATATTACTGGCTGATACCGTTTCACACGGATTGAGCTCTGTGGGTAGTTGGATCTAAATGAGATCGTGCGGTACAGAGCACACGATACCCCTTCGATTAAATCTAATCTCAGCCGCAAGATCAAGATCCAAGGGGCATAGCGTGTTTGACCACGGACTGGCGGCGGACGGCGGCGCATGCTTGGGCGGTGGCGTTGGCGATGATTCAGGAAGCGAGGGAGAGGGAGGAATAGCTCACCGTGCTCGCGGGTGTGCGGTGAAGCTTTAGGTGAGGTCGGCTTGTCGAGGGGCGCACTGGAGCTGCGTGGATTGCTCGCCGGAGTCAGTGGCGGTGTCGGATGTCTCTGGTTGTCGTCGGGGGCGAAATTTGGGGGCACGCTAAGACAAACAAGGCATGCTGTTAGACGAGGGAGAGTGTGGGGATTATAGGGGCATCATCGGGAGGGTTCGGGGCAGTCTGTGCTTACTAGGGGAGCTCGCCGGAGAAACGGCAGACGACGGTGGCGCTCAGGTGTCGAGGTTGTCGACGCTAGGGGACGCGCGCGGGTGAGTGGAGCACACGGGCAGGTGCGACAGGAGGTGGGGAGCAGGATCGCGTGCAGTGGGAGGTGAGGGGCGGTTGGACGGCGCCGGAATTTGCTGGAGAAGCTCGTCGGAGCAGAGGGGTTCGAGCTCGAAATTGGAGCAGCCCGGTGGCAGAGAGGAGATGTTGCTTGGGGGAATGGAAGGGAAGAGCGAGGCGCTTAAGTGAGCGTGGTCAATAGCGAGTTTAATCCCTCCATCAACGCGAGTTGATCTCCGCATTCAATGGCAGAAACGGCGAGGGGGACGTGGTCGCGGTGGAGACGACCTCGCAGGTGGGGTCCGGCTGTCTGCGAGAGAGGGAGAGAAAGAGTGGGGCCGAGCGTTCAACGACTCTGTGGGTTCTTTTCTGAGTAAAACGGTTCACCAGAGGGGGAGTAGGTGGGCTGCGAGTTGGGCTGGGTTGGGCCTGATGGGTTGGGTTGCTCTGTTTCATTTTTTTATACTGAAATGCTTTTTCTATTTTGAATTTCTGTTTTGATTTTAACTCAAACAATTCAAACTCCAAATGAATTCAAACTTCCACCAAACTTTAGGTATAGTTTAATTCTGTTTAACAACATAATCCAAAGTCCAAAATAAAATAGTTCTTTTTAGGATTTATTATTTATTAAAAAAATAAATAAAAGGGCTCTAGTCTTTATTTCAAATAGGATTCAAATATGTTTAAAAGTCTATTTGAGTTTTTAAATTTTTCCAAAACCTTTTCAGTAGGTTTTATTAAAAACATAACACTTGAAATATAATTTAAAATACTTTAATAAGTTTTTAATGATCATTCAAAATAGGAAAATGTCTATACTTGAATGAAATTTGTATATAAATAAATCCTCATGATTTTATTTAAATAAACCTTTACTATTTTAATCAAACAAAATATTTTATTTTAAATGCTTGGCGAATATTAATTTGGCTCTTTTTGAAAAATAGACCTTATTCATTATTTCTACCTTTGCTTAAAAAAACATATCTTTTTATTTAAAGATCCAATAATGGCAATTCCAACTATTATAACTTTATTTATTATTTGTTTATCTTTTTAAATCCCTTCGGGATTTTTATTTGATCAAAATAGGTTTTGATGTTTCCAATTGGAATCAAAAAGTTTCTTCACACCCTAAATTTCAACAAAATTTTATTTTGTTTATTTATTTTTCACATTTCAAAATTTGGAAAATTTTGGGATGTGACAGAGACACACACACTCTGTTTTCATTGCCTAGAACACTCTAGATTTCACTCTTATTGTTCTGTGAGTGTTCACTTTTTCTAGCACTGTGTTTAGCCTTAGTTTTCTTGTGCTTTCAGCTTAGAACTTTTTAGTTCTTCTTTGTGGATTTGTGAGACATGCTCACTGATATTTATTGATTATTATCTTTATGAGTTGTTTCAAATAAGTTGATTGGTGTTGGAAAAGAGTAGGATGTTTCATGCTTATAGTGGTACAAAAGGAAGCTTGTTTTGAATGTGGCTTAGACTTTAGCATGTCATGCTAGATGTTGTTTTGACCTTATGCTTAGTGATTATTGTTGTAGCATGACTTGTTCCAAACAATTTAGATTTCTTAATGTGCCTTGAAGGAATCATGCGTTGTTTTAGCATACAAAAGCATAGTATTGTGGTATTCTCCTTTGATTCTTTGTTTGGGTTGACTTGGCACATGCTTACACCATGTTATGACTATTAAAAAGTCACCATAGCCTCTATGATCACTTAGTCCTTGACTTGTAGTATCACTTTATGCTTTGATTAGTAATGTTTTGTCGCTCTACATGATTATGGCCATTATTTCTCTCTTAGTTGGTCGCTCCCAGTCTTTTGCTAGCCTCCACTTGTATGAGTAAGCTCTACTCATGCATCCAACCCCCAAGAAACCAAGTTATTCCAAAGTGTCCACTATAAATTCCTATGCATGGCGTGCTACACCATTCCAAGTATATTCTGGTTTTCATCTATCTTCCAATTAAAAAGTATTTTGTTATGTGAAAACTTAGAGATTAAAGCTCTCACAAACTTGATGGCACACTTTATTTTTCTTGCCCCTAATAAACTTGAACCATTGTGTCATCTATGTTGTATATGCTTGCACTTATACGTTGGAATTAGCAGAACCGTGCTGTCACGGGGAACGCTTTCAACATTGCACTTGTACTTTGTACACAGTTGATATCATGCTCTTTTGTCTATGGATGTCGCCTGTGTGAAATAAAAGGGGATCTTGTAAGTCCATGGAGTTATGTAAGGGTGTTAGAGAAACGCCTGGGCCACTAGCCTAATCCATGCCTAATCATGGTGGAAACTTACAGCATCACCATAGTGAGCAATCTATGAAGCTTTCTTCTTATAAAAAGAGACATATTGAAAAGAGGAAAGAGAGAAAAAAGCACCATTTTCCCATGGTAAATAAGAAGATTGCTGAGATGCTCATTGTTTGTTTGCCTTGTCATTTTGATTATGGGATAGCTCTAGTATCATGTGCAAGGGGTACCCTGTTGGCGGTTCTTTATGATACACATGTACTTACTATGACAAGAAATTACAAGTGACTAAAGTTGAGTAGCATGAGGAGCGGACCTCGTATTCAAGGGACATGAGATTGCCAACTTATACTTTGTCAAGCATATACTCCATAGTTTGTTCACTTTAACCTTAATCACTTCAAGATGCTTATGATAGGGGCAATGAGAGCTGAAAGCTAACAAGTACCATAATTTTTGGAAGCTCTTTTTGAGACTTGAAATCCCTTCTTCCCTTTGTGAAGGGCCTTTCTTCTACTATATTGAGTATCCATCTTCTATCCTTAGGCACCAGTTAAGAGAGCATAGTTACCATTCTTAGTTCTATGTGCATTGTTCCAAAACTTATTGATTGATGCATATTGTTGATATTACTTGTTCTTGTGCTATTTGTATCTAGTCACTCTTATGAACTTTGAAGGTGTCCTATGCATCTATTTGCTACTCCATGAGGGACAAGCTGAATGCCACTATGCTATGCTTTCTATATGTGAAACAATCAAACGTCTTTCAATGCATTGTTATTCATGAATCTTTGTTTGTGTCCTTTCATGTTGCAGCATAGTTGTTTTTTCTTATTGTTAGAACTTCATCTTTCATGCTCATATTTAGAGTACTTTGATCCTAGCTTTCAATGCTTGCAAATGGTTTTATCTTGATTTTGATGGTGCATGTCACCTAAACAATTATTCTTTTTATCACTTACCTACTCGAGGACGAGCAGGAGTTAAGCTTGGGGATGCTTGATATGTCGGAAACGTATCTACAGTTTTTGATGTTCCGTGCTTGTTTAATATCTACTTTGCTTTGCTTTGTCTACACTTTGAGGTATTTTTATACACTTTCTGGAACTAACCTATTGACAAGATGCCAAAGTGCCAATTGCCTGTTTTCTGCTGTTTTTGGTTTCAGAAAGCTAAAAAATCAATATTCTCGGAATTGGACGGGACAAAAGCCAAAGTTCATATTTTCCCTGAACGATACGGAAAATCGAAGACCAGACGGGAGAAGACACCAGGGTGTCCACACCCTAGGTGGGCGCGGGGCCCACCCTGGCCGCGTCCATAGGGGGTGTGGGCCCCCCGGAAATCCACCTACCTTGCATCCTTCGCCTATAAGAAGCCCCCAAATCAGAAACCCTAAATCATTGACCAAAAAGGCATGAAAAGTTCCGCAGCGCCGCCGCCACCGAAGGGGAGATTCGGGGGACAGAAAGTCTCTGTTTCGGCACCCTGCCGGGACGGGTAAGTGCCCCCGGAGCCATCTCCATTGATCTCCACCACCATCTTCATCGCCGTTGCTGATTCCCATGATGAGCAGGGAGTAGTTCTTCCTCGAGGCTAAGGGCTCTACCGGTAGCTATGTGTTCATCTCTCTCTCTATGCATGATCTTGTTCTGGTCATGAGCTTTGTAATCAAGTAGATCTATCTTGCTACTCAAGTGCTTTAATAGATCTCTAGCTCTCCCCACATGTGTGTAAGTGACAACGTGCATACCGTGGTGGCACTTAGGCTAGAGGTTACATAAATACTCATCGTGCTTAAATAGATCTATGATTTTCCCCACGTGTGTGACAGTGACAACGTGCGCGCCGTGTGTGGCACTTAAGCTAGATTACATATATATATTCCAACAAACACCACAATTTCATAAGGACATCCCACTCCAAAGATGACTTGGAACCATCTAGCACTCAAGGTCACAGTGTGGGGTTATCTAGATGGGCAAGGCGGACTTTGAGGTGTGCTTTTGTAGTCCTACCATGGATTAGAGTGTCCAACCGGAGAGTAGTTCAGGGTAGAATCATGAAGAGAATATATTTATATGAGAGAGTGTTCACTAGTGAAAGTATGATCCCTAGGCCTTCTTCTAAACATTGAAACACCGTTTGCATTTAGATCTATTGCATGTTTGCCGGGGAGGTTTTGGTCCTTTTACCTTACCTCACTGTCAAGCTCTTTTCTGGCACCGTTACCACTTGTATTTCACTATCTCTTCGCCAAACTAGTGCACCTATAGACTTGACAAGTATATTGGGTGTTTTGGGGACACAAGAGACTTCTTGTATCTTAATTGCAGGGTTGCTTGAGAGGGATACCTTTGACCACTTCCTCCCCGAGTTCGATAAACCTTGGGTAATCCACTTGAGGGAAACTTGTTGCTGTTCTACAAACCTATGCACTTGGAGGCCCAACAATTGTCTACAAGAATAGAAATGCGTAGACATCATGAATACATGTTCTTCTATGCCAGGAAATTTTGGAAATATCCCGCCAAGGCGAAGATGGAGATGCAAAGAAGAAGCAACCCAAGTGGTAGAAAAGAAAATAGTTCAAAACTGAGAAGTTGCTTCAACTGTGGTGACCGCTACCATTTTGTTGTCGGATGTCCCTATGAGAAGAGAGGAGATAATGATGGTCAACATGTATTGAAGAAAAAGTTAAAAGCCCCCTTCAAGAAGCCCTTCATCAAGAAGTATGTCAACAACAAGCATTTGGGTGATATTGTCTTGATGGCACATGAAGAATTCTCCTTCGATTATGAACATGATGATGAAGAAGAAGAAACATCAAATGGTGTGGCGGCTATCGCCACCACCTCTACATCCACATTCTCACTCTTCGACTCTCCAAATGAGAATATCTTCAACAAGAACATCACTTGTCTTATGGCAAGAGGATCAGAGGTATCATCTTCTTCTCTCACCACCTCAATGATTGATGATGAACTTGATGATGATATGACTCTTGAGGTTAAGGAGGAATTAGTTGTTGGGAATATGCCCTAGAGGCAATCATATATGATGATATTTCCCATTGTATTCATAAAGGTATTAAGTAGTCCTTGTATAAACATCTAATGTGTATCATTGAATATGTGATTCGGTTGTGGAACTATGCATTCATGTTGTTTGTACTAAATATCCTTGGTCATCGAAGTTGTGCTGGACACACAACTTAGATCAATGTGAAAGTTGGCTTGATGACTCGATTCCACTTGTCATGAGCATGGAGATGCTATTCCAACTTACACAGATTTGGCTAAAGAGTTTAGCGAGTCGGATTGAACCATATTGAGGTACAACGAACAAGTTGTCATTTGTATATCTCAATCAATGTAATCCTTAGACCTGAGGTTATTGCATAGTCCGAGTTGAGGATCACAGACTTAGGTTCTGTCAAACGCTGATCCGTAACTGGGCAGTTATAAAGGCAGAGTTCGGGTCGACTGAGAATCAAGCTGCGTGATGTGAATAACCAAGATGGGATTTTGCCCCTCCACTTGGAGAGATATTCTCTAGGCCCTCTCGTGAGATATAATTCGGAAAGCATGGCCATGCACGACTCGGTTAAGTGTTAACCGAGGCGATCGACTAAGAGTTAGTCGGGTGAATCACTTATCTCGGATCGAGAAGAGAGTCAGACTATTTAAGGGATGACAAATATTCGCCTATATTCTGACAAGGTATATCTTGATGCAAAAGGGACTCTGACGCAAGTCGCATTGGAAAGGCAAGTCGTCATGACTCTTTGGTACTTGGGAGTTGGCACGTTCTGCTAGGAGCCGCTACCGACTGATCGATTGAGAGTCGGACTCCAATCATGTCCAAGTAGCCATGAGCCTGCGGGGTCACACACTTAAGAGCGGGAGCAAGTTCGGATTGGATCTGAACATGTAATCTGGTTGGGTTGGACCTAAACCGGATTAGGACTGAGTTAGTGAGTTGGACTCACGGTGACTAGTGTTATATGGGCTTTAGTGATTGGGTCGCGCGAGTAGAGCCCACGTTCACTCCCTATATATAGTGGAGCACCGTAACCCAGAAAGGTTAATCGTAGTTCGGTTAGGTTATTCCATCTGTTGGAAACCCTAGCTCCACAGTAGTCCTGCCGCCGTAACGAACCTAGCAGTTCGCCGTCGGTGCTCCTCCTTGTACGTGTGGATACCAGCAGAGGTGCTGTGCGATCAGCACCAGGACGATCGGATCGTGTGGACTGTACTGCATCAACTGACGCGCTTCATCAGTAATCCGCAACCGCGCGTCTAGTGGTAAACCTCGTGGCCTTCTACCTCAGCTAGATCTTGGGATCACCATGTTAGAGGAATTTTTTTGTTTTATCTCTACGTGGCCCAACAGTGGTATCAGAGCGATAGCTTCTAGTTTTAGGCTCGAGATCTCGCATATGTGATATGCGGTAGGCTGTAGATGAGATCTATGTGCTGTTTTGGTGGTCGATCTATGAGATAGATCGGTTTTGTACGAGGTTGATTGGATCAACTGTACTCGGGGAATGGTAGATCTGATTTCCATGATCATACTGCTAAGGTCGTGGAACGACATACCCCTACCGGTCGGCTTCCGCCATCGGGGTAGACTGTGACACGTAAATCCAGAAGCGGTGATCGAAGATCAAAGAGTTTGATCGAATCGGAACGATGGTCGGAATCCATGTTCGGATCCACGATCGGGGACCGCCGGCTTCGCCCTGTCGTAGCGCCTTAGATGTTGTTGCGAGTTTCACAACGCCGGTAGATATTGTATCTATGCATAACTTGTTTTTGCAGGAAGTTGTGAATGGTATGGTTCATGTGCATGTGATGTATGTGTGTAATCCATACGTGATCTGCGAATCACGGTTTTTGTCAGCCGGCTGGAGCCTAGGTGCTGTCATTTTATTGTATAACGACCTGCGTGTCGGATTCTCCTTGTAATTTACTTTACTAAGCTAGTGTAGTTGTTTGGAGAACCCGGGAGGCATGCAAGGCGTTGTACATGTCGGCGACATGGAGTAAGACGGCAAGTGACAAGAGTTGGCACGAGTCAGATTACAGGCTTTGTGGAGATGGAGATCGCCATGAAGAGAGCCATACCATTTCACATTATAAATGCTTTATTTTGTGTTATTGTTATGTCTCAGTTTTACCTCTATTAGATAGTCGGTAAAATATAATCCCTCAAAGAAGGTCTAGTCGGTTTTCCCGCCAGTGTTTGCACCATCACAAGTCGGACATTTTTGGTAGTGGGCTCACAAAATTGAGATGCTGCCAATTCTTTCCGACTAGGTGCGTTCGAGTCGGACTCTTACTGCGGAAACACTCGGTAAGCTAGACGGGTCTATCACAACAGTTGTGGGGCTCGGGGAAAAGTCAGATGGGAACCGGGGCATGTGATGCCACCCGTCCAACAGGAGTCTTATGAGATACGATTGACAAGGAGTTGTCTACCTAGATCACTTGGTGGCTAGCGGTGATGCTAAAGCTCACTAGCCGACTTGCTTATTTAGGATCCTGAATCACTAAGCAACCATCGGAGGGGTGTTGGTTCTAGCGGGAGCATAAAATATTAAAATGTTTAATATGCTTGCTCTTTTATGAATACATGTCTTAAGTGTTTTGCATATTTTCTGTTGTAGATCATGGCACCAAGTAGCAGTCACTCTTAGATATCCGGTTTTGCGTTGAGAACCATTCTTGAGAAATATAAATGGAACGACACTAATTTTACCAACTGGTATCGAAATCTGAGAATTGTTCTCAAACAAGAAAAGAAGGACCATGTCCTAGACAACCCACTTCCAGATGAGCCGAATGAGAATGCGACTGTCGCTGCCACCAATGCCTACCGTCGGGCTAAGGATGAGTCCACGGATATTAGTTGTCTTATGCTTGCTCACATGGAACCGGACTTGCAAAAGCAGTTCGAGCATGTTGAGGCCTATGATATGATCGAAAGCCTCAAAAGTATGTTCCAGGCTCAGGCGAAGACTGAGAGGTATCAAGTCTCTCAGGATTTGCTGAGTTGCAAGCTTAAGGATGGTGATCCACTGAGTCCGCATGTGATCAAAATGGTTGGTTACGTGCAGTCTCTGGAGAGGCTTGGCTACCCCATTAGCGAAGAGTTCGCTACGGATATAATTCTGAACTCTCTTCCTAGTGCATATGGGCAGTTCATTTCGAACTACCACATGCATGGTATGGATAAGAAGCTCACTGAATTGCATGGGAAGCTAAAGCAAGCAGAGGCGGATCTCAAGAAGGGCACCAGTCAAGTGTTGATGGTGTAGAATAAGGCTAAGTTCAAGAAGAGTTCTTCGACTAAGAAGAAGGCTAAGTCAGGAGGAAAGCAGGCTCCGGACCCGGTCCCAAGCGCTTCCTCAGGGACTAAGCCATCTCCTTTAGCCGGATCCACTTGCTTCTACTGCAAGGCAGATGGCCACTGGAAGAGGAACTACAGCAAGTACTTGGCCGATAAAGCCAAGAGTGGAGGTATGGCTTCCAACTCAGGTACACTTGTTTGCAATGTTATAGACATATATCTTGCTGATGCACCTAATAGTTCTTGGGTATATGATACCGGATCAGTTATTCACATCTGCAACTCGTTGCAGGGACTGGTAATAACTAGGAGCGTAGCAAGAGGCGAGGTTGATATTCGAGTTAGAAACAAAGCAAGAGTTGCTGCGTTGGAAGTCGACACGATGCAACTTCATTTACCTTCCGGATTCATTATGGAACTGAATAATTGTTATTACGTTCCAGTGCTCAGTCGAAACATTATTTCTGCTTCATGTTTGATGAGGCAAGGCTATGAGTTGAATATCAAGAATAATGGTTGTTCTTTGTATTTGAATGATATGTTTCACGGCTTTGCACCCGTCCAGGACGGGTTATTTATTTTGAATCTTGATGGTGAGTCGGTTTATAACATAAATGTTAAAAGGTTGAAACCAAATGATCTGAATATGACTTACTTTTGGCACTGTCGGCTTGGTCATATAAGTTGGAAACGCATGAAGAAGCTCCATGATGATGGACTCCTAACTTCGTTCGACTTGGAGTCGTTCGAGACATGCGAATCTTGCCTACTCAGCAAAATGACCAAGACACCTTTTGCAAAGAGTTGCGAAAGGGCGTCCGACTTGTTGGGACTAGTACATAGTGATGTATGTGGACCAATGAGCACGACAGCCAGGGGTGGTTATGAGTACTTCATTACCTTCACTGATGATTTGAGTAGGTATGGATATATCTACTTGATGAAACATAAGTCGGAAGCCTTTGAAAAGTTCAAAGAATTCCAGAATGAAGCACATAATCAACTCGGCAAGAAAATAAAGTTTCTTCGGTCAGACTGAGGAGGTGAGTACATGAGCCATGAGTTTGATGACCATCTGAAAAGTTGTGGAATAGTTCCTCAACTTACTCCGCCAGGAACGCCACAAAGGAATGGTGTTTCGGAAAGGCGGAATCGAACCTTGTTGGACATGGTACGATCAATGATGAGTCGGATAGATCTGCCTTTATCATTTTGGGGTTATTGTCTAGAAACAACGGCGTTCACACTAAACAGAGTACCATCAAAATCGGTAGAGAAGACACCGCATGAGATGTGGACAGGCAAAAATCCGAGTTTGTCTTTTCTTAAGATTTGGGGTTGTGAATCATTTGTCAAGCGACTCCAGTCGGACAAGCTTACAACCAAGTCGGATAAGTGTGTTTTCGTGGGGTATCCGAGGGAAACCTTGGGTTACTACTTCTACAACCGAGAAGAGGGCAAAGTGTTTGTCGCTCAGAGCGCTGTCTTCCTTGAGAAAGAGTTTCTCAGTCGGGGAGTAAGTGGGAGCACGGTGCAGCTCAAAGAAATTCGAGAGGAACCGGCAAGTAGTGAGTCGGCAAAAACCTTGGACGTTGAGCCGGTCGTGGCAATTGAGCCGGCAGCAGCACCTGTACTACGAAGATCGGCAAGATTACGAAGTGTTCGTGATGTGTTACTGTTAGACAGTGATGAGCCGGCAAATTATTCGGAAGCGATGGTGGGATCTGATTCCGGGTCATGGCTTGGAGCCATGAGATCCGAGTTAAAGTCCATGGATGAAAATCAAGTTTGGAACTTGGTTGATCTGCCAGACGGTGCAAGACCCGTCGAGTGCAAATGGGTCTTTAAGAAGAAAACTGATATGGATGGAAATGTTTCCGTCTATAAAGCACGCCTTGTCGCGAAGGGGTTCCGACAAGTTCAAGGAGTTGATTACGACGAGACTTTCTCGCCCGTATCGATGCTTAAATCAGTTCGGATCATGTTAGCTATAGCGGCCTATTTCGATTACGAGATATGGTAGATGGATGTCAAAACGGCTTTCCTTAACGGAAATTTAACCGAGGACGTGTATATGATACATCCCGAGGGTTTTGTTGATCCGGCTAATGCTGACAAGGTGCGCAAACTTCAGAAATCCATTTATGGGTTGAAGCAAGCATCTCGGAGTTGGAATATTCGCTTTGATGAGGTAGTCAAATCGTTTGGCTTCATCAAGAGTGATCATGATTCTTGTTTGTACAAGAAGTTTAGTGGGAACAAAGTAAATTTTCTAATCTTATATGTGGATGACATATTACTGATTGGAAATGATGTCCAGATGTTGCAAGAAACCAAGGAATCATTGGAAAGGAGTTTCTCAATGAAAGACTTGGGTGAGGCAACATACATCCTCGGAATCCGGATCTATAGAGATAGATCAAGGAGGCTCATTGGATTGAGTCAGAGTACTTATTTGGACAAAGTGTTGAAGAAGTTCAACATGGAATCGTCTAAGAAGGAGTTCTTACCGATGTCCCATGGTGTAAAACTTAGCAAGACTCAGTGTCCTTCGACAACTGATGAGCGAAGTCGAATGAGTGCGATTCCATATGCTTCTGCAGTCGGATCCATCATGTACGCCATGATTTGTACTAGGTCGGATGTTTCCTATGCTCTGAGTGTTGTGAGAAGATACGAGGCTGATCCTGGAGAGATCCACTGGACAGCGGCTAAAAATATCCTAAAGTACTTGAGAAGGACTAAGGATATGTTCTTGGTTTATGGTGGTGAAGATGAACTCAGTGTAAAGGGTTACACGGATGCGAGTTATCTTACCGACTCTGATGATTCTCGCTCGCAATCTGGATACGTGTTTATTATAAACAGAGGTGCTGTGAGCTGGAAGAGTTCCAAGCAAGATACTGTGTCTACGTCTACAACAGAGGCTGAGTATATTGCTGCCTCGGAGGCAGCAAAGGAAGCTGTTTGGATGAGGAATTTCCTCATGGATCTTGGTGTGGTTCAGGGCTCGTCCAATCCGTTGGACGTGTATTATGACAACAATGGTGCTATTGCACAAGCCAAGGAACCTAGACAGCACCAGAAGAACAAGCACATACTCATGTGGTACCACCTGATTCGCTAGTTCGTGGATCAGGGTGATATCAAGTTATGCAAGGTACACACGGATGCAAATATTGTGGATCCGTTGACAAAGCCGTTACCACAGCCAATGCATGAGGCACACCTGAGATCCATGGGCATTAGATGCTTAGACATGTGATGTCGGAAGATTGACTCTAGTGCAAGTGGGAAACTGTTGGGAATATGCCCTAGAGGAAATCATGTATGATGATATTTCCCATTGTATTCATAAAGGTATTAAGTAGTCCTTGTATAAACATCTAATGTGTATCATTGAATATGTGATTCGGTTGTGGAACTATGCATTCAAGTTGTTTGTACTAAATATCCTTGGTCATCGAAGTTGTGCTGGACACACAACTTAGATCAATGTGAACGTTGTCTTGATGACTCGGTTCCACTTGTCATGAGCATGGAGATGCTATTCCAACTTACACAGATTCGGCTAAAGAGTTTAGCGACTCGGATTGACCCATATTGAGGTACAACGAACAAGTTGTCATTTGTATATCTCAATCAATGTAATCCTTAGACCTGAGGTTATTGCATAGTCCAAGTTGAGGATCACAGACTTAGGTTCTGTCAAACGCTGATCCGTAACTGGGCAGTTATAAAGGCAGAGTTCGGGTTGACTGAGAATCAAGCTGCGTGATGTGAATAACCAAGATGGGATTTTGCCCCTCCACTTGGAGAGATATTCTCTGGGCCCTCTCGTGAGATATGATTCGGAAAGCATGGCCATGCACGACTCGGTTAAGTGTTAACCGAGGCGATCGACTAAGAGTTAGTCGGGTGAATCACTTATCTCGGATCGAGAAGAGAGTCGGACTATTTAAGGGATGACAAATATTCTCCTATAGTCTGACAAGGTATATCGTGAGGCAAAAGGGACTCGGACGCAAGTCGCATTGGAAAGGCAAGTCGTCATGACTCTTTGGTACTTGGGAGTCGGCACGTTCTGCTAGGAGCCGCTACCGACTGATCGATTGAGAGTCCGACTCCAATCATGTCCAAGTAGCCATGAGCCTGTGGGGTCACACACTTAAGAGCGGGAGCAAGTTCGTATTGGATCTGAACATGTAATCTGGTTGGGTTGGACCTAAACCGGATTAGGACTAAGTTAGTGAGTTGGACTCACGGTGACTAGTGTTATATGGGCTTTAGTGATTGGGTCGCGCGAGCAGAGCCCACGTTCACTCCCTATTTATAGTGGAGCACCATAACCCATAAAGGTTAATCGTTGTTCGTTTAGGTCATTCCATGTGTTGGAAACCCTAGCTCCACAGCAGTCCCGCCGCCGTAACGAACCTAGCAGTTCGCCGCCGGTGCTCCTCCTTGTACATGTGGATACCAGCAGAGGTGTTGTGCGATCAGCACCAGGACGATCGGATCGTGAGGACTGCACTGCATCAACTGACGCGCTTCATCAGTAATCCGCAACCGCGCGTCTAGTGGTAAACCTCGTGGCCTTCTACCTCAGCTAGATCTTGGGATCACCACGTTAGAGGAAATTTTTTGTTTTATCTCTGAGTGGCCCAACATTAGTTGCTTTTGATGTGTTTATGACTAACTTGAAAGGGGAACACAAGAAGCATTTTGTGAATCTCTTGAATCAACTCTCTCACACACAAGAGCTTCTTGATGAGAGATGCAAACTAGGGAGAGAGCACGCTCTTGAGATGGATGCTCTAACTAATGCTCTAGAAGAAGAGCAAGAGACTAGAGTGTCTCTTGAAGAAAATATTGAAGGCAGCGATGAGGAAAATGATCAAATTATTAACAAACTCATTCAGGATCGTGATCATTCAATTACTAAGTATAAAAAGGCTAAAAGGGATAATACTGAGTTTGGTGTTGTTCATGACAAACTTGTCGAGGACTTTAGGAAGCTTGACAAGGCTCACAAGGCCTTGGAAATTGAACTCTTGTCTCTCACAAAGTCTTGTGAAAAACTTCAAACTCAATTGACTAATATTGCTTCACCTAGTATTTTCATTTCCTCTAGTAGTACAAACACCATTGAAGAAAATGCTAGGTTGAATGGGGAGCTTGCAAAGGCTACCTTCCTGGAAGGGAACAAGTCCATTGATGACCTTTTAAGTAAGAAATGTCAAATAATGAGAAAGTAGGCATTGGCTATGTGTCTAAGACCAAGAATAAGAACAACAACAAGAATAAGAAGGCCAAGCCCGCACAATCAAAATACAAGGTCTTTGTGGGTAATAAGACCACAAGTGGCAAAACTATGTCACAAGATGACTTTGCGGGAATTGCTAACCCTCACTATGTTTTAATGCGTGATTATTATGGTAATGTTTATGCACAATATGTTGGACCATTTGATGGTCATATTGCTTGGTCTATTTGGGTTCCCAAGACCCTTGTTGCTAACAAAAGAGGACCCATTGAAAATGGGTACCTAAAAACTAGTTTGCTCTCTTGTAGAACTATGCTTTCGGCGGGTCAAAGTGGGTGCTTGATAGTGGATCCACAAGTCATATGACTGGAAGCAAGGTGATTATGATGGAGATAAGGCCAAATCATGATCAAATAACCATCACATATGCCGATAAGTCAAGATCTCAGGTAACAGGTCTTGGCAAAGTTGTGGTTGCACACGATACTACTCTTGTGGACGTCATGCTTGTTGAGACCCTTGGATATAATTTACTTTCAGTCCATGCTCTTGGAAAGATGGGCTTTGCTGTCTTTATTGATAATGATATTGTGGTCCTCTTGTGGAGCAAGACTCTAAAGATCACTTTCGTTGGGTATGTCAAAAATGACTTGTATGTGGTGGACTTTTGGGGGAAAATCATTACAACTGTGATGTCCCTATTCGGAAAGGCCGATGTGGGTTGGCTTTGGCATTGCTGACTATCGCATGTCAATATGAGAACTTTACAAAGTCTTCAAAAGGGTGGCCATATTGTTGGACTAAAAGAAAATGTTTGTTTTGCCAAATATCGTTTGTGCAGGGCATGTGTTGAAGGAAAGATGCATGAAGCCAACAAACATCATCAAGTCTAAGAGGATCTTGGAGCTCCTTCACATGGATCTATTTGGTCCTCCATCTCATGCTAGTCTTGGTGGGAAGAAATATTGCTTGGTGATTGTTGATGACTACTCAATATATACATGGGTATACTTATTCAAGTTGAACAGTGAAACCCAAGAAAACTCCATTGACTTCGTCAACATGGTTCAACTTCAATACAATGTCCCCGTGTTGGTGATAAGGAGTGAAAACGGCACCGAGTTCAAGAACTACACCTTGAATGGATTTCTTAGTGATTAGGGGATACAACACCAATATTCTCCGCTACATATACCCCTCAACAAAATGGTGTAGCTGAGAGGAAGAACCAATCTCTAATGGATATGGAAAGATCCATGTTAGCGGAGTTTAAGTCTCCATACAACTTTTGGGCTGAAGCAATCTCCACCGCATGCCATGCATCAAACCGGCTCTACCTCCACAAAGAATTGATCAAGACTCCATATGAAATACTTACCGGTAACACGCCCAATGTTTCATACTTCCGGGTGTTTGGTTGTAAGTGATTCTATCGCATAAAAGGTGTTCGTTTGTCCAAATTTGATTCCAAAGCTTTAGAGGGTAATTTTGTTGGCTATGGTCTCGAGTCCCACACTTACAGAATCTATGATGAACTCTCCGGAGTTGTCATAGAATCTTGTAGTGTGTTTTTCAAAGAATATGATGTTCCCCAAGTGGGGCGTGTTGATGTTTGTGATGTAGATGATAAAATACCTCAAGATGCCATAAGAAGAATGGGTGCGGGTTTTATCCGCCCTGCTGAGGAACCCCTTGTGGCAGATCGAGAAGAACTATGCTCTACTCAAGTGGAGCCATCATCTTCACAGCAGCAACAAGCTCATATTATTGATACAAATGATGACCCAAGACAAAGACAAGCTGATAACCCTCAACAAGTTGATCAGGCAGAAAGATCTAGGTAGGATGATTGGGCCTCTCCACTTACCGGATTGTCCAGCCCTGCTCGGTCAATTGCACAAGGCAGATTTATACAATCATCCACAAGATTATCCCAACGCCTGTCTAGGATTACGCCTGATCAAGACCAAGGTCAACCTATGTCTCATGATGATGAGAATGATCCCATTGATGATATAGGTCAAGTTGATGGTCAAGACGATGACCAAAATGATGAAGAGATCCCCACAAGAAACAAGGAGATCGAAACTCGTTACAAAGCTAGAGTAGATAGAATGTTGGAAAGAAGAGACCACATTCTTAAGAATATTCTTGGTGATCTAAGGAGTGGAATGTCCACTCAAGATCAATTGAAGCATTTTGGTGAGAATCAAGAACACATATCCATGGTGGAACCCAAGAAAGTGTGGGAAGCTCTTGAAGATTCAGATTGGCTTGAGGCCATGCATAAATAACTCAACAACTTTGAGAGAAATAAAGTATGGAAGTTAGTTGAAAAGCCCAAAGTTTGCCGCAATGTTATTGGCACTAAATGGATATTCAAGAACAACCAAGATGAACATGGAATTGTTGTGAGGAACAAGGCAAGATTGGTAGCTCAAGGGTTCTCTCAAATTGAAGGCATTGATTATGGAGAGACATGCTCCCATGGATATCCTTGAGTCCATCTGTAATCCTTCTTGCATATGGGGCACATCATAACTTTAAATTACAACAAATGGATGTGGAAAGTGCTTTTCTAAATGGTACATTACATGAGTTGGTCTATGTGAGGCAACCCCCAGGGTTCGAGGATTCCAACTTCCCAAACCATGTCCACAAGCTTGGTAAGGTGCTCTATGGGCTTAAACAAGCTCCACGCACATGGTATGAGCACCTTAGAGAGTTGTTGATAAACCGTGGGTTTGAGGTTGGGAAAATTGATCCTACTGTTTTTACTAAGAAGGTTAATGGGGAGCTTTTCGTATGCCAAATATATGTTGATTATATTATCTTTGGCTCATCTAACAAAGATTTTAATGATGAATTCTCAAAGCTTGTGAATAATAGGTTCAGGATGCCTATGATGGGAGAGTTAAGGGTATTCCTTGGTTTTGAGATCAAGCAAGTAAGAGGAGGAACCTTCTTCAATCAAGCCAAGTATATAGACATGCTCAAGAGGTTCAATATGAAAGATATAAATGGATCTCCTACTCTCATGGCAACCAAGACTCATCTTGAACTAAATCCAAATGGTAAAGATGTGGATCAAAAGGTATACCGGTCTATGATTGGTTCTTTGCTTTACCTTTGTGCATATAGACCCAACATTTTGTTAAGTGTAGGAGTGTGTGCAAGGTATCAAGCGGCTCCTAAAGAAAGCCACTTGATCACGGTTAAAAGAATTTTTCGACATTTTGTTCATACCCCAAACTATGGTATATGGTATCCTAGTGTCTCAACATTCTCTCTTTGTGGGTACGTGGATTCGGATTGGGCTGGTGACAAGGATGATAGGAAATCAACCTCTAGGGCTTGCCAATTCCTTGGTAGGTCCTTGGTGTGTTGGTCTTCTAAGAAGAAAAATTGTATATCTCTCTCCACCGCCGAAGCCGAATATGTGGCAGCTGCTAGTGCATGCACTCAATTATTATGGATGAGGCAAACTTTAAAGGAATATGGTGTCCATTGTGACAAAGTGCCTCTTTTATGTGACAATGAAAGTGCTATCAAGATTGTCTACAACTTGGTGGACCATACAAGGACAAAGCATATTGATATTCATCATCATTTCATTAGGGATCATGTTGCCCGAGGAGATGTTGAGCTATCTATGTGTCAACCAAAGAACAACTTGTTGATATATTCACGAAGCCACTTGATGAAGTTGTGTTTTGATATTTGAGGAATGATCTAAATATCGTAGATTCAAGGAGCTTGACTTGATCACCTTGCATACTCACCTATGTCTTAATCCTTATTTGGTATAGGTGCATGCATGGAGATAGGGGGAGTGCGGTCCTAATACATTGGTCTATCCCTCCCCCCATAATGCCAACATCAAGAAAATCAATTCTATTAATATCATTTTGTGATATGTGAACTTCATTGATGATTAGTGGCTATGGACCCAAGGATAATTCTTCAGGGTGCCATGCCTCACATTCTTACATTGTGGCTTCGGCCACCGCCCTCTTCTTTGTGAAGAGTTGGTTCTTGGTTTTATCGGAGTTTTTATTGGACATTTATTTTGGATTTTATGACTCATTGCTCTCCCTACTGTGCTTTCCAAAATCCCAGGCCTATTCTCACCTTAAAACGTTCTCATCTTGCCACACATTTGTCCATCAATTTGCTCCTAGTGTTTTTGGTCAGAGGGGACGGACTGTCCGCTCTGAACACACCGTGACGAAGTTTCGACTCGTCAATGCCCATTGTTATGGACTTGGGTTTTGGAGAAGATGGGGATGCTGGAGATCGTGGAACGGTTAACAGACAAGCAACCAGGGGACACGAGATTTACCCAGGTTCAGGCCCCCGGAGGGAAAACCCTACTCCTGCTTGTCTGCTCTTGATTACGGCGGAACCGGAGGTTACAGGGTGCGCAGATTCGATCTGGCGTGGTTGTGCGTATGCGAAAGTATGAGTCGAGAGATCTAGGTCGTGCCCTCCTGGCCTTTATATAGACTTAGGCAGGTCCCGGGCATAGTCCTAGTCGGTTACAATTTCTAGGGTTTTACCCCTTTGACTTTCCTATCTACACTAGTCTTGCTCTCCAAGGATCCGAAGGCGTCATGGGCCTTGGCCACCCGAAAGTCTTCATGGGCCGGCGTATATCCACCATGGGCCTTCCTTGGGCTAGACCAGGTATGCTAAGACCATGTACCCGTAGGGTATAACCATGTCAGTAGCCCCCGAGTGATCAGTCGAATCGTAGATTCGGCTGAGGACTCTCAAATCCTTCGGGTGCAACTATGTATTAACAGTATGTGTGTAGGGATTGTTGATGCGTGTGCCTGACTCACCTGACGGATCAAGGTCAGTTAACTGTCTTAGGACGAAACAACACGATCTTCCTCAGATTCGAGTCCCTCAACTCGAAACTGGAACATATGCTGGCGTAATTCGACTCAGGCCGGGGAGGACTTACAGGACTGGAATTCCAGTGAATTTAATTGATGTACCCAACGCGTCCGTCGGGATTTTTCATCGCACCTGTTAGCACGGGTTTTTACTAGCAGAGCGCAGTTGTGTCCGTTGCCAGGCCATCAGATGATATATGTAGGTCTTATCTTTGTGTCGTAGACACAGCATGTTTGTCACCTCGGAGGTGTTTCGGGTGGCCAAGGAGACCGTTGCTCACTAGGCGTTTTGTTGGGGCACAGTTGCCGAAAAGTTTTTTTTGCAGTCGAAGATTTCATAGGGTGCGCGACCAGCGCTCCCTATGGGAGTATCCCCCGAGTGTTTGTTCGAGTCGTAGACTCGAGCGGAGACTTTTATTCAGGCGCTTGTTCAGTGTTAAGTCCGTAGGACACAAAAAATTTCGGATGCTTAAATCCATCCTCCCTATGGGAGTAGCCCCCGAGTCCGTAGTGGAGTCGTAGACTCAACGTAGGACTCGAAGAATTATTTTGTCTTTATTCGTCTGTCGGGTGCGCGGCCAGCGCTCCTGATAGGAGTAGCCCCCGAGTATTTAATCGAATCGAAGATTCGAGTGAGTACTCTTAGCTGTGGAGCCGAAGAATTGTAGATGGTGCTAGTATAGCTTTTGATGACATCATTGCTGACGATCAATGACCTCAAGCATCTGCTACGCCAGAGATGACTTGACTTGACGAAAAGTGGGCCCCACTTGCTGACCTTGAATTGACCGGTCACGTGCGGCGTGGAGATAATTATGGTGTCTCCTCGATTTCCGCGCGTAGTGGATGGCGTGGTAACGACGGTTCGTTGTGATGCTGACACGTGTACGGTCAGATCTGGCGTTGGCGTTAGGTCTTCTGGATGGACGGCTGCCGTGCGTCGTCTTCGCTGTTATAATCATTGGGGAAAGCCGCGGTTTGTTTTCACCGCATCAGTTCTTGTTTTCACTGCCTCCTTGTGCTCTAGGGATTCTTGCTGCGCGCTGGGATTTCCTTCCACATTTCCGTCTTCCTTTCTGTGCTTTCACCACTGGCGCCGCCGTAGCGCAATGGGGAAACCAAATAAATCGTCATCTGCAGTTGGGACCAGCGCCGCCGGAGGAAAGAAAAGCGCCACCGCTACCCGTGTCACCGATGGTGGCTGGCGGCGATCAGAGACGCGAGAGAGCGATCTCCGCAAGCTTCGCGAGCGGGGTCTGATCCCGCAAGATAGGGAGGCCATCAAACTCCCTGGCAATGAGGTAATCCCCCGTCCCCCATTTGGGTATCGGGTTATGTTTCTCGCCTTCGTTATGCGTGGGTTTTCTTTTCCGGTCCACAACTTCCTCCATGGATTACTCTTTTTCTATGGCATTCAGCTTCACCATCTGTCGCCCAACTCTCTTCTCCAGATTGCTTGCTTCATCACTTTTTGTGAGTGCTGGCTTGGCATTGAGCCGCATTTTGGCCTCTTCCGGAAACTTTATTCCATGAAGAGGCAGTCTGGTTCGGATGGTGTTTATCCCATTGGGGGTTGCATCATCTCCCTTAGTCCCAATATTCTTTTCTTTTCCTTTTCCATGTCCGAATCTGTCCAGTACTGGCGGAGGCGATGGTTTTACATCCGCGACTCCGTAGTGCCTGGGCAAGATTTTGGTCTTGTTCCTTTTGACCCCTCCCAAATGATTGAGCCGAAAAGGTCTTGGAAAAACAAAATCTTGGACGGGGAGGTGGCGGAGATAGAGGCCCTTTACCGTCGGGTGGAGGATCTCCAGCTGATTCCGGAGAAGGAGGTGAACGGCGTGGACATCATCCGGACGTTTCTTGAGCGTCGGGTGCAGCCTCTCCAAGCGAGGGCGCACCCGATGTTTCTTTATTCTGGGCGCCGTGATCCGATGAGGGTTTCGGCTAAGAAAATCTCCGAGGAGGATCTTGACAGGACCCTTCGCGCGCTGCTGAAGTTCAAGGCCGGAGAAAAAATCCCGGGGAAGTCGCTAACTCCTCTGTTTTCTTCGACGTTGGCCGTACCGCAGGTGTAGATTCGTGCGCGTAGCGTTTTTCTGTTGACTACATGTTTATTTCCTTTGTTTGCTAGCAAAGTCCCTTCTGGTTTTGCAGAGCTTCAAAGTGCCGGGCATAGTGCCGCCAGTGCGCGAAAAGTATCCAAATGCTCCGGATAATGAAGTGGTGGAGTCCGTGTCCGAACTGCCTTCGGCGCGATCTCCGGCGGAGGATGCCGACGAGTCGAGTGAGGACCATACGCGCAAACGATCTCGGAGCTCCAGCGAGTCTTTGGATGCCTCGACTCCTCCGACTCCCAGAAACCCTCTGGGCCTTGAGCGTCATAGTGACGGTCATGGAGGCTCTTCCTCTCCCATTCCTGCCATTCCTGTGCGGGTTGTAGCACCGCACCCGCCAGCGAAGCGGAAGAAGGAAGAGAAGAAGGAAGAGAAAAAGGAGGAGAAGAAGGAGGAGAAGAGAGCCTGAAGGACTCCTCCTGTCTTCGACCTGAGCTCACTGGGCTCGTAAGTTTCTTGTTGTACCATTGTCCTTTTTTCTTCATGATTTTTGCACTTGTGCTGATTGCTTCGTATGCAGGCATTCCTCCCACGATTCCTCCAGTGATGGTGCGCGGGAGAAGATGGGGGAGTCAAAAATTGCGTCTCCTCCTCCTCAGACGGTGGCGACTTCGGGTGGCGCGGCTCCGGATCCTCCGTTGCAGGAGGTGCAGGTGGTTGCGCCTCAGAATTTCACCAGCAAGCCTTTGGAGTCGCCATTAGAGCATGTAAGTACTTCTTCTTCGTACCACGGGGGGAGCCCGCGAGTGTCTTCATGTGCGAATTTTGCTTTTACTCCTTTGTGTTGGGCGTAGCCCCCAAGTCCTTTTTCTTACTGCTATTTCTTTTTTCTGCAGCCTTTTGTGCAGGAGGCCAAGCGGCTGGTACAGGAGCGTCTGGTGCTGGAGGCTAACCTTCGGCAGCTTCAAGGTAGCTATTTGCCTTTTGGTGCTTTTTTCGTTTATTCCGGTCCTGCTTTCTGACGTTTGCTTGTTTTGAATGCAGAGGAGCATAATACTTCTCTCCGTGAGGTCGACGCTCTCAAGAAAAGCCTTGGTCAATCGGAGCAGAAGGCCGAGGCCGCCGCTGGCGCGAGGGAACGCCTCGAGCTAGAGCTGTCTAAGGCAGCCGAAGCAAAGGAGCGTCTGCAGCAGGAGGCCGCGGATCGTGAGGAGCAGCTGGCCACGGTTGCGGCTGCTCGTGAAAGAGAGGTGGCGGCGAAGCTCATGGCTGCTGCCAAGGCTATTTCGGGTGAGTGTTGTATTTGTGTTTGTTTCTTCGTGTTTCCTGTCTTTGTCTGTGCTGCTTTTCTTCATGTCTTCTCTCCTTTTTTTTTGTCTCAGATGCCGCAGGCATCGAGTTTGACCGCGGTGCTCTAGAGCACGGGAGTGCTCTAGATGATGCTACTGTGGCGGTCGAAGATCACTGCAGCACCGTCGTTAGCTCCCTTTCCAAGGCGAAGGAGGTCCTTGGCCGCTTCTACAAGGAGCTTGTCCCTAAGGGCGTGGCCCTCGATGATGTGGATGCTCTGGCGGAGGCTCTGTCAGCCGAAGCGCCTGCGGCGTACAAGCGCAAGCAGAAGGGCATCAGTGCGTCCGTCGGGCTGGCTATGGCCTTGGCGGCTGGAGCGGAGCTGGATTTGCCCCAGATCACTTCCCGGATGCCGACGACCGCAGATGGATCCGAGGTAGCCTTTGTTGCCTACTCTGCTCGCTTCAAGCGATATGGGCCCAAGCTCATTGATTTGCTGTCTGAGTATGCACTGCGGCAGCAGGGCGGGGCCAAAGCTAGGCAGTCCGGCTCCGAGGCGACTCAGGGTGCCGCGTCTTAGACGTTGTAGACGTAGGATAGTTTGTAGTCTGATTTTGCTGTAAATATTTTGGAGAACACAATCCTTGTGCCATGTAGTGGCCTTATATGTTTAATGAATTCGCCTGAGTTGTGCTTCTACCACTGTCTGAATGTTTGTGTCGTTTGCTTTCCTGCTGTTCTAGGTTCCTTCGGGTGCCGACCCTATTGACACCTCGCCTGCAGCGCAGCTGCGGCCATCTTTGGATGATCCTTCTCAACTCGCTTTTCTTCGGGACCGTGTGCGTAGTCTGGAGAGGGAGTTGCTCGGGTTGCGAGGTCATGCCGATGTGTGGAAGCCCAAGGAGGATCGTGGTGCAGCCAGAGAGGAGTACTTGATGGCGGAACTGCTTCGGCTGTCTGAGCAGCTTCAGTGTAAGTTGTTCTTTGTTTCGAGCTGCAGCTCAATTCTTCGAGTGAGCCTGCTGGATTTGCCTCTTATTTTGTGCAAATGTCGCAGGTGCTAACCTTGCTCCTAGGGAAGAGAAAGAGCGTGTCGCTGTTCGGGTCAATTGCTTGACTCAGCAGGACATGGAGGCTGGCGGCTTCTTTTGGATGGATCGTGATCGCGCCATGGCTCTGGCGACAGTGCAGGATCGTGTGCATCAAGTTTCGCGGGTGCTTCACCAAGTGCAAACGTCGCTTTCCTCGGTGTTGCACGTCATGTTTCCTTTGGATGCCGTACCGACGAGCCTTGCGGGTCTTCTGTCGAAGTTTTGAAGCGTGAGCAATGTCAAGGAGTTGGTGCAGCAACAGCTCGTCGCCGGAGTCAAGGTTGCGTTATCTCTTGTGAGGCTGCACCGGCCTGATGTAGATTTGTCTGTTGTGGCAGCTGGGCTACCTCTTTGGCCGGATGGTGGTGAGTGGGACATGCGGCCACATTACGCGGCTGTAAGGCAGTATGCCGAACATGTCGTAGATTTGTTTGAGCAGCGTGCTCAGGTTATTCTTCAACATAGGTAGTACCTGTAAAAAGAGATAAATGTAAAATTTGTATATTTCGACCGGGCGTGTTGTGCCCTTTGTAAAGGTTTGTTTGTTGTAAGCATGCAGTGCTTTGTTTGAGTACGTGTCCTTTTCGTTTGCCTGACGTTGTCAGCTACTCAGGTGTACACGTGTGATCCTCAGTCGACGAAATCGTGAGGTGGGGGGAGCCCCCGAGTGCGTTTGCAGCGTAAAGTAGATTTGCAAATAATGAACTAGAGTTTTGGGGCGAGACACTTAGCTTTATTTATATCGTAATGGAGGGAGTACATTGTTCGGCTGAATAGCCTTAGCTGAAAGCCTTATTGAAAGTAAAGGGGGTAGGTAGCTAGGGGTAGAATCGTCGCAAGTGCGAGATGTTCCATGGGTTGGAGTATGCGACTCCAGACTCCACGTGCTTGAGGCGGTAGGCGCCACCTGGAATGACTTCGGTGATGACGTAGGGTCCTTCCCATGGTGACTCGAATTTCGTCGGTTGCTCTTGCTTGAGTCGCAAGACGAGGTCTCCTTAGACGAAGGACCTTGGGTGCAGCCGGCGGCTGTGGTAGTTGCGGAGACTCTGCTGGTACACCGCTGATCGAGCTGCTGCTATGTCTCTTGCTTCGTCGAGTGTGTCAACGGCATCTTCGAGTGCAGCCGTGGATTCGGCTTCGCTGTAAGCGACGACCCGGGGGGCCTGGTGACGTACTTCGGCTGGTAGCATGGCTTCAGCTCCGTGCACCATCAAGAACGGTGTGTAGCCTGTGGAGCTGTTTGGCGTGGTCCGTAAGCTCCATAGGACGGATGGTAGCTCTTTCGTCCAGGCTCCTACTTTCCGTTCGAGTGGACTTATGAGGCGCTTCTTGATGCCAGCGCCGGTTAGGCCGTTGGCCTTTTCCACTTGCCCGTTCGTTTGGGGGTGTGCCACTGAGGCGTATGTGATGTTGATCCCAAGGCCTTCGCAGAAGTCCTGGAATTCCTTGGAGATAAAGTTCGATCCGTTGTCGGTGATGATGCTATGTGGTACGCCGAACCTGTAGACAATGGACTCGAAGAACTTGCCGGCAGTTTTGCCCTTTTGGTTGGTGACGGGCATGGCCTCGATCCACTTGGTGAATTTGTCGACTGCGACCAGGAGGTAAACGTGTCCCCCTTTCGAGGACTTTGGCAGTTTGCCGATCATGTCGAGGCCCCATTGAGCAAAAGGCCAGGCTATGGGTATGGGTCTGAGCTCGGACCCATGTGCGTGCGGTTTGTCGGCGAACCGTTGGCATCCATTGCATCTTCGGATGATGAGCTCGGACCCATGTACGTGTCCTAGTCGGTTACAAGTTCTAGGGTTTTACCCATTTGAATTTCCTATCTACACTAGTCTTGCTCTCCAAGGATCCAAAGGCGTCATGGGCCTTGGCCACCCGAAAGTCTTCATGGGCCGGCGTATATCCACCGTGGGCCTTCCTTGGGCTAGACCAGGTATGCTGAGACCACGTACCCGTAGGGTATAACCATGTCACACCGGAGTATCCCATTGGATCGGACACTCCACTTGGTTCATCCCAGACTATCCGGCCGGGCCAGACACTCCGGCGTGTATAGCCCGAACACTTCGGCCCGAGCAGTCTCAAATTCAGGTAAAGGGGGTTGGGGAGAAGTAGACGGTTTAGTCCTCCTTCTCCTCCCCGACTTCCCCTTCCTTCCCAACTACTTCCCTCGACCAAGGGCACCACCGAGAGGGCTTCCCCATCCTAGATCCAGCCATTGCTGCCAGCCTTCTCCTTCCCTACACCGTTGGGACTGATTCCGCTCCAGTGAAGACCACCATGGATGCTGGTAAAGTGCTCCTCTCCTTATATTCGTCTAGGCATGCCCTAGATGGGTTTTTGAGGACCCCTTCTTGCTACAATCCATGACTATATCCTCCATGTGTGCAATGTACACCCTAGAAGTAGTCATAGAAATGCCGATCTATTCCAGTTGATCCTCCCCGCACTTCCTTGGGAAACACCATGACTCCAGCTGGAGTCTCCGGCGTGTATGAGCTGGACATTCCGTATATGCACCGGAATGTTTGGGCCAAGCGGCGAGGTGATTTCCCTGGACATTCTAGTGAGAATCAGCTTGTGCAGCTCAGTATTCCTGTGATTGCTGCTATCTTTTTGGTATCTCCTGGAAAAATGTACTTACCCCCTATGCTATCTCCCTCCTCTGATTTCACAGGTGGTTCTCGTCCTTGCCGGTCTTGGTCTAGTAAAAAAGCCTCGTCCTCGCAAGCTCAGATATGTTGAAGAGAGAGATGTTCATGTGGATCCTTCTATGGCCAAGCAGTTAGCACGTGATCGTGCTGCTGCAAAGAAAGAAAAGGTCAAAAACCTTAAAAGGTATGAAGCCAAACGCATGAAGTTTGAAGCCTTAACTACCTTGGCATATTTGGGCACTGAAGAGTTTGTTCTATTCTCTACCTCGCACCTCTCCTGATGATCGTTTCTGGAGGAATGAACAATTCCTTCTCTATTCTGAGGTGTTTGGTGGGTTCAGGACTCCTGTGTTCGCCATGCAGTGGTTGGATATTGAGAAGCTACGTGCTCACAACTACTTTCAGGATGCTCTTTGGGTGACCGAGAAGATGGGGCTGCGCAATATCTTTCAAGCAAAATAAGATTACAACGTTGAGTTGGTCAAGCAGTTCTATGCCACGGTTGTCTTTGGCGACACTATGGATATTCCTATTGACTGGATGTCTGGCACAACAAGGTGTTGGTCCAACATGGTACATTTTGCGCACATTCTTGGCTTGCCTTTCAACCCCAATGCTCCCAGGGGTACTAGGATGCATGTAAATGGTCGGGCCTATGAAAAGAAGTGGTTGGCTCCTATTTATTCACAGCATGGTGTAGTTGGGAAACCACCAATATCAAGCTCATCTACAACATCTTGCTTCGCATGTTCCGCCACACTCTTACTCCCAAGGCAGGCAACAAGGATGAGATGAGAGGGGCAGAAATCAATCTCATGGCTCACGCTCACTTAGTTTATACTCATGGTCCAGACCATGAAGGTGGTGCTATTGATCTCATGGACTTTATCTATCAAGACTTGTACACGTACATTGTGGACAAGAAGTGTCCTCTATATGCCCCTTATGCGATGAAGCTCATTGTTGCCCACACTCCAGCAACCCCTTTTCTATACAACGAGCTTGTTCTGCACCACCTTGTTTGTGTATGCATGTATATGTGTATGCATGGATTTTGAATTTCTTTAAAAACCACCTTGTTTGTGTGAGCCATTGCTTGTAAAATGTTTCTTAGGTGAAATGAACATCATCTAAAACATTTCCCACACTTTTCCTAAAGACAAGTAAATCAAAACAAATATATTAAGTGAATGGTCATTTTGACCAATTTAACTCCCATGCCTACTTTGGCTGTCTCAAACTTTCAAAACCTAACAGAAACTTTTCTAGATCTTTGCACCCCTTGAATGTACTCATAACAAGGTATCAAGGCCCACTTTGTGATCATCCATAAACTTTCAAATGCATAGTTTAAATGACAATTCAAAATTGAATCTTTTTCATATGGGAAGATCCCACTTCCAAAACCCACTCAAACAAGCTCAACTTTTAAAACCCAAGCATCTGCAGACTCACCAGCACCAATCTAGAAAACCCACCAAAATTCATTTCAAAATTCAAAACTTGATTTCATGCGGCCATTTCATCAAACAGGTTGCAGACACAAATCAAACAAAACATCAAACACTATAGTGTGCAGTGATTCTTGCCTAACTTGTTCCCTAGTTAGCTCACACACAACTCAGTAGATCATCTAGAAAGATTAGCCCAACACTAGCACCCCTGTGAGCTTGCCATTGTCATTAATGGTGAACAGCCGAGCACCCCCATGTCACCCCATTGTGGACAGCAGGCTATAGGAAGAACTAGCCATGCCAACCTTGTCTGGGAGGCAGCCCACCGTCCACCGCCACTCCCTGTCCCAGCCGCGAGCGTTGCCAAGCCCTGGACCACGCACACAAGCCGCGCCCAGACCATGCCGAGCGTGCGCCAGAGCGCCACCCTCGACCAGCGTCCACAGACCGTGCGCCGCCCTCACCGCGTGCACACACGATCACCACCGACCCACGAGACCGCTAGACATCCCCGTTTGCTGCCCCGTGCCATACAGCCACCGCCCGTCGTCGAAGACGCCGCCTCTGCCGCGTAGAGCAACGGCCATTCCAGACCAACCACACCGCCCCATGCCTCGCGACCATGTCATTGAGAATCGTCAGGAGACACAGCACCGTCCCCTACCCTTGCCCATGCCTTTAGCCGCCTGTAACGTCGCCCCCGACGAGCTCACCGTGCGCCCTGACGGTCCCCTCGCTTGACTATAAATAGAGGCCACCCCCGCACGATTTCTTCACACCATCTCACTCCCCTCTCCTCACTGATCGTGCCACACCATTCTCAGAGCAAGGCGAGCACCACCTCGCCGGAATTTCACTGGAGCCTACCGCAGCCGGAGAAGAAGGGAGCCAGCGATTGGAGCCGCCCCAGGAGAAGCCACCGGTACCAGGAGGTTCGCCGTCGTCGACTTCGTTGTTCGCCCGCCTCGCCGACCCTCGCCCGTACCCCGGTGAGCCCCCAGCACCCCTCATTGGCCGCGTTAGGTTTCGTTCTCGCCGGAGTTGTCTCGCGTCGACGATGACCCTCAGTCGTTGGATTAGAACTAGATCGAACGATCCACGTTGCCCCATACCGCTTCGCCCAGCCCCGTGTCACTGACGAGTGGGGACACCCACTTAAGCAGCCCGCGGGAGCACTGCGCTTAGCAGTCCGGCCCGTTAGAATTTCCCGCGCAGCCCAGCAATTCAAATTAAAACTTTTTCTATTTCAATTCAAACACACTTCAGCACCCAACTTCAAAAATCAACCCAGATCGATTCAGTGCACCAATTTGAATGAAACCAATTTTGTTGGAAAGGACTGTGAATGCTTAATCCAAGCCCGTTGGATTCAGGTCATTTGGATCCGTAGATCACCAATAGTAAAAATAACAAGGCGGAAGCTTTTCTGCATTCAAACATTTTTCAAAATTAAACCTTAAAAGCTTTTGAGTTGATTCCAACTCCCAAAAATCACATTTAACCATACCTTTCATAATATATAAAAATATATAGGTTTACTTGCAGAAATAATGTTCAAGTAATAAAAGAATGCTTCATAGGCATTTCTAGCCACTTTAATTAATTAAAATAAAAGGGTAAAACCTTATTAAATTGTGACACCACTTTAAATCACATTCCCATGGACTACAATATGTGGTGATGACATGTGTCAACATGATCCCATGTTTAGTTTGGAGAATATTAAATCTTAAGTAGTTTTTCAATGAGTAGAAATTACTTTTCTAAAAATAAAAAGAATTAAACCAAGCTTTAACCTTGTAATATTAGAGATGATGCTAGATCATCTATAGGACCCTTGTGTGTGATGATTGCAAGTAGTTAAGTATTGTTTGGTGATTGTGTACCTCGTATTTATTCATAGACGCTAGTACCGACCAAGGATACGAGGAGGAAGGAGGATACTACGAAGAAGAAGCCGAGGAGAACTTCAACCACTACTCTGCACAAGGAAAGCTGATATTATACCAATGCAAGCTAACACTTGCAAGATACTATACCTATGCAAGCTGATATTATACCAATGCAAGCTAACACTTGCAAGATACTATACCTATGCAAGCTGATATTATACCAATGCAAGCTAACACTTGCAAGATACTATACCTATGCAAGCTGATACTATACCAATGCAAGCTAAAACTTGCAAGATACTCTACTTTAGCAAGCCTAATACTACTAGTGAATGTGCAAGCTAAAACTTGCAAGATACCCTACTGAAGCCACAAACCCATACTTGTGATCCTACCTACTTGTTAAACCAATCCTAGTTTTATGGCAAGCTTCTTACTTTAGTTCTTTATCAAAGCTTACTTAGAGTCTACCTAAGAGTTTGGTAGATACTAGACAGTTGTGCTGAAGGTTGCATAAAGAGCATAAAATTTGGCCTAAGCTAGAAACCTTGATATCAGCCTAAGATATAAGGTTGGACTTAGTGAAACTCCACTAGTTACCACCCCTCATTAGTACTACCCCCACCTGTAGATGCTAGTGCTAAGCATAAAACTTGATCAACTTTTAGATGGGAATACTTGGTGGAAAAATGGTTATGAAAACCTTGGAATGATGGATCATTCTATTGAAATGTTTTGGACATGTGTTTCCAAACACTTGATGATTTTGGTGATGAAAATGTTGAGGCATGAGCCTTAGCCCTTTATAAAATTGATGGTTGTCTGGATGCGATACCATTCCAATTTTATCGTACAACCACAATACCCGAATATTGGGTAGGGCTTGACTGGAAACTTATATACCTTAGTATTAGTTCCCTCCCGACCAAGGTCTGAGCTGAGGCTACCTTGTGAAGATTGTCCAGATGTGCAGTACCCAAGATGACAGTGGTCATGGTTGGGAGACCAAACTCACAGGAGAGGTGCTTATATTAGGGCGTGTAATTGAAAGGTTAGGATTGATTATCCGCATACTGAGTATGGTGAATTCAGGATTTGTTCCTGACGGATATATCGAATGTTGTGGTGAAAGTGTACAATCTCTGTAGAGTGTCAAACTATTCGAATAGCCGCGTCCGCGGTTATAGACAGTTGGAGTGGCCATATTGTTCCCCTGTCAGACTTTTCAAAATGACTTGTGAAACAAATTGAGACTTTGACTTGACCACAACAGAGTTGTGACTTGAAATACAAGTTCCCACTTAGGAGTTATAAAATTGTGACTAGCTTTGGAACTTAGTAGAGATAAACCTGGCTTTTTGCAAAAACAACCCTAGAGCCTAGCATCCTATTATCCAAAAACCCCTTACCTGTTAGTATTAGTTTGCGAGTACTTAAAGAGTACTCATGGCTTTGTCCCTGGCTATTCCCATGGCCAGACTATGAAGAGGAGCACCTGGAAGATGGACCCCAGGAAGGTTACGACAACTAGGATCATCTCCCATCGTCAGCATTGCCTGTGACCCCGAAGATGGAGCTTCGCCTACGCTACCGTTATTATTATGTATTCCGCTTCTTGATGTTGTGTTAAGAACTGGATCATGAGATCCCTATTTGTGTAAGAACTTATGTATCGTTTGTAATGGATGAAGTACTATGGTATCCAATTATGTTATGTCTCGCAAAAATGGTAATCCTGGGATTGCGATGTATCGCATAACAGGCATCTAGGATTGAAAAATCCGGGTGTTGACAAGTTGGTATCAGAGCCATCCTGACCATAGGAGACCCTAGTTAGATTGGACGTTGAACCAAAAACTTAGTTTCAAAACCGAAGAACAAAAATATTTACGAAAACTTATTCTCATTCTTACCTCTTTAATTCTTTAATAAAACTTCATGTTCCTCAAAAACTCTTGCAAAATAGATAAAATTTTGACACACTTGATCACTCTACTAATCTACTCATCCTCTATTTTTATAGATGGACGTGAAGTATAGCAAGTTTTACCAACTCGGGAATGGAGGAGACCTTATCTTTGAGAGGGATCTGGATCAGCTTTCGGAACTTCTGGAGCGTTCGCATCCCGAGTTCTTCGGAGCTCAGCTCAATGATCAAGGAGGAGAAGATCTGCAGTGGCTAATTGTTGCAAGTATCCGAGGAAAGATTGAACCTCCCACTGCGGAGGGAATTCAGTTTACCTTGAGGGAAAACAACTGGCTCGATGGACTTGCCAGAGCAATGCAGGAAGCTCTTTCCCGTCTGTGTGGGCAGAGCATCAATCAGGTCAAGGGTACTCGCTTTGAGTTTTGCCCAAGACGTGATGCAAATGGCCAACCACTGGAAGCCCCATACCACCCCGAGCTGAAGACTCAATTGGACCACCTTAGGTTCATGATGTATGATTGTCAGCAGGAATTGGACAACTGCCGTGACTATTGCAACCACAAGTCTGCCATCATCAAGACGAAGGACCAGACCATCGCCATGCTAGCAAAGGATCGCAAGTCTCGCCGCCGTCAGCTCGACAAGAAGGAGCGCATTATTGCCCGTCTTCGACATCGCATCTCATCTCTGGAAGAGACCATCTACGAGAGAGACATGCAGTTAGAGGAAAGGGAGAATGCCGGAGAAGATCTTCGTGGAGACCCTTACTCCTATCTCAGCGATGACGATGATTTCCTGGAGGATCAGGCCATGGACTTCTTCACCGATGAGGATGATTTCTCCTTCATCGATGATGATGAAGATGATGAAGCCACAGACTCCGAGGAGTAGTAGCACTGAGCACTAGCGTAGTAAGTAGTAGTCGGTCCCACTGTATCGTAGTTTCTAGAATGGTTCTTAAAACCATCTGTTTTTCCTTGCTGTAGTGTGCGTTGTATCGAGTGATTGAATGAATGAAAAAGCAAGTTGCTAGAAAAACCTGTGTCAAACTCTAAAAACTTTTCAAAAACCCAAAACCTTAGAAATTTCCCTCTTTTCTCATGATCTATATCAATCTTCAGATGCCACGTGGAGGAAGTGGTTCAGCCCCGGACCTGATGTTGCAGATCCTGCAAATGTTGACTTCTGACCGTGAAGCTGAAAGAGCGGAACATCAAGCCAACCTAGCCACTATGCAACAGATAGCCCAGCTAGCCCACAACAACCAAGGCCACGGAAATCAGGACAACCATGGATCTAAGCTCAAGAATTTCCAGAATACCAACCCACCCGTTTTTACCAAGTCAGAAGAACCCCTAGACGCCGATGATTGGCTGCAAACCATGGAAAATAACTTAGAAGTAGCAGGAGTGGAAGCCAACGAGAAAGTCCTGTTCGCCACCCATTATCTAGCCGGAGATGCCAGGGCATGGTGGAACAGTGTTCGTGCAATGACCGGAGGCCAGATGATGACCTGGGAGGAATTCAAAGTCAAGTTTAGCAGAACCCATGTGCCACCAGGTTTGATCAAGAGAATGAGAGACGAGTTCAGAGAATTGAAGCAAGGAAGGATGACTGTAGTGGAATACTGTGACAAATTTTTGTCATTAGCTAGGTATGCCCCGGACGAGATAGACACCGAAGCCAAGAAGAAAGAAAGATTCTTGAATGGTCTGCATGACGAGATGCAGACAATGTTAGTCAATATTCCCTTTGTTGATATTGAAGCCCTTGTCGACTCTGCTATCCAGATGGAAGGAAAGATCAACCAGGCCAATGAGAACCGCAAGCGTCGCATGATGCATCAGCCAGGAACCCATCAGACTCCAAAGTATCGCCCCAACCCATCTCCAGGATTTGCCCCAAGAACCAACAGACCCCCTATGACCCGTCCGACCTATCCCAACCGTGGAAACCCTAGACCCGGAGGAAATCACAACAACCCCGGCAACTCTAGCAATTTCACCCGTGCCCCACCCAAGTTCAACACCAACAATGCTACCGCCAACCCCAACACTTCCCCGAGGACTGGAAGCAATGCTGTGCCTGTCGCAGCCAAGGACAAGTCACAAGTGACCTGTTATGACTGTAGAAATAAAGGCCACTATTCCAACGAGTGCCCCAACAAGAAGAATGCTACAGCCCCCAACGCCAATGTCCCAGCTCAGCAGCAGCGTCGTGTCTAGCCAGGGAGAAGATTTGCCCCAGGGAATTCACTCAACCGCAATGGCCGTCTTTTTCTCATGCATGCTGAAGAAGCTCAGGAAGCGCCAGACGTCGTGCTGGGTATGTTTTCTGTTAATTCAGTACTTGCAAGAGTGTTGTTTGATTCTGGTGCATCACATTCATTTGTCACCGAAGAATTTGCCTGCACTAGTAAAATTCAACCAACCAAATTGAAGCATGTGATGATTGTACAAATTCCCGGATCAACCACCAAGGCTAGGCAAATTTGCAAGGCCGTCCCTATCCGAATCCATGGCATAGATTTTTATGCTAACCTAATAGTACTCGGAACTAAAGGTTTGGAAGTAGTACTAGGAATGGATTGGATGTCCAAACATAAAGGATTGATTGACTGTGCTAAGAAAGCCATCACCATGACCAGTACCGCCGGAATATCAGTCGAGCATATATCTGAAACCTTACCTCGCCAATTCAAGTGTAACAAGAGTATAGCCCAACCTACCATTGACCAAGTTCGGATAGTCTGTGAATACCCCGATGTATTTCCAGATGTTTTGCCCGGTATGCCCCCAGATCGGGATATCGAGTTTATCATCGAACTAATCCCCGGAACAGGACCCATATCCCAGAGACCCTATAGTATGAACCCGTCAGAACTAGAAGAACTGAAGAAGAAACTGGATTCCATGTTAGAAATCGGATTGATTCAACTGAGTGCGTCACCATGGAGATCACCTGTCTTATTTGTGGACAAGAAGGATGGAGGTAACCGTTTGTGTACGGATTATCGGAAGTTGAATGATGTTACCATCAAGAACAAGTACCCCTTGCCTAAGATAGAAGATTTGTTTGATCAGTTGACCGGTGCCCAGGTGTTTTCTAAGATTGATCTTAGGACTGGCTATCATCAACTCAAAATTCGTGCAGAAGATATTCCAAAGACTGCCTTTACCACCAGATATGGATTGTATGAGTATACAGTCATGTCTTTTGGATTAACCAATGCCCCCGCTTATTTCATGAACCTCATGAATAAGATTTTTATGGACTTCCTGGATAAGTTTGTCGTTGTTTTCATCTATGACATTCTGATTTATTCCAAATCAGAAGAACATGAGCTACACCTAAGGACCATTCTTGGAACCTTTAGAGAGCATCAGTTGTATGCAAAGTTTAGCAAATGTTAATTCTGGTTACAGGAAGTAGGATTCCTCGGTCACATTGTATCAGCCGGAGGAATTGCCGTTGACCCTGCCAAAGTGAAAGATGTAGAAGATTGGCAAGCCCCAACCACTCAAACCCAAGTTCGTGCTTTTCTCGGATTGGTGGGATATTACCGCAAATTTGTAGAAGGATTCTCTAGTATCGCCCGACCCATGACCCAATTTCTGAAGAAGGACAAGAAGTTTGAATGGACCGACAAATGTGAAGCGAGTTTTCAAGAACTCAAAAGGAGATTGATTTCAGCCGCAATCTTGATCATGCCGGATATCACGAAGCCCTTCGATGTGTATTGTGACGCATCCAAGATTGGTCTCGGATGTGTGCTAATGCAAGAAGGCAAAGTTATATCTTATCTATCGCGACAATTGAAGCAACATGAACAAAATTACCCAACCCATGACCTCGAACTCGCAGCCGTAGTTCTAGCCTTGAAGACATGGAGACATTACCTGATAGGAAATCGTTGTGAGATTTATTCGGATCACAAGAGCCTAAAGTATATATTCACTCAGAAGGAGTTGAATATGAGGCAGAGAAGATGGATTGAGCTAATCAAGGATTACGACCTGGACATTCACTATCACCCTGGTAAAGCCAATGTGGTAGCCGATGCCCTTAGCAGATTGCCGTGCCGCCTGAACTCCATGATTTTAGAGGAGCAACCAAGTTTGCACAAAGAGATGGAAGATTTTAGAATGGAATTATTAAGTGAAGGATTTTTGGCTAGCATAGAACTTCAACCCACTTTGATCAGTCAGATTAAAGAGGCGTAGAAAGGAAATGCTAGTATCGACGGAATCAACCGTCGTATCGGTACAGGCAAAGTACCCGGATTCACCGAGGACGAAGAAGGAGTCTGTGGTACAAAGGACGCCTTTGTGTACCAGTAGATTCAGAGTTGAAAGAAGTTATCTTGAAGGAGGCTCATGATACTCTTTATTCTATCCATCCCGGAGGAACTAAGATGTATCAAGATTTGAAAGAGCAATTTTGGTGGCATAAGATGAAGAGAGAAATCGGAAGCTATATCGCCAAGTGTGATATATGTCAGCGAGTCAAGGCAGGACATCAAAGACCCGCTGGATTGTTGCAACCTTTGCAAATTCCGGAATGGAAATGGGATTCTGTAGGAATGGACTTTATCACTGGACTACCTACTTCTAGTAGGGGAAATGACTCTATTTGTGTCATAGTGGACAGATTGTCCAAAGTCGCCCATTTCTTGCCCGTCAAAACCACCTATCAGAGTTCGAAGCTAGCAGAGTTGTACATCGCTAGGATCATTAGTTTGCACGGAGTCCCCAAGAATATAGTATCGAATCGAGGAACTCAGTTTACCTCGAGATTCTGGAAGAAAGTCCAAGAAGGTTTAGGAACCCACCTAGATTTCAGTACCGCGTATCACCCTCAGACCGATGGACAAACGGAGCGAGTAAACCAAATACTCGAAGATATGCTGAGAGCATGTGTGCTAGAATATGGATCCAAGTGGGAAGACTATCTACCATTTGCAGAATTTTCATACAACAACAGTTACCAAGCCAGTTTGCAAATGGCCCCATTTGAATTCATGTACGGAAGGAAGTGTCGCACCCCTTTGAACTGGTCAGAAGTAGGAGAGAGTCAGATCTTCGGACCCTACATCCTACGAGAAGTAGAAGAGAAGGTTCACAAGATTCGTGAGCACCTCAAGACAGCCCAATCCCGACAGAAGAGTTACGCCGACAAGAGACGTCGAGACCTCGCCTTCAACATCGGAGATTTTGTTTATCTGAAAGTGTCGCCATTGAAGGGAATGCAGTGTTTCCAACTCAAAGGAAAGTTAGCCCCCAAATATATCGGACCTTTCAAAATTTTGAACCATCAAGGAGAAGTATCTTATCAGTTGGAACTACCTGAAGAGATGTCAGCTGTGCACAATGTGTTCCATATCTCGTTACTTCGCAAGTGTCTCGAAGTCCCCGAGAAGACCGAAGTGTTCAAGAATATCGATCACCGGACCATAGAGATCAACGATGACCTAACCTATCCCGAAGTACCCATCCGTATATTGGAAGAAGCCTTTCGAACTACCAGAACCCGAAGCATCAAGTTTCTCAAGATTCAGTGGAGCAACCACACAGAAGAGGAAGCTACCTGGGAACGCGAAGATCACATCAGGACGGAGTTTCCAGATCTCTTCAAATCCTAGGTAATCTTTTCGTCCTTTTTCAAATCTCGGGACGAGATTTTGTTTAAGGGGGGAAGGTTTGTAACATCCCAAAAATACCAAACTTAGATCATCAAACACTAATCATCAAGATTAGGGTTAACAAAACCTTTTCTAAATAAACTCATGAATGCATGTATATGTGTATGCATGGATTTTGAATTTCTTTAAAAACCACCTTGTTTGTGTGAGCCATTGCTTGTAAAATGTTTCTTAGGTGAAATGAACATCATCTAAAACATTTCCCACACTTTTCCTAAAGACAAGTAAATCAAAACAAATATATTAAGTGAATGGTCATTTTGACCAATTTAACTCCCATGCCTACTTTGGCTGTCTCAAACTTTCAAAACCTAACAAAAACTTTTCTGGATCTTTGCACCCCTTGAATGTACTCATAAAAAGGTATCAAGGCCCACTTTGTGATCATCCAGAAACTTTCAAATGCATAGTTTAAATGACAATTCAAAATTGAATCTTTTTCATATGGGAAGATCCCACTTTTCCAAAACCCACTCAAACAAGCTCAACTTTTAAAACCCAAGCATCTGCAGACTCACCAGCACCAATCTAGAAAACCCACCAAAATTCATTTCAAAATTCAAAACTTGATTTCATGCGGCCATTTCATCAAACAGGTTGCAGACACAAATCAAACAAAACATCAAACACTATAGTGTGCAGTGATTCTTGCCTAACTTGTTCCCTAGTTAGCTCACACACAACTCACTAGATCATCTAGAAAGATTAGCCCAACACTAGCATCCCTGTGAGCTTTGTTGGAGATATGCCCTAGAGGCAATAATAAATGTAGTTATTATTATATCTTTGTGTTTATGATAAATGTTTACATTCATGCTATAATAGTATTAACAAGGAAACATTGATACTTGTGTGATTTGTAAACTTAAATTGAAGTCCCTAGTATAAGCCTCTATACATCACTAGCTTGTTGGTTGATAAATGATTGTGGTTTCCCTATCATGGACATTGAGATGTTATCGACAACAAGATCATATCGTTAGGAGAATGATATGGTGGACATACTCCTATAGATAAGCGTAGCATAAAGATCAAGTCATTTTAATAGTTCAATTGCTATATGCTTTCTGATACATAGTAATCTAATTCCTTCGACCATGAGATCATGCATATCACCTTTACCGGATGGATGCTTTGATGACATCAAACACCACAGCGTAACTGGGTGGCTATAAAGGTGGCATTGAGTGTTCGGAAAGTATTGGTTGAAACACATGGATCAAGAGTGGGATTTGTCCATCCATATGACGGATAGATATACTCTGGGCCCTCTCGGTGAAATGTCATCCAATTAGCTTGCAAGCATGTGACTGGCTCACAAGGGATCACATATCACGGGAACGAGAAAAGAGTACTTATCGGTAACGAGGTTGAACTAGGTATGCAGAGATACCGACGATCATAATCTCGGATAAGTAAACTATAGTGAGACAAAGGGAAATTGATATCGTATGTAAGTGGTTCATTCGATCGCAAAGTAATCATAGAAATATGTGGGAGCCATATGAATTTCCAGATTCCTCTATTGGTTATTGTTCTGAGAAGTGTCTCGATCATGTCCGCATAATTCACGAACCGTAGGGAGACACACTTAAGGATTCGACGTTGTTTAAGTAGTTATGGAATGATGAGAAAGAGACTGAATGTTGTTCGGAGTCTCGAATGGGATTCGGGATATCACGAGGAGATCCTGAATGGTCCGGAGAATAAGATTCATATAAGGAAAGTCCTGTTTCGGAGATGGAGAATGGTTCCAGTGTTTTCATCGGGAATGTTCTAGAAGGTTCCGGAATGTCCGGCACTCCGGGGGGAAGGGTACATGAATGTGTCATTGCAAGTTGGAATGATTGCATCATGTACTAGGTGTCATCGCTGTCCAAAATAAAGGGTTTATTCAAATCCTAGTTTGAAAAGTCAAACGGCTAGTTTGAAAGTCAAACTACAAGTTTTAGAAAGAGGAGGAGGAGTGGGAAACCGAGTTGGGGAGGGTTTCCCTCCTCCAACCGGCGGCGCACCACCCAAGACGAGTTGGGGAGGGACTCCCCTCCCTCCCCTTGGCCGGCCGGCCCCTCCACCTATATAAGGAGGGGCAGGGCTCCCTCCTAGATACACACAAGTCCCTTGCCCCGAAAACCCTAACCCTAGCCGCCGCCACCCTCCAAGCCGCCGCCGCCTAGGGATCTCCTTGCCGCTAACTTTGGCACCTCCAAGCCCTAGCCGCTGGCCCTAGCACCTCTTCCTCGGCGTGTCTAAACCCTAGATCGTCGAGGGATTTCTCATAGCCCATCATACTCGCTCCGGCTTAAGGCGAAGCCCTGCGAGATCTCCCCTCTACTTCCGGTACCACGCCGTTGTGCTGCCGGAATCGCGAGGAGAGTGCTACAACCTCCAATGCCTGCTGCAACAAGGGAGAGGAAGGTCTTCGTCGAGTACCGAACGTGTGACCGACTGCGGGAGCGCTGCCGGAACGCAGTGCCGGAAGGATCGTCTACGCGATCTTGAGATCGGGAAGAGTACGACTACATCACCCACGAGAATCCGCTCTCATTAAACACTTTGGAATCTTCGAGGGTGAGTTATTCTATCGACTCGTTGCTACAATCTAGTAGATAGATCTTGGCTTGTTTGTTTGTATGCGGTAGAAATTTTTTGTTTTCCATGCTACGAAACCCTACAAGATTGCCATTGTCATTAATGGTGAACAGCCGAGCACCCCCATGTCACCCCATTGTGGACAGCAGGCTAGAGGAAGAACTAGCCATGCCAACCTTGTCTGGGAGGCAGCCCACCGTCCACCGCCACTCCCTGTCCCAGCCGCGAGCATTGCCAAGCCCTGGAACACGCACACAAGCCGCGCCCAAACCATGCCGAGCGTGCGCCAGAGCGCCACCCTCGACCAGCGTCCACAGACCGCGCGCCACCCTCACCGCGTGCACACACGATCACCACCGACCCAGGAGACCGCCAGACATCCCCGTTTGCCGCCCCGTGCCATACAGCCACCGCCCGTCATCGAAGACGCCGCCTCTGCCACGCAGAGCACCGGCCGTTCCAGACCAAACCACACCGCCCCATGCCTCGCGACCATGTCGTTGAGCATCGCCAGGAGACACAGCACCGTCCCCTACCCTTGCCCATGCCTTTAGCCGCCTGTAACGTCGCCCCCGACGAGCTCACCGTGCGCCCCGACGGTCCCCTCGCTCGACTATAAATAGAGGCCACCCCCGCACGATTTCTTCACACCATCTCAGTCCCCTCTCCTCACTGATCGTGCCACACCATTCTCAGAGCAAGGCGAGCACCACCTCACCGGAATTTCACTGGAGCCTGCCGCTGCCGGAGAAGAAGGGAGCCAGCGATTGGAGCTGCCCCAGGAGAAGCCATCGGTACCAGGAGGTTCGCGTCGTCGACTTCGTCGTTCGTCCGCCTCGCCGACCCTCGCCCGTACCCCGGTGAGCCCCCAGCACCCCTCACTGGCCGCGCTAGGTTTCGTTCTCGCCAGAGTTGTCTCGCGTCGACGATGACCCTCAGCCATTGGATTAGAACTAGATCGAACGATCCACGTTGCCCCATACCGCTTCGCCCAGCCCCGTGTCACTGACGAGTGGGGACACCCACTTAAGCAGCACACGGGAGCACTGCGCTTAGCAGGCCGGCCCGTTAGAATTTCCCGCGCAGCCCAGCAATTCAAATTAAAACTTTTTCTATTTCAATTCAAACACACTTCAGCACCCAACTTCAAAAATCAACCCAGATCGATTCAATGCACCAATTTGAATCAAACCAATTTTGTTGGAAAGGTCTGTGAATGCTTAATCCAAGCCCGTTGGATTCAAGTCATTTGGATCTATAGATCACCCATAGTAAAAATAACAAGGCAGAAGCTTTTCTGCATTCAAACATTTTTCAAAATTAAACCTTAAAAGCTTTTGAGTTGATTCCAACTCTCAAAAATCACATTTAACCATACCTTTCAGAATATATAAAAATATATAGGTTTACTTGCAGAAATAATGTTCAAGTAATAAAAGAATGCTTCATAAGCATTTCTAGCCACTTTAATTAATTAAAATAAAAGGGTAAAACCGTATTAAATTGTGACACCACTTTAAATCACATTCCCATGGACTACAATATGTGGTGATGACATGTGTCAACATGATCCCATGTTTAGTTTGGAGAATATTAAATCTTAAGTAGTTTTTCAATGAGTAGAAATTACTTTTCTAAAAATAAAAAGAATTAAACCAAGCTTTAACCTTGTAATATTAGAGATGATGCTAGATCATCTATAGGACCCTTGTGTGTGATGATTGGAAGTAGTTAAGTATTGTTTGGTGATTGTGTACCTCGTATTTATTCATAGACGCTAGTACCGACCAAGGATACGAGGAGGAAGGAGGATACTACGAAGAAGAAGCCGAGGAGAACTTCAACCACTGCTCTGCACAAGGCAAGCTGATATTATACCAATGCAAGCTAACACTTGCAAGATACTATACCTATGCAAGATGATATTATACCAATGCAAGCTAACACTTGCAAGATACTATACCTATGCAAGCTGATATTATACCAATGCAAGCTAACACTTGCAAGATAATATACCTATGCAAGCTGATACTATACCAATGCAAGCTAAAACTTGCAAGATACTCTACTTTAGCAAGCCTAATACTACTAGTGAATGTGCAAGCTAAAACTTGCAAGATACCCTCCTGATGCCACAAACCCATACTTGTGATCCTACCTACTTGTTAAACCAATCCTAGTTTTATGGCAAGATTCTTACTTTATTTCTTTATCAAAGCTTACTTAGAGTCTACCTAAGAGTTTGGTAGATACTAGACAGTTGTGCTGAAGGTTGCATAAAGAGCATAAAATTTGGCCTAAGCTAGAAACCTTGATATCAACCTAAGATATAAGGTTGGACTTAGTGAAACTCCACTAGTTACCACCCCTCATTAGTACTACCCCCACCTGTAGATGCTAGTGCTAAGCATAAAACTTGATCAACTTTTAGATGGGAATACTTGGTGGAAAAATGGTTATGAAAACCTTGGAATGATGGATCATTCTATTGAAATGTTTTGGACATGTGTTTCCAAAAACTTGATGATTTTGGTGATGAAAATGTTGAGGCATGAGCCTTAGCCCTTTATAAAACTGATGGTTGTCTGGATGCGATACCATTCCAATTTTATCGTACAACCACAATACCCGAATATTGGGTAGGGCTTGACTGGAAACTTATATACCTTAGTATTAGTTCCCTCCCGGCCAAGGTCTGAGCTGAGGCTACCTTGTGAAGATTGTCCAGATGTGCAGTACCCAAGATGACAGTGGTCATGGTTGGGAGGCCAAACTCACAGGAGAGGTGCTTTATACTAGGGCGTGTAATTGAAAGGTTAGGATTGATTATCCGCATACTGAGTATGGTGAATTCAGGATTTGTTCCTGACGGATGTATCGAATGTTGTGGTGAAAGTGTACAATCTCTACAGAGTGTCAAACTATTCGAATAGCCGCATCCGCGGTTATGGACAGTTGGAGTGGCCATACTGTTCCCCCGTCAGACTTTTCAAAATGACTTGTGAAACGAATTGAGACTTTGACTTGACCACAACAGAGTTGTGACTTGAAATACAAGTTCCCACTTAGGAGTTATAAAATTGTGACTAGCTTTGGAACTTAGTAGAGATAAACCTGGCTTTTTGCAAAAACAACCCTAGAGCCTAGCATCCTATTATCCAAAAACCCCTTACCTGTTAGTATTAGTTTGCGAGTACTTAAAGAGTACTCATGGATTTGTCCCTGGCTATTCCCATGGCCAGACTATAAAGAGGAGTACCTGGAAGATGGACCCCAGTGTGGCATCCCGCAAAACCACTACTAGAAAATCGCGTTGTTTTTGTGCATTGCATCATCATGACCGCATGCTCATGTCATCATGCCACATTGCATTTGAGCATCGTCATCATCTTGCATTTGCTTGCATAAAACTATTTGCAGAAAAACCTATTTTGTGTTTTCAAAAACGCCCCGTCTTTGTTCAAACGCAAAACCCGGGTCTCCGGATTATTTTGTTTTGTCTGCTATCGGGTTGCAAAAGCCCTGTTTGAAATAAATAAAATATTTAATTATTTTAGTGGGGCAGTCGAACGGGCCGATTCGACCCATTCGACCACCCCCAGAATAAAACCGGCCCACCTAAATTCCTATTCCTACCCAACCTATCTACCCACCCCTCCAGCCACCTCACCCCACCCAATCCGCTCTCGCCACCTCACCCTCTCTCCCTCCCTCCACCACTCCCTGGCTGCCACGTCACCTACTCCCTCCTCTCTCACCCCATTCAGCCCACGCACACACCACCAACAGCTCACCACGCAGCCACCCTTCCCCCTGGCCCCACCCGCGCGGGTCCCACTCGCCCCACGCGCCCCACCACGCGCGACCGCCCCTCTCTCCCCCGACGCTTCTCCCTCCCTCCTCTCTGCCTTGCTCCCTCTTTCTCCCGAGCTCGCCCCGCCCTTCTCCTCCTCCGGCGAGCGCGCCTGCGCCGCGCCCGGCGCCCCCGCCGCTCGGGCTCGCCCCGACGGGCGCCGCCACCGCCGCGCCTCACCTCGTCGCCCCCTCGACGCCGGCGTTTCCCCCCCTCTGCTCGCCGCCCACCTCACTCCCTCCACCCTGCCCCGGCGAGCGACGCCTCCCTCGCGGAGCTCCTCTGCCAGCCGACGCGCCCGTGCCTCCGTCCTCCCTCTTCGCGCCCGCCGCTCTCACCCTTACTCCCCACCTCGCCGCGTCCTCTCCCACATCCTCTCTCCTCCCGCCGCCTCGCTCCTCCCCGGGCTCGGCCCCTTCTTCCCCGCCACCGGCCGCCGCCACCTCGGTTCGCCTCGCTCCACTCCCTTCCTCCGCGCCTCCTCCTGTCGCCAGCGACGTTGGACGCCAAGCCGCCCCGAGCCTCGCTCGCCGCGGGCCCCCTCCTCCTCTGGCCGGCCGCCAACGCCCAGCATCCCTGCCCTCCGCCGTCGCGCGAGCAGCGCATCGCCGGCCGTCTTCCGCCGTCCCTCCTCCTGAGCGTGCTCTGCCGCCTATTGCCCCCGGCCGCGGTTCCGACGCCCTGCAGCCGCCTTCGCTTGGCTCGCCAGGCCGCGCCGTCCTCGACCGCTGGGCGCCGGCCACGCACGCCTCAACCGCGAGTTCCTGTGCCGGGTCGCCCGCAGGTGCCTCTGTCCCTGTCTAGTGCAAGTGGCTCGCTGTTTGTCCTTGGTGTTCAGTCATCAGCTCGTGATGTGTAATGGTGGTGTGGAGATAGTGAAGATGTTCGTCTCCAAGTGAGATCGGCACGCCAAGTTCGCCATGACCGACTACATGGAACCATCTACCAAAAATCCCCGAAGTCCGACCCCGGCGAGACCGAACCCTGTCGACCCAGAATCAAGATCGGCAAGACCCCTCGGAACACCAAGATCTCCCAGTACCGAGACCCGAGTCCGACACCGACAATCGAAACCGCGGGACCGACGAGTTCGCCTAACCGGACACCGTGCGACAAGATCTTCTCGGACCCGAGGACCATTAAGACTTCCGCTCGGCAACGCCAAGTACTCCTTCCTGGCTTCGAAGCCGACCCCGTGGACCGACATGGTCTCCTTCACGGATACGACAAGTACTCCCTCGAGGACGCCGAGTACTTCACCCCGGACACCGAGACCCCGGTGCGACAAGTGCTACTTCCCGGACGCCGATTCCGCCGAGAACGAATTCGTCGAACCCCAGATCCGAACCCTGAGACCGAACCCCGAACCCCGGAACCTCAAGTTCGCCGAGACCCCTCAATGTGTGAACCTTTTCCCGAGCCCCTATTTTATAAATGCTAAATATAAAACCTGTTGCATAATCATCATTCATCTCGCATGCATATTTGTGTGGTTTGGGGGCCTTATGCCGATTCACTGCATAATTAACTATGGGGCCCATATGCGGGCAAATCTAGTCTTATATCGGCCTCATTTAAATTTGTGTAGCGAACCGGTGCTATCTTTTGCCATGTTAAAACAACATTTAAATTGCGGGGGTTCTAAATAACTTGAACTATCTAAATAACTGTCGGGACCCCGGTTCCACTTAATATGACCTAATCGCATCGCATCTTTGCCATGTCATGCATCATACATGCATCATGCCCGATCTTTTGCCGTAGTATTAAATATTGCATCCGGTGTTTATTCTAGTGTTTTGCTTCTTCGCGGATAAGTTGAGTTGATGTGAGCTTTGCCCCGATCTTCGGATGAACCTTCGGCAATGTTTTCAGGCGAGCATCTCCCCCTTTTCTACCTATCTTACTTTTATAGCATTTATTCCCTCTTGTTGATCTATTGCTATCTGTGTTGCGATGCTCTAGCTTTCGTACCCGTGATATCCCTTGCAGCCGTATATTGCCTTGGACACATCCTATTACCTGTTGTTTGGTAGATAGCTGGACTTGCGCGTCGTAGTCGCCTGCTCAAGTGCTGTTGCGTGTCGTCAAGTACCACAGTTGTTGGAGAATTGCCGCCTGTTTAATGTTGGAGATGAGCACGGCTTTATTTATTGATCACTTTAATTATTGTTTAACAACTAAAATTGAAGTAAGTAAGCAGAGGCACAGGTGGGCAATAGATGTTATTTGGTTGTTAACCGTCCACTTGTGTCCCGTAGGACCCCGAGTACTTGATACCTGTTCCTTGAATATTCGCGCTATCCACATCCGGGAGGCTTATGGGACCCCCCTGAGCCAGAGCTTGATTCAGTCTTATTTCTTGGGGCCACAAACTAGTTTGAGGTTTTATTTACTATCCTGTACCTATGCCATGCTTTACTGCTTTATTTACGATTGTGCGAGGAGCACACTGTACTGTTTAGGTAAGCGGAATGTTTTCGCGGTATCGACAAGCCCAGTTTTGGGTTCCCAGTCGTTTACAGCCATTGTCGCAAACCTTGAGTCCGTCTCGGAGTCAGCTAGCTTCGTTGCGGGTGTACTCCAAGGGGTGGCCCCCTGAAATATTTCTGAATCCTGTGATTGCTTTGTCGTGAAGGCCTCGTTGGGTTTTGATTTGGTTTTTCCGAGGTTGATCGAGTGTGTGTTGCTATTTGTGCACCCCGGCCGGGTAAAACTTTCTGAAAGCCGTGTCCGCGGTTATGGACGACTTGGAGCACAGCATCTCGATCATAGACAACTATAACTAAAGTAGTGCTATAAATTTGACTTTATAATGACTAGTAATCAGCTTCACTACAATGGAATGGCTAAATAAACCTGCCAACAATTGCTTGTTTGAGTTGTCGCTTGCGACCATGGTATCTGACTAGTAAGTATTGCAACTACAACGGAATGGCTAAATAAAAGTACCAACAACTGTTGGGTTTTGGGATATCTCATGCTATCGTATATTTGACTAGTAAGTGTCGCAACTACAACGGAATGGTTAAATAAAACTGCCCACTGTTTAAGTTATCAGGATGACTATCTATACCTGACTAGTAATTGCGGCAACGATAACTGAATAAGTAAAACTGCCAACTGTGTGAGTTCCTCGGTTGACTCTCTCGGTTGGTATCGAGGGGGAATACCAGGATGGTTTGTTTGGTGTTAGAATCAGGTTGGATCGAATAGGTCTTTCTTACCCCTCTCTGATAGCCGCCAGTTGTATCGAGTCTCTATAGGTTGTTTAGTGCATGCTGCGCCGCTGCCGCTTCAGTCCACCATACCTGTGTAGGCGAGGACCGCCGAATTCTAGTCTCGCCGTGTACTGGCCTCAGTACTGACGCTCCTCTTTTTCCTTTGCCCTTTGTCGGCACCCCTTTTGTTTAAGCAGGTTTTGAGATCGACGTCGTTAGCAGGGTTACCCTTCCGGCTTGGCCTGGGCAGTGTTATGGACGCCATTGGTTATTCTTCAGGGCTCTTAGCCCCATTTGCATCTTGTCCGTAGTCGGACGCTCTATCATTTTCAAGGTGATTTGGATCTTGTACATTATATCTGTACTCTTGACTCGTTGAGTCGCTGTTGTATATATATCTGTTCTGTGGGTCCCATCGAGGACTGTTGTGTAATGTTATTACTTCGTTTTCCACCCGCACGAAAGTGCCTGGTGGGCACCTTTGAATCGTTTCTATGCGGGTTTGGCGGGTTTCGCTAAAACTTGCATAGGGCCGATTCTGAGGGTGTTACACCCAGGAAGGTTACGACAACTAGGATCATCTCCCATCGTCAGCATTGCCTGTGACCCCGAAGATGGAGCTTCGCCTACGCTACCGTTATTATTACGTATTCCGCTGCTTGATGTTGTATTAAGAACTGGATCATGAGATACCTATTTGTGTAAGAACTTATGTATCGTTTGTAATGGATGAAGTACTATGGTATCCAATTCTGTTATGTCTCGCAAAAATGGTAATCCTAGGATTGCGATGTATGGTATAACAGGCATCTAGGATTGAAAAATCCGGGTGTTCACAGAGGTTGCCTCTTGTGCCACTAGCGAGAGGGCTCGGGCGGACTAGGAAATGACACGGAAGGACAAGCGCACTGTCCTAGCCGACGCAACCGTGGTCTAAATTTGAAACATAGATGGATCAGGCTACGCGAGTCGGTCCGAAGGATCGCTCCGCTGGCCGGCGCGCAGCTGTTCGCAAGTCCGCACGAACTGGTTTGCCTGTGTTCAAACCGTTCGGATCGGGTCATGCGAATGGAGGTGGCCTAAACCTTACCCAAATTTGGGTTACGCGTCGCTCCGATCATTTTAGGTCGCTCCGTTTGCCTAAGTTTTGGAAAACGCTACACACCATCCGGGGGATGACGCGATTCTATCGTTCGCCTCGGCTGTGCGACATGGGTCTCCTCTCGTGGGCTAAGGAATCGAGATGCGTTGAGGGGCCCACCACTTTATCCCATTGCTTCCTTTTCTTTTCTGGTTCTCTTCGTCTCGACCCAAACCGCACAACTGGACAACGCCATGGTGGTCACTTGGAGCTCGCTTGGCCGTCGTGTAGCCATACTTGCCCTGCCATTTGCCCATGCTGCCCCTCCATGGTTGTCAGGCTTGATTTACCCAAAGGTTTCCCGTCGGTGCTCAATCCTCTTCTTTCCCCAAAATCCCTTCTCTATCCTTACAAAAGTCCTGCTCCGATGTCACCCTCCGCCGTGGCCGCCGCTGCTACAGAGGTAGACGGCGTTGCCGCAACAGGTAGGTGAACTAACTACAGAGGGTGGGCGGCGTTGCTATCTAGGCACGCCGGCGTTGTTGCCGGTGGTTGCCGGTGATGCTACCATGGGCCATCGGAGTTGCTACCACGGCACGGCGGCGTTGCTTCCAACGTTAGCTGGCGTTGCTACCTAGGCACGCCGGCGTTGCTACTACTGGTTGCTGGCGATGCTACCATGGGCAGGCAACGATGCTACCAGGGACCAACAGGGTTGCTACCACGGGAACGACGGCGTGGCTACCATGGGCCATCGATATTGCTACCACGGGAACGACAGGGTTGCTGTTGGCGGTAGCCGGCGTTGCTACCGTGGGCAGGCAAAGATGCTACCATCGGCCATCGATATTGCTACCACGGGAACGGCGGCGTTGCCACCATGGGCAGGACATGATGCTACCATGGTGTGTCGGCGTTGCCAGCGAGAGGAGCGTTCTTCGACGATGACGCCACGGGTTCTCCGGCGACGGTCATGGCTCGGCTCGCTGAGGAGCGACGCCGATGTGCTGGAGTGGGGGAGAGAGAGTGGAGAGAAGGAGATTTGCAGCGCGATGGATGTACCCGATGCGAGGAGAAGAGCCTGCGAAAGAAACCGTTCTCGTTGACTTTGATCTAATGGCAACGCGAGGGTGAATCGAACGGCTTGGGAGACGGAGGATCGGAAGCCCCAATCCTTCGGGGACGCTCAGCACGCCCCTAAGTTTTTCGTGTCCGGCTGTCCGTGAGACGCTAAACGACAACATATATGGTCTAACGCAAGGCACGTACGTAGACGTGGCCATGCTGTTTAATTGTTTAAAACCTTTTTACCTACGTTTATTGTTGCCTGCACTCACACGGTAATGGTCGGCAAGAGGGTACGGGCGATCGACGCAAGGGATGTCGTGCCGGCACAAGGTGGTGTGGACGGAAAGGGACGGCGTCCACCGAGCCTGCGGCTGCGTTTCGGACCGTCCGTGGTGCTGCGGCGAGTGGGTCGACCGTGCATGATTGCAGCCGGTCCCCGTTTCCGTTTTTTAAAATGCAGCACGCATACGGGGTCGCGTTACGTGAACCGTTCGCTGCAACTGCAATCAGCCGTAACTTCGCCAGTTATTTACTTATTTAATAACAGAGTATATACACCTTTAGTTCCACGTCTTGTATCGCGGAAGCGTTTTAGCTCCACGTCTTATAAAATAAGTAAAACAAGTTCCACAACTTGCATCTCAGGAGCATTTTAGTCTAATTTAATTAAATTTCAGCAAGTTTAACCAAATTTGACCAACTATTTTTTTTAAATGACACTGTATCCTTCTGTGGCACTTGTGTGCTAACCAAGGACATGTCCAACTATGAGTAGACGTACAAAATAGTTTTTTTTTTTAGGGGCATACAAAATAGTTAAAACTAAGGAAGGAAGGAATTGATCTCGTGACCTTTGCGTCACTAACCGTTTTTCAAGCCACTCCGCTAACTGATAATAATTGTTATTTATAGGGTAATACAAACGCGCACATGTTCAAAATGCTCACGTCGCTGTAAAAGAAAACTTGTGCATAGAGGCCTTTATTTGGAAACTTGGACTAGATGGAGGGCTTTATTTTAAACATTTGAAAAATGCAATTTAAAGTATAAAACACCTTTTAAAATTACATACATGTGGGCTTTCAGTTTGCAAAATTTTTACCCGGATTGATTATCCTCGGAACAGGCTTTACGCCCCGCTATATTAATATAGCCACCAGCCGATACAACGTTCCGAACAATGCTAGGACAGAACATCACAAACCGAGTCCAAATAAAAAAACAAGAAGAATGAAAAGAAAATAAAGCCTACATCGTCAGTGCGACAACGAAGGTAACTCCGCCCTCCGGAGAAGTACCACCACACATCTCGTATTCCAAAGCACCACATACCAAGAAACACCTTCAAGAAGAGGTGTGACGACCACGACACTGTTGTCCGGACAGGTCCTAGGGTTTCCCTCGGCACGCCGTGGGAGGTGGGAGAGAGATACACTCGATGCCCTTTAGTATGGACGGCAATACCCACAGGCATCGCAGCGTCGTTGTCAAAGTGATAAGGATTTTTCCTGACCTCTCAACATATCACACTCCCGATGGTTGTTGTTTGGACACGGTAGCAGGGACACACCAGACCGTCTGGGCCCAGAAAGGCCTGTAAAGTTCCCGTCGCCACGCTGCTGCAGTGCAGCCACCGTCGCCCTCCTACACGCCCCACACCCCCTCACTGCCTTGAGAAAGTGACAGCACCAAACTAGGCCCGCCTAAACCTAGATCGAGCCCAAGTGGGACTAGATTTGGGCCAGCAGGAGATGCCCAAGGAGACTGGCCAGCTAGGCGCCACCCTATGGGCCGCTGCCGACATCACCACGTCGTTCGCCGCCGCGGGGACTCTAGGGATCCACCACCACCACGAACCCGCCACCACGTCGGAGCAGCACGGGCTTCTCCTGACAACACCCTCTGGCGGCGACGATGGGAGGAGGAGGGGTGGGGCGAGCGGGGAAAGGGAGCCCTGCCGGGAGCCCTATGCCGCTCGCGGGAGCAACGCGAGAGCTCCTTCGCGAGTGTGCCGCAAAATCTTGTTCCACCCGATACCAAAAAAAAAAGACAATTCTCATTTGATATGAAGGAACAAACCCGTATTCCTAATTTTATCATATCTATTTCATGTTGAAAATTTATATTTTTTAGAATTTTTACAACTTTAGATTACGTATTTTTAAATGTTCAAAAGAAAGTTTTATATGTACCGGGTGTACAGGCTGACAGGTGTAGACGAGTTAGAACGTGTGAGCCTGAAATTAGTGTATAACAAAATGGTGCTTTCCTAATTAACAAATCTGTGTGTGCGTTGTAGTGGCAATTTTCTATTAATTCATCAGCATATTGTAAGTTCGAGTCCCACTATTGCATTTTTAGATTTTATTATTTGATCAGTGGCAATTGGACCCACCTACACAGAGATCATTTTCCATGCAGGTGTACGAATTCGATCAAAATCGCAGAAATTTAATTACATTAGACTAAAATGCTTCTAAGATGCAAGTTGTGACTAGTTTTGCTCACTTGGCAAGATGTACCTCTTACTAATAGCGTGCATCGTCTTTTATAGTGAAAACTCTAAGAAGTCGTTTGGCATCCAGATATTTATTTCATTTAGTAAAAGTAAAATGAATACATGAATTCATTTTATTTATACTATGATTCTAAAAACACTCACATATTTGACTGCCACCGAAATTTGGAAATAACGGGTCTAAGGTAGAAATCAGGTTTACACATGGGGATATTTTGATAAATTTACCAAATAAAATAACTGCCCAATTTCATACCAACCAAATATCATATGGATAAAATTGCAAAATAAATTTCAGAATTCCATGTCCAAATAATGTATACCAAACTACCTAAGGACATTTAAATGGTTAATTTATTGGGATTTGCAATTCTAATCGACTTAGAATTAGCCAAATGTCAGTCAACTCGATTTCAAAAATAATGTCAGTCAACTCTGTCGCCGTCGGATATGGTCTGCTAAGCTTCGTGCAAACTTTGTCGTTTGTTCCGTGTAATTTGTAAACACGTCCTCATGTAACTGCCCTTGGGCTTTTCTGAGCTTGTTCATTTCTTTTGTGCCGACCTGGGCTTTTGTCGATGGTTGTGGGCCTCTTGCCTGTGTAACAAATGCGACACTTTCACTCTGTGTGGCCTTTTTTTCTATTATACTAGACCGTGGAAGCCCGTGTTGCTGCGTCCGATTCATATTTGAAGAAAAAGAACAAGTATATTTTAAAATGATAGTATAGATAAATATATGATTTGATATTGAAATGCAACTTATAAAATCTAAAAGGTTATAACATAAAGAATAAATAGTTGATTGTCTCTAGCTCCAAACATGTCTTCTGACCACTGGTGAAAATTATATCACTATTATTTACAACATCGATCATACCATCAATTGTACCATCAAATAAAGAAGACCACATAATAACACATCTGGAAATGACATAACAAACAACAATATTGATGGCAAAGTGAGTGTTTAAACATGTACTAATCATGTATGTGTATATGTGTATTGTTGGGAAGCATGACAAAGAAGCTTGTATGTGTTGTTAAATACCTAGAACTGAAGCAATACAAACCTTCAATGTTTCCTTGCATTCTGGAATATTCCCTTCTTTCGTTGTCCAAATGGTACAAAGGCGATATAAGTAAACTATTCAAAAACATGGAGGCATGCTAACAAACATCATTGTCTTCCATCTAAATGGGAAAAACAAGTTTCTTATCACCAGAACCACAAGCTGCAGTGAACAACAAGCAAACAAATGTAACAACAACAAATGAGGCTAGGCGTGATGGTTGCAAATAACATGGGTCAAATAAAACATTGGCATGGAGCAAAGAAATAAAAAAAGGTATTAAGTCGTGCCATTTCAAACTTCAAATCTTAATTATATGCAAATGAGTTGATATTAGTAAGTACTTTCGTGAAAAATACAATTTCATAATCTATTTTTAAACACCTGGACGGAAACAATAACCACGTATAAGATGGGATCATGGCGCCCTCGTAAACGTCAATTTCATAAAAGCTTCGTACCCACTATATATTAGATACACTCAAGGTTAATATTGAAATGACTACATGAATTATACAAATGATGGTCCATTTATATACATTAAGCAGTGTACTTTAGAGCTAAATTCAACCTACATTTTTTTATACAATAGAAATAATGACAGGAAAAGATAAAAACACATATTTGTAAAATTCATTCAATTGAATTTTGCAATAGTCTGTTTACATTTAATTTTAAACATCACATGGCATCAAACGTAGCTAAGCACAATTAACCTTCAACTAATACATAATAGGCCACATCAATAAATGAGTATTTTGTTTTACCTTTTTTTAGTTCACGTTTCCTATTATGCCTAACAAAAGTAGGAGCCTGAGTTCGGTGAAAAGTTTGCGAGCTTCAATAAAATTCTCCAAATCAGAAAACATTAAGATCCTGAAATTGTAGCATCAAGAATAAGTGTGCCAACAAGAGTGATAGATACATGTTAAAAAAAGATTGCCTTTGAAAGTACAACATAACCTTGATGTCAACAGAGAGCTCATCCAATGGCTTGTTATCCTAGTTAATGGCATCTACAGTTAGAGCTTCAATCCCTAGCCCTAGAGGTTACTGTCGAGTAAGAAACTTACTCGGCTGTGAGCTATTAAGCTCTTTGATTCAGCCAGCTGTTTGACTTGACCTTTCTTTATTGTATATACTCTTTGTTTAGCTCACGCATAACAAGCGCACCAAGGTGCACCAAGCTCTAGTCCTGGCGCATCGCAAGCTCGAACTTGCGTATGAGAAGCTACAGACTGACACCCATGGCCAAGGTAATATCCTTATCCGTCCTTTTTCTTTTCGGCGTTCTTTTCTTTGGTTCGTTATCTCAATCCTTCCTCGCTCTTTTTTTGCAGCCTCCGCTCAGTCCACAATAAATGCTCTTCACTCGCAGATTGGCGAGACCGAGAGTAAGTTTCTTGCTTCATTGATGTGATAGCTAAAATTTTCTGCTGGTGCTGACAAGTAATCTTTTCGAATAAGCAGAGAAGCACCAAACCGAGCTCCTGAAGGAGCGAGACGAGGTGACTCGGCTGAAGAAGCTGATTGCCGAGTCGGAGCAGAAGCACTTGGCCGAGATGAAAGGGTTGAGGGAGGAACTTGCTGAGAAGAATGAGCAGCAGGCCGCCAGCACCGAGAAGACCAAGAGGCTGCTCGACGAGGCCGAATCATCGGTCGAGTCGGCAAATCTGAATTTGGACGCCCTTCAAGCCAAGGCCAAGACTTGGCAGAGCAAACTCGCCGCCATCAACTTCTTTCTCGGTAGTGAGTTCTAACTCTTTACGCACCGTATAAGTCCTTCTGTACTTCTTCCATCCGCCCTTGTTATTTGCTAACTTTCTCTTTTTGCTTGTAGAGAATTTTCCTGAGGCCAACATGTTTGCCATCCGAGCCATGAAGAGAATGAGGGCCGAAGCTGGTGCTCCTGCTGACGGCGAGGTGTCCATGGAGGAGCTTCTCGAAGCGGTGGCTGAACGCCTCAGGACCCTCAAGTCTTGCGGTGTGGACTTGTTCAAGTCGGCTATCCATGCATTTCGCATGCTCTGGCCGGATGAAGACCCACCCAAACTCGTCGAACCACTTGCCGAGAGACTGCTCCTTACTGAAGACCGGCTGGATCAATGGCATGAGTCGGCCGGCTGAGCTGTAGTAGACAAGGCTCTCTCCTTCGTGCTTTCATGGTACGAGGACATCAACCTTGATGTTCTTGCTCGCATAAGGGGGGATGGCAAATGGCTGAATGACCCGGAGCTGATCAAGAAGCGCCAGGAGCATGCTTATGCCATGATCGAGTACACCATGGTGCACGCTTGGTGTGAAGGGCCCATCTTCCTCGACCTTGGCGACCCGCTCGTCGAAGTTGCTGATGAAGAGGCTGGCGACAGCAAAGAAACCGAGTCAGATGATCCGGATGACCCGGACACAGATGCCCCTCACCCGGTCGATGCTCCAAGCACTACTCCTGGCTCCTAGAGTGCTCCTCCGAGTTCTTCTGCTCCTTAGGCTAAGCAACACTCGAACTTTGATCAGATCCCCGGTATGCCGGGACATATGTAACATACATTGCACTTTTAAGTTTGATTTTGTGCTTGTTAATGGGCTTTATATATTTTCATTATGCTCTGAGTGCGAATCATTCAAGGGCAAGTCCTCGAGTTTTATTTTGCCGTGTCACCTCTCCTTGCCTTTGGCCCTTGTCCAACTTTTTCGGTGTTCCACATTAGAGTCTCAAATTACTAAGGATATAGTTAACGGGTATGAAACTTGGATCACTTGGCCGAGATTACTCGACACGTAGTATAACGCGACCTGTAGAGAGTTAGGCAAAAAACTAAAGCCGACTCGCGTTTCTCCTTTGTACTTATCCGGCGTTCGTGTTTACCCGTCTTACATCTTTTTCTCTTGCTTGCCATGAAGCCGTGTTTTCGGACAACAGCATAGTCGAAGAGTTGATTTCTTCCGAGTAAACAGTACTTGTTCCGAGATAAATTTCGGGTATCACGCCAGCCGACATAAAATAATTGAGATGGAAAATTTAAGGGGTAGTCCCCGAGCCAGTTTTTCGAACCATACTATTTTATTATCAGAACATAGCCGGCACACACGTCCGACATATGAGAGTTCGAGTGATACATGCATTGCTTCTCCTAAGTATAGAAGGGACGAAGTAGTGCCACATTTCATGGCCTTTTGGTCCCATCTCCTGACCTGTCTGCCTTGTTCTTTTGTGCTTCACAAGCGTCTATGAGATAATAAGAATCATTGTGCAATGCTTTGCTTACAATGAACGGACCTTCCCATGGGGGTGATAATTTATGCATTCCTGCTGTGCGCTGCACCAGCCTAAGCACCAAATCCCCTTCTCGAAAAACACGAGGTTGCACTTTCCGGCTATGGTAGCGTTCGAGATTTTGTTGATATATAGCAGATCTGGATAATGCCAGTTCCCTTGCTTCTTCGAGTAAGTCTACTCCATCTTCTCGATCCTCTTTTACCTCGGCTTCCGAGTATTGCCTTATCCTTGGCGAGTCATATTCTATGTCAGCAGGCAAAACTGCTTCAGCCCCATATACAAGGAAAAATGACGTATAACCAATTGACCGATTCGGAGTTGTTCTTAGGCTCCACAGTACTGAGGGTAGTTCCTCTATCCAACAACCAGGTGATCTCTGGAGTGGTTCCATTAAGCGGGGTTTTATCCCTGACAGAACTAAGCCATTAGCCCGTTTAACTTGTCCATTTGATTCTGGATGGGCGAATGATGCTACATCGAGTCTTATTTGGTGTTTCCCACAGAAACGAGCAAATGCTCCTTCGGCAAAGTTTGTGCCATTGTCAGTGATCACATTGTGTGGGTAACCGTATCTGAGGATTATATCCCTTAAGAATGTGACAGCTGTTTTACCGTGCAATTTCTTGATTGGTTTCACTTCTATCCACTTGGTGAACTTATCAATCATGACCAAGATATGAGTCATGCCTCCCCTTGCTGGTTTGAATGGTCCTACCATATCTAGGCACCATACTGCAAAAGGCCAAGTGATTGGTATAGTCTTCAATTCAGACGCTGGTAAATGCGACTTGGATGCATAGTGTTGACATCCACTACATCTTCCGACTAACTCTTGCGCTTGTGCCAATGCGCTTGGCCAGTAGAATCCATGTCGGAATGCCTTGGCTACCAATGCTCTTGATGATGCATGGTGCCGGCACTCTCCTTGATGGATATCCAATAAGATCTCCTGGCCTTTCTCTGGGCTGATACAACGCTGCAGTACACTTGTCACACTTCGCTTGTAGAGTTCCTTGTTGATTATGGTGTACGCTTTTGCTCTTCGTGTTGTTTTCCTTACCAATGTTTCATCACTCGGCAAGGTCCCATCTTTCAAATAGCTGAATATTGGCTGTGCCCACGTTGGTATTATTGGTTCCGTGTCTGCTTCAACATCAATATCCATTGGTTCCGCCGACATATGATCTGCTGTCATGACCCGAGGAGTCCCTGAGTGTGATTCGGTGATCCCTGAATTGAACAGATCAGCCCTCGAGTCACTCGAACCTACCCCTGAGTCGATGTCCATTGGCACTGCATCTAATTCCTGACTCGCCGGGATGACACTGATTGATTCAGACTCTGGTGACGGCTTGATCAATGGCTTCCTGAGATGCTCCAGCGCTACCCCTGGTGGTATTGCTTGCCTAGATGATCCTAGTTTGGATAATACATCTGCTGCCTCATTTTCTGCTCTAGGAATGTGATGAAATTCACAACCGTCAAAATATCCCGAAATTTGTTGCATGTGGAAATGATATAATGCCATGTTTGCGTCCAGCGCATCCCAATGTCCAGACACTTGCTGGATCACCAAATCCGACTCGCCAAAATACATGATCCTTTTGATACCAATCTCCTTGGCTACTTTAATGCCATGGACAAGTGCTTCATACTCGGCAATGTTGTTAGAAGAAGCAAAATTAATCTGCAACACGTACCTCAGTTGATCCCTCTTTGGAGATGTGAGCACTATCCCGGCGCCCAGACCCGTTTTCGTCTTGGACCCATCAAAATGCATTTTCCAGTAATTCGGATCTGGCAGTGGTGGTTCGTACTGCATTCCATCCACTCGACAAAGAAATCTTCAACAGCTTGAGATTTTATTGCATCTCGCCTATCATATTGTAGAGTGTATGGTGCCAGTTCGATGGCCCATTTGGCGACTCGTCCGCTAGCATCTTTGCTGGCCAATATATCCGAGATAGGTGCCTCGCATATTACCCGGATTGGGTGTTCTTGAAAATAATGTTTTAGCTTCTTTGCTGCCATATATACCCCATATGTCATCTTCTGATAATGCGGGTAATTCTGTTTCGAGACAGAGAGCACTTCACTCAAGTAATACACCGATCTTTGGACTGATTTGCCCCTTCTTCATGTTCAACCACTATTACTGCACTTACAACTCTGTTGGTTGCGGCGACATAGAGCAACATTGGCTCCTTAGATAATGGTGATGCTAATATTGGTGCTGTTGCCAACATTTTCTTTAATTCATGGAAAGCGCTATCAGCTTGCTGTGTCCATGTGAATTTGTCTGATTTCTTCATCAGCTGATATAGTGGTAGGGCTTTTTCACCTAGCCGACTAACAAACCTGCTCAACGAAGCCAGGCATCCAGTAAACTTCTGGACATCATTGAGGGTTTTTGGCAATTCCATTCTTTCGATGGCCCTGATCTTTGTCGGGTTGGCTTTGATACCTCGGCTGGATACAAGGAATCCGAGTAACTTGCCAGCCGGGACACCAAATGTACATTTTTCCGGGTTAAGCTTCATCCGGAATCTTCTCAAGTTTGTGAATGTTTGACGCAACTCCTCAATTAGGGTATGACTTTGTTTGGTTTTTATTACCACGTCATCGACGTATACTTGAACATTTTTGTCCAATTGATCTTGCAAGAATTTTTGCATGCATGTTTGATATGTTGCGCCTGCATTTCTCAATCCGAATGGCATGGTACGATAGCAATAAGCCCCGTACGGGGTGATAAAAGTTGTCTTTATTTGATCATTTGGATTCAGTGGTATCTGATGGAATCCTGAATACGCATGCACAAACAACAATAACTCACACCCAGCAGTATAATCTATGACTTGATTGATCCGAGGCAGGGGAAATGGATCTTTTGGACATTGAGGTTCGTGTAATCAATACACATGCGCCATACCACTACCACGTTCGGGTCATCTTTTTTCTTCTCGACCAAGACTGGATTTGACAACCAGTCAGGGTGCAGTACTTCCATGATGAATCCAGCAGCTAAAAGTCTTGCAATCTCAGCAGCTATTACTTTCCTCCTATTTTCGGTGAAGCGGCGGAGGGGTTGCTTCACCGGCTTGGCATCTGGTCTTACATGAAGAGAGTGCTCAGCCAGCTCCCTCAGAACTCCTTGCAGATCTTGAGTGGACCATGCAAAGATATCCCGATTCTCACGGAGGAAGCTGGTGAGCTCGCTTTCCTATTTGTCTGTTAGGCCAGCCCCAATGGTAACTGTGCACTCTGGGAAAGTTTTATCCACTTGCACCTTCTTGGTTTCCTTGGTAGCTTGAAATGACACACTGCCATGCGGGTTGGTGAGTGCTGGCATGGACACTTGTGCTGCTTTGGCCAATGCTACCACTTCCAACATCTGACTTTTCTCTTGTGCTATGACGAGTGACTTGGCCAGTGAAGATCCGGCTGAGGCACAAGCAATAGATCTTTTGTAATCCCCTTCAACTGTGATCACCCCACATGGGACTGGTAGATTCATCTTTAAGTAAGCCATATGGGTAGTAGCCATGAATCTTGCCATAGCCGGCCTGCCGAGTAACGCGTGATAAGAACTTACCAAATCCACTACCTCAAACTCTATGGCCTCAGTGCAACAGTTCTCTCTGTTGCCGAATAAGACGTCGACCCAGATCTTGCCAATTGGCTCACAGGACAATCCCGACACAATACCGTGGAAAGTGGTCTTAGTCGGCTCCAGCATGTTCATGGTAATGCCTAACTTGAGCATTGTATCCTTATACATGATGTTGATGCTACTGCCACCGTCAATCAGCACTTTTGAAAACTTGACATTGATATCTGGTCCCATGAATGTTGGATGCAAAACCAGAGCATATCCTCCTGGGGTTGGCATGATCTTGGGGTGATCTTTTATACTCCAAGTTATCTCTTGCTCAGACCAATGCATGTACTTGGGGATTGCATGCATCATGGCATTCACCTCCATCATTCGTCGCTGCTGGCTCTTTTTGTCATTTGGCTCTGTGACAAATACAACATAACTCTGGTGATGTTATCTATACTCATTTCTAGTTCCATGATCGACATGAGCATCGTCACCTCTTGGATTGTGCACCTGGTGCACAGCTTCTCTTCTTTCTTGATTCTAATACCTCGGCTGCCTGTTTTCATATCTGTTGTCTGCTCCCACTATCTGAGCATTTCCTCCTGTAAGTGGTGGAGGGGGAGGTGGTGGAAGCTGCTTATTCGGCGAGTCCACTCTATCTCCTTTCTGAAACCAAGTGCATTGCCTTGTCGTGTGATTGGCTAGTTTACTCGGACTAGGCGTGTGAAACTTACACGGTTGATCCAGCATCATCTCATAGGTGTATTTTTGTCGGTCTTGATACTGCTTCCTCTGATCGTATGACCTTTTTCCGTCATTCTTTGGCACCCATTTGTGTTGTCCATTTGTCCTTTGACGCTGACTGCTTCCAGCATCTGGATGATCCTAACTCACAGCCGCAACCTGAGTCGAACCATACCTGTAATCTGGTCTTTCGTCTCTTCTCTTGCTTCTGTATTCGGATCTTTCCTGGCGCCTTTGCGATCCGGCAACGTCATAGATCTGAGTCTCAGTCATCCCGTCTACCGACATGAGCAGCGGCTGAGTCGGATCTCCTAACGCATACGAGTCAGTTATTCTTATCGTCTCTGCTAGGCTTGCCGGCATATCTCTTTGTAACCTTTGCCACAGCACACTTCCATGTCTACATCCTTGTGCAAACCATGCGATTGCTTGTGACTCGATTACCCCTTCACAAGAGTTACGCATCTTACACCACCTTGTCAGGAGTTCCCTGTCCGTTTCATTCGGTCTTTGCTTGTACATTTCCAGTTGTTGTGGGCGATTCGGCCTCTTTTAAGTGCTCGTGAAATTGCTCACGAAGGCGTCGTGAAAATCGATCCAACTGTTGATGCTTCCGGGTGGCAAATTGTTCAATCATACCCGAGATGGTCCTTCCAGCATCTACGGCACATAACGTAATGCCCATCTCAAGTTTCCCTGCGCGATCTTCATAGCGGTTCCATAATCCATGAGCCAGACCTATGGCTTTGTGCTTCCATCATACGTTTTTGTCCCTCTGGCTAGCTGGAAGTTTGACACCGGTGGCTCCTTCATGATCCTTGGGCCAAAGCATGGTGGACCCTGCGGACCTTGCGATCCAATTATCTCTTCCATTTTTATGCGGTCAAGCTTCAACCTTGCATCATCTAGCTGAAGGTTCCTGCCTCCGAATCTTGCTCCCATTGCTTGATATGCATGATCTGGCAGTTCATACCCGTCATTTATCATAGCCGAGTAACCATCATTATACTTATTCACGTTCAGGTCAGCAGGCTGTTGAACTTCTTTTCCCGCGCTTTGCTGTCTTCTTTCTGGCTGAGCTGGCGCGTTATTCGGAGCTGGATTTCCTCCTCCTGTCGAGTGAGTTCCGCGCCTAGCATGAGGCGCAAAGTTTGCCCTCCGTTGTCATTTCTTTGCCCTGCTTTTTCCTGGTTTTCATTTCCTTGGGGATTATTTCTTTTTGCCCCTTGCGCATGAGTCGGGTTTCCTTGAACCACTGTCGGATCATAGGCGACCATCTGCTTGTTTATTCCAGAATCCACACTTTTTTCTTTTCTCGGCCTAGGCGCCGCTCTGAGTGAGGATACTGTGTGCCCAACCGATCTCGCCGGGACACGAGTCGCCAAGTGAACCAGCTGTGACCTCCCTGCTATACCCGGATTTTCTCTGTAATACGCCTCATTCAGCATGCTGGCTGCTTTTACTAGTTCATTGACTCATTCGTGTTGCCTTTTCTTTGCTTCCCCCTCCAAGTGGGGTAATTCTGCCATTGCTGCTTCTGCTGCTCGCAGATTAGCTGCTGTCGTGTTGTATGTTGGACGCATGGCTGTCTCGTTGCTGTTCTCCAGTGTTATCTTCGATGTCGCATCTGTCAGCTCTTCGTTGAGGTTCCTTCCTCTCAATCTCGTTGCATCAAGCCGAGTCTTTGCGCACTTGGCTCGATTTGCCGAGTTAAGCTCTCGAATGGTGATATCCACGTCCTGCTCTAACTGTGCTAGCTCCTTGGATTTCTCCAGGACTTTTATCCTGGCTTCCTCCAACTCGGCTTGCACTCGTGCCGGGTCTGTTGCATGTGCCACTGGCTCTGCCAACTTGTATATCGCTTCCTGTAGCTCCTTAGCCCTCTTGCTCCTAGCTATGTTCTTTGGTTTTTTCAGCGGCGCCTTTGCTGTTCTTGCAGCCCTTGGCGTTTCCTCATGATTTCCTCCCTCTGCGTTCTCATTCACTACTGGAACTACTGGGGGAGCTGCGGGGTTTGGGGCTGTCATCATTACCTCCATGGAGACGAGCTGGTGTGGTTTCCCAGCGACAGGAGCCGTTGGAGGATCCGGCGCCAGGACGGCGTGCTCAGGATATGCGCGCTCCACACGCACCGTGACGTAGACCTGGTGCTCGCCGAACTTGATGAAGCGACCACCTCTAGGGAACGGCTTGGTCCCGAAGCAGCCCGCGTTGTCGCTGACGAAATTGAGCGCTCCAAACCTCTGGATGAGGCCGGAGTAGATGTGCTCGCCGGTCTTGGCGATGATGTTGCCCGTCCGAATGAAGACTCCATGAAGCACCTACTTCTGCCCCATGGTGGGCGCCAACTGTTGTGGTGGTGGCACGGCAGATGCCATGGGTAGGCTTAAGTTGGGGGCCGAATGGGTGCTTGTGGTCACCGGGGAGGGAGTGCACGGTCGATCCATGCACGAAGAACAAGAATAACTCTCCAGACTTAGCAATTCGATTGATACCCCAAAGATTACAAGTGCTCCTTGAGATGTATAAGCTAGAGTGCACAGCACTAGTTCACTACTTGGTCCAACCTCCTTCTACTACTGCTATGCCCTCCCTTATATAGGCAGTGCTAGCTAGCTAATACCCCTTTGGGTTCTAGGGTTTACTGATTGGAACTTGGTCCCTACAATGTGGGCCGGGTCATGGGCTTTCCCTAAGCCCAGTGGCCTGGTCCATAAATCTTGACAGCTAACGGTCTTCTGTTACGTTGCTTCTTGTTCCTTTTGGCGTCATGCTGTTACTTTGCACGTCAGCGTATGCTTTGGGCATCATCCGGCTCCTTTTGTGTCACCCGGCGTCGCCCTTCTCTTTTGACCATGCTTTACCATGGTCCCTCCTGAACCTTACTCGGAAAGGTGCCACGCGTCCTTCTTGACTCGGCCCTTCCTCGGTCGACTCGGCTCGTCCGTTCCTGCAAGGGTTACAACTTTGTCCTATGCAGACCGATATAGTTTGTATGCCGGCTTTCATGCTTATCTTAGCCGACCGTTCTTACCCGGCCAGGTTCTTTCTTTACTCGGAGCCAACCTAGCTACGCTATGTTTCCCCTTTCGTGACCCTACCGGGGGTTATCCCCCCCGACAATGACCTTGGTGTCAAAATATATAAAAAACTTAGTGTACGGAAGCATGATGTGCACCCGAACAAAACTGGCTGGCAAATAATTCTTGAGGAGACAATAACATTTGATCAAATATTAAATATGAAGTTGAAACTCAACTAATAAAATAACACAATGCTTGCTAAATATCAAAGGGTATATTCTTCAAGGAAAATTTTAACAAAGAAAATGGACATGCAACAACCCAAGCTGGGCCATTATAACACGCGCCGAGCCCTAAGAACTCACCTTTCATGAATGAGGTTAAAAGTCAAGAAATCTGCCAACACTACATCACCAGTTCGGGCTACATCCTTCTTAGATGTCAGCGTGACCTAGATGTCCATGTCCATCAGGCACCGGCACAACAATTTAGAAACGCCATCTTCCCTCGAGATTATCAGTCCTAGAGAACTAATCAGTAATCAACAATAAGAACAAGATCCTCCCTAGAGATTATCAATCCTAGAGAACTAATCAGTAATCAACAATAAAAACAAGAATGTAGATAACAAAAGGGATTTCTAGAGGAGGGACATCAAGATCATCTAATCTCTACAGAGATGAGAGGTCATGCTAGGAGGGTTTCACAAAAATAGTTTTGAAGTCCGTGAGATCGTTCAGAAAACCTGCGGCTCAACCAGGTTCCTCTCTACGCCGAGATCAGGAGGGGATTGCGAAGGACTGGAGTACATCATGCTCGAGCTCGCGGTGGCGCACGGATGCGAGCGCCGAAGGGCAGAAGGGGAGAGGATTATTTGTTTTTTCAGCGAAGACGATTTTTTTTGACATGCAGTGAAGCCGAATCGAATGGGAGAGCACACAGGAGATTCCTGTAAATACTTACTGGGCCTATCAGACGGGTTAAATAGTTTGTCAGCCCGATTAACGAGGGGACGTCTAACTTGGCATGCGGAGCAGCATCCCAGCAATGGTGGGCTGACCGATCGTACGGTTAGTTACAGGCGGAAATTGGTGCACGCGATGTTTCAATGACTTCGGATGATCTGAAGCGTTGAGCGTCTGGATCCGACGGTGATGAGCACCAAATCGCTGTAGGAGCATCTAGTTGGTTGAGTTATCTCTTAATGGCTTTGCATGTTTTATGATGCATTAGTAGAGAGAGTCATCTTTTTTTTTTGTCTTTTCACCGGTATCTCACGCTGGGTGATGCTCCTCTTTTCTATTTTCATTTTTCTCTTATTTTTAATTTTTTTGTTTTGTCCTTTTATCGTTGATTTATTTGCACATTTTGAAGCCGCCAGATGTATGCCTTCTAGGGAAACCGAAACTAAAATATTTCTCTATTTTCGTGTACTAACTATTTGTTGTTTCCATTTTCTAATATATAGGTTGCACATTTACAATAACACATTTTGCAAAAATAATTTATGTTCAACTCCCATTTATTTGTATGCCATCTTTCCAATTTTTTTGTGTTTTTCTTGTCAGTGTTCCTCATGATCATCACTGTTGACTAGTGTTTCTTATGATTTAGAAACATACTTTAAAAAAATTGTGCGTCCCTTGAGTGGATTTTGTTTTTCAAAAAGAGTATATTTTTTCTTTAAAATGTGTAGCAAAAATATGACGTTGGGACAATCCACTTACAATGTGTATACGAGAGTTTGGAATATTGATATATCCATTTAGAACTTGTTTCTTTCTAAATTTTTGCGGTCCTTAGTTGGGTCAATTGAGATTTTTTGCCTGCAAGTGGGATGTAAATTATTTTCTATTTGCAAGCAGGATTGTATCTATGATATTTTTAGTTGCATGTGGTGTTGCAAATAGGATTTTTCTAGTTACACGTGGGTTAAAACTAAGATGTTTTTCCAGTTACAATTGTGATTGCAACTGAGATTTTTTGTCTAGTTGAAAGTAAGGTTGCAACTGATATTTTTTATTTGCAAGTGGGTTTTGTAGTTGGAAGTGGGGTTGCAACTAAGATTGTTTTTCAGTTGCAAGTAGGATCGCAACTGAGATTTTTTTAGTTGTAGTTAAGGTTATACCTGAAATTTTATAATTGCAACTGGAATTTTTCTAGTTACAAGTGGAGTTAAGTGGGCTTGCAACTAGTATTTTTTTCTGTTTGTAACTGGGATTTGTTGTCTAGTTACAAGTGAAGTTGCAATTGAGACTTTTTTTAGATATGCAATTGAGATTTTTTAGTTGTAAGTAGGTTTAAAATGTGTTTGTTTCTAGACGCAACTAAGAAAGAAGTTCAATTAGACAAACTATTACTATTGAATGTTGTCTACATTAGCATATATCTAAAAACTAAATCGCGTATATATATATATATATACTATCTGGACAATCTGCGGTAGTTAATATGAAATAGATGGAGTAGTTTCTAAGGTTATAATTTTTTCACGTATTACACAACAGTCGTCAGCTACACCCGGCTGATATTTAAATTCATTCTTGGTTATATGAGAGCATTTTTTTTTGAGAATTTGGTTATGTGAGAGCTACTGTCTTTCTCTACTCTAAAGCAATAGAACGAGGTAAAACAAAATTCCACTCTAGCATTTCTACTCCCGCACAGTACAAGGCACACATTGTAAAAAACATAAATTGAAAAAGACCAAGAAACAAAAAAAGGAATAATGGCCTGAACCAATACAGGCCAGACCATCACCCTTAGAGCAGCCAACATTCATAAGTACAACCCATGTTCAGCAAAACATGTATAACAAGACAACACGATCTCTTAAACATTCAATTAGCGTCAAATAATTCTTAGTCGAATGAGTGTTAATCACACTGTAATTTATTAAGAGACCGAACTCCTCAGTCTGATGGACGGTTAGACTCGTCTCTATAATGCATGAGGGACCAATATGCATGTAATCTTCCCATAATATGAAATTAAAATCAATTATCTTTTGAACACCATTTAAAACATCTTTTAAATCATTAATCTAATTGATATCATGTCTTAAGCATTTGTTTCTTCTCGACAAGCACTTTAAAATAAAATCCTATATTACTATATTTTAACATTTTTCTTTGTGAATTACCAAGTTATTGTATTTTAGATGTCGTGTTACTATTTAATAGTTACCACCCAAATAATAAACAATTACTAGATAATTTTTACATGTTTTTCATTGTACTAGCAATGATCTACATGTCTAAAGAGTGAGTACTTAATCTACTCTAAACACGTAAAAGATGACTTTACCATCATACAAGGCTTAGAGCATCCCAGTTGCCACCCCAAATGACATCCGAAAACAGTGCCAAATCACTTGTATGGGATGCGTTGGCATGAGCGGCCGCCTATGGAGTGCATCTCTCCCTAGTCGCGCCCCCATAGACGACTCCCTATCCGTTTTCCAACCAATTTTTTTTGCAATTAAAAATCAAAACACAAATAGTCTCGATCATAATTCAAAATACTCACCACATATTCCACACCTAGCTTAAACACATAAAACTAAAATAGTTTTACAATAGTTGAAAATAGAAGTAAAAATGAACCTCAAGTAGATAAGTCTGGCTCCCATTTTCCTCGTTATTTGATCTTTGCAAATACTCAAATACTTTACTAGATCATTTTAGTAGTTGGCTATGAACAACTTTGCCACACTCCACATGCATAGTGTTAAACTCAGCTCAATCTGCCGGCATATGGTTACCAACATAGTGAAGCTGATTACTAGTCATTATAAAGTCAAATTTATAGCAATAAACTTTAGTTATGCTTGTCTATGGTCGAGATACTGTGCTCCAAGTCGTCCATAACCGCGGACACGGCTTTCAGAAAGTTTTACCCGGCCGGGGTGCACCAATAGCAACACACACTCGATCAACCTCGGAAAAACCAAATCAAAACCCAACGAGGCTTTCACGACAAAGCAATCACAGGATTCAGAAATATTTCAGGGGGCCACCCCTTGGAGTAGACCCGCAACGAAGTAAGCAAGCTCCGAGACGGACTCAAGGTTTGGGTAGACGGCTGTGAACGACTGGGAACCCAAAACTGGGCTTGTCGACACCGCGGAATCGTGTCCCGCTCCAAAACAGTACAGTGTGCTATACATCGCACAATCGTAAATAAAGCAGTAAAGCATGGCATAAGTACAGGATCGTAAATAAAACCTCAAACTAGTTTGTGGCCCCAAGAAATAAGACTGAATCAAGCTCTGGCTAAGGGGGGTCCCATATACCTCCCGGATGTGGATAGCGCGATAAATCAAGGAACAGGTATCAAGTACTCGGGGTCCTACGGGACACAAGTGGGCGTTCGGAAACCAAATATTATCTATCACCCACCGATGCCTCTGCTTACTTCAATTTTAGTTGTTAAACAGTAATTAAAGTGAACAATAAGTAAAGCTATGATCATATCCAACAACAACATGCGGCAATACATCAACAACTGTGGCACTTGACGACACGCAACAACACTTGAGCAAGCGACTACGACGCGCAAGTCCAACTATCTACCAAACAACAGGTAATAGGGTGTGTCCAAGGCAATATAGGGCTGCACGGTATATCACGGGTACGGAAACTAAAGCATCGCAACATAGATAGCAATAGATCAACAGGAGGGAATAAATACTATAAAAGTAATATATGTAGAAAGGGGGAGATGCTCGCCTGAAAACATTGTCGAAGGTTCAACCGAAGATCGGGTCGACACTCGCATCAACTCAACGGCCCAATCCGCGAAGAAGCAAAAAGCTAGAAGAAACACCGGATGCACTATTTAATACAACGACAGAAGATCGGCATGATGCATGTATGATGGATGACATGGCGAAGGTGCGATGCAATTAGGTCATATTAAGTGGAACCGGGGTCCCGACAATTATTTAGATGGTTCCTGTTGTTTAGCTACCCCGCAATTTAAATGTTGTCATATCATGGCAGAAGATATCAACGGTTCGCTACACAAGTTTAAATGAGGCCGATATGAGACTAGATTGCCCGCATATGGGCCCCATATTTAATTATTAGGTGAATCGGCAAAAGGCCCCCAAACCAATGATATGCATGCGAGAAGAATGATTAAATATGCAACAATTCATATAGTGGACCATCTATAAAAATAGGGTTCTCGGAAAGGGGTTCACACATTAGGGTTCGGCAGATCTCGGGGTTCCGGGGTTCGGGGTCGATCTCAGGGTCCAGGGTTCGGCGGGATCGGTCTCGACGGGATCGTTCTCGGATAACGGGGTAGATCTTGGCGCATCTGTGGTCTTCGGGTCACGTTGTCGGCGGTCATGGCGTTCCGAGAGGGAGAACTTGGCGTTCCGGAACGAAGGACTTGTTCTGGCGCCGGGGCATCGGATTCTCCCGGTCGCTGTCGTTCTTGTCGTGGCGAAGCTCTTGTCGGGTCCGCGCCCTCGAGTCGGTCTCGACATCCCGGGGGGGTTCGTCGGGGTTCAGTGTTCCGTGTCGAAGGCCTTGGCGTCCATGAAGGGGACCTTGGCGTCCGGGAAGAGGGTACTCGTCGCACCGGGGTTAGGTCTTCGGGGTCCGGTTCCCGGTAGAAGTTCTTGTCGTTCATCTCGCGACCATACACCCAACAGGTGCCCCTGGTACTGATGCGGAAAGCTGCTGCCTAAGGCACGGGCGAGGCTGCACGCGCGGGATGGAGGAGAAGGCCGGGCTCGTCGGAGGCAGCGCGCAGGCGGCCACCGGGAGGGGCGGGCTCCGGCGAGGCTCTGCTCGAGGCGGGCTTGGGCGGCAGACGGCGGGCGGGGCGACGACGGGGAGGGGCGCGGGACCGACGGCGGAGAGGGCTTGACGGCGGGCTCGGGCAAAGCGGCGCCGGCGAGGTCGGGAAGGACGCTGGCGGGGCGGACCGGCAGCGGCTGAGGTCGAGGAGGGGACGCAGCCCTGCAGGCGGCGGCGGCGGCGATGCAGCGGGCTAACGCGGGTGGCCGCTGGTGGCGGGAGGCGACGGGCGAGGTCCGGCGGAGGGCGCTTGAGGGCGGCCGGCGGCGGGGACAGCCGGGCCGGAGGCGGCCGACGCCGGGCGAGGCTCGGAAGGCGGCGGTCGCATCGGGGCGAGGACGCGCGCTGGCGGCGGAGCAGAACAGGGCCGCGGCCGCTGGCGTGGGGCGGAGGCGCGCGAGCGGAGGTGAGCGGTGGAGGGCGCAGCGAGGGAGGCAGACGGGGCGGAGGGTGGCGGAACTCCGGGGCGGCGACGCGGCCGGACGCGGGGCCGGGGCGGCGCGGCGAGGAACCGAGAGGCGAGAGGGGGCGGGTTCGTGGGGAGAGGAGCGGTCGGAGGCGCACGGGACGGGGCCGGCGGAGGGGCGACCGGAGCGGGAGCGGGCCGGCTAGGAGGAAGCGAGGCAGGGCGGTGGGGAGCGTGAGGTGGAGAGGAAGAGCGGCGGGAGGAGGAAGATGGGTCGGGGGGCGTCGCGTGGGGGGGGAACGCGGTACAGGGATGGGGCCAGGTGGGGCCAAGGCGCGTCAGGGGTGGGGCCGGGGTTGGTTGGCTGCGTGTGTGGTGGTGAGTGTGCGTCGTGTGCGTCGTGTGCTGTGTCCAGGGGGGCTGCTGGGAGTGGGGAGAGAGAGGAGAGAGAGGGGGGAGTGGCTGGGCCAAGTGGCAGCATCTGATTGGGTGGGAGGAGAGGAGGGGTGAGGTGGCGCGACGGGGTTGGCCGGGGTGAGGTGGAGGCTGGGTGTGGGTAGGGTTTTAGGTAGCTGTAGGATTTGTCTGGTGGACCGATTTAAAAATGGGGGTGGTCGTTCGGGTCGATTCGGCCCGTTCGACTACCCCCGCTAAAACAATTAAACTTTTTATTTGTTTTAAACGGGCCGTATGCAAACCGATAGCGGCCAAAATAATTAATCCGGAGAACCGGGCTTTGCGTTTGAATAAAGATGGGGCGTTTTAGAAAACAAAACGGGCTTGCGAAAATAGTTTTATGTGAACAATGCATGATGATGACGATGCAATGCACAAATTCAACGCGATTTTCTAGTAGTGGTTTTGCGGGATGCCACATGACCTCATTCACTGGATTTTTGCACTCACTCTCGATGATCATATTGTGTAGGATCATGTAGGCATTCATCACCTCCCACATCTAACCTTACGATCATGTAAGTGCGGGATGCAGAACAATAACAAAACTATAACAAAACTAGATTGGAGCATACAAAATGTCTGCTTGGCATTCTTCTTGCAACTCTCCAAGCACTAATCAAAGCGAGCCTGGTTTCGAACTAGAGGCTCAGTGATTGTCTTCACAAATGTCATTCACTTTGGTTAGATGTCATCAACTAGGTAGTACTAGTACCTTCGATCCAGATTATTTGTTTATTATAGATTTTTCAAGAACTAGGTTTATTGAATCCTTTGAAAGAATCCACTTGGTATAAGATTACTTCGAAGAAGACCTTGAAAAATTTGTAGAACTTTTGTTTACTTGACCAAAACCTTATTTTTTTGTGAGATTTATTAATGGATGAAAATAGACTAGTGCCAAGGTTTCACCTGCAGCTATGCGCACGAAAATGGGATGAAAAAGATAATAATAAGCGATTGAATGTATAAGAACATAAAAAAGATTAGGGGTACTTATGGACGATGCATACTAACAACACCATAGCCTACTGCCACAATACTATATATGGATTTATTGTAAAACCACTACTCCTCCTACTAGCGTGAGGCTCTAGCAGTTATTATGATAAATATACCAAAAAATTAAGCTTTATGACGTCATCAGACTGCCGACCTAGAAAATCTCCTCTAGATAGTTATTAAGATAAATATACCAGTGCTTGTTAAAGTTTCAAATGCTTGGATCCACAACCAAAATGAAATAATTTAAACACCTTTATTTTTGCATGCCCATGTGCTAGAATTATATGGAGAATACTTTATATAATTCAGCCCGTGGAATACGTATGTGGTCCTTGATCCAGCCCGTGGAGGAGAGGTATGCTATGGATACGTATTTGGTGCAACCATATAGAAATGGTTGCACAGGAATGCTAAAGACAGTGCGGCTGGCATTTTGATATGAGGTGAACATGTTGATGCTAAGACGGTATGTGTAGCTTAGTATCTATAAATGGTTCATTCGTGATGCCACTCTTTGTGACTCATGATTTGTAATAAGTTATAAGATATATTCTAATAATAATGCAATAAAAAACCGTATGAATCAATTAATGCAGAGGCCGAGTTTTTTCCATTTTGAGAAAAATGAATTTTGTAGATTTTCTTTGATATTAATATTCATTATATATGAGATATGTGAAATTATATTGAAATATTTGCGGAATAATGTGCCGGTGCCGATATATAGTGATGGATCCGCTGGAGCCACCAATACAAACTATCCATTTAGCATGAATATGGATTTGCAGAACACCACGAGAACAAATATAAATATTTTCCTATATCAAACTTGGTGCTATGAAGTTAATCGTATTGTTTCGGACACAAGTTAGGTATGAGATTGACTAGATTCTCCGCTAGAGATGGCCATGTTTCAAAACATGCCAACGATGGATCCATAGGATTAATCACATCAGTAAATCTGGTGTCCGGGTCTTAATGGGTCAAAGAGCTCTGCTCATCTAAAGCATGTTTGGTTTTACTTAAATTTAGTTCTAGTTTAGGTTGTTAACGTTGGAAAATTGTTGAAAGTACAAGGATGTCGCTTAGAGGAGGGTCAATAGGCGGTTTAAAACTTATACGATAGTGTAACATCCCAGGATTAGCACCTCGAAATAGACAGGACACATGTTTGTGCATTGCATTCATGCATAAGAAAATCCAGGAAATTTTTGCGCAAAACTAAAGAAGTTGTAGAGGGATCGAGATCTTTCTTGTTCTGATGGAAACATTAGGACATGTGCGATGGATTTCAACATAACCTTTAGAGAATTCTTGTCTTTAAGGGAGAAGTTATTCAAACATGTATTTGACTTTCAAATTTTTAATCAAATGAATTTTAAAAGAAATACAGAATAAATTATAGAATATTTAATGCTTATAAGAAATGGAATAGAAATTCTATAATAAATTAATATTATACTCTGGAAATAATAAAATAAAATAAAAGTACAAATCAATACTTTATTACATTAATATAAAGGGTACAAAGTACCTTCATTTATACAAATAGGAAAGAATGATACTACAGAATAATAATAGAAAAGTAAATAACAATGTTATATAAAGGAAAATAAATAATAATTAATACATCAATAATGTTACAAGGATTCTTAATTCTGTACATGAACATATTACATTGTTCTTACAAGATAATAATAGGATAAAACCTAAACTATATTTTCTATCTCATTCTTGATCTTCTCATTATCTCTTTGATCCTGAATCCTGCAAAACAAAACAACAGACTAACAACAGAAAAAGAATAAGGGGGTTAGTTTATTTTTGTACTCTCAGTTTTGGCCTAGAGATGCTAGAGCCTGAATTCATCATTGAGTATGTATTAAAAAGGGGCCAAATCATAGTATCTGTTCTTAATCAGATGGTGGCCTTAGTACAACATCATTGGCTTAGGGACAAGTTTCACCAAAGCCAGATAAGAAGGTAAATAGGTAAAACATCTGGAAATATCAAGCTTTTACTTGATCTGATCCCCAAACCACAACAGGCAAGCAGGCTGCTCACTCACCAGCATGCACTAGTGTGCTGTCAACATCACAAGAGTTCAGCAAAGTGAGAGAGTACCAGACATAGCTGAGCTGCCACCATATCCTCTCTCCACACACACAACCAGACCAACAGATCCCACCACACAGCCAAGAACCATGAGTTTATCACTGATCTATCCACACAAATCACAAACCAATGTCACCTGGTTTTCTAGATCACGATTTAGCACAGGAAGTACCAAGAAAAGCAGAGCAGGATCATAAGCTAGCTCAAGAGGAGGAGCAGGCCAGTAGCTAAGAACAAGGAAGCCAAGATCCACAACAGGACATAAGCCAATCACAACCAGCAGGTAAAAAATCATTAGAGTCTCCCACTAGATCATACAACGTCTGTTCTTATATCTTGCATACAGATCTGGGAATTCAAGGAAAATAATACACATCAACCAGTTCCATCTACCCTTCCACTAGATGTTTATCTAGGAGGATTGGATGGAGAGTTTTCTCTCAGGCTTGCATAGAGATGCTATGCAAAGCTCATCACAGAGAATGAAAGCCACCAAAATAAATAAATATCTGTTCTTATTTCTATCAAGGCCTTAGTCTTTGCATCACAGGCAAGGAACTAATCCATCTTAATTTCCATCATTAAACCATCAGGCAAACAATCTTAATAAGCCAAGGAAATAACATAAATAACATATCATGCTCTCTGGAATTTTAGTGTGCACACTCCATAAGGAGGCACCACACTAGGATTTCCAGAATGGCAGAAGCCATCTAGAATATTGTCAACAGAAATAGAGAAGTATGATACTTCTACTTTACCTCTCAGCAAGGTTTACTAAGTTCTTCATATCATCTTCCTAGCTAATCAAGCTAGGAATCCTTGCAATCAATCAGAGCATGATTTAAATAATTTTCCTAGATAATTTGATCTAGGAATCATTCAGTCAGGTATCAAGCATTTAAGTAGATGAAAAGAATCTATTTTGCATATTTCAATTCATATCTGTCCAAGATCATGCCTTGCATGATATAACATCATCAATTCATTCTCTAGTTTATTACTAGACAAGCATGTACCACAGCTGCTAGGCTACAGGGCACATTCCTAGAGGGTAGCACCTTTGTACCTAGCAGATTCAAAATGTCTTAAGTACAAACTCATGTCCATTTTAAATAAATCACAATGTCACTTATTAAAGAATCCAAATCATTTCTCTAGCTTTAATTGCTATAAATCATTTCCACTGTAGTCTGTCATGTGGACAGTATAAGTAAAACAAGTAAAATATACCTGCAAAGCACACCACATGAATTCAGATAATTTTTTCTAAAATCATCTTCCTAGCTTAGTTATCTAGGAATCATATCTAAGCTAATTACTGCTGAGTTGACAGTCAACACATAGCTCAAGAATCTCAAGTGCAAAGCACATCAAAGGGCAAGCATTAGTCACATTATACTGCACGGTAACAACACAAATACAATAGCAAAGCCATTATCAACTATCTCTCATTACTCAAAGAGGAATGAATTTACTGAACTCACTAGGCAGCACATCACTGTGCACCTTCCATCAAGGAGGCACCACAGTAACCTGACTACCAGCAGAAGCCAACCAAGAATCATGTACCCACCTACTGTCTTATGGACAGAATTCGAGGACAAGCAAATTAGGTTGTTGAATACAGACACAACAATCAAATGGTTTCCTAGTCATCCCTAGGACCCCTCCTATGCAATGATATCAAATTTTGACTGTAAATAAATCAAGATAGCTTGCACATCCACATATGTTTGTTTCATCTGCTAATCAGCAGAGAGCAATTCAAAAGAGATCAAATCCTTAACACACAAACCCTAAAACAGAGCATCGGTACTACTTAGGATGATTCCATCATCATAGAAAGAAATCCAGAAAATAATCAAGTGAAGAAAAGAAAAGGAGATTCCCCACTTACCCGTGGTCCTCGCTGAAGTTTGAAGAGGAAGCATACCAGCGGGGTGGTCGTAGTAGCAGCAACCGCGACACAGCGGCACAGGCGACACCTGAGCCTGCGCCGAGCTGTAACCTGCGCCAATCTACATCAACCCGAGAACACACCCCATCTTCACCAACCTGAATCCACCACCAGGACAACATCAAACCATCACTAGAGCTCGGTGAAACTAGGATACCGAAACCCTAGACGCACAGAAAATGGAAGGGGCGAGCTCGAGAGGACCTTAAGGAGAAATCTGATTGGAGAGCCAGGTCGGCCAGAGGGAGGCGAAGCTCCGGCGACCACAACGGCCTGCCTCGCCAGAATCGGGCGGGCGACGACGTCGGCGTCACCAGCAACCAGGAGGGGAAAGAAATGAGAATGTGAGATATGAGAGAGAGTGGTGGGATGGCTGGGCCGGGGTGGGGTTTGACCTGTAGGGTTCGCAGCATAGAAAACAAAAAATTTCCTACGATGGGAACTATGTACCAAGATCTATCTACTAGATACAAACAACGGGCGGATGTATATCCGTAGAGAACATACCCTTGAAGACCAACAAAGCTTAACGAGTTAAACTCGTGGTTGATGTAGACGATCTCTTGCCGATCTCAAGATCGAGAGGAAGTCCTAGCGCCGCAAAGCAGCAGCGCATCCGTGCTCGCACACATGTACAAGACACCGAGCAACCTCCGCCTCCTCGCTCCAGCGATGCAGCGGAAGCACAACTCTTTCTTGCCGAATTGCCACCGGGAACATGTATCTCGCTAGTCCCAGACCATGGGGGATAAATTCTAGAGGGAGAGAGAGATCCTTCACGAGGAGGTGTGTGTGAGAAGTGAGGAGAGGGGTTGCCTTTTATAGGAGGAGGGGGGCACCCAAGGGGGTGGCCGCCGGCCATGGGGGCTGCCCCCTCCCCTCCTTTATTCATGTGGGTGGACACTCCACTCACAAAAACCCTTTCAATTTCCTCCACTCAAAATCCCACTCAAACTTGCTATTAAATTTTCACCAAATTTAATGCAAACTCTCATTAAATAAAACTCTTTTATTTATTCAGAATTTTGTCAATTACTTTAATGAAACAATCACATATAACCGCTTGCTAGAATTCTATTTCACATACAAAACCACTTTATGCAATTTCAATCGAAAACCTGTTTCGGTATCTAGTGAAATAAATTCCTGCGCTTGTTATTCTTTCCGGCATGAAACATTTGCTCCAACTGGATGTCAGTATCCCTTAAGTGTGTCACCCTACGGTTCGCGAATAATGCGGACATGATCGATACCCTTCTCCGATCAATAATCAGTAGCGGGACCTGAAGATCCATACTGACTCCCACACATTCAACGATGACTTTCCTATGATCGTCGGAACCTTTTACACTTGTATCTTAATCCCTTTGTTTCACGATATATTACATGTCCGAGATTCGATCATCGGTATCTCCATACCTAGTTTGATCTCGTTACTGACATGCACTCTTTTCTCGTTCCCGTGATATAACATTCTAGTGATCAAATCACTTGCTTGCAAGCTAACCAATGTGATATCACCGAGAGGGCCCAGAGTATATCTATCCGTCATCGGGATGAACAAATTCCACCCTTGATCCATGATTCTCAACATAACACTTTAGTAGATTTGAAGCCATCTTTATAATCACCCAGTTACGGTGTGACGTTTGATGTCAACAAGAAACTCTTCCGGTGTTAGTGATTGGCATGATCTCATGGTCTAAGGATTAGGATCACTTCGTAAGTTGTTTATAGCAATATAAACTCAATGACTTTGATTGTAATGCTATACTTCGGATGAATGTTCATCACATCATTACACTAATGTTGTGATCTCGTTATTAACAAGATCCAATGTCTATGATCAGGAAAATGTGATCATCTTGTTAATCAACGAACTAGTTTATGAGAGAGGCATAACTAGGAACTTTCTGTTTGTTTATTAAACACACATGTATTAACGTTTCCGTATTAATACAATTATAGCATGCAAAATAAACATCTATCATATACTTGGAATACACATAATAAACACTTTATTATTGCCTCTCAGGGCATATTCCCTTCAGTCTCCCACTTGCATTAGAGACAATAATCTAGTTACATAGTGATGTATCTAACACCCATGGAGTTCTGGTGTAGATCATGTTTTGCTCTAGGGAGAGTTTTAGTCAACGGATCCGCTACATTGAGATCCGTATGTACTTTACAAATCTTTATATCTCCATCCTTGACATGCTCGCGGATGGAGTGAAACCGGCACTTAATATGCTTGGAATGCTTGTGAGACCTTGGCTCTTTGGCATTGGAAATGGCACCATTGTTGTCACAATAGATCACCATTGGGTCCAACGCGTTTGCAACCACACCTAGTTCGGATATGAACTCCTTCATCCAAACTGCTTCCTGAGCCGCTTCCGAAGCAGCAACATATTCGGCCTCCGTTGTTGATTCCGCAACCACAGGTTGTTTGGAGCTCCTCCAACTAACCTGTCAACACCCGGATTTTTAATCCCAGATGCCTGTTATGCCATTGTTGGGGAGGTGACCCCGGATAGGGTCAGGACGGGGAAAGACAAAAGGAAGTTCCCCGTCCAGTTTCTGAGTTACTGTCTAAATCGGCCGAATCCTGTAAAGGTCGGCCGAGGTAAGCAAGAGCAGAACTCTTATGAGAAGAGCAACACGTTACCCGGCCGACATACTATTTAAGTCGGCCGGGTCAGCCCGAATAATCTGAATGTAGGTGAAGGCCAACCTGAGTTAAGCGAGGCAGGGCCGAATGACATGAAGCTTGCAGGAGAAGGAGGTGCCTATAGTCAAACCCTAGCCATAAGCTAGGGAGAATCTGAGCAGAGCCAAACAAAAAGGACAAGGCGCAGAGCGACAGAAGGGCAGAAGGAGGTCACGGAGGTGACAGTCCTGGAGCCCGAGGCGTGCAGGTGGGGTTCTCTGAAACCTTGCCGTCATTAGAAGGGCGACGCGTAAAGGAGGCCGCCGAGTTACTATATTGGGAAAAGCATATTCTTCGAATATGCTTGCCACGTCAGCCCTAGAGGAGCCAAGACTCCCCTTTATAAGGCTGGTAAAGGTTCATCTTCTCCTCTTGTAAACAACTCAAGGAGCACTTGTAGCTCAAGAGAGGAGTAATAAAGATCTTTACATTAGTCATCCGTGTGTAGAATCAACTACATCTTCCCTCCCCAGATCCCTCTAGCATCCATTGGCCCCATACTTTAGCCTACCCATGGCATCTGTCGTGCCACCACCACGACAGTTGGCGCCCATCGTGGGGCCAGCAGCGGTGCTAGCTGGAGTCATGATCCGGACGGGAAACTTCATCCACACTGGCGAGCGTGTTGTCTCTGGCTTAGTCCGGAGATTTGATCTCTGTGACTATGTCAGCGATAACGCAAGCAGCTTCAGGGAAAAAACTCCTCCGCGCAACGGCGTCTTCATCAACTTGGGCATGCACCAGATCTACGTCAGCGTCGACACCTCTGGCGTTTATCCTCACGAAGTTATTGTTGCAGGAGAGCCTCCCCTTAGTGCCGCAAACGGTCCACACGGAGAGCGCCCCGTCAGCAGCGTCGAGGTGATGGTCGCAGCCGGGGTGCAGGCGGGAGCAGCGGGCGCCGGATCAAGCAAGGATCCGACGACAGGTGTGCAGGTGACCACGAAGCAGGCAGCTCCGCCGCCCACCGAGGTAAATCCTTCAGCAGCCAACCCATCCGGGGTGCAGGAGACGACCCCAAAGGTACCAAGGGTAAGAGGGCCACCTCTGGAAAGACCAGAGAATATTCTCCAGGCAACTATAGATAATCTGACTACACCTGTAGCGCCGATACTTGATCCGGCTAATGCTCAGGCAGAATTAGAAGAAACCAGGCAAAAAGTACTGGTAGAGGCAAAAAAGGTGTCGGCATTGCGGGAGTCCTTAAATAGGACCCTACGAGAATATGCTAGGGAAAATAAGCTTGATGTCGCCCCCGAGCGGGTTGATGAATTAAGATTGAGAGGAAATAACCTCATGGATGATATCAACAAAGAGCATGAGACTCATAAGGGAGATTCAGTCGATCTAGGCTTGCTGAGGTATAGCACCCCGGCAAAGAACCTAAGAGCGGCAAATGCCGCTGCACTAGAGTTAGAAGGACTGACCAGCGAAGCCCGGCAGAAGCAGCAAGAAAGAGTGAATGAGCTGGTGCACATCACGAACCAGCAGAATGAAGAAATGCTCAGGGTAGACCCGGCAAGGCCTGGTGCCTCGTGAATGGTTCATTCGGCTGGTGCAGCACCCGCCCTATCTGTGGCAGCAGCATCCTCACCCAGAAACAATGCGCGGAAAGACAGAGCGGTAACTTCGGGAAAAAGAAATAATCAAATTGTTCCATATGATCCGGCAGTAGCCGGAAAAGCAAATGAAAACAAAGGCAATGGAAGCCGAGGTAACAGTGGCGAAAGAAACCCCGGCCGTGCCGACAAAGGCAACGGAAGCCGAGGTAATGGAGATCTCGGAAGAGGAAATCACGAGAATAATATCCCGGCAGAAGGAAGGAGAGAACCGCCGCCCAATCCTCAACCAAGATATGAACCTCGACAGGAAAGAGAAGTGAGACCAGTTCGCCACAATCAGGTGAAATGAGAGGTATAATGATGGTTATTCCGAGATGGAAATAACCACTATGGAATGCAGGAAAGAATTATGTACAAAGATTTGCCGTCAAGTGATGCAAGAGTAAAACTGGACCGGCTGTACCAGTCCGAGTTGTTAGAAGAGCAGGGTCCACCGGGTCCGGCATGTTTCGGACCACGGATCATGGGCGAGCCGCCAGTGCCGAACTTTCAGCTGGCAAGAGGCACGAAAACATACAACAGGAGCACCAAACCACAGGATTGGTTGATTGATTATGCCACTGCTGTAAAAATAGCAAGTGGAAACTTGCGATGGGCAGTAAGATATGTCCCGCAAATGCTGGAAGGGCCAGCCAGAGTATGGCTGAATAATCTGCCTCCAGGCAGCATTAACTGTTGGTTGGATTTTGAAGAGATGTTTGTCAGCAACTTCACCAGTACTTATAAAAGGCAAAACAGGCCGCAGCAGCTAGCCATGTGCAAGCAAAGGCCGAATGAGACAGACAGAGAATTCTTAACTCGGTGGTGTAACCTCAGGAATTCATGCGAGGCAGTTATATAATCACAAGCGATAGCTTGGTTCGTTCAAGGGTGCCGTTATGCCAGTGTTTTGTGGCAGCGACTGCAAAGAGATATGCCAACCACTTTGGCTGAAACCATCAGGATAGCGGAATTCGTATGCGTTGGGAGATCCGACGCAACCAGAGCTGATGTCGGCAGATCATCGGGAGCATCAAGATCAATATGCAAGAGATGCGGCCGGATCATCAAGGCGTAATGTAGCACCCCGGGTAAAACCACTACTAGAAAATCGCTGTTATTTTTATTATATGCATCATCATGACATCTGCATGCATTTGTTTGTCAAAACTATTTTCTAAAAGCCTACTTTTGTTTTCTAGATACTCCCCTCTCTATTTCAAACCAAAACCCTAGATCTATCCGGATGTTTTATTTGCGTACAACTATATATCAAAGGACTATTTTAAAAATAAATAAATCAAACATATTTTTGGTTTCAGGGAGGCAGTCCAACCGATCGGGCCAGAGGCCCAACCGGCCAGGCCTAGCCCGCAGCTGCCTACAACCCCTCCAAACTAAACCCTAAACCTGACCCTTATCCCCTGCCCAAACCCCACCTACCCCCACCGCCGCCACCACACCCTGGCAGTAGCAGCACACACCCACCGAACGCGACACAACACACAGACGCACACAACACACGCACACAGCGCGCAGCAACCAACACCGTGTGGCCCCACTCTGCAGCCCCACGACCGCCACGAACCCCGTTCCCCTCGTCCTTGTTTCCCTAACCTGGACGCTCCCTCTTGCTCCCTTCCTTGGCCGCCAGGCGCCCGTCGTCCCGCTTCGTCGCCACTATGGCCGTCCTCCCTCTCCTTGGCGTCGAGATCGCAGCGCTACCGGTCCTTCCTCTCCTGATATCGTCCGCCGCCGCCAGGATCCGCCCCCTACCACCTCCCCTCACCGGAGCTTCCTCGCGCCCGCTGCCGCGCCTCCTCGGCCAGCAGCTGCATGGTCCTCTTCGACCGCGAGCTTCTGCCGCCTCCATGTCGTCCTCCACCGTCCACCCCGCCTCTGCCCGTCGCCCCTGTTCGCCGGTCGCCTTCCTCCGTCCCCGCCTCTGGAGCTCCCTCACCAATCCGAGCAGGCAGCGACCGCTTGTCGCCGCCCTCTCTGCTTCGGCAGCAACCGCCACCGCCTGCCCCTGCAGGTCTCGCCTCCCCGCTTCCCCTGTCCTGCGTCCGGCAGCCACCCAACCGCCGCCTCCCCACTACCGGACGACTCCGCCTTCATGTCGCCTTGCTCGGACTCGCCGTCGCTCGCGTCCTCCGCTGCCGACGAGCACCTTCCTCCCTGCAGCAAGCTTGCGCCTCCCTCGCTGGCGCTCGCGCGCCAGGAGCTCTGCGTCTCCTTGATCTCCACCACTGGTCTCCATTCTGGTGCTCTCTGCAGGCCTGGCCGCCACCGCCCTGTACCGCCTCACCGGCCGCCGGCGACGTACGACCTTCCTCGACCTCATGTCCTGCCGGCGCCCCTGCGAGCATGACAACCCCGCGTACCCCTCTTCTTTGGCCGCGTCGTTCCGTGCCTGTTTTTCGCCGCCGGCCTTTGCCCATGTACCTGCAGCCCGACGCGTGCGTGATGCCCACTACTGTTCACAGCAGAAACTTTTGGGCATGTTGCATTTGGCCAACTTGTTTTTATGAGATGCCAAAGTCGTCCAATACAAGATCTACATCGCCCGCAGACTCGATGAACCTTCGGCATCCATCCGAGTTCGCCATCCAGTACAAAGTCCGAGTCCGAAGCTCCCCTTCATGTAAGCCAAGGGCACTGCACACAAAGATCTTTGTCCCGGACGCCAAGGTCTATTTTGTGGATTAGATGGCTCAAGGATCTCCTTCACGGATTCGATGCCTCGGTGCCGCACCCGAAGACCGAAGCCCGATCCCAGAGACTGAACCATACCCCCGGAGACCAAGTTCGTCAATCTGATGTGTGACCTTTTTCTGAGCCCCTATTTTATAAATGATACATATTTGTTGCATATGAATTGAGCTTACTCGCATACGTATCATGTGGGTTGGGGACTTTTGTCGACACACCTAACAATTAAATATGGAGGCCATATGAGGGCAAATCTAGTCTAATAATGGTACCATTTGAAATTGTGTAGCGAACTGGTGATATACTTTGCCTTATAAAAATAACATTTAAGTTGTGGGGTAGCTAAACAATATGAACCATCCAATAAATGTCGGGACCCCGGTTCCGCTTAATAATGCCTAATTGTATCGCATCTTTGCCATGTCATACATCATACATGCATCATGCTCGATCTTTTTCCGTAGCATTAAATAGTGCACCCGGTGTTTCTTCTAGTGCTTTGCTTCTTCACGGATTAGGCCCATGAGTTGATGCGAGTGTCGACCCGATCCTCGGATGAACCTTCGGCAATGTTTTCCAGGCGAGCATTCTCCCCCTTTCTACCTATCTTACTTTTATAGTCTTTATTCCCTCCTGTTGATCTATTGCTATCTGTGTTGCGATGCTCTAGTTTTCGTACCCGTGATATCCCTTGCAGCCTTATATTGCCTTGGACACATCCTATTACCTGTTGCTTGGTAGATAGTGGGACATGCGTGTCGTAGTTGCTTGCTCAAGTGCTGTTGTGTCTCGTCAAGTACCACAGTTATTGGAAGACTGCCATATGCTTTATGTTGGAGATGATCATGGCTTTAATTACCATTTAACAACTAAAATTGAAGTAGGTAAATAATGCAGAGGCACAGGTGGGCAATAGATGTTATTTGGTTTTTAACCGTTCACTTGTGTCCCGTAGGACCCAGAGTACTTGATACCTGTTCTTTGAATATTCGCACTATCCGCACGTGGGACCATGAATCCCCCTAGCCAGAGCTTGAGTCATATTTATTTCTTGGGGCCACAAAGTAGTTTGGGGATTTATTACTATCCTGTACTTATGCCATGCCTTACTGCTTTATTTACGATTGCGCGTGGAGCGCCTGTACTGTTTAGGTAAGCGGAGTGTTTTCGCGGTATCGACAAGCCCACTCACACTTTTGGGTTCCCAGTCGTTTACAGCCATTGACGCAAACCTCTGGGTCCGTTCCGGAGTCGGCCAACTTTGTCGCGGGTAGCTTGGTGGGGTGGCCCCCTGAAATTTATATGAATCTTGCAATTGCTCTGTCGTGATGCCTCGTTGGGTTTTTATTGGTTTTTCTCGAGGTTGATCGTGCGTGTGTTGATATTTGTGCCCCCTGCAGGGTAAAACTTTCTGAAAGCCGTGTCCGCGGTTATGGACGACTTGGAGCACAGTATCTCAATCATAGACAACTATAACTAAAGTAGTGCTATAAATTTGACTTTATAATGACTAGTAATCAGCTTCACTATAATGGAATGGCTAAATAAAAGTGCCAACAATTGCTGGTTTGGGTTGTCACTTGTTACCATTGTATCTGACTAAGTATTGCAACTACAACGGAATGGCTAAATAAAAGTACCAACAACTGCTGGGTTTTGGGATGCCTCATGATATATGTATCTGACTAGTAAGTACTACAACTACAACGGAATGGTTAACTAAAACTGCCCACTGCTTATTATATCAGGATGACTCATGCTATCTATGTCGGACTAGTAATTGCCGCAACTATAACGGAATGAATAAAACTGCCAACTGTGTGAGTTCCTCGGTTGACTTCCTCGTTTGGTCTCGAGGGGGAAATACCAGGATGGGTATGCTTGGTGATAGTTACATGTTGGATCCGAATAGATCTTTCTTATCCCTATCTGATAGCCGCCAGTTGTATTGAGTCTCTATAGGTTGTTTAGTGCATGCTGCGCTGCCGCTTCAGTCCACCATACCTATGTAGGCGAGGACCGCCGAATTCTAGTCTCGCCGTGTACTGGCCTCAGTACTGACCGCTCTCTTTTTCCTTTGCCCTTTGCCGGCACCCCTTTTGTTGAAGCAGTTTTGAGATCGACGTTGTTAGCAGGGTTACCCTTCCGGCTTGGCCTGGGCAGGGTTATGGACGCCACTGGTTATTCTTCAGGGCTCTTAGCCCCATTTGCATCTTGTCCGTAGTCGGACACTGCATCATTTTCAAGGTGATTTGGATCTTTGTATTGTATATATGTATTCTTGACTCATGGAGTCGCGTTGTATATATATGTTCTGTGGGTTCCATCGAGGACTATTGTGTAATGATATTACTTCGTTTTCCACCCGCACGAAAGTGCCTGGTGGGCACCTTTGAATCGTTTCTATGCGGGTTTGGCGGGAATCGCTGAGACTTGCATAGGGCCGATTCTGAGGGTGTTACAGAGTGGTATCAAAGCTTAGCAGTTTCGATACCCCACTGGTCCAGCCTGTAGAATAACATAGCTAACGGACGTTGTAGAGTGTCAAAACTATTTTGGAAAATCGGTTGGATTAGATCTGATTAGGTCTGCTTTTACTCCTTACCCCTCTGCTATTCCCCTCTTACCTCTGCGTGTTTTGAATCTACCCTCTTACCTTTTCTTCGAGTCCAGGAATTCTCGTGGATGGGTTTTTGTGGTACCTTTAGGGTTTCGCTTCCATCCTTTCGTAACGGTGCTTCTACATCTGGTTTTCATGCTATCTGAGGAATCTTCCTCTGTTGTATCTTTCGGTGGACCAAAAATCCACTAAATTTTTTCTTTGTATCTTCTGGTGTTCTTCGACACGACGACATCATCTACATCAGATCTGATGAATACCTGCATCCCTTCTTTGTTTCCGAACCTCGCTTGTCGAGATCTTCACTCTAAATTCCGAGAGTTGGCTGCATAATTCCCCTATTCATGTGCAAAGTAATGCTTTGGGTGCGCGATGGACTGATCACCATCTGACTACTCTTATCATTCGCTCTTGTACATTGAATGGTGGATTGATGCAATTATACTCCTTCCGTGGAAGCTAGAGGTGGCCTTACCTTTTGATACCTCTACCTTCGCCTTTTGTTTTCCGGAGTGTTCTCGCAACGAACTTGAGCCACACCCTTTGTTGGTGGCGTTGCCAATTTCAAGACGGAGAAAGAATCTTTGTTAGTGGTGTCGTGAAGATCTATACGAAGAGAGAAGATTCAGATCGTCGGCCTTATTCCCCGTACCATGAGGCGGATCTCGAGGGCGAGATCCATTGTTAGTGGTGTCGAATTGTAGCACCCCGGGTAAAACCACTACTAGAAAATCGCTGTTGTTTTTATTATATGCATCATCATGACATCTGCATGCATTTGTTTGTCAAAACTATTTTCTAAAAGCCTACTTTTGTTTTCTAGATACTCCCCTCTCTATTTCAAACCAAAACCCTAGATCTATCCGGATGTTTTATTTGCGTACATCTATTTGTCAAAGGACTATTTTAAAAATAAATAAATCAAACATATTTTTGGTTTCGGGGAGGCAGTCCAACCGATCGGGCCAGAGGCCCAACCGGCCAGGCCCAGCCCGCAGCTGCCTACAACCCCTCCAAACTAAACCCTAAACCTGACCCTTATCCCCTGCCCAAACCCCACCTACCCCCACCGCCGCCACCACACCCTGGCAGTAGCAGCACACACCCACCGAACGCGACACAACACACAGACGCACACAACACACGCACACAGCGCGCAATAACCAACACCGTGTGGCCCCACTCTGCAGCCCCACGACCGCCACGAACCCCGTTCCCCTCGTCCTTGTTTCCCCAACCTGGACGCTCCCTCTTGCTCCCTTCCTCCGCCGCCAGGCGCCCGTCGTCCCGCTTCGTCGCCACTAATGCCGTCCTCCCTCTCCTTGGCGTCGAGATCGCAGCGCTACCGGTCCTTCCTCTCCTGATATCGTCCGCCGCCGCCAGGATTCGCCCCCTACCACCTCCCCTCACCGGAGATTCCTCGCGCCCGCCGCTGTGCCTCCTCGGCCAGCAGCTGCATGGTCCTCTTCGACCGCGAGCTTCTGCCGCCTCCACGTCGTCCTCCACCGTCCACCCCGCCTCTGCCCGTCGCCCTTGTTCGCCGGTCGCCTTCCTCCGTCCCCGCCTCTGGAGCTCCCTCACCAATCCGAGCAGGCAGCGACCGCTTGTCGCCGCCCTCTCTGCTTCGGCAGCAACCGCCACCGCCTGCCCCTGTAGGTCTCGCCTCCCCGCTTCCCCTGTCTTGGGTCCGGCAGCCACCCGACCGGGGCCTCCCCACTACCGGACGACTCCGCCTTCACGTCGCCTTGCTCGGACTCGCCGTCGCTCGTGCCCTCCGCTACCGGACGAGCGCCTTCCTCCCTGCAGCAAGCTTGCGCCTCCCTCGCTGGCGCTCGCGCGGCAGGAGCTCTGCGTCTCCTTGATCTCCACCACTGGTCTCCGTTTTGGTGCTCTCTGCAGGCCTGGCCGCCACCGCCCTGTACCGCCTCGCCGGCCGCCGGCGACGTACGACCTTGCTCGACTTCATGTCCTGCCGGCACCCCTGCGAGCATGACAACCCCACGTACCCCTCTTCTTCGGCCGCGTCGTTCCGTGCCTGTTTTCCGCCGTCGGCCTTTGCCCATGTACCTGCAGCCCGACGCGTGCGTGATGCTCACTACTGTTCACAGCAGAAACTTTTGGGCATGTTGCATTTGCCCAACTTGTTTTTATGAGATGCCAAAGTCGTCCAATACAAGATCTACATCGCCCGCAGACCCGATGAACCTTCGGCATCCGTCCGAGTTCGCCATCCAGTACAAAGTCCGAGTCCGAAGCTCCCCATCATGTAAGCCAAGGGCACCGCACACAAAGATCTTCTTCCCGGACGCCAAGGTCTATTTTGTGGATTAGATGGCTCAAGGATCTCCTTCACGGATTCGATGCCTCGGTGCCGCACCCGAAGACCGAAGCCCGATCCCGGAGACTGAACCGTACCCCCGGAGACCAAGATCGTCAATCTGATGTGTGACCTTTTTCTGATCCCCTATTTTATAAATGATACATATTTGTTGCATATGAATTGAGCTTACTCGCATACATATCATGTGGGTTGGGGACTTTTGTCGACACACCTAACAATTAAATATGGAGGCCATATGCGGGCAAATCTAGTCTAATAATGGTCCCATTTAAAATTATGTAGCGAACTGGTGATATACTTTGCCTTATCAAAATAACATTTAAGTTGTGGGGTAGCTAAACAATATGAACCATCCAATAAATGTCGGGACCCCGGTTCCGCTTAATAATGCCTAATTGTATCGCATCTTTGCCATGTCATACATCATACATGCATCATGCTCGATCTTTTTCCGTAGCATTAAATAGTGCACCCGGTGTTTCTTCTAGTGCTTTGCTTCTTCACGGATTAGGCCCATGAGTTGATGCGAGTGTCGACCCGATCCTCGGATGAACCTTCGGCAATGTTTTCCAGGCGAGCATTCTCCCCCTTTCTACCTATCTTACTTTTATAGTCTTTATTCCCTCCTGTTGATCTATTGCTATCTGTGTTGCGATGCTCTAGTTTTCGTACCCGTGATATCCCTTGCAGCCTTATATTGCCTTGGAGACATCCTATTACCTGTTGCTTGGTAGATAGTGGGAATTGCGTGTCGTAGTTGCTTGCTCAAGTGCTGTTGCGTCTTGTCAAGTACCACAGTTGTTGGAAGACTGCCATATGCTTTATGTTGGAGATGATCATGGCTTTAATTACCGTTTAACAACTAAAATTGAAGTAGGTAAATAATGCAGAGGCACAGGTGGGCAATAGATGTTATTTGGTTTTTAACCGTTCACTTGTGTATCGTAGGACCCCGAGTACTTGATACCTGTTCTTTGAATATTCGCACTATCCGCACGTGGGACCATGAATCCCCCTAGCCAGAGCTTCAGTCATATTTATTTCTTAGTGAGGAACGCACGGTTTCTCAGTGAGGCAGTCATATTTATTTCTTGGGGCCACAAAGTAGTTTGGGGCTTTATTACTATCCTGTACTTATGCCATGCCTTACTGCTTTATTTACGATTGCGCGTGGAGCGCCTGTACTGTTTAGGTAAGCGGAGTGTTTTCGCGGTATCGACAAGCCCAGTCACACTTTCGGGTTCCCAGTCGTTTACATCCATTGACGCAAACCTCTGCGTCCGTTCCGGAGTCGGCCAACTTCGTCGCGGGTAGCTTGGTGGGGTGGCCCCCTGAAATTTATATGAATCTTGCAATTGCTCTGTCGTGATGCCTCGTTGGGTTTTTATTGGTTTTTCTCGAGGTTGATCGTGCGTGTGTTGCTATTTGTGCCCCCTGCAGGGTAGAACTTTCTGAAAGCCGTGTCCGCGGTTATGGACGACTTGGAGCACAGTATCTCGATCATAGACAACTATAACTAAAGTAGTGCTATAAATTTGACTTTATAATGACTAGTAATCAGCTTCACTATAATGGAATAGCTAAATAAAAGTGCCAACAATTGCTGGTTTGGGTTGTCACTTGTTACCATTGTATCTGACTAGTAAGTATTGCAACTACAACGGAATGGCTAAATAAAAGTACCAACAACTGCTGGGTTTTGGGATGCCTCATGATATATGTATCTGACTAGTAAGTACTACAACTACAACGGAATGGTTAACTAAAACTGCCCACTGCTTATTATATCAGGATGACTCATGCTATCTATGTCTGACTAGTAATTGCTGCAACTATAACGGAATGAATAAAACTGCCAACTGTGTGAGTTCCTCGGTTGACTTCCTCGTTTGGTCTCGAGGGGGAAATACCAGGATGGGTATTCTTGGTGATAGTTACATGTTGGATCCGAATAGATCTTTCTTATCCCTATCTGATAGCCGCCAGTTGTATTGAGTCTCTATAGGTTGTTTAGTGCATGCTGCGCTGCCGCTTCAGTCCACCATACCTATGTAGGCGAGGACCGCCGAATTCTACTCTCGCCGTGTACTGGCCTTTGTACTGACCGCTCTCTTTTTCCTTTGCCCTTTGCCGGCACCCCTTTTGTTGAAGTAGGTTTTGAGATCGACGTCGTTAGCAGGGTTACCCTTCCGGCTTGGCCTGGGCAGGGTTATGGACGCCACTGGTTATTCTTCAGGGCTCTTAGCCCCATTTGCATCTTGTCCGTAGTCGGACGCTACATCATTTTCAAGGTGATTTGGATCTTTGTATTGTATATATGTATTCTTGACTCATGGAGTCGCGTTGTATATATATGTTCTGTGGGTTCCATCGAGGACTATTGTGTAATGATATTACTTCGTTTTCCACCTGCACGAAAGTGCCTGGTGGGCACCTTTGAATCGTTTCTATGCGGGTTTGGCGGGAATCGCTGAGACTTGCATAGGGCCGATTCTGAGGGTGTTACACGTAATGAGTTCAGAGGAAGAAGAAGAGAGGAAAGACCGGATTACAGATATGCCTCCAATCAAGTGGCAGCAGTAGTGCAAGATCAGCCGAGTCACGGAAACTGTCAACACCCGGATTTTTCAATCCTAGATGCCTGTTATGCCATACATCGCAATCCCAGGATTACCATTTTTGTGAGACATAACAGAATTGGATACCATAGTACATCATCCATTACAAACGATACATAAGTTCTTACACAAATAGGGATCTCATGATCCAGTTCTTAAAACAACATTAAGTAGCGGAATACGTAATAATAACGGTAGCGTAGGCGAAGCTCCATCTTCGGGGTCACAGGCAATGCTGACGATGGGAGATGATCCTAGTTATCGTAACCTTCCTGGGGTCCATCTTCCAGGTACTCCTCTTCATAGTCTGGCCATGGGAATAGCCAGGGACAAAGCCATGAGTACTCTTTAAGTACTCGCAAACTAATACTAATAGGTAAAGGGGGTTTTTGGATAATAGGACACTAGGCTCTAGGGTTGTTTTGCAAAAGCCAGATTTATCTCTACTAGGTTCCAAAGCTAGTCACAATTTTATAACTCCTAACTGGGAACTTGTATTTCATATCACAACTCTGTTGTGGTCAAGTCAAAGTCTTAGTTCATTCCACAGGTCATTTTGAAAAGTCTGACGGGGGAACAGTATGGCCACTCCAACTGTCCATAACCGCGGACGCGGCTATTCGAATAGTTTGACACTCTGCAGAGATTGTACACTTTCACCACAACATTCGATACATCCATCAGGAACAAATCCTGAATTCACCATACTCAGTATGCGGATAATCAATCCTAACCTTTCGATTACACGCCCTAGTATAAGCACCTCTCTTGTGAGTTTGGCCCCCCAACCATGACCAACTGTCATCTTAGGTACTGCACAGGTGGACAATCTTCACAAGGTAGCCTCAGCTCAGACCTTGGCCGTGAGGGAACTAATGCTAAGGAATATAAGTTTCCAGTCAAGCCCTACCCAATATTCGTGTATTGTGGTTGTACGATAAAATTGGAATGGTATCGCATCCAGACAACCATCAGTTTTATAAAGGGCTAAGGCTCATGCCTCAACATTTTTATCACCAAAATTCTCAAGTGTTTGGAAACACATGTCCAAAACATTTCAAAAGAATGATCCATCATTCCAAGGTTTTCATAACCATTTTTCCACCAAGTATTCCCATCTAAAAGTTGATCAAGTTTTATGCTTAGCACTAGCATCTACAGGTGGGGGTAGTACTAATGAGGGGTGGTAACTAGTGGAGTTTCAACTAAGTATAACCTCATGTCTCAGGCTGATGTCAAGGTTTCTAACTTAGGCCAAATTTTATGCTCTTTATGCAACCTTCAGCATCTTTCCAATATCTACCAGTCACTTAAGTAAACTCTAAGTAAGCTTTGATAAATAAATAGAGTAAGAAGCTTGCACATAAAACTAGGATTGGTTTATCAAGTGGGTATGATCACATATGCTTAAGGCATATAGTAGTCATAGAACAAGTATGGGTTTGTTGCATCAGTAGGGTATCTTGCAAGGGTTAGCTTGCATAGGTCAACTTGATTAGTAAGGCTTGCATAGGTATAGTATCAGCTTGCATCAATATCAGTATAAGCTTGCCTTGTGCAGAGCAGTGGTTGAAGTTATCCTCGGCTTCTTCTTCGTAGTATCCTCCTTCCTCCTCGTATCCTTGGTCGGTACTAGCGTCTATGAATAAATACGAGGTACACAATCACCAAACAATACTTAACTACTTGCAATTATCACACACAAGGGTCCTATGGATGATCTAGCATCATCCCTAAAATTACAAGGTTAGGGCTTGATTTAATTACTTTTATTTTTAGAAAAGTAATTTCTACTCATTGAAAAACTACTTAAGATTTAATATTCTCCAAACCAAACATGGGATCATGTTGACACATGTCATCACCACATATTGTAGTCCATGGGAATGTGATTTAAAGTGGTGTCACAATTTAATAAGGTTTTACCCTTTTATTTTAATTAATTAAAGTGGCTAGAAATGCTTATGTAGCATTCTTTTATTACTTGAACATTGTTTCTGCAAATAAACCTATATATTTTTATATATTCTGAAAGGTATGGTTAAATGTGATTTTTGAGAGTTGGAATCAACTCAAAAGCTATTATGGTTTAAATTTGAAAAATGTTTGAATGCAGAAAAGCTTCTGCCTTGTTATTTTTACCATGGGTGATCTATAGATCCACATGACTTGAATCCAACGGGCTTGGATTCAACATTCACAGACCTTTCCTACAAAATTGGTTTCATTCAATTTGGTGCACTGAATCGATCTGGGTTGATTTTTGAAGTTGGGTACAGAAATGTGCTTGAATTGAAATAGAAAAAGGTTTAATTTGAATAACTGGGCTGCGCGGGAAAAGTAACTGGGCCAGCCTGCTAAGCGTAGTGCTCCCGCGGGCTGCTTAAGTGGGTGTCCCCACTCGTCAGTGACACGGGGCTGGGCGAAGCGGTATGGGGCGACGTGGATCGCTCGATCTAGTTCTAATCTAACGGCTGGGAGTCATCGTCGACGCGAGACAACGCCGACGAGAACGAAACCTAGTGCGGCCAGTGAGGGTTGCTGGGGGCTCACCGGGGTACTGGCGAGGGTCGGCGAGGCGGGCGAACGACAAAGTCGACGACGGCGAATCTCCTGGTACCGGTGGCTTCTCCTGGGGCGGCTCCAATCGCTGGCTCCCTTCTTCTCCAGAGGCGGCGGACTCCGGTGAAATTCCGGCGGGGTGGTGCTTGCCTTGCTCTGAAAACGGTGTGGCACGATTAGTGAGGAGAGGGAAGTGAGATGGTGTGAAGAAATCGTGCGGGGGTGGCCTCTATTTATAGTCGAGCGAGGGGACCGTCGGGGCGCACGGTGAGCTCGTCGGGGGCGAGGTTACAGGCGGCTAATGGCATGGGCAAGGGTAGGGGACGGTGCGGTGTCTCCTGGTGACGCTCAACGACATGGTCTCGAGGCATGGGGCGGTGTGGTTTGGTCTGGAATGGGCGGTGCTCTGCGCGGCAGAGGCGGCGTCTTCGACGGCGGGCGGTGGCTGTGCGGCACGGGGCGGCAAACGGGGATGTCTGGCGGTCTCCTGGGTCGGTGGGGATTGTGTATGCACGCGGCGAGGGCGGCGCGCGGTCTGTGGGCGCTGGTCGAGGGTCGTGCTCTGGCGCATACTCGGCATGGTCTCTAGCGGTCTGGGCGCGGCTTGTGCTGGGACAGGTAGTGGCGGTGGACGGTGGGCTGCCTCCCAGACAAGGTTGGCAAGGCTAGTTCTTCCTCTAGCCTGTTGTCCATAATGGGGTGGCAAGGGGGTGCTCGGATGTTCACCATAGATGGCAATGGAAAGCTCACAGGGGTGCTAGTCCTTAGTTAAACTTCCTAGATGATCTACTGATCTGTGTGTGAGCTAACTAGGGAACAAGTTAGGCCAATTTTACTGCACACTATAGTGTTTGATGTTTGTTTGATTTGTGTCTGCAACCTGTTTGATGAAATGGCCGCATGAACTCAAGTTTTGAATTTTGAAAAGATTTTTGGTGGGTTTGCTAGATTGGTGCTGGTGAGTCTGCAGATGCTTGGGTTTTGAAAGTTGAGCTTGTTTGAGTGGTTTTTGAAAAAGTGGGATCTTCCCATATGATAAAGAGTCAATTTTGAATTGTCATTTAAACTATGCATTTGAAAGTTTCTGGATGATCACAAAGTGGGCCTTGATACCTTGTTATGAGTACATTCAAGGGGTGCAAAAGATCTAGAAAAGTTTCTGTTAGGTTCTGAAAGTTTGAGACAGCCGAAGTAGGCATGGGAGTTAAATTGGCCAAAATGACCATTCATTTCATATATGTGTTTTGATTTACTTGTCTTTAGGAAAAGTGTGGGAAATGTTTTAGATCATGTTTATTTCACCTAAGAAACATTTTACAAGCAATGAAACAAACAAACAAGGTGGTTTTAAAGGAATTCAAAATCCATGCATACACATATGCATGCATTCGTGATTTCATTTAGAAAAGTTTTTGTTAACCCTAATTTTGATGATTAGAATTTGATGATCCAAGCTTAGTATTTTTGGGATGTTACAAACCTTCCCCCTTAAACAAAATCTCGTCGCGAGATTTAAAAAGGACGAAAATATTACCTAGGATTTGAAGAGATCGGGAAACTCCGTCCTGATGTGATCTTCGCGCTCCCAGGTAGCTTCCTCTTCTGTGTGGTTGCTCCACTGAATCTTGAGAAACTTGATGCTTCGGGTTCGGGTAGTTCGAAAAGCTTCTTCCAAAATGCGGATGGGTACATCGGGATAGGTCAAGTCAACGTTGATCTCTATGGTCTGGTGATCGATATTCTTGAACACTTCGGTCTTCTCGGGGACTTCGAGACATTTGCGAAGTAACGAGATATGGAACACATTGTGCACAGCTGACATCTCTTCAGGTAGTTCCAATTGATACGATACTTCTCCTCGACGGTTCAGAATTTTGAAAGGTCCGATATATCTGGGGGCTAACTTTCCTTTGAGTTGGAAACGCTGCATTCCCTTCAATGGCGACACTTTCAGATAAACAAAATCTCCTATATTGAAGGCGAGGTCTCAACGTCTCTTGTCGGCATTACTCTTCTGTCGGGATTGGGCGGTCTTGAGGTGCTCACGAATCTTGTGAACCTTCTCTTCTGCTTCTCGGAGGATGTCGGGTCCGAAAATCTGACTCTCTCCTACTTCCGACCAGTTCAAAGGGGTGCGACACTTTCTTCCGTACATGAATTCAAATGGGGCCATTTGCAAACTGGCTTGGTAACTATTGTTGTAGGAAAATTCTGCAAACGGCAGACAATCTTCCCACTTGGATCCATATTCTAGCACAGATGCTCTAAGCATATCTTCGAGTATTTGATTTACTCGCTCCGTTTGTCCATCGGTCTGAGGGTGATACGCGGTACTGAAATCTAGGCGGGTTCCTAAACCTTCTTGGACTTTCTTCCAAAATCTCGAGGTAAACTGAGTTCCTCGATCCGATACTATGTTCTTGGGGACTCCGTGCAAACTGACGATTCTAGCGATGTACAACTCCGCTAGCTTCGAACTCTGATAGGTGGTTTTGACGGGCAAGAAATGGGCGACTTTGGACAATCTGTCCCTATGACCCAAATAGAGTCATTTCCCCTACTAGAAGTAGGTAGTCCAGTGATAAAGTCCATTCCTACAGAATCCCATTTCCATTCCGGAATTTGCAAAGGTTGCAACAATCCAGCGGGTCTTTGATGTCCTGCCTTGACTCGCTGACATATATCACACTTGGCGATATAGCTTTCGATTTCTCTCTTCATCTTATGCCACCAAAATTGCTCTTTCAAATCTTGATACATCTTAGTTCCTCCGGGATGGATAGAATAAAGAGTATCATGAGCCTCCTTCAAGATAACTTCTTTCAACTCTGAATCTGCTGGTACACAAAGCCATGAGTACTCTTTAAGTACTCGCAAACTAATACTAATAGGTAAAGGGGGTTTTTGGATAATAGGACACTAGGCTCTAGGGTTGTTTTGCAAAAGCCAGATTTATCTCTACTAGGTTCCAAAGCTAGTCACAATTTTATAACTCCTAACTGGGAACTTGTATTTCATATCACAACTCTGTTGTGGTCAAGTCAAAGTCTTAGTTCATTTCACAGGTCATTTTGAAAAGTCTGACGGGGGAACAGTATGGGCACTCCAACTGTCCATAACCGCAGACGCGGCTATTCGAATAGTTTGACACTCTGCAGAGATTGTACACTTTCACCACAACATTCGATACATCCGTCAGGAACAAATCCTGAATTCACCATACTCAGTATGCGGATAATCAATCCTAAACTTTCGATTACACGCCCTAGTATAAGCACCTCTCTTGTGAGTTTGGCCCCCCAACCATGACCAACTATCATCTTGGGTACTGCACAGGTGGACAATCTTCACAAGGTAGCCTCAGCTCAGACCTTGGCCGTGAGGGAACTAATGCTAAGGAATATAAGTTTCCAGTCAAGCCCTACCCAATATTCGTGTATTGTGGTTGTACGATAAAATTGGAATGGTATCGCATCCAGACAACCATCAGTTTTATAAAGGGCTAAGGCTCATGCCTCAACATTTTTATCACCAAAATTCTCAAGTGTTTGGAAACACATGTCCAAAACATTTCAATAGAATGATCCATCATTCCAAGGTTTTCATAACCATTTTTCCACCAAGTATTCCCATCTAAAAGTTGATCAAGTTTTATGCTTAGCACTAGCATCTACAGGTGGGGGTAGTACTAACACTACTAGGAAAACGGCTATAGGTAATCAGCACATCCGTGGCTCACATGGTTGAAGTGCCCCACGGCTAAAACAGGCGTGGCTCACCTGTGGGCAGTGCCCTACTAATAACTAGAACAACCGTGGCGCACATGACTATAGTGCGCCACAGATGTGTGTGGGCCAGGGCCCTGTTGGCCACACGCCAAACATCTGTAGCGCACTATAGTCATGTGCGCCACGGTTGTTAGGGTCATCTGTGGCACACGTGTGCCTGGTGCGCTACGCCTAAGCGCATGCCCCCCTCTGCTCTGAAACGGCCACAAACTTCTGTGGCGCACTCCGCCTAGTGCGCCACAGGGACTAGGAGCATCTGTGGCGCACTCGGCCTAGTGCGCCACAGAATTTTGTACTCCCTGTGGCGCACTGGGGCCGTGTGCGCCACGGATGTGTCGATTCTTTTAGGACAGCACTTTATGTGCACATGTGTGCCCACACATCCACCACTCAAACTTCACTTTCCCCTTCTTCTTCCTCCTTAGATCTAGTCGGGATCTTCTCCTTCCCACCTCAATTTCTCCATACATTCACCATTTTTAGCATGTAAAACTTGCTTTGGATGTTACATAAGTAATAGAGGAGGTCTCCGGTCTCTCATCTATCCGTCTCCGGTCGACGCGCGCACCTCTCCTTTCCATCTTTCTCGCGATCGGTCTCTCATCTCGGTAAGTTGTCCATGTAAGGATGTGTTCATGTGTATATGGATGATGCATGTGCTCATATGTATGTAGATGATAGATGCTCATGATGTGTGTATGTGTGGAGAGGATCGATGGTCATATGTGTGTGTATATGGAGAGTATCGATGATGCTCATGCATGTGTGTATGGAGAGGATAATGATATGTTCATGTGTGTATGGATCGGTCTCTCTCTCTCTTGTGTTTGTATGTGAACAAGTTGCCATTTGTTTTGCCAAAATGTTGATTCATTTCCATTTTGGCAAGACTTTGGCATTTCGCAAAGGTCCTAATTTTAGGATAGGTCATGCCGAAATTTTCTATCGACCATTGCATGCATGCATTCATTATGTGGTTCTAATAGACTTCAAAATTGTACCGTGTACATCGTGCAGGCAAAAATGGTCTGCATAATGAGCGAAGGCATTGTGGCTAGATTTTTGAAATGTGCGACGGCCGACATGATACGAAATAACAAGACAGATATAAGATGTCCGTGCAGAAGATGCAAACTCAACTGGGTGATCGACCCAGATTCCGGGAATCTGCAGGCGCACCTGCTCCGCCATGGTTTCATGGATGGATACACTCGTTGGATAAGAGATGGCGTAGATGATGGAGACGGTGAAGAAGGTGGCCAACATGACGATGATCATCATCACGGCGAGAACGGGCGAGATGATGAAGAGGCTCCTGGAGATGGTGAAGGTGCGGAAGCAGACCGGGATGATGATGATCTAGATGCCGGAGGAGCAGACGACGATGGAACAACGTCAGGCTGGGTGCGGGACCCTTATGTGCAAGAGCTGCTTCTCAAGCAGACGAGTAACGCCAGGGCTGCCGCTAGAGAGAAAGCCAAGCTTGCGCAACTTGAGAAAGACGCGGTTACTCCATTGTATGAAGGATGCAGGCCCGATGATACCCGGTTGAATGTAACGCTCAAGGCTATGGAGATGAAGCCAAAGCACAAATTGAGCGACGCAAGCTTCGACGATATGATGGCATTCTGGCACGATCGTCTCCCGGAGGGGAACACATGTCCAACTAGTATCGAGGATGCCAAGAAAATCGTCTGTCCTCTCGATCTACCGCACGTTAGATATCACGTATGCATCAACGATTGCATCATTTATCGGGGCGAGGACGCGGAGAAAACCACATGTCCGGTGTGCGGCGTGAGTCGATACAAGAAAGGGAAGAAAGCACCTCGAAAAGTGGTATGGTACTTTCCTATCACCCCTCGTCTGCAGCGCTATTTCGCGGACCCTAAGGAAGCGAAGCTCATGCGATGGCATGCGGAAAGGAAGAAGCCAGGAGATGATGATGACCCCGAAAAGGATGATCTGCTGACGCACCCTTCAGATGCTAGCCAGTGGAAAGCATTGGACCTCGAATTCCCAGAATTCGGTGGAGATTCGAGGAACATCAGGCTTGGTGCGAGCACCGATGGACTCAATCCGTTCGGTAGCCAGAGCAGCACGCACAGCACTTGGCCCGTGTTTGTATGGATGTACAACCTCCCTCCATGGTTGTGCATGAAGAAGAAGTACATACAAATGAGTATGCTAATTCAAGGGCCGAAACAACCTAGTACCGACATCAATCTGTATCTCGGGCTGTTGAAAGAGGAGCTAGCCACGTTATGGGAATCTGGAGCCAATACTTATGACGCCGTCGCACAAGATTATTTCACTATGAGAGCCGCGTTGGTCACTACGGTGCAAGACTATCCAGGTTGCGGGTATATCTCGGGACAGGTTATCCAAGGATTCTGCGCATGCGTTAGGTGCATGGATAACACAAGCTATCTCCAACTAGAGAAAGATCCAGGGTCATCGAAAACCGTGTTCATGGCGCACCGGAGGTGGCTCGGCAAGAATGATCCATGGAGAAAACGTGGAGACCTGTTCGATGGCAAATCAGAGACCCGAGGAATCCCAGAGCGTAGGAGCAGCGAAGAAGTGGAAGAGTTGCTGAAAAACTGGAAAGATTGTCCTAAGCCTGGAAAGAAGCGAAAGAGGCAGCAACAAGACAAGCCGCTGATGAAGGTATGGAAAACAAGGTCTGTTTTCTGGGAGTTGCCATACTAGAAGTTTCTCCGCACGCCTCATATCCTCGACATCATGCATATCACGAAAAACGTGTGCGAGAGTCTGGTCGCCACCATAATCAACATGCCAGATAGGACGAAAGATGGTCCGAAAGCAAGGCACGACCTGATATGCTTGGGTATCCGGAAGGAGCTTCACGGAGGACGCACTACTCCTGATGATCAGGAAGATGACGATGATCATGAGTCGGAGACGACACAAGGTCGTCGGAAGGGTAAAAAGTTCAAGAAGAACGAATATTACTGCCCTCCTTCTTGCTTCACTCTAAGCCAGGATGAGATCAAACAGTTTTTCAAGTGCCTTCTAGGAGTCAAATTTCCTTACGGCTACGCGGGCAAGATAAGCAGATACCTAGACGAGGCGAAGCAGAGGTTCAGTGGCATGAAGTCTCACGACTGTGCCGTGCTAATGACGCAGGTACTTCCGGTCGCACTAAGAGGGATAATGGACGAGCACGTCCGTGAAACGTTATTTGGCCTATGCAAGTTTTTCGACGTCATCTCTAGGAAGTCGATTGGCTTGAATCAGCTCGGAAGGCTACAGGAGGATATCGTGGTGATACTATGTGAGCTTGAGGTCTACTTCCCACCCGCATTCTTCGACATTATGGTGCATCTGCTGGTCCATGTCGTGGAGGACATCGTACAACTCGGGCCGATGTTTCTCCGCAGCATGATGGCGTTCGAAAGGATGAACGGACACATCAAAGGATACGTTCGCAACAGGTCCCGTCCAGATGGAAGCATAGCCAAGGGCTTTCTGGCTGAAGAGTGCATCTCTTTCTGCACGAATTATCTAGACATCGAGAACCCTGTCGGTCTTCCCATCAACAGACACCTTGGCAAGCTCGACGGATCTGGTCACCGAGAGGGTCGTCGCATACTGCATGCAGACTTCGATTTTCGACGCGCAGACTTTGATCGAGCAAACCTCGTCGCGCTACAGCATTTAGAACTGTTCGATCCTTGGGTACAGAAGCACAAAAGGTTAATCGAGAAGAAGTACAGTGACCGGGGCATACAGAGGACGCAGGGAGAAATAATCAAAGAGCACAACTCAGATTTCACGCGTTGGTTTAGGCAGACGCTCCTTGATAATCCCCCGCGCTCGCATTCTTCTGACACGGAAAAGATCATATTCACCTTGTCGCAGGGACCGATGCAAAACCTGGTGACCTATCAGGCGTATGATATCAACGGCTACACATTCTACATGGAGGAAAAGGACAACAAGTGTGATTATCAGAACTCAGGTGTAACGTCGGAATTCTACACCGATGACAACGTGAAGAAAAGATTCTACAGAAGAATCGAGGAGATCTGGGAGCTCGACTACTGTGGAGAAAAGGTGCCGATGTTCCGTGTTAGATGGGCAAAGAGCGTCGAAAGAGAAGACCGGTATTTCACAACCATGGTTATACCCGAAGCAGCCAAATCCAAGGCCGCCGGTGCAAACGTGGCCGCGAAAAATGAACCGTGGGTACTGGCTACCAAAGTGGACCAATGTTTTTTCACTACCGACCCGACAAAGCCTAGCCGTGTTGTCGTGAGGAGAGGAAAAAGAAACATCATCGGAATGGATGGAGTCGCCAACGAGCAAGACTTCGACCAGTACGGCGATCCAAAGATTGAAGATGACGACGACTACGATGCAGCAACATACATCACAAGAAGAAAAAGGACAACCATACCCAAAAAAGGTAGCCCGTTCGAAAGAAGAAACATTAAAGTGCCGGGGCTAAATTATTCAACCGCGACAAAGAAGGGAAAAAAGATTGTAAAACGCTAGCTCAAAAAATATTGTAAACGCGTGGTCAAAAAAGATTGTAATATTCATGAACAAAGTATTATGAAATTTAGTTATACTTTAAATCATATTTTTGGGCATTTTTGGAATATTATTACTTTTGGGCATTTTTGGAATATTTAAAAGTATTTTAAAATCAAAATAAAACTTCTATGGCATATATCACCACTTTTGGGCATTTTTTGGAATATTTAAAAGTGTTTTTAAAATCAAAACAAAAAATTGGGGCACCAGGATTAGAACCTGGGTGCTCTCAGGGTTAGAATAGAGTAGTGGGCAGAACCAGTGGGATAGGCTAGTATAGTTGTTAGCTAGTGGGTCTGTAGTTCTCTTATCCAGTAGTTAGAAGCCGATAGGCGTAGCGCACTAGCCCGTAGTGCGCTACAGATATCCGTAGCGCACTATGGCTCAGTGCGCTACGCCTAAGTGCCTTTATCCACACGTGTGGCGCCCGACCCCCTCTCTCATCCCCATCTCTCCATCTCTCAGCCCGAAGCCGAAGGACCGCCGCCGCCGCTCTCGATCCGCCGCCGCTGCGTCTGAGGAGGAGGAGGCTTGCCCGCGCCCGAGGAGGAGGAGGTCCGCCCGTACGTGTCCGAGGAGGAGGTCCGCCCGCGTCTCAGGAGGAGGCCCGTGTCCGAGGAGGAGCAGCCGCCGCGCGCGTCTCAGGAGGTGGAGGCCGCCGTCGTCCGCCCGTCGTCGTCCGCCCGTCGTCGTCCGCCCGTCGTCCGCCCGTCAGAGGTGAGCATCTCCTCTCCCCTCTCTCCCTCTCTTCCTGCGGCGCCTATGACATGATACTCGGCGAGGTCTCTTCCCCTTATCCAATGATTTCCTAGAGGCGCTGCAGGGAGATGCCTGTGGCAGCATGGCTCTTCCCTTAGGACTGAAGCCAAGGTCTTATACTGCTGTTGGCCTATTGCTTTACAAGCTGCTCTAAGGTTAACTGACCATGCTGTAGATGATGTAGTTCAGTGGTTATTTTGCAAGCTGCTCGCTGGTATATATGGTGGATGATGGGTGTTCGGTGTTCCCATGCTCGCCGTGAAATGTGTTACGGAAGGTTTTAACTTGGGTGCTCTGTTACTTCCCGTGCATCTGAGCAATTGTCTGAAATCTGAACTTAGTATGTTGGTTACTGTGCATTCTATTAACTGCTCTGGTTTTCAACTTGTAATGTGGTTGTTTTTGTGGCTATGAAAGATATTGCATCGTTGGTAATCTCTATCTTTGGCATGGTGGTCTCTTTATTTTTTTGTGATGATTTGGCATGGTGGTCACTTTCCTTTTCTAGTACTGCTGTTGTGTTGCTAGTGTTGGTTGATGGAGTTTGAATAATTTGATATGCAGTCACAGTTAACTTCCTGGTCCCCTTTCACCGTACATCAATACATTTCATCGCTTGGATTTGAAAGACACAAAACTGGGCTGGTTTGTAATTGCTTATCATGCCTGCCACACAATTGACAAGCACAAACTTAACTTCGAAAGAAAATAGGAATTCTTCTAGGAAAGTAGTACTCTTTTGATGTAATGTTACACACTGTATAGATTCATTTCTTACTGGTCTGTATAATTCTTTTGATAGATATTTTTGTTCTGCAAATAAAATATTAACACGTATTTCCAAAAAGAAATCCGGTGCAGAACATTTTTATCCAGAACAGATACAAGTTTTAAAAGTCATGTTAGAATTTTTTAATTTACACATTTGGTTACCTAAAAGCTTCACATAGGATCACTAGGAATGTTGCCTCAGATCAAAGCCTCTGTTCTTTCAGGATGCAGAGTTCAGTGATATCAGCCTGGGAAGGATGCCACGCTGAATTTCCTGCTACTAAAATGCAAGTACAGAACCAGAAGCTAAGAATTCAGATATAGGTTTACTGCATGAAAGAGACCACCATTGAACATAACTGAAAAACGTTATTATCACCCTGGAAGGTTGCCAACAGTAACAGCTTAAGTACATCAACATATCACCGTTACTTTGAATTCTTAGCTTCTTTGTATAACAGTAACAGCTTAAGAAAATATTCGTGTATCTGATCAACATCTTGCACCCCATATAGGTGGATTATAATACTAATGATGGTTGATAAGTGGTGGAGTAATTAGAAAGAGAGTAGAAGTAGTGGCATGAATTAGCATCTGGGAACTAAAAGAATAAGTTATTTTCTCTGTTCAGGTTATTTCCATCATATGAGCACAACTGAATGATATTTTCTTTTTTCAAGAGACCTAGCAGGCTTTAGTTGACAGAAACATGTATCCTTGGGTTTTAGTTGCTGCTGTGTATGCTCATATGTGTTATTTTCTTTTTTCAAGAGACCTAGCAGGCTTTAGTTATTTTCTTTCCATCATATGCTTGGTGCCTGGTGAATCTAGATGATAACTGTAAAAGCCCATTGCTTGATGTGGCTGGGCATGTTGATGCATTCTTAACCAATGTGTTTTCTACCTAGATGTTTATGTGTTGGTTGTGTTGGCCAGATTATCCTATGTGACCAGATTATGTGCTGGCTGTGTTGGCCATTTATTGTGTGCTGGTTGTGCTGGCTATGATGGCCATTTATTGTGTGCTAGCTATGCTGGCCATATATATGCAGGTTCTTGTATGAAATGAGTCCCGATTTTTGCCGGAATGTTGATTAACTTCCGTTTCGGCAGAAATCGGGCACTCCTAGTTTAAGAAAATTAGCAAAGGTCATGCCGGATTTTTCCGTGCATTTAACCAATTATTTGTTTTTTATTAGTGCAAAGATGTGTGACAACGACGAGGCTGGATGTTCTAAGCGCATCAGCGCTGAAGGAGAACTCAGACCTCCGAATAAACAATTGACATTCTGGGAGGCGGCCCAGCGGCTAGAAGACGATGAAGAATACCATCCTTCGGAGAGCGAGGATGATGAGATGGAAGACGCGGAGGAAGAAGCCAAAGGAACGGCGGACGATGAAACCACTGATGGCGGCGAGGGCACAGGGAGTGGTAGCAACCCTCCTAAGAAGAAGAAGAAGCCGAAGGACCGGCGCCCGAACACGGTCGGCACGGTCAGGGAGGAAATTACCGAAGTGAGCCCATCAGGGGTTCCTTTGGAGACCGCCCTTGTCGTCAAAGGGTACGGTGGGCAAGTGGCGGCGATCACCCGGACAACCATCTCGATCAACACCGAGAATCTCCGGCATAAAGATAATGGCCACTTGCGCACACTCCTCTTCGAGAAGCTGCACGCAAGATACAAGTTCCCCGCTAAGTATCAGAACACAAATTATCATGGGAACGAAGTAAACAAATCCGCCCTCACAAAGATGAGCACCGCCCTGGCCAGCTGGAGAACCCGGATAAAGAAGAAGATCTATAAAGAAGGCAAAAGTCTCGAGGAGATTCAGAAGATTGACCCGCAGATCACCGAAGATCAGTTCCGGGAGTTCAAGGAGAGGTGTGAATCCGAAAGAGCCCTGGCCAATAGTAATCGGGGAAAGGTGCTGCAGGCGATGAATATAGGTCATCACCATCTCGGATCTGGTGGATACAGAACCGCGGAGGACAAATGGAATAAGGAGGACGAAGAGTATAGATCCAAGGGGATAGAAAACCCCTTTGCTAAATTCGAACCCGGGCAGGTTCGAAACTTCATCAGGGCCCGTTACCATGTGGACCCAAAAACCAAACAACTCACCGCGGATCCTGCGGTGAAGGAATTCGAGGAAATTGTGGTAAGTATAATCTAATTACCGCGGATCAACACGATTGCAATCTAATCGATGATCTAAATGATTCACTGTTACTTCTTCTGCAGGAGGAGGAAATTGTTGCTAGTCATGGATCCCAGGGTTCCTCATCCCAGGGGTCGACGGCGGCCACCCGGTGGGATAACCCTTTTAACAGGGCGATGAACCGGGCCAAGAAAATAGAGCCGGTTACGAAGAAGCCGTCGTCGGCTGGCCGTCTGGCCGGCCTCGGGGGTAAGAATTGGGTGGATCATTTTGGTCCACCGTCGAGGACGCATGTGGCGCCGTCGGGAAGTAGCGAGGAGGAAAACAGAGAGGTTCAAGAACTTAAGGCACAAGTGGCGCGGATCCCGCAGATCGTCCAAGACAACCTGGCAATCACCCTTACGTCCTTCCTGCCTACCTTGGTGGAGTCAATAGCGAACTGGAGTGCGGGTGGTCGAGTAGGGCCGTGCCCGATTCCAAGCATGGTCAGCAGCCACTCGAACAGCGCGGCGCCGACGAATCAGGCGAACTACGTGTTCGTGACTCCGCCCGCTAGCACCGCGGCGCCGCAAGTGTTGGTGACTCCCCCTACCGCGGCGCCGGAGTACATGTTGGTGCCCCCCTGCCATCGTCGCGGCGGCACCGGAGCTCCAAGCACCCGTCGGTAGGGAGAATACACCGGCGGCCAGCACCGCGCCATCAAGCAGCCCTTCCGTCTCTTGCACGCCCGTCGCCGTATGCGGTGCGTCGACATTAGCCGATCTCGACGCCATCACGGTAAACAAATTGCTTTAATTACCGCCTTTCATGCCATCTATATATTACTCTTGTGGCATCTCGCTCTGACGACGCCGTACATGTTTTCTGCAGACGGATGTTCTTTGCACTCTCTTATGCTACGTGAACAACGAGCTGAGGGATGTTGCCAAGGGTACCATCGTTCAACCCTTGCAGCGCACGTTCCACTCAAAACCAATGCCAGATAGCGTGCACAGGGTTAAAATTAGTCGGGTGCTAAGGGGCTGCGACGACCTGGAACCTCCCATTCAACCCCCAGGAGCGGATGAAGAAGAGTCGTCTGTCCTCAGAAGTTGCTTCGGCTTGTTCTTGCTATGGCCAAAGAGCATGATCCGTTTGGGGACGGCGGGGGCCATCACGCCACAGACAACAGCACCGCCTGTCGTGCCAGCGACAAGCGGTGGAAAGGCCCCCTTACCGCCCTCGCCGTCACCTCCACGCGGTGGGTCGGATGATCATGTTGATGATATGCACATGGCGCAGGATCCGGCCGAGGACTTCGAAAACTGGAATGATCACTTCTTCAGCACTCAGTTTGGCAACGAAGAAGACCTAGCTGGTGGCCCCACAGAGAAAGCCACTATCACCAAGCGTCTGTTTGGTTCTCAGGAGACGCCTCCAGCTTGCGCCTTTACAGAGCCAGCTGATACAACCAACCGGCCATTTATTCTAAGCCCTGACACACTACATAGGGCGGCCGGTGCTCAGATTGCGGTGCCTGCCCGCTCTCCAAAAGGAAAAAAGGGCAGGAAAAGAAAATCTAGCAGCTCGAGCCAGCCGGTGGCGTCAACAACTGCGAATCCGATCAGGTTTCGGGACGGGCCACCAAGACCCGAGGGTATTATGTGGAGGATTCATGTGGCGGGTGAGCCCATGCTACCTAAGAATTTGCGGAAGCTCGCGAGTTCGGAACTGCAGAGTGTGCATGACGGCGTGCTGACGATAGAGAGACGCCTTCTATCGGAGAAAGATCCCTCGCACCCGGTATTCGTGGTTAAGGTGCCACCAGGCTTGGGCTTCGTCGACACTGCCCCCGCGGATCTGTTCTTCCTGCGGTTTGAGGACATCTTCAATATGTTCCACCTATACCCGCTGCACTATACCATGGTCCGTCTCTTTTCTCTCAGCCTGGCCATGCAGATCATTAGAGAGAACACACCGGGCATCGCTATAGTGGACCCCTACTACATGCGTGACGGCTGCTTGGGTTCCCCCGCCGAACGACGTATCGTGGCCTCGTACCTAAAAAGAATCCTCGTGGCGAACAAGACAAAGGAATACATTCTCGTGCCTTACTTTCCCGAGTAAGTCGTTATTCAGTCACCACCGTCGATTGGCTTTATTAGATCATCATCATTCTTTTTTCAACACATTCCATTTGAATTTTTTGCGCAGAGATGAACACTGCACGCTCATCTCCTTATCGCCGAAGCATTCCCACGCCACGTATTTCGACTCGGGGAGTCTAGAAAAGAAGAAAAACTACGACAAGATCAAGGAAGTTCTGGATGATGCTCTCACTGGCTTTGCCTCGACGAAAGGCACCAGCTTCGTGCGTAAGAAGGTCAAGTTCGGTAGGCACGTCTTCAACCACGTAACAGAGTTCCCCTGCGTGAAGCAGCCGGAAAATAGTAAGAAGGAAGCCTACTACGCACTCCATCACATGAGGGCGTTCCTACTTGACCAGCAGAATTTTACGCTGCCAGATCATCTCAAACAGTGGGCCGAAGCAAAGGCCAAGATCAATGATTCGGATATTAGACAAGAGATGTATCGCATCCAGCAGCAGTTTGGGGCAATCATCTTTCGTGATGTCATGACTTCGGGGGGGATCTTCTACGGAGGAAATATCCCGAATAACCGTGACATAGAAGATCGCCTAGAGATGCAGGGTGACTATAGGAAGTTCATGACGAGGCAGGGCGTCCTCCCGTTCCCTAAGCCGAGCCAGAAGGCTTGATGTTGGCCTAGTTGTAGTTGCAAACTATAGATGACCTTTGTGTGTGTGTGGACGACAAGTGTACTTATCTTATTAGGTTTATGAATCACCGCTTACTTATTTTGCTTATTATTATTATATATCAATCAATGCTTGGTTTTTTTGCTTACTCTTTGGTTTTTTTGCTTACTCTTTGGTTCTCGGACGACAAGTGTGAGTTTTTTTTGTCTTTTTCGAGAATATGCCGATGATTGAAATGTCGTGGCACAATATATATGTGAATGTGCTATGACGGGATTGTTAGCCTTGTGATATGCACAGTCCAGGAATTGTGCATCCTACTTGGCTAACAGTCCCGTCATAAGCATATTCCTGTGTCCAACGACCTAGCTAGTTATATATGAGGCATTCTTTTCGAGTTATTTTTGTCTTTTTCGAGAATATGCCGATGATTGAAATGTCGTGGCACAATATATATGTGAATGTGCTATGACGGGATTGTTAGCCTTGTGATATGCACAAGTCCAGGAATTGTGCATCCTACTTGGCTAACAGTCCCGTCATAAGCATATTCCTGTGTCCAACGACCTAGCTAGTTATATATGAGGCATTCTTTTCGAGTTATTTTTGTCTTTTTCGAGAATATGCCGATGATTGAAATGTCGTGGCACAATATATATGTGAATGTGCTATGACGGGATTGTTAGCCTTGTGATATGCACAAGTCCAGGAATTGTGCATCCTACTTGGCTAACAGTCCCGTCATAAGCATATTCCTGTGTCCAACGACCTAGCTAGTTATATATGAGGCATGCTTTTCGAGTTATTTTTGTCTTTTTCGAGAATATGCCGATGATTGAAATGTCGTGGCACAATATATATGTGAATGTGCTATGACGGGATTGTTAGCCTTGTGATATGCACAAGTCCAGGAATTGTGCATCCTACTTGGCTAACAGTCCCGTCATAAGCATATTCCTGTGTCCAACAACCTAATTATATATGAGGCATGCTTTTCGAGTTATTTTTGTCTTTTTCGAGAATATGCCGATGATTGAAATGTCGTGGCACAATATATATGTGAATGTGCTATGACGGGATTGTTAGCCTTGTGATATGCACAAGTCCAGGAATTGTGCATCCTACTTGGCTAACAGTCCCGTCATAAGCATATTCCTGTGTCCAACAACCTAATTATATATGAGGCATGCTTTTCGAGTTATTTTTGTCTTTTTCGAGAATATGCCGATGATTGAAATGTCGTGGCACAATATATATGTGAATGTGCTATGACGGGATTGTTAGCCTTGTGATATGCACAAGTCCAGGAATTGTGCATCCTACTTGGCTAACAGTCCCGTCATAAGCATATTCCTGTGTCCAACAACCTAGTTATATATGAGGCATGCTTTTTGAGTTTGCTCTTTTTGATTTAAGAGTACTTTCTATAAGTGTATCTTCATATGCGACTTTAATTATACATGTTTTTTCAATCACCGGTTAGTTATTATTGTCAACTTGTAGATGACGTGGTACGTCGTGTACAAGGGACGGGTTCCCGGAGTCTACGATGATTGGGAAGACTGCCGGAGACAGGTGCACCGTTTCAGCGGCAATAGCTACAAAGGGTACAACACTATGGCGGAGGCGGAAGCTAGATACACGCGCTATCTAGCGGTAGTTAGGACAAGGAACCGGATGAAGACCTACACCTTCGTCGCGGCGGTGATCATGCTTATCTTCTTTGGTTATTTATCCCGCGTTTGTGTCTAGCTAGCTAGTTTAGATGTCTAGGCGAGCTTCCGAGCTCTAACTTGTTCGATCGACACATGTATTCGCATGTCACCAACTACTACTTTGTAACATGATCAAAACAATGTAACTTGGACTATGTATTCATGTATGAGACTTATCTATATGTATTTGTTTCAATCTTGTTTTTCATATTGAGTATTTATATATATAATTGTATATCTTGTATCTGTGTGTGTATATCTGCTGTAATATTGTATATAATCTGTATTGCATATAATTTGGCTTGGAAATTAAAAAAAAAACAAAAAATACATCTGTGGCGCACATGGTCTACCTTCTGTGGCGCACTACACCTAAAGCGCACCATGGATGTTTAGTGGCGCACTAGGTAGTGCGCCACAGAAGATCCAAGGGGTAGCGCACCACGCCAAACTTCTGTGGCGCACTAGGAGGTGCGCTACGCCTATCTCTACACAACCGTGGCGCACTAGGCAGTGCGCCACGGCTGAGAGATAGCCGTAGCGCAAGGCCCATGGCGCACTACAGGTGCGCCACAGATGATGGTTTCAGGTGCGCCACTAAAGGCCGTTTTCCTAGTAGTGTAATGAGGGGTGGTAACTAGTGGAGTTTCAACTAAGTATAACCTCATGTCTCAGGCTGATGTCAAGGTTTCTAACTTAGGCCAAATTTTATGCTCTTTATGCAACCTTCAGCATCTTTCCAATATCTACCAGTCACTTAAGTAAACTCTAAGTAAGCTTTGATAAAGAAATAGAGTAAGAAGCTTGCACATAAAACTAGGATTGGTTTATCAAGTGGGTATGATCACATATGCTTAAGGCATATAGTAGTCATAGAACAAGTATGGGTTTGTTGCATCAGTAGGGTATCTTGCAAGGGTTAGCTTGCATAGGTTAACTTGATTAGTAAGGCTTGCATAGGTATAGTATCAGCTTGCATCAATATCGGTATAAGCTTGCCTTGTGCAGAGCAGTGGTTGAAGTTATCCTCGGCTTCTTCTTCGTAGTATCCTCCTTCCTCCTTGTATCCTTGGTCGGTACTAGCGTCTATGAATAAATACAAGGTACACAATCACCAAACAATACTTAACTACTTGCAATTATCACACACAAGGGTCCTATGGATGATCTAGCATCATCCCTAACATTACAAGGTTAGGGCTTGATTTAATTACTTTTATTTTTAGAAAAGTAATTTCTACTCATTGAAAAACTACTTAAGATTTAATATTCTCCAAACCAAACATGGGATCATGTTGACACATGTCATCACCACATATTGTAGTCCATGGGAAGGTGATTTAAAGTGGTGTCACAATTTAATAAGGTTTTACCCTTTTATTTTAATTAATTAAAGTGGCTAGAAATGCTTATGTAGCATTCTCTTATTACTTGAACATTGTTTCTACAAATAAACCTATATATTTTTATATATTCTGAAAGGTATGGTTAAATGTGATTTTTGAGAGTTGGAATCAACTCAAAAGCTATTATGGTTTAAATTTGAAAAATGTTTGAATGCAGAAAAGCTTCTGCCTTGTTATTTTTACCATGGGTGATCTATAGATCCACATGACTTGAATCCAACGGGCTTGGATTCAACATTCACAGACCTTTCCAACAAAATTGTTTTCATGCAATTTGGTGCACTGAATCGATCTGGGTTGATTTTTGAAGTTGGGTACAGAAGTGTGCTTGAATTGAAATAGAAAAAGGTTTAATTTGAATAACTGGGTTGCGCGGGAAAAGTAACTGGGCCGGCCTGCTAAGCGTAGTGCTCCCGCGGGCTGCTTAAGTGGGTGTCCCCACTCGTCAGTGACACGGGGCTGGGCGAAGCGGTATGGGGCGACGTGGATCGCTCGATCTAGTTCTAATCTAAGGGTTGGGAGTCATCGTCGACGCGAGACAACGCCGACGAGAACGAAACCTAGCGCGGCCAGTGAGGGTTGCTGGGGGCTCACCGGGGTACTGGCGAGGGTCGGCGAGGCGGTCGAACGACAAAGTCGACGACGGCGAATCTCCTGGTACCGGTGGCTTCTCCTGGGGCGGCTCCAATCGCTGGCTCCCTTCTTCTCCAGAGGCGGCGGACTCCGGTGAAATTCCGGCAGGGTGGTGCTTGCCTTGCTCTGAAAACGGTGTGGCACGATTAGTGAGGAGAGGGAAGTGAGATGGTGTGAAGAAATCGTGTGGGGGTGGCCTCTATTTATAGTCGAGCGAGGGGACCGTCGGGGCGCACGGTGAGCTCGTCGGGGGCGAGGTTACAGGCGGCTAATGGCATGGGCAAGGGTAGGGGACAGTGCGGTGTCTCCTGGTGACGCTCAACGACATGGTCTCGAGGCATGGGGCGGTGTGGTTTGGTCTGGAATGGGCGGTGCTCTGCGCGGCAGAGGCGGCGTCTTCGACGGCGGGCGGTGGCTGTGCGGCACGGGGCGGCAAACGGGGATGTCTGGCGGTCTCCTGGGTCGGTGGGGATTGTGTATGCACGCGGCGAGGGCGGCGCGCGGTCTGTGGGCGCTGGTCGAGGGTCGTGCTCTGGCGCATACTCGGCATGGTCTCTAGCGGTCTGGGCGCGGCTTGTGCTGGGACAGGTAGTGGCGGTGGACGGTGGGCTGCCTCCCAGACAAGGTTGGCAAGGCTAGTTCTTCCTCTAGCCTGTTGTCCATAATGGGGTGGCAAGGGGGTGCTCGGATGTTCACCATAGATGGCAATGGAAAGCTCACAGGGGTGCTAGTCCTTAGTTAAACTTCCTAGATGATCTACTGATCTGTGTGTGAGCTAACTAGGGAACAAGTTAGGCCAATTTTACCGCACACTATAGTGTTTGATGTTTGTTTGATTTGTGTCTGCAACCTGTTTGATGAAATGGCCGCATGAACTCAAGTTTTGAATTTTGAAAAGATTTTTGGTGGGTTTGCTAGATTGGTGCTGGTGAGTCTGCAGATGCTTGGGTTTTGAAAGTTGAGCTTGTTTGAGTGGTTTTTGAAAAAGTGGGATCTTCCCATATGATAAAGAGTCAATTTTGAATTGCCATTTAAACTATGCATTTGAAAGTTTCTGGATGATCACAAAGTGGGCCTTGATACCTTGTTATGAGTACATTCAAGGGGTGCAAAAGATCCAGAAAAGTTTCTGTTAGGTTCTGAAAGTTTGAGACAGCCGAAGTAGGCATGGGAGTTAAATTGGCCAAAATGACCATTCATTTCATATATGTGTTTTGATTTACTTGTCTTTAGGAAAAGTGTGGGAAATGTTTTAGATCATGTTTATTTCACCTAAGAAACATTTTACAAGAAATGAAACAAACAAACAAGGTGGTTTTAAAGGAATTCAAAATCCATGCATACACATATGCATGCATTCATGATTTCATTTAGAAAAGTTTTTGTTAACCCTAATTTTGATGATTAGAATTTGATGATCCAAGCTTAGTATTTTTGGGATGTTACAAACCTTCCCCCTTAAACAAAATCTCGTCCCGAGATTTAAAAAGGAGGAAAATATTACCTAGGATTTGAAGAGATTGGGAAACTCCGTCCTGATGTGATCTTCGCGCTCCCAGGTAGCTTCCTCTCCTGTGTGGTTGCTCCACTGAATCTTGAGAAACTTGATGCTTCGGGTTCGGGTAGTTCGAAAAGCTTCTTCCAAAATGCGGATGGGTACATCAGGATAGGTCAAGTCAACGTTGATCTCTATGGTCCGGTGATCGATATTCTTGAACACTTCGGTCTTCTCGGGGACTTCGAGACATTTGCGAAGTAACGAGATATGGAACACATTGTGCACAGCTGACATCTCTTCAGGTAGTTCCAATTGATACGATACTTCTCCTCGACGGTTCAGAATTTTGAAAGGTCTGATATATCTGGGGGCTAACTTTACTTTGAGTTGGAAACGCTACATTCCCTTCAATGGCGACACTTTCGGATAAACAAAATCTCCTATATTGAAGGCGAGGTCTCGACGTCTCTTGTCGGCATAACTCTTCTGTCGGGATTGGGCGGTCTTGAGGTGCTCACGAATCTTGTGAACCTTCTCTTCTGCTTCTCGGAGGATGTCGGGTCCGAAAATCTGACTCTCTCCTACTTCCGACCAGTTCAAAGGGGTGCGACACTTTCTTCCGTACATGAATTCAAATGGGGCCATTTGCAAACTGGCTTGGTAACTATTGTTGTAGGAAAATTCTGCAAACGGCAGACAGTCTTCCCACTTGGATCCATATTCTAGCACACATGCTCTAAGCATATCTTCGAGTATTTGATTTACTCGCTCCGTTTGTCCATCGGTCTGAGGGTGATACGCGGTACTGAAATCTAGGCGGGTTCCTAAACCTTCTTGGACTTTCTTCCAAAATCTCGAGGTAAACTGAGTTCCTCGATCCGATACTATGTTCTTGGGGACTCCGTGCAAACTGACGATTCTAGCGATGTACAACTCCGCTAGCTTCGAACTCTGATAGGTGGTTTTGACGGGCAAGAAATGGGCGACTTTGGACAATCTGTCCCTATGACCCAAATAGAGTCATTTCCCCTACTAGAAGTAGGTAGTCCAGTGATAAAGTCCATTCCTACAGAATCCCATTTCCATTCCGGAATTTGCAAAGGTTGCAACAATCCAGCGGGTCTTTGATGTCCTGCCTTGACTCGCTGACATATATCACACTTGGCGATATAGCTTCCGATTTCTCTCTTCATCTTATGCCACCAAAATTTCTCTTTCAAATCTTGATACATCTTAGTTCCTCCGGGATGGATAGAATAAAGAGTATCATGAGCCTCCTTCAAGATAACTTCTTTCAACTCCGAATCTGCTGGTACACAAAGGCGTCCTTTGTACCACAGAACTCCTTCTTCGTCCTCGGTGAATCCGGGCACTTTTCCTGTACCGATACGACGCTTGATTCCATCGATACTGGCATTTCCCTTCTGCGCCTTTTTAATCTGACTGATCAAAGTGGGCTGAAGTTCTATGCTAGCCAAAAATCCTTCACTTACTAATTCCATTCAAAAATATTCCATCTCCTTGTGCAAACTTGGTTGCTCCTTCAAAATCATGGAGTTCAAGCGGCACGACAATCTGCTAAGGGCATCGGCTACCACGTTGGCTTTACCAGGGTGATAGTGAATGTCCAAGTCATAATCCTTGATTAGCTCAATCCATCTTCTCTGCCTCATATTCAACTCCTTCTGAGTGAATATATACTTTAGGCTCTTGTGATCCGAATAAATCTCACAACGTTTTCCCATTAGGTAATGTCTCCATATCTTCAGGGCTAGGACTACTGCTGCGAGTTCGAGGTCATAGGTTGGATAGTTTTGCTCATGTTGCTTCAATTGTCGAGATAGATAAGATATAACTTTGCCTTCTTGCATTAGCACACATCCGAGACCAATCTTGGATGCGTCACAATACACATCGAAGGGCTTCGTGATATCCGGCATGATCAAGATTGGGGTTGAAATCAATCTCCTCTTGAGTTCTTGAAAACTCGCTTCACATTTGTCGGTCCATTCAAACTTCTTGTCCTTCTTCAGCAATTGGGTCATGGGTTGGGCAATACTCGAGAATCCTTCTACGAATTTGCGGTAATATCCCGCCAATCCGAGAAAAGCACGAACTTGGGTTTGAGTGGTTGGGGCATGCCAATCTTCTACATATTTCACTTTGGCAGGGTCAATGGCAATTCCTCCGGCTGATACAATGTGACCGAGGAATCCTACCTCCTGTAACCAGAATTCACATTTGCTAAACTTTTGCATACAGTTGATGATCTCTAAGGGTTCCAAGAATGGTCCTTAGATGTAGCTCATGTTCTTCTTCTGATTTGGAATAAATCAGAATGTCATCGATGAAAACAACGACAAACTTATCCAGGAAGTCCATAAAAATCTTATTCATGAGGTTCATGAAATAAGCGGGGGCATTGGTTAATCCAAAAGACATGACTGTATACTCGTACAATCCATATCTGGTGGTAAAGGCAGTCTTTGGAATATCCTCTGCAAGAATTTTGAGTTGATGATAGCTAGTTCTAAGATCAATCTTAGAAAACACCTGGGCACCGGTCAACTGATCAAACAAATCTTCTATCTTGGGCAAGGGGTACTTGTTCTTGATGGTGACATCATTTAACTTCCTATAATCTGTACACAAACGGTTACCTCCATCTTTCTTGTCCACAATAAGACAGGTGATCTCCATGGTGACGCACTTGGTTGAATCAATCCAATTTCTAGCATGGAATCCAGTTGCTTCTTCAGTTCTTGTAGTTCCGACGGGTTCATACTATAGGGTCTCTGGGCTATGGGTCCTGTTCCGGGGATTAGTTCGATGATAAACTCGATATCCCGATCTGGGGGCATACCGGGCAAAACATCTGGAAATACATCGGGGTATTCACACACTATCCAGACTTGGTCAATGGTAGGTTGGGCTAGACTCTTGTTACACTTGAATTGGCGAGGTAAGATTTCAGATATATGCTCGACTGATATTCCGGTGGTACTGGTCATGGTGATGGATTTCTAATCACAGTCAATCAATCCCTTATGTTTGGACATCCAATCCATTCCTAGTACTACTTCCAAACCTTTAGTTCCGAATACTATTAGATTAGCATAAAAATCTATGCCATGGATTTGGATAGGGACGGCTTTGCAAATTTGCCTAGCCTTGGTGGTTGATCCGGGAATTTGCACAATCATAACATGCTTCAGTTTGGTTGGTTGAATTTTACTAGTGCAGGAAAATTCTTCGGTGACAAATGAATGCGAGGCACCAGAGTCAAACAACACTCTTGCAAGTACTGAATTAACAGAAAACATACCCAGCACGACGTCTGGCGCTTCCTGAGCTTCTTCAGCATGCATGAGAAAAAGACGGCCATTGCGGTTGAGTGAATTCCCTGGGGAAAATCTTCTCCCTGGCTGGACACGACGCTGCTGCTGAGCTGGGGCATTGGCATTAAGGGCTGTAGCATTCTTCTTGTTGGGGCACTCGTTGGAATAGTGGCCTTTTTTTCCACAGTCATAACAGGTCACTTGTGACTTGTCCTTGGCTGCGACAGGCACATCATTGCTTCCAGTCCTCGGGGCAGTGTTGGTGTTGGCGGTAGCATTGTTGGTGTTGAACTTGGGTGGGGCACGGGTGAAATTGCTAGAGTTGCCGGGGTTGTTGTGATTTCCTCCGGGTCTAGGGTTTCCACGGTTGGGGTAGGTCGGACGGGTCATAGGGGGTCTGTTGGTTCTTGGGGCAAATCCTGGAGATGGGTTGGGCCGATACTTTGGGGTCTGATGGGTTCCTGGTTGATGCATCATGCGACGCTTGCGGTTCTCATTGTCTTGCTTGATCTTTCCTTCCATCTGGATAGCAGAGTCGACAAGGGCTTCAATATCAGCAAAGGGGATATTGACTAACACCGTCTGCATCTCGTCATGCAGACCATTCAGGAATCTTTCTTTCTTCTTGGCTTTGGTGTCTATCTCGTCCGGGGCATACCTAGCTAATGACAAAAATTTGTCACGGTATTCCACTACAGTCATCCTTCCTTGCTTCAGCTCTCTGAACTCGTCTCTCATTCTCTTGATCAAACCTGGTGGCACATGGGTTCTGCTAAACTTGACCTTGAATTCCTCCCAGGTCATCATCTGGCCTCCGGTCATTGCACGAACACTGTTCCACCATGCCCTGGCATCTCCGGCTAGATAATGGGTGGCGAATAGGACTTTCTCGTTGGCTTCCACTCCGGCGACTTCTAGGTTGTTTTCCATGGTTTGCAGCCAATCATCGGCGTCTAGGGGTTCTTCTGACTTGGTGAAAATGGGTGGGTTGGTATTCTGGAAATTCTTGAGCTTAGATCCATGGTTGTCCTGATTTCCGTGGCCTTGGTTGTTGTGGGCTAGCTGGGCTATCTGTTGCAGAGTGGCTAGGTTGGCTTGACGTTCCGCTCTTTCAGCTTCGCGGTCAGAAGTCAACATTTGCAGGATCTGCAACATCGGGTCCGGGGCTGAACCACTTCCTCCAGGTGGCATCTGAAGATTGATATAGATCATGAGAAAAGAGGGAAATTTATAAGGTTTTGGGTCTTTGAAAAGTTTTAAATGTTTGACTCAGATTTTTCTAACAACTTGCTTTTTTCATTCATTCATTCACTCGATGCAACGCACACCACAGCAAGGAAAAACAGATGGTTTTAAGAACCATTCTGGAATCTACGATACAGTGGGACCGACTACTACTCACTACGCTAGTGCTCAGTGCTACTACTCCTCGGAGTCTGTGTCTTCATCATCTTCATCATCATCGATGAAGCGAAATCATCCTCATCGGTGAAGAAGTCCATGGCCTGATCCTCTAGAAAATCATCATCATCGCTGAGATAGGAGTAAGGGTCTCCACGAAGATCCTCTCCGGCATTCTCCCTTTCCTCCAACTGCATGCCTCTCTCGTGGATGGTCTCCTCCAGAGATGAGATGCGGTGGCGAAGACAGGCAATAATGCGCTCCTTCTTGTCGAGCTGACAGCGGCGAGACTTGCGATCCTTTGCTAGCATGGCTATGGTCTGATCCTTCGTCTTGATGATGGCAGACTTGTGGTTGCAATAGTCACGGCAGTTGTCCAACTCCTGCTGACGATCATACATCATGAAGCTAAGGTGGTCCAATTGAGTCTTCAGCTCGGGGTGGTATGGGGCTTCCAGTGGTTGTCCATTTGCATCACGCCTTGGGCAAAACTCAAAGCGAGTACCCTTGATCTCATTGATGCTCTGCCCACACAGACGGGAAAGAGCTTCCTGCATTGCTCTGGCAAGTCCATCGAGCCAGTTGTTTTCCCTCAAGGTAAACTGAATTCCCTCCGCAGTGGGAGGTTCAATCTTTCCTCGGAGACTTGCAACAATTAGCCACTACAGATCTTCTCCTCCTTGATCATTGAGCTGAGCTCCGAAGAACTCGGGGTGCGGACGCTCCAGAAGTTCCGAAAGCTGATCCAGATCCCTCTCAAAGATAAGGTATCCTCCATTCCCAAGTTGGTAAAACTTGATGTACTTCACGTTCATCTATAAAAATAGAGGATGAGTAGATTAGCAGAGTGATCAAGTGTGTCAAAATTTTATGTATTTTGCAAGAGTTTTTGAGGAACATGAATTTTTATGAAAGAATAAAAAAGATAAGAATGAGAATAAGTTTTTGTAAATATTTGTTTTCTTTGGTTTTGAAACTAACTTTTTGGTTCAAACGTCCAGTCTAACTAGGGTCTCCTATGGTCAGGATGGATCTGATACCAACATGTCAACACCCGAATTTTTCAAACCTAGATGCCTGTTATGCCATACATCGCAATCCCAGGATTACCATTTTTGCGAGACATAACAGAATTGGATACCATAGTACATCATCCATTACAAACGATACATAAGTTCTTACACAAATAGGGATCTCATGATCCAGTTCTTAATACAACATCAAGCAGCAGAATACGTAATAATAACAGTAGCGTAGGCGAAGCTCATCTTTGGGGTCACAGGCAATGCTGACGATGGGAGATGATCCTAGTTGTCGTAACCTTCCTGGGGTCCATCTTCCAGGTACTCCTCTTCATAGTCTGGCCATGCGAATAGCCAGGGACAAAGCCATGAGTACTCTTTAAGTACTCGCAAACTAATACTAATAGGTAAAGGGGGGTTTTGGATAATAGGACACTAGGCTCTAGGGTTGTTTTGCAAAAGCCAGATTTATCTCTACTAGGTTCCAAAGCTAGTCACAATTTTATAAATCCTAACTGGGAACTTGTATTTCATATCACAACTCTGTTGTGGTCAAGTCAAAGTCTTAGTTCATTTCACAGGTCATTTTGAAAAGTCTGACGGGGGAACAGTATGGCCACTCCAACTGTCCATAACCGCGGACGCGGCTATTCGAATAGTTTGACACTCTGCAGAGATTGTACACTTTCACCACAACATTCGATACATCCGTCAGGAACAAATCCTGAATTCACCATACTCAGTATGCGGATAATCAATCCTAACCTTTCTATTACACGCCCTAGTATAAGCACCTCTCCTGTGAGTTTGGCCCCCCAACCATGACCAACTGTCATCTTGGGTACTGCGCAGGTGGACAATCTTCACAAGGTAGCCTCAGCTCAGACCTTGGCCGTGAGGGAACTAATACTAAGGAATATAAGTTTCCAGTCAAGCCCTACCCAATATTCGGGTATTGTGGTTGTACGATAAAATTGGAATGGTATCGCATCCAGACAACCATCAGTTTTATAAAGGGCTAAGGCTCATGCCTCAACATTTTTATCACCAAAATTCTCAAGTGTTTGGAAACACATGTCCAAAACACTTCAATAGAATGATCCATCATTCCAAGGTTTTCATAACCATTTTTCCACCAAGTATTCCCATCTAAAAGTTGATCAAGTTTTATGCTTAGCACTAGCATCTACAGGTGGGGGTAGTACTAATGAGGGGTGGTAACTAGTGGAGTTTCAACTAAGTACAACCTCATGTCTCAGGCTGATGTCAAGGTTTCTAACTTAGGCCAAATTTTATGCTCTTTATGCAACCTTCAGCATCTTTCCAATATCTACCAGTCACTTAAGTAAACTCTAAGTAAGCTTTGATAAAGAAAAAGAGTAAGAAGCTTGCACATAAAACTAGGATTGGTTTATCAAGTGGGTATGATCACATATGCTTAAGGCATATAGTAGTCATAGAACAATTGTGGGTTTGTTGCATCAGTAGGGTATCTTGCAAGGGTTAGCTTGCATAGGTCAACTTGATTAGTAAGGCTTGCATAGGTATAGTATCAGCTTGCATCAATATCAGTATAAGCTTGCCTTGTGCAGAGCAGTGGTTGAAGTTCTCCTCGGCTTCTTCTTCGTAATATCCTCCTTCCTCCTCGTATCCTTGGTTGATACTAGCGTCTATGAATAAATACGAGGTACACAATCACGAAACAATACTTAACTACTTGCAATCATCAAACACAAGGGTCCTATGGATGATCTAGCATCATCCCTAACATTACAAGGTTAGGGCTTGATTTAATTCCTTTTATTTTTAGAAAAGTAATTTCTACTCATTGAAAAACTACTTAAGATTTAATATTCTCCAAACCAAACATTGGATCATGTTGACACATGTCATCACCACATATTGTAGTCCATGGGAATGTGATTTAAAGTGGTGTCACAATTTAATAAGGTTCTACCCTTTTATTTTAATTAATTAAAGTGGCTAGAAATGCTTATGTAGCATTCTTTTATTACTTGAACATTATTTCTGCAAGTAAACCTATATATTTTTATATATTCCGAAAGGTATGGTTAAATGTGATTTTTGAGAGTTGGAATCAACTCAAAAGCTATTATGGTTTAAATTTGAAAAATGTTTGAATGCAGAAAAGCTTCTGCCTTGTTATTTTTACCATGGGTGATCTATAGATCCAAATGACTTGAATCCAACGGGCTTGGATTCAGCATTCACAAACCTTTCCAACAAAATTGGTTTCATTCTACTTGGTGCACTGAATCGATCTGGGTTGATTTTTGAAGTTGGGTATAGAAGTGTGTTTGAATTGAAATAGAAAAAGGTTTAATTTGAATAACTGGGCTGCGCGGGAAAAGTTACTGGGCCGGCCTGCTAAGGAGGCAGTGCTCCCGTGGGCTGCCTAAGTGGGTTTCCCCACTCGTCAGTGACACGGGGCTGGGCGAAGCGGTATGGGGCGACGTGGATCGTTCGATCTATTTCTAATCTAACGGCTGGGAGTCATCGTCGACGCGAGACAACGCCGGCGAGAACGAAACCTAGCGCGGCCAGTGAGGGTTGCTAGGGGCTCACCGAGGTACTGGCGAGGGTCGGTGATGGGGATATGCCTACCGGGGTATACCCAGCAGGACGTTTCCGACTGGCCCAAGACCCGGCGAGTGGGCCTGCAGAACGGCGAGTGGATCGAAGCCCAGCCAGGAACTGAGCGACTGGAAGCTGAAGGCCCGGGCGAGTAGATAGGCCCAGTCGGGCGAGGTTAAACGGCTACTGAAGCCTTAACCGAATCGGTTGAGATATGTAAACCCTAGGGGAGGTGAGCCTATATAAACCTCCCTATAGGGTGAGTAGAGACACGTTCCCTCATACACCCAAGCGACTCGCCGCCTAGCCGCCGAGCTCGCCCATTGTAACATCTCCATAATACAATCTAGCAGGAGTAGGTCTTTACCCTCCGGGGGGCCGAACCTGGGTAAAACCCTGTGTCTTTGCCCTCATCTCGCACCGCAGATGGCTGGCCGCCCTTGCCCCTCGTTCTACTACTCGCTGCCGATTGCAGCATCTGCCGTGACCATTCCCACGATAGTGGCGCCCACCGTGGGGCCTGGCCGGCCTAGCCGGTGTTCTGCGGCGAGATCCAATCTGCCCATCAACGAGACGGTCGCCACCGGCCACATGATAGCAATCGGCGAGATGCTCCAGATCTTGCCGAGCAGCTACGTCCCGGCGGCGCGACCCGTCACGCACAGCGTGATCCTGCCTATCGGCACGATCAGCCTCTTCGTCGGCCTTACCGACGTCATCGCCTCGGAGGACTCGGCTCGCATCCGCGAGTCGCCGCCACACGATCGGCTCTCCGAGAGACAGATCCGCACGATCCACCGCCTCGCCTCCGAGTACAATTCGGCCCACAGCAACGTGGCCGAGAACTCAGCGGCCGTAGAGGACGCGGCCCTCAATGACGACGCCGACTCGGCGACCCCGGCGTCACTCGCCGGATCCATCACCGCGGCCTCATCCGTGGGCTCCATCGCCCAGGTCTCCAACGCGGGAGATTTCGAGGACCCCTCCATCCTCGGGATCTTCGAATTCGATTCCGGGTCGGAGAACTCCGCCGATCTCCGCGACGGCACCGGTCGCTACGCCGCGACCTACATGGCGACCGGCACCGACCCTCCAGAGGATCCATTCTCCACCCCGATCCCTCCTAACGCCACGGCCACGGAGGTCGAGGAACTCAGCCTGAAACTGGCGGAGGCGGTACGCAAGGAGCAAGCTGAGCGCAAAAATTTTCGCCTCGAGCAGGTGACAGCGCAAGAATTATCGCGCTACCACCAGCAGCGGATTAGGACGCGCCTGAACCCCACCGTCCAGGGGCGCGCCCTGAACTTCGACGACGAAAACGACCCGGCCCGCGTGGCCGAGCGCGCGATCTGCGAGAACGCGCCACCAGGAGGGAGCGCCCGGCCCCGCCAGGATCAACGGCAATGGGTGCCCCACCTCCACCCAACCGCACCCCCCAGGGACCAGCCGCGGATAGTAGTCTCCTCACGAGAGCGAGACGCAAACGGCCTTCCACTGTTCTCCACCCCGATGGACAACCTTGTGGCAGGCCGAGCAGCAGTCGACAGCATCACGGCGACCGGCAACGGCGCCCTGCAGATCGAATACGTCAAGGCCCTTCTCGCGAAGGCCGTCGAACAGCAGCGAGCAGGCGCCGATTCGCAAGGACGGGTATACTCGCGTTCCTCAGGGAGCAGAGCGGCCTCCAGCGGCCGCCCAGCAGCGGCAAACACCCTCAACTGCCCGCCACCAGACCCACTGCAGCTCCAACACCGACCTGCTAACGCGGCACTCTCCACCAACGACCCCAGGCCGGCAAACAACCTTGTCGCCGCCAACGGGCAACCCATCGATGCCCGCACCCACATCATCAACAACCAAAGCTGGCGCGCATGCCAGCCCGACGACCTGCGACATACCCTAACCAATCGCCGCGACGGCGAGCCCATGGGGTCGCTCAGCCGACTCGGGCCAAAGTGCTTCGGACCAATGATCCGAGGCGAGAAGTATCCGCCAAACTTCAAGGCGCCAAAAGAATTAGAAAAGTACGACTCCTCGTACGACCCCGCCGTATGGCTCGACACATACCTCATGGCGATGGGGATCGCGGGTCACACTAACCTGCTCGCCGCCCGTTACCTCCCCCTGATGATGGAGGGGACGTGCAGGCAGTGGATCAACACTCTCCCCCAGGACAGTATCGACTCCTGGGAGGAAATGCGCGACGCCTTCGTCAGGCACTTCGAGTGCTCCTACACCCGCGCCACCACTATTGAGGACCTAGAACGGTGCGTCCAGGGACCCCGCGAGTCGACCCGCAACTGGGTCCAACGGTGGCAAGAGCTTTGGTACAACGCGGTCGGTATCCACCCGGACACCGCGATCCATTGCTTCAAGACCTCGTGCCGCTACGAGCCCCTAGTCGCCAAGCTCAAGCGACACTCCCGCACACTCGACAACATCCCCGACCTCCTCGAGATCGCCAAACAGTACGCCGAGGAAGATCCAAACCAGGAAACTGACGACGAGTCAGGAGGTCAACGCCGCACGGGCGGCAACGACGGCGGACGCCGAACCGACCTACGCTACAGCGGCACTCGCCTCACTGGAAAGCGCCGCAGTGATGGGCGAGTCGACTTCGTCGCCAACGCCAGGCACGCGCAGCGCGAGCCCAAGAGCTTCCGCCGCGACAGAGGGCAACGCCGCGACGGCGGAAATTACAAGAACAAGCCAAGGTTTGATCCCGCGGCCCTCCTTAACCAACCATGTGCGTTCCATAGCAGGGAAGGAAAGCCCGCAACGCACACCACCGCCGACTGCCACACCCTCAGGGAAATCGAGAAGGCACGGCGAGCGCGGGAGGACCTCGACAACGACCCGCCAAACGGCGGAAAATTCGGCAAAGTAGCCGGCTCGCTCCACACCTTCACAGGCTTCAACACGAAGCGCGAGAAGAAGGTCATCGCCCGCGCCGTCGCCGTCAACGCGGTGGCCCAAATAGACGTCCCCCAGTTCCTGAACTGGTCGGAGCAGCCCATCACCTGGAGCCGCCAAGACCACTCGCCGCGCATCGAGTACCCAGGACGAGTCGCCTTGCTGGTCAATCCCAAGGTTGGCGACTACTAGCTCCCCAAGACACTGATGGACGGCGGCAGCTCCATCAACATCCTCTACCTCGACACCTTCAGGCGGCTGCGGCTCCCGCAGTCGATGATCGAGACGACCCACACCACATTCCACGACATCGTCCCCGGTCGGAAGGCATACCCGATCGGCAAGGTCACGCTGCCAGTCACCTTCGGCACACCGGCAAACTTCCGCACCGAGCGGATCGTCTTCGAGCTGGTGCCCTTCGACAGCCCCTACCACTGCGTCCTGGGGCGCCAGGCGTTCGCTAAATTCATGGCAGCGCCCCACTACGCGTACAACGCGATGAAGCTCCCCGGGCCGTGCGGCGTCATCACCATCAACGGCGACCCCGACATGGCCGCCGAGTGCGAGGCCAAAGGAGCCGAGCTCGCCGACGCCGTCATCGAGGCGGAGACCAACCATGCCGATGAGCTCGCCAAGTACGCGAGCGGGGTCAACAACGACGACCCCACCATACTCAAGAAGCCCAACTCAGAGGGCGCAAACACCTCAACCTTTGAGGCCACGACGCACACCCGCACCGTCGAGCTGGTACCAGGCGACTCCAGCCAGACGGTGACGATCGGGACGGGCATGAGCCCAGCATAGGAAGGCGCGCTCATCGAGTTCCTCCGTGAGAACAGGGACATCTTCGCATGGAAACCCTCTGACATGCCCGGTGTCCCTCGGGAGCTCGCTGAGCACAAGCTAAACGCCGACCCCAAAGTGCGACCTGTCAAGTAGTCGCTGCGGCCCTTCAATGAAGAACGCCGTTGAGCAATCGCCGAGGAAGTGCAGCGTCTACTCGCTGCCGGCTTCATCCGGCCAATCAAGTACTCCAAGTGGCTGGCAAACCCAGTCCTGGTCGAGAAGAAAAAGGGGACCTGGAGAATGTGGATCGACTACACGAACCTGAACAGCGCCTGCCCAAAGGAGCAGTTCGTCCTCCTGCGGATCAACCAGATAATCGATTCAACCGCGGGCTCGGAGTCGCTATGTTTCCTCGACGCCTACTCTGGGTATAACCAGATCAAAATGGCTGTCGAAGACGAGGAGAAGACGGCGTTCATCACGCCATTCGGAGCCTTTTGCTACACCGCCATGACCTTCGGCCTCAAGAACGCCGGGGCGACCTACCAGCGGTGCATGCAAGAATGCCTCGCGAGCCAAATTGGCCGCAACATCCACGTCTACATCGACGACGTGGTCGTGAAGTCCGCTCGCCAAGGCGACCTACTCGCCGACCTGGCAGAAACCTTCGCCAACCTGCGAAGATATAAGATAAAGCTCAACCCAGGCAAGTGCACCTTCGGTGTACCCGCCGGACAACTACTGGGGTACGTCGTCTCCAAACGAGGGATCGAGGCGAACCCCACCAAGATCGACACGATCGCCCGGCTCGGCAAACCCGAGTGCCTGCGCGACGTCCAGAAGCTGGCCGGGCGAGTAGCGGCTCTCAGTCGCTTCATCCCCCGCCTGGGCGAAAAGGCGATGCCCCTATACCGCCTGATGCGCAAGAACCCCACCTTCCAGTGGGACAAGGAGGCGGACGACGCGCTCCGCGACCTCAAAAAGGTGCTACTCGCCGCACCACTACTCGCCGCCCCCGCCGACAAAGAACCCATGCTGGTTTACGTCGCGGCGTCCGAGCGCGTCGTCAGCGCCGTGATGGTCGTCGAGCGACCAGAGGAAGGAAAGGAGCGGCCGGTGTACTACATCAGCGAGGTCCTCACCGAGTCGCGCCAGCGGTACCCACAGTACCAAAAGCTAGTATACGCGGTCTTCAGGGCTTAGCGGCGCCTGCCGCACTACTTCCAGGAGCACCCGATCACGGTCGTCTCCTCAGCACCACTGCAAGACATCATCCGCAATCGCGAGGCGACCGGGCGGGTCGCCAAGTGGGCCGTCGAGATCGGCGTCCAAAACATCAAATACGAGCCACGAAAGGAGATCAAATCACAGGCACTGGCAGACTTCATCGCCGACTGGGAGGAGGCCCAGCAGCCAGAGAAGCTGCCGTACCTCCACTACTGGAGCCTGCACTTTGACGGCTCCAAGAATGCGGACGGTGCAGGCGCAGGGATAGTGTTGACTTCACCAAAGGGCGACAAGCTCCGCTACATCCTTTGCCTCGACTTCACGCCCTGCACCAACAACATGGCTGAATACGAGGCCCTACTCCACGGCATGCGAGCCGCCAAGGAGATGAACGTCAATCGCCTCCGCTGCTACGGAGATTCCGACCTTGTCGCGGGGCAAGTCGCCGGCACCTGCGACGCCGTCTCCCCTACCATGGCGGCGTACCGCCAAGCGGTGGACAAGTTGGGCGGCCACTTCACCGGCTACTCTGTCGAGTGGATCGACAGGCGAAAGAATGAGGAGGCCGACGCACTCTCCCGCATCGGGTCGGCTCGACTCGCGCCTCTAGCCGGCGTCTTCCTCGACACGATCACCAAGCCATCAGTCTCTCCCCCGAGGGAGATCGACATCGGAGTCCCACTCCAACCAGAGGCAGCCTTGGTCGCACTCGTCAACGAGACAGACGACTGGACCAAGCCCTACATCGCCTACCTGGAAGCCGGCACCCTGCCGGCAGACGAGACAGACGCTCGCATGATCGCTCGTCGATGCAAGTCCTACACCATCATCGACGGCGAGCTCCACAAGCGCAGCGTCACCGGCGTGTTCCAACGCTGCGTCCAACCAGCTGAAGGACGCAAAATCCTCCACGACATTCACTCCGGTGACTGCGGCCACCACGCCGCCGCTCGCTCCCTGGTCGCCAAGGCTATGCGACATGGCTTCTACTGGCCCACCGCACACGCCGATGCTGTCGATATCGTCCAGCGATGCGCCGGGTGCCAGAAGTACGCCAACCAGACGCGCGTGCCGAGCTCGGCGCTCAAAACAATCCCCATCACCTGGCCATTCGCCGTATGGGGCATGGACATGGTAGGCCCCTTCAAGAAAGCCCCCTCCGGCTACACCCACCTGCTAGTCGTCGTGGACAAGTTCACGAAGTGGGTGGACGCCAACCCAGTCCGGAAATGCGACAGGAAGACCGCTACTAAATTCCTACGCGAGCTCATATATCGCTACGGGTTCCCAAACAGCATCATCACGGACAACGGCACCAACTTCGCCAAGGGAGCCATGGCCGAATTCTGCGAAGAGCACCACATCCGGCTCGACCTCGCGTCAGTCGCCCACCCGGAATCCAACGGCCAGGCGGAACGGGCCAACCAGAGCATCCTCCACGGCCTGAAGCCGCGACTCCAAGTACCACTCGAGCGCACCGCCGGGTGCTGGGTCGAGGAGTTGCCCTCTGTCATCTGGGGGATCCGCACCTCAGTCAACAGATCGACGGGATTCACTCCCTTCTTCATGGTATATGGTGCCGAAGCAGTCATGCCCACCGACCTCGAACACGACTCGCCGCGGGTCGTCCATTATACAGAGGCTGCAAACGAGCTTGCCCGCCAAGACGGGATCGACCAACTCGATGAAGCACGCGACCTCGCTCGGTCACGCACTGCCATCTACCAGCAAGGACTCCGCCGTTACCACAGCCGGCGGGTGAAAGCTCGCACCTTCCAGGAGGGCGACCTGGTGTTACGCCTCATCCAGGACAAGAAGGGCATGCACAAGCTCTCCCCCCCGTGGGAAGGGCCATTCGCTATCGGGCGCGTACTCGGCAACGACGCCTACTACCTCATCGACGTCCGCGGGGACGGCGAACTCGACGTCAAGCGACCATGGAATGTAAACCTCCTCCGGAAGTTCTACTCCTAGAACCCCACACATGTACTCTCCAGTCGCTATGAAATAAAAAGAAACGGTTGCCGCAAATTGCGCCTACTCTCCATGACTTGTGCCACTCGCACTCGTAATAATAGCGTTACGCTAAATGCAGAACTCAACCTTTGGTACAGCGATCGGCACGGCTAAGTAGTGCGGTGTAAGAGCACTGAATCACCTCAGGTCTTGCATCATCCACGAAAAACGCCCACCCGGAGCCCCATTGGAGTCGTCTAGCTCGACTGGTTCTACGAGCCAAGACAACTGCCCTCGCTTCTCACAGTGACCTTGGTCCTCCGCATCCTCGGCATAGCGACTCGAACGGCTAAGTACCACGCTCGGGGACTGAAGACCAGTCCGTCGCGAGCGGTCAGGGAAAACGCCAAGTAAGAGAGCATGCCTAGGACTCGCCACGCGACTGACCCCACGGGCCAGGCAGGAGTGACGCGCTCACACCAACGCGCTAAGTCCTAAACCACCCTCGAGTCGCGCCTCGAACTACCAAGTACCACGCTCGGGGACTCGGCCACCCGACCCCGTCCGCGCACGGGAAAACGGTAAAGTACAGAGCACTCAAGGGAGTCGCCTTGCGACTGGCTCTCCGAGCTCGGGCGAGTCGACCAAAACAACAAAACACATGATAACAACACACACATCATATACGAGGTAAACCCCACAAAAGGGCGGACGCGCTCGGGGACTCGTCCAAAATCAGTCAAAAGCACACAAACAAATATCAAAATAGACACGACGTCTCATTCAATCGCATGTTGCATTGTTTCATGTTACAAAATATGCCCGCGTGGCAGAACTGCTGCTAACGCCACAAGGCAAACTACCCTACTCTGCAGGCTTCGACGACGACTCGCCAGCATCCCGGCGATTGCGGATGAACGCCGTGTACGGGTTTGATGGATACGTCGTCAGTTCACCCGCCATCGCCGCGCGAAAAGGCTGCTCGACCTTGAAGTCACGATGCGGCGGCTCGGGGTCATTCGGCGCGACAACCGTCTCCTGGTACGGCAGGAGGTCGCCCATTGCCCAGACACGTTCTGAGTACGTGGCGGCACGTTCTTGCAACTTGAGCACCTCGGACAGCTCCACCGCGCCAGTCGACGATGGATACCCACTCGTCACATCGTCAACATCGAAATCTACGGGGAAGTGGGCGAGTCCAAGTCTCAGTGCCGTCGACGCTCCACGCCGAAACGCCGACCGCGTCATGAACTCAATGACCTCCAAATACTTCCACACCTCAACGAGGTTGCTAGGAATCACCTCCGTGGGCGATATTTCTTGGAGGTAGGCACGAATGCACGTCGCCGACAACGTCGCCGAATCGACGAGCATGCTTACGCACTGCCTCGCGTCGAGCGAGCTCGCCTCTCCTTCGCTATCAATGATGCGACCTGCGAGTAGAAGACAATGATAAGTACGACGGACACCACAAAAACCACAATTATTAGAAAGGCAAGATGTACTCACCAAGCAACGGGCGGGCGAGTCCCGTGATGAAGCACTGAAGCGACGTGTGGTCGTCCTGAAGCCCAGCAATAAGGACTTCCGACACCTTGCGATCCTCCTCAGCGGCCGCTATGGCGGCCTTAGCTCGCCCGTCCGCCGAGTTCGCTTCTTCTCTCGCCTCCCGCAGTTCGCGCTCGAGGTCGGCGATCCGCTATTCAGCGGCACCCAGAGCAGATCGTGCCGCCACCAACTCACCAGCGGGGACAAGCCCCTGGCGAGCTTCCTCTACCTTCGCAGCAACAGCCTGAAGCCCTTTGTTCGCCTCCTGGACGATGGCCAGCTCCCTCTCCGCGCGCTGTTTCGCGGCCAATCGGTCCGCTGACTCAAGCTGCAGACCCTGCACACCACCAAAAAAGGTTAGTCAAATCAAGAAATTCCTAAGTACCCACCCGCTGAAATTCAGCGAGTGCGCACTCGGGGACTAGCGATCAAGAAATTCCTAAGTGCCCACCCGCTGAAATTCAGCAAGTGCGCACTCGGGGACTGGCGATCAAAAAATGCCTAAGTGCCCACCCGCTGAAATTCAGCACGTGCGCACTCGGGGACTGGCGATCAAGAAAATGCCTAAGTGCCCAACCGCTGAAATTCAGCGCGTGCGCACTCAGGGACTGGATGCGACAAACAAAAAGATGAGAAATTATAAGAATCAGGCCGCTGCAAAGCACCGACCTGATCCTCGGGGACTGGACATACCTGGATGGCCGCGCCAAGCATGCCGTGGAGTTGTACCGCGTCCACGGACGCGAGAAGTGCCGGCGTGTGCCCGCGACGTTGGTCGACTTCAGCATCGGCGGTCCCAGGAGCGTGGCTCGAGGGCGTAGGCCCACTCGCCGTGGCTGCCTTGGTCACGAAGCGCGGAAAGGTAGCAATAGAAGCACCCGCTCCGAGAGAGGTTGCCTCCGCCGTCCCAGGCAAGGAAGCACCCTCCTTCGTAGACGCGGCTGCCTCCAACACGGGCTCGGCTGGTGCGACTGCTATGTCATCAGAGATAGTGACGGTGTCGTCGCCCTTGGCCTTCTTACTGCCATCCGCTGAGGCGACGACCTCGTCCGCCTTCCTCTTGCGGGAAGGATCCTCCTCGCTAGCGGTGGAGGGCACCTTGGCCACGGTCGGGTGGCCCATCCTTTTCACTCTGGTCCTGCGCATCAATCGAATCAACAAAGACAATCGAAATAGTTATGGAAAATAAGGAGGGGTGAGCGCACTCACTTGGCGACTGGGATGAAACGTAGCCCCGTACGAAGGCCGGCCGATTTTTCCAGTTCAGGGCCCAGTCGGCGACTGAGCCCCAGTTCCAGGACGTCCCGTGCCCAAGACACGGATGGCTTCTTCATCGTTGAGGCTGCAGCTGGCGCCTCTAGGACATCCTCGGCGGGAGCTTCTTCGCGAGTTGGAGCCGTTGTAGCCGGAGCCTCCTTGCGAGGTGAAGCCGCCGCAGCTGGAGCCTCCCCCGGCCCAGAGACTGGGGCGAACGGCGGAGGCATTGAGGCCAGCGGCACTTCCACGGTCGCCGCGTCCAGCGCGGCTGTTGCTGGCGGCGCGCCGTCACCGGCTGGGCTGGGAGCATCGGAGCTGCTCGCCGAGTGCGGCGGTGAGGCCGTCCTCGACGGCTTCGTTTTCTTCTTCGGGAGGGCCCTCGCCTCCCTTTCCTTCCTCTTCTTCTTTGACGGAGTGGCTTGACGGCGCGAGGTGGTCTCTGGGAGCTCGTCGTCGTCATGACGATCGAGGCTTCTGCTTGCCTTGATCTCGCGCTGTCGTTGCCCGCGGGTCTTTCGGACCAGCGGGGCGATCTCCTCTTCGGACTCGTCCTCGTTGTCCTTGGTAGGCGGCGATTCGCCTATGTCCTGGGCGGATGGGCCCGAGATCTCATCATCCGAAGGTGGGAGCCACCCTTCCACTACTTGGAACAGCTGCAACGAATACAAAACGGAATCAGAATTACCACGACTGCATATACTGCGACTGCGAGCAAGGTAAAAAAATTACCGTTGGAGCCGGACGCTTCGCGGTGTAGGGGCGACCCCAGCCTGCGCATCCAGGTACACCGCCTGGGTAATCTTCTTCAACGCTGGGAGATAATCCTCCAGCTTCCACTCGTCGAGGCAGGCCTTCGTCGAGTCTCCCCGGCCCGTGTACTGGTACATGTAGTGGTCGCGCTGGGCGAGTGGAACGAGCCGCCGCCCAAGCCAGCAATTGTACACTCTTTGGGCTTATATTGAATCGAGAAATTGGCGTTTGAAGTCCCTTCTTTTTCAGACCACGGATGGTCTGGAGCATCTCGTCAACGACCATCCGCTGGTCGTCGGGGAGCTTGCCGACTTGGAGATGGCGCGGCTCGGAACGACTAGCGGAGTACCGCGGGATCGCCACCTCGCCCTCCGGGGTCGCCTCGGCCACGTAGAACCACGACTTCTTCCAGTCGCTCGCTGCCTTGGCGGGTAGCATCAGATCAAAGAAAGAAGCTTTGGACTTGAGCTGAAACGTCAAGCCGCCCGCGGCTAGCATTGGGCCGCCTGCCTCCTCGCGGCTGATCCGTCCGTGGAACAGATCTTGCCACAAGGGGAAGTAGGGCCGGCAGCCCAAGTAGCATTTGCAGAACGCCACGAAGATGGCGAGCTGCTCGATGCTGTGGGGACCCAGATCTGAAGGCTGGATCCCGTGGTAGGCGCAGAAGCGCCGGAAGAATAAGGACGTAGGAAACCCTAGCCCCCGCTCGAGATGACTGGTGAAACAGACGAATTCCCTCTCACGCGGGTTTGGGGTCGTTTCTCCGGCTGCGGGGATACGCCAACAGCCGGCTCGCAGGATCCCGGCCTCCTCGAAAGAGGCCAGTTGCGCCCTCGTGCACTTGGACCTACCCCACGGCTCGGTGGAAAGGGCCATGGCCGAGAGATTGGTTGGAGATCGGAGGATTTCGGGTCGACTGGATCGCGGAGCGAGGGAAGGAAAATGCGCGCACTCGGAAGAAGTGGTGAGGAGTTGGCTCTACGATTGCCTGCCATTCCTCTTATATAGCGGAAGTTACCCGCCAAATCAGGGAGCCGTTACCACGCGGTGATTACGCCAAAGGTTACCGTTGGATTACCCCAACGGCTAGTTTGACCGCGCCTGACGGTCCAACTACGGCCACTCGGCTCGCCGACCCAATCACTAAGACAGTGTTTTCGCCGACTCGACTCGCCAAAGCTGCGACCTGGATCATTGGTTGTCTCCTTTATACAGGAGCCCGCCGACGATTCGACTGGGTGCCAACTCTGAAGCCGTATACTCCGACTGCCAGCAGCCACCTACGCTTAATCGACGACGGCCTCGGGGACTACTGATGGGGATATGCCTACCGGGGTATACCCAGCAGGACGTTTCCGACTGGCCCAAGACCCGGCGAGTGGGCCTGCAGAACGGCGAGTGGATCGAAGCCCAGCCAAGAACTGAGCGACTGGAAGCTGAAGGCCCGGGCGAGTAGATAGGCCCAGTCGGGCGAGGTTAAACGGCTACTGAAGCCTTAACCGAATCGGTTGAGATATGTAAACCCTAGGGGAGGTGAGCCTATATAAACCTCCCTATAGGGTGAGTAGAGACACGTTCTCTCATACACCCAAGCGACTCGCCGCCTAGCCGCCGAGCTCGCCCATTGTAACATCTCCATAATACAATCTAGCAGGAGTAGGTCTTTACCCTCCGGGGGGCCGAACCTGGGTAAAACCCTGTGTCTTTGCCCTCATCTCGCACCGCAGATGGCTGGCCGCCCTTGCCCCTCGTTCTACTACTCGCTGCCGATTGCAGCATCTGCCGTGACCATTCCCACGACAGTCGGCGAGGCGGGCGAACGACGAAGTCGACAACGGCGAATCTCCTGGTACCGGTGGCTTCTCCTGGGGCGGCTCCAATCGCTGGCTCCCTTCTTCTCCAGAGGCGGCGGACTCCGGTGAAATTCTGGCGGGGTGGTGCGTGCCTTGCTCTGAGAACGGTGTGGCACGATCAGTGAGGAGAGGGGAGTGAGATGGTGTGAAGAAATCGTGCGGGGGTGGCCTCTATTTATAGTCGAGCAAGGGAACCGTCGGGGCGCACGGTGAGCTTGTCGGGGGCGAGGTTACAGGCGGCTAATGGCATGGGCAAGGGTAGGGGACGGTGCGGTGTCTCCTGGCGATGCTCAACGACATGGTCTCGAGGCATGGGGCGGTGTGGTTTGGTCTGGAACGGGCGGTGCTCTACGCGGCAGAGGCGGCGTCTTCGACGGCGGGCGGTGGCTGTGCGGCACGGGGCGGCAAACGGGGATGTCTGGCGGTCTCCTGGGTCGGTGGGGATTGTGTATGCACGCGGCGAGGGCGGCACGTTGTCTGTGGGCGCTGGTCGAGGGTCGTGCTCTAGCGCATGCTCGGCATGGTCTCTGGCGGTCTGGGCGCGGCTTGTGCGCGTGGTCCAGGGCTTGGCAACGCTCGTGTCTGGGACAGGTAGTGGCGGTGGACGGTGGGCTGCCTCCTAGACATGGTTGGCAAGGCTAGTTCTTCCTCTAACCTGTTTGATGAAATGGCCGCATGAACTGAAGTTTTGAATTTTGAAAAGATTTTTGGTGGGTTTGCTAGATTGGTGCTGGTGAGTCTGCAGATGCTTGGGTTTTAAAAGTTGAGCTTGTTTGAGTGGTTTTTGAAAAAGTGGGATCTTCCCATATGATAAAGATTCAATTTTGAATTGTCATTTAAATTATGCATTTGAAAGTTTCTGGATGATCACAAAGTGGGCCTTGTTACCTTGTTATGAGTACATTCAATGGGTGCAAAAGATCCAGAAAAGTTTCTATTAGGTTCTGAAAGTTTGAGACAGCCAAAGTAGGCATGGGAGTTAAATTGGCCAAAATGACCATTCATTTCATATATGTGTTTTGATTTACTTGTCTTTAGGAAAAGTGTGGGAAATGTTTTAGATGATGTTTATTTCACCTAAGAAACATTTTACAAGCAATGAAACAAACAAACAAGGTGGTTTTAAAGGAATTCAAAATCCATGCATACACATATGCATGCATTCATGATTTCATTTAGAAAAGTTTTTGTTAACCCTAATTTTGATGATTAGAATTTGATGATCCAAGCTTAGTATTTTTGGGATGTTACAGAAACAGTCAGCGGCAGCAGAATGGTCCTCAATAATGGACACCAAGGAATGAAGGAAAGAGACATTGGACACTAGAACAAAAGAAACAACGGCAGGAAAGGCCGAAGTACATGTTTGAGTCCATGTTGGATCAGCCGTGTAAGTTTCATACTCCAAACCCGGCCAAGCCGGCCAATCATACAACTCGGCAATGCGCCTGGATGAAAAATGCAATGGGTAACCCGGCGGGCATGCAAGCACCTACCCACCAGGCGCATCAGCAGCAGCCGCAATTGACTGGAGCAAATGCACAGCAACTAATGTTACCACCTCCTCCCCCGAGGTATGACAACTCGGACCGAAGAGATGCAGTGCATCAAGTGATAAAATCAGGGTCCGGATGGAAGGACGAACCCAGGAAATAACGGACGCAGTGATTACAGGGAACATCATCAATCATATTGCGTGTTCACAACAGAACAGCAAGACAGGCAAAGTGTACAGCGCCGGCATATGGAAGTAAATGCAGTTATGCCGGCGGTACCAAGATATGTGCCCTGGTCAGATCAAGAAGTAACTTGGAGCATAAAGGATCACCCCAAAATAATGCCGAATCCAGGGTCGTACGCACTCGTACTAGATCCGACATTTGTCGGACCAAGTATTAATGTGAAATTTTCAAATGTACTCATTGACAATGGGTGCAGTATCAATATCATGTACAAGGATACAATGCATAAACTCGGAATATCGCAGAATATGCTGCAATCCACGAGAACTACGTTCCATGGAATAGTACCAGGGCTTTCATGCGAACCCATTGGAAAGGTTCAAGTAGATGTGTTATTCAACACAAGGGATAACTGCAGAACAGAAAATTTGGAGTTTGAGGTGGTGGATCTAGAGAGTTGTTATCATGCTCTACTCGGACGGCCGGCATTGGCCAAATTCATGAGCAGCTGCCACATAACTTACTTGAAAATGAAATTACCCGGACCACAAGGGGTGATAACAGTAGCAGGAGATTACAGGAAGTCAATGGAATGTGCTTCGGCCTGATCAAACCTGGCCGAGTCATTGGTAATAGCAAGAGAAAAAAGAAGGATTCAGGAGGTAGCGGCCCTCGCTTAGTCGGCACAACTGAATATGCCGGCATTGGCCAATCCGCATGGAAGTGTATCTTTCCAGCCAACTAAAGAAACAAAAAAGTTCTAGATAGATGAGCAGTTCCCAGAGCGCACCGTCACCATTGGTGCCGGCCTAGATGCTAAATAGGAAAGCGAGCTCACCAACTTCCTCCATGAGAATCGGGATATCTTTGCATGGTCAACTCAGGATTTGCAAGGTGTGCCGAGGGAGTTGGCTGAGCACTCTCTCAATGTAAGGCCAGGAGCAAGGCCAGTGAAGCAATCTCTCCGCCGCTTCGCCGAAGACAGGAGAAAAATAATAGGGGATAAAATAGCTCGGCTCCTTGCGGCCCGGTTCATCATGGAGGTGCTTTATCCGGACTGGCTATCAAACCCGGTGCTAGTAGAAAAGAAGAAGGATGATCCAAATGTAGCCATTGTATGGCGAATGTGTATTGATTACACGAACTTGAACAAGGCATGTCCAAAAGATCCTTTACCTAGAATAGACCAGGTCATTGATTCGACTGCTGGTTGTGAGCTGTTATCATTTGTAGACGCGTATTCTGGTTTCCACCAGATACCGTTAAATTCGGCCGATCAAATAAAGACTGCGTTTATTACCCCGTACGGGGCTTATTGCTATCGCACTATGCCATTCGGCCTGCGTAACGCAGGGGCTACGTACCAGAGATGTATGCAAAAATGTCTGCATGACCAGATAGGAAAAAATGTACAAGTATATGTATATGATGTGGTTATCAAAACCAAAGAAAGCAAAACGCTACTTGATGATATTCGGCAGACTTTCGCAAACTTGAGAAGGTTCCGAATGAAGCTTAACCCGGAAAAATGCACCTTCAGTGTACCGGCGGGAAAACTACTCGGTTTTCTCGTATCTAGCCGAGGTATAGAGGCCAACCCAACTAAGATAAGGGCAGTAGAAAGGATGGAATTGCCGAGATGTCTAAATGACGTACATAAATTCACAGGTTGCCTGGCCTCGCTTAGACGATTTGTATGTCGGCTGGGAGAGAAAGCATTACCACTTTATCAACTGATGAAAAAATCTGATAAGTTCATTTGGACACCACAAACAGATAATGCATTCCATGAACTGAAAAAGATGTTGGTCACAGCGCCAATCCTGGCCTCTCCATTGTCAAAAGAGCCTATGTTACTTTACATAGCCGCCACGAACAGAGTAGTAAGTGATGTGATCGTGGTGGAGCGAATTGAAGATGATAAATCAATACAAAGGCCGGTATATTACCTAAGCGAGGTACTATCAGCATCAAAGCAAAATTACCCACATTATCAGAAGATGGCATATGGGGTATACATGTCAGCAAAGAAACTTAAACATTACTTCGAAGAGCACTCGATCAAAGTGATCTATGAAGCACCCATAGCCGACATATTGAGCAACAAAGATGCAAGCAGCCGAATAGCAAAATGGGCAATTGAATTATCACCTTATGCTCCGCAATTCGATAGGCGAGATGAGATATACATCCGCCCGTTGTTTGTATCTAGTAGATAGATCTTGGTACATAGTTCCCATCGTAGGAAAATTTTTGTTTTCTATGCTGCGAACCCTACAGTTTCCCGTAGTGAAGCTTTTGGAATAACTATTAGATGATCGAATTCTATCCGCCTCAAGACATTAGTAGAAAGGGAAATATCAATTGCATTACTACCGAGACTAGCACCCATATTCTTTAACTTCGAAGAAATCTTTATAGATGAAAAAAAAAAAAAGAATTATCTCATGACGTTTTAGCTAACTAATCCAAATTATGATATGGCTCATTGCCTTTGTACTCGAGCCTTCATCTGTCGCACCAACCCATCCGCCGCATCCAAAACATGGTGCCCACTCCGACTAGACGGAGTCAGCCTACCAGGTGTGTGAGGCAGCATGCAAATAGACTGACTCCGAGCGACAAGAAAAGAAGGAAGCACTACTGTGGTGTTGTCAAAGGGGTTGGTATTGGTGATGTAGTAACATCGCCTTAACCACCGAAGCGTGCAGATCCACAACAGCTTCCACCATAGGCTGACTTTCTAGCGATCTAGCCACCTTAAGGAACATGTCTGTGAGAGTAGCCCTAGACCATGCGTAGCCCATCTGTCCTTTTCTACTCAGTTGAACAGATCACTTTAGGAATCCCGATCCAAGGGAGACAGAGTCACTGCCACAGTCTTCCCTAGCGGCCTCGTCACGTCCAGCGCCAGGAGCGACCAGGGAGTCAGCGACATGGACGACGCCACACGTGGCCCGTCTTGTAGCACCGCAGTAGAGTGCTGCGGTACCGTCCTCGCCGGGTATAGGGAGGATAGCACACGACCGCCAGTTTGGAATCAGGTTGTATACGATCAAACGTACTACTACCTCTGTTCCGGTTTACAAATCAATTACGTACTTTAAAAAATAGTTTAATCGTAGATTTGGTCAACAAAATATAAACTATATTTAATAAAAATTATATTATTAGATTCATATTCAAAATATGCTTCTAATGGTACAATTTTTGTGACGTATGATTCATATATTGTTGAACAAATTTATGGTCAAACTATTGTTTTGAAGTACGTATTAGCCCTATAATCCGGAATGGAGGGAGTACAAGCCATACCAGAATCATGAGACACCGGGGGATTTTTTGGAAATGGACACATTTATTATCATCAATAATGTTTACGTCCGGTCTCTGCATAACTAAGATGCACAAAGCGACACAAACGATAGAAGTAGGGAATAAAAAAAGTAGACAAGCATTACAAAAAGCGCTATCTAAATAATTGTCTTCAATCTAAGATAAATCAATTCTCAAATCACGTGTCCATCCATATCGGGAGAAAATATCTCTCGCCTTGTCTTCCAATCGCGTACATCCTTCCACAAATAAATCGCGAAACTCCATGCGTTTGAGAATAGTCCATGATCGGAGGATAGCCGTGGCTCGATAAATAACCTGTAGAGGAGAAGACATAATGCTATTAAAAATCTTGTCATTTCTACAAAGCCATAGCGACCATATAATGGCGAGCGCTTCCATCCTAAACAAAGTTCTGTACTTATCAACAACTCCATGCAACCAATTACCAAAAACATTGGTTACTGAACGTGGAGGAGATAAACCATAAGCTATTTGGATGAATGACCATATACAACGAGCAAATTTTCAATGGAAAAATAAATTACGAATTTTCTCATCGTGATGACAAAAAACGCGTTGTGTACTTCCATGCCAATTTCGATTATCTTTTGTTAGAATTATATCTTTACATAGATATCATGCAAATATCTTCATCTTAAGGGGTATTTTTAATTTTCAAATTTTACTATTATCATCGACCGGGATATCAGGTTGAACCAGTGCTCTATATAGTGAGCCAACAAAAAATTTACCACTTTCTAATAATTTCCAGTTGAACACGTCAACACCGTCCAATAAATGAATCGTGGATAATCGTAATAATAGATTGTTTCAACATACCGCAGATGGCGACGGATCCTGTTTTACAACAAAGCCATAGGGGGAGATCTTGTTTAATAGGCGTACTTGTGAAGCATGACACTGTTTTACCATGAGTACAAGGACCATCCACTTCCATGTTAGAAATATGCATGAGACCCTGAAATATTGCCTTGCCCCAAGGAAACATCCTTAGACGGCGAAAATCGGCCCATTCGCGTACACAGGTACCTCTTTTCGGTCGGATTTGGGCCAACTTTGGTCCGGACTACCCAGGCCGAACCCAGGATCCCGGGTACGCCCTAGGGACGCCGGACGCAGTGAATTGGCCGAGTGGACCAGCCTGTTAGCGATAGAATCCGAGTCACCGCCAGCCTTCCCGCCGTTTTCTTTTTTCCGCCCTCGTCGCTACACCCTTCCCGCCCTCGCCGCCGAACTCCGTCTATAAAAGGCGTACATCTCGTCGTCTATCTTCACAGTCTCTCACACCACCCCCAACTCCGGCGAACTTCGGTCGTTCACACCTTTCTTCCTCCTCAACTCCGCCGAGAAGCCATGGCTGAGGGCCGACGCACGATGCCGCCATGGGAAGCCCGGCTCCTCCGCGAGACGTGCTATACTGCGTCGCCAGACACTCGTCTCCACCCGGCTGGAAACTCAGCATCGGCGGGATCCGTGTTCCGCCGGTGCCGACCGAAGAGGACCTCGCCGGAGAGATCCAGGCGGCTATTGCCGACATGCAAGACCTGGATCTCGCCGAGGATCCTGGCAACCTGGTCTTCTGGAGGCAGTTCTTCGTCGACAGGCGCCTCGAGGAACTCGTCCGACACGACGGACCGCTGGGCTCGTCGCCACCGCGTCACAATGTGGCGTTCCGCCGCCGCTGGTGGAGCGTTCAAGGGCGAACTCTCGCCGGCGTCATGGAGCACATCCACGGCAACCACCCCCGCCTCGGCCTGTAGTTGCGGCGTCCGGCGTTGACCACGGCGGCATCGGCCTTTTCCTAGTTTTTTAATCCGATGTAATATGTGCGCCCTTGCCCTACTTACTAAAATCCGCCTATATTTGTCCATATTTCGCTAAGTTTAACTGAATTTCGCCGAACCTGGGACTCTGCCTGGATACGCGAGTGGGAAACTCGACGGATCCAGGCCAAAAACGCGTTTCGTCCGGTCAAAAAAGGTCCGATTTTTGTCCTAGGTTCGTGCAACAAGTGAAGATGCTCTGAACCATCTCATGAGAGGAGCAAAAGGCTGAGGCACTGGCATATTCTGCAGAAAACGGAGCCACTGAGTGTGAATCAGGAAAGACCCCAAAAAAGGGAAAACTGTACGATCATGTACTTAATTGTGGCTACCGTTCATATATAATTGACCAGGATATTCTGCACTTTAATCCCCTCGATCCCAGACTCTACGCATGCATTGAAAGCATACTATTTGTGGAAATTCTCAAGTATTTCTCAATTAAGACCAATTAAAGAAAGACTGTTGCTATTAAATGTAATTCATGGTATATGTCCGGCCCGGTCTATATATACAGACACGCATACGTGCACAGCTATGTTTATTAGTATATACCTAGAGGCCGGCTAGAGAATACTACGACGACACACGATGGCGCTCAAGGACTACGAGTATGTCGGAGACTCTCACCAATCTGGCGTCATTGTCATTTTCATAGCCTTCATCGTCGCGTTGGTCGTCGCCTTCTTCTTGGTGTACAAGAACAACCCGTAGTCCTTGTGACCACCATCGTCGTATAAATGTAATGCATTTTCTTCGATCGTCGACCATGGAATGCATGGTCTGGTCCATGGAGCCAGCCCTTCTTATCCAATGACTTCGTCGAGCATGTTCTTATTTCAGAATAATAGACAGTGTGTCTCTGTGTCCAGTTTATTTTCAGAGTATTAGTACTGAATATGTCACAGGTAATATATTTAGTGCTGAATACATTCATTTGCTCTACTTATTATTTTCTTGCCAAAGCGAGTGTTCGTCAAATTAAAGGAAATTGTGATGCATTACTGTGTCATGACTTATATGCTATCTTCGTTTCTAGTTTATTATTATGTATATATGACTACCTTAAGGGTGCTCTTCGGCAATTGTGGACTCGCGTCGCACAATCACCAAAAATTAACCATCTATGCGCATTTTCAAGCTTTGCTTTGTATTATGGATAAAATATTGAATTATGCGTCATAAAAATGTTCGTATGGAACAAAATGCCATTGTTATCATAATAAATTAGTTTTTGGATTCACTACTGGGAAAACCATCTTCAGTTCAAAGTGAACAAGGTCAGCAGTCTCGGCCTGTCACAGCCCGCGACTAGTGAAAGCACTAGTCCTGAGCCGTGAGGCCTCTAATGGCTAGAAACGGCCGTAGTCACTAGTCCCGGGCCGGAACAGATCATTACGGACCGGGACTAATGACCTGGAGCAGGCCAGCTGGTCTATATATTCTGCTTCCTGTCCTGATGCCCTAAAGTACATGGTGGCCATTTTTTTCAAAGAAGCAAGAGAGTTTATGCCATTTTTTTTCTCAAGATTCGTCAAGATTTAGTTTGCAACACCTAAATCCAAAGCTTTAAAAGGTTAGAACTTCATTCTTTCATCTCTTATTGCTACTTTAGCTCTATAATGCTCTAGAAGTAGAGAGATATGGATCAATGCATGCATGCTCTAGAAGTAGCTAGAAGGATTTTGATATATATGTGTAACAAATTTTGATTAGGCACATAGTTACTGAAAATTGAAATGTGTAATTTTAGAGTTTTAGAGCTTAGAATGGAATGAGGTTTTCACTAATAGAACAATAATAAAAAACTCCACATTTATCATGTTGATTGTTTTCTCCAATTCACGAATTGGTGCATGTAAATTTTTCAAAATTCAAAATTAATGCTCTAGAAGCTCTCAATATAACTTGTAATAATTTTATCATGTTGTGTAATGGTTTTTGATATACTTTTACTATAATGCATATGGTCCGGGAATGGATGTACGGTACTGACCGATGCTCTGGCGAGTTCATTAATGGCGTGCATGAATTCATCCGTGTTGCTGATGCAAACAAGCGCAATGGTTTTGTATTCTGTCCATATAATGGATGTAGGAATTAGAAGGATTACTCTGACTCAAAAACTCTTCACAGCCACCTTTTGAAGTCCGGCTTCATGCCCAGTTATAATTGTTGGACCAAGCATGGAGAGAGAGGGGTTATAATGGAAGATAATGAAGAAGAGGAGGAGGATGACAACTATAATGGTTTCCCTGAGTACGGAGATACTTCCATGGGGGATGCTGGAGGGGAGGATGAAGAAGAGACACATGATGAACCCGCTGATGATCTTGGTCGGACCATTGCCGATGCACGAAGAGATTGTGAAACTGAAAATGATAGGGAGAAGTTCAATCACATGTTAGAGGATCACAAAAAATTATTGTACCCAAATTGCGAAAATGGTCTGAAAAAGTTGGGCAGCACACTGGAATTGCTGTGATGGAAATCTGAGAGTGGTATACCTGACTCCTCATTTGAAAAGTTGCTGAAAATGATAAAGAATATGCTTCCAAAAGATAACGTATTACCCGCCAGTACGTACGAAGCAAAGAAGGTTGTCTGCCCTCTAGGTTTAGAGGTTCAGAAGATACATGCATGCCCTAATGACTGCATCCTCTACCGCAGTGAGGAGTATGAGAATTTGGATGCATGCCCGGTATGCACTTCACTTTGGTATAAGATTAGATGAGATGTCCCTGGTGACATTGAGGGCGAACCCCCCCACCCCCCTCCCCTTCCCCCGAAAGAGGGTTCCTGCCAAGGTGATGTGGTATGCTCCTATAATACCACGGTTGAAACGCTTATTCAGAAACAAAGAGCACGCCAAGTTGTTGTGATGGCATAAAGAGGAACGTAAGTCAGACGGGATGTTGAGACACTCCGCTGATGGGTCTCAATGGAGAAAAATCGATAGAAAATACCCGGACTTTGCAGATGACGCAAGGAGTTTAAGGTTTGGTCTAAGTACAGATGGCATGAATCCATTTGGGGAGCAGAGCTCCAGTCACAGCACCTGGCGCGTGACTCTATGCATCTATAAGCTTCCTGCTTGGTTGTGCATGAAGCGGAAGTTCATTATGATGCCAGTGTTGATCCAAGGTCCGAAGCAACCGGCAACGACATTGATGTGTACCTAAGGCCATTAGTGGAAGAACTTTTACAGTTGTGGCACGAACCCGGGATATGCGTGTGGGATGAGCACAAGCAGGAAGAATTTAACCTCCGAGCATTGCTTTTCGTAACAATCAATGATTGACCTGCTCTTAGTAACCTTTCAGAATAGTCAAACAAGGGATACAATGCATGCACACACTGTTTAGATGAGACTGAAAGTATATATTTGAAACATTGTAAGAAGAATATATACAATGAGCATCGTCGATTTCTTTTGGCCAAGCATCCCTTGAGAAAGAAAGGCAAGCATTTCAACGGTCTGGCATGTCACCAGACGAAGCCTAAGGAGCGTACTAGTGCTGATATATTTGATATGGTCAAAGATTTGGATCAAATGGTAACCTTTGGAAAGGGTCCTGGCGGAAAATCTGTTCCGAAGGACGCTGAAGGACACGCACCCATGTGGAAGAAGAAATCTATATTTTGGGAGCTACCATATTGGAAATTATTAGAGTTCTGGTCTGCAATCGATATGATGCATGTGATGAAGAATCTTTGCGTGAACCTGTTAGGCTTCTTGGGCGTGTATGGGAAGACAAAAGATACACTGAAAGCACGAAAGGACCATCAACGTATGAAAGACCCAGATGGCCTGTATCTAGAATGGTTTCAAGGTCATGCCAGCTACGCTCTTACCAAACAAGAGAAGGAAATATTTTTTGAATGCCTAAGCAGTATTAAGGTCCCGTCTGGCTTCTCGTCGAATATAAAGGGAATAATAAATATGGCAGAAAAAAGTTCCAAAACCTAAAGTCTCATGACTGCCACGTGATTATGGCGCAAATGCTTCCGATTGCATTGAGGGGGCTTCTACCAGATAATGTTCGAGTACCCATTGTGAAGCTATGTGCATTTCTCAATGCAATAGCTCAGAAGATAATCAATCCTGAAGATCTACCACAGTTACAGAATGATGTGGTCCAATGTCTTGTCGGTTTTGAGTTGGTGTTCCCACCATCCTTCTTCAATATTATGACACACCTGCTGGTTCACCTAGTTAAAGAGATTTTCATTCTCCGTCCTGTATTTCTACACAATATGTTTCCCTTTGAGAGGTTCATGGGAATCTTAAAGAAATATGTTCGTAACCGTGCTAGGCCAGAAGGAAGCATCTCCAAGGGCTATGGAACAGAGGAGGTCATTGAATTTTGTGTTGACTTTGTTCCTGACCTTAGGACGATTGGTCTTCCTCAATCGCGGTATGAGGGGAGACTGAGTGGAAAGGGTACTCTATGAAGGAAATCAATAATATGTAGGGACGGACATTCTTACACCAAGCACATTACACCGTTCTACAGAATTCTATCTTGGCAGCCCCATATATCGAGGAACACAAGAAAATATTACGCTCCAACAACCCTGGAAAGCATGACTCTTGGATTAGAGATGAACACATGAAGAGTTTCGGCGGTTGGATGCAACATCTCATCAAAAAAACACTCTTGGAGATCAGCTATACTTGTTGTCTAGGTCACCATCTTCGACTATATTGACTTTCCAAGGGTACGAGATAAATGGGTATACATTTTACACAATAGCCCAAGATAAAAAGAGCACCAACCAAAACAGTGGTGTCCGCTTTGATGCAACAGACAGCAATGGGTCAAAGACCACATATTATGGTTACATAAAGGAGATATGGGAACTTGACTATGGAACTACTTTTATGGTCCCCTTGTTTCGGTGCAAATGGGTCAAGCTGATAGGAGGAGGGGCTGAGGTAGACAAGAAATACGGAATGACATCGTTGGATCCCAACAATCTTGGGTACTTAGACGAACGATTCATCCTAGCCAATGATGTGGCTTATGTTTTCTATGTGAAGGACATGTCTACCAAACCTATAAAAAGAAAAAATAAGAAAAAGAATACATCAGACGATGAGCCAAAGCGCCACATTGTTCTTTCAGGACTAAAGGTTCATCCACCCTATTATTAGTGCTGACTCATGTTTTGTCCCGGTTGGTGTCTCCAACCGGGACTAAAGGTTCATATTTAGTCCCGGTTGGTGACACCATCCGGGACAAGGTACAAGCCTCGGATTCACGGCGGGCGGGGGAGGGGTCTCCTGAAAGACGATGCCGCTACCGCCGGGCGGGGTGGGGCCTTCTTGTCGCTCTGTGGCGGGTGGACTTGTGGGCACCGCATGCGAGGATGGTCACCCCCGGCGATGTAGCGCATCACTTCGATGATAGTACGGTTCGCCCACCACAGATGGCGGCCGGCTTCATTGTGGTTCACCGGGGGCTGGCCATCACCCTCGTACCTGGCGAGCTCCCTTTCCCGCCTATTAGCGAAGAAATTTAGAAATGAAATAATTTATAAATGATGCAAACAGATATATGGATATTATATTAAGACTCTTTATATTTTTCTGATAATAATAGACATATTATTTGTTTTATTTGGATTTTTACTAAAGGGGGGGTCTTTAGTCGCGGGTTAAGCCACGGTCCGGGACTAATGACCCTCTAGTCCCGGGCGGTGGCTTAGCCCGGGACTAAAGTGGGTTATAAGTAAACTGCGCCCGCCCCTGGCCTCCCCCACCCAGCACTTGGCGAAATAGACGAACAGATGACGGCGAGCTCGATCGACGCAGGGGAGGTTCTGCCTGATTCCACCGTGCCGCCACCCTCGTCTCCGGCTGCCCTGCCATGCCGCCGTCCCGCACCATGATGTCGCGCGCCTCGCCGTGCCGCCGCGCGCCGTCCTGCCGCCCTACAACGTCGCCGCCTCGCCGCGCCGCCGCACGTCGTCCCGCCGCCCCGCAACGCCGCCGCCTCGCCGTGCGTCGATCTTATCATTTTTTATATAATTTTTTTAGTTGTTTTTAGGAATATATATATAATTGTTTTTAGTTGTTTTTAGGAATATATAATTGTTTTTAGTTTCTTTTTTTAAGGAATATATAATTGTTTATATAATTGTTTTTAGTTGTTTTTAGGAATATATAATTGTTTTTAGTTTCTTTTTTAGGAATATATAATTGTTTATATAATTGTTTTCAGTTGTTTTTAGGAATATATAATTGTTTAGATAATTTGTTTAGGAATATATAATTGTTTATTAGGTTTATTAGGAATATTAATCGTTTTTAGGAATATATAATTGTTTATATAATTGTTTTTAGTTGTTTTTTTAGGATTATTAATTAGTGTTATTAGGGTTATTAATTATATAATTATTAGGGTTATTAATTTGTGTTATTAGGGTTATTTTTTGTTTTTGTTATTAGGGTTATTGTTTTTTCTAACCTGTTTAACTCTCTTTTTGTTATAGTTAATTAAGTCATGGATCCATCCGAAGATCCTGGTCGCATTGGTGAAGGTTTTCTTTAGGGCATGATAAGAGGTGAAATTCCTCTTAATATTAATACAGGTGAAGATATTTTGCTCGAGGAAGAGATATCCTCATATCTGAATCCATCCGGTTATGGACTAGAGGAAAACCTAATGTACCAAGGGGAAGAACGGATGGACGAAGGGCATAAAAATAACAACAATAATGATGGCCCCTCGACAGGATCCGACGAGGTACATATATATATATATAAAGCCTCGTGTTACCTCTATTCATTAACTGATCTAGATATATATTAATCACTCTCTCTTCTTCTTTTAGCCCACCGAATCGAAGCAGTCGATAGCTCGAACGAAACGAGGGCCGAACAAAAAGTTGGATGGTAATCAGAGGTTCACCATCGAAGAAATAGATAATGATGGTGAACCGATTGCTCTAGAAAAGCACCGGAGGATGTTTATAAATAAATGTGGGGTGCTTGTTAGGGACAACCTGCTGATCACCATCAAAGAATGGAATCAGTCAAAGAAACCTAGTGAAGAATCCAACAGCTATGTCACCGATGGTGCCAAAGCTGAACTTTGGCAGAAGCTCATAGCGCATTTCATACTACCTCCAGAGTATGAAGAATTCGAGGTAGATGGTATACCCCAAGGCCGGGTGGGCTTGAAAATAGAGCGAAAGTCAAGGAGTGGACTCTGAGCAAGATGGATGAACTGTACCAGAACCACAAGAAAAGTTTATACGCGAAATATGTCGCGAAAAAGAAAACTCCAGACTTCAAAGGAGTAAACGAGAAGTTGAGAGAACAGTGTCTCGATTTTTTACAGTACAAATGAAATACCATCATAAAATGGGGACATGTGGCTACAAGAGTGTCGTCCCTAAGTGGGAAACTATGGATAAGAAAATGAGGGCTAGAGGCGTCACTCCTGGTACAGATGGATGGCCTGAGAGGTCAAAGCACTGGTGGTACCGGCACGGGGGATCCTTGGACCCAGAAACAGGGAAGACATTATTTCATGAAAAAATTCTAAAACCATCCCAAGACCTTATTCAAGCAATGAACGATGCTCAATTGGGATTGTTCCGTCCCGAGAGAGAGAGAGAACGACGAGTTGACACACGCCCTAGGGAATCTTGAAAAGGGAGGACGAACACGAGGCAAAGGCGCCGGTGTCTTGTGAAAGAAAGGGTTTCCTCAGTACGATGCCAGTTACAGAAGCCGTCAGAGAAAGAAGGACCGGGAGGCTGACCGGATATTTAGGCTATGAAGATACGCCAGTGGGTCAGATAGTACGGAATATGTCTAAGGGGATCCTCTAGTCAGTAATGAGGAGCGCGAGGCTCGCGCGTCTATCCACCCATATGCGAAATCTGCACGAATGGTACACGTCGCAAGCAGAAAAAAAGCATCAGAAAAGATTGGTTTTCGGTGGATGTTAGAAAGGAGCATCACTTCAAACCATACTCGATACAGGTATACAACCAGCGCGCCCTCGACAAATCTATCATTGGTTGCTACTGTTGTAAGTGATTTATTTCTATAATTAAGTTTGTAGCTCAGCTCGTTCACTGTATTTAATATATTATCCTAACTATATATCCTTTTGTATGATGATATTATATTCTGCAGAATGAAGATGCTTGAATGCAAAAGATCTAGAAGATACAACGTTGGGTTCATTGACCCATATATCGTTAATGAATATACATTAAAGAATCACCCCAAGGACGTGGAGGAAGACATGTGCAGGTTCTTAACCAAGAATAATTTTGTTAAGGAAATACTATTTCCTTACAACTTCAAGTGAGTGTTTATATCTTGTACACATTTTATTTTTGCTTACTGGATGAGATATGCATGTATGCTTATGTAAACGTCTGCAGATTTCACTAGATCTTGCTAAACATTCAAGTTCACAACTCCCTAGTTGAAGTCCACGACTCATTAAGTTGGGACAAAGAGCAGTGGAGCGACATGAAAGCAATGATCCATAAGTAATTTCAATCATTATCGCATTATATCGTCCTCTTTCATTCAATTCCTGATATCAAGTACTAATAACTCCTTTGTTCATTTTCTTTGCCGAGTAGGTGTTGGACACGGTTCAGACAGAAAATACCAGGTCCATTCAAAGAGGAGTTAACTTATAAAATGGTGAAGAGTTTACAGCAGCCACCGGGAACTCATTTATATGGATACTACGTCTGCGAGTACATCCGCGAGTTGACCAGTGAGCGGAAAGTTGACTCACATTATATTTATGATTTGCGGGAGAAACTAGAGCCAGACCAGCGCATAAGAGCAATTCAAGAGGAGCTGGCGGGATTTATGATGAAGGAAGTCCTTGATGTACATGCAGAGCATTATGCGGATGACGTGGAACTCGATTTGCCTTAGTGATCTCCATGTAGATGATATGATATATATATTCATCAATGACCATGTAATTTCAAAACATTTCTTCCTTTTGATATATATATCATCAATGTATGCTTGCAAGGGATCGATTAATTATATAGATGCATCAACATGTACTGTGTATGTAGTAGCGTAGAATATGTGTACTTAAATATATGTTTGAAATTATGGTGAAACACAAAACGAAAAAGGAATGAAATGGCAAAAAACAAGGAAATACACAATCTCTGTTGCGGTAGAGAAACACACAATTCTCTGCCGCGGCAGGAAACCTTATAGTCCCGGGTGGTGTTACGGCCTCGGACTAGAGGGTTTCCGCCCCCCGCGGCGCTGAACAGCCACGTGGTTGTTATCAGTCGCGGGCGTAGCAAGCCGGGACTAGTGTGTGTGGGGGGGGGGCCTCTAGTCCCGTTTTCGCAGTCTCGGGCTCAAAACCGGGACTAGACCCCGTTGCGGCCCGGAACTAGAGGCATGTTTTCCACCAGTGATTGGAGGTCCCTCTACTTTCAAAAAAAAGCTTTGTATATGGCTTGTAGTCATCTGGTCCACGCTTACATGGTTCTCTCATCGATGCACACTTTTGTGCTCCAATTGTTGCAAACCACATTTTTTGCCAGAGAAACCTGTGGAAAATGATCGCTCGAAAATGAGAAGTGTGGTAAGAGGGTAAGAAAATCTGGCATAATATAAATTTTCATGCAACAAAGAATCTGGCAAAATTGTCTTCAACCAAACACTTGTTGCTAGTAGTTCAGCCTTTTGACATGGTCCTTTTAGTAATACTCTCAACAAATAAATGTTAAAAATGTTTTGCTTCAAACTAACTAGTTAAACATATTTAATAACATATTATGATTCCTTTAGAAAATAAATCATAATAATATCATAATAAATCGTGATTATAGCACTATAGACAAGCAACTGATGCCTCGCCAATGCACCAAGTCGAATAAGAATCCCAACCTATTGGGGAGGTGACCCCGGATAGGGTCAAGACAGGGAAAGACAAAGGGAGTCTCCTTTGTCGTGAGCCGAATTACTGAATGTATCGGCCGAATCATGTAAGATTCGGCCGAGATAAGCAGGGACATGACAACTGTAGGATGAGTAACGCCTTATCCGGCCGACATATGAACTAAGTTGGCCAAATGAGTCTGATTAACTTGAATGCAGGAGAAGGCCGAGCCGAGTTATGCGAGACAAGGCCGAATGACATGAAGCTTGCAGGAGAAGGAGGTGCCTATAGTCAAACCCTAGTCACTGGCTAGGAGGAATCTAGACAGAGCCAAGCACAAAGGACAAGGAGCAGAGCAGTAGAAGGGCAGACGAACGTCACAGAGGTGATAGTGAGGAAGCACGAGGCGCGCATCTGAGGGTCTCTGGAACATTACCGCCGATAGAAGGGCGACACGGAAAGGAGGCCGCCGAGTTACCATATTGGGACAAGCATATTCCAAGGATATGCTTGCCACATCAGCCCTAGAAGGAACCAAGGCACCCCTTTGTAAGGGGGGACGCAGGATCCTGAAGGGGGATCGATTCATTCTACGCCGTAAGGCTCATGTAGTAGTGTTCTTCCTCTCTATGAGACAACTCTTGGAGCACTTGTATTCATTGAGAAGAGGAATAGTGGTTTATTTGTTGAGCATTTGAGTGTAGAAATCACTACATCTTCCCTTCCCGGATCCCTCTAGCATCCATTGGCCCCATACTTTAGCCTACCCATGGCATCTGACATGCCACCACCACGACAGTTGCCGCCCACCGTGGGGCCAGCAGCGGTGCTAGCTGGAGTCAAGATCCGGACGGGAAATTTCATCCACACCAGCGAGCGGGTTGTCTCTGGCTTAGTCCAGAGATTTGATCTCTTGGACTATGTCAGCGATAACGCAGGTAGCTTCAGGAGGAAAGCGCCTCCGCGCAACGGCGTCTTCATCAACCTGGGCACGCACAAGGTCAACGTCAGCATCGAAACCTCCTGCGTCTATCCTCACCGAGTTAATTATGCAGGAGATCCTCCCCTCAGTGCTGCTAACGGTCTGCGTGGAGCACGCTCCATCTGCAGCGTCGAGGTGATGGTGACAGCCGTAGAGCAGGCGGCAGGAGCAGGCGCCGGACCAAGCAAGGACCCGGCGGCAGGAGGACAGGTGACCACGAAGCAAGCAGCTCCATAGCCCACCGAGGTAGATCCGCCAGCAGCCAAGTCAGCCGAGGTGCAGGAGACGACCCCAAAGGCGGCAAGGGTAAGGTGGCCGCCTCTGGAAAGACCAGAGAATATTCTCCAGGAAACTATAGATAATCTAACCACGCCTGTGGCGCCGATACTTGATCCGGCTAACGCCCAGGCAGAGTTAGAAGAAACTAGACAAAAAGTACTGGTAGAGGCAAAGAAGGTGTCGGCCTTGCGGGAGTCCTTGAACAGGACCCTGCGAGAATATGCTAAGGCAAGCAAACTGGATGTGGCCCCTGAGCGGGTAGATGAATTGAGATTGAGAGGAAAGAACCTCATGAATGATATTAATAAAGAGCATGAAGCTCGTGGAGGTGATTCAATCGATCTAGGCTTGCCGAGGTATAGTACCCTGGCAAAGAACCTAAGGGCGGCAAATGCCGCTGCTTTGGAGCTGGAAGGATTAAGAGGGGAAGCCCGGCAGAAACAGCAAGAAAGAGTGAATGAGCTGGTGCGCATTGCGAATCAGCAGAATGAGGAAATGCTAAGGGCTGACCCGGTGAGACCGGGATCCTTGCGTATGGTTCATTCAGCTGGAGCAACACCCGCACTATCTGCGGCAGCAGCATCCTCACCCGGGAACAACGCGCGAAAACATAGAGCTGTGACCTCAGGAAAAAGAAATAAGCAAATTGTTCCGTATGATCCGGCGGTGGCCGGAAAGGTCAATGATAACAGAGGCAACGGCAGCCAAGGTAACAGTGGGGATAGAAACCCCGGCCGTGCTAATAAGGGGCACGGAGACCTCAGAAGGGTAAATCATGAAAAGAATAACCCGGCGGAGGGAAGGAGAAACCCTCCACCAAATCCTCATCCGAGGTATGAACCTCGGCAAGATCGAGAAGTGAGACTAGCTCAGCATAATCACTCTCTCTTCTTCTTTTAGCCCACCGGATCGAACCAGTCGATAGCTCGAATGAAACGAGGGCCGAACAAAAAGTTGGATGGTAATCAGAGGTTCACCATCGAAGAAATAGATGATGATGGTGAACCGATTGCTCCAGAAAAGCACCGGAGGATGTTTATAAATAAATACGGGGTGCTTCTTAGGGACAACCTGCTGATCACCATCCAAGAATGGAATCAGTCAAAGAAACCTAGTGAAGAATCCAACAGCTATGTCACCGATGATGCCAAAGCTGACCTTTGGCAGAAGCTCATAGCGCATTTCATACTACCTCCAGAGTATGAAGAATTTGAGGTAGATGGTATTACCCCAAGGCCGTGTGGGCTTGAAAATAGAGCGAAAGTCAAGGAGTGGGCTCTGAGCAAGATGGATGAACTGTACCGGAACCACAAGAAAAGTTTATACGCGAAATATGTCGCGAAAAAGAAAACTCGAGACTTCAAAGGAGTAAACGAGAAGTTGAGAGAACAGTGTCCCGATTTTTTACAGTACAAGCAATCTGATAAAGCAAAGGCAAAGTCGGCAAAGAACTCGTTAAATGCTGCCCAAAAGAAATACCATCATAAAATGGGGACATGTGGCTACAAGAGTGCCGTCCCTAAATGGGAAACTATGGATAAGAAAATGAGGGCTAGAGGCGTCACTCCTGGTACAGATGGATGGCCCGAGAGGTCAAAGCACTGGTGGTACAGGCACGGGGATCCTTGGACCCAGAGACAGGGAAGACATTATTTCATGAAAAAATTCTAAAACCATCCCAAGACCTTATTCAAGCAATGAACGATGCTCAATTGGGATTGTTCCGTCCCGAGAGAGAGAACGACGAGTTGACACGCGCCCTAGGGAATCCTGAAAAGGGAGGACGAACACGAGGCAAAGGCGCCGGTGTCTTGTGGAAGAAAGGGTTTCCTCAGTATGATGCCAGTTACAGAATCCGTCAGAGAAAGAAGGACCGGGAGGCTGACCGGATATCCAGGGTAGAGCAGGACCTAGCTGATCTGAAGAACCTCATGCATGAAATGAGCCAAAGGCCGCTGTCGTCAACTCACCCGCGGGATGATGATCCTGCATTGGATCTTAGCCAGCGAAGAAGCAGTGTGGCTTCCACGGAGGTCCGGGCTGATTATCAAGCACTGCTGGATGATGCACCGGCTCCTCACTACCCTGTGGATGATGTCAGAGATATGGCACAATGTGAGCTACATCAGCCAATGAACAACCGGTCCTTCAAGGTGGCGATCGGCACTGCTTTACCTTGTCTACCTGGAGCACTCCACCATTCACTTTCGATTCCACCAGGCTATGCTCGTGTCACGGTGGATGACATAGTGGAGGATTTTGCGGACCTAGAGATTGAAATCGCTACGCCTGAAGGCCTTACGAAACTAGGAGATGTCAAGCGCAACATCATTCTATGGAATAAGAAGTACATCAAGTTTCCAGTCTCGGCTCCAAGGCCACCGACTCCGAGGAATCCAAGTCCACCCCGCATCGAATATCTTCAACCTCCAAGTCCACCCCAACCCGATTATCGCCAACCTCCAAGTCCACCCCGCCCCGCTGATGATCGCCACAGCACAGTACATGAACTCGATCTCCGCCTCCACGCAATACTCGATCTACGCATCCGCCTCCGTGCAATACTACTACCTCATCGAAGAAACGGAAGTTCGACGCTCCCCCGCGCCCCACATCAAAGAAATGTCAAACGGCGAAGATAGTCGACATCCCGCCGGCAATTCCAAAGAGACCTTATGACAAGACCGATGAGGAAACTAACGCGGATGTGGCTGCCCAAGTTAAGGCGCATTTTGCACCCAAAAAGCCTGAGCCAAAGCCGGTATATGTTGAAAAAACAAAAAAAGTGGGCTAAGTCCTTTCTTGAGCAACCATCCCAGATATCGATGAATCTGGAATCAGACTATGACCGGGAGATTATTAAGCAAGCACAGAAAAAAAAATCACAAGTGAAAAAAGCAGGAAGCAAGTTGCCCAGCTCGGAGCACAGAAGAATCAATCGGTCGCCCCGCTCAAAGTCATTTCAGACCTCGACAAGGCCTTCAGAGCTGAAATGGATATGGACATGCAAATAATGGACCCCAGAGCCCGTAATAATGCTGCACTAATGGGAATCACTGTATCGCAGGACAAAGCACTTGCTACCGAAGCAAAAATGTCTCTTGGTAAATATTTAGGCTATGAAGATACGCCAGTGGGTCAGATAGTACGGAATATGTCTAAGGGGATCCTCTAGTCAGTAATGAGGAGTGCGAGGAGCTCGCGCGTCTATCCACCCATATGCGAAATCTGCACGAATGGTACATGTCACAAGCAGAAAAAAAGCATCAGAAAAGATTGGTTTTCGGTGGATGTTAGAAAGGAGCATCACTTCAAACCATACTCGATACAGGTATACAACCAGCGCGCTCTCGACAAATCTATCATTGGTTGCTACTGTTGTAAGTGATTTATTTCTATAATTAAGTTTGTAGCTCAGATCGTTCATTGTATTTAATATATTATCCTAACTATATATCCTTTTGTATGATGATATTATATTCTGCAGAATGAAGATGCTTGAATGCAAAAGAGCTAGAAGATAAGACGTTGGGTTCATTGACCCATATATCGTTAATGAATATACATTAAAGAATCACCCCAAGGACGTGGAGGAAGACCTGTGCAGGTTCTTAACCAAGAATAATTTTGTTAAGGAAATACTATTTCCTTACAACTTCAAGTGAGTGTTTATATCTTGTACACATTTTATTTTTGCTTACTGGATGAGATATGCATGTATGCTTATGTAAACGTCTGTAGATTTCACTAAATCATGCTAAACATTCAAGTTCACAACTCTCTAGTTGAAGTCCACGACTCATTAAGTTGGGACCAAGAGCAGTGGAGCGACATGAAAGCAATGATCCATAAGTAATTTCAATCATTATCGCATTATATCGTCCTCTTCCATTCAATTGCTGATATCAAGTACTAATAACTCCTTTGTTCATTTTCTTTGCCGAGCAGGTGTTGGACACGGTTCAGACAGAAAATACCAGGTCCATTCAAAGAGGAGTTAACTTATAAAATGGTGAAGAGTTTACAGCAGCCACCGGGAACTCATTTATATGGATACTACGTCTGCGAGTACATCCGCGAGTTGACCAGTGAGCGGAAAGTTGACTCACATTATATTTATGATTTGCGGGAGAAACTAGAGCCAGACCAGCGCATAAGAGCAATTCAAGAGGAGCTGGCGGGATTTATGATGAAGGAAGTCCTTGATGTACATGCAGAGCATTATGCGGATGACGTGGAACTCGATTTGCCTTAGTGATCTCCATGTAGATGATATGATATATATATTCATCAATGACCATATAATTTCAAAACATTTCTTCCTTTTGATATATATATCATCAATGTATGCTTGCAAGGGATCGATTAATTATATAGATGCATCAACATGTACTGTGTATGTAGTAGCGTAGAATATGTGTACTTAAATATATGTTTGAAATTATGGTGAAACACAAAACGAAAAAGGAATGAAATGGCAAAAAACAAGGAAATACACAATCTCTGTTGCGGTAGAGAAACACACAATTCTCTGCCGCGGCAGGAAACCTTATAGTCCCGGGTGGTGTTACGGCCTCGGACTAGAGGGTTTCCGCCCCTCGCGGCGCTGAAACAGCCATGTGGTTGTTATCAGTCGCGGGCGTAGCTAGCCGGGACTAGTGTGTGGGGGGGGCTCTAGTCCCGTTTTCGCAGTCTCGGGCTCAAAACCGGGACTAGAGCCCGTTGCGGCCCGGGACTAGAGGCATGTTTTCCACCAGTGATTGGAGGTCCCTCTACTTGCAAAAAAAGCTTTGTATATGGCTTGTAGTCATCTGGTCCACGCTTGCATGGTTCTCTCATCGATGCACACTTTTGTGCTCCAATTGTTGCAAACCACATTTTTTGCCGGAGAAACCTGTGGAAAATGATCGCTCGAAAATGAGAAGTGTGGTAAGAGGGTAAGAAAATCTGGCATAATATAAATTTTCATGCAACAAAGAATCTGGCAAAATTGTCTTCAACCAAACACTTGTTGCTAGTAGTTCAGCCTTTTGACATGATCTTTTTAGTAATACTCTCAACAAATAAACGTTAAAAATGTTTTGCTTCAAACTAACTAGTTAAACATATTTAATAACATATTATGATTCCTTTAGAAAATAAATCATAATAATATCATAGTAAATCGTGATTATAGCACTGTAGACAAGCGACTGATGCCTCGCCAATGCGCCAAGTCGAATAAGAATCCCAACCTATTGGGGAGGTGACCCCGGATAGGGTCAAGACAGGGAAATACAAAGGGAATCTCCCTTGTCGTGAGCCGAATTACTGAATGTATCAGCCGAATCATGTAAGATTCGGCCGAGATAAGCAGGGACATGACAAATGTAGGATGAGAAACGCCTTATCTGGCCGACATATGAACTAAGTCGGCCAAATGAGTCTGATTAACTTGAATGCAGGAGAAGGCCGAGCCGAGTTATGCGAGACAAGGCCGAATGACATGAAGCTTGCAGGAGAAGGAGGTGCCTATAGTCAAACCCTAGTCACTGGCTAGGAGGAATCTAGACAGAGCCAAGCACAAAGGACAAGGAGCAGAGCAACAGAAGGGCAGACGAACGTCACAGAGGTGATAGTGAGGAAGCCCGAGGCGCGCATGTGAGGGTCTCTGGAACATTACCACCGATAGAAGGGCGACACGGAAAGGAGTCCGCCGAGTTACCATATTGGGACAAGCATATTCCAAGGATATGCTTGCCACGTCAGCCCTAGAAGGAACCAAGGCACCCCTTTGTAAGGGGAGACGCAGGCTCCTGAAGGAGGGATCGATTCATTCTACGCCGTAAGGCTCGTGTAGTAGTGTTCTTCCTCTCTATGATACAACTCTTGGATCACTTGTATTCATTGAGAAGAGGAATAGTGGTTTATTTGTTGAGCATTTGAGTGTAGAAATCACTACATCTTCCCTCCCCGGATCCCTCTAGCATCCATTGGCCCCATACTTTAGCCTACCCATGGCATCTGCCATGCCACCACCACGACAGTTGGCGCCCACCGTGGGGCCAGCAGCGGTGCTAGCTGGAGTCAAGTTCCGGACGGGAAATTTCATCCACACCGGCGAGCGGGTTGTCTCTGGCTTAGTCCAGAGATTTGATCTCTTGGACTATGTCAGCGATAACGCAGGTAGCTTCAGGAGGAAAGCTCCTCCGCGCAACGGCGTCTTCATCAACCTGGGCATGCACAAGGTCTACGTCAGCATCGACACCTCCTGCGTCTATCCTCACTGAGTTAATTATGCAGGAGAGCCTCCCCTCAGTGCTGCTAACGGTCTGCGTGGAGAACGCTCCGTCAGCAGCGTCGAGGTGATGGTGACAGCCGTAGAGCAGGCGGCAGGAGTAGGCGCCGGACCAAGCAAGGACCCGGCGGCAGGAGGACAGGTGACCACGAAGCAAGCAGCTCCATAGCCCACCGAGGTAGATCCGCCAGCAGCCAAGTCAGCCGAGGTGCAGGAGACGACCCCAAAGGCGACAGGGGTAAGGTGGCCGCCTCTAGAAAGACCAGAGAATATTCTCCAGGCAACTATAGATAATCTAACCACGCCTGTGGCGCCGATACTTGATCCGGCTAACGCCTAGGCAGAGTTAGAAGAAACTAGACAAAAAGTACTGGTAGAGGCAAAGAAGGTGTCGGCCTTGCGGGAGTCCTTGAACAGGACCCTGCGAGAATATGCTAAGGCAAACAAACTGGATGTGGCCCCTGAGCGGGTAGATGAATTGAGATTGAGAGGAAAGAACCTCATGAATGATATGAATAAAGAGCATGAAGCTCGTGGAGGTGATTCAATCGATCTAGGCTTGCCGAGGTATAGTACCCCGGCAAAGAACCTAAGGGCGGCAAATGCCGCTGCTTTGGAGCTGGAAGGATTATGAGGGGAAGCCCGGCAGAAACAGCAAGAAAGAGTGAATGAGCTGGTGCGCATTGCGAATCAGCAGAATGAGGAAATGCTAAGGGCTGACCCGGTGAGACCGGGAGCCTTGCGTATGGTTCATTCAGCTCGAGCAGCACCCGCACTATCTGCGGCAGCAGCATCCTCACCAGGGAACAACACGCGAAAACATAGAGCTGTGACCTCAGGAAAAAGAAATAAGCAAATTGTTCCGTATGATCCGGCGGTGGCCGGAAAGGTCAATGATAACAGAGGCAACGGCAGCCGAGGTAACAGTGGGGATAGAAACCCCGGCCGTGCTAATAAGGGGCATGGAGACCTCGGAAGGGGAAATCATGAAAACAATAACCCGGCGGAGGGAAGGAGAAACCCTCCACCAAATCCTCAGTCGAGGTATGAACCTCGGCAAGATCGAGAAGTGAGACCAGCTCAGCATAATCAGGCAAATGATAGGTACAATGATGGTTACTTGGATATGGAGCATGCAGAACATGGTGGGAATAACCATTATGAAATACAAGAGAGGATCGTTTACAGAAACTTGCCGTCGAGTGACACAAGACTGAAACTGGACAAATTATATCGATCCGAATTATTAGAAGAACAGGGTCCGCTAGGTCCGACATGTTTCGGATCATGGGAGAACCACCAGTGCCGAACTTCCAATTGGCAAGGGGCTCGAAAACATATAAAGGGAGTACAAAACCACAAGATTGGTTGATTGACTATGCCACGGCGGTGAAAATAGCTGGTGGAAACTTACGATGGTCGGTGAGATACGTCCCACAAATGCTGGAAGGACCAGCCAGAGTATGGCTGAATAATCTGCCGACTGATAGTATCAATTGTTGGTTAGATTTTGTATAAATGTTCATCAGCAATTTCACCAGTACTTATAAGAGACCAAACAGGCCTCAACAGCTCGCTATGTGCAAGCAAAGGCCGAATGAAATAGATAGGGAATTCTTAACTCGGTGGTGTAACCTCAGAAACTCATGCGAAGGAGTCATCGAGTCTCAAGCGATAGCTTGGTTTGCTCAAGGCTGCCGGTATGGAAGTGTATTATGGTAGAGGCTGCAGAGAGATATGCCGACCACTTTGGCAGAAACCATCAGGATAGCAGATTCATATGCTTTAGGAGATCCGACACAACCAGAATTAATGTTGGCAGAGCATCGGGAGCATCAAGATCAATATGCAAGAGATGCCGCCGGGTCATCGAGGTGCAACGAATTCCGAGGTAGAAGAAGGGAGGAAAGACCAGATTACATATATGCTTCCAATCAGGTGGTAACGGTGGTTCAGGATCATCCGAGTCATGGAAACAGTCAGCGACAGAAGAATGGTCCTCCGTAGTGGACGCCGAGGAATGAAGGGAAAAAACAATGGACACCAGAATAGAAGAAGCAGTGGCAGGAAAGGACGAAGTACACGTTTTAATCCATGCTGGATCAACCGTGTAAGTTCCACACCCCAAACCCGGCCAAGCCAGCTAATCATACAACTCGTCAATGTGCATGTATGAAAAATGCAATGGGGAACCCGACGGGCATGCAAGCGCCTCCTCATCAAGTGCTTCAGCAGCAGCAGCCACAGCTAACCGGAGCAAATGCGCAGCAGTTAATGTTACCACCACCTCCTCCGAGGTATGATAACTCGGACCGGAGGGATGCAGTGCATCAAGTGGTAAATCAAGGTCAAGATGGAAGGGCAAACCCCGGAAACAACGGAGGTAATGATTACAGGGAGCATCATCAATCATATTGTGTATTCACAATAGAATAGCAAGACAGGCAGAGCATACAACACCGGCATATGGAAGTGAATGTTGTTATGCCGGCTATACCAAGATACGTGCCTTGGTCCGATCAGGAAATAACCTGGAGCATCAAAGATCACCCGAAGATAATGCCGAACCCAGGGTCGTATGCACTGGTACTGGATCCGACATTTGTCGGGCCCAGCATTAATGTCAAATTCTCAAAGGTACTAATTGACAAGGAAGCAGTATCAACATCATGTACAAAGACACAATGCACAAACTCGGAATAGCATAGAATAGTTGCAATCCACAAGAACCACGTTCCATGGAATAGTGCCAGGTCTCTCGTGTGAAACCATTGGAAAAGTCTGAGTAGATGTTCTATTCGGCACAAGGGAGAATTTCAGAGCAGAGAATTTGGAGTTTGAAGTGGTAGACCTAGAAAGTTGCTATCATGCTTTACTCGGACGGCCAGTGCTGGCTAAATTCATGAGCAGCTGCCACATTACTTATCTGAAAATGAAGTTACCCGGGCCACAGGGGTGATAACAGTAGCCAGAGATTACAGAAAGTCAATGGAGTGTGCTTCGGCCGGATCAAACTTGGCCGAGTCATTGGTGATTGCAATAGAAAAAAAGAAGGATTCAGGAGGTAGCGGCTTTGGCTCAGTCGGCACAACTGAATATGCCGGCACTAGCCAACCCCCATGGAAGTGTTTCTTTCCAGCTGACTAAAGAGACGAAGAAGATCCAGATAGATGAGCAGTTCCCAGAGCGCACCATCACAATTGGTGCCGGCCTAGATGCCAAATAGGAAGGCGAGCTCACCAACTTCCTCCGTGAGAATCGGGATATCTTTGCATGGTCAACTCAAGACCTGCAAGGTGTGCCGAGGGAGTTGGCTGAGCACTCTTTGCATGTAAGGCCAGGGGCAAGGCCGGTGAAGCAACCTCTCCGCCGCTTCGCCGAAGACAGGAGAAAAATAATAGGGGATGAGATAGCTCGGCTTTTTGCAGTCGGGTTCATCATGGAAGTGCTTCATCCGGATTGGCTATCAAATCCAGTGTTAGTGGAAAAGAAAAAGGATGACCCAAATGTAGCCGTCGTATGGCGAATGTGTAACGATTACACGAACCTGAACAAGGCATGTCCCAAAGATCCTTTTCCTTTACCTAGGATAGACCAAGTCATTGATTCAACCGCTGGTTGTGAGCTGTTGTCATTTATAGATGCGTATTCTGGTTTCCACCAGATACCGTTAAAACCGGACGATCAAATAAAGACTATGTTTATTACCCCGTACGGGGCTTATTGCTATCGCACCATGCCATTTGGTCTGCGTAATGCAGGAGCAACATACCAAAGATGCATGCAAAAGTGTCTGCATGATCAGATAGGGAAAAATGTACAAATATATGTAGACGATGTGGTTATAAAAACCAAAGAGAGCAAAATGCTCCTGGATGATATTCGGCAGACATTCGCAAACTTGAGAAGATTCCGAATGAAGCTTAACCCGGAAAAATGTACCTTCGGTGTGCCTGCTGGAAAATTACCCGGTTTCCTCGTGTCCAGCCGAGGTATAGAGCCAAATCCAACTAAAATTCGAGCAGTTGAAAAAATGGCACTGTCGAGGTGTATGAATGACGTACAAAAATTCACGGGATGCCTGGCTTCGCTGAGTCGATTCGTATGTCGGCTAGGGGAGAAGGCATTACCTCTATATCAACTGATGAAAAATCTGATAAATTCATCTGGACAACACAAGCAGATAATGCATTTCATGAGTTAAAAAATATGTTGGTCACAACACCGATCTTGGCTTCTCCATTATCAAAAGAACCTATGTTACTTTATGTAGCCGCCACTAACAGAGTGGTAAGTGTGGTGGTTGTCGTGGAATGGAATGAAGGAGATAGGTCGATACAAAGGCCGGTATATTACCTGAGCGAGGTATTATAGGCCTCAAAACATAACTACCCGCACTACCAGAAGATGGCTTATGGAGTATACATGTCGGCGAAAAAACTCAAACATTACTTCGAAGAGCATCCAATAAAAGTGATTTGTGAAGCGCCCATAGCCGAGATATTGAGCAACAAAGGTGCAAGTGGGCGAATAGCAAAATGGACAATCGAGATATCACCTTATGCTCCGCAATTTGATAGGCGAGATGCAATCAAATCTCAGGAAGTGGCCGACTTTTTTGTGGATTGGGCCGAGGTACAATATGAACCACCATTACCAGATCCGAATTATTGGACAATGCATTTTGACGGATCCAAGCTGAGAAATGGCTTGGGGGCAGGGATAGTATTAACTTCGCCAAAAAAAGATTAGCTGAAGTATGTGCTGCAGATACATTTCGCCGCGTCAAACAATGTAGCCGAGTATGAAGCACTCGTCCACGGGTTAAAAATGGCAAAAGAGATTGGTATACGTCGGATCCTATGCTATGGGGACTCAGATCTAGTAGTACAAAAAGTGTCAGGAAATTGGGACGCACTAGATGCGAATATGGCCCTATATAGATTTCATGTGCAAATAATCAGTGGTTACTTCAATGGATGCGAGTTTCATCATATACCTCAGGCGGAAAATAACGCTGCATACACACTGTCAAAACTCGGATCAACTAGGCAGTCAATTCCCCCAGGTATTGCCCTATAGCATCTGAGAAAACCATCGATTATACCATCACCAGAATCCGAGTCAATTCGTATCTCGGCAGAATTGAAAGAAGGGAGTGTGCCAATGGAAATTTACAAAGAATGCGACCCGAATTTTCTGAAGGTGAACCCGGCCATCGCACGGGCGAACACAGAAAAATCCGAAGATGTTATGTCGGCAGAAAATATGGAAATCGACAGTGAAATTATCCCAGAGAAAATCACGCCGATATGGGCGCAACCCATATTCTCATTCCTTAAGGAGGCAATCTTGCCGAGTAATGAGGTACTGGCTAGACAAATAGTAAGAAGAGAAAAAACTTACACAATCATAAACAATGAGCCGTATAAGAGAAGCGTCATGAACGTACTACAAAGATGTGTTGACTCGGCAGAAGGACATAAAATACTCCTGGATATACATCAGGGAGAATGCGGGCATCACGCCTCATCCAGAGCTTTAGTGGCCAAAGCATTCAGGCATGGATTTTATTGGCCGACGGCATTAAAGGAGGCAAAAGAGTTAGTGGAAAAATGTAATGGTTGCCAGAGATACGCCAGCAAGATACATCTGCCCTCGTCCGAGTTAAAGACAATACCAATCACTTGGCCTTTTTCTGTATGGTGTTTGGATATGGTAGGACCGTTCAAACCAGCCCGAGGCGGAATGACTCACATTCTAGTCATGGTGGACAAATTCACAAAGTGGATCGAGGTGAAACCAATAAGAAAATGTGATGGACTAACAGCGGTAAAATTCCTAAAAGATATTATCTTGAGATATGGATATCCACACAGTGTTATCAAAGATAATGGCACAAATTTTGTTGAAGGAGCCTTTGCTAGATTTTGCCAAGAAAAGCACATAAGACTAGATGTTGCCTTGGTGTCTCACCCAGCATCGAACGGGCAAGTAGAAAGATCAAATGGACTGGTATTGTCAGGAATAAAACCTCGGCTTATCGAGACACTCCAAAGGTCGGCAGGATGCTGGATTGAGGAACTTCCAGCAGTACTGTGGATCCTCAGAACCACCCCAAACAGGTCGACATGGTATACCCCTTTCTTTCTGGTATACGGGGCAAAAGGTGTGCTTCCAGCCGACATAATGCATGACTCGCCAAGAGTAATCTAATACACAACGGCCGAAGTAAACGAAGTATCACGGCAAGACGATGTGGATCTGCTAGAGGAAGCAAGGGAATTGGCGTATCAAGGTCAGATGTTTATCAGCAAAACCTCAGACGATACCATAGCAAAAAAGTAAATCCAAGAGTTTTTAAAGAAGGAGACTTGGTTCTTCGACTAGTGCAACGCACAGCCGGCATGCACAAACTCTCACCTCCATGGGAAGGACCATTCATCATGAGCAAAGCATTGCACAATGATGCATATTACCTGATCGACGCTCACCAGAGAAGAATAAGGAAAACAAGGCGGAGAAGAATCAAAAAGACCATGGAACATAGCCTTACTTCGCCCGTTCTACACTTAGAAGTCATATGTTATACGTCGTGATGCGACGCATCAAGTTGGAATATCAAGCATGTATTAAACCTCGGCACCTCGAGCAGCGACTCGGGGACTACACAATGGTGTTTCTATTTTTTAAGACTATGTAGTAAACCTCGGCACCTCGAGCAGTGACTCGGGGACTGCATCATGTTATTTCCTATTTTGAATTATGTATTAAATTTCGGCACCTTGAGCAGTGACTCGGGGACTGCTCCGTGTTATCCCTTATTTCAGATTATGCATTAAACCTCGGTACCTCAAGCATCGACTCGGGGACTGCCCCATGACTGTTTCTTGTTTTGAAATATGTATTAAACCTCGGCAACTCGAGCAATGACTCGGGGACTGCCCCGTGGTATTCTCTGCATTGAGCTATGAATTATATTTCAGCAATCCAGCTTGTAACTCGGGGACTGTTTCGTGTTATTCAATATTATCTGAACAGATATAAACCTTCAGCGACCCAAGGGATAACTCGAGGATGACTTACACCACTCATTAATTTCTTCCATTCATATAAGAGCTCGATAGCTTCAGCAGAAACTCGGGGACTACCCCAATTTGCTGCCCATAATTCATAAGATGCAACATAAGCGTGCCTTGATCGACAAAGGAACAACAAGGAGAAAATAATTAACGATTTCTAGAGGTAACAACCTCAGCAAGTCAAAGTATAATAAGGGATACAAGCCGACCTATGAGGTTGGAGCATTATACTTCAAGTAGAAATCGTGAAAACAACAACTATACAACCAAGTTTACAAAGGGCAAGCAAGATAGATGTCGGACGAAGGTCAACTACATGGGAGAAATATGATCCGGACTTACGAAATTAAAGTTGGGCAAGGCAAAGATATGAAACAGATAGCTTAACTTAGACGAAATGACAATAGTTACCATCACCAATGCCTCAACGGCGCAAGGCAAAAAGGTTCACACCACACAAAAGACGGACCATTGTTTCACAAACATCATACGCCCGACATGCCGGGGACTTAAAGCAAATTGAAGTTTTTTAAGCCTAAACACCAGAAGAGGCCAAACAACCCTTAAGGGGCGGTAGCATTGTCAGGAGCATCGGGCATGGGTATCTCGGACGCTGGCGGAGGAACCTCAGCCTCCTTCAGAAGGGTATCCTCAGGAACTAGGTGCTCCGAGGTAGTTGCTGCCTCAGCCGAAGTTACCTCGGCTTCGGCAGAAGCCATGGTAACTTCGGAGGCAAGCCCCGACTGCTGAGGGACATCAGTTTGAGCTCGCGAGTTATCAGTCCCTTTAGAGGACGATCGCGCGTCGCCATCCTCACCCGAGTTGTCGTTTGAATCACAGGAGTTATCCGAATCACCCTCCGATTCATCCTGATCGGCCGAGTCATCACCTGATGCATCTTCAGCTTCGACATCATCCGCCGGATTGGGAAAAAAACTCGGCCCTTCGATCCAATTATGCACGTCAGCATACTCAATAAGCTAGAAGGCACGAGCTTGGCGGAGAGCGACGAACTCTGGATCCTCAACCCAACGAGATCCAGTACGCAAATTCATTAGAGTATCGAGTGAGATATCCTCATACCAAGACAAAATGGTTGTAAGTGCCATATCAGCACCAACCCTCCTAGCAGATTCCCTCCAGAGATTTAATTGGGTCTGAGATGCCATTAGCCTCGCCACAAGCACTTTAACTTCATCAATATCAGGCGTTCCAGAGGTATTCGGACAAAGAACATGGTAGGCCCGAATAGCTGCTTGCACCAAATCTCTTCCCATAATCTTCATTGGTCCAATAGCAGCACCGACAACAATCAGGAAGTCCTCCATCGAGTATTCTGGACTCGAGTCAGCGGGGACACCTCGGCACTGACGAGCAGAAATCACTGCCTTAGAGCTCACTGGTTTCGCTTCCGGAAAATGATCTACACGAAAGGAAAACATATCTGTTAAAAATAAGAAAGAGAAGAAAATAACTCGGCCACAGGCGGAAACTTACGATGAATGTAACTCAACATTTTCTGGAGATCCAGGGACCAATCGGCCCTACTCTTCTCAAAACGAGTGATTTCCTCGCTCATCGTCCGTTCTTTAGCTCGGCAACCTCAAGAAGTTCCTTATCTTTCTGCAATTGTAGGCTCAGTCGATTCTTTTCTTCAGAAAATTCCTGATCAACCTTTTCCAGTTCAGACTTCTGGGAAAGCTTGAGAGACACAACCTCGGCGCGTAACCGAGTTATCTCATCGTCCTTTTCTTGGAGTTGCGCCGAATGAGCAGCAGCTTGTTCTAAAAAATGGACCATCATATCAGGCATAGGTATGCATTCTTCATGCGATGCTGCAAGTGTTTGTAGCTCGGCTATACCAAAGGCGGAAGGTTGTAAGAGACCCAATATTTATCTCGGACAAGAATTAAAAGGTTAAAAACCAAAGAGGAATGAACCTTCAAGAGCGGAACCTTCTTGGTAAGGCAGGTATTCAAATTGTTGATACTAGCTGCACGCCAGCGAGGAGTGAATTAGCATGACAAGCCAAAAGTATTACGAACTTAAGGAACAGTACATGGATTAGTTAAATTACCAGTCTTCTTCACCACAGGAACAACCTTCTCATATTTTTCTTGCAGTTTCTTGTGGGCAAAGAGCAACTTTTGAAATTCGGCCGTCCGCCGATCATGGGCAACCTAGATATAATGGATGGTTAAAAGACTGGATATTCAAAGCTAAAATAGATCTGAATCAAGCAAAACTTGACTCAGATCTAGGTGGTTGGATATTCGAAGTTAAAGCAGATCCGAATCAAGTAAAACTTGACTTGGATCTAGGTGGCTGGATATTCAAAGCTAAAATAGATCTGAATCAAGCAAAACATGACTTGGATTTAGGTGGCCGGATATTCAAAGCTAAAGCATATCCGAATCAAGTAAAACTTGACTCGGATATAGGTTGCTGGATATTAAAACTAAAATAGATCCGAATCAAGCAAAACTTGACTCGGATCTAGGTGGCTGGATATTCAAAGCTAAAATAGATCCAAATCAAGCAAAACTCGACTCGGATCTAGGTGGCTGGATATTCAAAGCTAAAATAGATCCGAATCAAGCAAAACTTGACTCAGATCTAGTTGGCTGGATATTCAAAGTTAAAGCAGATCTGAATCAAGTAAAACTTGACTCAGATCTAGGTGGCTGGATATTCAAAGCTAAAATAGATCTGAATCAAGCAAACCTTGACCCAGATCTAGGTGGTTGGATATTCAAAGTTAAAGAAGATTCGAATCAAGTAAAACTTGACTCGGATCTAGGTGGCTGGATATTCAAAGCTAAAACATATCCGAATCAAGTAAAACTTGACTCGGATATGCAGGGACCACGGCTAATCCGAATCGCAAAAGGGTTGAGTTATCAAGAAATGCATTTGAAGCCTAATAAAGCTTCCAAACGAACAACAAGTTATCTGGTTGCAAGCTTTGGGGACTAGTGTATATGTAGTACCATTTGAATAACAGACAAAGTATCAACGAAAGCACTTACCTCGTTCATCTTGTCACTATCAAGGACAATCTTAGCAGCCATATGCAATCGACTGCTGAAGTACCCCTCCGAGGCCGAGATAAAAGCTGACAGAGAAGCGATAGCATTGGCCGGAAGGTGGTGTGGCTAGAGGCCGAAGTAATCAAGGAACTCCCTAGCAAAATCGCTAAGGGGGAGGCCGCACCCACGAGCAAAGTGGGACATGAAGACTACATACTCACCTTCGTTGAGAACGGGAGAAGATTCCTGGACGGGCAAGCGACAGCTAACCTCGGCGGGAATCCGTCGCATCTTAATCAACCATTCTACCTCGCGTCGAGAAACGGTGGAACCCTTCCAAGAACCCCGTTCTGGACCGGACGCAAAGTCGTCGTCCTCAACAAGGGATCCGCTGGCAGAACTAGACTTGGGTTCGCCGGAGGAGTCGACGGAGAAAAGACTAGCAACAGGGAGAGACCTAGAGACGCAGGTCCCCGTCGTGGTTATAACGGGCGCGGCAACGGAGCAGAAGAAGAACTGCCACGGGCAATCTAGAAAACAGAAACTCCTAGCACGGCGACCTAGCAGCGTTACCGTTGGAAAACTCACCGCTGAGGGCACCAGAGCGAGGGTACGGCGGTGAGGTCGCCGGAGCTGGAGAACGGCGGCGTGACCGTCGAGGAAGACGGAAAAGGAGAAAGCACCAGGACGCGCAGAAGAGCGGCGGCGCGAGGAAGAAGAAGAGGGAGAGCGGAAGGGGAAAAGTGAACAGCCCAAACCCCTCTCCCCTCTTTATAACCGCGCCACGGTAAACATCGTGGGATCATGGCTATGCCACGATATCCACGTAACCGCGTGTATCGCGAAACCAAGAACAACTAGTGGAGCCAGACCACATGCCACATGGCACAGGAGAGGATCGGGCCAACTGACCGATGCGGTACTCGAGGCGTCACTGCACCGATGCGACGGGCGCAGTAATCACTTTAGCTTGTCAGTAGACACTGTAGCGGAACAAAAAACTAGAATAGCAATGATGAGTAGTACACGTAGGAAGACGTGTACTCAGGAAGGTGCACGGATAACTCAAACAGAGAGAAATATCTCGAAAAGAAAGAGAGAAGAATGTCGGGAAACAGATGTAGCCCAACCGAGGTTTCTGGCAGTACCACACCATCTTCGGGGACTAATGTTGGGGAGGTGACCCCGGATAGGATCAAGACGGGGGAAAGACGAAGGGAGTCTCCCTTGTCGTGAGCCGAATTACTGAATGTATCGGATAAGCAGGTCCATGACAAATTTAGGATGAGTAACGCCTTATCCGGCCAACATATGAACTAAGTCGACCGAATGAGTCTGATTAACTTGAATGCAGGAGAAGTCCGAGCCGAGTTATGCGAGACAAGGCCGAATGACATGAAGCTTGCAGGAGAAGGAGGTGCCTATAGTCAAACCCTAGTCACTGGCTAGGAGGAATCTAGACAGAGCCAAGCACAAAGGACAAGGAGCAGAGCAGCAGAAGGGCAGACGAACGTCACGGAGGTGACAGTGAGGAAGCCCGAGGCGCGCATGTGAGGGTCTCTGGAACATTGCCGCTGATAGAAGGGCGACACGGAAAGGAGGCCGCCGAGTTACCATATTAGGACAAGCATATTCCAAGGATATGCTTGCCACGTCAGCCCTAGAAGGAACCAAGGCACCCCTTTATAAGAGGGGGCGCGGGCTCCTGAAGGGGGGATCGATTCATTCTACGCCGTAAGGCTCGTGTAGTAGTGTTCTTCCTCTCTATGAGATAGCTCTTGGAGCACTTGTATTCATTGAGAAGAGGAATAGAGGTTTATTTGTTGAGCATTTGAGTGTAGAAATCACTACATCTTCCCTCCCCGGATCCCTCTAGCATCAATTGGCCCCATACTTTAGCCAACCCATGGCATGTGCCGTGCCACCACCATGACACAACCACTTTGCAAAACCAACGATGTCTCTTCTTCCTCTTCTCTCCCCTTGCCTCCACGGCCGACCAGCGAGAGAAGAGACAGGGAGATCACATGGTCGATCGAAAAGGGGCAAACCACGGCTTTATTCTCGTATATCCCCACGGCAGCCACGGCTTTATTCTCATATATATCCCCGCGGCGGCGATGCTCAACATCGGATCTGTCCACCGGAGCGCGAGCACCACCGAAAGTTGCGGCAGATCCAGCCAAGAAGGATCGACGCCCTACTCCAAACTACGGGTATGACGCCCAAAAACCTAACCCTAAACCTACCAGCTACTCTGGCGCCCCTCTGTCGCCATCTCCGGCCGGCAGCGCCGTCGGGGAGGACTCGGGAGCTCACAGGGGACTCTCAACAAAGGGGAAAGCGAGACCCTGGAAACGAGTATATCTCTCTCCAATACCAAATGATAACAGCTTTGTATATGGCATGTACTCCTCTGGTGCATGCTCGTACTCCTCTGCTTGATAAACGCTTTTATGCTAGTACAATTGTTGCAAACCACATGTGCTGGATAAACCTGTGGCAAATGCTGGCTCGAAAATGAAAAGTGTGGTAAGATGCTAAGATGTGGCACAATATAATTTTTCCTGCAACAAAGCATTTTGGAAACTTGTCTTACGGACATTTATGGCAGTGTGTGGTTACCAACCAAACCTTGTTGCTAGTAGTTTAGGCTGCTGTCGTGGTATTTTTAGTAATACTCTCAACAAATAAATATTAAAAATGTTTTACTTCAAACTAACTAGTTTTTTTTGCGGGGATTCAAACTAACTAGTTAAACATATTTAGAAACATGTATTATAATTCCCTCATAAATAAATCATAATAATATCAAATTGATATTCTGTAGTTTGATTGTTTATTTATAAATGGTTGAGTGGCACCGATCTAAAAACTAATTGCATTACGAATTAAAGTCAGATATGTAACATAAAGAAGAGATCGATAAACGTAAATGTTGACTGCATTCTGTATTTTTCTTACCTATATATAAATGGGAGATGATGCCTGGTTCTTTAAAAGAAAAAGATAGTATGTACATTCATCTTAGAGTAAATAAATAATACTGTCATATATGTAATATTAAAGCATTCAACTGTTTCTGTGGGAATTCGGCCCAAGTATCAAATACGAGCCCACACAGTGTCAATGGGATTTATGGCCTTTTCAGCGCTGAAAAAAAGGTAAAAACGTAAAGAAGAGATCGATTAAAGAAGAAAAAAAGACTTGGAGATGGGAGGTATCGATCCCCCTGCCTCTTAATATGCATATATAAGCGCTCTACCATTTGAGCTACATCCCCTTATTGAAATGATAGCATTATCTACTTATTAAAATACCAATAATTTACGAGATGGAATCACAAGTGTTTATTTTGACTGAATGGAAACACAAGTTGATCTTTTTAAAACTTAAGGCCATGGCCCTACATTAAATTAATAACACCGAAAACGGCAGATACATAGTGCGATTACGAACGGCCCAGGACAACACGATTACAAGCAAGCAAAGGATGAACAATACAAGCACATCTTGGAACACACCTAAGCCACTAGTCGGCATCGAGAGCACCTGGGAGGCCGAGGTCAAGGAAGACACCGTCGTGAGCCACCAACTGCGCCAACCGGACACACCTTGGCCCGTCCTCCATCGTCTTCGCTCCGGAGAAGGGACACCTTGTCCCTCGCCCTGGCTCAAAGGGCGTCGAACCGTCAGGAGGCGAAGGAGTTCCCCCAAGAACATGACGACACAACGGGACCATAGAAGCCAGGGAGAAGAGAGGCCACCGAGACGAAGAAATGAGACCACCACCACCACCAGAGACGCCTCAGCACCACGACTAGGCTGCTTGATGAAGGAGCACCAAATAAGAAACGACCAGAGATAAGCAACCATCCCCCGCTGTTGGACAAGACCACCATAGCGAGGTCGCACGCCGGCCAAGCACCTCTGCTGCCATAGAAGGTGATAACCCACAAGTATATGGGGTGTATCATAGTACTTCCAATAAATAGGAGTGTCGATCCCAACGAGGAGCAGAAGGTGCTGAACAGTGGTATGGAGCAGGAAATCCCTGTGAATACTTAGCAAACTGATTTTTAGTGGTTTTCTGACAAGGCAACAAAACAGAAAGCAAGTAACAAAGGTAATGAACAAACGGAGCAAGTGGTTCAATCCTTTCTTAGCAAAGGACAAGCCGGTGGAAATACTTATAAGGACCAAACGTTCTCGAGGACACATGGGAATTCTGTCAAGTGCTTTCGCTGCAAATATATCAGTACTCTTCTTTGGTGTTTGTAAGTGTTGTGTGGGTGAACTTGTGCTAACATACCGCCCTTCCTAGGACTAATACATACATGTGATTAAACCCCTTGCAAACATCCATAACTACAGGAAAGTAATTAAGATATAAATCTAACCACAGCCTTAAACTCTGAGATCCTACACTCTCTTGTGCAAAGGTGTCCTAACGGGTGTTCAGGTTTCTGTCACTCTGGCAACCCCACAATTAGTAGCCAAATACACAATGCATTCCCCTAGGCCCATAAATGGTGAAGTGTCATGTAGTCGACGTTCACATGACACCACTAGAAGAATAGCACCACAACTTAAATACTAAACCATTGAATAATAACTCATCACAGATTCACTACTAACAACATGACTTCTCCCATGTCCTCAAGAACACAAAGAACTACTCACAAGACATCATATGGATCAAGATCAAAGATGATATGATAATGGATAATAATCTAAACATAAACAATAATCCAATGGTTCCACTCACAAGCATCAACTACAATAGTAATTAACACCGGAAAAGTTTTCCCTAAGAACTAAAGCAATATCCAACACAATTGTTATAGCGAGACGGAGTGGTGATGATGGTGCTTGTGGAGATGATGGTGTGGATGATGATGATGTTGATCCTGATGAAGCCTAGCTTGATGATGGTGTTGATGGCGACGATCTCCCCTCTCCGGGAAGGAATTCCCCCGGCATAAATCTGTTTGCCGAAGAGATCTTTCTCTCTCGGTGTTTTCCGCCCCCAGAGGCATCGGAAATCTATCTGTGGTCGCTCCCCGAGGCTTAGGGTTCCGTAGGGAAGATATACGCGAAGGGGGAGAGTCAAAGGCCGGGCAGGTGGACCACACCGGCCCTAGGCGCGGCCTCAGGTGGGCCCATGCCTAGGGGGTGTGAGCCCCCTGCGGACCCCCTTCGCTCCTCCTTCTGGCTTCCTTCATCATCAGGTAAAATAATATGTTTCCAAATTTTCTGGTATCTTTCTTATCTTTGCGAAATTGCATCGAAACGCCTTCTTTTCCATCAGAATCCAGACTCCGGCAGTCCATCCTCGAAGAATCATCCAACATGCATAAACAGATGAAAAAGCCATAAGTAATACTCCCTCCGTCCCAAAATAGATGTCTCAAATTTGTCAAAATTTGAATGAATCTAGACACTATTTAGTATATAGATTCATCCAAAATTTGAAAAACCTAAGACATCTATTCTTGGACAGAGGGAGTACCTCATAATAAGACAAATATCAATGAATAGAGGTAAATTATGATATAGAATGGTGATGCAAATTGGGCGTATCATAGGGGAACCCTTTCCCCTCTCGCCTAGTCTTGAGGGCGTCGACCCACCGGCATGCAGGGGCTTGGAGCAGCAAAGCATCATGCTAGGTACCTGCCAGACACACTGGCCAATCATCATCGAACGAGGAGCATCGCCATGGCCACCACCAAACACGGGATTCAAGCATCTCACTGCAGTCCCTAAGACGACTCCTCCGGGAAGGGGAACGACGAGCGCCACTGCCACCGTCCGAGTAGGGAACTAGGTTTTTCACCCACGCAGCAGAGAGGAAGAGAGGGACGCTACCTCGACGAAGCCCTCAAGAAGGAGCACGACGCCAGAGGCGTCGTCATTGTCGTGGCCCACCACAGCCAAGGGTTTCCCCTGTACCTGCCCCTACAGATCCCCGCCTACCCAGCACCAGGGCCAGTGCCGCCGGGTTCCAAACTGGGAAGGGGATCCAAGCCTCGTGCCTAGGGAGCTTCACCTTCAGATGTGGAACCAGGACCGGTGGCAGGCCCCGCGCCGCAACCTTCGACTGTCGCGTCCTTGCTGCCCGCGCGGCTAAGAGAAGCAGAGAGCACAAATCCGGCCGCCACCCGCCGCAGGTCAACGCCATCCTCACCACCCGGGGCTGCCGCCCCGGCATACCGACGACCTCAAGCACGGGAGGGGCCCTCCCAACCTCCACATGAGAGCCGTGGGGAAGAATCCCCACCGCCCCCTTCACCGGCGCCGCGCACCATTCACCCGGCGGCCCTCCGAGGGAGACGAGGAGGGTGGAGGGGGAGGGGGAGGGGAGGTGGGGGCGGGTTAGTGTGAGGCCCCATTGGTCGCCTAGAGGGGGCGACGCGAGGTGAGCTCCTGTTTTTTTCTATGGAGGTACTGATTGAGGCCACACAAGTTGATTATTGCGTGTTTAAACAGAAAGGTAATCAAGTGCGCTGCTCATCCAACTAAACAGAAAAGCTTCGCAAAACGTTTGCCCTATTAGTAGCTATTGAGGTACAATTTCCTTTCCAATATATATAATTTGCTACCGAGACACCGAGGAGAAGATAGAGCTAGATCTATCCCTCCCCCGCCCAGGGCCGGTCCCGAGATTTTGGGGGCCCTGGGCGGGACTAAAACTTGGGCCTCTTATTAATATAGACATCACAATATTTTTTGAACTATAATATATAAATCTCAATAATAATAAATATTATCTATGATTGTACGGTATTAGCCTTAAATTTTTTGTAAATATCTCCTCTATGAGATCCTACTAAGGCAACCACCTCTTTTGCTCTTTTCCTTTTAGCGTGGCAAATGGACACTTTCTCTCAATGAAGACGACATGATATAGACGATGCTGAAAAACAAATTTACAACAAATACCGAATGGTACAAACTATACATCGTACTCCCCTCGTTTAGAAATATAAGATGTTTTAGGTTTGTGAAGAAGATATATCTAGACAGCTTTTAGTTTATAGGTTTAAATGAATCTAGACACTAAATGTGTCTAGATACATCTCATTCACAAACTTAAAATATCTTATATTTCTAAACGGAGGGAGTATATGTGAAGGTATATATTAGATAATAGTAATACAATATTCAATATACCTCAGATGGTTCAAATCAGCCGTCCATAAAAAAAAATTAGGATAAAGTTTTAAAAAAGAGAACCCTAAAACGCGATGAGATGTTATCTGACTGCAACTAGAAGGTCGCTGATCAGCTGATCGTTGTGTCACATGAAACACTGAAAAATGTCCTGGTTTTGCACGCGTCAGTCTGTCCATGCAGGGCCCTGCAACGATGGTGGCTTTGGTGTGTGCGGGCGAGGACGCGAGGAGATGAGCAGTCGCTGGAGGTGGATCGATGGATTATTTCTTGGTGTGCTCTGCTCGTACATGATCGATGGCCCATCATGCCCTTTTATTACCGTTGTTGGCTGTCAATACCTATTACGTATTCCATACAGAAAACTGACTTTTTATCTACTAGTACCTGCATGTAGTACATCACAGCTCAGGTGGGGCCCCTATATTTTTGGTGCCCTGGGCGGCGGCACACCCTGCCCACCCCAGGGCCGGCCCTGCCCCCGTCCTTATTCCCTAACTTGTACAATTAATTTATCTACTGGCATAATATCGGTCTCAGAATTAGCATTAGCCATCGGAACGATCGGACTGCTGAGACATGGGCCACTGTGGTGTCTTTCTTATGCTCAGGTCGTCTGCATCTTCTTCCATAAGATTTTCAGAGAACGTACCACCTGACTGTTCTTTGTTCTCTAAACCAAACCGGCCATTCAATCCCCCAGACGGATGCTCCATTCAGCCCTTAAGTCTTTAAAACAAGTTTCTCAGGAGCATGCATCCCATCGCCATGGTCGTTGAATTCATGTCCCTAGTGACCGCAAACCTGACACCAGTTTGGTATGTTTTTATACTCTTCACTAAGAATAGCTCCCTCTTCCCAGCTCACCAATGACGACACTAATTTCAGTGGTTTCCTGACATCTGGCCTGACCCTAGCTCTATAGAAATTGTCCTTGAAATTAGTCGATAGTGGTTATATCCTGTCGCAATCCATTTTTCAACTTTAGATGCAAGAGATTTCACCATTTGTGCGTACCCCACAGGAAGGTCATGGATTTGGATCCAAACATCAATATGAAATAATTCAATCAGAGAAGGTTTAGTAAAGCCATCATGAGGGGCAATCATCACCGGGTTCCCGCGAAACTGCCATGGTCCTCCTTGCATCATCCTCTCCCAGTCACCTAAACAAGAAAATTGAAAAGTGTGTAGATTACCCTCTAGAGATTTTGTTTTCACCTCCTGAGCCAGATCCCATGTCGATCTCATATTTTTGAAGAACCAAAAGCTTGAGTATTCTCCTTCGGTATGAACTTTAGCAATGCCCAACCATCGGGTCACCTCCACCAGCGGCATCCCTTCCTCTTCGAAGACTACATCATCCAGATCCTCCTCGTGGATCCCCAACCTTTTCATCATCTCCATCAGGTTGCCGCTCGAAGAACCCGAGCCCTTATCCGCCATAGATGCGATCCAAACTCCGCCAACACGAAACCATAAACCCTTTGTCCCCGACCACCACTGTGAGACAAGGCCGGGAAGTGATACGTGATCGCCCCTAGATCAGCCCGAACTTGATCAGCATATCGGGGGGGGGGGGGTGAAGATCAGGGCCGGTTCTGAACCATCGCGAACATGGCGATGGCCAAGGGCCCACGCACCTAGGGGGCACATCCCTAGCAATCTTCGTTGCTACTAGTGAGTAATGTTGAGGTGCTCCAATTAAAAAATTGATACAGAACTGCACGAGCAGCCAGCTATGATATGGAAAAAATAGTTTATTCCTTTGTCTTCTTAAGAATATATATGTCTTCTTTTATTGCTCCTTGCAGCCTATATTAGTTGTGTATCTATTTAAGTATCTAGTCTAGATTCATTCTTATCTAGACAAAGTTGAGGCAATTAATATGGATCGGAGGAAGTAGTATTACTTTTTCTGACCCATATTAGTTAACTCAAATTTGTCTAGATTCAAACGTATGTAGCACTAAACTTTTTTTTTAGAATATCTAGCACTAAACTTGACTAGATACAGTCGTATTAGATAAATCTAGTCAACTAATATGAGTCAGAGGGAGTACATTATTTTCTTAGCATATCTGCTATTATTAGATTGAAGTTGTACCTTTAAATCTATGAAAGTGAACTGTTAGAAACTATATAGAACAAAAAAAATTGTTTCTTAAGAAATTCTAGATGTGCCGGACAATTTCCTTGCTTCAAGTTTTTTAGACCCACTATGCCCAATTTTTGGAAGTGTCGACAATACTACTTATTATATTTTGCTATTTTATTAGTTTTTCTAACGTATTCTGACATTAATTAAGTCATTAACAATTATTTATAGACATGTTAGACTAAAAATATAAGATTAGAGGATAACTTTTAATATTTTTAAATGAAAAGAGACATATATATGGCTAAATACTTACTATATGCTAGCCATAGCGGCCCATGCATTGACTTTGCACTAGGGCCCTCCAAAATATAGAACCGGCCCTGGTGAAGATTGGGAAAAGGTTCTCAACGCCGGCAATCGCCAGCGAGAGGAAAAGAAACCCTAACATGAGGGAAACGTTAGCAGCTAAGTATTATCCTTTTGTGCAAAACATGATCTTACTTCATCTAGCAGCTCCCGGGATTTATGGCCTTTTCAGCGCTGAAAAAAAAGGGTAAATAACCCTTCCTTTTTTTCTGCAGGAAAACGTAAAGAAGAGATCGGTATTATATAAAGAAAAAAAAAGAGAATTGGAGATGGGAGGTATCGATCCCACTGCCTCTTAATATGCATATATAAGCGCTCTACCATTTAAGCTACATCCCCTTATTGAAATGTTAGCATTAACTACTTATTACAAATACCAATAATTTACAAGATGGAATCACAAGTTTTTATTTTGACATAATAATGGAAATAAAAGTTGATTACGCATTTAAAAAGAAAGGTAATCAAGTGCTGCCCATCTAACTAAACAGAAAAGCTGCTTGGTAAAACGCTTCCCTATTAGTAGCGCGCTGTCGAGGCCCAATTTCCGTTCGCGAATATATATAGCTAGTTGGATGTCCGTAAGTTGCTATGGAAAAACACATATTTGTGTAATTTAAGACACTTAAAAATGTCCTAATAACTAATAGAAACTTTTTAATCATTTAAAGGCACTTGAATTATCCTTAAACCTTTACCATGAGTAGTGTAAGGAGCAACAATCAACTTGTTTTTTTTACTTTATCTTGATGTATGTTTACTCTTTGTGCTTTGTGCCACTATCACCAGCAATCGCCATGTTACTGTGGTGTCCTTCGCTCTATCCATATTGTCTACTAATTTTACATACAATAGAGTTTCATCAATATTTCTCCAAAACACAGGCGAAGAACTCCTAAATTCTAATCAGGGTTGTTTCTCATCGATCTTTTCATTAAGTTACAATGGACGACATTGTACTACACCTCCATGGACCAAAAAATGGTCATAGAGCTGTCAACCCTTTGCAAACAACAACATGCATCATTGAAACTACGGACGGGCATGCCAATTGAGCAACGTCCCATATCAGTTACAAGTTTATTGAGGAAAAAATAAATAAGAGACAAAAATGAACATAGTATGTTTCATCCGAAGGACATACATTAGTTTATTCAAACACAAGCTCATTTGAGAGCCATACATGAGTTTTTTCAAATAAAGGCTCCATGACTATATTTGTCTGTGGAAAATACTTGGTTGCTGATAATTTAGGAAAGGAGTGGCCAAATAACCCTCGTGTAGGCATGTCTGTGGAAAATACTTGGCTGCTGGTAATTTAGCAAAGGAGTGGCAAAATAACCCTCATGTAGGCAAGTACGCATTACCAGATTGGAAAAAATCCCTACATAATTTAGCAAAGGTATGGTTTAGACAAGGATCCCTAATAGCCACAAACTAAACAAATCAAGATGGAAATGAAGAGCTCATTTGCTAAGTCGTGATGAACTAAGTGCAAGTACACATACCAGATTGGAATAAATCTCTACGGTAATATCCAATTGCGAGCAAACCTTAAAATGAATCAATGTGCACTTATGTCTGATAATGTAACTCTTTTATGATTAGAAACAGAAGATTCATCTAGATTTTGGGCTTATACCGTAACAGGTATTTTCAATTTGGTCGAGTTTTGTAACATCCAGAACACCTTAGGTTGTATTTAGATTTTAGATTTATACAATTAGAAGCATATTGAATTTTGACCCAATTCGAGTTCGCTTACATGTTACCCAGTATGTCCCAATTATTTCTTTCAATACCTATGACACACTTTTTCAGTTCTTTTTTATATCATAAACATCCAAAGTTAACAATAATAAAGTTTCAAGGTAGACGAAGAAACTTGTCATGTGATGTGCTGGTTTTTTATACATACATGTTCTTCTATTCCTTTGAATCTGAATTAGATGGTGCCTTATCCGACATATGTTGCATCATACTGTCTAGTAAATTAATAGACGCCAATCCCACGGTACATCGCCATTGCTCCCATCTCAAAGGTCTGGAGGAACCCAATCGACCAAGCTTGTATCCAGCGGTTGACATGGTTATACCCAACGGGTGCACAACATTAGCATATACGGTCCAGCACAAGGAAGTCCCACTACGAGCAACGCAGCCCATGGAATTTTCGGGTGGCCCAAGCCCATGACGCCTCCGGATCCTTGGAGAGCAAGACTATAGTAGATAGAATATTCAAAGGGGAAACCCTAATATGTAACCAACTCGACCTATGCCCGGGACCTGCCTATCTATATAAAGGCCAGGAGGGCACGACGAGAAGGATCTCTCAACTCTCACCGCATACACACCTCACGCCAGATTACATCTACGCACCCTTGTACCTTTCCGTTCCTCCGTAATCAAGAGCAGACAAGCAGGAGTATGGTTTTCCCTTCGGGGGCCTGAACCTGGGTAAACTTCGTGTCCCCGTGTTGCTTGTTTTCTAATCGTTCCGTGATCTCCAGCATCCCCATCTTCTTCAAAACCCAAGCTCATAACAATAGGCATTGACGAGATCGAACCTCGTCAATTGGCGCCGTCTGTGGGAACTAGGGGCATTGATTGTGCGATCGTGACGGTCCCAACCCAAGCGATCTACAATTCCTCGGCGACGGAGAGCCACCTCCTCTTCGGCGCTTTCGACTTCACCGTCCACTCGCCAGCCACCATGAAGGATTTCGAGCCCGTAGGCGACGGGCTCGAGATTCTGTTCGGAAGCTTCTGCTTCCAGGTGGGATAGACCGGCACTCTCCGTCTACCAGAGCGGGTGCCACTGCCATCAATCAGGCCCGCCTCGTGGGCCCTACATCCCAGCGTGCTACGCACGTCAACGCTGATAGACGAGTCGTACGACAACAGCAGCTGCAACTCAGATCTGTGTGGCCCCCCATCGGATGAGGGAACCTACGGTTCTAGATCCGAAAGCTGCGGTAGCAGCGATCCAATCCGCGTATGTTACCAATGCGCCGTGGTCATCCAAAGCGACGTGGAACAGCAACTACCAGGTTCGGGTGCCCACGTACCACCCCCCAACCCATAGGGTGGAAATGGAGGAAATGGGAGGCAACCATCCCTCCCGCCCAACGAAGGCAACGCCAACGCCTATCAGAAGATCAACCTCGACGATGATGGATGGCGCCAGGCACAAGAAGCCGTAGCAGGCAACAACATCCTACTCGTGAATTCTTCACGAGACCTGCTGATGGCATACCACCTCCTCCTCATCGGCGAGCACAACAAGCAGGTGAAGCTGCAGGAAGAGCTCGACAAACGCAAGCAAGTAGCCTCGGAGTCTAGCGCTGCGAGCTACGCTCTCCGCCGCTGGCGGCTCTAGCTCGCACGGCAACAATGGCAACAAGCATCGCTCTCGCACAGAGCACATGGACCATGCCGCATGCCACGAGGTCACTAGAACCCTCAACACGTCCTTCATGGAGATGGACATCAACGACAATGTCATACCGAAGACGCCGCAAGCTGCGATCATGGAAGCCACAACATACCTCGCGTCCCATCCACCTCCGGTGGGGACCCGAAGAGAGCCATGCACAAGTCTGCCCTAGCAGGACTCGGACTCGTCGGAGCTGCGCTCCACAATGAGGCTCCTATTGAGCCGAAAAAGAAAGATGCGGTCAGATTCAACCGCAGCCCCACTCCCTCATCCGACGAAGAGGAAGACGAGCACGATCTACCCCGACGACGCAAGAGTCCGAGACATCGCAGCCACGACTATGACGCTCGAAGCGACCTCGCTCAATGCAAGGTCGACAAGGCACGCGCCAAATGCGCGTGCTCAACCGAATCCAAAGAGGATGATGATGGAGAACTTTGCGGAGCTCGATGCTTCAGCAGATCTGTTAGGCGAATGCGGATGTCGAGAAATTTCAAGCTTCCTTCGGACACGCCAAAGTTTGACGGGATGCAGGACCCAAAAGCCTGGCTCAGCGACCATCTGTCGTCCGTCAAGCTGCACGGCGGTAACAAGAACACCGCACTACAATGCCTTCAGCTGCAGCTGATAGGCGCAGCTCCAATCTGGCTTAGAAGCCTGTCTTCAGGCTCCATCCGAAACTGGGAGGAGCTGGCATACAGTTTCATCCGAAACTTCAAGGGCACAAGCAAAAGGCCAGCCTCGATCGAGGAGCTACGGGCTTGCACCCAACTGACGAGGTTCGATCTCGTCAATGCCCATTGTTATGAGCTTGGGTTTTGGAGAAGATGGGGGTGCTGGAGATCGCGGAATGGGTTAACAGACAAGCAACCAGGGGACATGAGATTTACCCAGGTTCAGGCCCTGGAGGGAAAACCCTACTCCTGCTTGTGTGCTCTTGATTACGGCGGAACCGAAAGTTACAGGGTTGCGTAGATGTAATCTGGCGTGGAGGTGTGTATGCGGTGGTATGAGGGAGAGAGGAGATCGTAGATCTGTCTATTGCGTACGTGCCCTCCTCGTTGTACCCTCCTAGCCTTTATATATGGGGAAGCTAGATCTTAGATACCTATACGAGTAGGTTACAAGTTGTATTCAAACTCTAGTCTTGAGATTTCCCTGTCTTGTGTGCTTGAGAGTCCGTGTCCATATGGCTTCATAGCAGCTGAAACGTCGTAGGCATCATGGAACCTGGCAGGACGTCGAGTGGGCCTTCCGTTGGGCTGGACCAGGTATGCTAACATCGGGTACCCGTAGGGCATATCCATATCAGTAGCCCCCGAGTGTCCATCTGAAACGTAGATTCGGGTGGAGACTTAGTTGTCTTGAACCTTGTATTTGGATGTCGGAGTCAAAAGTTGTGTTGAGTGTGAAGCACTTCACCCGGACGTTCATCGGGTCAGCTGAATTTGTTCGGTTGTTGCAAAGGAGTCGACATTATGGACATAGTCAACACAATGGACTATAGGGTGCGCGACCAACGCTCCCTATGGGAGTAGCCCTCGAGTATCTATTCGAGTCGTAGACTCGAGCAGAGACTTATAGTCGTCGGTTGCGGGTTACAGTGACCCAGAAGTTCTTCGGATGACCTTGCAGATGCCCTGAATGCCTTCATTTTTTCGAATGCGCGACCAGCGCTCCCTATGGGAGTAGCCCCCGAGTGTCTAGTCGAGTCGTAGACTCGAGTGGAGACTCATGCGAGGAGGAACCACTTACCCATAAGTGCATCGAGTCAGCGTCTCACGCATAAGGAGGCAAAGAGTCGACATAGTGGAGTCATGCGGCGTCTAGCCGGAAGGACTCGACGTTGCGGATGAAGTCAACACCGTTGCTTCTGTCGGGTACATAGTCAGCGTCGCACTTGTGTAGCATCAAGCAATGCAACCATCCGAGAAGGGTTTCGACTCGGGCCTTGAGTTTGTGGTGTAGCCAGTTGCTTTGTCGACTCCTGTTGGAGGACCCGATAGAATAGCTCGACGCATTCGACATCCTTGTAAGCTGCATAAAACATAAAAAGTTGTGAAGTACCTGTATCTAGTAAGGAATATTTGACTATCGGCTTGTATAGTAAGATTCTGGGGCCGGATCGAGTCGACACTTTTGCACTGTATGCTAGACCTTTTCGTTATCCTGATTACCCTTAGTCTCAATACCTTGATGAGGCACTCGGAGTTCAAGGATTCAACGATCAGGCAAAATCAGCTACTCGGGCTGTCGCGTTCGAGGTGCTTGACTGTGTGGAGGCGATGACACATTAGGTTAATTGAAGAGGGCGCAGTCCCCGAGTGTTTCGAGTGCGAGTTAAAAATAAAAGAATCAACTCTGAGTAGAGGGAATCTTAGCTTTGTTGGTTGTCGTGGCGAAGTTGACGCGGTAGAGAGTCACGTGGTGGGTACCCATCGACGCGGTGGAGTCGACGGGATGGCGAGTCTTCGAATTCGAAGAATGTGTCGGGTCACCTCAGTCGAAGACATTGTGGGTCGCCGCATCCGAAGACCGTGGCGGGTCGTCGAAGTCGTAGAAGCCCCCGGGCCCCCGGAGCCGCAGACCGCAGAGGGTCGCCGAAGCGGAGGAAGCCCCCAATCCCCCAAGTCGTTTGAGCTGAAGATCGCAGCGGGTTGCTGGAGTCAAGGGAGCCCCTGAATCGTTGTCGCTGAAGCCGATGCGGCCGGTCGCCGTAATCGAAGATCGTAACAGGTTGCTGTAGCCGATGACGGTAGAGGGTCTCATGGAAGAGATTTATAGCGGATCGTCGGAGCCGACGACAGAAGTGGGTATCACGGCAGAGTCGACGGAGCCCCCGAGTCGTAGGAGCCGAAGGCTGCAACGGGTCGCCGGAGTCGAAGATTATAGCGGGTTGCCTGAGTCGATGTGGAGGCCAGTGTTGACGCAGTGGACGTAGTCGATACTGCGGACAGAGTTGTACGACGGACGGACGGACGTATTCGATGCGATACCAATTAGAGGACGCAGCAGCGATCATCGGATTTTTGTCATCTGAGATTGACGCGTCGCGTGAATATCCTAATTAATCGTCACCACCGCCAGATCGAGCTTGATTGCCATGTTATTGATTGTACGTTCGGACTTAACTTTCCTCAAGTCCCTCATTATTTCCTTGTGGCACACGCGCGATCAGGATTTGATCCCTTTTTTCTTCATGTGATGGCTTTCCCTTGGGACTTGAACCAAACGCTTTTGATTTTTCCTTTCAATTGAGCATTTATTGGATCGATCCACATGCACAGATTTGTATGGACTTAGGCCGACGCTGGTTCATGCAAGCATGTACTAATCTGGAAGTCTTCCTTGGATAATTTATCTCTTGTCATGAAAACGAGACGTAGATTTGTTGACGAAGAAGCCAACCATGCCTACATGGAAGAATCAACCAGATGTGATCCGACCGCCATTGATGGTGAGCGAGCCGAAGTGGATCTTCTCGCCGGAAGCCGACAAATAGTAGATCACAGGTGATGAGACCGTCACGATCGCACAATCAGCGCCTCCGTTTCCCACAGACGGCGCCAATTGACGAGGTTCGATCTCGTCAATCCCCATTGTTATGAGCTTGGGTTTTAGAAAAGATGGGGGTGCTGGAGATCACGGAACGGTTAACAGACAAGCAACCAGGGGACATGACATTTACTCAGGTTCAGGCCCCTAGAGGGAAAACCCTACTCCTGCTTGTTTGCTCTTGATTACGGCGAAACCAAAAGTTACAGGGGTGCGCAAATGTAATTTGGCGTGGAGGTGTGTATGCGGTGGTATGAGGGAGAGAGGAGATCGTAAATCTGTCTATTTCGTACGTGCCCTCCTTGTTGTACCCTCCTAGCCATTATATATGGGGAGGCTAGGTCTCAGGTACCAATACGAGTAGGTTACAAGTTGTATTCAAACTCTAGTCTTGAGATTTCCTTGTCTTGTGCGCTTGAGAGTCCATGTCCATATGGCTTCGTAGCAGCCGAAACGTCGTAGGCATCATGGACCCTGGCAGGTCATCGAGTGGGCCTTCCGTCGGTCTGGACCAGGTATGCTAACATCGGGTACCCGTAGGGCATATCCATGCCACCAACGAACGGTCGAATCCATTCGCTCGTACATACTACGCTGTTCCAACATCAAGAACTTCATGGCACACATCTCCGAGGAGAGAACGATCGATGCCTTCAAGGACGGTGTCAAGCGCCCTGACTTTAAGGAGGAACTTGGGCGCGTCAAGCCCAAGACACTCGACCACCTCATGGACATCGCCAACAGGTGGGCAGATGGCGAGGATTCCCTCTACCGAGCGCATTCGGACGAGGAGGATGAATACGGCCGCAGATGCGAAAGCCATAGCAAGAAAAGGTCGCGCGTCTATGACGACCGCGACGGGCCCGACATGGTTGCGGCTGGCTACGCCGAACGCCGCAACGACAACAACCGCAGCAGTGGAGGATACCGTGGAGGCAATTTTCGCGACGGAGGACACCCCGCACAAACGACGTCGCAATCGCGACGACGAGCCCTCGGCATACGACAAGTTGTCGGGTCCCTGCACCATCCACTTCTACATCGATAAGTAGGATGGCAAAAAGAAGGCCAGCCACATGCTGAAGGATTGCCGGGAGTTCTAGAAACTCAGTGAGGGTCTCTCCCAGATGCGACGCCAGATAGTAAACCCAGGGTTCGGACCCGCACCTACACCAGGTGCTCCTCCACCACCACCCTTGGGACCTCCGAATCAAGCAATCGCACCCGTGCAAAACAACGGCATCAACGGGTACCCAGCGCCAAAAGGGTCCCTGATGATCCAAAAGGGGCGCCCAACAAATACGGTGCAAGAGAAGATCACATTCCAAGTTAGCATGGCTGTGACCGCTCCGCCTGCCATCCCTGAGTACCTCAGCGGCTCGGAGTCCTGCATCACATTCAGTCGTTCGGATCACCCCCGCCAGATCCCTCGCCCAGGTCATGCTGCCCTGGTGCTTGAGGCGCAGATCGGAGGGTTCGAGATGAGCCGCGTCTTTATGGATGGCGGCAGCGGCATCAACCTGATGTACGCCTGGTGTCCTGCGTGTCGGGGGGATCACCCCCGGGTAGGCTAACCGGACAAGATGCAAAGTACCAACACGTCAGCTAGCTGAGGGCAGCCGGACGTAGAAAACTCCAAGACAGATCAGAAGGATGACCAGACCAAGACCCGAATGGCAAACCAGCCAGCCGGACAAGAACCATCAGCAAAGCCTCCTAGCCGGCTGTATCAAGTGAGCCGGCTAGAGCAAGACAGACCAGGAATCTACCGGCAGAAAGGCCAGCCGGATGAAACAAGCAAGGGCAGAAGAGTCGCCGGATGGATCCGACCATCCGGCCTAGGAAGGCTAGCCGGCTAGGCCACCCTAGACGGCCCCCCAAGACAGGAAGGTACAGGATGACGTAGAGCACAGTGCAAAGTACGCCCAGGATGGTGGACAAGACAAAAAGGAGACTCAGACACTCGTCCCATACCGACGACTTTACCGATGATGGTTGCAACAGTGAACAGTAGGTGGCACTGTGCATAACTACCCACACGGCGACCACTGTAGACGGCGTGGCGGCATGGTCTTGACTGTGGGTACACGCCTTCCATACCGCCAGAAGGTCAATGAGCTTCGGCCCATAACGCTTACAACGAGAGGCGAAGAGAGCGAAAGCTACCTCTGAGCCATCGACAGTCATTGGCATTTGGGAGGTGATGTGCGGCAGGTCCAGCTCCGCTCCGGATGCCATGGCCATGGCCAACCCCATCGAGGCTGTAACACCCCAAAAATATGAAACAATGATCATCAAACTCTAATCACTAAAATTAGGGTTAACAAAAACTTTGATTAAATAAAAACCAAATGAATGCATGTGTGTATGTGATGATTTGATAAATGCATGAATGGACTTGTGTGATTAACCTAAATAGAAAGGAATGGTTTAAAGATGAAAATAACATCATCTGAAACATTTCCAAGTAGAAACAAATCAAGAGAAAATCACAAACAATTCAAATAAAGCAAATGGTCATTTTTGCCAATCTTGCTCACTAGGTCACTTGGAGTGTTTCTAGTCCAATATTTCAAACAAAAACTTTTCCAATTATCTTCACCCCTTGCAAGACCAAGTAAAAGTGAACCAAAGCCCACCTTTCAAACTTGTAGAAAAATTTGGCAACCCCATTCAAAGGACAATTCAAAATTGAATCTTTAACATATGTGAAGATCACACCTTTTCAAAACCCAACCAAAACAGTGCCCCTTGACCAATCCAACTAACCAGATACTCCCTAGTAGGTGCCTAGCAAACCCACCAAGTTTGAATCCAAAATTCAAATTTGAATTTCTTGCGGACATTTCATCAAACACTCGGTGACAGAAAATCAAACTGGCCAAACATCACTGTTTTGAGCAGTAATTTGGCTAAGCATTGTTCACCATTGATCACACTTGTCTCCCCTAGTGCCAACTAGTGCCTTTACCACCCCTAGCCCCTACCCATTGCACCATGCCATGCCAACCCGAAGGCACCCTTGCCAGCCGACCATGGCTAGCTAGACAGAGCAAGCACAAAGCCAAGCCACCATGTCTAGGATGCACGCCACCGTCCACCGCCGCTCCATGTCCAGGCCCCGAGCGCAGCCAGCCACTGGACCACCCAGAACGCACGCGACCATTCTATTTGCGACCATGCCGAGAGCGCGCCAGAGCGCCGTGCTCGACACGCTCGCACAAACCACGCGCCGCCCTCGCCGCTTGCAAACATGATCACCAGCACCCCGCCAGACATGCTCGCTCACCCCGCGCGTCCAGGAGCGCCTGTGCGCCATTAAAATTGCCGTCGGACCCGCCTAGAGCGCCACGATGTTCCGACCATCTCGCACCGCCCCACGCCTCACCACCATGCCGTTGAGCATCGCCAGGGAACATAGCACCACCCCCTATCATCGCCCATGCCAGTAGCACTTTGTGCCGTCGACACCGACGAGCTCCACCCGCGCCATTCGGTCCCCTTCAGCCACTATAAAAGGAGGCCATCCCCGCTCGTTTTCTTCACACCAGTTCACTCCCCACCTCTCACTGATACCCCTCACTCACCCCCAGAGCAAGGCGAGCACCAGGTGGCCAGAATTTCACCGGAGTTCGCCGCTGCAGAGGAGGAGAGGCGCCGTCGATTGGAGCCGCCCCAGGAGAAGCTGTCGGTACCAGGAGAACCGCCGTCGTCGACTTCGTCGTTCGCCCCCGTCGTCCACCATCGGCTGAGCCCCGGTGAGCCTCCCACGACCCCCACCTTCCGCGCTAGAGTTTTGTCTTGTCGGCGCTGCCCGACGTGGATAATGAACCAGAGTCGTTTGATCAGAGTTAGATCGTGCGGCCTAGATCACCCGTACCGCTTCGCCACTCGTTGTCTCACTGACAAGTGGGGTCGCTCAATTAACCAGCCCGCGCGTGCGCTGTGCGTAGTGGGCCGGCCCAGTTAAACATCCCACGCGACCCACTGATTCAAATTTAGATTTATTCATTTAATTTCAAACCCAGTTCTGTACCTAGATTCAAAAATCAAACCAGCTCGATTCACTAAACCAAAATGCATGAAACCTATTTTGTTAGAAAGGTACTGGAATGCTTAATCCAAGCCCGTTGGATTCAAACCATTTAGATTTGTAGATCACCCATGGTAAAAATAACAAGCAGAAGCTTTTCTGCATTCAAACATTTTTCAAAATTCAACCATAAGAGATTTTTAGTTGATTCCAACTCTCAAAAATCATATTTAACCATACCTTTCAGAATATATAAAAATATATAGGTTTACTTACAGAAATAATGATCAAGTAATAAATGAATGCCACTTAGGCATTTCTAGTCACTTTAATTAATTAAAATAAAAAGGTTAAACCTTATTAAATTGTGACACCACTTTAAATCACATTCCCATGTACTAAAATATGTGGTGATGACATGTGTTAACATGATCCCATGTTTTAGTTGGAGAATATTAAATCTTAAGTAGTTTTTCAATGAGTAGAAATCACTTTTCTAAAATAAAATAAATGGGACAAGTGCTTTAATCTTGTAATGTTAGTGATGATGCTAGATCATCTAGTGTGAACCTTTGTGTGATGATTAGAAATAGTTAAGTATTGTTTGGTGATTTTGTACCTCGTATTTATTTATAAACGCTAGTACCGACCAAGGATACGAGGAGGAAGGAGGATACTACGAGGAAGAAGCCGAGGAGAACTTGAACCACTGCTCTGTACAAGGCAAGCTAACACTTCCAAGATACCCTACCTATGCAAGCTACTACTTGCTTGTTAATATGCTGAGTATATGCTTTAAGCATATGTGATTATACCCACTTGACACACCATCCTAGTTTTACTTGCAAAGCTTAATACTTTATTTATTTATCAAAGCTTTCTCTTAGAGTTTACTAAGTAACTTGTAGATTATAGAAGGATTTGGAAGGTAGCATAAAGAGCATAAAACTTGGCCTAAGTTAGATAATCTTGATGTCATCCTGAGGCATGAGATGTTAAAGAGATAAGATACACTTGTTTACCACCCCCTCATTAGTATTTACCCCCATTCGTAGATGCTAGTGTTGAGCATAAAACTTGATCAACTTTAGATGGGAATACTTGGTGAAAATAGTTATGAAAACCTTAGAATGATGAGTCATTCTACTTAAATGTTTTGACATGTGTTTCCAAACACCAGATGATTTTTAGGATGAAAATGTTAAGGCCTGATCCTTAGCCCTTTATAAAACTGATGGTTGTCTAGATGCGATACCATTCCAATTTTACGGTACAACCACAATACCCGAAATTTGCCTAGGGCTTGACTGGAAATTTATATACCTTAGTATGCGTTCCCTTGCGGACAAGGTCTGAGCTGAGGCTACCTTGTGAAGATTGTCCACCTGTGCAGTTCCCAAGATGACAGTTGGTCATGGTTGGGAGGCCAAACTCACAGGAGAGGTGCCTATACTAGGGCGTGTAATTGAAAGGTTAGGATTGATTATCCGCATACTGAGTATGGTGAATTCAGGATTGTTCCTGACGGATGTATCGAATGTTGTGGTGAAAGTGTACAATCTCTACAGAGTGTCAAACTATTCGAATAGTCGCGTCCACGGTTATGGACAGTTGGAGTGGCCATACTATTCCCCCATCAGATGTTTTTCAAAAGGACTTGTGAAATGATTTGTGACTTTGACTTGACCACAACAGTGTTGTGACATAAAATTCAAGTTCCCACTTAGGTGTTATAAAACTTTCAACTAGCTTTCTTTGCTTCTGAACTTAGTAGAGGTAAATCTGGATTTTTGCAAAATAACCCTAGAACTTAGCATATCCTATTCAAAACCCCTTCACTTGTTAGTATTAGTTGGCGAGTACTTAAAGAGTACTCATGGCTTTGTCCCTGGCTATTCCCGTGGCCATACTATGAAGAGGAGTATCAGGAGGACAGACAACTGGAAGGTTACGACAACTAGGATCATATCCCATCGTCAGCATTGCCTGTGACCCTGAAGATGGAGCTTCGCCTACGCTATCGTTACTATTACGTTATTCCGCTGCTTGAATTGTATTAAGAACTGGATCATGAGATCCTTATTTGTGTAAGACCTTATGTATGGTTTGTAATGGATGTTGTACTGTGATATCCAATCTGTTATGTCTCGCAAAAATGGTAATCCTGGGATTGCGATGTATGGCATAACAGGCATATGTGATTAAAAATCCGGGTGTTCACAGAGGCGCTGAGGCCGTTCTGCTTGTGCTTGTAGGCGGCAGGTGCATCCTCTGACAGCGCATCCGCCAAAGAATCAACATCCTCAAGGGCAGCACCCTTTGGAACGATCTCCTTGTAGAAGCGCCCAAGGACCTCCTTGGCCTTAGCAAGGGAGCCGCAGCAGTACCGCAGTGGTCTTCGACCGCCGTGGTGGCATCGTCTAGAGCGCTCCCGTGCTCCAGGGCACTACGATCGAATGCAATGCCGAAAGCATCTGGAGCAAAGAATACAAAGCAGGAATTGAATAAGGGCATAAAGACAAGAGCAGCCGAAAAACCAAAAGCAAGCAAAGCACTTACAAGAAACGGCCTTGGCAGCAGCCATCAGCTTCTCAGCAAAATCCTTCTCACGCGTAGCCACAACAGTTGCGAGCTCCTCCTCGCGATCCGAAGCCTCCCGCTGCAATCGCTCCTTGGCCTCGGCAGCAGCAGCCAACTCCTGCTGTAGGCGCTCCTTCGCCTCCACGGCGTCAGTAGCCTATTTCTCCGCGCGACTAAGACTCTTTTGAAGAGTGTCCAGTCGACGAAGAGCAGCATTATTTTCATCTACAAAAGCATCAAGAACACACATGAGCAACAGAAGCTACATTCAAGCTAGCAGACGAAAAAGATAAGAACAAGTACGACACATACCTCGAAGTTGCTGCATGCTGGCCTCTGGCGCCAGATGCTGCTGAATAAGAAGGTTTGCACTGCGCACAAAAGGCTGTGAGAGGAAACAAAAGTATCACAAAAAGAACTCGGGGGCTGCGCCTAGAAACGAGTAAAACATCAAATAACACGACACGAAAAAGGCTCGGGGGCTCCCCCAGGACACACGAGAAGTAACTTACATGCTCAGACGGGGACTCCGAATGTCCGGGTGCAGGCTTCTGCGCGACGACCACTCGAGCCTCCTGCGGAGAAGGGTTCAGAGCATCGCCAGCAGAGTTGGCCACCGTCAGAGAAGGAGGGGCCGACGGCTTCGATTCCGCTATGGTCTCCTGAGCGCCCTCACTAAGAGAACCCTCCGAAGAGTGGCTGCAAGAAAAAATATTGATCAAGGCAAGAATAATAGGTGCACAGACAAAGTACAAACCGAAAGCATCCAAAAATTACTTACGAATCAATGTCGCGCAAGTTGAAGACGGGTGGCGCCTTCTCCTTATTCTTCTTAGCCAGCGGCTGTGGCGCCACTGCCCGCAAGGGAACAGCCGGAAACGGCATGGAAGAAGCGTTGTCGTCCTCACTGTGGCGTAGGAGGAAGGACAGATCCCTTGGTGTTGGCGGATTCGAGGCATCTGAAGACTCGCTGGAGCTCCGTGTACGCTTTCGGGTCCTCCCCTCGCTCGCCTCGGGGGCTTCATGAATGGCACTATTGTGGCACCCCCCAGGATTGGGGTTAAACTAACCTCAGATCACCATCTAAGATAAGTTCAACTCCAAACATGGAAGATCACAGTATGATTCGGTAACATTACAGAACACAGGGATTCAACAACATAAGTTTATACTCTTAGTAGAGTAAGATATTAGAGTTATTACAAACCAGAGGTCATAGACCCAACATTACATCACACAGCGAAAGAAAATTATGTTGTTCTACACAACAACTTAGCAAAGGGCCTAAGAGGCCATAAACAAAAGTGACATCCATCCCATAGTCTTCAGGCTGCTACCTGGGACACCCAACTACTCGTCGATGTCAACGTAGAAGCCACCTTCAGTTGCAACCAGATCCTATGTATAAAAACAACAATGGCGCAAGGCTGAGTACGAGAATGTACTCCGCAAGACTTAGATAACCTAGTATCTACATGCTCTGGCTAGAAAGGCTTTCTCTGGATTTACTTTTGCGGCAAGCAATCTTTATTTGTAAACAAGAGAGAGAAGAGGCTCGTCTACTCGGAATCTTTAAAAGGGATAAGATAAGGACTTCTTCATCTTGTTCATCACATCTCGATAACCACCAGCTTCATCAGAACCTCCTATCTAGGATCACCCCCTCGACCCAGAGGAAGCATCCTTAAGCACACGTGGATCAACGAGTTTTATAATGGTTAATGTTATCTATGATCTTATAATCTGGTCCACAAGTGTTCATAACCGTGAACACGGCTTTTCGAAAAGATTAATACCCTGCAGGGGTGTACAACTTTACCCACACGTACCAACCGACTCTTAATGCCAAATATTATTAGCCCTCTTCCTTGGAAGGCCGACAGAGGGTGGTTGACCACGACCTTTACCTTGCTTTCGCCGAGACCATGAGTCACACAATAAGTATGGTTCCGCCGTAACGGGTCAAATCCCGAAGCCGGTACTTAAAGATGTGAGGCGAGGTTGGTTCACCAGGGGCTCCATCGACCCCAAGCAACCCGGTCCATGCTTATCTACCTGTTATGATGCACCTCCATCACCTCCTCTTTCGAAAATGTTTTCAATGTGTATGCCAGATGGAAAGCCCGAACTATGTGACTCATGGAATCTACTAGGCAAGTTAGTCACTCGAGGGGTTCCCAAGCCCCGTGTGGTTGTACGCTCGTCTCCGTTCCAAAGGCAAGAACACAGTTCCTAGTGGTGGAGAGCATGGGACTACAAATACCACACCCAACGTGGCCTACCATACAAGCCTTAGCATGTTTAGTTAACTCCTTCGATGATGTCACCATCTCCTACCTTTCTAGATTCTCCGGCATCTCTGATTCATCATTCAGACAGATCAGACGTTGTTACTATGCATGGCTAAGCTGTCAATCACAAAAGCTCTAGCGACGCTCAAATGCCTGACCTAGGTATGCTAGGACCATTGGATCAGGAGTATAAGGCAACAAAAGGGAAACAGTGCAGCAGATAGGTAACACTAGCTACTGACAAAAGACCACATTATAATCGTGTGCATCATAGCTAGAAAGTAATATACTTTATAATCAGAATGAGAGGCTACGCTTTCCTTGTCCCTTAGTAGACAAGTATGGATCTTCGGTGTTGTTGACTTTAGCTTCAGGCTCGGATCCTATCGCGAAGAACCAATACCGGAAAGAAAGGCAACAATCAATACATGGCATCGATGCAATGCTCAAACAAATATGATGATATGCCAAGTTGAATTGTATTGAAATGAAACCCTAAGACATGCTCGGCAATTTAAATGGGGTTCCGAGGGTTGAAACCCTAACTCGGGGAACTCCGGAAACAAATGAGAGGGGTTGATTTTGTTCTCTAATTAAACTTGTCATTAAAGTTGTTGATCAATGTATTATTATAGCTTAAATAGGTAGAACTCATTTTTCTAAACATTTTGATATACTATTTGTATTTTTCTGACTTATAGATAATTAGTTATTGATTTTACAATATTTAAACCTTTTCTGAAATTATTAAAACAATTTAAATTGAAATATTACATCAGGCTGACATCAGCACAAGAGCCGGATACTTTTTACACTCGGGCTGACCCTAGCCAGAGAGACTGGCAGAAGGGCCCAAGGCCACCTCAGCAGCCACGTTGGCCAGATGGGGTCAGAGACGTTTTTCACCGGGGTTGGCTCTAGCCGGAGAGGCTGACAGGTGGGCCTGGCCACGCAGGCACCACATCGATGCCACATTAGCGCCACATTGGCTCACCGAGGAAGCACGCACAGACGATGGACAACGACGGAGCTAGGGAGGGAACTAGGACACGTGGCGTGTGCGTTCGATGCGGCGCGATGAGGTGAACCAGGAAGTGGCGGCGCCGCGCTGATTGGGTCATCGGAACTTCGCCGGCAACCACGTGCAGCGGCGGCACACGTCCATCTACGGCGCGGGTGGGATAGAGAGTGAGAGAGACGGCTCTGAGGGGTGCCGGAGCACCGTATGCTCACCCTGAGTGCAACGATGGCGACGGTGAGGCCAGAGGAGCTTCGGAATGATGGCGATGTGATGAAGACGGTGGCGGCCGAACCTCGGGGAGACGAGCTCATCAGGGCCAGCTGGGGATGCGCAGCTCGATTCCTCTGGCTAGAAGATGTAGAGCTTCACGGCGGAGCTCCTAGGCTACTCGGCAGGGCTCAGGGCGAACAGGAACGACCCCTAGCTCGTCGCCATGGCGGCTAGTGTTTGGTGGGGAGTGGCTCTGCAGGGAGAGGGTGAGAGGGAAGGGGATAAGGGTATGAGGAGAGAGAGCCGAGCAGCAGCGTTCTTATCCTTGGCTCCGGGGGCGGCGGCGCATCGCAGCGGTCGGCGGCGGCGCGGGCACGCAGGTGCTTGTCATCGTCGTCGAAGACGACGAAGTGAAGCGGTACGCGGCCGGGCATACCACTACATGATGTAGTACACTATATCATCCTAAAAGGGTTTTAATACTAAGGTCAAAGCATATGCTCTGATACCAACTGCGGTGACCCAGCATACCACTGCATGATGTAGTACACTATAGTCGTTGACATAACACCAATGAAACACCGTTCACTAGTATTACATCCCTCAGAGTGGTACAACAGAAACACAGCTGGTCCAAGACATGACTATAGGTTACAACTCAACTCTTTACATTAGATCTAGAGAACATTCTAGGTTAAAGAGAGAGAAATAATCTTCTTACAAAGAAGAATTATAAATAATCAACTCAAATCTTATATACTAATAGACTAGTATCTAAATTATTGAGGCTTGCATTGCTATTATTGCAATACTCTATAGAAGTAGGTTCTATGGCTAGAGATTTTATTCGTATCTAATCAGTGACTTTGTCTTCAATTGAGTTGATGTATATGTTGAATTTCTTGACTTCATTGAATAACTTTAGCTTTGCATGATAAGTCCTGGAGCAGAACTTGAGGTGGTTTTTGTCTATTCCGGTTTCAGAATCTAGCAAGGGTTAAGAAGATACTTTGAGTATGAGCGTACTCAGCAAATTCACTAGAAAAGGAGTGTTTGATGCACTATAACTACAGCCACAGACCATACGTCGTAGGCAATGCGAGTTTTCATAAATATTTCTTCAAAGGTTGCTTTTATTATGAAAAGCTATGTCCGTCAGTCTTCACGGGTTTACCAGAACTTTCATGGAGTTCCTTTCCTGCTGCGTTCGTAACTCCTTCCCGAAACAGGGAGTAAGAAGTTACAGTTCTTACACTCTGCAGAGGTGCGTCACTTTACCCATGAGAGATCAAATCCTTGTTGCACAACCGGGCGATCTTTTTTGTCCACACTTCCTATGGTGTGGGGCCCAGAAGATGATCCAAGCCAATCACTGCCCCCTTCGCGACCTCGCATGTCTCCTTGGTGTACACCATGCCCACATATTGAATTACGGCAATGGTTTGTACAAACCGTTAGATGCCAGAACTATCGTGGGACGTTGAGGGTTCCCACCCATCTGCTACATATCCTCTATGAATTACCAATTAATATGCACGCTACGAGTGATAACAGCCATGAACTGCACATCCGGCTACATACGAGTGTTTTCTGACCTTTTTCAAATGCAGGTGATGACAACACTGGATTTGCAAAATACTTTACAGAAAATAATCAAAGGACATGAGCAAGAGTGAACTTGCCTTTTGTGATTGCAAGATTATGCACTCACGGTCTTCGAGACGACATAAGATCCAATATCTGAAAACTGCATCATTGGTCCGGTAAGGACTAATGTTTAAAGTAGCAAGATGCAGTTATGCATAAGTAATTGTCGGGGATATAACCCCAGGTACCCCAGAGTTGGTCTATAGATAAGAGACAAGAATAAACGAAAGTATATTTAATAAAAGAATATCAAATAGAAAAGGAAAGACACAATAAAGAACAACTGGGCCGAGTAAGGGGAATCTCGGCCCAGTCCACATTCTCTACATCCGAATTAATTAAGAGAAAGGGAAAACGATCCAGTCATGGGCCGAATTACCCCTGCGGCCGGCCCGTCTACCAAACCATGTTGCCCACCTCCTTGCTCCCAGGCCGAACTACTCTACATCTCGGTTGGGCCGAGAGGCTCCCAGTCAGCCCACCTCGGCGCCGAGCATCTCCTTCCTCGTCGCCTCGTCATCAACTCCCACCAAACCTCGCCAGCGTCGCTACCAAATCCCGCCAGCGCCGAACCATCTCCTCCCGCTCCCGCCAACACCTCGCTCCCGCGCCATCGTCTCCCGGATGGGCCGAGTCAGGAGGACCACGGCCCACCGCGGGTTCTGTCCGTCCATTCACCACCTCGACGCTCACCTTCCCGCGTGGGCCGGCGGAAGCAATCCTGGCCCAACGACGAACCTCATCAGGACCCAGGCTCCCCTTGACCCGGCTGGGCCGCGGGAGAGGCCGAATAGGCCGCTCGACCCGGTGGATGCCAGGGTGAACCGGCGGGGCACCTTCCACCATGGGCCGAATTAGGACAACAGCTGGGCCTTTACCTTTATTCAGCTGAGAGGGAAATGAAGACTCGGCTGGGCTCTTTAGCTCTGGGCCGACTCAAACAGGCCATAGGCCGAATTAACATGTTTCCCAGGACGTTAAGGCCGACTAAAGCTACTTCATATGCCCTGTTATCCATTCCCAGGCGCATCCAGAAATCTACAACGACTTGCCATTGAGCCAGGACAAGACAAACAAGTCCCGTGCCAGTCTTGGGACGCCCATGGCTCAGACTGGCACATGGCCTATGGAATATGCCCTTGGCATCAAGAAGATGCTAGGGAATATGCTAAGGGATATGCCATGGCATCTCCAAAGATGCCAAGGCATATGCCAAGCATCTAAGAAGATGCTAGTAATATGCTGTACAGATGCCAAGCGTAGGGTACAAGCTTTGTCCCCTGGGCTCCCCTTTATAAGGGGCACCAGGGAGATCGTTGAGGAGGGGGCCCCGGGAAGGGCTCCTCCCCTCTCTGCTCACTAGGAGCTCTCCTTCTTCCTCTTCCTCAACTCTCATAGAGAGATCTAGATAGAAGCATAGGAGATACAGCTCAAGGAGCATGATTGTAGCCACAAGTATGGCAAGATTATAAGAGATAAGATGTATAGAGTGAGGTGTGATCTCCACTGGAGAGCTTCAATCCAATATACATTGCATTTATCTTTGTTCATACGAGTACGGTCTTCACCGCATCATCCCTCCCCGGATTCCTCCACGTCCATCGGCCCCAACTTTAGCCTACCCATGGCATATGCCGTGATACCACCACGACATTTGGCGCCCACCGTGGGGCAAATCTAGATAGAAGTGAATTTAAGTGATATGCATTTTGTAAAACTCCCAAAGTGAATCCCCTATACTTTGAGTGAAGTGAATTTAAGTGATTCTTTTAAGAGTTTATTTACCTTCAAATTTTACTTTATAAGTAATGACCTTTATAAGGAACTTAAGTGTTAACAATTCAAAGTATATAAGTAAAGTATAAATTTATGTGATTATGGTTAATTGTCATCTGGTGACTATTAATAAACATCCTTGGGATTGAGTTGTTAAGAATTGAAGAACTTATTACGAGCTTATTGTTTGAAGTGGCAAAAAGAATAACATTTGAAGAAAAGATTTCCTTCCTAAGGTTTAAACAACCTTGATAGCTTTTAGAATATGATGTATAGAATGTGATTCATGTTGTTTATGCTTGCTTGAATAGTCTGGACTTGAGATGCTTTAAGTCTTAATTGAGATAGACCAAAGTTAACTATAAAAACATAAATAGTGCATTAGACTTGATGTTGATAAGCTTTGAGACTAAAGTTAACTTTAAAAGGGTAAGTAAACTTAAGATTTAATATGTTTTAATTATTCCCAAGTTTTACATTTATGATAAGTATAACTAAGGTGTGGAATTATTCACTTTATATTTTAGTGAATGATTAGATTAAATTTGTTTTGCTATTCTGAAAAGAATAGATATTTATTTAATGGAAACATCATTAGATGATCTTAGTGATTTGTTAGAATTTAAAGTTATGTTAATAGTGGTTAAGATATAATGATTATTCACCATATTATATAAATGAGTGATACCCAATGTTTATTTAAAAGGATTCTTAATAAGATTTTTAAAAGAATATTTAAAGTTAAGAATTATACTTAAATTCAATTATGAATTTAAGTTATGGGTTTGGAATTTAGTACAAAGACACTAATTTCTCAAGGTTTTATAAGAATTGTGATTATTTCTTACTTAACAATTATTTTTAAAGAATTCACAAAATAAGTATTAGATAAGGATTTATTATTTAAAATATTAAAGAGTTTTCTAATAATATATTTAATATTTTTCTAGTGAAATATATTTATTCAAGACCTTAAAAATTATTTTGATTTAATTTTGAAGTAATATTTTTATGTTGATAAAATTTTATAAAGGATTAAATGTCTTTAAATATTTATTCAGATTTTATTTATAAAAGAGTTAAGTTAGTATTTTTATAAAATAGTATATTTATATTTATACACAAAAATGATTTTTATATAGTTTTAGGATTTTTTCCTTATTTTGTGACATTTCACTTAGGATGTAATGTTGTTAATATTTATTTATTTTATATCTATCTTGAAGAAGTAATATTATATTTTTACTAGGTAGATATTATTTTTGTGGTTATTTTGATATATCATATGTATTTTTGGGGTGAAACAATCTTTGGGGTGTTTTGGTAATTTTTATTTTTAAATCAGACCCTGGACCCACTGGTCAGTCTAGCCCCTGGTTGGGTTAGACCAACCCGAGCGGTGGACCGATCTGGTCAAACCGACCCGCTCGATCCAGTTCATCTTCCCCCTCTCGATTGGCCTCTCCCTGGCGCCTAGAAGTTCCTCGCGTCGCCGCTCGATTCCGACCATCTCTAGATCCTCAGGCCGCCGCCGTGTTGCACATTGAGGTAGTCGACGATGCTGCATCGAATCACCCAGCTCGATTTGATCCTCGGGCCCTCTTCTAGCCACGCCGTATCCTCTTTGGTGCCTAGGGTTTCGGACGCCGTGTCTTCGCCGTGATCTAGTGACCTTGCGGTGGCTTGTTGGCTTGGTGGTGTGGGCTGATGTTTGTTGATTGCTGTCGATTTCCCTTGGGTGCTAATGGTAGGGCTTGGCGCGGGTTGAGCGCCAACGATGCTCCTCGTGCCGCCCTGCCAATCTTCACCGCCGATCTGCTTCCTCTCCAATCTCTAAGCGAGGACCACGGGTAAGTAATGATTCTCCTCCCCCTTGTTCTATGTCTCCCCTTAGCTTCCTTACTGCTACTCTGATAATTCTAATTGGTTTTCTATCCTCTGTTGTTCTATCAAAGCTTGCTAAGATTGGTCCAATAATAATTGGTTATAGTAAAAATGTTTGGTTTCAAACATATGTTTGAATGCAACTTAAATGGGATCCTTTTATGATTTGATGTATACCAATCATGATTTGGTGCTGACAGTGATGTGTGTTACTAGATTGTTCATGTGCTATTGTGGTTCATCTGTTAGCATGGGGATATATACATATTATGAATTTCTGGTCCTATCTATTGATGTTATGACAATTGAATTGTAAAGGACTCCTAGAGGGTTGGCTAAGAGATGCTCACAAATATTGTTATATGGCAATTCTAGAATCTTTGGACTAGCTGAATTGGTATGGTACCCCAGCCAAACTTTGCTCTTATGTGAACATGGAAATTATACTAGAATGATTCCTGGAAATCTTTCCTAGGAAAATGACTTGTTCTATGTCAAATCTGACAGTGTAAAAATGTACAACTTTGATTCCTAGAGATCCTGCTAGGAAAATGATAGATCTACTCTGGCTAAACAACTAGATGGTTAGTTGATGTGACAACTTCCCTTAGTAGTTTCTGTTACTGAGACTACCACTTCGTTGCCTCCATGTTGGAGTGTGCATAATGGTAGATCTTGCTTGCATGATCTGCTACTATGGGTGTTACAGATGGCTAGATCTGTCTCTGGTCAGTGATGTAAAGATTGAGGTTGTGAACACATATTAGCTTATGTATGTGCTTCTTTTATTAAAGGACAATAAGAGTAATGATCTTGTGGTGGACCTTTACATGATTTCTAAGGATGAAATAATCTCCTAGATTGTTGACTAGGAAGATTATTTGAAGAAAATTGATAATTCTGATGATTCTGGTAATCAAATGATGTTATTTACCTATGCAAGCTTTTGTTGGTGCTTGGATGAATTACTTAGCATGAGATGGAACTGTTTTATGATGAATTCAGCTAGGGATGTTTTGATTTCTTGTGGCAAATGATTTGGACAACTTGATTATCTATATAGCCTCTAATGGGTAATTTGTTGTTGTGGTGCCTCACAAGAGTGTGCACAACAGTGAATTATCAATTTATGTCTGGCTGTGTAGTTCTCTCATTTTGTTCTAGTGATATTCCTCTATCTGGATTATTTTCATTATAAAAAAAATATGATGCCAAGACCCCCCTTGCCAATGATGCAAAGGTTGAGGCCAATTTCTAAAATAAGAATGGATATTATGCTAACATGTGCATAACCCTAGGATGTAACTTGTATACCATTTGTATACAGTTCTGAGGGTTTTCCCTTCCACCAATCTATTGTGCAAGCCCATCTACTACCTAGAACAGGTATGATGTGGATCTGATGTCTACCTGTTTGCAGAGTAGACAAGCATGCCTGTGTGGTGATGTAGGTTTGTGGTTGATCTTGTGGCTAAACTTGCTTGCTCCTCTCATTCTAGTTGATCATGTAAGAACCTGGCCTGCTCCTCCTATGTGTGGTGTTGTCCTGTTCCTCCTAGCTGTTGGCTTGGCCTTGATCTGCTCCTGGACTCCTTCAAGTCACCAAGGCTTGTGTGTGTGTGGTGAACCTGTGATGAACTGATAAGGGAATGGTTGTGTTCGTGTGGGTGTAGCTGTACTTGTGGGTGGTGGTCACTAGCAGCTGGGCTGGTTCCCACTTTAACTTCCCTGGATAATGATCCAGTGTTGACAGCAGTCTTGGACACGTAGTGGCTAAGCTGCTTGTAAGTTACTTGCTAGCTCGAGTCCTCACTATGGATGAGATCAAGTAAATTTCTGGGTTTTCACTCTTTCACTCTATGCAGCTTGGTGAAACTTGCCGCAATAAGACCTATGATGGTGTTCTGAGGCTTAATCTGATAAGAACAGATTCTATCTTTTTTGGTGAAACTTTCCTGTCACATCCCAAGATTTTCCAAATCTTGTAATGTGAAAATAAATGAATAAAATAAAACTTTGTTTGATTTTCAGGGCCAGAAGAAACTTTTTGAATTCAATTGGAACCTCAAACCTATTTGGATTAAATAAAATCATCAAGAGATTTAAAAAGATAAACATTTTAAATAAAGGAAAATAAAGTATTTTGGAAATACTATTTTGGATCTTTTAAATAAAAGGATTTGGCTTTCAAAAGAAATAAAAGTTTTATAGATAAAGATTATTTTATAAAGCAAAATTAAACCTTGGCCAAGCCTTTGAAATAAAACATTTTGTTTTGATAAAAGTAGTAAAGGTTTATTAAATAAAATAATAAGGATTTAATATCCAAATTTTATTAATAAAGGATTTGCTATTTCCAAAACATCAAAACTTATTTATTTAGTAAAGGTTTATTAATAAGTTTTCCAAGTATTTTGTATTTTCAAATAAAACCTACTGATTTGGTTTTGAAAATATTTGGATTTCAAATAGAGATTTTATTAAATAAATCAAATCCTATTTGATTAATAAACCATTGGCCCTGCACCGCCGCTGTTCCGGCGAGCTCCTCCGGTGAAATCCGACAAACCACAGCCACCTCATGCCTCCCTGAGCACACTAGGAGATTCCCCACCTCCTGACGCATCTGTCCGTGCCCCTCGTTTGACCGCGGGCGCCCCAGGGAGCCATCTTCGACAAAGTTCTGAGCGCCGCCGTCGGTCTCGTCTCCGTCGAGCTCCTCCGGTAGGTTCAGACCGCCCCGCGCCCTTTAGTTCACGCACACAGCTTTGCCTGGATCCTGTGCATCTAACCGCATCTCCGTTTTGTCTCGGGGTGAACCACAGCACCGCCTCCGACCACAACCAGAGCCGCCAGACGCCATTGCAAACTCCGGCGAGGAATTGCAGCCGACCCCGTACGCCCCTTGACACGCCGACCACACGTCCAGCATCACCTCGTCCTCACGAACATGGTAAGCACCCCCTCTGTCTTCCTTGCATCCTAGAACCGCCGTTAGCCCGCAGCCAGACCATCGCCGCCGCGCGCCACCGTCGTCGCGCCGCCAGTTCTTGGCCAGGCATTAGCAGCCGTTCGATTTAGATCGGAGAGACTAGATAGATCCACTTAACCGCGAAGAGGTATGCTTTCTGGACCACACGATTTGATTAGATCCAACGCACTGTAGAGCCCGATCCGACCGAACCGGTACCGTCCAATGAGATTGCGACGCGTGGCCAGGTCTGTTTAAAACAGAATTTGGAAATCAAATTTAAGTTGCAATTTGAAACTCATGTAACTTTTGATCCACACATCCAAAAATTGCAAATTTGGTATCATTGGAATCAGTGGAACAAGCCCTAGCCAACCATGCCTTTGGTTTAGTAAATAGTATCTGTTAGTTTGCTTGTTTTTGCAGATACTTTTGTGTCCTTGTTTAGATTAGAAAAATTGTTCAAAATTGTTTTTGAGTTTGAAACCTTGGCAAAATGGTTTCTGGTGAACTTACTGACCCTAGGAACCAACCCATGGAGTTAAAAATGAATTTGGTGAAATTTAGGATAGATTAATTGAATTAGTCCATTTATAGCCAAATGAAAATAAAGATTTTGGTTATGAAAATGTTTTTATAATGAAAACTTTGAGAAAATGTTTTGATCAAACCTACTGACCCTAAACACCAAGTTTTGGGAAACAACAACTTATTTGGTGAACAACTTAAAGTTGATGCTTTGATAAAAATAATTTTTACCACATAAAATGATGAATGGATTTAAAAATGGTTTATGGACAAAACCCTTTTTGCAAATAACTTTGCCACTTTGAAAATGACCAACTTGAACCTTACAAAGTTTAGAAACCTAGTGGAGACCATCTTTACAAATAGAACCATCTCTTGCATGCTTGCATGCATAAACCTAGATCCCATTGTTTTATGTGTGTGAATTGTTTGATTGATTATTGGTTTGGAATGCTTGTTGATATGGTGTTTGCTTGATTGATTGTAGTGAAATTAGCAAAGTGTGAGACTAGAAAGATCAAGGAGTGAACCATCATTCCCTATCAAAAAGGCAAGTTACACTATCATCTAAAAGTCCTACTATTTTCCTTATACTTAGTGGATTTTGAAAACATGCATGAAAAGAATTTCTATACTTATGCTATGCTAAATCCTAATAGGATTCCCTATACACTCCTTAGTGAAAATATGTAGTTGTTACATGCTTAGCCATGCTATATTTTGAAAAGAGATACATGTTGAGATTTTATGAAGTTGAGAAAAGGACTTGTGATTTTATATAATAAACAAGGACTCAATGAACCACCTGGGTGGCCAAGGATACTTTGAGTATTGGAGAAGGTGGCAACAAAAGGAACCATGTCTATGGCAATCTCTTTGTGTTGTGCTCCAAAGGAAACCACCCAGGAAACTTAGAGATTGAACATGTTTCTCCAATTGTGGCTTTCGTGTGCAACCACATGCTATTATGGCTCTGGCTTAGTCAACTACATTGGGAAGACCCATACATTGTCTTTAGTTTACTGGACATGGGGATCTGGAATGCTTCATGGGTGCTGAAGACAAGCTAGCAATGGTGTATGGGAGGACCCTTTGGAAAGACTTCGTCACATTCTCAATTTGCCAGTACTCCATCTTGGTGAGTGCTAATCCAGTGGCCACTGGTGGCAAAAGGATGGGATTGTGACATGTGGGTAAAGTGTACTCCTTCTGCAGAAGATAATAAAATCTAAGTACTTAGCCGTGTCCCCGGTTATGGACAATACTGAGCAACTAAAGTTTGAAGCTAATGGGAGATCTCGACATTCTAATTTCTAAAAGAAAACTTTTAAGGACTTGATGCACTTGGGGTTACCAAGGAGCTCAAGAGACTTTGACAAAACTTGATGTACTTGGGGTTACCAAGGAACTCAAGAGATTTTGTTGAAAACATGAGCACTTGGGGTTACCAAGGAACTCATGAGATTTTGATAAAACTTGTTGCATTTGGGGTTACCAAGTAGCTCAAGAGATTTTGACAAGGACTTGAACACTTGAGTTTCTACCAAGGAGTTCAAGGAACTTGGAAAAGGATATTTGACAAAGGACCAAAACCATTTTGAAAAGATAGGATAAATTTTGCTTTATGCAAATGAGCCTTAAACTCTACATAGCCAAATATGCATGTAATGATAGGATCCACTCATATTATACATAGTAGTGAAGCTTGCCAATACAATTAAAATGTATTGACCCTTGTGGTTGTAACTTGTAATGTTGCAGGTTTGATTGTTTTTAGTGAAGATTGATTGATTAGGATTACAAAGTCTACAACCAACATCTGCCTGTGGCACTTTGAAGATGAAGGACCCATGACTATAGTTATTCCGCTGCAATGTAATGTAATAGCCAAATGAGCTATGTATGATGTAATAAAATTATGTTCTTCCTGGTTATAAAGTTATATTATGACCTTTGTTTCTTGATATTACATCAAAACTGTGGATGCTAGCTATTGATCCAGGGACTAGCATTGTAAACACAGGGGACACCACCTTATATTGTGTAAAGGTTGGGACACTCCCTCTACAGATGGTATCGGAGCATTGTGTTGCCTGTAGGATTTGTAAACCTAGGATTGGACAAAAACCCTTAGAAAAATAGGAGTTGTACTTGTTCCAAAAACTTATTTACAAAAACACTTGTAAACTCTTTCCTCAACCATTTTGGTTTCAACTCTACATCTCATCTATTTCAAACTTGATGGAAAAACCTACCCATGGCCAAAGACCACACCATGTGCAAAGGACTTCTTCAACACTTTCAACTCTAATGACTTCAACTTCTTCAACTCTAATGACTTCAACATCTTCAGCATGTTCACCAAGGACTTCCAACCTTGGATATCACTAAAGACTACAAGGGAGACAAGGAAATCTTGCTCAAGATTTAGAGACTGAGGGAATGCAAAAGTTAGAAGGAACCTGCATCATTTGAAGTATTGCAACCAAGAGTTTTCTCAAAGAAACCATGATCTCAAGTAAGAAGAAGCAGCCAAGAATGATGGAAAGATCACAAGTGAACCCTATAGATGGACCACCATATTTTAGTTAAGACAAAACACACCAACTTATGTGGTGTAACAAAAATATTTTTGTTGCCTAAGTGTGTGCTTGAAGTTTGTTGTTTGAGTGAAAAGTTGTTTGAGAATGTTTGCACATTGTTTGTGTGAAAAGTGATATGTGTGATTAGAAATATTTCCTTAGAAATATCTTCCTATTCTAATCTCCCTTCAACCCAAACAGATGACTACTCCAAGAGACTCCAACATCAAGGTTGATGACACCAACCCCAACCAAGAGGACAGCATGAAAGAGCTCATAGCAACCCAGAACCAATTGAACCAAGTGACCGCTCAGTTCATAGCCAACTCTAGTGGAGAAGATCCAATACTACAAGGATTTTTGGAAACTCAAGGCCAACTGATGCTTAAGGTGACTGATCAAATGATCAAGATGGAAGAAAGCTATCCCAAAAGAGTCTTTGACAACAAGGATGACAGAAATATTATCTTAGATGGAGCCCCAGCTTGCATTATTTGTGGAGACAAGGATCATACTTCCAAGGAGCATGGAGATCAATGCCCCAACTGTGAAGAGAAACATCCTGTTGGACAATGTCCCACTTCTCAAGTTACTTGCTACCTATGTGAAGGAAACAACCATGTTCCTATCCAATGCCCTATCTATTCCATGGTGGAACAAAGGAAACAAGAAGGATCCAAGTCTACCAAGAATGTTGATGGCAAAGGAAAAGGACCACTTATACGTCCAAACAGAACAACGCAATTCAAAGGATCAAAGAAACCCAAGAAGCAAAAGATAGACAAAAGCCATGTGCAATGTTATAAATGTAAGGAAATGGGACACTATTCCGGTGAATGCCCAGAGAACCCGAAGAATAAAGAGATTGGCCAAGTAGTGTGCAACAACTGCAAAGAGCTGGGCCACTATGTAGCAACTTGTCCACAAGAGCCACGTAAAGAACTCAAGGACATCCACGGTTTCAACTGCAAGAACCCAGGACACTATGCAAGCAACTGTCCAGAAAAGATGAAAAACAAGTTGAACAAGCCTATGGAGAAACTCAACCTTGGCCCATGAGTCAAGTGTGGAAACAAAGGACACAATGCAAATGTTTGCTCTAAGAAATTTCCCCAGGATCCCAAGAAGGACAATATGTAATTTTTGTTGAAAATTTTTAAGGGTGGTAGTACCCTAGTTGTTTTGATCCTGCTTGTAACCCTAGCCTCCCCAAATCTCGGGACGAGATTTATTTTAAGGGTGGTAGCCTGTCACATCCCAAGATTTTCCAAATCTTGTAATGTGAAAATAAATGAATAAAATAAAACTTTGTTTGATTTTCAGGGCCAGAAGAAACTTTTTGAATTCAATTGGAATCTCAAACCTATTTGGATTAAATAAAATCATCAAGAGATTTAAAAAGATAAACATTTTAAATAAAGGAAAATAAAGTATTTTGGAAATACTATTTTGGATCTTTTAAATAAAAGGATTTGGCTTTCAAAAGAAATAAAAGTTTTATAGATAAAGATTATTTTATAAAGCCAAATTAAACCTTGGCCAAGCCTTTGAAATAAAACATTTTGTTTTGATAAAAGTAGTAAAGGTTTATTAAATAAAATAATAAGGATTTAATATCCAAATTTTATTAATAAAGGATTTGCTATTTCCAAAACATCAAAACTTATTTATTTAGTTAAAATAAGTTTTCCAAGTATTTTGTATTTTCAAATAAAACCTACTGATTTGGTTTTGAAAATATTTGGATTTCAAATAGAGATTTTATTAAATAAATCAAATCCTATTTGATTAATAAACCATGGTCCATTTTATTTAAATAAAGAATGGAACCTAAAAAGATTTAAATTATTATTTCATTTTGGATTTTGGTCTATGTTACTGAACAGAACCAAATTCATAATGCAAGGTTTGGTGATTGCTTGATTTGAATTGAACATCATTTGGTTGTTTGAATTTCAAAACAGAAAATAGTTATAGAAAAAGAAAAAGCCTGCAGACAGAAAAAAATAGAGTCTGGACCAGCCCAGCCGGCCAAGCCCACAAGGCCCAGAACCAGCCCAGCTTTTCCTCCCCGAAGAAAAACGTTTCATACTCATTTTCGAACCCACGCAGAGACTGACCGGTGGACCTCCCTTCCTTCTCTCATCCTCACTGACGACTAGACCCCACTCTCCTGTTCATCCTCCTCACCCGCGCGACCTCCCCTCCCCAAAACTCGCTGCCGTTGCTGCCATTCAAAGCCGCGTTCAATTCACGAATAATGGCCGCGTTAATCTCGCCCCCGACCATGCGTACATAAGCACCTCTCCTTCCTCTGTCTTTTCCCTCAAACACCAACTCCACATCGCCCCCAGGCTGCCTCGAATTGGCCCTGCACCGCCGCTGTTCCGGCGAGCTCCTCCGGTGAAATCCGACAAACCACAGCCACCTCCTGCCTCCCTGAGCAAACTAGGAGATTCCCCACCTCCTGACGCATCTGTCTGTGCCCCTCGTTTGACCGCGGGCGCCCCAGGGAGCCGTCTTCAACAAAGTTCTGAGCGCCGCCGTCTGTCTCGTCTCCGTCGAGCTCCTCCGGTAGGTTCAGACCGCCCCGCGCCCTCTAGTTCATGCACACAGCTTTGCCTGGATCCTGTGCATCTAACCGCATCTCCGTTTTGTCTCGGGGTGAACCACAGCACCGCCTCCGACCACAACCAGAGCCGCCAGACGCCATTGCAAACTCCGGCGAGGAATTGCAGTCGACCCGTACGCCCCTTGACACGCCGACCACACGTCCAGCATCACCTCGTCCTCACAAACACGGTAAGCACCCCCTCTGTCTTCCTTGCATCCTAGAACCGCCGTTAGCCCGCAGCCAGACCATCGCCGCCGCGCGCCACCGTCGTCGCGCCGCCAGTTCTTGGCCAGGCATTAGCAGCCGTTCGATTTAGATCGGAGAGACTAGATAGATCCACTTAACCGCGAAGAGGTATGCTTTCTGGACCGCACGATTTGATTAGATCCAACGCACTGCAGAGCCCGATCCGACCGAACCGGTACCGTCCAATGAGATTGCGACGCGTGGCCAGGTCTGTTTAAAACAGAATTTGGAAATCAAATTTAAGTTGCAATTTGAAACTCTTGTAACTTTTGATACACACGTCCAAAAATTGCAAATTTGGTATCATTGGAATCAGTGGAACAAGCCCTAGCCAACCATGCCTTTGGTTTAGTAAATAGTATCTGTTAGTTTGCTTGTTTTTGCAGATACTTTTGTGTGCTTGTTTAGATTAGAAAAATTGTTCAAAAATGTTTTTGAGTTTGAAACCTTGGCAAAATGGTTTCTGGTGAACTTACTGACCCTAGGAACCAACCCATGGAGTTAAAAATGAATTTGGTGAAATTTAGGATAGATTAATTGAATTAATCCATTTATAGCCAAATGAAAATAAAGATTTTGGTTATGAAAATGTTTTTATAATGAAAACTTTGAGAAAATGTTTTGATCAAACCTACTGACCCTAAACACCAAGTTTTGGGAAACAACAACTTATTTGGTGAACAACTTAAAGTTGATGCTTTGATAAAAATAATTTTTACCACATAAAATGATGAATGGATTTAAAAATGGTTTATGGACAAAACCCTTTTTGCAAATAACTTTGCCACTTTGAAAATGACCAACTTGAACCTTACAAAGTTTAGAAACCTAGTGGAGACCATCTTTACAAATAGAACCATCTCTTGCATGCTTGCATGCATAAACCTAGATCCCATTGTTTTATGTGTGTGAATTGTTTGATTGATTATTGGTTTGGAATGCTTGTTCATATGGTGTTTGCTTGATTGATTGTAGTGAAATTAGCAAAGTGTGATACTAGCAAGATCAAGGAGTGAACCATCATTCCCTATCAAAAAGGCAAGTTACACTATCATCTAAAAGTCCTACTATTTTCCTTATACTTAGTGGATTTTGAAAACATGCATGAAAAGAATTTCTATACTTATGCTATGCTAAATCCTAATAGGATTCCCTATACACTCCTTAGTGAAAATATGTAGTTGTTACATGCTTAGCCATGCTATATTTTGAAAACAGATACATGTTGAGATTTTATGAAGTTGAGAAAAGGACTTGTGATTTTATATAATAAACAAGGACTCAATGAACCACCTGGGTGGTCAAGGATACTTTGAGTATTGGAGAAGGTGGCAACAAAAGGAACCATGTCTATGGCAATCTCTTTGTGTTGTGCTCCAAAGGAAACCACCCAGGAAACTTAGAGATTGAACATGTTTCTCCAATTGTGGCTTTCGTGTGCAACCACATGCTATTATGGATCTGGCTTAGTCAACTACATTGGGAAGACCCATACATTGTCTTCAGTTTACTGGACATGGGGATCTGGAATGCTTCATGGGTGCTGAAGACAAGCTAGCAATGGTGTATGGGAGGACCCTTTGGAAAGACTTCGTCACATTCTCAATCTGCCAGTACTCCATCTTGGTGAGTGCTAATCTAGTGGCCACTGGTGGCAAAAGGATGGGATTGTGACATGTGGGTAAAGTGTACTCCTTCTGCAGAAGATAATAAAATCTAAGTACTTAGCCGTGTCCCCGGTTATGGACAATACTGAGCAACTAAAGTTTGAAGCTAATGGGAGATCTCGACATTCTAATTTCTAAAAGAAAACTTTTAAGGACTTGATGCACTTGGGGTTACCAAGGAGCTCAAGAGACTTTGACAAAACTTGATGTACTTGGGGTTACCAAGGAACTCAAGAGATTTTGTTGAAAACATGAGCACTTGGGGTTACCAAGGAACTCATGAGATTTTGATAAAACTTGTTGCACTTGGGGTTACCAAGTAGCTCAAGAGATTTTGACAAGGACTTGAATACTTGAGTTTCTACCAAGGAGTTCAAGGAACTTGGAAAAGGATATTTGACAAAGGACCAAAACCATTTTGAAAATATAGGATAAATTTTGCTTTATGCAAATGAGTCTTAAACTCTACATAGCCAAATATGCATGTAATGATAGGATCCACTCATATTATACATAGTAGTGAAGCTTGCCAATAAAATTCAAATGTATTGACCCTTGTGGCTGTAACTTGTAATGTTGCAGGTTTGATTGTTTTTAGTGAAGATTGATTGATTAGGATTACAAAGTCTACAACCAACATCTGCCTGTGGCACTTTGAAGATGGACCCATGACTATAGTTATTCCGCTGCAATGTAATGTAATAGCCAAATGAGCTATGTATGATGTAATAAAATTATGTTCTTCCTGGTTATAAAGTCATATTATGACCTTTGTTTCTTGATATTACATCTAAACTGTGGATGCTAGCTATTGATCCAGGGACTAGCATTGTAAACACAGGGGACACCAGCTTATATTGTGTAAAGGTTGGGACACTCCCTCTACATTGCCCCTTCTAAAAACAATTCAGCTCAATGAGGAGACAAAACAATGCACTTCATTGTTGATATCTGGGAGCAATAAACCAAACTAACCCCCTTTATTCCTTATTTTCCTTTCTTTTGTTTTTTTATCTTTTGTGTTGTTTTAGAGGGATCAGGAGTCAGGAAAAGATACAGATAAAGGATCAAGAGTAGATTTAGGAATCTTTTCCTTTATTCATTTGTAATTTTATTTACTTGTAAGAACCTTGTATTATTTGTATTAAAGTAATGAAGATTAACCTTTTCCTCTTAAACATTATATTAGTATATTCTCCTATTGTAATTGACCTTTATTATTTGTAACTTGTAATTTCTTAAATTCTTATTTATGTAATAAAGGTTATATTACTTATACCAGTTTGTATTATGATTATTAAATATTATGTAATATTTTAAGATTTAAATTTAAATCCAGGTTATATTTGAATTGTATGATCTCATAATTGAAGTCTTAAATGAAAATTCTTTTCCCCAAAATTATAAAATCAACAAAGATCATGTCCAAATTCTTAACACCCATCTATGATGAACTAAACCCCATTTCTCCAAGGCAAGAGAAACACTTATCTCTTTGTGTTTTAAATTTTAATTCGAATAATTGTGAATATTGTATCTTATTCATAAATAATAATTCACCTCTTATCTTTTATTATAATTTGATTTCCAATTCTTATTCTATTTCAAGTTCTTTTAGTATTCAAATCTATCAATTAAATATTCAAATTTGAATTGTCTTCCCCTAAAATACAAAAGTACAATAGAGGTCATGTCGAAATCCATCGCACCTGTCCTGTTGTTTGCACCAGAACAGGAGAGATCTTGATCCCTCTATAGCTTCTTTAGTTTTGCGCGAAAATTCCCCGGATTTTCTTATGCATGAATGCAATGCACAAATCTGTGTCCTATAATTCTAGGTGCTAATCCTGGGATGTTATAGACTCTCCCCCTTAAAATAAACTTCGTTCTTGAAGTTCGTAAACTCTCTCGTTTCGGAGTAAGGAATTTACTTGTATTGGATACTACATTTCTCCACTTCATGGTAACCTTAAATGGAAGTATTGGTAGTATTCCATATCCATATCCTTTTCTTCAATTCCTACCATACTTGGCAATATTTAATCTTGTTGTCTCCAATACTCCAAAGTTCCTTTTACTTTACTTCCTTAGGGATATATCCTTATTACAAAACCTCTATATGGGGTCTCTTCTTTAGTTCATTAACCTAATTAGGTATCCTAATTCAACTTCTTTACTTGATCATTGAACTTCCCTACTATATTATGTAAGGTCTAGGAAGTCTCACTAAAGCAGGTTTTAAACTTTATTAGTCAATAGTGTGGTTAAAAGAATAATTTTTGATTTGTCATTGTATGAGTTGTATTGGTAATCCTTCCGAATATTGGTTTTGAACATATTTAGTCCAAACCCATTGGAATTTCATATTTCTCTACACATGTCCAATTGGATATGTTTTATTCCCTCTTAAGGATCACTTAAGAGTTGTTTCTTTTAGAATTAGTCTGTTTAGGACTATTCTATTTTATCTCCTTTAAACTTTCACCTTAGCAAGCTTTTAGAAATTCTCTTATTATTACCTTAAGTACTTCTTTAACTTCCACTTATTAGTTATCTCAATGTTTGAGTACTACTACCTTGAAATAAACTCCGATCTTTCATCCAGACATGCTTCAGAGAGTACCTTTTTGATGATTTTATTTTAACCTAATGAAAATAGGGCTTAATGTTGGCATAGGTTAATATTTCCTCTCCAACCTTTACTTAGAAAGTTAGATAACAATACTTCCACAAATTGTTTAACTCTCCCCCTTAGGGTCTACTAATTGTCTATAAACTGCCTATAGAGTAATCATTGGCTTTATAACTAGAATGTAGGGCTTTGTCTAGCTTATTTTCTACCTAGTTAGGGTCTTATGAAAGATTGTACGGTGTATCCACACATTTTTGGATCTCCTAGGTGAATATTTCAGCATTATTTGCCTTACTTACGATGTGGACATTTTCACTTTGATAGGTCAATTTTCGCGAAGAGTCTCGAAAGACGATTGCTTTCAATTTTTATACTGCTTTGTGTCTTACTTAACTTAGGCCAAATTTTATGCTCTTTATGAAACTTCTAAGAAGATCTGGTTAACTATGTCAACCAACACCGGCTACGGACAAGATACCAACTATGGATCAAATACCAGCTGCGGATATTTATCAGCTGCGAACCATCCTAGGGTATATGTATTACCCTATGGTTTCCGATATACCTCTGGCATTCTCTCTGAATTGTCAGAGCTTGAATACCATTTTGGTTTCAAAGCTACTCCTTTGTATTTATTCATGATACTTCCATGAACTTGCATAATTACTCCATTGACTTCTTAGCAAAATTACCTATTTTGATTGAACTTTAAGTTCATCACTTCTTGTTGTTGACTAATAATGATCTAAGCTTGATCCATCCTCCAAATTGAGTTGATAATCCTTACACTTGGCTTCGTTCTTCATGTAAGTCTTCATTTTGGTCTTTGAAATTCGTCACTCCCTTACACGAATTCCCTTACTCTATCTAGGTCTATAACATCAACTAGTGACTGGATGTTGCAACATGCATTTGCACACCAAGTCAAACTCATGTACAGATCTAGTCAATCAAGAAGATCCAAGAAAAACAAATAAATCCAAATGTGGTACATATAACACACAATATTCTAAGCCCAGAATATAGTAGTTGAGTATAATATTTCTAGAATTCAGGCTTAGTTGTGTAGTATATGACACCTCCTCATATTGGTTTACATTGTGATACTTAGCACATAAAGTCAACTATTCTTTATCTCAATATTTACCCAAATAGCTCAAGTGCAACAGGATAATATTAAGCAAAGTGGTCTCAATTTGGTTTTGATTAACCTTTGGTTTCACCTTTGGAATGATTAACTATGTTTAACCTTTCTTTATTAGTCAACTCCTCAAATGATCTCTCCAAATGACTAATCAGATTCTATTTGTTAACTTAAACCAAAAATTATTAGAAATATTTAGCACATATGACTTCTATCATAGTTCTACCATGGTATTTTCATACTTCTACTCCAAGATAATTCACAAAGTACTTGTCATACTTACACTTACATCATGGTTTCGGATCTAATCTTACCATGATCTTTTTATATTTTACCTATTTACATGATTCAAGAGATAATCTAACTATGATAACTTTATTTTACATTAATCTATCATTAAATCTTCACATAATTTTAATTCATCACGTAGAATCCTCAAGTAAATCCAAAATGATTACTACTCATTACAGCAACATTTATCCTGATGATATTCATCATATTTTTTTGGTTATTAACTAACCATAAGATTCCACTATCCTACATGAATTCTAGGTTTAGGATACACCATTAAGACTACTTCAATTTATGTCTTGCACTTTTCTACAGTATCTTGGTGGTTTATGTCTCCCTCGGAGGATACTAAAGAGCACTATACTTGAGAAAAGATAAAATACTTACTCCTAAGAAAGAATGAATTAAGCATCTGACTTAGGTCTGAAAAGGTTATCCTCAAGTGGATACTCATCATAAGTCATAAGAATATTTGGTTTAGATAAGATGGCTCCTATAGTCACTATCCAACCTACAGATCTTCCTAAAAGGGTTTTAATACTAAGGTCAAAGCATATGCTCTAATACCAACTGCGGTGACCCAGCATACCACTGCATGATGTAGTACACTATAGTCATTGACATAACACCAATGAAACACCGTTCACTAGTATTACACCCCTCAGAGTGGTACAACAGAAACACAGCTGGTCCAAGACATGACTATAGGTTACAACTCAACTCTTTACATTAGATCCAGAGAACATTCTAGGTTAAAGAGAGAGAAATAATCTTCTTACAAAGAAGAATTATAAATAATCAACTCAAATCAAATATACTAATAGACTAGTATCTAAATTATTGAGGCTTGCATTGCTGTTATTGCAATACTCTATAGAAGTAGGTTCTATGGCTAGAGATTTTATTCTTATCTAATCAGTGACTTTGTATTCACTTGAGTTGATGTATATGTTGAATTTCTTGACTTCATTGAATAACTTTAGCTTTGCATGATAAGTCCTGGAGCATAACTTGAGGTGGTTTTTGTCTATTCCGGTTTCAGAATCTAGCAAGGGTTAAGAAGATACTTTGAGTACGAGCGTACTCAGCAAATTCACTAGAAAAGGAGTGTTTGATGCACTATAACTACAGCCACAGACCATAGGTCGTAGGCAATGCGAGTTTTCATAAATATTTCTTCAAAGGTTGCTTTTATTATGAAAAGCTATGTCCGTCAGTCTTCACGGGTTTACCAGAACTTTCATGGAGTTCCTTTCCCGCTGCGTTCATAGCTCCTTCCCGAAACAGGGAGTAACAAGTTACAGTTCTTACACTCTGCAGAGATGCGTCACTTTACCCATGAGAGATCAAATCCTTGTTGCACAACCGGGCGATCTTTTTTGTCCACACTTCCTATGGTATGGGGCCCAGAAGATGATCCAAGCCAATCACTGCCACCTTCGCGACCTCGCATGTCTCCTTGGTGTACACCATGCCCACATATTGAATTACGGCAATGGTTTGTACAAACCGTTAGATGCCAGAACTATCGTGGGACGTTGAGGGTTCCCACCCATCTGCTACATATCCTCTATGAATTACCAATTAATATGCACGCTACGAGTGATAACAGCCACGACCTGCACATCCGGCTACATGCGAGAGGAAGAAGATACAGCTGACTTCTCCGTCCCATTCCAAATCTCATGGTTAACGCGTGATATACGGCGCAAGAATCACTGGCGACATCACCACCGGAACTTTCATAGTAGGTTATTACCTCATGGTAATTAACCTATAATCATATTATTATGAAAATAGTGTTTTCTGACCTTTTTCAAATGCAGGTGATGACAACACTGGATTTGCAAAATACTTTACAGAAAATAATCAAAGGACATGAGCAAGTGTGAACTTGCCTTTTGTGATTACAAGATTATGCACTCACGCTCTTCGAGATGACATAAGATCCAATATCTGAAAACTGCATCATTGGTCCGGTAAGGACTACTGTTTAAAGTAGCAAGATGCAGTTATGCATAAGTAAAGATATGCATTTTGTAAAACTCCCAAAGTGAATCCCCCATACTTTGAGTGAAGTGAATTCAAGTGATTCTTTTAAGAGTTTATTTACCTTCAAATTTTACTTTATAAGTAATGACCTTTATAAGGAACTTAAGTGTTAACAATTCAAAATATATACGTAAAGTATAAATTTATGTGATTATGGTTAATTGTCATCTGGTGACTATTGATAAACATCCTTGGGATTGAGTTGTGAAGAATTGAAGAACTTATTATGAGCTTATTGTTTGAAGTGGCAAAAAGAATAACATTTGAAGAAAAGATTTCCTTCCTAAGGTTTAAACAACCCTGATAGCTTTTAGAATATGATGGATAGAATGTGATTGATGTTGTTTATGCTTGCTTGAATAGTCTGGACTTGAGATGCTTTAAGTCTTAATTGAAATAGACCAAAGTTAACTATAAAAACATAAGTAGTGCATTAGACTTGATGTTGATAAGCTTTGAGACTAAAGTTAACTTTAAAAGTGTAAGTAAACTTAAGATTTAATATGTTTTAATTATTCCCAATTTTAGATTTATGATAAGTATAACTAAGGTGTGGAATTATTCACTTTATATTTTAGTGAATGACTAGATTAAATTTGTTTTGCTATTCTGAAAGAATAGATATTTATTTAATTGAAACATAATTAGATGATCTTAGTGATTCGTTAGAATTGAAAGTTATGTTAATAGTGGTTAAGATATAATGATTATTCACCATATTATATAAATGGGTGATACCCAATGTTTATTTAAAAGGATTCTTAATAAGATTTTTAAAAGAATATTTTAAAGTTAAGAATTATACGTAAATTTGATTATGAATTTAAGTTATGGGTTTGGAATTTAGTACAAAGACACTAATTGCTCAAGGTTTTATAAGAATTGTGATTATTTCTTACTTAGCAATTATTTTTAAAGAATTCACAAAATAAGTATTAGATAAGGATTTATTATTTAAAATATTAAAGACTTTTCTAATAATATATTTAATATTTTTCAAGTGTAATATATTTATTCAAGACCTTATAAATTATTTTGATTTAATTTTTAAGTAATATTTTTTATGTTTATAAAATTTTATAAAGGATTAAATGTCTTTAAATATTTATTCAGATTTATTTATAAAAGAGTTAAGTTAGTATTTTTATAAAATAGTATATTTATTTTTATACACAAAAATGATTTTTATTTAGTTTTAGGATTTTTCCTTATTTTGTGACATTTCACTTAGGATGTAATGTTCTTAATATTTATTTATTTTTTATCTATCTTGAACAAGTAATATTATATTTTTACTAGGTAGATATTATTTTTGTGGTTATTTTGATATATCATATGTATTTTTGGGGTGAAACAATCTTTGGGGTGTTTTGGTAATTTTTATTTTTAAATCAGACCCTGGACCCACTGGTCAGTCTAGCCCCTGGTTGGGTTAGACCAACCCGAGCGGTGGACCGATCTGGTCAAACCGACCCGCTCGATCCAGTTCATCTTCCCCCTCTCGATTGGCCTCTCCATGGCGCCTAGAAGTTATAAAGGACTCCTATAAAGGACTCCTATAGGGTTATGAATTTCTGGTCCTATCTATTGATGTTATGACAATTGAATTATAAAGGACTCCTATAGGGTTGGCTAAGAGATGTTCACAAATATTGTTATATGGCAATTCTAGAATCTTTGGACTAGCTGAATTGGTATTGTACCCTAGCCAAACTTTGCTCTTATGTGAACATGGAAATTATACTAGAATGATTCCTGGAAATCTTTCCTAGGAAAATGACTTGTTCTATGTCAAATCTGACAGTGTAAAAATGTACAACTTTGATTCCTAGAGATCCTGCTAGGAAAATGATAGATCTACTCTGGCTAAACAACTAGATGGTTAGTTGATGTGACAACTTCCCTTAGTAGTTTCTGTTACTGAGACTACCACTTCGTTGCCTCCATGTTGGAGTGTGCATAATGGTAGATCTTGCTTGCATGATCTGCTACTATGGGTGTTACAGATGGCTAGATCTGTCTCTGGTCAGTGATGTAAAGATTGAGGTTGTGAACACATATTAGCTTATGTATGTACTTCTTTTATTAAAGGACAATAAGAGTAATGATCTTGTGGTGGACCTTTACATGATTTCTAAGGATGAAATAATCTCCTAGATTGTTGACTAGGAAGATTATTTGAAGAAAATTGATAATTCTGATGATTCTGGTAATCAAATGATGTTATTTACCTATGCAAGCTTTTGTTGGTGCTTGGATGAATTACTTAGCATGAGATGGAACTGTTTTATGATGAATTCAGCTAGGGATGTTTTGATTTCTTGTGGCAAATGATTTGGACAACTTGATTATCTATATAGCCTCTAATGGGTAATTTGTTGTTGTGGTGCCTCACAAGAGTGTGCACAACAGTGAATTATCACTTTATGTCTGGCTTTGTAGTTCTCTCATTTTGTTCTAGTGATATTCCTCTGTCTGGATTATTTGCAATATAAAAAAAATATGATGCCAAGACCCCCCTTGCCAATTATGCAAAGGCTGAGGCCTATGTCTAAAATAAGAATGGATATTATGCTAACATGTGCATAACCCTAGGATGTAACTTGTATACCATTTGTATTCAGTTCTGAGGGTTTTCCCTTCCACCAATATATTGTGCAAGCCCATCTACTACCTAGAACAGGTATGATGTCGATATGATGTCTACCTGTTTGCAGAGTAGACAAGCATGCCTGTGTGGTGATGTAGGTTTGTGGTTGATCTTGTGGCTGAACTTGCTTGCTCCTCTGATTCTAGTTGATCATGTAAGCACCTGGCCTGTCCTCCTATTTGTGGTATTGTCCTATTCCTCCTAGTTGTTGGCTTGGCCTTGATCTGCTCCTGGACTCCTTCAAGTCACTAAGGCTTGTGTGTGTGTGGTGAACATGTGATGAACTGATAAGGGAATGATTGTGGTCGTGTGGGTGTAGCTATAATTGTGGGTGGTGGTCACTAGAAGCTGGGCTGGTTCCCACTTTAACTTCCCTGGATAATGATCCAGTGTTGACAGCAGTCTTGTACATGCAGTGACTAAGCTGCTTGTAAGCTACTTGCTAGCTCGAGTCATGACTATGGATGAGATCAAGTAAATTTCTAGGTTTTCACTCTTTCACTCTATGCAGCTTGGTGAAACTTGCCCCAATAAGGCCTATGATGGTGTTCTGAGGCTTAATCTGATAAGAACAGATTCTATCTTTTTTGGTGAAACTTGCCCCTTCTAAAAACAATTCAGCTCAATGAGGAGATAAAACGGTGCACTACAATGTTGATATCTAAGAGCAATAAACCAAACTAACCCCCTTTATTCCTTATTTTCCTTTTGTTTTTTATCCTTTGTGTTGTTTTACAGGGATCAGGAGTCAGGAAAAGATACAGATAAAGGATCAAGAGTAGATTTAGGAATATTTTCCTTTACTCATTTGTAATTTTATTTACTTGTAAGAACCTTGTATTATTTGTATTAAATTAATGAAGATTAACCTTTCCTCTTAAACATTATATTAGTATATTCTCCTATTGTAATTGACCTTTATTATTTGTAACTTGTAATTTCTTAAATTCTTATTTATGTAATAAAGGTTATATTACTTATACCAGTTTCTATTATGATTATTAAATATTCTGTAATATTTTAAGATTTAAATTTAAATCCAGGTTTTTGAATTGTATGATCTCATAATTGTAGTCTTAAATGAAAATTCTTTTCCCCAAAATTATAAAATCAACAAAGATCATGTCCAAATTCTTAACACCCATCTATGATGAACTAAACCCCATTTCTCCAAGGCAAGAGAAACACTTATCTCTTTGTGTTTTAAATTTTAATTCGAATAATTGTGAATATTGTATCTTATTCATAAATAATAATTCACCTCTTATCTTTTATTATAATTTGATTTCCAATTCCTATTCTATTTCAAGTTCTTTTAGGATTCAAATCTATCAATTAATATTCAAATTTGAATTGTCTTCCCCTAAAATACAAAAGTACAATAGAGGTGTAGGGTGTCGTAGCATGGAAAACAAAAAATTTCTACCGCATACAAACAAACAAGCCAAGATCTATCTACTAGATTGTAGCAACGAGTCGATGGAATAACTCACCCTCGAAGATTCCAAAGTGTTTAACGAGAGCGGATTCTCGTGGGTGATGTAGTCGTACTCTTCCCGATCTCAAGATCGCGTAGACGATCCTTCCGACGTTGTGCTCCGGCAGCGCTCCCGCAGTCGGTCACACGTTCGGTACTCGACGAAGACCTTCCTCTCCCTTCTTCCAGCAGGCAGCGGAGGTTGAAGCACTCTCCTCGTGATTCCGGTAGCACAACGGCGTGGTACCGGAAGTAGAGGGAAGATCTCGCAGGGCTTCGCCTTAAGCCGGAGCGAGTATGGTGGACTATGAGAGAGCTCCTCGGCGATCTAGGGTTTAGACACACCAAGGAGGAGGCTTGGCCGGCGGCTAGGGTTAGCTAGGCGGCGGCTTGGGGAGAAACCCTAGGCGGCGGCTATGGTGGGTGGCGGCTAGGGTTAGGGATTGCGGGGGGAGACTTGTGTGTTAGGAGGGTCAGCCCTGCCCCTCCTTATATAGGTGGGAGGCGCCGGCCAAGGGGAGGGGAGTCCCTCCCCAACTCGGATCCCAAGTGGGCCGGCGGTGGAGGGGAGGAACTCCTCCTCAAGTAGGTTTTCTACTTCCCCTCCACCTTCCAAAATAGCCGTTTGACTTTTCAAATTGGCGTTTGACTTTTCAAACTAGGATTTGATTAAACCCTTTATTTTGTTCAGCGATGACACCTAGTACATGATGCAATCATTCCAACTTGATATGACACATTCATGTACCCTTCCCCTCCGGAGTGCCAGACATTCCGGAACCTTCTAGAAAATTCCCGATGAAAACACCGGAACCATTCTCCAACCCTGAAACAGGACGTTCCTTATATGAATCTTATTCTCCGGACCATTCCGGATCTCCTCGTGATATCATGGATCCCATCCGAGACTCCGAACAACATTCGGTCTCTTACTCATCATTTCATAACTACTCAAACAACGTCGAATCCTTAAGTGTGTCTCCCTACGGATCGTGAATTATGCGGACATGATCGAGACGCTTCTCCGAACAATAACCAATAGAGGAATCTGGAAATTCATATGGCTCCCACATATTTCTACGATTACTTTGCGATCGAATGAACCACTTACATACGATACCAATTTCCCTTTGTCTCACGATAGTTTACTTATCCGAGGTTATGATCGTCGGTATCTCTGAATACCTAGTTCAACCTCATTACTGATAAGTACTCTTTTCTCGTTCACGTGATATGTGATCCCTTGTGAGCCAATCACATGCTTGCAAGCTAATTGGATGACATTCCACCGAGAGGGCCCAGAGTATATCTATCCGTCATATGGATGGGCAAATCCCACTCTTGATCCATGTGTCTCAACCAATACTTTCCGAACACTCAATGCCACCTTTATAGCCACCCAGTTACGGTGTGGTGTTTGATGTCATCAAAGCATCCTTCCGATGAAGGTGATATGCATGATCTCATGGTCAAAGGAATTAGGTTACTATGTATCAGAAAGCATATAGCAATTGAACTATTAAAATGACTTGATCTTTATGCTACGCTTATCTATAGGAGTATGTCCACCATATCATTCTCCTAACGATATGATCTTGTTGTTAATAACATCTAAATGTTCATGATAGGGAAACCACAATCATTTATTAACCAACAAGCTAGTATTATGAAGAGGCTTTACTAGGGACTCTATTTTAGTTTACAAATCACACAAGTATTAATGTTTCCTTGTTAATACTATTATAGCATGAATGTAAACATTTATCATAAACACAAAGATATAATAATAACTACATTTATTATTGCCTCTAGGGCATATCTCCAACAGTCTCCCACTTGCACTAGAGTCATCTAATCTAGATTACATGGTAATATACCGAACACCCATGGCAGTTTGGTGTTGGTCATGTTTTGCCCTCGGGAGAGGTTTAGTCAACGGATCCGCCACATTCAGATCTGTGTGTACTTTGCAAATCGTTATGTCCCCATCTTGGACATGTTCTCGAATAGCGTGAAAACGCAGCTTGATGTGCTTCAGCTTCTTGTGTGGCCTTGGTTCTTGCGCATTGGCTATGGCGCCCATGTTATCACAGTAGATAGACATTGGGTCCAGCGCACTAGGAACCACACCCAGCTCTGTAATGAACTATTTCATCCATATCGCTTCTTGTGAAGCCTCCGAAGCAGCCATGTATTCCGATTCAGTTGAAGATCTCGCCACAACGCTTTGCTTTGCACTCCTCCAGCTAACTGCTGCACCATTCAAAGTAAATACGTATCCTGATTGTGATTTAGAGTCATCCGGATCGATGTTCCAACTAGCATCGGTGTAACCATTAACAACGAGTTGTTCATCACCTCCATAAGAAAGAACCATATCCTTAGTTCTTCTCAAGTACTTAAGGATGTTTTTGACCACTGTCCAATGATCCACTCCTGGATCACTTTGATATCTGCTAGTTAAACTAACAGCATATGCAATGTCGGGTCTAGTACATAGCATGAAATACATTAGAGATCCTATGGCTGAGGCATAGGGAGTCTTACTCATCCTTTCTCTATCTTCTGCCGTTGTCGGACTTTGAGTTTTACTCAAGGTCGTATTGGGCAACATGGGCAAGAACCCTTTCTTGCTTTCTTCCATTCCAAACCTCTTTAGAACTTTTTCCAAATATGTACTTTGTGACAATGATATTAGGCGTCTCGATCTATCTCAATAAATCTTTATGCCTAATATATAAGCTGCTTCCCCAAGATCCTTCATTGAAAAACTATTATTCAAATATTCCTTGACACTATTAAGAAGGTCTACATCATTCCCAATCAACAATATGTCATCTACATATAGTATTAAGAATGCTACAGAGCTCCCACTCACTTTAATGTAAATACAAGCTTCTCCATTAGTTTGTATAAAACCAAAACTTTTGATTACCTTATCAAAACGTTGATTCCAACTTCGAGATGCTTGCTTCAATCCATAGATGGACCGTTGAAGTTTGCATACCTTGTTAGCATCTTTAGGATCGACAAAACCTTTGGGTTGCATCATATACAGCTCTTCATCAATATCTCCATTGAGGAATGCTGTTTTGACATCCATCTGCCATATCTCATAATCATAATATGCAGCGATTGCTAACATAATCCTCACAGACTTTAGCTTCGCTACTGGTGAGAAAGTCTCATCGTAGTCAACTCCTTGAATTTGTCGAAACCCTTTTGCGACAAGTCGAGCTTTATAGACAGTAACATTATCATCAGCATCTGTTTTCTTCTTGAAAATCCATTTGTTCTCGACAGCCTTCCGGCCATCCGGTAAGTCCACCAAAGTCCATACTTGGTTTTCGTACATGGATCCAATCTCGGATTTCATGGCTTCTTGCCATTTATTGGAATCTGGGCTCATCATCGCTTCATCATATGTCGCAGGGTCATCGGTGTTGTCCACCAACATGACACTCATAACGGGATCATACCAATCTGGAGTGGTACGAGTTCTCGTTGACCTGCGAGGCTCTGTAGCAACTACAACCGAAGTTTCATGATCATCATCATTAGCTTCCTCTCTTATTGGTGTAGGCACCACAGGAACTTCTTCCGGTGCTGCGCTACTCGCAAGTTTGAGAGAAGGTTCGACAACCTCGTCGAGTTCTACTTTCCTTCCAGTCACTTCTTTCGAGACAAATTCCTTCTCTAGAAAGGATCCATTCTTGGCAACGAAGATTTTGCCCTCGGATCTATGATAGAAGGTATAGCCAATAGTTTCCTTCGGGTATCATATGAAGACGCATTTTTCCGCTTTGGGTTCAAGCTTGTCCGGCTGCAACTTCTTTACATAGGCTTCGCAACCCCAAACTTTAAGGAACGACAATTTAGGTTTCTTCCCAAACCATAATTCATACGGTGTCGTTTCAACGGATTTAGATGGTGCCCTATTTAAAGTGAATGCGGCTGTTTCTAATGCATAACCCCAAAATGATAGCGGTAAATCTGTAAGTGACATCATAGAACGAATGTAACACCCTCAGAATCGGACCTATGCAAGTTTTAGCGAAAACCCGCCAAACCCGCATAGAAACGATTCAAAGGTGCCCACCAGGAACTTTCGTGCGGGTGGAAAACGAAGTAATAACATTACACAACAGTCCTCGATGGGACCCACAGAACAGATATATATAACAGCGACTCAATGAGTCAAGAATACAGATATATATACAAAGATCCAAATCACCTGTAAAACGATACAGCGTCCGACTACGGACAAGATGCAAATGGGGCTAAGAGCCCTGAAGGATAACCAATGGCGTCCATAACCCTGCCCAGGCCAAGCCGGAAGGGTAACCCTGCTAACGACGTCGATCTCAAAACCTGCTTAAACAAAAGGGGTGCCGACAAAAGGGCAAAGGAAAAAGAAGGAGCGTCAGTACTGAGGCCAGTACACGGCGAGACTAGAATTCGGCGGTCCTCACCTACATAGGTATGGTGGACTGAGCGGCAGCGGCAGCATGCACTAAACAACCTATAGAGACTCGATACAACTAGCGGCCATCGGAGAGGGGTAAGAAAGACCTATTCGGATCCAACCTGATTCTAACATCAAACAAACCCATCCTGGTGTTTCCCCCTCGAGACCAAACGAGGAAGTCAACCGAGGAACTCACACAGTTGGCAGTTTTATTTATTCAGTTATCGTTGCAGCAATTACTAGTCAGGTGTAGATAATCGTCCTGATAAAATAAGCAGTGGGCCATTTTAGTTAACCATTCGGTTATAGTTGCATCACTTACTAATCAGATACAGATAGCATGAGATAAACCCAAAACCCAGCAGTTGTTGGTACTTTTATTTAGCCATTCCGTTGTAGTTGCAATACTTACCAGTCAGGTACAATGGTCGCAAGCGACACTCCAAACAAGCAATTGTGGGCAGTATTAATTAGCCATTCCATTATAGTGAAGCTGATTACTAGTCATTATAAAGTCAAATTTATAGCAATAAACTTTAGTTATGCTTGTCTATGGTCGAGATACTGTGCTCCAAGTCGTCCATAACCGCAGACACGGCTTTCAGAAAGTTTTACCCGGCCGGGGTGCACCAATAGCAACACACACTCGATCAACCTCGGAAAAACCAAATCAAAACCCAACGAGGCCTTCACGACAAAGCAATCACAGGATTCAGAAATATTTCAGGGGGCCACCCCATTGAGTAGACCCGCAACGAAGTAAGCTAGCTCCGAGACGGACTCAAGGTCTGCGACAATGGCTGTAAACGACTGGGAACCCCAAACGGAGCTTGTCGATACCGCGTAAACATTCCGCTTACCTAAACAGTACAGTGTGCTATCCATCGCACAATCGTAAATAAAGCAGTAAAACATGGCATAAGTACAGGATCGTAAATAAAACCTCAAACTAGTTTGTGGCCCCAAGAAATAAGACTGAATCAAGCTCTGGCTAAGGGGGGTCCCATATACCTCCCGGATGTGGATAGCGCGATAAATCAAGGAACAGGTATCAAGTACTCGGGGTCCTACGAGACACAAGTGGGCGTTCGGAAACCAAATATTATCTATCACCCACCGATGCCTCTGCTTACTTCAATTTTAGTTGTTAAACAGGAATTAAAGTGAACGATAAGTAAAACTATGATCATCTCCAACATCAACATGCGGCAATACATCAACAACTGTGGCACTTGACGACACGCAACGGCACTTGAGCAAGCGACTACGACGCGCAAGTCCAACTATTTACCAAACAACAGGTAATAGGATGTGTCCAAGGTAATATATGGCTGCAAGGGATATCACGGGTACGAAAACTAGAGCATCGCAACACAGATAGCAATAGATCAACAGGAAGGAGTAAAACACTATAAAAGTAAGATAGGTAGAAAGGGGGGAGATGCTCGCCTGAAATCATTGTCAAAGGGTTCATCCGAAGATCGGGGCGAAGCTCACATCAACTCAACGGCCTTATCCGCGAAGAAGCAGAACACTAGAAGAAACACCGGATGCAATATTTAATACTACGGCAGAAGATCGGGCATGATGCATGTATGATGTATGGCATGGCAAAGATGCGATGCAATTAGATCATATTAAGCGGAACCGGGGTCCCGACAATTAATTAAATGGTTCAAGTTATTTAGATACCCCGCAAATTAAATGTTGTTTTAAAATGGCAAAATAAGGTGCCGGGTTCGCTACACAAATTTAAATGAGGCCAATATAAGGCTAGATTTGCCCGCATATGGGCCCCATATTTAATTATTAGGTGAATCGGCATAAGGCCCCCAACCCACGCAAATATGCATGCGAGTATGACAATTTAATATGCATCAATTTGTTATTACTTTTATAAAATAGGGCTCGAGAAAAGGGTCACACATCGGGGTTCGACGATCTTGGCTTCCGGGGGTTCGAGGTTCGGTCTCGGGGTTCAGGGTTCGACGGAAACGGCGGGAGCGGATACAAGATGGAGAACTTGTCGTGACATGCCGGAGATCTTGGTTCCACGTGGTCGATCTTGTCGGGCCCACGGATCGGCCGGTCTTGTCGCTCGGAAGTAGAACTTGTCGTACTTGTGGCGTTCTTGGCATCCTTCAGGTTCGGATGCGGTTCTCGGCGAACTCGGCGTGTCGAGGTTCGGTTTCCGGTTCCGGCGCCGTGGCCTTGCAGAGTTCCCGGGTCTCGACTCGTGTCGGTCTTGTCGTTAGCTGTACTGGCATCGTGGTGGCCTCTTCTCGTGGCGTCGGTCTTGTGGTCCGAGAGGGAGGGGGACGCCGTGATCGGTCTTCAAGGGTCCGAAAGGCGATCTTGGCGTTCCGGCATCTTCGGTCCTCAGATCCGAGAGGGAGTTCTTGTCGAAAGAAGAGAGGACGGGTTCTTGTTTGCGGCCTTGTCGACAAGCAACCGGAGCAGCCCACGGCACGGACAACAACAAACGGATTGAAGGAACTAGCCACTTGAACTGACTCTGCTTGCGTGCACACGTAGCAGGAACACGCCGTATCTGTCCTGTCCTTGTGCAACACCAAAGAAAAACGGAGGCGCGCGCCAGACAGAGGCAGAGAACGGCCGGGCCCGGCGGCGCGAACCGGCGAGGTCGACGGCAGGGTGCAGAGGCGGCGGCGGACCCGAGGCGAGCGGCGGGCCGGCCAGAGGGGAGGAAGACGACGCGGGGCAGAGAGGGCTCGGGGCGAGGCTAGCGCGGCGCTCGTCGGTGGCCGCGGGGCGGCCGGCCAGCGTTGGGTTCCGGGCAGACCTGCGACCGACGGAGAACGGGCGACCGGGGACGGGTCCTGCGGAGGGAGGAGGCCGGAGGCGGCGCTGGGCGGAGCGTGCGCGGGGACGGGCGGTGCGGAGGGGCTCGGGGGCGCGCGGTCGGCGACGGCGGTGCGGAGGGGCTCGGGGGCGCGGAGCGGAGCCGCGGCGGCGGGAGGAGGGCCGCGGCCGGAGGCGGCGAAACGGAGCGGGGAGGAGCGAGTCGGAGGCGAGGGAGCACGGCGGTTGGTGGCGGAGGAGGCCGGCGAGAAGAACGGAGGGGCGGCGCGCGATGGAGGCGGTGGGAGGAGCGGCGCAGGGGAAGAGGGGGCCGTGCCGGGGGGCCGGTCGCCGGAGGGGGAGGAGAGGTGCGCAGAGGCGAGGGAGCGGTCACAGGGAGGAGGGCGACGCGTCGGGCTTGGCCGGGCGGGTCGCGTGGGGATGGGTGGCCGCGGCAGGTGGGAAGCCTGTGGGGCCGGGCGCGGGAGGTTGCGTGGTGGGGGAGGTCGGACTGGGAGAGAGAGCTTGTGGGGAGGGGAGCGAGGAAGGGGCTGCGGGGTCCACGGGGTGGGGCCAGACGCGGGACCCAGGGCGGGGCTGGTGCGGGGTGATAAGGACAGGGGAGTGGCGTGGCGTGCGTGTGTGCTTGTGGTGTGTTGGGGAGAGAGAGGAGAGAGAGAGGAGGGGGTGATGTGGCAGGATGTGAGTGGGTGAGGGATAGGGCCAGGTGAGGTGGCAGCCTGCTACTGGTTGGGGTGAGGTGGAGGGTTGGGCTGGGTAGGTAGTTTGGTAGGTTTAGGATTATGGGTGGGACTGGTTGGACCGATTTAAAAATCCTGGGGGTGGTCGTTCGGGTCGATCTGGCCCGTTCGACTGCCCCCACTAAAAATAATATAATTTTTATTTGTTTTGTTAACACCATTTGCAAACCGATAGCACTCAAACAAAAATAATCCGGAGACTGGGCTTTGCATTTGAATTAAGATGGGGCGTTTGGAAAACAAATCGGGCTTTGCGAAAATAGTTTTAGACAAACAACATATGATGATGCCGATGCAATGCACAAATTCAACGCGATTTTCTAGTAGTGGTTTTGCGGGATGCCACAATTCGACACCACTAACAATGGATCTCGCCCTCGAGATCCGCCTCATGGTACTGGAAGGAAGGTCGGCGTTCTCCGTCTTCTCGCTTTGTGTAGATCCTCGCGACACCACTAACAAGAGGTCGTTGTCCGTGATCGTCGAGGGAACACTCCGGGGACAAAAGGTCGAAGGTAAAGGTATCAACAAATAAAGCCACCTCTAGCTTCGGTGGAAAGAGAGGACCGATGCATTCTCATCCACTTCAATGTACCAAAGCGAATAGAAGGGGTAGTCGGCATGGGGGCCAATCCATCACGCACCCAAACTATTACTCTGCACAATCAGTGGAAAAGCGCGCAACCATTCTCGGAATCAGACTGAAGATCTCGACAATCGAGGTTCGGAAACAAAGAAGTGATGCAGAATATGCATCGGATCTGGCGTAGATGATGTCGTCGCGTCGGAAAACACCGGAAGGCACAAACAAGGAACAAAGAATGGTAACACCGTAGACGGATTCATCAGGCAGCTTGAACACCGGATGGTAGGTCACCGTTATCAGAGGAGGAAGCGAAACCCTGAAGGTACGACGGAAACCCAACCACGAGAATTCCTGGACTCGAAGAAAGAGAAGAGAGCGGATTCAAAACACGTAGAGATAAGAGGAGAATAGCAGAGGGGTAAGGAGTAAAATCAGACCTAATCGGAACTATCCAACCGAATTTGCAAAAATAGTTTGGACACTCTACTTCGGCCGTTAGCTAGGTTATCCTACAGGCTGGACTTGTGGGGTATCGCAACTGCTGAGCTCTGATACCACTCTGTAACACCCTCAGAATCGGACCTATGCAAGTTTTAGCGAAAACCCGCCAAACCCGCATAGAAACGATTCAAAGGTGCCCACCAGGCACTTTCGTGCGGGTGGAAAACGAAGTAATAACATTACACAACAGTCCTCGATGGGACCCACAGAACAGATATATATAACAGCGACTCAATGAGTCAAGAATACAGATATATATACAAAGATCCAAATCACCTGTAAAACGATACAGCGTCCGACTACGAACAAGATGCAAATGGGGCTAAGAGCCCTGAAGGATAACCAATGGCGTCCATAACCCTGCCCAGGCCAAGCCGGAAGGGTAACCCTGCTAACGACGTCGATCTCAAAACCTGCTTAAACAAAAGGGGTGCCGACAAAAGGGCAAAGGAAAAAGAAGGAGCGTCAGTACTGAGGCCAGTACACGGCGAGACTAGAATTCGGCGGTCCTCGCCTACATAGGTATGGTGGACTGAGCGGCAGCGGCAGCATGCACTAAACAACCTATAGAGACTCGATACAACTAGCGGCCATCAGAGAGGGGTAAGAAAGACCTATTCGGATCCAACCTGATTCTAACATCAAACAAACCCATCCTGGTGTTTCCCCCTCGAGACCAAACGAGGAAGTCAACCGAGGAACTCACACAGTTGGCAGTTTTATTTATTCAGTTATCGTTGCAGCAATTACTAGTCAGGTGTAGATAATCGTCCTGATAAAATAAGCAGTGGGCCATTTTAGTTAACCATTCGGTTATAGTTGCATCACTTACTAATCAGATACAGATAGCATGAGATAAACCCAAAACCCAGCAGTTGTTGGTACTTTTATTTAGCCATTCCGTTGTAGTTGCAATACTTACCAGTCAGGTACAATGGTCGCAAGCGACACTCCAAACAAGCAATTGTGGGCAGTATTAATTAGCCATTCCATTATAGTGAAGCTGATTACTAGTCATTATAAAGTCAAATTTATAGCAATAAACTTTAGTTATGCTTGTCTATGGTCGAGATATTGTGCTCCAAGTCGTCCATAACCGCGGACACGGCTTTCAGAAAGTTTTACCCGGCCGGGGTGCACCAATAGCAACACACACTCGATCAACCTCGGAAAAACCAAATCAAAACCCAACGAGGCCTTCACGACAAAGAAATCACAGGATTCAGAAATATTTCAGGGGGCCACCCCATTGAGTAGACCCGCAACGAAGTAAGCTAGCTCCGAGACGGACTCAAGGTCTGCGACAATGGCTGTAAACAACTGGGAACCCCAAACGGGGCTTGTCGATACCGCGTAAACATTCCGCTTACCTAAACAGTACAGTGTGCTATCCATCGCACAATCGTAAATAAAGCAGTAAAACATGGCATAAGTACAGGATCGTAAATAAAACCTCAAACTAGTTTGTGGCCCCAAGAAATAAGACTGAATCAAGCTCTGGCTAAGGGGGGTCCCATATACCTCCCGGATGTGGATAGCGCGATAAATCAAGGAACAGGTATCAAGTACTCGGGGTCCTACGGGACACAAGTGGGCGTTCGGAAACCAAATATTATCTATCACCCACCGATGCCTCTGCTTACTTCAATTTTAGTTGTTAAACAGGAATTAAAGTGAACGATAAGTAAAACTATGATCATCTCCAACATCAACATGCGGCAATACATCAACAACTGTGGCACTTGACGACACGCAACGGCACTTGAGCAAGCGACTATGACGCGCAAGTCCAACTATTTACCAAACAACAGGTAATAGGATGTGTCCAAGGTAATATATGGCTGCAAGGGATATCACGGGTACGAAAACTAGAGCATCGCAACACAGATAGCAATAGATCAACAGGAAGGAGTAAAACACTATAAAAGTAAGATAGGTAGAAAGGGGGGAGATGCTCGCCTGAAATCATTGTCAAAGGTTTCATCCGAAGATCGGGGCGAAGCTCACATCAACTCAACGGCCTTATCCGCGAAGAAGCAGAACACTAGAAGAAACACCGGATGCAATATTTAATACTACGGCAGAAGATCGGGCATGATGCATGTATGATGTATGGCATGGCAAAGATGCGATGCAATTAGATCATATTAAGCGGAACCGGGGTCCCGACAATTAATTAAATGGTTCAAGTTATTTAGATACCCCGCAAATTAAATGTTGTTTTAACATGGCAAAATAAGGTGCCGGGTTCGCTACACAAATTTAAATGAGGCCAATATAAGGCTAGATTTGCCCGCATATGGGCCCCATATTTAATTATTAGGTGAATCGGCATAAGGCCCCCAACCCACGCAAATATGCATGCGAGTATGACAATTTAATATGCATCAATTTGTTATTACTTTTATAAAATAGGGCTCGAGAAAAGGGTCACACATCGGGGTTCGACGATCTTGGCTTCCGGGGGTTCGAGGTTCGGTCTCGGGGTTCAGGGTTCGACGGAAACGGCGGGAGCGGATACAAGATGGAGAACTTGTCGTGACATGCCGGAGATCTTGGTTCCACGCGATCGATCTTGTCGGGCCCACGGATCGGCCGGTCTTGTCGCTCGGAAGTAGAACTTGTCGTACTTGTGGCGTTCTTGGCGTCCTTCAGGTTCGGATGCGGTTCTCGGCGAACTTGGCGTGTCGAGGTTCGATTTCCGGTTCCGGCGCCGTGGCCTTGCAGAGTTCCCGGGTCTCGACTCGTGTCGGTCTTGTCGTTAGCTGTACTGGCATCGTGGTGGCCTCTTCTCGTGGCGTCGGTCTTGTGGTCCGAGAGGGAGGGGGACGCCGTGATCGGTCTTCAAGGGTCCGAAAGGCGATCTTGGCGTTCCGGCATCTTCGGTCCTCGGATCCGAGAGGGAGTTCTTGTCGAAAGAAGAGAGGACGGGTTCTTGTTTGCGGCCTTGTCGACAAGCAACCGGAGCAGCCCACGGCACGGACAACAACAAACGGATTGAAGGAACTAGCCACTTGAACTGACTCTGCTTGCGTGCACACGTAGCAGGAACACGCCGTATCTGTCGTGTCCTTGTGCAACACCAAAGAAAAACGGAGGCGCGCGCCAGACAGAGGCAGAGAACGGCCAGGCCCGGCGGCGCGAACCGGCGAGGTCGACGGCAGGGTGCAGAGGCGGCGGCGGACCCGAGGCGAGCGGCGGGCCGGCCGGAGGGGAGGAAGACGACGCGGGGCAGAGAGGGCTCGGGGCGAGGCTAGCGCGGCGCTCGTCGGTGGCCGCGGGGCGGCCGGCCAGCGTTGGGTTCCGGGCAGACCTGCGACCGACGGAGAACGGGCGACCGGGGACGGGTCCTGCGGAGGGAGGAGGCCGGAGGCGGCGCTGGGCGGAGCGTGCGCGGGGACGGGCGGTGCGGAGGGGCTCGGGGGCGCGCGGTCGACGACGGCGGTGCGGAGGGGCTCGGGGGCGCGGAGCGGAGCCGCGGCGGCGGGAGGAGGTCCGCGGCCGGAGGTGGCGAAACGGAGTGGGGAGGAGCGAGTCGGAGGCGAGGGAGCACGGCGGTTGGTGGCGGAGGAGGCCGGCGAGAAGAACGGAGGGGCGGCGCGCGACGGAGGCGGTGGGAGGAGCGGCGCAGGGGAAGAGGGGGCTGTGCCGGGGGGCCGGTCGCCGGAGGGGGAGGGGAGGTGCGCAGAGGCGAGGGAGCGGTCACAGGGAGGAGGGCGACGCGTCGGGCTCGGCCGGGCGGGTCGCGTGGGGATGGGTGGCCGCGGCAGGTGGGAAGCCTGTGGGGCCGGGCGCGGGAGGTTGCGTGGTGGGGGAGGTCGGACTGGGAGAGAGAGCGCGTGGGGAGGGGAGCGAGGACGGGGCTGCGGGGTCCACGGGGTGGGGCCAGACGCGGGACCCAGGGCGGGGCTGGTGCGGGGTGATAAGGGCAGGGGAGTGGCGTGGCGTGCGTGTGTGCTTGTGGTGTGTTGGGGAGAGAGAGGAGAGAGAGAGGAGGGGGTGATGTGGCAGGATGTGAGTGGGTGAGGGATAGGGCCAGGTGAGGTGGCAGCCTGCTACTGGTTGGGGTGAGGTGGAGGGTTGGGCTGGGTAGGTAGTTTGGTAGGTTTAGGATTATGGGTGGGACTGGTTGGACCGATTTAAAAATCCTGGGGGTGGTCGTTCGGGTCGATCTGGCCCGTTCGACTGCCCCCACTAAAAATAATATAATTTTTATTTGTTTTGTTAACACCATTTGCAAACCGATAGCACTCAAACAAAAATAATCCGGAGACCGGGCTTTGCATTTGAATTAAGATGGGGCGTTTGGAAAACAAATTGGGCTTTGCGAAAATAGTTTTAGACAAACAACATATGATGATGCCGATGCAATGCACAAATTCAACGCGATTTTCTAGTAGTGGTTTTGCGGGATGCCACAACGAACCATATCTAAGAGAGTTCGATTACGACGTTCGGACACACCATTATGCTGTGGTGTTCCCGGCGGTGTCAATTGTGAAAGTATTCCGCATTTCTTCAAATGCTCGCCAAACTCGTAACTCAGATATTCACCTCCACGATCAGAACATAGAAATTTAATCTTCTTGTTACGTTGATTCTCAACCTCACTTTGAAATTCCTTAAACTTCTCGAAAGTTTCGGACTTATGTTTCATGAAATAGATATACCCATATCTACTCAAGTCATCCGTGAAGGTAAGAACATAACGATAACCACCGCACGAGGCTACACTCATTGGACCACACACATCGGTATGTATGATTTCCAATAAGTCCGTAGCTCGCTCCATCATACCAGAAAATGGAGTCTTAGTCATTTTACCCATCAGACATGCTTCGCATCTTTCAAGTGATTCGAAATCAAGTGATTCAAGAAGTCCATCGGAATGGAGTTTCTTCATACGCTTCACTCCAATGTGACCAAGACGACAGTGCCACATATAGGTCGACTTATCGCTCGATTTCAAACGTTTAGCCTCAATGTTATTAATATGTGTATTTCCACTATCGAGATTCAATAAGAATAGACCATCTATCAAAGGTGCATGTGCATAAAACATATTACGCATATAAATCGAACAACCATTATTCTCGGACTTAAACAAGTAACCGTCTCGCAATAAACAAGATCCCGATATAATGTTCATGCTTAACGCAGGCACCAAATAACAATTATTTAAGTATAAAACTAATCCCGATGGTAGATGAAGGGGTAGCGTGCCGACCGCGATCACATCAACCTTGGATCCGTTTCCCACGCGCATCGTCACCTCGTTCTTCGCTAGCTTCCGTTTATTCTGCAGCACCTGTTTCGAGTTACAAATATGAGCAACCGAACCAGTATCAAATACCCAGGCACTACTACGAGTGCTAGTGAGATACACATCAATAACATGTATATCGTATATACCTTTGTTCTTGATGTTGCCGTTCTTCAAATCCGCCAAGTACTTTGGGCAATTCCGCTTCCAGTGACCTTCTCCCTTGTAGTAAAAGCACTCTGTATCAGGCTTAGGGCCAGCCTTGGTCTTCTTCGCCGGCGCGGTAGCTTTCTTACCACCCTTCTTGAAGTGTCCCTTTTGCTTAGACTTGCCTTTCTTGAATTTGGTGGTCTTATTGACCATCAACACTTGGTGCTCTTTCTTGATCTCCACTTCTGCAGATTTCAACATGGCAAAGAGTTCTGGCAACTGTTTGTTCATGTTTTGCATATTGTAGTTCATCACAAAGTTCTTGTAACTTGGTGGTAGTGATTGGAGGACACGATAAATCCCCAAAGCATTAGGAATCACTATACCCAAGCTTTGAAGTTTGTTTGCGTGCCCAGACATCTTAAGCACATGCTCACTGACGGAGCTGCCCTCTTCCATCTCGCAGTTAAAGAACTTTTCAGAAGCCTCATAGCTCTCAATTGACGCGTGAGTCTCAAACATCAATTTGAGATCACGGACAATATCATGTGGGTCTGAATTCTCAAACCTTTTCTGAAGCTCCGATTCTAAACCATACAAGATAGCACACTGAACAGTGGAGTACTGAGTCTTTCGAGCGAGCTAAGCATTCTTTACTTCATCGGTAGTAGTAGCTGCAGGTGGGTCACCCAGCGGTGCTTCCAGCACATAGGTCAAATTACCAGCTGTGAGGACAATCCTCAAATTGCGGAACCAATCCGCGAAGTTGCTTCCATTGTTTTTCAACTTTTCTTTCTCTAGGAACGCATTAAAATTGATGGTAGGGGCCGCCATTGATCTACAACATATTTGCAATAGTTTAGACTAAGTTTATGACAAATTGAGTTCTAATTAATAGTTAAATTAATCTAGGTGAACAACCACTCAAAACAATATCTCTCACATTGTTTTAGTGATCACACGAACCAAATCCACCACACCAACACCGATCATCACGAGAGTTGATGTAGCTTCAATGGCGAACAATCGACATGTTCATCATATCTACTATATGATTCATGCTTTACCTTTCGGTGATCCGTGTTCCGAGACCATGTCTATACATGCTAGGCTCGTCAAGACCAAACCTTAGCTTCCGCATGAGCAAATCTGGCTTGCTCACGTTGTATACACTTGCGGAATCTAACACACCCGATCATCACGTGGTGCTTCAAAACAACAAGCTTTAGCAACGGTGCTTAATAAGGATGAACACTTTAGAACTTGAAATTCATGTGCATGAGGGATCATCTTATAATGCTACCGTCGTTAACTAAGCAATACAAGATGCATAAAGGATTAACATCACATGCAATTCATAATATGTGATATGATATGGCCTTTCTTCTTTGTGCTTCCGTGTTGGAGATATGCCCTAGAGGCAATAATAAATATAGTTATTATTATATCTTTATGTTTATGATAAATGTTTACATTCATGCTATAATAGTATTAACAAGGAAACATTAATACTTGTGTGATTTGTAAACTTAAATTGAAGTCCCTAGTAAAGCCTCTTCATAATACTAGCTTGTTGGTTAATAAATGATTGTGGTTTCCCTATCATGAACATTGAGATGTTATTAACAACAAGATCATATTGTTAGGAGAATGATATGATGGACATACTCCTATAGATAAGCATAGCATAAAGATCAAGTCATTTTAATAGTTCAAATGCTATATGCTTTCTGATACATAGTAACCTAATTCCTTCGACCATGTGATCATGCATATCACCTTTACCGGAAGGATGCTTTGATGACATCAAACACCACACCATAACTGGGTGGCTATAAAGGTGGCATTGAGTGTTCGGAAAGTATTGGTTGAGACACATGGATCAAGAGTGGGATTTGTCCATCCATATGACGGATAGATATACTCTGGGCCCTCTCGGTGAAATGTCATCCAATTAGCTTGCAAGCATGTGACTGACTCACAAGGGATCACATATCACGGGAACGAGAAAAGAGTACTTATCAGTAACGAGGTTGAACTAGGTATGCAGAGATACCGACGATCATAACCTCGGATAAGTAAACTATCGTGAGACAAAGGGAAATTGGTATCGTATGTAAGTGGTTCATTCGATCGCAAAGTAATCGTAGAAATATGTAGGAGCCATATGAATTTCCATATTCCTCTATTGGTTATTGTTCGGAGAAGTGTCTCGTTCATGTCCGCATAATTCACGAACCGTAGGGAGACACACTTAAGGATTCGACATTGTTTGAGTAGTTATGGAATGATGAGAAAGAGACCGAATGTTGTTCGGAGTCTCGGATGGGATCCGGGATATCATGAGGAGATCCGGAATGGTCCGGAGAATAAGATTCATATAAGGAAAGTCCTGTTTCGGAGTTGGAGAATGGTTCCGGTGCTTTCATCGGGAATGATCTAGAAGGTTCCGGAATGTCCGGCACTCCGAAGGGGAAGGGTACATTAATGTGTTATATCAATTTGGTATGATTGCATCATGTACTAGGTGTCATCGCTGAACAAAATAAAGGGATTAATCAAATCCTAGTTTGAAAAAGTCAAACGCCAATTTGAAAGTCAAACGGCTATTTTGGGAAGTGGAGGGAAAGGTGGAAACCGAGTTGGGGAGGAGTCCCTCCTCCACCGCCGGCCCACTTGGGATCCGAGTTGGGGAGGGATTCCCCTCCCCTTGGCCGGCGCCTCCCTCCTATAAGAGGAGGGGCAGGGCTCCCCTCCTAGCACACAAGATTACCCCCTCTAAACCTAACCCTAGCCGCCGCCCACCATAGCCGCCGCCTAGGGTTTCACCCCTAGCCGCCGACTTGGGAACTTCCAAGCCCTAGCCGCTGGCCCTAGCACCTCTTCCTTGGTGTGTCTAAACCCTAGAACACCGAGGGCTCTCACATAGTCCACCATACTCGCTCCGGCTTAAGGCGAAGCCCTGCGAGATCTCCCCTCTACTTCTAGTACCACGTCGTTGTGCTGCCGGAATCGCGAGGAGAGTGCTACAACCTCCGCTGCCTGCTGGAACAAGGGAGAGGAAGGTCTTCGTCGAGTACCGAACGTGTGACCGACTGCGGGAGCACTGCTGGAACGCAGCGCCGGAAGGATCGTCTACGCGATCTTGAGATCGGGAAGAGTACGACTACATCACCCACGAGAATCTGCTCTCGTTAAACACTTTGGTATCTTCGAGGGTGAGTTATTCCATCGACTCGTTGCTACAATCTAGTAGATAGATCTTGGCTTGTTTGTTTGTATGCGATAGAAAATTTTTGTTTTCCATGCTACGAAACCCTACAGTGGTATCAGAGCCGTGTCTATATGTAGATCTGTTGCACGAGTAGAACACAATGGTCATTGTGGGCGTTGATGCTTTTATTGTCGATTACTTCTTGTGTACTTTGCATCTTGCGGGATGTTGGGATGAAGCGGCCCGGGCTAACCTTACATGACATCTTTCATGAGACTTGCTCCACGCTCGACATGCAACTTGTATTGCATAAGTGGCTTTGCGGGTGCCTGTTTCTCCTAGCATAGTTAAGATTCAATTTACAACGGGTGATTGTCAATACTAGTATCAATGTTGTGGTTCTTGTTCGTAAGTTAGAACGTCACTTATTGAAAGCCCCAAACCACGTAAAACATGCAAAGAAAGTAGAGGCGTCTAACTTTGTTTTGCAGGGGTGTGCTGTGATGTGATATGGCCATGATTGTGATTATATTTGATGTATGCACTGTTCCTTATTGTAAGTTGGCAACCGGCAGGAGCCATATGGTTGTCTTTAATTTCTGTTAAGACCCGCGTGTCTATTCAAAGTAGTTGTAATAGTTGAAGCTGGTGGACGACAACCATGGAGCAGCGTCATGGACCTTGATGCAATGCCGGTGATGATGGAGATCATGTCCGTGCTTGAAGATGGAGATCGGAAGCACAAAGAAGAAAGGCCATATCATATCACATATTATGAATTGCATGTGATGTTAATCCTTTATGCATCTTGTATTGCTTAGTTAACAACGGTAGCATTATAAGATGATCCCTCATGCACATGAATTTCAAGTCATAATGTGTTCACCCTTAGTTAGCATCGTTGCTAAAGCTTGTTGTTTCGAAGCACCACGTGATGATCGGGTGTGTTAGATTCCGCAAGTGTATACAATGTGAGCAAGCCAGATTTGCTCATGCGGAAGCTAAGGTTTGATCTTGACGAGCCTAGCATGTACAGACATGGTCTCGGAACACGGATCACCGAAAGGTAAAGCATGAATCATATAGTAGATATGATGAACATGTCGATTGTTCGCCATTGAAACTATATCAACTCTCGTGATGATCGGTGTTGATGTGGTGGATTTTGGTTTGTGTGATCACTAAAACAATGTGAGGGATATTGTTTTGAGTGGGAGTTCACCTAGATTAATTTAACTATTAATTAGAACTCAATTTGTCATAAACTTAGTCTAAACTATTGCAAATATGTTTTAGATCAATGGCGGCCCCTACCATCAATTTTAATGCGTTCCTAGAGAAAGAAAAGTTGAAGAACAATGGAAGCAACTTCGCGGATTGGTTCCGCAATTTGAGGATTGTCCTCACAGCTGGTAATTTGACCTATGTGCTAGATGCACCGTTGGGTGACCCTCCTGCAGCTGATGCTACCGATGAAGTAAAGAATGTTTACCTTGCTCGGAAGACTCAATACTCCACAGTTCAGTGTGCTATCTTGTATGGTTTAGAATCGGAGCTTCAGAAAAGGTTTGAGAATTCAGACCCACATGATATTGTCCGTGAACTCAAATTGATCTTTGAGACTCACGCGGCAATTGAGAGCTATGAGGCTTCTGAAAAGTTCTTTAACTGCAAGATGGAAGAGGGCAGCTCCGTCAGTGAGCATGTGCTTAAGATGTCTGGGCACGCAAGCAAACTTCAAAGCTTGGGTATAGTGATTCCTAATGCTTTGGGGATTTATCGTGTCCTCCAATCACTGCCACCAAGTTACAAGAACTTTGTGATGAACTAAAATATGCAAAACATGAACAAACATTTGCCAGAACTCTTTGCCATGCTAAAATCTGCAAAAGTGGATATCAAGAAAGAGCACCAAGTGTTGGTGGTCAATAAGACCACCAAATTCAAGAAAGGCAAGTCTAAGCAAAAGGGACACTTCAAGAAGGGTGGTAAGAAAGTTACCGCGCCGACGAAGAAGACCAAGGCTGGACCTAAGCCTGATACTGAGTGTTTTTACTGCAAGGGAGAAGGTCACTGGAAGCGGAATTGCCCAAAGTACTTGGCGGATTTGAAGTACGGCAACATCAAGAAGAAAGGTATATACGATATACATGTTATTGATGCGTATCTCACTAGTACTCGTAGTAGTGCATGGGTATTTGATACTGGTTCGGTTGCTCATATTTGTAACTCGAAACAGGTGCTGCAGAATAAACGGAAGCTAGCGAAGAACAAGGTGAAGATGCGCGTAGGAAACGGATCAAAGGTTGATGTGATCGCGGTCGGCACGCTACCCCTTCATCTACCATCGGGATTAGTTTTATACTTAAATAATTGTTATTTGGTGCCTGCATTGAGCATGAACATTATATCGGGATCTTGTTTATTGCGAGACGGTTACTTGTTTAAATCCGAGAATAATTGTTGTTCGATTTATATGAGTAATATGTTTTATGCACATGCACCTTTGATAGATGGTCTATTCTTATTGAATCTCGATAGTGGAAATACACATATTAACAACATTGAGGCTAAACGTTTGAAATCGAGCGATAACTCGACCTATATGTGGCACTGTCGTCTTGGTCACATTGGAGTGAAGCGTATGAAGAAACTCCATTCCGATGGACTTCTTGAATCACTTGATTTCGAATCACTTGAAAGATGCGAAGCATGTCTGATGGGTAAAATGACTAAGACTCCATTTTCTGGTATGATGGAGCGAGCTACGGACTTGTTGGAAATCATACATACCGATGTGTGTGGTCCAATGAGTGTAGCATCGCGCGGTGGTTATCGTTATGTTCTTACCTTCACGGATGACTTGAGTAGATATGGGTATATCTATTTCATGAAACATAAGTCCGAAACTTTCGAGAAGTTTAAGAATTTCAAAGTGAGGTAGAGAATCAACGTAACAAGAAGATTAAATTTCTACGTTCTGATCGTGGAGGTGAATATCTAAGTTACGAGTTTGGCGAGCATTTGAAGAAATGCGGAATACTTTCACAATGGACACCACCGGGAACACCACAGCGTAATGGTGTGTCCGAACGTCATAATCGAACTCTCTTAGATATGGTTCGTTCTATGATGTCACTTAAAGATTTACCGCTATCATTTTGGGGTTATGCATTAGAAACAGCCGCATTCACTTTAAATAGGGCACCATCTAAATCCGTTGAAACGACACCGTTTGAATTATGGTTTGGGAAGAAACCTAAATTGTCGTTCCTAAAAGTTTGGGGTTGCGAAGCCTATGTAAAGAAGTTACAGCCGGACAAGCTTGAACCCAAAGCGGAAAAATGCGTCTTCATAGGATACCAGAAGGAAACTATTGGGTATACCTTCTATCATATATCCGAAGGCAAAATCTTTGTTGCCAAGAATGGATCCTTTCTAGAGAAGGAATTTCTCTCGAAAGAAGTGACTGGAAGGAAAGTAGAACTCGACGAGGTTGTCGAACCTTCTCTCGAAATTGCGAGTAGCACAGCACCGGAAGAAGTTCTTGTGGTGCCTGCACCAATAAGAGAGGAAGCTAATGATGATGATCATGAAACTTCGGTTGTAGTTGCTACAGAGCCTCGCAGGTCAACGAGAACTCGTACCACTCCAGATTGGTATGATCCCGTTATGAGTGTCATGTTGGTGGACAACACCGATGACCCTACGACATATGAGGAAGCGATGATGAGCCCAGATTCCAATAAATGGCAAGAAGCCATGAAATCCGAGATTGGATCCATGTACGAAAACCAAGTATGGACTTTGGTGGACTTACCGGATGGCCGGAAGGCTGTCGAGAACAAATGGATTTTCAAGAAGAAAACAGATGCTGATGGTAATGTTACCGTCTAAAAAGCTCAACTTGTCGCAAAAGGTTCAAGGAGTTGACTACGATGAGACTTTCTCACCAGTAGCGAAGCTAAAGTCTGTGAGGATTATGTTAGCAATCGCTACATATTATGATTATGAGATATGGCAGATGGATGTCAAAACAGCATTCCTCAATGGAGACATTGATGAAGAGTTGTATATGATGCAACCCAAATGTTTTGTCGATCCTAAAGATGCTAACAAGGTATGCAAACTTTAACGGTCCATCTATGGATTGAAGCAAGCATCCCGGAGTTGGAATCAACGTTTTGATAAGGTGATCAAAAGTTTTGGTTTTATACAAACTTATGGAGAAGCTTGTATTTACAAGAAAGTGAGTGGGAGCTCTGTAGCATTCTTAATACTATATGTAGATGACATATTGGTGATTGGGAATGATGTAGACCTTCTTAATAGTGTCAAGGAATGTTTGAATAATAGTTTTTCAATGAAGGATCTTGGCGAAGCAGCTTACATATTAGGCATAAAGATTTATAAAGATAGATCGAGACGCCTAATATCATTGTCACAAAGTACATATTTGGACAAAGTTCTAAAGAGGTTTGGAATGGAAGATAGCAAGAAAGGGTTCTTGCCCATGTTGCCCAATACGACCTTGAGTAAAACTCAAAGTCCGACATCGGCGGAAGATAGAGAAAGGATGAGTAAGACTCCCTATGCCTCAGCCATAGGATCTCTAATGTATGCCATGCTATGTACTAGACCCGACATTGCATATGCTGTTAGTTTGACTAGCAGATATCAAAGTGATCCAGGAGTGGGTCATTGGACAGCGGTCAAAAACATCCTTAAGTACTTGAGAAGAACTAAGGATATGGTTCTTTCTTATGGAGGTGATGAACAGCTCGTTGTTAATGGTTACACAGATGCTAGTTGGAACACCGATCCGGATGATTCTAAATCACAATCTGGATACGTATTTATTATGAATGGTGCAGAAGTTAGCTGGAGGAGTGCAAAGCAAAGCGTTGTGGCGAGATCTTCAACTGAATCGGAATACATGGCTGCTTCGGAGGCTTCACAAGAAGCGATATGGATGAAAGAGTTCATTACAGAGCTGGGTGTGGTTCCTAGTGCGCTGGACCCAATGTCTATCTACTGTGATAACATGGGCGCCATAGCCAATGCGCAAGAACCAAGGTCACACAAGAAGCTGAAGCATATCAAGCTACGTTTTCACGCTATTCGAGAACATGTCCAAGATGGGGACATAAAGATTTGCAAAGTACACACAGATCTGAATGTGGCGGATCCATTGACTAAACCTCTCTCGAGGGCAAAACATGACCAGCACCAAAGTGCCATGGGTGTTCGGTATATTACCATGTAATCTAGATTAGATGACTCTAGTGCACGTGGGAAACTGTTGGAGATATACCCTAGAGGCAATAATAAAAATAGTTATTATTATATCTTTGTGTTTATGATAAATGTTTACATTCATGCTATAATAGTATTAACAAGGAAACATTAATACTTGTGTGATTTGTAAACTTAAATTGAAGTCCCTAGTAAAGCCTCTTCATAATACTAGCTTGTTGGTTAATAAATGATTGTGGTTTCCCTATCATGAACATTGAGATGTTATTAACAACAAGATCATATCGTTAGGAGAATGATATGATGGACATACTCCTATAGATAAGCGTAGCATAAAGATCAAGTCATTTTAATAGTTCAATTGCTATATGCTTTCTGATACATAGTAACCTAATTCCTTCGACCATGTGATCATGCATATCACCTTTACCGGAAGGATGCTTTTATGACATCAAACACCACACCGTGACTGGGTGGCTATAAAGGTGGCATTGAGTGTTCGGAAAGTATTGGTTGAGACACATGGATCAAGAGTGGGATTTGTCCATCCATATGACGGATAGATATACTCTGGGCCCTCTCGCTGAAATGTCATCCAATTAGCTTGCAAGCATGTGACTGACTCACAAGGGATCACATATCACGGGAACGAGAAAAGAGTACTTATCAGTAACGAGGTTGAACTAGGTATGCAGAGATACCGACGATCATAACCTCGGATAAGTAAACTATCGTGAGACAAAGGAAAATTGGTATCGTATGTAAGTGGTTCATTCAATCGCAAAGTAATCGTAGAAATATGTGGGAGCCATATGAATTTCCAGATTCCTCTATTGGTTATTGTTCGGAGAAGTGTCTCGTTCATGTCCGCATAATTCACGAACCGTAGGGAGACACACTTAAGGATTCGACGTTGTTTGAGTAGTTATGGAATGATGAGAAAGAGACCGAATGTTGTTCGGAGTCTCGGATGGGATCCGGGATATCATGAGGAGATCCGGAATGGTCCGGAGAATAAGATTCATATAAGGAAAGTCATGTTTCGGAGTTGGAGAATGGTTCCGGTATTTTCATCGGGAATGATCTAGAAGGTTCCGGAATGTCCGGCACTCCGAAGGGGAAGGGTACATGAATGTGTTATATCAAGTTGGTATGATTGCATCATGTACTAGTTGTCATCGCTGAACAAAATAAAGGGTTTAATCAAATCCTAGTTTGAAAAAGTCAAACGCCAATTTGAAAGTCAAACGACTATTTTGGGAAGTGGAGGGAAAGGTGGAAACTGATTTGGGGAGGAGTCCCTCCTCCACCGCCGGCCCACTTGGGATCCGAGTTGGGGAGGGATTCCCCTCCCCTTGGCCGGCGCCTCCCTCCTATAAGAGTAGGGGCAGGGCTCCCCTCCTAGCACACAAGATTACCCCCTCTAAACCTAACCCTAGCCGCCGCCCACCATAGCCGCCGCCTAGGGTTTCTCCCCTAGCCGCCGACTTGGGCACTTCCAAGCCCTAGCCGCCGGCCCTAGCACCTCTTCCTTGGTGTGTCTAAACCCTAGAACACCGAGGGCTCTCTCATAGTCCACCATACTCGCTCCGGATTAAGGCGAAGCCCTGCGAGATCTCCCCTCTACTTCCAGTACCACGTCGTTGTGCTGCCGGAATCGCGAGGAGAGTGCTACAACCTCTGCTGCCTGCTGGAACAAGGGATAGGAAGGTCTTCGTCGAGTACCGAACGTGTGACCGACTGCGGGAGCGCTGCCGGAACGCAGCGCCGGAAGGATCGTCTACGCGATCTTGAGATCGGGAAGAGTACGACTACATCACCCACGAGAATCTGCTCTCGTTAAACACTTTGGAATCAGCGAGGGTGAGTTATTCCATCGACTCGTTGCTACAATCTAGTAGATAGATCTTGGCTTGTTTGTTTGTATGCGATAGAAAAAATTTGTTTTCCATGCTACGAAACCCTACATTCCGATCTCCATCCTCAAGCACGAACATGATCTCCATCATCTACGGCATTGCATCAAGGTCAATGACGCTGCTCCATGGTTGTCGTCCACCAGCTTCAACTATTACAACTACTTTGAATAGACACGCGGATCTTAACAGAAATTAAAGACAACCATATGGCTCCTGCCGGTTGCCAACTTACAATAAGGATCATTGCATACATCAAATATAATCACAATCATGGCCATATCACATCACAGCACACCCCTGCAAAACAAAGTTAGACGCCTCTACTTTCTTTGCATGTTTTACGTGGTTTGGGGCTTTCAATAAGTGTCGTTCTAACTTACGAACAAGAACCACAACATTGATACTGGTATTGACAATCACCCGTTGTAAATTGAATCTTAACTATGTTGGGATAAACAGGCACCCACAAAGCCACTTATGAAATACAAGTTGCATGTCAAGCATGGAGCAAGTCTCATGAACGATGTCATGTAAGGGTAGCCTAGGCCGCTTCATCCCAACATCCCGCAAGATGCAAAGTACACAAGAAGCAATCGACAATAAAAGCATCAACTCCCACAATGACCATTGTGTTCTACTCGTGCAACAGATCTACATATAGACACGGCTCTGATACCACTGTAGGGTTTCGTAGCATGGAAAACAAAAATTTCTACCGCATACAAACAAACAAGCCAAGATCTATCTACTAGATTGTAGCAACGAGTCGATGGAATAACTCACCCTCGAAGATTCCAAAGTGTTTAACGAGAGCGGATTCTCGTGGGTGATGTAGTCGTACTCTTCCCGATCTCAAGATCGCGTAGACGATCCTTCTGACGCTGTGTTCCGGCAGCGCTCCCGCAGTCGTTCACACGTTCGGTACTCGACGAAGACCTTCCTCTCCCTTGTTCCAGTAGGCAGCGGAGATTGTAGCACTCTCCTCGTGATTCCGGTAGCACAACGGCGTGGTACCGGAAGTAGAGGGGAGATCTCGCAGGGCTTCGCCTTAAGCCAGAGCGAGTATGGTGGACTATGAGAGAGCTCCTCGGTGATCTAGGGTTTAGACACACCAAGGAGGAGGCTTGGCCGGCAGCTAGGGTTAGCTAGGCGGTGGCTTGGGGAGAAACCCTAGGCGGCGGCTATGGTGGGCGGTGGCGGCTAGGGTTAGGGTTTGCGGGGGGAGACTTGTGTGTTAGGAGGGGCAGCCCTGCCCCTCCTTATATAGGTGGGAGGCGCCGGCCAAGGGGAGGGGAGTCCCTCCCCAACTTGGATCCCAAGTGGGCCGGCGGTGGAGGGGAGGAACTCCTCCTCAAGTAGGTTTTCTACTTCCCCTCCACCTTCCAAAATAGCCGTTTGACTTTTCAAACTAGGATTTGATTAAACCCTTTATTTTGTTCAGCGATGACACCTAGTACATGATGCAATCATGCCAACTTGATATGACACATTCATGTACCCTTCCCCTCCGGAGTGCCGGACATTCCTGAACCTTCTAGAACATTCCCGATGAAAACACCGGAACCATTCTCCAACCCTGAAACGGGACGTTCCTTATATGAATCTTATTCTCCGGACCATTTCGGATCTCCTCGTGATATCTCGGATCCCATCCGAGACTCCGAACAACATTCGGTCTCTTACTCATTATTTCATAACTACTCAAACAACGTCGAATCCTTAAGTGTGTCTCTCTACGGTTCGTGAATTATGCGGACATGATCGAGACGCTTCTCCGAACAATAACCAATAGAGGAATCTGGAAATTCATATGGCTCCCATATATTTCTACGATTACTTTGCGATCGAATGAACCACTTACATACGATACCAATTTCCCTTTGTCTCACGATAGTTTACTTATCCGAGGTTATGATCGTCGGTATCTCTGAATACCTAGTTCAACCTCGTTACTGATAAGTACTCTTTTCTCGTTCCCGTGATATGTGATCCCTTGTGAGCCAGTCACATGCTTGCAAGCTAATTGGATGGCATTCCACCGAGAGGGCCCAGAGTATATCTATCCGTCATATGGATGGACAAATCCCACTCTTGATCCATGTGTCTCAACCAATACTTTCCGAACACTCAATGCCACCTTTATAGCCACCCAGTTACGGTGTGGTGTTTGATGTCATCAAAGCATCCTTCCGGTGAAGGTGATATGCATGATCTCATGGTCGAAGGAATTAGGTTACTATGTATCAGAAAGCATATAGCAATTGAACTATTAAAATGACTTGATCATTATGCTACGCTTATCTATAGGAGTATGTCCACCATATCATTCTCCTAACGATATGATCTTGTTGTTAATAACATCTAAATGTTCATGATAGGGAAACCACAATCATTTATTAACCAACAAGCTAGTATTATGAAGAGGCTTTACTAGGGACTCTATTTTAGTTTACAAATCACACAAGTATTAATGTTTCCTTGTTAATACTATTATAGCATGAATGTAAACATTTATCATAAACACAAAGATATAATAATAACTACATTTATTATGGCCTCTAGGGCATATCTCCAACAAGAGGTCATGTCAAAATCCATCGCACATGTTTTGATGTTTGCACCAGAACAGGAGAGATCTTGATCCCTCTATAGCTCCTTTAGTTTTGCGTGAAAATTCCCCGGAATTTCTTATGCATGAATGCAATGCACAAACCTGTGTCCTCTATAATTCTAGGTGCTAATCCTGGGATGTTACAGCGACTGCGCCGGCAGAAGTTCGGACTCGGAGTCCACAACCTTGTTGTCCGGCGCAATAGGAAACTTTTTGGGCAGTGGGGGCACCATGCCAGCCATCTCGAACTCCTGCACAGAAAAGACATTAAAGATCAGTACAAGCAATCACAAGGAAAGGCATTCGAAAAAAAGACGCAACACGCATGTCACGAATCTACACCTGAGGAACTGGTCTCGTAGAACTGAAAGGGGGCGTCAAAGACTTCCCGGGAAGGTCCTCCTCGGACTTGTACTTCAGAAGCGGCCGAAGAACTCTGTCGAGGTCGCCTCGGGATAACTCCTCGGTTGAGACCCTCCTCGGGTCGTTGCGGCCTGTATAAAGAAACATCGGATGTGCCCTCGCTTGGAGCGGCTGCACCCGACATTTGAGGAAGGTGCGGATAATATCCACACCATTGACCTCCTTCCCTGGATCCAGCTGGAGCGCCTCCAACCGACGGTAGAGCTCCTCTACCTCGGCCACCTCGCCCTCCAGGATGTGGTTCTTCCAAGAGCGCTTCGGGACAATCTCCTGGGAGGAGTCGAAGGGAACGAGGCCAAAGACTTGACCGTCCATTGTGGAGTCGCGGATATAAAACCACTTCTTCCGCCAGTATTGGACAGACTCAGACATAGAGAAAGAGAAGAAAAGAACAGTAGATCTGATGGAAATGACGCAGCCGCCAAGCGGGTAGACCCCGTCGGTGCCGGACTGCCTCTTCACGGAATAGAGCTTCCAGAAGAGGCCAAAGTGAGGCTCGATACCGAGCCAACACTCGCAAAAAGTAATGAAGTAGGCGATGTGGAGAAGAGAATTTGGCGAGAGATGGTGGAGTTGGATGCCATAGAAAAATAGAAGTCCACGAAGAAAATCGTGGACTGGGATAGAAAGGCCATGGAGAATGAAAGCGACAAACATCACCCGAAACCCTGCGGGTGGACGGGGAATTACCTCATCGCCAAGCAGCACTGTCGCCTCCGCGACCTGTGGGATCAGTCCTGCATCCCGCAGCCTGCGCAGATCTGCCGCACGCGCCTCGGTGCGCCTCCAGCCGCCATCGGTGACGCGTGGAGCACCGGAAACCTTCTTGTTGGGGGCGGCAGCGCTCGAACTCGCTCTGATGGATGTTTTCTTTGACTTCACCATTGCGGAGCATCGTCAACGGCGGTGCACGCGCATCAATGAAGAAGGGAAAGAACGGAGAATGTCCAGTGCGCGCGAGGAAGATCTCGTGAGAATAGAAGCAGCGGAGAAAGCAAATGGCAAAGGGTGAAAACAAATCACCATTTTTCCACCACAGTTATAAGGATGAAAACGATGATCAGGAGCCGTTCATCCAGAAGCCCTAACGCCAGGCATGTCAACACAGGAACGAACCATCGCTAGCACGCCGTCCACTTTGCACGGAAATCGAGGAGATGCCGTAATTCTCGCCACGTCACGCATGACTAGTCAACTCCAGGTTAGGAAGTGTGACCCATGTGTAGGGGTTCGTAGCATGGAAAACAAAAATTTTCTATCGCATACAAACAAACAAGCCAAGATCTATCTACTAGATTGTAGCAACGAGTCGATGGAATAACTCACCCTCGAAGATTCCAAAGTGTTTAACGAGAGCAGATTCTCGTGGGTGATGTAGTCGTACTCTTTCCGATCTCAAGATCGCGTAGACGATCCTTCCGGCGCCGCGTTCCCGCAGCGCTCCCGCAGTCGGTCACACGTTCGGTACTCGACGAAGACCTTCCTCTCCCTTGTTCCAGCAGGCAGCGGAGGTTGTAGCACTCTCCTCGCAATTCCGGCAGCACAACGGCGTGGTACCGGAAGTAGAGGGGAAATCCCGCAGGGCTTCGCCTTAAGCCGGTGCGAGTATGGTGGAGCTTATGAGAGAGGCTATTAGTGGTCTAGTAATTAGACACACCAATTAGAGGGCTCTAAACCAATTAGAAGGCTCTAAACCGAATAGCTCTAAACCGGGGTCTAGATCTAGGGTTTAGTTTAGAGGATAGGAAACTTGTGTGTCTAGGAGGGGAGCCCTGCCCCTCCTTATATAGATGGGAGGGGGCTGGCGCGCCAGGGGAGGGAGGGAGTCCCTCCCCAACTCGGCCTTGGGCTGGGCGCCGGCCTGGAGGAGTCCAACTCCTCCTCCAAGTTGATTCCAACTCCTCTTGCTTGTTTCCCACAGTTTCTTGTTTTAGCCGTTTGACTTTCAAACTGGACATTTGACTTTTCTGTTTTAGGATTCAATTTAATCCTATATTTGGGACAGCAAGAACACTTAGTACATGATGCAATCATTCCAATATGTAATGACACATTCATGTACCCCTTCCCCCCCGAAGTGCCGGACAATCCGGAACCTTCTAGAATATCCCCGATGAAAACACCGGAATCATTCCCGAACTCCGAAACGGGACTTTCCTTATATGAATCTTATTCTCCGGACCATTCCGGATCACCTCGTGATATCCCGGATCCCATCCGAGACTCCGAACAACATTCGGTCTCTTTCTCATAATACCATAACTACTCAAACAACGTCGAATCCTTAAGTGTGTCTCCCTACGGTTCGTGAATTATGCGGACATGATCGAAACACTTCTCCGATCAATAACCAATAGAGGAATCTGGAAATTCATATGGCTCCCACATATTTCTACGATTACTTTGCGATCGAATGAACCACTTACATACGATACCAATTTCCCTTTGTCTCACGATAGTTTACTTATCCGAGGTTATGATCGTCGGTATCTCTGCATACCTAGTTCAACCTCGTTACCAATAAGTACTCTTTTCTCGTTCCCGTGATATGTGATCCCTTGTGACCAAGTCACATGCTTGCAAGCTAATTGGATGACATTCCACCGAGAGGGCCCAGAGTATATCTATCCGTCATATGGATGGACAAATCCCATTCTTGATCCATGTGTTTCAACCAATACTTTCCGAACACTCAATGCCACTTTTATAGCCACCCTGTTACGGTGTGGTGTTTGATGACATCAAAGCATCCATCCAGTAAAGGTGATATGCACGATCTCATGGTCGAAGGAATTAGGTTACTATGTATCAGAAAGCATATAGCAATTGAACTATTGAAATGACTTGATCTTTATGCTACGCTTATCTATAGGAGTATGTCCATCACATCATTCTCCTAATGATATGATCCTGTTGTTAATAACATCTCTATGTTCATGATCAGGAAACCATGATCATATATTAACCAACAAGCTAGTTTAACAAGAGGCTTTACTAGGGACTCTTATTTTAGTTTACAAATCACACAAGTATTAATGTTTCCGGTTAATACAATTATAGCATGGTATGCAAACATTTATCATAAGTGTGAAGACATGATAATAACCACTTTATTATTGCCTCTTGGGCATATCTCCAACAGTCTCCCACTTGCACTAGAGTCAATAATCTAGTTTCGAACCTTTGTGTATATAACACCTATGGCTTTCCGGTGTTGTATGTACACGATTGCTAGTGGTCAACTGATCTCCGGATCTGACACTTCCAGGTCCGTGTGTAATTGCATGTCTTTGCGTCTCTACGCATCACTCATTCTCTAATGAGATGGCTTTGTATAATTTTGGTATTTCGGTGTGACCTTTAGCTCTTTGGGGTTAAAACATGTTGATAATATTGTCGCACAATATATCTTCATAGTATTATCCCACTGTGAACTACACCTAGTTTGATAACAAACTTCTTGACACAAATGCCCTCTTTTGCTGCTATAATAGCAGTCATATACTTAGCCTTTTGTTGTAGTATCTGTCACAATGTCTTAACTTTGGAAATCATCCAAATCCATTATGGAACTCACTTTCCATTATATTGTGCCACCCTTAGTTTAGATTGAGATAAACTTAATTTGTACTTTGTGACAAAGCTAGTATCAATGTAGTACTTTTACAATGAACTAACCATCTATTTGTCACTTCTACAAATATTATACTCTTAGTTCTTTCAGAAGATCATAAGAATATCCTTACTATTGTCCAATGATCATCTTACGAATCATTCTGGTATATGCTCTCAACATTTAGAGCATAGGACATATCTGGATTTGTACATATCACAGTATGATTGATATAAATACTCTTTGTGATTTCATACATCAAGTATCAATCTATACTTGATTATTTGTTTCACTTTACCAAATGTCAATACACTTGAATATATCATCAACATTGAACTCATTCAATCCTTTCTGTGCGACAAGAACCTCTCTTGTAGTTTCTATATTGAACTCATTCAATATCTTGTAAATGTACTTCTGGCACAACCATATTAGCGTCTATTGATGCCAAATATTTGGGTTTTGCCCAAGTCTTTCATCGGGATGAAATTCTTAATATGTGTTAATAAAAGATACATCTTTTCTAATCAACAATATGTCCCCCACATAATGTATTAGAAACATGTCTTAGTGCTCCCACTTAATTTCTTGCAAATGCAAGCATCTCCATCGTCTCTGATGAACTTTTAAACTCCTTTAATAGCTTCATCACAGTGAAGATTCCAACTCCGCGATGCTCACTTTAACCATTGAAGTTTGCATATACTTTTAGCATCCTTTTGAATTAACAAAACCCTATGGACCGTGTTATGCACATGTCCTAGGTAATGATTCTATTAGAAGAATTTGTTTTGTTTATTCAACTACCATATAACAAATTATATGTAGTGGTTGCTACATTAATCCATCTAGACTAAATATCACTATGACAGATCAAATCTTGTCATAGTCAACCTTTGAACATTGTTGTGAACTCTTTCTCAACATGTCGACTATTTCATAGATGTAAAACATCCATGTCTATTTCTATATAGATCCAGACACAACTGTAAGGTCTTACACCTTTCTCGAGGGTCCTTCAAGTTCAAGACTTGATTTCTCGTGTATGGAACTATCACGGATTTTATGGCTTCAAGCCATTTGACGGAGTCAGGGCCCATCATCGCTTCTTTGCATGTAGTCGGTTCATTATTCTCAAATAATGATTCAACCCTCAAATCTTGGTATTTGATTGTTTACCCGATCTACTTGTTTCAATAGGAACTTAGATCTCCGTGACCACAACCTTTGAGGCACGTGAGCCATGAGCATTGTTGCCGCCTCCGGAACACTTTTCGGCGCTGCGCAACTCTGCACATACAGCTAAGGTTCTTTTAACCTTATCAAAGTTTCTATTGTCCTCCCACTTAACTTTTCACGAAAAATTCCTTCTCAAAGAAACTTGACGTTTTAAGTGACAAACACTTTTGTCTCCGATGTTATGGAGGAGTACTTAACAGTTATTCGAAATAACATACAAAGACAGGTTCATCCGACTTTGGTTGCAAACATCTTTCTTATGCATAGCATACCAATGTTTAAGAAAGGACAACTTGGGTTTTATCCCAAACCATAACCTTATATGGTGTCATTTCAACGGATTATGATGGAGCTCTTTTCAGTGGAAAAACGGTAATCTCTAAAGCTTTTAATCTTTAAAATACAATGGCAGTTTTATGAATTACACCTTTCGATCTTACCATGTCAAACAAGGTTTAATTACATATCTCGAACGCTCCATACTCTTATGGTGTTTCGGGAAATGCAAATCCACGGAACGATTCCTTAAATCTTAGGTATTATGCTAAACTTGTAACTCAAATATCTTCCTTTATGATCTTTATCATAAACTGTTTATATTCTTGTTACAATGATTTTGCACTTCATCTTGAAAGTCTTTGAACTTTTCAAATGTTTCATACTTCATCCTTATTAAGTAAATATTCATATATTCACTCAAATTTTCGGAGAAAGCATATGAAGTTGAAATCCATCGCTCTTGACTACACATAACGGACTTCGTACAACAATATGTACAAGTTCCAATAAGCTAGTCATTCGTTCCCTTTTGGCCTATGAACGAAGTTTTAATTATCTCTAGGAAAGTTTCACAAGCGTCATATGATCAAAAATCAGAAGACTCCAAAATTCCATCAACATGGAGTTTCTTCATGTTTTCTTTCAAATATAATTTAAACGGCGATGTCACTTCCTAAGTGATCTTTCAATCAATTTGTCTTTCGACATTTTTAGCACTAGTTTTATGGATGTGATGTCTCCAACGAGATTTGCGAATCATCCATCTTTTATGGATTACGGCAATTATTTGAACAATCCTTTTGTTCTCATAATACCTGATAAAACAAATCTTTGAAGGCAAGCTTTGATATTTAACAAGCAACACAATAACCCTTTATTTTGTTCTTGATGAACATCATCACATATTCTTTTGCTAGTTACTTAGGCCATTGTAGTTCATGAATTGTGTTGTTTCGTATGACGATTCACACCAACAAATTCAGTATCAAATACTTAAGAACCACATTGTTTAACAAGCAAAGAATATAGCCATAACATGTATATCATCTATATACTTAAACTGAACGATTCTAGTCTTTTCTTTTCTGCCATATATTTATGAGATTCTCTTTCAGTATTTCCTTTTCAGTTTGAAAGAATCTATCAATATCAATAGTGGAGTCATACATATGACATCTAGTCCAAAGCGTGTATAATTAAATACCAATGTCTTTGGACTTGCACTTTGAAGTAGATCACCATCATCAAATATTTGGTGTTCTTTCAAATTCCTTTCTTTAGTAATCTCTTGGTGTAGTAAACATTTTACCTACATCAAATATTCACCCTTATCATGGAATCGTCCATGATCAAGCTACTTTTAGCTTATAACGATGAATTATGAGTATAATGTTGCTATCCAAAACCTTTTGGAGGATTAGGACAACAAGTGTCTCCAACCTTTTTTTGTAAATTCTCATCAAAATATGAGAACATGAACTTTGCCATATTATACTCTATCATGTTGTAACCAAAACTTCGTTTCAGATATCACAATATCTTCCACACATTTGGTTTCTGAAACAACTCTTTCAGATCCTTAGATAACCTTGATATTAGGAGAATCCTTTGAATATCAAGAATCATGGAGACAAACATGATACTTATATACTAACACTTGGAATCGTTACTCTTGATTTAATACTAATTATTAAACTTCATGGAATAACCGGAACTTACTGAAAGTTTGCAATAGGACTTTTAAACTTTAGATTAACACTTAAAAACAATACGATACCAGTTCGTAAAGTAACTAACCAGAATTCTATAGTTCTATCATCTCAATTATAACTAAGCGCAAGGTGGTAAACGGATGCCAATGACTACAACAACTATGCAAATTCACTTTGATTTAGTTTATGATAAATTGAGTTCTAATTAATAATTAAATTAATCTAGGTGAACTCCCACTCAAAACAATATCCCTCACATTGTTTTAGTGATCACACGAACCAAATCAACCACATCAAAACCGATCATCACGAGAGTTGATATAGCTTCAATGGCGAACAATCAACATGTTCATCACATCTACTATATGATTCATGCTTTACCTTTCGGTGATCCGTGTTCCTGAGACCATGTCTGTACATGCTAGGCTCGTCAAGATCAAACCTTAGCTACCGCATAAGCAAATCTGGCTTGCTTACGTTGTATTCACCCGCGGAATCAAAGACACCCGATCATCACGTGGTGCTTCGAAGCAGCAAGCTTTGGCAACGGTGCATACTAAGGGTGAACACTTTAGAACTTGAAATTTATGTGCATGAGGGATCATCTTATAATGCTACCGTCGTCTACTAAGCAATACAAGATGCATAAAGGATTAACATCACATGCAATTCATTATATGTGATATGATATGGCCTTTCTTCTTTTGTGCTTCCGATCTCCATCTTCAAGCACGAACATGATCTTCATCATCACCGGCATGGCATCAAGGTCAATGACGCTTCTCCATGGTTGTCGTCCACCGGCTTCAACTATTACAACTACTTTGAATAGACACGCGGGTCTTAACAGAATTTAAAGACAACCATATGGCTCCTGCCGGTTGCCGACTTACAATAAGGAACATTGCATACATCATATATAATCACAATCATGGCCATATCACATCACTGCACACCCCTGCAAAACAAAGTTAGACGCCTCTACTTTCTTTGCATGTTTTACGTGGTTTGGGGCTGTTAATAAGTGTCGCTCTAACTTACGAACATGAACCACAACATTGATACTAGTATTGTTAATCACCCGTTGTAAATTGGATCTTAACTATGCTAGGAGAAACAGGCACCCGCAAAGCCACTTATGCAATACAAGTTGCATGTCAAGCGTGGAGCAAGTCTCATGAACGATGTCATGTAAGGTTAGCCCGGGCCGCTTCATCCCAACATACCGCAAGATGCAAAGTACACAAGAAGCAATCGACAATAAAAGCATCAACGCCCACAATGACCATTGTGTTCTACTCGTGCAACAGATCTACATATAGACACGGCTCTGATACCACTGTAGGGGTTCGTAGCATGGAAAACAAAAATTTTCTATCGCATACAAACAAACAAGCCAAGATCTATCTACTAGATTGTAGCAACGAGTCGATGGAATAACTCACCCTCGAAGATTCCAAAGTGTTTAACGAGAGCAGATTCTCGTGGGTGATGTAGTCGTACTCTTTCCGATCTCAAGATCGCGTAGACGATCCTTCCGGCGCCGCGTTCCCGCAGCGCTCCCGCAGTCGGTCACACGTTCGGTACTCGACGAAGACCTTCCTCTCCCTTGTTCCAGCAGGCAGCGGAGGTTGTAGCACTCTCCTCGCAATTCCGGCAGCACAACGGCGTGGTACCGGAAGTAGAGGGGAAATCCCGCAGGGCTTCGCCTTAAGCCGGTGCGAGTATGGTGGAGCTTATGAGAGAGGCTATTAGTGGTCTAGTAATTAGACACACCAATTAGAGGGCTCTAAACCAATTAGAAGGCTCTAAACCGAATAGCTCTAAACCGGGGTCTAGATCTAGGGTTTAGTTTAGAGGATAGGAAACTTGTGTGTCTAGGAGGGGAGCCCTGCCCCTCCTTATATAGATGGGAGGGGGCTGGCGCGCCAGGGGAGGGAGGGAGTCCCTCCCCAACTCGGCCTTGGGCTGGGCGCCGGCCTGGAGGAGTCCAACTCCTCCTCCAAGTTGATTCCAACTCCTCTTGCTTGTTTCCCACAGTTTCTTGTTTTAGCCGTTTGACTTTCAAACTGGACATTTGACTTTTCTGTTTTAGGATTCAATTTAATCCTATATTTGGGACAGCAAGAACACTTAGTACATGATGCAATCATTCCAATATGTAATGACACATTCATGTACCCCTTCCCCCCCGAAGTGCCGGACAATCCGGAACCTTCTAGAATATCCCCGATGAAAACACCGGAATCATTCCTGAACTCCGAAACGGGACTTTCCTTATATGAATCTTATTCTCCGGACCATTCCGGATCACCTCGTGATATCCCGGATCCCATCCGAGACTCCGAACAACATTCGGTCTCTTTCTCATAATACCATAACTACTCAAACAACGTCGAATCCTTAAGTGTGTCTCCCTACGGTTCGTGAATTATGCGGACATGATCGAAACACTTCTCCGATCAATAACCAATAGAGGAATCTGGAAATTCATATGGCTCCCACATATTTCTACGATTACTTTGCGATCGAATGAACCACTTACATACGATACCAATTTCCCTTTGTCTCACGATAGTTTACTTATCCGAGGTTATGATCGTCGGTATCTCTGCATACCTAGTTCAACCTCGTTACCAATAAGTACTCTTTTCTCGTTCCCGTGATATGTGATCCCTTGTGACCAAGTCACATGCTTGCAAGCTAATTGGATGACATTCCACCGAGAGGGCCCAGAGTATATCTATCCGTCATATGGATGGACAAATCCCATTCTTGATCCATGTGTTTCAACCAATACTTTCCGAACACTCAATGCCACTTTTATAGCCACCCTGTTACGGTGTGGTGTTTGATGACATCAAAGCATCCATCCAGTAAAGGTGATATGCACGATCTCATGGTCGAAGGAATTAGGTTACTATGTATCAGAAAGCATATAGCAATTGAACTATTGAAATGACTTGATCTTTATGCTACGCTTATCTATAGGAGTATGTCCATCACATCATTCTCCTAATGATATGATCCTGTTGTTAATAACATCTCTATGTTCATGATCAGGAAACCATGATCATATATTAACCAACAAGCTAGTTTAACAAGAGGCTTTACTAGGGACTCTTATTTTAGTTTACAAATCACACAAGTATTAATGTTTCCGGTTAATACAATTATAGCATGGTATGCAAACATTTATCATAAGTGTGAAGACATGATAATAACCACTTTATTATTGCCTCTTGGGCATATCTCCAACACCATGCTCGTCCTATCACATCACCTCAGGCGCAGCGGACGATTGAGGTCACTGATCGTCAGAAATGACGTCAACTAAAAGCGTGTTAGCAACAGCTGGAAATTTTCGGATGATAATCAAGTACTTATTCGAATCTACGATTCGAACAACTACTCGGGGGCTACTCCTATCAGGAGCGCTGGCCGCGCACCCGAAAGAAAAATTTGTGTCGTACTGACCCGAAGAATAAACAACTCTTGAACTTCGAGTCCTACGTTGAGTCTACGACTCCACTAGGGATTCGGGGGCTACTCCCATAGGGAGGATTGATCAAGCATCCGAAAAATTTGTGTCTTACGGACCTAAAGCTCAAATCAACTGAACTAAAGTCTCTACTCGAGTCTATGACTCGAACAGACACTCGGGGGATACTCCCATAGGGAGCACTGACCGCGCACCCTATGAATTCTTCGACTGCGATCTTTTGGATTAAACATGACAAAATCTTTTTCTGGCAACTCTGCCCAAACTAATGCTGAGTGATAAGCATCCTCCTTGGCCACCCGAAACACCTCTGCGGTGATAAAATTTCGGATGCTATGCCTGCGACACAATGATAACACCTACAGACATCATCTGATGGCTTGGTAACGCACCTGACTGCGCCCTGCCAGAAAATACCGTGTCAACAGACATGATGAAAATCCTGACGAACACGTTGGATACATCACTCAAGATATCACTAGGATTCGACTCCTATAAGTCCTCAGCGGCCTGGGTTGAATCACACCAGCATCCGTTCCAAATTCGAGTCCAGGGGCTCGAATTTGATGAAGATCGTGTTGTTTTTTCCTATGACATTTAACTGGCCCTGATCCGTCAGGAGAGTCAGGCACACGCATCAAATAATCCCTGTGAACTAAACATTTGCTCTTACAAACTGATCAAAACAGCACCCGAAACATTGAAGAGTCCTCGGCCGAATCTGCGATTCGACTGAGCACTTGGGGGCTACTGACATCGTTATATCCAACAAGTGCACAACATTAGCATATACGGTCCAGCCCAAGGAAGGCCCACTACGAGCAACGCAGCCCATGGAATTTTTGGGTGGCCCAAGCCCGTGACGCCTCCGGATCCTTGGAGAGCAAGACTTAGTAGATAAAATATTCAAAGGGGGAAACCCTAATCTGTAACCGACTCGACCTATGCCCGAGCGAGGAGGGCACGGCGAGAAGGATCTCTCAACTCTCACCGCATACACACCTCATGCCAGATTGCATCTGCGCACCCTTATACCTTTCGGTTTCGTCGTAATCAAGAGCAGACAAGCAGGAGTAGGGTTTTCCCACTGGGAGCCTGAACCTGGGTAAACTTCGTATCCCCGCGTTGCTTGTTTGCTAACCGTTCCGCGATCTCCATTATCCCCATCTTCTCCAAAACCCAAGCTTATAACAATGGGCATTGACGAGATCGAACCTCGTCAGCGGTAGATTGGTAAACTGAAAGTCTGGAACTCCATGGGGCCGCTGCCGTTGAGCAGGGCGCCACATGCGTAGAGCAGGACACCGATGTCGTTCGCGAGGTCAGCATCTCTGGCGAGCGCCGCTCTCTCATCCCCTGGGACCTAACATCGTCGCATGCCGGTGACACCATGGTGTCTCTTCATGAGGACGATGGGATAGTCGTTGCCCCATGGTACACCAGGAGAGACCGCCACATGTACAATGCCGAGCAGTGCTCCCAATAAAGATGGGGGCTTATAGAGACCAACTCCGTGCCGGAGTCTAGACCAGGTAGTCGAGGGACAGCTCGTACTTGTTGACGAAGGAGACGCTGACGCCTGACGGCGACATCCATGTCAGATAAGTGGGACGCAAACCGGCCAGGATAGCCTAACCCGTCGGATTGCAGCCATGGACGATCTTTCTTGGACGGCTACTCACTCTTCCCGTGGCCGGTGGTCATCATCGTGTATGATCGTGAGCAAGCAGGACAGAAAAGGTGTGATGGCGGCTGCAAGTTGAGGAATACGGCGTCGCGTGGATGCATGATGGGCCGCGTACGAATGGCTAGCTATTGTAGAGAAAATCTAGGAACGCTGTGATTTGCTGCATATGTATTAGTTAGTTTGTTATAAATAAATGCTAAAAAGTAGGAGGCCTAGGCGTGCACCACGGAATAACCAAATGAGGAAGTTGTGTGGTGGCATTTTGTTTGTAATTTTTGCATGTGTGACACCAGGGCATTCATCACGCTTTTGAAATTAATAGTAAAGATTTGCTAGCTATCGAGACACCGAGGAGAAGATGGAGCAAGTTCTATCTCTCCCCCGCCCCTATTCCCTAACTTGTACAATTAATATACATACATATGATCCAGAACACAAAGTTGTAAACATCCATCAATCAGTGTAAGATGGACGGATGAAGAACAGCAGCAGCACAAATTATACTACTCCGTACTAAGAGATGAGATGGTCTGCCATGTTGGGTGTGGTTGGATCATCAGGGGCACTTGGGCTTGCCGTTCTTGGAGTTGACCATGTTGGCGTAGCAGGGGCACTGGCTGCGGGTGTCCTGGCCGGTGCCGGGGGGGACGCAGTTGCACTTGCCGCAGCACATGTTGCACAGCTTGTTGCACATGCTGTTCTTCCAGTTCCTTCCGCACCGCGTCTGGCACGCCGACGTGCAGTCTGCCCATCCAGAGTTCATCATTTCGAGTTCAGGTCCGATATCCAGATGAGATATATATATATATATATATAGATATACTGGTCGATAACACAATTAATCATGCATGAACATGCGTATGTACCTATCTTGGTCTCCCCAAGCAGAGACCTCTGGCCACCACCCATCACCTGCATATAAACACGTATGTACATTTGAAGGTTACGGTGGGCACCTCTAGCAATATCAACCCAAGGCATTCCATTCCTTTTCCAAGACGTTTTGTTCAGGCCAACATAATTTTTTTTACCGAGGAGGAATCATCGGTGGCCTGAGCGACAACGACGACAAGGACAAGGACGACGGCGAGGAGATGCTTGAAGAACGCCATGGATGGTGAATGGATGGATGAGAGATGGTTACAGAGTGAATTTAGAAAATGTCTACGCCTTCTCGATCAGGCTGCCTAAAAATAATGCATTGATATATGGAGCTTAGCGAAAGAGCTCCGTCTCCGTTGGACGCGGTGGAGTATGTTTTTCTGCCTCACGTCTATTTTTCCCCCTGCTTTCGCATGCTGCAAGCATTGTAGTAGTATGTATAACGTCATGTCCTAAATCTGGCACTTGCAATCATGGTGTGAAAACCAAGAGTAAATAAAAACGCCGCAGATGATCGTTGTATAAGCAACGGATCCCAGAGACAGAGTGAAAGGGAGGAGGAGATAACGAGCAAGATTTTGTTAGTTGGACGCTCCAGCTTGGTCAGCAGCTCAATTAGGCAGATCGATGTATACTAACTAATTCCACATAGAAGCAAGAGATTTTGCCAGGCCGACTCACTTTTTTTTAAATGGGGGAAAACCCCGGCCTGTGCACACATAGTCTAGAATTCAGAATTATCACATCCCAAGGGTCGCTTAGGGTTGAAAATAATCAACCAGTGGAAAAAAAAAACTAGAATGTAACAACTAACTATTTTGTACTCGACTAATATGCTACCTGCCAGCCTAGCAAAAGATATCATGTGCAACCGACACCAGATGGTTGCAACCGGTAGCCATGATATCCCGCTGCTCCGGTGAAAGTAGGAGTGCTCATATATGTACCCAATGCACCATCATAAGAGTAACCTGCAAGAATTCAAAAGTTCTTGTCTTCTTAAAAACAATATCTTTCTTGTATCTTCATATTGAACAACATAAGGATGAAACACAGATAAAAATTCCAGCCTTAGAGCTTTTGTCGGCTCCATTTAACCAACTTTCAAACATATTTGTAATATTAGTTGGAGGATGATGATCATATAAGTTTAGCAAAAGGATAAGATATAAAAAAGATGTTCGATGCTCTCCTGCTTCCCGTAGAAACCAACATTTCATGAATATCTTTATCTTTAGTGGGAGTTTGAATTTCCATCAGTACTTGCAAGTAAATAACGTATGATCATCCATAATATCTTCATACATAGATTTAACCGAGAATACTCTAGATGTTGTATGTTTCCAAATAAACATGTATGTCTCATCGGATATGTGTACCATCAATAGCCTTGGCATAAGTGCAATGTTGTCCACTTATTAACCCGTTAGTGCTCTCCTGAAACATTTGCAAGAGTAACATTTTCCATTTTACAATATTATACAATGATGAATTTTGTTGTTCTAATGGTTTATCACCTAACCATATATCCTCCAAAACCTTGCAGTCTTATGGTTCAGATATTTATTTTGTAACAGTTCTTGATACACCCCTTCCTCATTAAATAATTTACATAACCAATTACTTAAAAGGCATTTATTCTTGATTTCAAGGACCTCAATACAGAAACCTCTTGGATCTTTAGGTCTACATATATATTTCGAGGACTTTTACGGTACCCCTGAATGATTTATATCCGTTCATTTTGAGCGATCGGAGGGCTCGTGCTCTCTTGTACTCCATCAGCAGCCCATGGAGTACGTGCTCGGAGACTCGGGAAAATCTGGCGGAGTACTTCAATCGGAGGGGTAAAACGGTAATTTCAACCCTAGCACCGAAATTGTGTGCCACCGCACCGAAATTATCTGTCAGGGTAGGGCTATTCATGTCTTTTTGGGTTAGGTTTTTTTGGTCGTGGCTTTTCCCAGGGAACCGTTCATCAGAAATCGCATCCTTCCTATCAAAAAAAAATCGCATCCTCCGTTCACCAAAACTCTGGCGACGTCGACGGTGACGGCGCCGGCGGAGCCGGCCGGGGAGGGGGAGGAGGCGGCTCGTGTCCGTGGCGGCCAGCCTCCCGACATTTGGGGCGCATACGGCGGGGCGCCGTGGCATCCAGGCCCAGCGGCGGTGCCGGCCAGGGAGGGGGACGAGGTCCCCGGCGGCTGCGGCGCTGCCGGCCAGGGAGGGGACGAGGTCCAGACCCGGCGGCTGTGGCGGTGCCGGCCAAGGAGGGGGCCCGGCGGCTGCGGCGGTGCCGGCCAGGGAGGGGGACGAGGTCCAGGCCCGGTGGCTGGGTCGGTTCCGGCCAGGGAGGGGGCCCGGCGGCTGCGGCGATGCCGGCCAGGGAGGGGGACGAGGTGCCGCGTGGCCGTGAGCTCGACGGCCTCGAGCTCGCCCGCCGGGTCGGAGACGCCAGCGGAGCGGAGGAAGTCGAGCGCCAGCACGCGGGATACGAGGCGCTCCTTGCGCCCCTGGATCACGCCCCAAGTCACCGACGGCATCTGGTACTCCGGCGGCGCGGCCGCCGACGACTTGGATGAGAGCGGCGCGAGGAGGAGGAGGCGCACAGGGAGGGGCCCAGACGGCGGGGCGCCGTGGCACCCAGGTCTGGCGGCGTCGGCTGCGGTGGATCCGGCCGGGGAGGGGGACGAGGCGCCGCGTTGCCGTGGCGGCCATCCCCCCGACCCGCGGGGCGCATACTGCGGGCCGCCGCGGTGCCATGCGCGTTTGGAAATGTTTGCCGCTGTGCTTCTTCTTTCTCGAGTACGGCAGCTGCGCGTGCAAGATTGCAGTTCAGAAAGGCAAAGACGAAGGATTGCAGATGTGAGAAACATCCGTATACCAATCCCTCTTATTTTATTATGGATGGATTGATTGCTGTTAAATACGTAGCTATGAAGTTATTAGAACTGAGTTGTGATTGTGTGTCTTGTGGTATGGCTGATAAACACAATGAAACTTCTGTCTAGTTTGTTCAAGGTAGCTCCTAGAATGTTTGAAGTACATTTGTTCCTCTAGCCATCCACCACATGTGTTTTGCTTCATATAGTGTGGCAGCAAAATAGTTTTTAAATTACCATTTCTTTGTTGTACCCAATTCATTATACAACCGTGATAGAAGCATGCAGAAATTTAAAAAGCTTACTTCTTTAGAGAACATGAAGTCATAAGCTGTTGAATTATGGTTAAACCAACCAAAGCTTACTGGAATCAGTATCCCTGTTAATCATACCTATGAAACAACTACAAGATGGTAGGTGCTGATCTAGAAGTACATTTTGTTTACTTTTTTTTCTCGTTGACTTGAACTGAGAACTTTGCGCATGCCACTCCCCTTTCTGCCAACAACAAGATGATATCACCATAGCAAGCAACAATGTGAAGACTTGATATAATCATGTTGTGTAGTTAGTTGATGATAACGGCAGAAGCCTAATTCAAAAAAGCAGAACTTTAGTGTGACCGGATGGAACCCAGAACATTCATCATGGGATCTTCAAACAAATACACATAGTAATTGACCTGGTTCATAATGACATATAACGATGAACACGGAGTCTGACAAATCTTATTTCATACAAGTTTCTCACGAACTTAAATTTATGGCCTAATAGGAAAAATGTTTAATGTAAACTGCTTTGATGTGCCATAAGGCCGATCTACTCTTCAAAGCTCGATTTCTTGGAAAGATGTTCTTCTTGACTTTTTCTTTTTCTACCGGAAGTTCGGCGAGCAGGAACCGCATCTGGTTTTTGTGACATCATCATCTTTCTTGCATCGAGCTTGTTCCTCGCAGAGAAGAGCATGTCGCATGGTAACTTTTTCCTATCAATGTCTATATCTTTCTGCAAATGAATGGTGGTTTTTATAAATGAATCTCGTTAGGAAATTTGAAGGGCTTGTTGTATTTATTGCATACCTGTGTAAATTTTTTGGAAAGTATTTTTCCCGTCCAATACAGTATGTACCTAAGAGCAAACAGGCCACAAGAACTCCTGCAAAAAGTATCTAAACGTGATTAGAATTGCATAACTTGATATTGCAAATTAAGATTACACTAAGTCGATGAATGCGCGTACTGATCTTTCTGCTTTGGCAATTTATCAATAGTAGTTCTCTTCCACAGGTGCACATCATAGTCTGGCCACCTGTGTGTGTTAAAAACTTCCTTGAGAGTTTCTTCTGCCATGTGTAAATATGCAGCTATACCTTCTAGCTGAAAGTTTTTATTCAAGTTAGTATTGAATAATTAATATAACTGAAAGCTTCAGTAGCCCATAAGATAGCAAATAATGAATACTCTGACCGTGTTTTGCAGTTCATCGCCGGGACCCAGGGAGGAAATTGAATTGAGAAGCTGAATATCTCTGTCTTCTGGGTTTATTACTACTACGTACCAGTGTAATCCACGGTTCAATGGTAAGAAAATCTGCAAAAATATGGATGCAAGTATTTGTACTAAATAATTGTTATTCAAATTTGAGTATGTTGATAATTTTGGTGAGTACCATATCATGCATAAGGTAGTTAACAGCTTTAGTCACCCAACGCATCTTCTCCATTTGGCTCAGGCCCCTCTTTATGTACCCATTAGATATGTCACTCGCGAACTTCCTAGCAACATGTGTAAGCTCGACGAAGACTCTTTTTCCATCCCGTGTGTTCATTACTCCCTTTACAGAGCGGTAAACATAGATGGCCGTATCTACTATCTAGCATTGCATGTAACAAAGTATATGGCTTAGAAAAGATACTTAATTGAGATGTATAAAGTTAAGAATTAAGCATTTACCAAGCAATCCACATATCTGTCCGCACCATCCGGTAGATCAGCTGTTAGGCATTCTAAATCCTTTTTATTTAGAGTGATATCCTCTATCTGGATCAAGTTGCTTTCTGGTCTTTTGCTTTTTATCCATGCAATAGTTTTGTCCCGGTGTTCTACATTTCATATGTGCATAAAAAGCTATATGATATATAGAGTTTAGTTTTATAAAAAAAAAGAAATTTCAACATTCGTTAGAAATTACCATCTGTCTCCTTCTCTTTTTGACGTTGCTGCTTGTCGTGTTCATAGTACACAAATGCTGCTCCTTCTTTATTGTATGCTGGTTTTGGTTTCCTGCTAGATGGTCCTCGCAGTCGCTTCGCGATTGTGTTGTTTCCATCATCAGTAGATTCCATTTCATCATCTGTAGTTGTGTGCACGTCAACATTGCCATGTGCTGCATTAGGGCCACCGTGCCATGTGCACTTTTCTACCGTACAGTATGATTTCTGCAACACCAAAGAATCAAATTGTAATGTGTATATAAGTTAGGAGTAGGCTAAATTTATTTAGAAATTGTAAATTACCTGAACGTCTTCATCTGGCATCTCTCCCAAAATGATCCCTTATCCTCTAAAGCATGCATGATACGTAGTTGGTTTTTTGCTATTTGTTTCAATTGCCATTCCATGTCGATCTGACTATCTCTTAAAGGCTTGAAATGCATGTTTTCATCGGTATATGCTTTCTTGGTTAATGTATTCTCAATAATTTGTAACTGTAGCAGAATCTGATTATTTATGCGTTTATCCTGCATTGAATGATCAAGATAGTCAGAACACTCATCTTACTCTGCAAAGTTTTAAAAAATGTTGTCGCAGCGTGTTCTTCGGGATGTGCATACCTCAGGTCTAGCATGGGTTGGTTTGTGCATTACATATTCCACTTCGCTCATTAGGTGGGTTATAATCTGATTAGAGAGAGAAAATTAATTGTTAGTTTATATTAGTATAGGAAGTAAATCGCGTATAGCGTAAATGACATACCTGTCCTTCTCCAAATTTAACCTTCTCTCTCTTTTCCACCTTCTCCTCATCCCAAAATTGAATCAAAGACTTTTCACGGTTAGAATAATCTATGTCTACACCGTTCTTAGCTGCGGTCACGTAGAACTTCTCCCAATACCAGATCTGCGAGAAGTAGCATACCAAAATAATAGATTTTATAACTGTATATAGAATATTTGCTGCAACATTATTGCTTATTTTTTGGTATTACCTATAACAGAGGTAGGCAACCAAAAAGGTTTTTTCTTCCTTTTGTCCGGTGCTCTTTGATACCGTCCATAAGAAAATCGAGTGTCAGCTGTGCCCAGTTCACCTTATTCATATCATTGACCTCTAACATTAGCATAAGGTATTTTGGACTGACTTTGTATTTCGTTGTAGGGCATAGCATGCGCATTATAGCCAACAGGCCAAACCTTCTAATGAAGTGTTCATCTGTTGATCCTTTCTGCTCTTTGATCTGTTCCAACAAGCCTTTGAATGAAATTTCTCCATTATCATCTTTGTAAAGTTTATACAGTTCATCTCTTTTCCTGTTCCTTGCACTCTCGATCTCAGGATCTGGATGAATTTCTTCAAAATTAGGTACCTCTCCTTCCGCCGGCAGGTCCAATATATTCAGGACATCTTCTAAGTGGATATGTAACATTTGGTCTTGCATGTAGAAGCCATTATACTCAGTGTTGTAAGTATCGGCCAATTCCTTGCATGTCTTCCGGCGAATTTGAACTTTGCTTATTTTCAGCAGTCCAGCAAAAGGGGTTGTTGCAATTACATCCCTCTGTTCCTGTGTCAATACTTCATTAATTAAAGTGTACATTGCTGTTTGACAGCAGGCCATTGATTCCTGCAAAATAATGATTTTATGAAATAGTGATCAGTTATCAGTTAATGCTGTCCAATTGCCTGTAGTGGGCTTTCTTGATTTCCAGATATGTACCTTATATATCGATTTTGTAGGAGCTGCTGCCGGCGCCTTTTCCTTATTGGAATCCTCGGGTTGTGATGCCTTGGATGGTGATGGTCCCTGACAACAGCATTGGTTAGAAATTTCAGTACATGAACAATACTTATGTTCAAGATAAGTACCTTGGAAAATCTCGACACATTCTTATCAGATTTACGTACCTTAGAAGATCTCGATCCATTCTTGTCAGATTTCGGGGAAGGTGATCGAACATGAGTTCTCGCTTTGCTCTTAACAGATTTGCAAGATGGTGGATCCTGATAAGACAGATCACCACAGGTAAGAATTTTGAGACCATGCTTTTTTATTTACTCTATCATAGATCATAGATAAACCATGCGTACACGTGATCGTACTAGTTTAAACTAGGAGCAACTAAAAAATTGTGTTTAAAATATGCACATCGAACAGATCCGATATAACCTTTTTTGTTCCTGCAGCTTGTGACGATGCCTCCTTGTTTGTCACACCAGATTTTGGTGATCCGTTCTTTCCTGAAGGCGATGCGTCCTTCGTGATCATGCCACATCGTGCCGATGGCTTCATTGTTGCAGTCGTAGATTGTGGCGATGGCTTCTGCGGAGGGTGGTAGTTCGGTTCCGGAGGATCCATGTACGCAGATGAGTTTGACGACAAAGCGTTGTGGTTTTTTGCGGCGGCTAGGGTTGGTGCACAACCCGGGAGGTCATCTATAAATAATGGCATGTGTTACCCTAATTATTGTTAGGATACGAGTCTGACATACGTGTGCTGATTCTCAGATCTCGTGAACAACAAGTCATTAATTAATGTTTTGATACAAGTTGACATACGTCTCTTGGACCCACATGACATCATAAATATCAATATTTTGTTATAAATATTGTTACGTTTTGTCAAACTTTACTAACTTTGACTTATTTACGGATAAATATTGTTACGTTTTGTCAAACTTTACTAACTTTGACTTATTTACGGACAGAGGGAGTAGTCTTGAAAGTCATGATTCTTGGACGTATGTGACATGGAATTGACTTATATAGTCCCGCAAATATCGTTTCTAAGAGCATCTCCACAAGTTCGGCTAAAATTCGTTAAATATGGGCGAATTTTTAAGTTGGACGAATATAGGCGGATTACATCAAATTTAAACTAAACTAATACATAATAAATTTAAAAAGGCCGCCGCCGGTGCATTCGCCGTCCTTGTAGAACGACGTGTAGCCCGGGTCGGCTCGGCCGTCATCCTCGCCGCTGTCGTCGAAAGCAGAGCTACGGCGAGGCTAGGTCGGCGAAAGCAGCGGCGGAGAAGGCGTGGAGGTGGGAGGCGAGAGCGTGGGCATGTCGTCGTCGCTCGGCGGCTGGTTCTGGCGGGAGCTTCCGGCTCATCCTGAAACGGCGGCGAAACACGTCCTCTCCATGGAGTGGCTGGTCGGCGAAACATGTCCTCTCCATGGAGTGGCTGGTCGGCGAAGTAGTCGGCGTACAACATGCAATAGCCATCTATCCTTCGGTGACCTTCACCTTCGGCGACCTCGGCGCTCTCCTCCTCCAGGAGTACGGCGAGCAACTCCTCTTTGTCGGAATCCATGGCGAGTATCTCGTCCTCGTCAGTGGATAGTATATCGTCGCTGTCGGAGTCCATGGCCGAATCCGGCGAAATGTCGAACACTTGGCGGGCGTGGTGGTGGGAACACGGAGCGAAGCAGAGCTACGACGAGGCTAGGTCGGCGAAAGCGGCGGCGGAGAAGGCATGGAGGTGGGCGGCAACTACGGTGAGCGTAGCTAGAGGCGTGGGCATGTCGTCGTCGCAGGGGAGCTCCGCCGGCGAAGTCATGGCGACAGAGCTCTTCACGGCAGTCTGGGCGATTCGAGTGGGTGGGAATGGAATTGTCTTGCCGACAAAGCTGTCCCAATTTTCGGCGTCCGGATCGGCGTACTGGGTAGGCAAGTGGAGATGCTCTAACCCGGCGGTACCATTTCTATCGGTCGGATCCACACATACCACCTGTCATGAGTAGTGTTTCTAAACCCGGCGGTACCAATTTTTTGTACCAATTTTTTCTTATCGGGCGTCGTGTACATAGACATCAGGCGGTTGCGTTCGGCCTGACAATATTTCTACATAATACTTGACGGATAAGTTTAGAAGAAAAATGAATAAAAAGGATATCATGAGTGAAAGCTGCCCATTGCAAATATCGTTTTTAAAGCAAGCACGAGAACACATTCATATTTACCGAAAATTAAAACTGTTCTTATAGCTACTAAAATACTCGACCAATTCATCTTCCATTTACATGGTGTAATAGGAGAAAATAACAGTAGCCATGAATATCAGTTCTGTTTCTTCTCCACAAGGACCACATCTACTACATTCATCTTCCATTGGCGGATCTGGCTAATGATGAAATGACCTGAGTTATTAATCTTCGATAAGGAACAACCTCTCCATCAAATTTCATCTCCTGCAATAAATAAAATAAGGAACTAGCTAAAAATTCACATAGTAAAAAGCATCATATAATATGCCAAAACTAGTCTATTGTCAACTCCAACATTTATTTAGAGCGCAAGTAAAGAAAATACTTTAAAAAAAGGTAAATAATTAATTCATTACCCCAGCTTAGGACATTTGCGAATGTCGTGGCCCTGTTCTCCACATTCGCTACAGCGCCGGGTTCTCTTCTTGATCCCGTTGGACTCCCTGAATGTCTCCTGAAATGATTTCATCCTCTTCTTAGATGGAGCACCTTTGGGAACAATTACTTTTGGATCAAGAACTCTCTCCCTCGAGGGCCGAGTAGAGGCAGAATAGTGGGAGGGTATAGGACCAAATGTTGTCTCCTCCGTGTTCTCATCAGTATCGTCGGGCTCATCAAGAATGGTTTGTAGAAAATCCAACACCCGCTGCGAACGCTCTGTCTTCTTTGAAGCTTTGAATAATGCAGCGCTAGCCTTGTTTCGTAGATTCCGGTAACGACCCATCTCTTCTGACCACACATGGGTATTAGCATTTCTCTCCGACACAAATGCAGCCTTGGCTCCCATGGTCCGCCTTTTACTAACACAGCAAAGAGGAATTGTCTGTACAGCTAGCAGATTCAGAACAGCAAATATGTGTGCACACGGGATCGCTTCGCACTCCATCTTGCGGCAACCGCACATGATACCATTCACCAAGGAGCCATCAACTGAACAATCTACAAACAAAATACGTCGTCTCCCCCCTTCTTCTCCATCTTTTAACACGACTTCATACCGGTCAAAGCCATCAATTTCTGACTGCTCTGTAATCTCCCATGCACATGATCTTGATATACAATCTCTTAACCCTCTTGAACATCTTTGGAGTATAGATACGTGCAGCACTCTTCTCTAATGGGTTAGCATTTATTCTAGTAAAAGGGACTGACTGCGAACAAATTGCATCCAGTTCAGCCTCATTCCTCCGAGCACGTGACATGAAATGCTCAGTGTGCTCAACCAAATCAACCATCATCATTTTCCGGTCTAGATGAGTATGGAGCCTAGAATTCAGACTCTCACTGCGCTGGTTGCTCTGCATGCCCAAGAAATATCTTCCCTTCGTATAAGCCGCTGCCCACTTCTTTCTAAGTTTGTACATTCTGGACATCCATTCTTTCTTTTTCTTTGTATCATATTTCTCCTTGAACTGAACCTAGGATTTCTCAAATTCATAACCCCTCATTCGCCAGTAGATGAGTTTTCTGAAGTCTTCAAGCATGGGATTACGCAGGTGATGTATCATGTTCTGCTCAATATGCCAGCTGCACAGCCGATGGTCGGTCATTGTCAGAACTTTCTTAATAGCTTTCCTCATTGCGGAGTCTCCATCAGTGATCACAGATTTTGGGTGCTTATGACTCATTGCCTCTAAGAAGGTATGAAGTAGCCACTCGTACGATGAGACAGTCTCGTCCGAAACAACACCTACCCCAAAAACAACAGTACTGCGATGATGGTTGAGCCCAATAAATGGAACAAATGGAAGATTGTAGCGGTTCACCCGATATGTGCTGTCAAAAACAACCACGTCACCGAATGCTTCATAATCAAGCTGAGATTGAGAATCTGCCCAGAATAAATTTCGGAGATGGCCTTCATCATCCGTAGTGTGTTTGAAGAAAAACTCAGCATCTTGTTGTACCTGCGCTTTCATGTGGTTCAGCACAAATTCAGCATCCCTGCCTAAGATTCTTTTTTTCTTGTACCTGGCGAAGAAATTGTACAGGTCTCGGGAAACAAACCCAACCTTGTCAAAACCACCACTCTGGGTTACCATTACGTCCATGATTTCGCATGTACGAAGGCCACCTATTCCATATTCCACCGCATCAGCTTTTTGAGCGTCACTTAACCGACGATGCGACCTCAGGAAAACAACTTCTTCAGGGTTAGCAAGTGGGTGATTATGGACATCGACAAAAAATTTCACAAACCACTGACCCGTATCAGCAATTCGCTGAATCTCAAGCATAGCTTTACAGCCACAACGAGTTAGCGGCCTTGGCTCCCTCTTTTGGTCAGTAGCTTCAAAGTACTTCTGCAAACGGAACCCTTCTTTAGCGCAACAGAAACGTCTGGCTTTCAGTTCTGTGGTCCCATGGACATACTCTTTATCGTCCTTTCTGACACTAAACCCTTTTGCTTTTGCATAACTATTGTAATGCTCATAACCTTGTTCTTCACTTTCAAATATCTGACTGACCATCATGTGATATTGTTCTCTCTCCTCAACAAAATCATCATTACCATCCATCCTCCAAACCTGCAATTATGAAACCACCGTAGTTACTACATCTATACGTCATGTATGCTCAAATTAGAATAAAACACAGCAACTGAACTATTGTCTCTCAAATTCTAACCCTCAATATTACTCTGCATAACTACATATGATACCAGAGACACCATATTCATATTAAATGTCCTGAATCAGAATACTTTTTCAAAAATAAATTAATGAAACCAAATTTTACTAACAAGATAGATCAGCATGGTATTGTCTCTAAATTCTATCCCTCTACGTGCGTTACATACCAGGCGCGAGCTTCGATTGATCGAATGGCACGGGAGCGGGGGCGCTGGCCACCACCTGCTACGTGCTCTGTTTTCAGACCGGGACGGCTGCGCGTGCGAAGGCCGTCGATCCGGAGAGCAGCGCCACGGGCGGTCAACACGGACCGGGACGGCGACGCCTACGGAGGCCCACGGACCGGGACGGCGGCGACTACGGAGGCCCTCGATCCGGAGAGCACGCGCGTCCGTAACGGGGCGATCTCGGCGGCGGAAGGAGGCGGCCAAAACAGCAGAGACGGGAGGATGAGGGGCTAGACGGGGCGAGTACAGGAGGATGAGGGGCGGCGGCGGAAGTAGGCGGGGGAGCAGAGATGGGCCGAGGACAGGAGGATGAGGGGCGGCGGCGGCGTCAGGCGCGTGGTGGTGTGGAGATCGGTGGTAAACTGCCCTGTCGATCACGTACAGGTTCAATCCACGTACAGGTTCTATCCTGATGTTAGAAAGTCCAAACTGCCCTTTCTAATGACTCTGGAAAATGACGTGCTTGCCCTCCATCACGGACGGTCTGATTTCGCTGGTACTCCAGCGGCTGGTTTTGGAGTACCAGGGTACCGTAAAAATCCTCATTTCGAGGTAACGTCCTTGCCTGTAGGGTTGTTTACAGACGAGCAGAACCAAATGGCAGATGGCTCTTGGCGCATTCCTTCCATTTGTGTACAGACTCTTCAGAGCTTGCAGATCTCATTCACGAGAGGTTTTCCGGATACAAGTTCAACGATGAAATTTTCTAGTGAGAAAGGCTTTGGAAGATACATGTCTCTTGAGAAAATTGTGATTGAAGACTGCTACGCTCTCCTATCTACTATGATGTCTGGAGAAACATCTCACATACCTCTTTCTTGTCTAGTAAAACTCCATGTGACTTGCATCAAAGAACATTTGCAATTCTTCTCAGAATGCTCTTCCCTTGTTGAACTAGAAATTTTTGAATGCGAATCTTTGACATGTCTCGACCTGGGTTCTTGCACTGCATTACAGAAGCTCAAGATTGGACAATGCACATGGTTATCTTCCCTTGAAGGTTTGCAGTCATGCAGGGGGGCATTGCGGCATTTGAGCATCGGTAATTGTAAGATGCTTACTTCACTCGTACTCAGAGCATCATCGATGAGCACCCTCACAACACTGAGCTTGAAGGAGAATCCAAATTTAGCATTTATGGACTTGGATTCCTGTACAGCACTGAAGAAACTGTGCATTGAAGGCTGCGCTGCCATGACATCTTTGGAAGGTCTCAAGACCCTTACTGATCTCACGTACTTGAAAGTTCAAAATACTCCAGGCTTCACAGGGTCATGGCTATCAGCAGCAGCAGCAGCAGCAGAGGCCAAAGGTGACAGAGAGGAGCGCAGCAACTTCCCAGGAGCACTTGAAGAGCTTGATATTGATGACGTCAGTGTCCTATGTGTGCCCATATGCAGTCAGTTGAAATGTCTCAAGACATTGATCCTTCATGGAGCTCTTGATTCTCCACGACGCGACTACGTGGATCGTTGACAGATGAACATGAGAAAGCACTGCTACTTCTTCCTGCCTCCTTGCAACAGCTTAAATTCGACAGATTTAAGCATCTCCTGTCACTGCCTGCAGAACTTGAATCCCTCACATCTCTGCAAATACTGAGTCTTGACAAGTGTCAGCATATCAATTCCCTACCAGCAGGGGGTCTTCCAGCTTCGCTCAAGTCCATGGATGTCTATCGCTGCAGCAGAGAGCTAAACGCGATATGCAGAGACTTGCGTAGAGTTCACAAGATACATTTAACGATTGATGGAACCCAAGAGGAGGAATAAACAGTGATCTTGTTTGTCATCACACGGAAGTTATTAACTTCCATGCCACCAAATTAATCTCAGGTCTCTGATTTTCTTTTGAATAACTGCTTTAATTTACCCCTTTCATCCCTCACAGGTTTTTGTTTCTATGTACTGTCACGTCATGATGGCTTATAAACAAGAAATAAATCAAACTGACAAATTACAGATTTTATTTCTTTTATCTCAACGGCCCAGGAAATTTGTGTGGCTAGACATTTTATGTTTTTAACATTGATTGGTGTTTTTTTTATATATAAAAAAGAGATTTAACGGGAAATCTTCGTTTAGGGCAGTCAGCAGATAGCCAAACCGGGCGGACTCACCAGAGCCGAACACAAGACTCCACAATCCCATGACTGAAGCCTGCCTGGCCTCCATCTTGTTGGAAATATAGCATGCAATCGAATTAAAATAATTCCGAATTTGTGTGACAACAAAGATAGATCTAACAGAATTACACATGCGATTATGAACATGAAATCTAACATGGCACAGCAGATCAACATGGATCTCAAACCTCCTTCTAGAATACGAAAGAGAGGATCACGAGATTAATTTCTTACAGCGATGCAGACGAACGTTGATGAAGATCAGTTGGGGAAGATGAAGCAGACGGTCGATGCAGATGATGATGAAGAAGCAGCCGTGCGAAGCACTGCCCAGAAACTTTATCGCCCGGCTCCCTCGTGCGGGACGCCAAACGCCGGGGAAAGTCCGGAGACTACTGCTTTCCTCTCCCCGCGGCACGGCAGGGAAAGGATCGGCGAAGATCGGTGGCGGCTGCAGAAGAGAACGGAGTAGGGTTTGTGTATCTGGTGTCTTCTGTCGAGAGAGACGTCTTCCTCTTATAGACTCGAAAGGATAACCCCCACGCAGCACGTTCCGCCTATATTCCAGGATCCGCCCCCTGGTATATCTCCATCACGAGCGATCTCCTAACTTCCCTCAACGGGAAGTCTATCTTCGAGTCATGCGTAAGACAGACGCGGGTGGATAAGATAAGTAAATTGCTCAGTAAAAAGATTAAAAAGCCACGGTCACGATCGCGCTCGCCTCGCCAAAGCCCAAAGATCCAAAGTCACGCGTAATTAAACGCGAATAAATGCGAAATACGAGCGAGCGAGCGCGTGCGCGCGTGTGGTGTACGCTTAGCATAGCTCTCTCTAGTCTTTCCAACTAGTCTCACCATGAGATGCCTCCTTATAAGCAGGTCAAAATCTTGCTCCCTTGGCAATGTGGGACTAAACTCTCACAGCCTCCACCCCCTGACTTCTCTCCAATTTCTGAAATTTATATGGACTCAATTCTTGTAGAGGCCCATTTATTCAACACATCTCCACCCCTAGCCACGTCTTGGAGCTGGAGTGCATGAATCCGCGGACAAACTGCTTTGCTTTGCTTTGCTTCGAGACGCCATGGATGTAAAGTATGCAAGTCTAACACCTGCTCTTGCCAGAGTCATAAGATCTGATTAAAAGATTCAACGAAAAGTGTTCACATGAACCAGCAGATCGTGTTGACGAGTGAGACTTGCTTTTCCCAGAGCGCTCACCTGCAAGCAATTACTTCGGCCTGCTCGAACCATGCCCACCTTCTCCTTCAAGGATCGATGTGTGACCTCAAACAAGAAGCCATCGTTCAAGTTTGAAGAGTTTTCTAGCTACACATGCATGCGGAGGATGGCCAACCCCTGTGCCTTGTTTGCTGGTCTAGGTCACGTACATTATCTGCGAGTTTCCGCATCTCAGCCGTCAGCTTGCCCACTTCGCCTTCAGGGGCAAAGTAAGCGTCCAAATGTTTGGTGAGCATATCGAACTCAGCCTTGACTGCCGTGTTGATCTGGTCAAGGATGAGTTCCTGCACCGTGGTGCCGCCAAGGTTATCATCGGGATTCATGGTGAGCGGAGCAGCGGAGATCGCCGAATCTAATACCAAACTGGTAGAACTAGAGGGTTTGGTAGCCCTCGACCCTAATCTAAGGTCGTAGGGGTGCTCGATGGGAGGCCAAGGTCTGTAGCCTCGGCACCCCAGAGCTGTTGTATGGAACGAGATGGGGACTGGGACGTAGATTGGTTTTGAGTTTATTTCCTTGCTTCATCTGAATAACAAGCCCAGGGCATAATATAGCATGCGGGTTACAACTGACTTGGAGGAAAAGGAGGACTCCTAACTAATTATTTGATTAACAGAGGAGAAACCTCCTACGGCACTAAAACTCCTCCATATCCTATCCTCGAAACAGTCTTTCGCCCCGCTCTATCCTTATTAGACTTGCCTAACTAATCCAACTCTGGTATTGTTGGCCCCACATAACATTACAGACACGTTCATGAGGAATCTCGATGGACGAAGATGAAGTTGGATAGAATGAATTAACCATGATCCTCATGAACATGTCTACTAGTCAGGATATTTCCATATAACTTTCTTTGCATATGTAAGTGTAGCAAGTATCCAAGATCTTGTTCCGTTCCTCTACTTTAGCATCGGCAATTGTAGAACTTTTGTAGTTGATTCACATTGAAGATAGGAGCATTGTCTCTATGACTTGTGCTTTATCGGCCGCCCGGAGGTTTGTGAAGTTGAGATCCCTGGAGGAGAAGAGTTGGAGCATTGGGGTGGAAGGGCAAGAGTGAAGGGAATATGCCCGAGAGGCAATAATAAACTGGTTATTATCGTATTCCTTATATATGATAAATGTTTATTTTACATGCTATAATTGTATTAATATGAAAACGTTAATACATGTGCGTTTAATAAACAAAAAGGAAGTTCCTAGTTATGTCTCTCTCATAAACTAGCTCGTTGATTAACAAGATGATTAAGGTTTCCTGATCATGGACATTCGATGTTATTAATAACGAGGTCACAACATTAGTGTAATGACGTGATGAACATTCATCCGAAGTATAGCATTACGATCAAGGTCATTGTGTTTATATTGCTATAACATCATACGAAGTAATCTTAGTCCTTAGACCATGATATCATGTTAATCACTAACACCGGAAGAGTATCTTGAAAACATCAAACGTCACACCGTAACAGGATGACTATAAAGATGGGTTCAGTGCTACGAAGGTGTTATGTTGAGGCTCATGGATCAAGAGTGGAATTTTTCCATCCCGATGAAGGAGAGATATACTCTGGGCCCTCTCAGTGATATCACATTGGTTAGCTTGCAAGCAAGTGATTTGATCACTAGAATGTTATATCACGGGAACGAGAAAAGAGTACATGTCGGTAACAAGATAAAACTAGGTGTGGAGATACCGATGATCGAATCTTGGACATGTAATATATCGCGAGACAAAAGGATTGACTTACATGCGTATAAGGTTCACACGATCACAGAAGTCATCGTTGAATATGTGGGAGTCAGTACGGATCTCCAGGTCCCGCTGTTGATTATTGATCGGAGAGGGGTCTCGATCATGTCTATGTTATTCGCTAACCATAGGGTGACACACTTAAGGGATACCGACACCATTCAGAGCAAATGATATGCCAGAGAAAGAAAAAGAAAGCGCGGGAATTTATTTCACTAGACACCGAAACTGTTTCGGTTGAAATTGCTGAAACTGGTTCTGCATGTGAAATGGAATACTAGCAAGGGGTTTTATGTGAATGTTTTTTAATTAAAGTAATTAACAAAATTCTGAATAAATAAATAAATAAAAGAGTTTTATTCAAATGAGAGCTTGCATTAATTAATGCATGTGAGTGGAATTGTGAGTGGAGGCGTTTTTATGTGAGTGGAGCATCCACCACATGAATGAGAGAGAGGTGGGGGCACCCTCCATGGCCGACGGCCATGCCCCCCTCCCCTATAAAAGGACCCCCTCCTCTCACTTGTCACTCACACCTCCTCGCGAAAGATCTCTCTCCCCCCCTTTAGAATTCCCCATGGTCTCGGATGAGCGAGATACATGTTCCCGGTGGCTTTTTCTGGAAGGATTTGTTGCTTTCGCTGCTTCGCTGGAGCGAGGGCGCGGAGGTTGACGTGGTACCCGGACGTGTGTGCGATCACGGATGCACCACTGCTTTGTGGTGCTGGACTTGATGGTGCTGGACCGGATGGACCAGATGGACTTCATCACGATCTTGAGATCGGCAAGCGTTCGTCTACATCATCCACGAGTACAACCTCATTAACGCTATTCGGTCTTCAAGGGTATGTATTCTATGGATTTATATCCACCCGTTGCTTGTATCTAGTAGATAGATCTTGGTACAGAGTTGTTCCCATCGTAGGAAAATTTTTGTTTTCTATGCTATGAACCTTACAGTGGTATCAGATCCGGATCTACGCGTAGATGCTTTGCACGGGTAGTTGAAAGAACATTTTATAATCCCTAGTGTTTTGTGTGTTAGATAACAATATCAAGGATTATTTAATGTGTGTTGAAGTGTTGCAGCTCTCTCTAGGGATCAAATGATAAGAATTCTGCCTTTGGGGGGCGGATAATCCGCCCCCACCAGGGGCGGATAATCCGCCCCTCCCTCTTCCCAAATAGGCGCAAGCCCCAGAAGGGGGGCGGAGTTTCAGCCGGATTTTCTGGCCCCGCCGGATAACCCGCCCTTAGGGGGGCCGGATAGTCCACCCCTCGTGGTCACGACCAAGGCGCAAGCCCCAGAGAGGGGGCGGAATTTTGGCCGGACTTTCCGGCTTGGCCGGATAATCCGCCCCAGGAGGGGGCCGGATTATCCGCCCCCCAAGATCGTCTTCAAGTTCCACAGGCGCTAGCCCCAGAGAGGGGTCAGATTTTCCCCCGGAATATCCGCCCTTGGGGCGGAGTTTTCCCAGGGGGCGGATAATCCGCCCCCAAAGTTGTGCAACGGCCAGATCTGGGCAGGGGGTATTTAAGCCAGCCTTCCCCCTCCTGCCAGATCTCTTGGTTCATTCGAAAAACTCAAGATCTGATCTGCAACCTTCATCCAAGAGAGCTCCACCTAGATCCACCCAAAGGCCCCGTCCCTTGGGGAATCAAAGGAGGAGAACTCGGTCTTCATCATCAGCAATCAAGCGCTTCATCTCCTCTCCATTCATTTGGAGAATCACCGATCTAGTATTCCTTGCAAATACCTAGATCCTTGTTTTGTTTATATTGATAAACCTTGTTCTTGTGACAGCTTGTTGTCATCTCGGGAGCCCCCAATTCAGTTGTGGGTGTGTGCCCCGGTAGCGTTGTAAAAGGCACCGGTTCCCTCCTTGAAGGGTTCCAATAGTGGAGAAGGTGGATCATGCCTCTCGTGGTGAGATCCATCGGAGAATAGGGTAAGGCCTATTATGGCGTGGTGGTCTTAGAACCGCCCACCCCTCCAATGCAGATGTACTTACCTTAACAAAGAAGGAACTGCGGTAAAACAAATCCCTGTGTCTCTGCGTGCTCCACTACGGTTCCTTCGCTCCTCTCTTTACGTGCTTAGTATCTAGGGTTGCATATATGGAAATTCTCGTAGTACATATCTAGAGAATTTACTTTGTGTCAAGCCTAAAATTGAAAAAGTATTAAAAATTGGTTAGCACCTATTCACCCCCCTCTAGGTTCCCATACGATCCATTTCAGTAGTACACATATGAGTATGTGGGCGATGATGATCATTTTATTGCTTCTTAGTTGTACTTTGGATATTGGTGGCATAGTGGGATGAAGCGGCCCGGACAAACTTTACATGTCCTCACACATGAGACCTGTTCCACGCTTGACATGCAACTAGTTTGCATAAGTGGCGAGCGGGTGTCTGTCTCTCCTACTATAGTCAATATCTAATTTGCAACGAGTTGTCAAGAATTTGGTTATCCTCGTTGTGGTTCATGTTCGTAGGTAAGAACGGTTCTATCTTCGAAAGCCCTAAGCCACGTAAAACTTGCAATGGATAAATTAGAGGCGTCTAGTTTAGATTGTTGCTAGGCCAGTGTTATGATATGGTGATGTTGTTTTGTAAGTAGAAGTATGAGATGATACTCTTACAACACACATAGCGTGTAAGTTCCATAGACCTTGGCCTTACACATAAAGGTATGATAGTGATCATACCACGGTGCACATGATGGAGATCATATGCGGGAACCATATCTTTTCACTTACAAACATGTGATGTTTGATTGCATCTTATATTGCTTGTTTGGCATTTTATTAGCATAATAAGATGATCCCTCATTTAAATATCAAGATAAAAATGTGTTCTTCCTTAAGTATGCACCGACAATGTTTCATCGCTTCAAGACATCACATGATGATCGGGTGTACTTGAATCCACGAGCATATCTCGGGTGTAAGACAGTTACACACGCGAATACTAAGGTTCTCACTTGGCGAGCCTAGCATGTACAGACATGGCCTCGGAACACGGACCGAAAGGTTAAGCATGAGTCATATGGTAGATATGATGCCCATTTGATGCTCGCCTTTGAAGCTACACCGACTCACGTGATGATCGGACTTGGTGTAGTGGATTTGGTTCATGTAATTACCAAAAAGGCACGAGGGATGTCGTTTTTGAGTGGGAGTTCATTTCTAATTTGGATTAGTAGAACTCAATTTATCATAAATTAAATCAAAGTGAATTTGCATAATTTTTTGTAGTCATTGGCATTCGTTCACCACCTTATGCATAGTTGTAACTGAGATAATAGAACTATAGAATTCTAGATATATACTTTACGAACTGGTATCGTATTGTGTTGAGTGTCAATCTAAAGTTTAAAGTCTTATTGCAAACTTTCAGCAAACTCTGTTTACTCTGTGAAATTTAATAATTGGTATTAAATCGGGAGTAACAATTCCAGTGTTAGTATCTTAAGTATCATGTTTGCCTCCATGATTCTTGACTGTTTCAATATCAAGTTTATCTAGGAGCTGAAAGAATTGTTTCAGAAACCATCATGTGTGACAGATATAACGATATCTGAAACAATGTTTTGGTTGCAATATGATAGAGTATAATGTATGTTCTCATATTGGATGATAATTTACAAAGGTTGGAGATGCTAGACATCCTAATCATCCAAAAGGGTTTTGGAAAGTAACGTTATACTCACAATTCGTCTTTATAAGCTACATTAGCTTGATCATGAAAGTCGTCATAATAAGGATGAATAGAAGATGTATGTAAAGTGTTTACTACACTAAAAGATTACTAAAGAATGGATTTTCAAAGAATGCCGGTCATTTTGATGATGGTGATCTACTTCAAAGTGCAAGTCCAAAGGTATTATTATTTGAATATACACGCTTTGGACTATGTGTCATCTATATAGCGCCACTTTTGATGTTGATAGATTCTTTTAAAAGGAAATAGAAAATGCTGAAAGAGAATCTATAAAATATATTTGGCAGAAAGAAAAGATTGGAAATATCCAATTTAGGTATATAGATGATATACATGTTATGGTTGTATTCTTTGCTTGTTAAACAATGTGGTTCTTGGGTATTGGATACCGAATTGGTTGGTATGAAATTTCATACAGAACGACGCAATTCATGAACCACAATGGCCTAAGTAACTAGCAAGAGAATATGTGATGATGTTCATCGAAAACAAACAAACCGTTGTTTGTATTTCTTGTTGACATCAAATCTTGACTTCAAGATTTGTTTTAATAATTGTTATTTAAATCAGGTATTATGAGAACACAGGTTGTTCAAATAATTATCGTATTCCACATAAGATGGATGATTTACAAATCTAGTTGGAGAAATCACATCCATAAAACTAATGCTAAAATGTCGCAAGACAAATGATTGGAAGATCACTTACGAAGTGACATCGCCGTTTAAATTATATTGGAAAGAAAACATGAAGAAACTCCATATGCATGGATTTTTGGAGTCTTTGATTTGATCAAGTGACGCTTGTGAGACTTTCCTCGAGATAATTAAAAATTCGTTCAAAGGCCAAAGAAGAACGATCGACTAAAATTATTCGAATTTATACATATCGATGCATGTAGTCCATTATGTGTAGTCGTAAGTGATGGACTTCAACTTCATATGCTTTCTCCGGAAATTTGAGTGAATATTCACTTAATGAGAAAGAAGTATGAAATATTTGAAAAACTTTTCAAAGACTTTCAAGATGGAGTGGAAAATCATTGTAACAAGAAAATAAATGATTTATGATTTTATCATAAAGGGATTTATTTGAGTTACAAGTGTAACAAGAAAATAAATGAATTATGATTTTATCATAAAGGGATTTATTTGAGTTGCAGGTTTAGCAAAACACCTAGATTTACATCTCCCGAAACACCATAGGAGTATGGAATTTTTGAGATTTGTAATAAAACCTTGTTTGACATGGTTGGATCAAAGGTGTTATTTATAAAACTGTCATTTGTTGGAGATATGCCCAAGAGGCAATAATAAAGTGGTTATTATCATATCTTCATGCTTATGATAAATGTTTACATACCATGCTATAATTGTATTAATCGGAAACGTTAATATTTGTGTGATTTGTAAACATAAAAGAGTCTCTAGTAAAGCCTCTTATTAAACTAGCTTGTTGGTTAATATATGATCATGGTTTCCTGATCATGAACATAGAAGATGTTATTAACAACAGGGTCATATCATTAGGAGAATGATGTGATGGACATACTCCTATAGTTAAGCGTAGCATAAAGATCAAGTCATTTAATATAGTTCATTTGCTATATGCTTTCTGATACATAGTAACCTAATTCCTTCGACCATGAGATCATGCTAATCACCATCACTGGAAGGATGCTTTGATGACATCAAACACCACACTGTAACAGGGTGGCATTGAGTGTTCGGAAAGTATGTGTTGAGGCACATGGATCAAGAGTGGGATTTGTCCATCCATATGACGGATATATATACTCTGGGCCCTCTCGGTGGAATGTCATCCAATTAGCTTGCAAGCATGTGACTGGCTCACAAGGGATCACATATCACGGGAACGAGAAAAGAGTACTTATCGGTAACGAGGTTGAATTAGGTATGCAGAGATACCGACGATCAAAACCTCGGATAAGTAAACTATCGTGAGACAAAGGGAAATTGGTATCGTATGTAAGTGGTTCATTCGATCGCAAAGTAATCGTAGAAATATGTGGAAGCCATATGAATTTCCAGATTCCTCTATTGGTTATTGATCGGAGAAGTGTCGCGGTCATGTCCGCATAATTCACGAACCGTAGGGAGACACACTTAGATTTTGTTAAGTAGTTATGGAATGATGAGTAAGAGATCGAATGTTGTTCGGAGTCTCGGATGGGATCCGGGATATCACGATGAGATCCGGAATGGTCCGGAGAATAAGATTCATATAAGGGAAGTCCTGTTTCGGAGTTCGGAAATGATTCCGGTCATTTCACCAGGAATGTTCTAGAAGGGTTTGGAAGGTCCGGCACTCCGGAGGGGGAAGGGTACATGGATGTGTCATGATAATGTGGAATGGTTGCATCATGTACTATCTCACTTGGCTGGGCAATATGATGAGAGAAATCAAATCCAAGTTTGAAAGTCAAACGCCAATTTGAAAAGTCAAATCTGAAGTTTGCTTGGTGGAGGGAGAGTAGGAAACCTACTTAGGGAGGAAGTCCTACTCCCTCCACCCGCCGGCCAAGGAGGAGTTGGTGGAGGACTCCCTCCTCCCAACCGCCTCCCTCCCACCTATATAACGAGGGATAGGGCGCCCCCCCTCCAGACACACCAAAACCCTAGCTCCTGGCGCCTCCACCACAAGTGCAGCCGCCGCCTAGGGATCTCCAAGTCGCCGAGTTAGGGCTTCCCCAAGCCCTAGCCGCCGGCTACACCACCCCTTGGTGCCCTCTATTCCGTAGATCGCCAAGGCCCTCTCTTACTCCACCATACTCGCTCCGGCTTAAGTCGAAGCCCTGCGAGATCTCCCCTCTACTTCCGACACCACGTCGTCGTGCTGCCGGAATCACGAGGAGAGTGCTACAACCTCTGCTGCTTGCTGGAACAAGGTAGAGGAAGGTCTTCATCGAGTACCGAACGTGTGACCGACTGCGGAAGCTCTGCCGGAACGCAGCGCCGGAAGGATCGTCTACGCGATCTTGAGATCGGAAGTGTACGACTACATCATCCACGAGAATCTGCTCTCGTTAACCGCTTTGGATCTTCGAGGGTTAGTACTCTATCGACTCGTTGCTGCAATCTAGTAGATAGATCTTGGCTTATGTGTGTTCATGCGATAGAAATTTTTTGTTTTCCATGCTACGAACCCCTACAATGGTATCAGAGTCGTGTCTATATGTAGATCTGTTGCACGAGTAGAACACAATGGTCATTGTGGGCATTGATGCTTTTGTTGTCGATTGCTTCTTGTGTACTTTGCATCTTGCGGGATGGTGGGATGAAGCTGTTGGAGATATGCCCTAGAGGCAATAATAAATAGAGTTATTATTATATCTTTGTGTTTATGATAAATGTTTACATTCATGCTATAATAGTATTAACAAGGAAACCATTAATACTTGTGTGATTTGTAAACTTAATTTGAAGTCCCTAGTATGGCCTCTATACTTCACTAGCTTGTTGGTTGATTGATGATGTGGTTTCTTTGTCATGAACATTGAGATGTTATCAACAACAAGATCATATCGTTAGGAGAATGATATGGTGGACATACTCCTATAGACAAGCGTAGCATAAAGATCAAGTCATTTCAATAGTTCAATTGCTATATGCTTTCTGATACATAGTAACCTAATTCCTTCGACCATGAGATCATGCATATTGCCTTTACTGGATGGATGCTTTGATGTCATCAAACACCACACCGTAACAGGGTGGCTATAAAAGTGGCATTGGGTGTTCGGAAAGTATTGGTTGAAACACATGGATCAAGAGTGGGATTTGTCCATCCACATGACGGATAGATATTCTCTGGGCCCTCTCGGTGAAATGTCATCCAATTAGCTTGCAAGCATGTGACTTGGTCACAAGGGATCACATATCACGGGAACGAGAAAAGAGTACTTATCAGTAACGAGGTTGAACTAGGTATGCAGAGATACCGACGATCATAACCTTGGATAAGTAACATATCGTGAGACAAAGGGAAATTGGTATCGTATGTAAGTGGTTCATTCGATCGCAAAGTAATCGTAGAAATATGTGGGAGCCATATGAATTTCCAGATTCCTCTATTGGTTATTGTTCGGAGAAGTGTCTCGATCATGTCCGCATAATTCACGAACCGTAGGGAGACACACTTAAGGATTCGACGTTGTTTGAGTAGTTATGGTATTATGAGAAAGAGACCGAATGTTGTTCGGAGTCTCGGATGGGATCCGGGATATCACGAGGTGATCCGGAATGGTCCGGAGAATAAGATTCATATAAGGAAAGTCCCGTTTCGGAGTTCGGGAATGATTCCGGTGTTTCCATCGGGAACATTCTAGAAGGTCCCGGATTGTCCGGCACTCCGGGGGGGAAGGGGTACATGAATGTGTCATTACATGTTGGAATGATTGCATCATGTACTAAGTGTTCTTGCTGTCCCAAATAAAGGATTAAATTGAATCCTAAATTGAAAAAGTCAAACGGCTAGTTTGAAAGTCAAACGGCAGTTTTTGGGAAGTGGGAGGAGAGGAGGAAACCGACTTGAGGGAGGAGTCCTCCTCCCCAAGCCGGCGCCCCACCTAGGCCGAGTTGGGGAGGGACTCCACTCCCTCCCCTTGGCCGGCCAGCCCCTCCCACCTATATAAGGAGGGGCAGGGCTCCCTCCCAACACACACAAGTTCCTATCCTCTAAACTAGAAACTAGACCTAGACCCCGGTTTAGAGCTGTTTCGGTTTAGAGCCTTCTAATTGGTTTAGAGCCCTCTAATTGGTGTGTCTAATTACTAGACCACTAATAGCCTCTCTCATAAGCTCCACCATACTCGCACCGGCTTAAGGCGAAGCCCTGCGGGATCTCCCCTCTACCTCCGGTACCACGCCGTTGTGCTGCCGGAATCGCGAGGAGAGTGCTACAACCTCCGCTGCCTGCTGGAACAAGGGAGAGGAAGGTCTTCGTCGAGTACCGAACGTGTGACCGACTGCGGGAGCGCTGCGGGAACGTGGCGCCGGAAGGATCGTCTACGCGATCTTGAGATCGGAAAGAGTACGACTACATCACCCACGAGAATCTGCTCTCGTTAAACACTTTGGAATCTTCGAGGGTGAGTTATTCCATCGACTCGTTGCTACAATCTAGTAGATAGATCTTGGCTTGTTTGTTTGTATGCGATAGAAAATTTTTGTTTTCCATGCTACGAACCCCTACAGTGGTATCAGAGCCGTGTCTATATGTAGATCTGTTGCACGAGTAGAACACAATGGTCATTGTGGGCGTTGATGCTTTTATTGTAGATTGCTTTGCGTGTACTTTGCATCTTGCGGTATGTTGGGATGAAGCGGCCCGGGCTAACCTTACATGACATCGTTCATGAGACTTGCTCCACGCTTAACATGCAACTTGTATTGCATAAGTGGCTTTGCGGGTGCCAGTTTCTCCTAGCATAGTAAAGATCCAATTTACAACGGGTAATCAACAATGCTAGTATCAATGTTGTGGTTCTTGTTCGTAGGTTAGAACGACACTTATGGAAAGCCCCAAACCACGTAAAATATGCAAAGAAAGTAGAAGCGTCTAACTTTGTTTTGCAGGGGTGTGCAGTGATGTGATATGGCCATGATTGTGATTATATTTGATGTATGCAATGTTCCTTATTGTAAGTTGGCAACCGGCAGGAGCCATATGGTTGTCTTTAATTTCTGTTAAGACCTGCGTGTCTATTCAAAATAGTTGTAATAGTTGAAGCTGGTGGACGACAACCATGAAGAAGCGTCATTGACCTTGATGCTACGCCGGTGATGATGGAGATCATGTTCGTGCTTGAAGATGGAGATCGGAAGCACAAAGAAGAAAGGCCATATCATATCACATATTATGAATTGCATGTGATGTTAATCCTTTATGCATCTTGTATTGCTTAGTAGACGACGGTAGCATTATAAGATGATCCCTCATGCACATAAATTTCAAGTTCTAAAGTGTTCGCCCTTAGTTAGCACCGTTGCTAAAACTTGTTGCTTCGAAGCACCACGTGATGATCGGGTGTCTTTGATTCCACGGGTAAATACAACGTAAGCAAGCCAGATTTGCTTATGCGGTAGCTAAGGTTTGATCTTGACGAGCCTAGCATGTACAGACATGGCCTCAGGAACACGGATTACCGAAAGGTAGAGCATGAGTCATATAGTAGATATGATGAACATGTTGATTGTTCGCCATTGAAGCTATATCAACTCTCGTGATGATCGGTTTTGATGTGGTGGATTTGGTTCGTGTGATCACTAAAACAATGTGAGGGATATTGTTTTGAGTGGGAGTTCACTTAGATTAATTTAATTATTAATTAGAACTCAATTTATCATAAACTAAATCAAAGTGAATTTGCATAGTTGTTGTAGTCATTGGCATCCGTTTACCACCTTGCGCTTAGTTATAATTGAGATGATAGAACTATAGAATTCTGGTTAGTTACTTTACGAACTGGTATCGTATTGTATTGAAGTGTTAATCTAAAGTTTAAAAGTCCTATTGCAAACTTTCAGTAAGTTTCAGTTACTCCATGAAGTTTAATAATTAGTATTAAATCAAGAGTAACAATTCCAAGTGTTAGTATATAAGTATCATGTTTGTATCCATGATTCTTGATATTCAAAGGATTCCCTTAATATCAAGGTTATCTAGGATCTGAAAGAGTTGTTTCTGAAACCATGATGTGTGGAAGATATTGTGATATCTGAAACGAAGTTTTGGTTACAACATGATAGAGTATAATATTGCAAAAGTCATGTTCTCATATTTGATGAGAATTTGCAAAAGGGTGGAGACACTAGTTGTCCTAATCCTCCAAAATGTTTTGGAAAGCAACATTATACTCATAATTCATCGTTATAAGCTAAAAGTAGCTTGATCATGGACATTCCATGATAAGGTGAATATTTGATGTAGGTAAAATGTTTACTACACCAAGAGATTACTAAAGAAAGGAATTTGGAAGAACACCAAACATTTGATGATGGTGATCTACTTCAAAGTGCAAGTCCAAAGACATTTGTATTTAATTATACACGCTTTGGATTATGTGTCATATGTATGACTCCACTATTGATGTTGATAGATTCTTTCAAACAGAAAAGGAAATACTGAAAGAGAATCTCATAAATATATGGCAGAAAAGAAAAAACTGGAATTGTTCAGTTTAAGTATATAGATGATATACATGTTATGGCTATATTCTTTGATTGTTAAACGATGTGGTTCTTAAGTATTTTGATACTGAATTTGTTGGTGTGAATCGTCATACGAAACAACACAATTCATGAACTACAATGGCCTAAGTAACAAGCAAAAGAATATGTGATGATGTTCATCGAGAACAAATAAAGGGTTATTGCGTTGCTTGTTAAACATCAAAGCTTGCCTTCAAAGATTTGTTTTATCAGGTATTATGAGAACAAAAGGGTTGTTCAAATAATTGCCGTAATCCATAAAAGATGGATGATTCACAAATCTCGTTGGAGAAATCACATCCATAAAACTGGTGCTAAAATGTCGAAAGACAAATTGATTGAAAGATCACTTAGGAAGTGACATCGCCGTTTAAATTATATTGGAAAGAAAACATGAAGAAAATCCATATGGATGGAATTTTGGAGTCTATTTGATTTTGATCAAATAACGCTTGTGAAACTTTCCTAGAGATAATTAAAACTTCGTTCATAGGCCAAAAAGGGAACGAATGACTAGCTAATTGGAACTTGTACATATTGTTGTACGAAGTCCATTATGTGTAGTCAAGAGCGATGGATTTCAACTTCATATGCTTTCTCCGAAAATTTGAGTGAATATATGAATATTTACTTAATAAGGATGAAGTATGAAATATTTGAAAAGTTCAAAAGACTTTCAAGATGAAGTGCAAAATCATTGTAACAAGAATATGAATAGTTTATGATAAAGATCATAAAGGAAGATATTTGAATTACAAGTTTAGCATAATACCTAAGATTTAAGGAATCGTTCCGTGGATTTGCATTTCCCGAAACACCATAAGAGTATGGAGCGTTCGAGATATGTAATTAAACCTTGTTTGACATGGTAAGATCAAAGGTATAGTTCATAAAACTGCCATAGTATTTTAAAGATTAAAAGCTTTAGAGATTACCGTTTTTCCACTAAAAAGAGCTCCATCATAATCCGTTGAAATGACACCATATAAGGTTATGGTTTGGGATAAAACCCAAGTTGTCCTTTCTTAAACATTGGTATGCTATGCATAAGAAAGATATGTGCAACCAAAGTCGGATGAACCTGTCTTTGTATAAACTGTTCCTCCATAAAACACCGGAGACAAAAGAGTTTGTTGCTTAGAACGTCAAGTTTCTTTGAGAAGAAATTTTTCGTGAAAAGTTAAGTGGGAGGACAATAGAAACTTTGATAAGGTTAAAAGAACCTTAGCTATATGTGCAGAATTGCGCAGCGCCGAAAAGTGTTTCGGAGGCAGCAACAATGCTCATGGTTCACGTACCTCAAAAGGTTGTGGTCACGGAGATCCAAGTTCCTATTGAAACAAGTAGGTCGGATGAACAATCAAATACCAAGATTTGAGGGTTGAATCATTATTTGAGAATGATAAACCGACTACATGCAAAGAAGCGATGATGGGCCCTGACTCCGTCAAATGGCTTGAAGCCATAAAATCCGTGATAGTTCCATACACGAGAAATCAAGTTTTGAACTTGAAGGACCCTCGAGAAAGGTGTAAGACCTTACAGTTGTGTCTGGATCTATAAAGAAATAGACATGGATGTTTTACATCTATGAAATAGTCGACATGTTGGGAAAGAGTTCACAACAATGTTCAAAGGTTGACTATGACAAGATTTGATCTATCATAGTGATATTTAGTCTAGACGGATTAATGAAAGCAACCACTACATATAATTTGTTATATGGTAGTTGAATAAACAATACAAGTTCTTCTAATAGAATCGTTACCTAGGACATGTGCATAAACACGGTCCATAGGGTTTTGTCAATTCAAAGGATGCTAAAAGCATATGCAAACTTCAATGGTTAGAGTGAGCATAGCGGAGTTGGAATCTTCACTATGATGAAACTGTTAAAAGGGTTTAATTTCATCAGAGACAATGAAGATGCTTGCATTTGCAAGAAATTAAGTGGGAGCGCTAAGACATGTTTCTAATACATTATGTGGAAGACATATTGTTGATTGGAAATAATGTATCTTTTATTAACACATATTAAGAATTTCATCCCGATGAAAGACTTAGGCAAAACCCAAGTATTTTGGCATCAATAGACGCTAATGTGGTTGTGCCAGAAGTACATAGACAAGATATTGAATGAGTTCAATATAGGAACTACAAGAAAGGTTCTTGTTGCACAGAAAGGATTGAATAAGTTCAATGTTGATGATATATTCAAGTGTATTGACATTTGGTAAGTGAAACAAAGATTCAAGTATAGATTGATACTTGATATATGAAATCGCAAAGAGTGTTTATATCAATCATACTGTGGTATGTACAAATCCAGATATGTCCTATGCTCTAAAAGTTATGAGTATATACCAGAATGATTCATAAGATGATCATTGGACGATAGTAAGGATATTCTTATGATCTTTTGGAAGAACTAAGAGTATATTATTTGTAGAAGTGACAAATAGATGATTAGTTCATTGTAAAAGTACTACATTGATACTAGTTTTGTCACAGAGTACAAATTAAGTTTATCTCAATTTAAATTAAGGGTGGCACAATATAATGGAGAGTGAGTTCCATAATGGATTTGGATGAGTTCCAAAGTTAAGACATTGTGACAGATACTTCAACAAAAGGCTAAGTATATGACTGCTATTATAGCAGCAAAAGAGGGCATTTGTGTCAAGTAGTTTGTTATCAAACTAGGTGTAGTTCACAGCGGGATAATACTATGAAGATATATTGTGTGACAATATTATCAACATGTTTTAACCCCAAAGAACTAAAGGTCACACCGAAAGACCAAATTATACAAAGCCATCTCATTAGAGAATGAGTGATGCGTAGAGACGCAAAGACATGCAATTACACACGGACCTGGAAGTGTCAGATCCGGAGATCAGTTGACCACTAGTAATCGTGTACATACAACACCAGAAAGCCATAGGTGTTGAATACACAAAGGTTTGAAACTAGATTATTGACTCTAGTGCAAGTGGGAGACTGTTGGAGATATGCCCTAGAGGCAATAATAAATAGAGTTATTATTATATCTTTGTGTTTATGATAAATGTTTACATTCATGCTATAATAGTATTAACAAGGAAACCATTAATACTTGTGTGATTTGTAAACTTAATTTGAAGTCCCTAGTATGGCCTCTATACTTCACTAGCTTGTTGGTTGATTGATGATGTGGTTTCTTTGTCATGAACATTGAGATGTTATCAACAACAAGATCATATCGTTAGGAGAATGATATGGTGGACATACTCCTATAGACAAGCGTAGCATAAAGATCAAGTCATTTCAATAGTTCAATTGCTATATGCTTTCTGATACATAGTAACCTAATTCCTTCGACCATGAGATCATGCATATTGCCTTTACTGGATGGATGCTTTGATGTCATCAAACACCACACCGTAACAGGGTGGCTATAAAAGTGGCATTGGGTGTTCGGAAAGTATTGGTTGAAACACATGGATCAAGAGTGGGATTTGTCCATCCACATGACGGATAGATATTCTCTGGGCCCTCTCGGTGAAATGTCATCCAATTAGCTTGCAAGCATGTGACTTGGTCACAAGGGATCACATATCACGGGAACGAGAAAAGAGTACTTATCAGTAACGAGGTTGAACTAGGTATGCAGAGATACCGACGATCATAACCTTGGATAAGTAACATATCGTGAGACAAAGGGAAATTGGTATCGTATGTAAGTGGTTCATTCGATCGCAAAGTAATCGTAGAAATATGTGGGAGCCATATGAATTTCCAGATTCCTCTATTGGTTATTGTTCGGAGAAGTGTCTCGATCATGTCCGCATAATTCACGAACCGTAGGGAGACACACTTAAGGATTCGACGTTGTTTGAGTAGTTATGGTATTATGAGAAAGAGACCGAATGTTGTTCGGAGTCTCGGATGGGATCCGGGATATCACGAGGTGATCCGGAATGGTCCGGAGAATAAGATTCATATAAGGAAAGTCCCGTTTCGGAGTTCGGGAATGATTCCGGTGTTTCCATCGGGAACATTCTAGAAGGTCCCGGATTGTCCGGCACTCCGGGGGGGAAGGGGTACATGAATGTGTCATTACATGTTGGAATGATTGCATCATGTACTAAGTGTTCTTGCTGTCCCAAATAAAGGATTAAATTGAATCCTAAATTGAAAAAGTCAAACGGCTAGTTTGAAAGTCAAACGGCAGTTTTTGGGAAGTGGGAGGAGAGGAGGAAACCGACTTGAGGGAGGAGTCCTCCTCCCCAAGCCGGCGCCCCACCTAGGCCGAGTTGGGGAGGGACTCCACTCCCTCCCCTTGGCCGGCCAGCCCCTCCCACCTATATAAGGAGGGGCAGGGCTCCCTCCCAACACACACAAGTTCCTATCCTCTAAACTAGAAACTAGACCTAGACCCCGGTTTAGAGCTGTTTCGGTTTAGAGCCTTCTAATTGGTTTAGAGCCCTCTAATTGGTGTGTCTAATTACTAGACCACTAATAGCCTCTCTCATAAGCTCCACCATACTCGCACCGGCTTAAGGCGAAGCCCTGCGGGATCTCCCCTCTACCTCCGGTACCACGCCGTTGTGCTGCCGGAATCGCGAGGAGAGTGCTACAACCTCCGCTGCCTGCTGGAACAAGGGAGAGGAAGGTCTTCGTCGAGTACCGAACGTGTGACCGACTGCGGGAGCGCTGCGGGAACGTGGCGCCGGAAGGATCGTCTACGCGATCTTGAGATCGGAAAGAGTACGACTACATCACCCACGAGAATCTGCTCTCGTTAAACACTTTGGAATCTTCGAGGGTGAGTTATTCCATCGACTCGTTGCTACAATCTAGTAGATAGATCTTGGCTTGTTTGTTTGTATGCGATAGAAAATTTTTGTTTTCCATGCTACGAACCCCTACAGAAGCGGCCCGGGCTAACCTTACATGACATCGTTCATGAGACTTGCTCCACGCTTGACATGCAACTTGTATTGCATAAGTGGCTTTGCGGGTGCCTGTTTCTCCCAACATAGTTAAGATTCAATTTACAACGGGTGATGGACAATACTAGTATCAATGTTGTGGTTCTTGTTCGTAAGTTAGTATGACACTTATTGAAAGCCCCAAATCACGTAAAACATGCAAAGAAAATTAGAGGCGTCTAACTTTGTTTTGGAGGGGTGTGTTGTGATGTGATATGGCCATGATTGTGATTGTATATGATGTATGCAATGTTCCTTATTGTAAGTCGGCAACCAGCAGGAACCATATGGTTGTCTTTTAATTCCGTTAAGTCATGCGTGTCTATTATTCAAAGTAGTTGTAATAGTTGATGCTGGTGGAAGACAACCATGAAGCGGCGCCATTGACCTTGACGCCATACCGGTGATGATGGAGATCATGTTAGTGCTTGAAGATGGAGATCGGAAGCACAAGAAGAAAGGCCATATCATATCACATATTCTGAATTGCATATGATGTTAATCCTTTTATGCATCTTGTATTGCTTAGTTCACGACGGTAGCATTATAAGATGATCCCTCAAGCACACAATTTCAAGTTTTAAAGTGTTCATCCTTAGCAAGCACCGTTGCTAAAGCTCGTTGTTTCGAAGCATCACGTGATGATCAGGTGTGTTAGATTCTGCGAGTGTATATAATGTGAGCAAGCCAGATTTGCTCATGCGGAAGCTAAGGTTTGATCTTGACGAGCATAGCATGTACAGACATGGTCTCGAAAAACGGATCACCGAAAGGTAAAGCATGAGTCATATAGTAGATATGATGAACATGTTGATTATTCGCCATTGAAGCTACATCAACTCTCGTGATGATCGGTTTTGATGTGGTGGATTTGGTTCGTGTGATCACTAAAACAATGTGAGGGATATTGTTTTGAGTGGGATTTCAACAGCAATATGATTAAAAGTTGAACACTATTTATCATAAATTAAATCAAAGTGAATTTGCATAGTTGTTGTAGTCATTGGCATCCATTTACCACCTTGCGCTTAGTGATAATTGAGATGATAGAACTATAGAATTCTGGTTAGTTACTTTACGAACTGGTATCGTATTGTTTTGAAGTGTTAATCTAAAGTTTAAAAGTCCCATTGCAAACTTTCAGTAAGCTTCAATTACTCCGTGAAGTTTAATAGTTGGTATTAAATCAAGAGTAACAATTCCAGTATTAGTATATAAGTATCATGTTTATCTCCATGATTCTTGATATTCAAAAGAAAGTTTCAATATCAAGGTAATCTAGGAGATGAAAGAGTTGTTTCAGAAACCATCATATATGAAATATATTGCGATATCTGAAATGATGTTTTGGTTACAACATGATAGAGTATGATATGGCAAAGTTTATGTTCTCATATTTGATGAGAATTTGCAAAAGGTTGGAGACACTAGTTGTCCTAATCCTCCAAAAGGTTTTGGAGAGCAACATTATACTCGCGATTCACCATTATAAGCTAAAGTAGCTTGATCATGAATAAATTTCATGATACGGGTGAATATTTGATGTAGGTAAAATGTTTACTACACCAAGAGATTACTAAAGAAAGGAATTTGAAAGAACACCAAACATTTGATGATGGTGATCTACTTCAAAGTGCAAGTCCAAAGACATTGGTATTTTACTATACACTCTTTGGACTATGAGTCATGTATATGGCTCCACTATTGATGTTGATAGATTCTTTCAAAACAGGAAAGGAAATACTGAAAGAGAATCTCATAAATATATGGCAGAAAAGAAAAGACTAGAATTGTTCAGCTTAAGTATATAGAGGATATATGTGTTATGGCTGTATTCTTTGCTTGTTAAATCATGTGGTTCTTAAGTATTGGATACTGAATTTGTTGGTATGAATCGTAATACGAAACAACAGAATTCATGAACTACAATGGCCTAAGTAACTAGCAAAAGAATATGTGATGATGTTCATCGAGAACAAATAAAGGGTTATTGTGTTGCTCGTTAAACATCAAAGCTTGCCTTTAAGATTTTTTTTATCAGGTATTATGAGAACAAAAGGTTTGTTCAAATAATTGCCGTAATCCATAAAAGATGGATGATTTACAAATCTCGTTGTAGAAATCACATCCATAAGACTAGTGCTAAAATGTCAAAAGACAAATTGATTAAAAGATCACTTAGGAAGTGACATCGCCGTTTAAATTATTTTGGAAAGAAAACATGAAGAAACTCCATGTGTATGGAATTTTGGAGTCTTTTGATTTTTGATCAAATGACGCTTGTGAAACTTTCCTAGAGATAATTAAAACTTTGTTCATAGGCCAAAAGGGAACGAATGACTAGCTTATTGGAATTTGTACATATTGTTGCATGAAGTCCATTATGTGTAGTCAAGAGCGATGGATTTCAACTTCATATGCTTTCTCCGAAAATTTGAGTGAATATATGAATATTTACTTAATAAGGATGAAGTATGAAACATTTGAAAAGTTCAAAGACTTTCAAGATGAAGTGCAAAATCATTGTAACAAGAATATAAATAGTTTATGATAAGATCATAAAGGAAGATATTTGAGTTACAAATTTAGCATAATACCTAAGATTTAAGGAATCGTTCCGTGGATTTGCATTTCCCAAAACACCATAAGAGTATGGAGCGTTCGAGATATGTAATTAAACCTTGTTTGACATGGTAAGATCAAAGGTGTAATTCATAAAACTGCCATTATATTTTAAAGATTAAAAGCTTTAGAGACTATCGTTTTTCCCACTGAAAAGAGCTCCATCATAATCCGTTGAAATGACACCATATAAAGTTATGGTTTGGGATAAAACCCAAATTGTCCTTTCTTAAACATTGGTATGCTATGCATAAGAAAGATGTTTGCAACCAAAGTCGGATGAACCTGTCTTTGTATGTTATTTCGAATAAGTGTTAAGTATTCCTCCATAACATCGGAGGCAAAAGTGTTTGTCACTTAGAACGTCAAGTTTCTTTGAGAAGGAATTTTTCGCGAAAAGATAAGTGAGAGGACAATAGAACTTTGATAAAGTTGAAAGGACCTTAGCTATGTGTGCAAAGTTGCGCAGCAACGAAAAGTGTTCCGGAGGCAGCAACAATGCTCATGGCTAACGTGCCTCAAAGGTTGTGGTTACGGAGGTCAAAGTTTCTATTGAACTAAGTAGGTCGGGTAAACAATCAAATACCAAGATTTGAGGGTTGAATCATTATTTGAGAATAATGAACGGACTACATGCAAAGAAGCGATGATGGGCCATGACTCCGTAAAATGGCTTGAAGCCATAAAATCTGTGATAGTTCCATACACGAGAAATCAAGCTTGGAATTTGAAAGACCCTCTGGAAAGGTGTGCGACCTTACAGTCGTTTTTGGATCTATAAAGAAATAGAAATGGATATTTTCACATCTATGAAATAGTCGACATGTTGGGAAAGAGTTCACAACAATGTTCAAAGGTTGACTATGACAAGATTTGATCTTTCATAGCGATATTTAGTCTAGACGGATTAATGTAGCAACCACTACATATAATTTTGTTATGTGGTAGTTGAATAAACAAAACAAGTTCTTCTAATAGAATTGTTACCTAGGACGTGTGCATAACACGGTCCAAAGGGTTTTGTTATTTCAAAGGATGCTAAAAGCATATGCAAACTTCAATGGTTGAAGTGAGCATCGCGGAGTTGGAATCTTCACTATGATGAAACTGTTAAAAGAGTTTAATTTCATCGGAGACAATGAAGATGCTTGCATTTGCAAGAAATTAAGTGGGAGCGCTAAGACATGTTTCTAATACATTATGTGGAAGACATATTGTTGATTGGAAATGATGTATCTTTTATTAACACATATTAAGAATTTCATCCCGATGAAAGACTTAGGCAAAACCCAAATATTTGGCATCAATATACGCTAATATGGTTGTGACGAAAGTACATTGATGATTTATTGAATGAGTTCAATATAGAAACTACAAGAAAGGTTCTTGTCGCACAGAAAAGATTGAATGAGTTCAATATTGATGATTTATTCAAGTGTATTGACACTTGGTAAGTGAAACAAAGATTCAAGTATAGATTGATACTTGATGTATAAAATCACAAAGAGTTTTTATATCAATCATACTGTGATATGTACAAATCCAGATATGTCCTATGGTCTAAATGTTATGAGCATATACTAGAATGATTCATAAGATGATCATTGAACGATAGTAAGGATATTCTTATGATCTTTTCGAAGAACTAAGAGTATATTATTTTGTAGAAGTGGAAAATAGATGGTTAGTTCATTGTAAAAGTACTACATTGATACTAGTTTTGTCACAAAGTACAAATTAATTTTATCTCAATCTAAACTAAGGGTGGCACAATATAATGGAAAGTAAGTTCCATAATGGATTTGGATGAGTTCCAAAGTTAAGACATTATGACAGATACTACTACAAAAGGCTAAGTATATGACTGCTATTATAGCAGCTAAAGAGGGCATTTGTGTCAAGTAGTTTGTCATCAAACTAGGTGTAGTTCACAGCGGGATAATACTATGAAGATATATTGTACGACAATGTTATCGACATGTTTTAACCCCAAAGAACTAAAGGTCTCACCAAAGGACCAAATTTATACAAAGCCATCTCATTAGAGAATGAGTGATGCATAGAGACGCAAAGACATGCAATTACACACGGACCTGGAAGTGTCAGATCCGGAGATCAGTTGACCACTAGCAATCGTGTACATACAACACTAGAAAGCCATAGGTGTTGAATACACAAAGGTTTGAAACTAGATTATTTGACTCTAGTGCAAGTGGGAGACTGTTGGAGATATGCCCAAGAAGCAATAATAAAGTGGTTATTATTATATCTTCATGCTTATGATAAATGTTTACATACCATGCTATAATTGTATTAACCGGAAACATTAATACTTGTGTGATTTGTAAACATAAAAGAGTCCCTAGTAAAGCCTCTTGTTAAACTATCTTGTTGGTTAATATATGATCATGGTTTCCTGATCATGAACATAGAAGATGTTATTAACAACAGGGTCATATCATTAGGAGAATGATGTGATGGACATACTCCTATAGTTAAGCGTAGCATAAAGATCAAGTCATTTAATATAGTTCATTTGCTATATGCTTCCTGATACATAGTAACCTAATTCCTTCGACCATGAGATCATGCTAATCACGATCACCGGAAGGATGGTTTGATGACATCGAACACCACACCGTAACTGGGTGGCTATAAAGGTGGCATTGAGTGTTCGGAAAGTATGTGTTGAGGCACATGGATCAAGAGTGGGATTTGTCCATCCATATGACGGATAGATATAGTCTAGGCCCTCTCGGTGGAATGTCATCCAATTAGCTTGCAAGCATGTGACTGGCTCACAAGGGATCACATATCACGGGAACGATAAAAGAGTACTTATCGGTAACGAGGTTGAACTAGGTATGCAGAGATACCGACGATCAAAACCTCGGATAAGTAAACTATCGTGAGAAAAAGGGAAATTGGTATCGTATGTAAGTGGTTCATTCGATCACAAAGTAATCGTAGAAATATGTGGGAGCCATATGAATTTCCAGATTCCTCTATTGGTTATTGATCGGAGAAGTGTCCCGGTCATGTCTGCATAATTCACGAACCGTAGGGAGACACACTTAAGGATTCGATGTTGTTAAGTAGTTATGGAATGATGAGTAAGAGATTGAATGTTGTTCGGAGTCTCGGATGGGATCCGTGATATCACGAGGAGATCCGGAATGGTCCGGAGAATAAGATTCATATAAGGAAAGTCCTGTTTCGGAGTTCAGAAATGATTCCGGTGATTTCACCAAGAATGTTCTAGAAGGGTCTGGAAGGTCCGGCACTCCGGAGGGGGAAGGGTACATGGATGTGTCATGACAATGTGGAATGGTTGCATCATGTACTAGGTCACTTGGCTGGGCAATATGATGAGAGAAATCAAATCCAAGTTTGAAAGTCAAACGCCAATTTGAAAAGTCAAATCTGAAGTTTGCTTGGTGGAGGGAGAGTAGGAAACCTACTTAGGGAGGAAGTCCTACTCCCTCCACCCGCCAGCCAAGGAGGAGGAGCTGGAGGAGGACTCCCTCCTCCCAACTGCCTCCCTCCCACCTATATAACGAGGGATAGGGCGCCTCCCTCCAGACACACCAAAACCCTAGCTCCTGGCGCCTCCACCACAAGTGCAGCCGCCGCCTAGGGATCTCCAAGTCGCCGAGTTAGGGCTTCCCCAAGCCCTAGCCGCTGGCTACACCACCCCTTGGTGCCCTCTATTCTGTAGATCGCCAAGGCCCTCTCTTACTCCACCATACTCGCTCCGGCTTAAGTCGAAGCCCTGCGAGATCTCCCATCTACTTCCGACACCACGTCGTCATGCTGCCGGAATCACGAGGAGAGTGCTACAACCTCCGCTGCTTGCTGGAACAAGGTAGAGGAAGGTCTTCATCGAGTACCGAACGTGTGACCGACTGCGGAAGCGCTGCCGGAACGCAGCGCCGGAAGGATCGTCTACGCGATCTTGAGATCGAAATTGTACGACTACATCATCCACGAGAATCTGCTCTCGTTAACCGCTTTGGATCTTCGAGGGTTAGTACTCTATCGACTCGTTGCTGCAATCTAGTAGATCGATAGAAATTTTTTGTTTTCCATGCTACGAACCCCTACATCATTATGTTTTAAAAGATTAAAGCTTTAGAGACTACCGCTTTTACACTGAAAAGAGCTCCATCTTGATCCGTTGAAATGACACCATGGAAGTTATGGTTTGGGGTAAATCCCAAGTTGTCATTTCTTAAATTTTGGTATGTTAAACATAAGTACGATGTTTACAACTGAAGTCGGATGAGCATGTATTTGTAGGTTATTTCGAATAACAATTGGTTATTCCTCCATAACACCAAGGACAAAAGGGTTTGTCGCTTGAAACGTGAAGTTTCTTGAAGAAGGAATTTTTCATAAATGTTAAGTGGGAGGACAATAGAACTTTGATAAGGTTAACAAATCTTAGCTATATGTGCTGAGTTGCGCAGCGCCGGAAATTGTGCCGGAGCCATAATGCTCATAGCTTATGTGTCTCAAAGGTTGTGGTCACGGGAATCTAAGTTCTTATTGAACCAAGTCGGTCGGATAAACAATCAAATGCTTAGATTTAAGAGTAAATCATTATTGTTTGACAATGATGAACCGACTACATGCAAGGAAGCGATGATGGGCCCTGACGCCGTCAAATGACTTGAAGCCATAAAATCCGTGATAGTTCCATACACGATAAATCAAGTTTTGAACTTGGAAGACCCTCCGGAAAGGTGTAAAAATCTATCGGTCGTATTTGGATCTATAAAGAAACAGACATGGATGTTTTACATCTATGAAATAGTCAACATGTCGGTAAAGTTTTTACGACAATGTTCAAGGAGTTGACCATGACAAGATTTTATCTTTCATAGCGATATTTAGTCTGGACGGATTAAAGTAGCAACCACTACATATAATTTGGTATATGGTAGATGAATAAACAAAACAAAGTTCTTTTAATAGAATGGTTACCTAGGACGTGTACATGACATGATCCAAAGGGTTTTGTTAATTCAAAGGATGCTAAAAAGGGGCATGCAAACTTCAATGGTTGAAATAAGCATCGCGGAGTTGAAATCTTCACAGTGATGAAAAAGAAGTTTTTCATCAGGAGACGATGAAGATGCTTGCATTTGCAAGAAATTAAGTGGGAGCGCTGAGACATATTTCTAATACATTATGTGGAGGACATCTTGTTGATTAGAAATGATGTATATTTTGTTGACAAAGGTTAAGAATTTCATTTCGATGAAAGACTTAGGCAAAACCCGAATATTTAGCATGAATGTCTATAGTGGATAGACTATGACACTAAATGATTATGCCAAACATACATATATGAGATATTGAAGGAGTTCAGTATAGAAACGACAAGAAACTGTTCTTGTCCATGGAAAGAAATTGAATCAAGATTCAAGTGTATCGACACTTGATAAGTGAAACAAGATTCAAGTGCTTTGACACTTGATGAGTGAAATCACAAGGATGTTTTGATCAATCATACCATGATATGTACACATCCAGATATGTCCTATGCTCTAAGTGTTATGAGCATATACCAGAATGAATCATAAAATAATCATTGGACGATAGTGAGGATATTCTTATGATCTTTTGGAAGAACTAAGAATATAGTTGTGTAGAGGTGACAAACAATTACAAATAGTTCATTGTAAAGCGTTACATTGATACTAGTTTTGTCACAAGATACAAATTAAGTTTATCTCAATTTAAACTATGGGTGGCACAATGTAATGGAAAGGAGATTCCATGATGGATTTGGATAAATTCCAAAGTTAAGACATTGTGACGAATACTATAACAAAAAGGCTAAGTATATGACTGCTATAGTAGCAGCAAAGGAGGGAATTTGTGTCAAGTAGTTTGTTATCAAACTAAGGTGTGGTTCACAGACTAACACTAAACATATATTGTACGACAATAGTATCGACATGTTTTAACCCCAAGAAACTAAAGGTCTCACCAAAAGACCAAATTTATACAATATCATCTCATTGGAGAATGAGTGATGTGTGAAGACGCAAAGACATACAAATACACACGGACCTGAAAACGTCAGATCCGTAGATTATGTTAACCACATGCAATCGCGTATATGGAACACCGGAAAGCCATAAGTGTTATTGTCTCTAGTGCAAGTGGGAGACTGAAGGGAATATGCCCGAGAGGCAATAATAAACTGGTTATTATCGTATTCCTTATTTATGATAAATGTTTATTTTACATGCTATAATTGTATTAATATGAAAATGTTAATACATGTTCGTTTAATAAACAAAAAGAAAGTTCCTAGTTATGTCTCTCTCATAAACTAGCTCGTTGATTCACAAGATGATTAAGGTTTCCTGATCATGGACATTGGATGTTGTTAATAACGAGGTCACAACATTAGTGTAATGATGTGATGAACATTCGTCCGAAGTATAGCATTACGATCAAGGTCATTGTGTTTATATTGCTATAACATCATACGAAGTAATCTTAGTCCTTAGACCATGAGATCATGTCAATCACTAACACCGGAAGAGTATCTTGATAACATCAAACGTCACACCGTAACAGGGTGACTATAAAGATGGGTTCGGTGCTACGAAGGTGTTATGTTGAGGACCATGGATCAAGAGTGGAATTTGTCCATCCCGATGAAGGAGAGATATACTCTGGGCCCTCTCGGTGATATCACATTGGTTAGCTTGCAAGCAAGTGATTTGATCACTAGAATGTTATATCACGGGAACGAGAAAAGAGTACATGTCGGTAACGAGATCAAACTAGGTATGAAGATACCGATAATCGAATCTTGTACATGTAATATATCGCGAGACAAAAGGATTGAGTTACATGTGTATAAGGTTCACACAATCACAGAAGTCATCGTTGAATATGTGGGAGTCAGTACGGATCTCCAGGTCCCGCTGTTGATTATTGATCGGAGAGGGGTCTCGATCATGTCGACGTTATTCGCGAACCGTAGGGTGACACGCTTAAGAGATACCGACACCATTCAGAGCAAATGATATGCCAGAGAAAGAAAAAGAAAGCGCATGAATTTATTTCACTAGACAGCAAAACTGTTTCGGTTGAAATTGCTGAAACTAATTCTGCATGTGAAATGGAATACTAGCAAGGGTTTTATGTGAATAGTTGTTAATTAAAGTAATTAACAAAATTCTGAATAAATAAATAAAAGAGTTTTATTTAAATGAGAGCTTGCATTAATTTTGGTGGAAAATTAATGCATGTGAGTGAAATTGTGAGTGGAGGTGTTTTTATGTGAGTGGAGCATCCACCACATGAATGAGGGAGAGGTGGGGGCACCCTCCATGGCCGGCGGCATGCCCCCTTGGGCTGCCCCCCTCCTCTCACTTGTCACTCACACCTCCTCGAAGGATCTCTCTCCCCCCCCCCCTTTAGAATTCCCCATGGTCTCGGATCAGCGAGATACATGTTTCTGGTGGCTTTTTCTGGAAGGATTTGTTGCTTCCGCTGCTTCGTTGGAGCGAGGGCGCGGAGGTTGTCGGGATACCCGGACGTGTGTGCGATCACGGATGCACCACTGCTTTGCGGTGCTGGACTTGATGGTGCTGGACCAGATGGACTTCATCACGATCTTGAGATCGGCAAGCGTTCGTCTACATCATCCACGAGTATAACCTCATTAACGCTATTCGGTCTTCGAGGGTATGTATTCTATGGATGTATATCCACCCGTTGCTTGTATCTAGTAAATAGATCTTGGTACATAGTTGTTTCCATCGTAGGAAATTTTTTATTTTCTATGCTGCGAACCCTACATAGAGGTCACCACTAATCCTAATATTGCATATTCTCCACCTCTTCTCCTCCAGAGATCTCAACTTCGCAAAGGTCTGGTCAGCAGATAAGACACAAGTCATAGAGACAATGCTTACAACTTCGATGAAAAATGAAATATAGAAGTTCTACACTTGCTGTTGCAGTAGAGAAATGAAATGAGATCAGATACTTGCTACAGTTACATATATGAATAAAATAAAATAAAATAAATACGGAAATATCCTAACCAGCAGACACGTTCATCAGGATCATGGTTAATATCTTCAATTACATTTTCGTCAAAACCAGATGAACAATTAATACGAACATCACTTTCCCAATGTCCTAGAACACCATATCACGTATATTAGCTTCTAATTTTTTCTTCTGCTCCATCTGCAGTTCTCTAAGCCAAGGAAACAAGAAGCTCACAATATGGCAAGCATAAAGAATTTGATTTTCTTCAGAAATCTCCTTTTTGGAGGTAGGTTCACGAAGAATGGAAAAAATCATTAATGGGACATTGTAAAAGAGAACTATTTGAACCGAAGAAAAATGAAAATTTGATCGCTCTTGCATTCGTGTTGGAATGCTTGTAAACAAGGTTTTGCGAGCCTTATCTGCACGTGTGGGTGCTAATAATTGATCAAGCATTTACTAGTGCAAATTTGATAGTAGTGAGCTTTACAGACCCCACGATTTTGTTCTAACAGGAGGAAACCACACTCGCCTTATTTGGTACAAAAACGTTCAAATATACACAGCCAATGGGTACAGGAGCCAGACAAGGCGTCATATACCAGTTGTACATGACCCAATAGGACCAATCAGCCATTCCCAAACCAATTAAGTAGGAATACAGCAATCATTTCATATTTTTTTTTTGTTTCCCAAGGCCCAAGGAGAACACATTGAAACAGAGAGAGTATGTATATGTTTTTTATTTTTGCCAAATGAACAACAAAGATTAGCTTCTGAAAATAGAGTGGACAATGGCCATACCTGATTCAGCTTCTTGGTGGACAATGGAAAAAAATAGAGCTGAGGATTCTGAACTCTGCCTTTTCATAGAGGAAATACTCCCTGATGCGACCCTTTCAAAACCAAATGCCTGCTTGAGCTCTGCGTCTGACCTGTTGCAGGTGTAACCATTAAGTAATAAGCACCCTGCTCCTGAACATGCAGTTGTTATTACCATGTAAGAGCTTTAACTCACACCACACATTAATGAATTAATTCACTGAAAACTAATGCAATGTTTGTAGTTGCAAAGAAAAACCGCACTTCAGCAGCCGATGCAATCATGCAATTCAAATATTGTAGAAGATATTATTACAATGGTGAAACAACAAATTCTTACATACATACAGAATTCAGTGGCCACTTATGGTAGAGTGTGCAGCCTGGAGATCTCAAGAGAACTATCAGCAATGAGCTCTGCTAAGAGGACAGCATTTGTATATGGAAACTGGATCACATAAGCTCTTCTTTGGCCTGGTCTTCTCCATTGAGTAGTGCTAATCAAACTTCCTGAGGTCTTCTTGGATCTTACACTTCCAAGAACAGAACAAGGGCTGTTCTTTTTTCAAACAGAGAATAATGGCAGGTTCCAGTGGAACTCAACAGACACAAACTTTCTTAAAGGAAATTTTGAAACAAATAATGTGGCTCGTTTTAAATAAAGCTGCCAACATAAACAGCCAGTTCAACCACAAAGCATATGCATGTCCACGTCACAGCAATAAGAACAGAAATCGCTTTGCCTAATCTGGCAGTATAATGGCAGTCTATTTACCAAGTCAAACTACAGCTCAAAGGTCTGTCACATGGAATCATGGTGGTAAATCAAGTGCGTCATAAACCAGTTGTCAGACTTGATTTCCCGCAGTAAGGTTTTTTCCCCGCACTGGGCTACATGTGTGAACAAATATTGTAAAAGACAGACAGTTTACACATCCAAAAATACTCAGTGTTTCGACCAAATCCTGATTTTGGTCCTCAAGGACTATCACCATCGTGGTCTTGTGTCATGGAGAATCCTGATCTTGGTTCTCAATATACAGCTATGTGTTCTACAACAATGAATCATCCCTGGCTCCTTGTTTATCGTTGGAAGCTGAATGGGGGATGACACTCTGAAATGCCCAGGAAATAACCCTGCTAGAACATCGAAATTAATCATCAGGGTTTGCCTTTCATGTTCAGCAGAGAAGAAACTCAGAAAAGCACAAGTAATGAGAGAAAAAAAAACTTACAGATATACATGCCGCAGTAGACTGTAGCAGATGGTAAGGTTAAAACAAACTGTCTGTCCTCGCACTAGTCACAAAAATGTACTGCTTCTATCAGAGCTGTCAAAATCCTACTCCCTCCGTTTCAGGGCTTAAGGCGTCCTTGTTTTGCGTGTTTTTTCTTTGACCAAGAATTACTCTAAATACGTAAAGAGTTTTGGTATAAAACTAGTACCACTGGAAAGTATTTTTCAATACGAATTCAACGGTACTAATTATGTACTATATAATCAAGATTTTGTTGTTCAATTCTTTCGGTCAAACTTTGCTTTGAAAAGCGTGTGCGCCTTAAGCCCTGAAACGGAGGTAGTATAAACAATTAATATAGTGGCACATCACACACCCGAATGCCTGATGTATCTATCACGATGCAAGTCGCCCAAAAACAATTCCCCAGAATACCAGTGCTCCAAACCATTTGTTTGACACAAATCTGCAGAGTAGGGATTATATATAGTGAGTCCAAGGACTTCATAGTGGTCTAACAAACCAATGAACATATCATTAATTCTGATCTCTATGGTTTCAATGTAAAGAAACATACTTCATGTTGCAATCTGTGCGGTCAGATATGTCGACGGTTGAAATCTGCCATGCCAGCTGTGCAGCTGCAGCTGCCAGAAGAGGGTAGTAGGGCCATGCTGTCGAACATGGTTAGATATGTAGTCAATATCATGTTTAAAACAATATACTCTACTTAGAAGAGTCGGGACATTGCGATAATGAGCACTGACCAAGTTCAGCATTGTAGCCACTGAGTGCAAAGCCGCAAACCGATGCAGCACCAAAGGCACTAATCCATTGCTTGGTCAAATCTCCAAACCTTAATGCTGTGGACTTAACACCTACTTTGAGGTCATCTTCTTTGTCCTGTGTATTCGGATATGATCATAAGAAACCATAATAATCCAAACAAGATGACTTTAGCTCAGTTTAGATATGACAGAACACCACCAGTTAAATACCTGATGTGCATATATGGTATCGTACACCAACGTCCAACATATACCAGCAGTATACAGTGGAAGGACGACGGCGGGATCTAGGCTCCCTTTGATAGCAGCCCATCCTAACAGAGCTCCCCAGTTGAAAGTCAGGCCAAGAAATGCCTGAGGCTGTTAAAAATTGCATTGGATATGATTTAAGTGATCGCACTCTGTTAGCAAAGACTATGGTAGTACAACTTAGCATGCGTGTATTACATACCCAAAATGTGAACCTCTTCATCAGGGGATAAGAAAACACCAAAAGAAGAGAAGATGCCCCAAGAACACGGCTACATAGAAAATGAGACAAATTTACATGTGAGTAGAACTAGCAAAATACAGCTGATAAAAGATGTCATTCCTTTGGAGTTTGTGGAAATTAATAACTAACACTAGACCAATAGAAACATATTAGTCCTGTAAAGATTCTTTATATGAAATCTAGAAATTTTCAAGTACTATAGCTTGTTTGGTTGGACCTTGGGAGCATCCAAAACAGAGCAACTGCATTCCAGATAAGAGCGAAGAAGGCGCAATTTACCTAAAGTCGTTCAGTTGGAGAAGAATACCCAATCCGAGCAACAGCTGAGATCCGAGGAAGCACACCCCTTGAGTAGGGGTTAGCGCACCTGATGCAAAAGGCCTGCTTTTGGTGCGCTCAACCTACACGAGGAACAGATCGGGTGAACTCCATGTGATCACCAGAAGATGCCATCATTCACTTTATTGCATGATCCACTTGAGAGAAGTAATACATCAGTACCAGACCACACAAATCTAAGAGTACGTCCGACATCCAACTTGTTTGAAAGCTTGGTTAGCATTTTTTTCTGTTCGTGGTTTAACCAAGTTAATTGTTTTAGCTGCTACTGACACTATGACAATGATCATGACATTTGAGACTTACTTTTGCTACATTACCCTGGTTCAGGACAATAATAATAAGTGCATATAAAAATACATGTAAATACAGTAACCCTTTTTTGTATTCACAATCTGAACAGCAGTCCGAGGCTACAGAAAACAGAAAATCACCTTGGGATCGATGTCGCGATCGAGAAGATCATTAACTGTGCAACCAGCACCCCTGAGGAGGACAGTTCCACATCCAAAGAGCGCCAGCATTTTCAAGTCGGGGAGCTCCCCGGGCACTGCTGCCATTGTGATTGACCTGAGAAGTAAAGGTTACATGAGTTGTTCAAATCGGGAGATAAAACTCGAAATTTTCGGACATCGTCTGAATCAATTGCTTCGCTGATGGTGCACATAGCGAGTCTGTTCTAAAGTGAGCTGATCCTGCTGACGCTGAGCACCAACTGACCCTATGTGTCTATGCAATGGTGTTGAGAGATGGCAATGTGGGTAGTAGCAGTAAGCAGCATACCACATGCAGGGCCAGCCGAGGAGCCAGGCGCCGATGGGCTTGTCGAGGCGAGCGAGCATCGCGTAGGGGCGCGCCGCCTCCGGGAGCCACTTGTCCACCCACGACGCCGACATCAGCGGCGGCGGCGACGGTAGTATGTCCTCCTTCTCCTTGTCCTTGTCCTCGTCCGTGGACCGGGAGGAGGTCGAGAACGGGTGGGCGAAGCTTGCGGGGAGCAGGATCCTCTCGAAGTAGTAGGAGGACGCCACCGCTGAGGTGGAGGATGGCGGGAGCAGGCATGGGCGGCGGCTTAGGGTGATCAGATGGCGCCGGGCGGTGGGGTTGAGAAAGGGATCGAGGGATGGAGAGGGAGAGGAGGTAGGTGTGTGGGAGAGTGGAGATATGGCCGGGAGAGAGGTGGCGAAACGGCCGCGGCGGCGGAGGGCGCCGGCGGCGGCGCGGAGCAGAGCGGAGGGCGCCATGGACGGAAGCGGAAGCTGAAGCTGATGGCTCTGTCTCCTAAGGGGCTTTGGGCTTGACGGTGCTTTCTCTCTTTCTTCTGGCCAGTTATTAGAGGCGGCCCAGGTACTTGTTGTACTTAATTCTGCTTTGGGCCGAGCAGAGGCATTAGGCAGGTGGGCTGTCGTCAGTTATAGAATGGAGCTTGTCAACTTTTTTTTTTCTTTTTGGAAATTCAGTTGCCAGTTTTTTTGTGCCACTAATCTTATATACCTAATAATAAAACACGAAGTGTTTCTCCCGGTCCAACATTTTTTTTGGACGACTTTACCCTCCCACCAAACCACATATTACAACCAACGCCATCGCTAAATAAAAAACAGACGTCGGAATAAACTACCCACTCATCCTATTTTCTTTGTGCTTGCGCGACACGGATTAATCGATCGCTGTTCTGGATCAATCGGTGGGTCTGGGCCGGCCCAGTACCAACATGGAGAAGTATATACAACCCAATTAGCATCCGCGTCTGCCTGCCCCGTAAATTCCATATGTTCGTCGTCCGTAGTCAGTTTGAATAATCTCACCTTGCTACTTTACAACGATTTTCACCTATTTATATATTTTTGTAGGTTGCCTGGAATCAGCGAGCTAATCAGAGCATGGTGAGATAAAGATGGAACAACGGACCAGCTCGACGAGAAACGCTCGGGGAGCGCTGAACTATAGCAGTGCGCAGCTTTGCCGCTTTGGCTTATTGAGAGGCATGGGAGAAGGCGGATGCGTTGGGAAATAGAGCTCCTGCGTCAGGGGATAAGAGGAGGCTGCCGACAAGGAGGAGAGAATCGGGCTTGGCAGAGTTGGCGGCAGCGGAGGTGAAGGACGCCCGCGTGCGCACTGGTGGCGGCGGCGATTGTTGGCGAGCGCAGAGGGGCGGTGCCATGTTGGCGCAGGAGCTCGAGGTTGAGGCGAGGTGGCGGGGCAAAGGGGGCTAGGGAGGCGTGTCTGGCGGCGTGGATGGTGGCGCTGGATGCGGGAAGGAGATGGGGTTGGTGTCGCTCGGGAGGGGAAAGAGATGAGGTGGTGGGGCCGTGTGCGTGGACGTGGTCTGGCTATTCCCGTTATAGAGGTTACAGAGAGTTGTTATTCGATTCAGATATGCGAGCTATTTGAAGCTTCATTTTTTTATTGTGTGCGATCTGTTAATTCCGAGCTAGAATTTCTATTGATTGGCATATCCACAAGTCGCATAGTGACGGTATTGAAAAGCCCAAGTTTTTAGCTAACGCAAACAAATGAATTATAAGTTTATTGTTGATTTGAATAAAATTGAAGAAATATTTCTATAGAAGAAAAATGTTTTGTTGCCTGTAGAAGAAAATTGTTGAATTTGTAAAAAATGAATTTGAGAGAAACATTGTCATCTTACCAAAATATGTTGGTTCACCTGGTCAAAATAAAAAGATCCAAAAATCCTGAGAAAGAACATGAGAAAGGATTAGATTTTAGTGCTCGCGTCGCTCGCCACGACACCGTTTTAAACCACAACCCCTGCCTTGTGCAACATTACATACCGAAGAGCGATTTCAGTTTTTGAGATATATGAATTTAATGTTTGGTTTATATGTCAAAAGTATTATCGTTATCAGGTTTTTCTCTCCATGGCAACGCACGGGCATTTTTGCTAGTAAATGAAAAACAAGCAAATACCAGCTTGTTTTGGTCTCTGGACGTCGGGAAGCACATGATGATATTGTGTCCAATCTACATTGGGTGGTTTGGTGTGATGGCAAGTTTTGTTTCATGTGTGGTTCTCATGCATGTTCAACATCTTTGTGCTTTCCATCTTCTTATTTCACAAAACTACAAGGAACAATGGGTGTCTCTTAGAGATGTCACATCGGATATAATTTAGAAGAGAGAGTGAACAATGTTTTTTTATTATAAAAAGTCCAAGGATCTATGATTTAAAAGTAGTGATATAAACATGAAGTGAATATTGTAACAGCGGATGCGCTAGCCATTGATATTTTCAATACATTGCCCCCTAAAGATCTTTAAGCAAATAGGATCAAAGACGAGAGATGAAAAGACAAATCACATGCATGCGTGTGCAAATTAATTTGTGACACTTGGATGACTTATAGTCTATCTATCCTATAATTTGTAACCGCACGCTAAGAATCGATCTTCATAAATCATAATGTAACCACACACGCTAAGGCTGGTTTTTCCAAAAATGCTCTCTATCTATCTAGATATATGTCACTCTACAAAAAAGTTTGTGTATTGTGAATTCATCTATGGAAAAGTTGTATCTCTAAAAGGATTCATGTGACACTACAGGACACACGCGCTACGCCGAGGGCAAAAAGCCGTCGGCGTAGGCTAAAATGCCCTCGGCGTATGCTACGCCGACGGCTGCCCTCGGCGTAGCCTCCTCGGCAAAGGGCTCCCTCGGCGGAGCACATAGAGGCCGTCGGCGTATCAAAATGCCGTCGGCGTATGCTACGCCGAGGGCAATGCCGTCGGCGTAGCGGCCGTCGGCATAGCTTGTCGATAGGTTGCAAAAATATTTTTAAAAAAAAAATTAAATTTTTTATTTTATTTTTTTTCTCAATTTTTGAATCTTTGAATTGTTTGACTCGTTGATCTCTCACTTTGAACATTTTTAACACTAATTACATTTAATATTTAATTACATTGCAGTCTTGGTCAAACTTCCCGGAAGGTCACCCATCCTAATACTACTCCAGCTCCAGCACGCTTAACTTTCTCGTTCCTTCAGAATTTGTTTCCGCAAAGTAATTCATACATTGTTGTCAATACTATGATATCAATCCTATTAACCCTTATATCAACATGTCACATGTTTGTATTTTTTGAAATTACAAATAATTATTTAAATAAACATTAATGAATAAGTAAAAATATTATTGAATTCAAATAAAAATATAATAATTTTACTTTTTTGTATTTTTCAATTTAATATGGAATAATTAATATCTTTAAATCTATAAATCGGAATTTAACAAATAATATGTCTAATTTGATCAGAAAAATGAGAGGAATCCAAATATGATATCCATATCAACTAATCACAAACCCTCCGTTTTTGAATTATCTATTTGGTGGTTGCTTTAGAAAATTCCCTTTTTGCGCTCGGATAATGAAAAATGGCTTTTTGGTACGATGAAAAGGAAAACTTGCATTGAATCTTTGATAAAATAACATATTGTGAACCTAAAAATGATTTTTGTAAAAAAACATGAGCATCGTATCATGTACATGTAGTTCATATCTGACCCACTTCCTACCGATTCGGCAGGAATTTGTCTTTTTCACCAAAGGTGGATGGAAAGGTTTCGGAACCCCCTGTTGGGACATTGTCCATATAAGGTGGTATAGTATTTTAGTAAAATGTGGTGATAGCATTTTGAATTAGCCATTTGGTGGTTGCTTCACAAAATCGTCCATTTTTTATGCTCGGGAAAATGGGAAATGGCTTTTTGGTACGACGAAAAGGAAAACTTCCTCCTGCAACATTGTTCGCCATCCCATGATGCATGTATATGCACAATATGAGCATATTATCACAAACTATGCCTTGATTCTAGCCATAACATTGGTCATTTGACCCGAAAGCCAAGAAACCTCGAATGAGATAGGTCATTTTGTGAAGGTTTTTTTGACACATAATCAATATATCAAGTTTAATATTTTTACTTATAACTATGTCACATAATATGACACCACGCGAAGGTTTTGCATTGTTTCGATCGTTTTTGAATTTTTTATGCCCGTTTTAAACTATCGTCAAACTTTGTCGAACGACGGGCATGAAGATTCTTAGCTCGGGGCCGAGCCTCGCTAAACTTGCATTGGATCTTTGATAAAATAGCATATTGTGAACCTAAAAATGATTTTTGTAAAAAAAACATGAGCATCTGATCATGTACCTGTAGTTCATATCTGACCCACTTCCTGCCGATTCGGCAGGAATTTGTCTTTTTCACCAAAGATGGATGGAAAGGTTTCGAAACCCCCTGTTGGGACATTGTCCATATAAGGTGGTATAGTATTTTAGTAGAATGTGGTGGTAGCATTTTGAATTAGCCATTTGGTGGTTGCTTCACAAAATCGTCTGTTTTTTATGCTCGGAAAATGGGAAATGGCTTTTTGGTACGAAGAAAAGGAAAACTTCCTCCTGCAACATTGTTCGCCATCCCATGATGCATGTGTATGCACAATATGAGCACATTATCACAAACTATGCCTTGATTCTAGCCATAACATTGGTCATTTGACCCGAAAGGCAAGAAACCTCGAATGAGATAGGCCATTTTGTGAAGGTTTTTTTGAGACATAATCAATATATCAAGTTTAATATTTTTACTTATAACTATGTCACATAACATAACACCACGCGAAGGTTTCGCATTGTTTCGATCGTTTTTGATTTTTTTATGCCCGTTTTAAACTATCGTCAAACTTTGTCAAACGACGGGCATGAAGATTCTTAGCTCGGGGCCGAGCCTCGCTAAACTTGCATTGGATCTTTGATAAAATAGCATATTGTGAACCTAAAAATGATTTTTGTAAAAAAACATGAGCATCGGATCATGTACCTGTAGTTCATATCTGACCCACTTCCTGCCGATTCGGCAGGAATTTGTCTTTTTCACCAGAGGTGGACGGAAAGGTTTCGGATTCCCCTGTTGGGACATTGTATATATAAGGTGGTATAGTATTTTTGTAAAATGTGGTGGTACCATTTTGAATTAGCCATTTGGTGGTTGCTTTACAAAATCGTCTGTTTTTTATGCTCGGAAAATGGGAAATGGCTTTTTGGTGCGACGAAAACGAAAACTTCCTCCTGCAACATTGTTCTCCATCCCATGATGCATGTGTATGCATAATATGGGCACATTATCACAAACTATGCCTTGATTCTAACCATAACATTGGTTATTTGACCCGAAAGCCAAGAAACCTCGAACGAGATAGGTCATTTTGTGAAGGTTTCTTTGAGACATAATCAATATATCAAGTTTGATATTTTTCCTTCTAACTATGTCACATAATATAACACCACGCGAAGGTTTCGCATTGTTTCGATCATTTTTGAAATTTTTATGCCCGTTTTAAACTATATATAATGTTTTATGTTTTATTTAATTTTTATTTACAAATGTGTAATATTTGAGTGTAGATAGATAGGTCTTATTTTTTTACAAATTTTGATATATTATTTGTATTTTTCTGAATTAGAATGATTTAGTTATGATTTTTCAAAGTTTAATGAGATAAAATAAAAATAGCTACGCCGAGGGCAGCCGTCGGCGTATGCTACGCCGAGGACAGCCGTCGGCGTAGCATAGGATATGCCGAGGGCAATTCTACGCCGACGGCTGCTTGGCGGAGCTGGCCTAGACGATGGCTACGCCGACGGCCCCGATGTTTGGCCGTCGGCGTAGCTACCGGCCGTCGGCGTAGCTTCCCATTCCTGTAGTGTGAAGCATAGTAGTCTCCAAAATCTGAGGACATATATACTATGGAAAAACTAACTAGGAAAGCCATATGAGCCTGACGTCGCAACAACCCCTCAATTCAAGTAGCTAAGCACTTCATCTTTGGATCCATCCCGTACGTCAGGCGGTCGATCGATCGATCAATCGGTGTGCGGTGGACGGTACGAGCCATGGATGTCATGCGTGCCAGCTGGTGTGGTACAACCCATGCATGGACCCGTCGTCTCCAAGCAAGGCAAGCTAGTACCAACTCATCCTTCCTCTGATCGATAGTACTAAGGCCTTTCATAATGGTAGTATCTTAGCATGATATTATAGGCATTTTGTCTATATGGCACTATAGTTAATGAAGAAAGAGATTGGTGTTACATCTTAGCTAAGATACAACCCTTGCACGAAACCATAGGAAAAACTAATGCCTATCCTCAATCCCATGTCTACATGTCACCAAATTCATTAAATATAGAAACAACTCTTAAGAACCAGCCCATCGTAAATGTTGTCTCTTAATTATTTATTATGCCTATAATAACGTGCTAAGATACGGTGCATTGTGAAAGGCCTTAAGAGCAAACGCAATAGTATAGCCGGTTGTTGGCCATAAGAAATGTCCACGTCACCTATAGTCAAGCTAATAGCCAGTGTCGGGGGGATAACCCCCGGTAGGGTCACAAGGGGTGAAACATTACCCAGCTTGGTTAGCTCCGAGTAAAGAAAGAACCAGGCCGGGTAAGTACGGCCGGGAGAGAGAATCGTGTGCGGCCGACATATGAACTATGTCGGTCCGTATAAGACAAAGTTGTTAATCTTACAGGAACCAACGAGCCGAGTCTTCCGAGGAAGGGCCGAATCAGATAGGACGCGTGGCACTTTTCCGAGTGAGGTTTAGGAGGGACCATGGTAAAGCGTGGTCAAAAGAGAAGGGCGACGCCGGGTGACACAAAAGGAGTCGGGTGACGCCCAAAGCAAAGGCTGACGTACAAAGTTACTGCGTGACGCCAAAAGGAACAGGAGGCGACGTACCAGAAGACCGTTAGCTGTCAAGCTTTGTGGATTGGGCCATTGGGCTTAGGGCAAGCCCATGACCCGGCCCGCATAGTAGGGACCAGGATCCAACAGTAACCCTAGAACCCAAAGGAGTATAACCTATCTAGCACCACCTATATAAGGAGGGGCATAGCAGTAATAGAAGGAAGGTTGGACGAAGTAGGGAACTAGTGCCCAGAACACTAGTCCATACAGCTCAAGGAGCACTTGTAATTCCCAAGTATCAATCAAATCACCAAAGTATGGAGAGTTCATCTTGTTCTTCATGCATGGCAAGACCGTGCACTCCCTTCCGGTGACCACAAGCACCCATTTGGCCCCCAACTTAAGCCTACCCATGGCATCTACCGTGACACCACCACGACAGTTGGCGCCCACCGTGGGGCAGAAGCAGGTGCTTGATGGAGTCTTTATCCGGACGGGCAACATCATCGCCAAGACCGGCGAGCGCGTCTACTCCGGCTTCATCCAGAGGTTTGGAGCGCTCAACTTCGTCAGCGACAACGCGGGGTGCTTCGGGACCAAGCCGTTCCCTAGGGGTGGTCGCTTCATCAAGTTCGTTTACGTCGCCGTGCGCGTGGAGCGCGCATATCCAGAGCGCGTCGTCCTGGTGCCGGATCCACCAGCGGTTCCTGTCGCTGGGAAGCTTCACCAACTCGTCTCCGTGGAGGTAATGATGACAGCTCCTAATCCAGCAGCTCCATCGATAGCTCCAGTAGTGAATGAGAATGCTGGGGGAGGAAATCATGAGGAGACACCAAAGGCCGCGAGAACAGCAAAGACACCTGTCACATCCCAAAATTTTCCAAATTTTGAAATGTGAAAAATAAATAAACAAAATAAAATTTTGTTGAAATTTTAGGGTGAGAAGAAACTTTTTGAATCCAATTGGAAACATCAAAACCTATTTTGATCAAATAAAATACTAAAGGGATTTAAAAAGATAAACAATTAATAAATAAAATTATGATAGTTGGAATTACTATTTTTAGATCTTTTAATAAAAAGATTTGTTTTTCAAAAGAAAAGTGGAATTATAAATAAGGATTATTTTATAGAGCCAAATTAAGTCTTTATTTTATAAAGCTTTTGAAATAAATATTTCTATTTGATAAAAAGAGCAAAGGTTTATTTAAATAAAATAATGAGGATTTATTAATATCCAATTTTATTAAAGTAAAGGCTTTTCCATTTTAAATAAACACTAAAACTTGTTAATTTATTTTAAATAAGATTTCCAAGTGTTTTATATTTTCAAATAAAACCTACTGAAAAAGGTTTTAGTTTGGTTTAGATTTCAAATAGAATTTTAAAATAACTTAAAACCTATTTGAATTAATGACTAAAGACTATTTATTTAATTATTAATGGATCCTAAAAAGGATAAAAATTATTTTGTTTTGGACTTTGTTTTGTGTTGTTAAACAGAATTAAAATAAATACAAAGTTTGGTGGTGGTTTGAATTGAATTGGAGTTTGAATTAATTGTTTGAAAATCAAAACAGAAATTCCAAATGGAAAAAGAAAAAGCTTCCTGTATAAAAAAATGAAACGAACCAACCCAACCCAACAGGCCCACTAAGCCCAGCAAGAGCCCACCTGGCATACCCTCACCGAAAAGTTTTCTTACGCGCGAACACACCCACCTAGTCACTGACGCAGAGGCCCCACTCCCCCTCTCCCTCTCTCACTGTCAGCACGGCCCCACACCACCTCATCATCGTCTCCACCACGACCCGTCGCCACGCCGTTTCTGCCATTTACTCCGGCGATCAATTCGCGTTACAGCAGCCATCACTCCCCCTGCAATCACGCGTAGATAAACGCCCTTTCCTCCTCTACCTTTCCCCTCACTCGCCTCTCCCTCTCTGACCCTAGGCTGAGCGAATCGAGAGATCCAACCCCTCTGTCTCCGACAGCGTCCCGGGCCAATTCCGGCGAACTGCAGCCGCCTATCCACTCCCCGAGCACGCAAGCTTGCTCTCCAGTCCCTTCCGTGTCTGCCCATAGCCTCAGCTCGCTCCCGCGTGCTCTAGAAACTCGGCTTCATCGACATCAGAGCGCCACCGTCTTCTGCCGTATCTCCGGCAAGCTCCCCCTGGTAAGTTCGGACCGCCCCAGCATCTCTTGATGATGCTCCCGTGAACCCCACGTTCGCCCGCGTCTAACCGTGCATCCATCTTGCCCGAGGGTGACCTGTAGCCCCATCCTCGACGACCTCTAGAGACAGCCGCTGCTCGCAGCAACTCCGGCGAGTAATCGTCGCCTCTCTGGTGCGCCCCTCGCCAAGCCGACCACACGTTGAGCTTCAGCACCTCCCTGCGAGCACGGTAATCCATTTCCCCCTCTCACTCGCTTCCTGCAACGTCGGCAAGCACACCGCCAGAGCGTGCACCGCCGCTCGCCGCCGCGCAGCGCCGCCAGTCCTTGACCAAGCAACCTAGTCCGTTAGATCACGATCGTCTAGCTGATTAGAACTAGACGAATAGGTACGCGCCCATCTGATCCATTCGTTTTAAGTTAAATCTTGCGGTCAGAACAGTTCGATCCAAACGAAACGGTACCGACCAATAGGAAACAGACACGTGGACAAGGTTTTGTTTAAAAACAGAAATAGAATCTGATTGAATTGCAAACTTGTAAAATTCATAACTTTAATTATACACGTCCAAACTTTGAAAATTTTATATCAATGGATTCAGCAGAACATGTACTTTTTAACCATGCACTTTGTTTAATGATTTGCTTCTGGAAAATTGGTTGAAATTGCAGAAACATGTGTAGGCTTATTATGAATATAAAAATTGTTCTAGATATAATTTTAATGTGAAATCTTTGCAAAATGGTTTGTTGTGAACCTACTGACCCTAGGAATCAACTTATGGATTTAAAAATGTATTTTGTGAAGATAAGGAGTAAATATTTGAGTTAGCACATTTCTAGTCAAATAAAAATATTGTTTTTGTTTTAGAAATGATTTTGAGTAAAACCTTTGGGAAATGTTTTGATTCAAACCTTCTGACCCTAAACACCAAGTTTTGAGAATTAAAATATATTTGGTGAACTCTTTAAAGAATATTGCTTTGCTAAAAGCATTATCAATCACATAAAATATTGATTTGATTTAAAATGGTTTATAGATAAAACCTTTTACAAATGGGTTTACCACTTTAGTAAATGACCACTTTTGAACCTTATAATGTTTAGATCCTAGTAGAAACCACTTTTGCAAGTAAAACTATCTTTTGCATGCTTGCATGCATGACCTTGTTTTTGTTATTTTATGTGTGAGAATTGGTTTGAATGCTAGTTGAAATTGTGTTTGTTTGATTGATTTGTAGTGAAATTAGAAGAGTGTGATATTAGCAAGATCAAGAAGTGAACCAACATTCTCTACTAAAAAGGCAAGTGACACTATCATCCAAGTCCTACTATTTTCATTACACTTAGTGGATTTTTGAAACATGCATGATAAGGACTACTATATTGTATGCTATGCTAAATCCTATTAGGATATCATTATATCTCCCTTAGTGGAAACAATGTAGTTGTAGTATGCTTAGCCCTGCTATATATTAGGATGGGATACATGATATGATTATATGAAGAGTTGAAAAGACATATGTTTTATATAATAAAACAAGTACTCAATGAACCACCTGGGTGGACAAGGATACTCAAGCTTGGACAAGGTGGCAACAAAAGGAACCATGTTTATATGGCTATCTCTTTTTGTATGTGCACTAGAAGAAAACCACCCAGGGACTTAGAGATTGAACATGTTTCTCGTACAGTGGCTTCCGTGTACAGCCACATGCTAAATGGGCTCTGTCTTAGTCAACTACATAGTGGAAGACCCATGCATTGGCATCTTCAGGTTAACTAGAATTGTTTAAGGGAACTTGAAACCCTACATTGGTGCCTGGATGACAAGCTAGCATTGTGTATTGGGAGGACTTCTATGGAAAGACTCTGCCACATTCTCAATCTGCCAGTACTCCATCTTGGTGAGTACTTATCCAGCGGCCACTGGTGGCATCAAGATGAGATTGTGTCATGTGGGTAAAGTGTACAACTTCTGCAGAAGATCAAATTCTAAGTACTTAGCCGTGTCCCCGGTTATGGACAATACTGAGCAACTAAGGCCTGAAGCTATGGAAGATATCGACATTCCAATTTCTCAAAGTAAAACTTGATGGTGACAACAAGGGATTTGAAGCACTTGGAGTTTTCCAAGAAGTTCAGAAAGATTTTGACCAAAGATCAAAACTATTTTGAAAAGATAGGATAAAACTATATTGCTTTTTGCAAATGAGCCTAAACCCTACTTAGCCAAATATGCATGTAATGATAGGATCCACATATTTCTACATGTAGTGAAACTTGCCAATACAATTAAAATGTATTGACCCTTGTGGCTGCAACTTATTATGTTGCAGGTTTGTTTGATGTTAGTGAAGTGTGTTGAATAGGATTACAAGTCTACAACCAACATGTTTGCCTGTGGCACTTTGAAGATGAAGGACCCCATGCTTTATAGATATTCTGCTGCAATGTAATGTGATAGTCAAATGAGCTATGTAAGATGTAATGAAATATTTTATTCCTGGTTATAAAGTGGTATTATGACCTTTGTTTCTTGATATTACATCTTAACTGTGGATGCTAGCTATTGATCCAGGGACTATCATTGTAAACACAGGGATCTCTACCTTATTAAAGGTTGGGAACCTTACAGCACCGCTGGAAAAGCCGGAAAACATAGCAAGGAGTAAAAGGGCAAAAGGGCTCCAAGATGCGATAGATAAGTTGGCAGAGCCAGTTGCGTAAGCAACTGACCCGGCACGTGTGCAAGCCGAGTTAGAGGAGGCCAGGATAAAGGTTCTGGAGAAAGCCAAGGAGTTAGCACAGTTATAGCAAGATGTGGATATCACAATTTGAGAGCTCAACTCAGAAAACCGAGTCAAGGGTGCAAAGACCTGGCTTGATGCGACGACATTGAGAGGAAGAAATCTCAACGAGGAGCTGGCGGATGCTACGTCAAAAATAACGCCAGAGAACAGCAATGAAACAGCTATGCGGCCAACATACAATACAGCAGCAGCTAACCTACGAGCCACAAAAGCAGCAATGGTAGAATTACCCCACTTCACGGGAGAAGCAAAGAAAAGACAACAAGAGCGAGTCAATGAACTGGTAAGATCATCTAGCATGCTGAATGAAGCATACTACAGAGCGAATCCGGGTATAGCCGGGAAGTCACAGCTGGTTCACTCGGCGACTCATGTCCCGGCAAGATCAGCAGGTCACACGGCATCCTCACCCGGAGCAGCGCCAAGACCGAGAAAAGAAAAAGTGTGGATTCAGGGAGAAACAAGCAGATGATCACTTATGACCCGACAATGGCTCAGGGAAACCCAGTGCATGCATAGGGAATGAGAAGGAATAATGCCCAAGGAAATGAGAACCAGGAAAATGCGGGTCGAGAAAGGCAAGCAGGGCAAAGAAACGACAATGGAGGGCAAAATTTTGCGCCTCAACCTAGGCGTGGAGCTCACTCGGCAGGAGGAGAAAATCCAGTGCCGAATAACGCACCAGCTCAACCCGAAAGAAGACAGCAAAGCGCGGGAAAAGCAGCACAACAACCTGCTGACCCGAATGCGAACAGGTACAATGATGGTTACTCGGCGATGGTAAACGACGGATATGAACTACCGGATCACGCATATCAAGCGATGGGAGCTAGACTCGGAGGCAGGAACCTTCAACCGGATGATGCGAGGCTGAAGCTTGACCGAATAAAGATGGCAGAACTGATTGAGTCGCAAGGTCCACAGGGTCTACCATGCTTTGGACCAAGGATCATGAAGGAGCCACCTATACCAAATTTCTAGTTGGCCGGAGGAACAAAAACATATGATTGAAGCACAAAGCCAGAGGATTGGCTCATAGATTATGGAACAACTGTGAAAATCGCGCAGGGGAATTTGAGATGGGCAGTACGATATGTACCGCAAATGCTAGAAGGACCAGCTCGGGTATGGCTGAACAATTTGCCACCCGGAAGCATCAACAGCTAGATTGATTTTCAAGACTCTTTTGTCAGCAATTTCACAAGAACCTACAAGAGGCCGAATCGCCCACAACAGCTGGCAATGTGCAAGCAAAGGCCGAATGAGACAGACGGAGAGTTCCTCACAAGGTGATGCACAATGCACAACTCTTGTGAAGGGGTAATCGAGTCACAGGCAATCGCTTGGTTTGCACAAGGGTGCAGACATGGAAGTGTGTTGTGGCAAAGGTTATAGAGGGATATGCCGGCAAGTTTGGCAGAAACAATAAGAATTGCTGATGCGTATGCGTTAGGAGATCCTACTCAGCCGCTGCTCATGTCGGCAGACGGGATGACTGAGACTCAGATCTATGATGTAGCCGGATCGCAAAGGCGCCAGGAAAGAGCCGAATATAGAAACAAAAGAAGAGATGAAAGACCAGACTACAGATATGGTTCGACTCAGGTTGCCGCAGTAAGCCAGGATCATCCAGATGCTGGAAATAGCCAACGTCAAAGGACAAGTGGACAACAACAGTGGATACCGAATAATGATGGCAAAAAGCCATATGAACAAAGAAAGCAGTATTAGGAGAGACAGAAGTATACTTATGAGATGATGCCAGTGTAGGGGTTCGTAGCATGGAAAACAAAAAATTTCTACCGCATACAAACAAACAAGCCAAGATCTATCTACTAGATTATAGCAACGAGTCGATAGAATAACTCACCCTCGAAGATTCCAAAATGTTTAACGAGAGCAGATTCTCATGGGTGATGTAGTCGTACTCTTGCCGATCTCAAGATCGTGTAGACGATCCATCCGGCGCTGCGTTCCGGCAGCGCTCCCGCAGTCGGTCACACGTTCGGTACTCGATGAAGACCTTCCTCTCCCTTGTTCCAGCAGGCAGCGGAGGTTGTAGCACTCTCCTTGTGATTCCGGCAGCACGACGGCGTGGTACCGGAAGTAGAGGGGAGATCTCGCAGGGCTTCGCTTTAAGCCAGAGCGAGTATGGTGGACTATGAGAGAGGCCTTGGCGATCTAGGCTTTAGAGGCACCAAGGAGAGAGGGCTAGGCCGGCGGCTAGGGCAAGGGGAGGGCCCCAACTCGGCGGCTAGGGCAAACCCTAGGTGGCGGCGGCGACTTGGTGGCCGGCGGCTAGGGTTAGGGTTTTGGTGGAGAGAGGTGTAGGCTAGAGGGGGCACCCCTGCCCCTTCTTTTATAGGTGGGAGGGCGCCGGCCAGGGGAGGAGAGTCCTCCCCAAAGTCGGCCTCCTTGGCCAGCGGGTGGAGGGAGAGGAACTCCTCCCCAAGTAGGTTTCCTACTCTCCCTCCACCAAGCAAAACTGCCGTTTGACTTTTCAAATTGGCATTTGACTTTTCAAACTAGGATTTGATTTATCCCTTTATTTTGCTCAGCGATGACACCTAGTACATGATGCAACCATTCCACATTGTTATGACACATTCATGTACCCTTCCCCTCCGGAGTACCGGACCTTCCGGAACCTTCTAGAACATTCCTAATGAAAACACTGGAATCATTCCCCAACTCCGAAACAAGACTTTCCTTATATGAATCTTATTCTCCGGACCATTCCGGATCTCCTCGTGATATCCCGGATCCCATACGAGACTCCGAACAACATTCGGTCTCTTACTCATCATTCCATAACTACTCAACAACATCGAATCCTTAAGTGTGTCTCCCTACGGTTCGTGAATTATGCGGACATGATCGAGACACTTCTCCGAACAATAACCAATAGAGGAATCTGGAAATTCATATGGATCCCACATATTTCTACGATTACTTTTCGATCGAATGAACCACTTACATACGATATGAATTTCCCTTTGTCTCACGATAGTTTACTTATCCGAGGTTTTGATCGTCGGTATCTCTGCATACCTAGTTCAACCTTGTTACTGATAAGTACTCTTTTCTCGTTCCCGTGATATGTGATCCCTTGTGAGTCAGTCACATGCTTGAAAGCTAATTGGATGACATTTCACTGAGAGGGCCCAGATTATATCTATCCGTCATATGGATGGACAAATCCCACTCTTGATCCATGTGTCTCAACCCATACTTTCTGAACACTCAATGCCACCTTTATAGCCACCCAGTTACGGTGTGGTGTTTGATGTCATCAAATCATCCTTCCGGTGATGGTGATAAGCATGATCTCATGGTCGAAGGAATTAGGTTACTATGTATCAGAAAGCTTATAGCAATTGAACTATTAAAATGACTTGATCTTTATGCTACGCTTATCTATAGGAGTATGTCCAACATACCATTCTCCTAACGATATGATCTTGTTGTTAATAACATCTCAATGTTCATGATGGGGAAACCACAATCATTTATTAACCAACAAGCTAGTATTATGAAGAGGCTTTTACTAGGGACTCTTATTTAGTTTACAAATCACACAAGTATTAATGTTTCCTTGTTAATACTATTATAGTATGAATGTAAACATTTATCATAAACACAAAGATATAATAATAACTACATTTATTATTGCCTCTAGGGCATATCTCCAACAGCCGGACCAGCCGTGTAAGTTTCACACGCCTAGTCCGAGTAAGCCAACAAATCACACAACAAGACAATGCACTTGGTTTCAGAAAGGAGATTGAGTGGATTCGCCAAATAAGCAACTACCACTGCCTCCACCTCCGCCACTCACTGGAGGAAATGCTCAAGCTGTTGGAACTGATAATAGATATGAAAACAGACATCCTAGGTACCATAATCAAGAAAGAAGGGAAGCTGTGCACTAGGTTCACAACCCAAGAGGTGACGATGCTCATGTCGGCCATGGAACTAGAAATGAGTACAGAGAACATCAACAGAGCTATGTTGTTTTCATCACAGAGCCGAATGACAAAAAGAGTCAGCAGAGACGAATGATGGAAGTGAATGCCGGCAATTCCAAAGTACATGCATTGGTCTGAGCAAGAAATGACTTGGAGCATAAAGGATCACCCCTAGATCATGCCAACCCCAGGGGGTTATGCTCTAGTCTTGGATCCAACTTTCATGGGCCCTGATATCAATGTAAAGTTTTCCAAGGTACTGATCGACGATGGCAGTAGCATCAACATCATGTACAAGGATACCATGCTCAAATTAGGCATTACCATGAACATGCTGGAGCCGACTAACAACTTTCCATGGTATTGTGTCGGGATTGTCCTCTGAGCCAATTGGCAAAATCTGGGTCGACGTCCTATTCGGCAACAGAGAAAATTGTCGAACTGAAGCCATAGAGTTTGAAGTGGTTGATTTGGTTAGCTCATATCACGCCTTACTCGGCAGGCCGGCTATGGCAAAGTTTATGGCTACTCCTCACATTTATTACTTGAAAATGAAGCTGCCAGGCCCATGTGGGGTAATCACAGTTGAAGGAGATTACAAAAGATATATCGCTTGTGCCTCAGCTGGATCATCATTGGCCGAGTCACTCGTCATAGCACAGGAAAAGCATCAAATGTTGGAGGTGGCAGCATTGGCCAAAGCAGCACAAATGTCCTTGCCGGCACTCACTAACCCGCATGGCAATGTGTCATTTCAAGCTACCAAAAAAACTAAGAAGGTACAGGTGGATGAGACTTTCCCAGAGCGTACAGTTACCATTGGGGCTGGCCTCACTGACAAATAGGAAAGCGAGCTCACCAGCTTCCTCCGTGAGAATCGGGATATCTTTGCATGGTCTACATAGGATTTGCAAGGAGTTTCGAGGGAGCTGGCTGAGCACTCTCTTCATGTAAGGCCATATGCCTAGCCGGTGAAGCAACCCCTCCACCGCTTCGCCAAAGATAGGAGGAAAGTAATAGCTGCCGAGATTGCCAGGCTCTTGGCTGCTAGATTCATCATGGAAGTACTGCACCTAGATTGGTTATCAAATCCAGTCTTGGTCAAAAAGAAAAAAGATGACCTGAACGTGGTAGTGGTATGGCGCATGTGTATTGATTACACGAACCTCAATAAGGCGTGTCCAAAAGATCCATTCCCCCTGCCACGGATCGACCAAGTCATAGATTCCACTGCTGGCTGTGAGTTGTTGTTATTTGTGGACGCGTATTCTGGATTCCATCAGATACCACTGAATCTGAATGATCAAATAAAGACAGCTTTTATCACCCCGTACGGGGCTTATTGCTATCGTACCATGCCATTCGGATTGAGAAATGCAAGTGCAACATATCAAAGATTCGCAAAGTCACACTCTAATTGAGGACTTGCGTCAAACATTCGCAAACTTAAGGAGATTCCGGATGAAACTCAACCCGGAAAATGCACGTTTGGTGTCCCGGCTGGCAAGTTACTCGGATTTCTTGTATCCAACCGAGGAATTGAGGCTAACCCGACAAAAAACAGGGCCATCGAAAGAATGTAATTGCCAAAAACCCTCAATGATGTCCAGAAGTTTACAGGATGCCTGGCTTAATTGAGTAGATTTATTTGTCGGCTAGGGGAAAAAGCCCTACTACTATATCAACTGATGAAAAAATCAGACAAATTCACATGGACACAGCAAGCTGGTAGCGTTTTCCATGAACTCAAGAAAATGTTGGCAACAGTACCAATATTAGCATCACCATTATCCAAAGAGCCAATGTTGCTCTATGTCGCCGCAACCAACAGAGTTGTAAGTGCAGTAATAGTGGTCGAACGTGAAGAAGAGGGCAAATCAGTCCAAAGACCAGTTTATTATTTGAGCGAAGTGCTCTCTATATCAAAGCAAAACTACCCCCATTACCAAAAAAGGACGTATGGGGTGTATATGGCAGCAAAAAAGCTGAAGCACTATTTTCAAGAACACCCAATCTAGGTCATATGTGAAGCGCCTATCTCGGATATATTAGGCAGCAAAGATGCCAGTGCCCAAGTAGCAAAATGGGCCATAGAGCTAGCACCATATACTCCACAGTATGATAGGAGAGATGCAATTAAATCTCAAGCTGTTGCAGACTTCTTCGTAGATTGGATGGAAATGCAGTACGAACCACCACTGCTAGACCCGAACTACTGGAAAATGCATTTTGACGGGTCCAAGATGAAAATGGGTATGGGCGCCGGGATAGTGCTCACATCACCAAAGAGGGATCAGCTCAAGTATGTGCTACAAATTCATTTTGCTGCTTACAATAACGTTGTCGAGTATGAAGCACTTGTCCATGGCATCAAAGTGGCCAAAGAGATTGGCATCAAAAGGATCATGTGTTTTGGCGATTCGGATTTGGTGATTCAGCAAGTGTCTGGACATTGGGACGCGCTGGACGCAAACATGGCATTATACCATTTCCATGTGCAACAAATTTCGGGATACTTTGACGGGTGTGAATTCCACCACGTCCCAAGAGCAGAGAATGAAGCAGCAGATGTATTATCCAAGCTAGGTTCATCTCGGCAAGCAATACCACCAGGAATAGCATTGGAACATCTCAGAAAACCATCAATCACGACCTCACCAGAATCTGATTCCTTATTTATTCCGGCAATACAAGAGTCAGACGTTGCACCAATGGAAATTGACTCAGGGGTAGGTTCGACTCACTCGGGGACTGACCCGCTCACTTCAGTGGTTGCCGAATCACACTCGAGGACTCCTCAGGTCATGTCGGCCGAACATATGTCGGCGGAGCCAATGGAAATTGATGGTGAAGCAGACCCAGATCCGCTAATACCAACATGGGCATAGCCAATATTCAACTACTTAAACGATGGAACTTTGCTGAATGATGAGATATTGGCAAGGCAAACAGAAAGAAGAACAAAAGAATACACCATAATCAACAAGGAACGGTACAAGAGAAGTTTGACGAGTGTACTATAGCGTTGCATCAGCTCGGAGAAAGGCCAGGCGATTTTGTTGGATATTCATCAAGGGGAATGTGGGCACCATGCATCGTCAAGAGCATTGGTGGCCAAGGCGTTCCGACATGGATTTTATTGGCCAAGCGCATTGGCACAGGCATAAGATCTAGTCGAAAAATGCAATGTTTGCCAACATTATGCATCCAAGTCACATTTACCAGTGTCTGAATTAAATACTATACCAATCACTTGGCCATTTGTAGTATGGTGCCTAGATATGGTAGGACCATTCAAACCAGCAAGGGGAGGCATGACTCATATTTTGGTGATGATTGATAAGTTCACCAAATGGATAGAAGTGAAACCCATCAAAAAATTGGACGGTAAAATAGCTGTCACATTCTTAAGGGACATAATCTTAAGATATGGTTACCCACACAATGTAATCATAGATAATGGCACAAACTTTGCTGAAGGAGCTTTTGCTCGTTTCTGCGGAAAAAACCGAATAAGACTCGATGTCGCATCAGTCGCTCATCCTGAATCAAATGGACAAGTTGAACGAGCTAATGGCTTAGTTCTATCAGGGATAAAACCCCGCTTAATGGAACCACTCCAGAGATCACCTGGTTGTTGGATAGAGGAACTGCCCTCAGTGCTATGGAGTCTAAGGACAACTCCGAATCGGTCAACAGGCTATACGCCATTTTTCCTTGTGTATGGGGCAGAAGCAGTTTTGCCTGCCGACATAGAGTATGACTCGCCAAGGATAAGGCAATACTCGGAAGCCGAGGTAAAATAGGCCCAAGAAGATGGAGTCAACTTACTCGAAGAAGCAAGGGAATTGGCATTATCCAGATCCTCTATATATCAGAAAAAAAGTTCAACATCATGTTTTCGAGAAGGGGATATGGTGCTAAGGCTAGTGCAGCGCACAACAGGAATACATAAATTATCACCCCCATGGGAAGGTCCGTTCATTGTAAGCAAAGCATTGCACAATGATTCATATTATCTCATAGATGCTCGTGAAGCACAAAAGAACAAGGCGGACAGATCAGGAGATGAGACCAAAAGGCCATGAAATGTGGCACTACTTCGTCCTTTCTATACTTAGGAGAAGCAATGCATGTATCACTCGAACTCTCATATGTCGGACACTTGTGTCGGCTATGCGCTGATAATAAAATGGTATGACTCGAAAAACTAACTCGGGGACTGTCCCTTATGTTTTCCCTTTTAATTATTTTATGTCGGTTGGCATTACACCCAAAGCTTATCTCGGAACAAGTAATGTTTACTCGGAACAAATCAACTCTTCGACTATGCTGTTGTCCAAAAATACGGCTTCATGGCAAGCAAGGGGAAAGGATGCATGACGAGTAAACACGAACGCCGGATAAGTACAAGGAAAAACGCGAGTCGACCCTGAAAGAACATGAGGGCCCCATGTGTGGTTTTGGTAATTAATGACAATCTTTATGGACTAATGTGTGTATTAAGTTATACTTGTAGGAATTGTCCATTGGCATCGCTTGGAGCATGTGTTGGCTTCAAGGTCGATGAAATGAGAAGAAGATGTTTTGTGCAAGCTCAAAATGCACCATCTATAGAAGATCTCATGTTTTATGCTTGCCATTCTCGGTGATCATGGATCGATGATGAGGAATTAAGAAAGGCGTTACATATTGAGAAGGACAAGATCGTCTACATCAAGCTCAAGTGGAATGCTCAAGGCAAAGGTATAATCTTGATAGGTTTTCCCTTTTGTCGGTCTCATATTGTTAGTAGGAGACCGGGTTTAGGATAGATAATCGTACTATCAAGAGGGGCTCTCGAATGAGTAACTCGATCACATCGTTCGGAGAGAGCTCAAACCTTTGCATATTTGCATCATCATATTTGGTTATTATTTGGTCTTATCCATGTGAGGATATAGAGCTTGTGGTAATCTACATAACAAGCTCTTGTTCATCAAAATCGGATCTTCCGTTTGTATCTTGTTGCGATTTTGATCTTGGCGGCTTTTCGGTTTCTCACCAAGTGAGGTATCTCACATTATTATGCATGATACATTCTCACTTGGTGATAACCAATATTTTCACCTTTAATAGGGTAGCCCATGTCGTCCTTTTTCCAACGCAATTGGAATCGGGTCGATCGGAGTTACCAATCAAAAGTTATAGAGGTTTGAATTTTCCTAGGTAAGTACCGCATTTTAGTACCTAGCGCGGCAGTAGGTTTTGGCAAGTTGCCAAATGCCACTGCCCTCCTAGGTACCAAAATGCGGTAGTACCGCATTTTAGTACCTAGCACGGCAGAAGGTTTTTGACAAGTTTCCAAAAGCCACTGCCGGGCTAGGTACCAAAAAGCGATAGCACCGCATTTTAGTACCTAGCGCGACAGAAGGTTTTTGACTTCGTAATTTGGATCCATCCTCCCTTGCTGGACTATTATGTTTCTTTGCATGATCTTGAAGAGGTTGTTGTCCTCTTCAAAACGAGCCCAAGATCATCGAAATCGGAGTTCGGATGCAAAAGTTATGGCTGTTTTCGTTCTGTGACCGGTAGTACCGGACTAGGATCCGGTAGTACCGGGGTCCAGTAGTACCGTATTTTGGTACCGGGGAGCACAGAGAAAAAATGCGTTTGGAGCCCAGGAACCCTAGGAAATGTCCGGTAGTGCCGGGAAAGTCCGGTAGTACCGGGAAAAAGTCCGGTAGTACCGGGAATCGTGTTTTTGGGCTGCAACGGTTGGATTTTGGAGGGACCTATATAAGGGGCCTTCTTCCCCAATGGTTCCTCAACCCTTCTTGAAAGTTTTCCCCTCCATTGTTGACCTTCTTGAGCTTTCTTTCTCTCAATCCCTCCGATGATTCTTGCATATTCTTGAGGGATTTGAAAGAGGAGATCTAGATCTACAATCCCACCAATCAATCTCTCCTCTAAGTGAGGGGAACATATTGGGATCTAGATCTTGGAGTCTTTTGTGGATTTCCTCCATTGTTCTTCCTCTCTTATTCCCCCATAAGCTTTTGTAGCTTTGGTGGAATTTGGGAGAGAAGGATTTGAACACCTTTGTGGTGTTCTTGCCATTTGCATTCGGTGCATCGGTTTGAGTTCTCCTCGGAGGATTTGGTTTGAGTTACTCATTGGAGCTTGTCCCTCTTGGGTTCTTGGAACCCTAGACGGTTTTGTGGCCTTGGTGGCGTTGTGGCCTTGGTGGCGTTTGTTGAGGCCTTGGTGGCGTTTGTTGGGAGCCTCCAATTAAGTTGTGGAGAAGTGCCCCAACCTTGTTAGAGGTTACGGTTGCCACCGACAAGTGCACCAATAGTGGAAGCGTGGATCGATCCCGTTGGGGTGATATTCACCGGAGAATAAGGGAGGCCTTTTGTGGCGTTGGTGGTTTGATACCACCCCCTCTCCAAACGAGACGTACTCCATGTTGGGAGGAACTCGGTAAAATTTCGGTGTCCCGCCGTGCCTCGGTTATCTCTATACCCGAGCTCTTTACTTATGCACTTTACATTGTGATAGCCTTCGTGCTTGAAGTAATATATATCTTGCTATCACTTTGTTTCTTGTATTGCTTAGCATAAGTTGTTGGTGCACATAGGTGAACCTTAGTTGTTCTAGGTTGTGCTTAACAAAGTAAACACTAGTTTTATTCCGTCTTTGTTGAGCCACTCTAGGAAAAGTTTTAATCGCCTATTCACCCCCCCTCTAGGCGACATCCGTATCCTTTCAATTGGTATCAGAGCCCGGTCTCTCATTTTAGGCTTCACCGCCTTGAGAGTAAAGATATCGGCTAGGGGATTAGTGACAAGGACATGTTCATATTCAATGGCACAAATTATGATATTTGGAAAACTCATATGCTTATTCGTTTTCGGGACATGGACCCAAATTTGGAGCGTATTGTAGATATAGGTTTTTCTCCTCCTATGGATTTCAAAAATCTATCTTGTGAGGATGAGAAAAACTTATATCTCGATGCTCAAGCTTCTAATGTGCTTGTTAATGCTTTGAGCTATGTAGTTACATCTTCAATCATTCCTTTTTGGAGCGCTCATGAGTTATGGACAAAACTTCAAGATAAATATGTTGTGTCCAACATTATTGAGGATGATTGTGTTGCTTCCACTTCTGGTCGAGATGAATTCTCATCCTCTACCACTTCACCAACATGTGACTTTTCACAAGGTCATGATATGGTGAGTGGTGATAGAAATTGCAATTTGGATAGTGTGCTTACTATTTGTAATCCCTCATCCCTATCTAGTTGCAATGATATATCTGGAATTTAACACTTCTAGCACTACCAACTTCTTACATGCTTGTGTTAATCGTCCTTGCATATCATGTAGAAATGACTTGAATAAATCTCATGATGATATGCTTGTGTTGTCTTGTTGCCATGATAAAAATGCTTCTATTTCCTCTAGTGCTTGTGTTACTAACCATGTAGAGGAAAATGAAGATTCTATGGGCCAAGATAGGGTCTTGAAGAGAGCTACAAGTGCAATCTCATCATCACCTTCCTCCGGTTCTCACATATGCCTTATGGCTAAGGGAACAAAGGTAACCTCTTTGAATCCCATTGTATCTCATGATGATGATGATGATGAGGTTGAGAATGATAATGATGATTATCGAAGTAAGTATGATATCACCTCTATTAAGAAAATGGGAGAGGTTGTATATAGCGCTCTCTTCAAAAATAAAATTGCTTCCTCTAACTTTCTTGAAATCTTGAATTGTGCTATAGAAGGCAATGATCTTATTGAGGAGCAAGAAAACTTAATTGATGAAAAGTTTGCTCTTGAGCGTGAGTATGCTAATGAAGTTGCACAACTAAAGGACTCTCTTGAAGAAGAACAAACCACCAAAGAATCTCTTGAGGAGACTTTTACTCTAGAATTATCTAGAGTAAAGGAATACCATGATAGAGAACTTGCGGTGGCAAACTCCTTCAAGATTAAAAATGATGAACTTGAAGGTGCTTATGCTAAAATCCTTGAGGATTTTGAGCACCTAAAAAATGGCTCTAGGGTCATCAAGGGTGAGCTCATCAAACTCACTGAGTCACATGAGCAACTTAAAGCTTCATATTCAAAAGAGCTTACCAAGTTGCCCACACCTCTTGCTAATAATGATGATGCTTGTGCTACTAACTCCACTTATTGTGAAGCATCTATTTTGAAGGATAATGTTGAGCTAAAGGCTCAACTTGCTTTGCTAACTAGCAACTATGGGAAATTAGAAGAAAGTCATGTTAAGCTCTCAAGCTCGCATGAGGATCTTCTAGTCTCCCATGGTAGGCTAAAGTTAGCTCATGAGGCCATCGTGTCAAAGGTAACATCTAGTGGGCCTCATGTGGACATTAGCACTATATCTACTCCAAATGTTATATTGCCATGTGCTAGTCCTTGTAATTCATCCTCTCACAACCATGCTATATCTCGTGATGAATTACATTCCGTGCCTTGTTGCTCTAACAATGTAGCATCTACTTCCTCTAGTACTTTTGTTGTAAATAACCATGTAGAGGAAATCAAAGAGCTCAAGGCTCAAGTCACTTCTTTGAAGAATGCCTTGAAAAGGGGTCATCAAGGGAAGACCGCACTCAACAAAATCTTGAGTGTGCAAAAATCCCCCAATGACAAGAGTGGGCTTGGATTCAACTCCAATGTCAAGAAAAATTCCACTATCAAGTTGAAGCACAAGGACAACAAGAATAATGGCCAAGATCAAGTCAAGAATCCGGCCAACATTGTTTGCTTCAAGTGCAAGGAAGAAGGGCATCATTTCAAACATTGCCCATTAAAGAAGAAGTCCCTTGGCAAGAAGCAACAAGGGAAGCGGCCTCAAGCTCTACATCTTGTTAGAGATGGGCCTCCTCCCAAGAAGACTCAAGCTCTTCCTCAAGTTGTTTCTTCATCCAAAAATAAAGATGGCAAGAGAAGTACTTGCTACATTTGTCGTAATAAAGGGCACATTTCTTCCTCATGCACTATTGGTATCTCCTCATCCAACCCTATCATTATTGATGATGCTTATTCTCTTTATAAGGATGAGGTTGGAAATGTGTTTGCCAAATTTGTTGGTGCCCAATGTGGTGTCAAGAAAAGATCCATTTGGGTTGCCAAGCCTATTGTGACTAACTTCTTAGGACCCAACTTGGTTGGGGACCAACAAGCCAAAACTTGATCAATGGGTGTGTTTTGGAGGGCATTGGAGTTTTGGCTACATTATGAAGAATTGAGGGATCTTCATCAATTATTATCAAGCCAAGCCATTTGGATTATCTTAATTATATTATATTATATTTCCAATGTTCCTCCTTGCGGTAACATATGCTAAACTCTTTACATTGAAAGTTACTCGCCCCCTTGTGCATGTGTTGGTTTTGTATCTTCCATGCTTTTGTACATGTTGTGCTATCCACTTAATTATCTTGAGGTATCAATCCTATGTGTGTATGATTAGGTGGCACACCATGTATGTGTGTTTCTTATGTTTTAGCCTTGCTTGATTATATTTGGTATCTTATTTGGCTCTTGTGAGAAATTAATGGATTATCCCATTTTGGGGGAGTGTTATGCTTGGGCATTCCACAATCCTAAAATTGTTTGTACATGAGGAATACCACCTAGTATCTATATTGGATTGTTGTCTAGTATCTATGTGGTATAATTCTCATGAGAAATTTAATTTTATAATGTCCATTAATTATCTCTATTTGTATCATTTTGCCTCGTGTTGGTTTTATGGTAGTATCACATTATGGGGGAGTCATATGCTTAGTGCATATTACAATCCTAGAAAATATGAATATTCGAGGTTGTGTCACTTAGAATTGATATTGATAATTATCTAGCTCCTAAGTGACACATGTGCTCATACAAGTTTCAATTTGCTTGAATGCCCTTATTGCTCATATTTTGGATCTTGTTTGTGAGAGTGCTTCTTGGTATGTGTTTCCTCATATTTAGATATATATATATATATATCCGCATGGAAACCATTTGCTTCAAGTTACTCTAATCACTAGTGATTGTGTGACAATTGGAAGCTACCAAGAATCTTGTTAAAAGTATCATGCTTAATTTCTTATGTTTAGTTATATGCTTCTTGTTGTGACTATGATCTTGGATATCCATGCAAGCTACCTTGGGAAAATTATTCCCAATATTTCTTGTCCTTGGACAATGAGCACCCAACTTATGGTAGAATTTATTGATCATATTCACTTTGGCCCTTGCTTAATTTTATCCTATCTTTGGCCAAGAAAATGTTTTGTGTTGTCTCCTAAGCCTTCCTTGCTTCTTATGGATCTTCTTATTTTATTTGATATCCTCTTGTGTTTTACTTATTGTAGGTACTAGTGATGATCCCATTTGTGTGCATTTTGCATTTAAAAGGAAATTCTACATAATGCACTATCTATGGGGGAACTCTCCTATATTGTTTAGAACACTCATATTTATGCTTCTTTTGTTTGGTCCATATCGGGTTTTATGTGCTTGGAACCTCAATCTTTTCGTTTTGGTATTTTGTGCCATCATGAGAAGTTTGGGGAGTTTGGTTTCTTGTTGGAACCTTGCTCTTCTTGGGAGTTGGTTTTGTCTTATTCCTTGTTTCATGTCTTGTCTATTTTTAGAATGAGATAAATCCTTGAGCATTTGTATTCTTATATATCTTTTGCTCTTTGGATTTTGCCTAGTTTATTTGTTGAACTTGTGAATCTTTCATGTGTTGAATTGGTTCTTTGATACAATTTGGACACCATTTGTCATGTCTCACTCTTGTGTGTGACATCTCGGTTTACTTGGCGCTTTTGTTCAAATTGTATCTCCTTTTTGGTTCTTGAAAGCCTCGTGCAGGCATATTTACTACATGTTTATATTATGGCATGTTTGCTTTCTTTGATCCAATGTATAGGGAAAACTCCACCAAATCCCATCGGCTAAGTTGTGCATGAAATTCAATTTCATATCAATATGCACATATTTATGTGGAGTCTCTCCTATGTATTGTAGTTGCACTAACTACATTGGACCCAATAAGTTTGGGGACCATTTTGTACTTAATTGTGTTTTAGGTACATTGGAGATATATTGGATGCTTGTCTCTCAATTTTGAAGAAGTAGTGCTTACAAGAAAATTTGAGGAAAGTTGTAGGATGATCAACGAATTCCTATCCTCTACATCCTACCAATTATATCTCGGTAACAAGTATCTCTTGCTCATGCATATTTATCTTGCTTCCAACCTTTTGTAGGTTGCATCTGGGCATGAATTCTTGTTATTGTATTTATTGTTGTATTTCTAGCCATGGTATTAAAAGAACTCTCTATTGTAAATATGCATAAGTTGAGATGAGTGCATATAATTGGGACTATACAAAATCATGCATATGATCCACCAATCCCAAATATGTCAATCTAGCAATTTTATTGCCTATCTTTTCCTCAACTTCTCTCATGTGCAATAGTGAAATTTTGCTAGTTGATTTCTCCTTGTGATACTTTTTGCCTTTCTCCATATATTCCAACTTTCTCCTTTTCCCTTGGTGATAGTTGTAATGTATGGGGTGTGTTGGTTGTTGAAGCTCATCGATGTACAATAAGATATATGTGAGCCTTTGGCCATGCTTTGAAGCAAAAATCTTATTGGTATATGTTGTGACTTCATTTTTGCTTTCATGTGCTTTATTGTATATCTTCCTTGTGTGTGCTTGTTTCTTTATGGACATATGTCATTGTGATGTTATCCACTTAGAAACATATACACATATGAGAAGATAATTTTAGTTAAGATTTTATTCCTTGGATACCACCTTTTATTCCTTTTTATTCTTCGGTGGATTCCAAATTTATTTGCCTATGAGTGATCGTTTCTCTTGTTTGCATCTTCGGGCACTCATATTTGTTCTCTCATGAATTGTATTGTTAAATGAATTTGGATGAGTGAGGATTCCATGAGTATGCACCTTGTTCCCAAATGCAATTATCATAATTGGTGCATTATCTTTGGGGAGCTCATCTAATTCATTTAATAATTCTCATTTGTCTTCTGTCTCATTTATTATGCCTTAAATTTTTATGGAGGAGTGAGGATTCCATATTTGTTCATTTTTGTATTGAAATACACTGATTTTAAAGTATGCACAAATCTTGGGGAGCTTCTCTATTTTATCTGAGCATTTATTTGATCTTTCATTTGTTGTGTTTTAAATACTTATGGGGGAGTAAGGATTCCATATTTGTGCATTATGTATTCCAATGCATTTATTTTAAATCATGCACAAATCTTGGGGAGCTTATATATTTGTTATTTAAAACACTCTTTTGCTCATATCATAATATCTTGTTATTTCCATTTGGACTCATTTGTTGTTTTTCAATTGGTTTGTCGGACCTTGTAATTGCTTGCATCATTTGTTGATGCCCCTTCTTTTTATTTCTTTTGGCAATCTTTGTGTCCTCAATATAGTTCTACTTCCTCCCAAGTATTCATCATTGGATATGTGCGAATGCACACCTTTGGAGGATTTATCACTATATTGTCCTTCTAGAACTTTCCATTTCGGCAATCGATGCCAATGGGGGAGAAGTTTTAGAGGGTTTAAGGGAAATGGTTTATGCCTTGAGTTTGTTCTTAAGCATTTGCCTTTCATGCTCTTGCATCTTTGTTGTTGCTTAGCATGTGGTATATAGAGGAAACTCCACCAATGATAATGATTGGCAATATATGCAATGAAATTCGAGTTCATCACACATGCAGATTGTGGGGGGGGGGGGGGGTTGCTCTATATATGGTGGTAGTACCAATATCACATACTTATGTAGTATTTGATATTGGTGTTACCATTTTATTCATTAAGATTCCTTATATAAACCCTCTTAAAGAGATTGTCATCAATTACCAAAATGGGGGAGATTGAAAGAACATGAGGGCCCCCATGTGTGGTTTTGGTAATTAATGACAATCTTTATGGAATAATGTGTGTATTAAGTTATACTTGTAGGAATTGTCCATTGGCATCGCTTGTAGCATGTGTTGGCTTCAAGGTCGATGAAATGAGAAGAAGATGTTTTGTGCAAGCTCAAAATGCACCATCTATAGAAGATCTCATGTTTGATGCTTGCCATTCTCGGTGATCATGGATCGATGATAAGGAATTAAGAAAGGCGTTACATATTGAGAAGGGCAAGATCGTCTACATCAAGCTCAAGTGGAATGCTCAAGGCAAAGGTATAATCTTGATAGGTTTTCCCTTTTGCCGGTCTCATATTGTTACTAGGAGACCGGGTTTAGGATAGATAACCGTACTATCAAGAGGGGCTCTCGAATGAGTAACTCGATCACATCGTTCGGAGAGAGCTCAAACCTTTGCATATTTGCATCATCATATTTGGTTGTTATTTGGTCTTAGACATGTGAGGATATAGAGCTTGTGGTAATCTCCATAACAAGCTCTTGTTCATCAAAATTGGATCTTCCGTTTGTATCTTGTTGCGATTTTGATCTTGGCGGCTTTTCGGTTTCTCACCAAGTGAGGTATCGCACATTATTATACATGATACATTCTCACTTGGTGATAACCAATATTTTCACCTTTCATAGGGTATCCCATGTCGTCCTTTTTCCAACGCAATTGGAATCGGGTCGATCGGAGTTACCAATCAAAAGTTATAGAGGTTTGAATTTTCCTAGGTAAGTACCGCATTTTAGTACCTAGCGCGGCAGTAGGTTTTGGCAAGTTGCCAAATGCCACTGCCCTCCTAGGTACCAAAATGCGGTAGTACCGCATTTTAGTACCTAGCACGGCAGAAGGTTTTTGACAAGTTTCCAAAAGCCACTGCCGGGCTAGGTACCAAAAAGCGGTAGTACCGCATTTTAGTACCTAGCGCGGCAGAAAGTTTTTGACTTCGTAATTTTGATCCATCCTCCCTTGCTGGAATATTATGTTTCTTTGCATGATCTTGTAGAGGTTGTTGTCCTCTTCAAAACGAGCCCAAGATCATCGAAATCGGAGTTCGGATGCAAAAGTTATGGCTGTTTTCGTTCTGTGATGACCGGTAGTACCGGACCAGGATCCGGTAGTACCGGGGTCCAGTAGTACCGCATTTTGGTACAGGGGAGCACAGAGAAAAATTGCGTTTGGAGCCCAGGAACCCCAGGAAATGTTCGGTAGTGCCGGGAAAGTTCGGTAGTACCGGGAAAAAGTCCGGTAGTACCGAGAATCGTGTTTTTGGGATGCAACGGTTGGATTTTGGAGGGACCTATATAAGGGGCCTTCTTCCCCAATGGTTCCTCAACCCTTCTTGCAAGTTTTCCCCTCCATTGTTGACCTTCTTGAGCTTGCTTTCTCTCAATCCCTCCGATGATTCTTGCATATTCTTGAGGGATTTGAAAGAGGAGATCTAGATCTACAATCCCACCAATCAATCTCTCCTCTAAGTGAGGGGAACATATTGGGATCTAGATCTTGGAGTCTTTTGTGGATTTCCTCCATTGTTCTTCCTCTCTTATTCCCCCATAAGCTTTTGTAGCTTTGGTGGAATTTGGGAGAGAAGGATTTGAACACCTTTGTGGTGTTCTTGCCAATATGCATTCGGTGCATCGGTTTGAGTTCTCCTCGGGGGATTTGGTTTGAGTTACTCATTGGAGCTTGTCCCTCTTGGGTTCTTGGAACCCTAGACGGTTTTGTGGCCTTGGTGGCATTGTTTCCTTGGTGGCGTTTGTTGAGGCCTTGGTGGCGTTTGTTGGGAGCCTCCAATTAAGTTGTGGAGAAGTGCCCCAACCTTGTGAGAGGTTACGGTTGCCACCGACAAGTGCACCAATAGTGGAAGCGTGGATCGATCCCGTTGGGTGAGATTCACCGGAGAATAAGGGAGGACTTTTGTGGCGTTGGTGGTTTGATACCACCCCCTCTCCAAACGAGACGTACTCCATGTTGGGAGGAACTCGGTAAAATTTCGGTGTCCCCGCGTGCCTCGGTTATATCTATACCCGAGCTCTTTACTTATGCACTTTACATTGTGATAGCCTTCGTGCTTGAAGTAATATATATCTTGCTATCACTTTGTTGCTTGTATTGCTTAGCATAAGTTGTTGGTGCACATAGGTGAACCTTAGTTGTTCTAGGTTGTGCTTAACAAAGTAAACACTAGTTTTATTCCGTCTTTGTTGAGCCACTCTAGGAAAAGTTTTAATCGCCTATTCACCCCCCCTCTAGGCGACATTCGTATCCTTTCAGACCCTATGTCTTTGTCTAACCCACTACAGGAAAGTATTGTGTGTTGAATGATCCTCGGCCAAGTGATCTAGGTTTCATACACGCTAACTATATCCTTAGTACTTTGAGACTCTAATGTCGAACGCCAAAAAAGGTAGACAGGAGCCAAAGTTGAGGAAAGGTGAAACGGAAAAATGAGACTCGGGGACTTGCCCTTGGATGATTCACACTCAGAACATAACAAAAAAATTAAACCTTATCAAAAGACACATAACCAAACATAAGTGCAATGTATATTACATTTGTACCCGTCATACCGGGGATCTCATCAAAAGTTCAATTACTTGTTCTATTCAGTCTAAGAAGCAGCAGGACTCGGAGGAGCAGCCTTGGAGCTAGGAGCATCACTTGGAGCATCTGCCGAGTCAAGGGCGTCCGTAGCCAAGTCTTCGGGATCATCTGATTTGGTGGCCCCGCTGTCGGCACCCTCTTCATTAGCAACTTCGACAAGTGGGTCGCCAAGGTCGAGGAAGCTGGGCCCGTCGCACCAAGCGTGTACCATGGTGTACTCGATCATGGTGTAGGCTCGCTCCTAGTGTCTCTTGATCAACTCAGGGTCATTCAGCCACTGGCTGTCTCCCCTTATGCGAGCAAGAACATCAAGATTGATGTCCTCGTACCATGAAAGCACGAAGGAGAGGGCCTTGTCTGCTGCAGCTCGGCTGGCCGACTCACGCCACTGATCCAGCCTTTCCTCAGTGTGAAGCAATCTTTCAGCAAGGGGCTCGATGAGTGCAGGTGCATCTTCATCCGGCCAGAGCATGCGAAACGCATGAATAGCCAATTTGAGCAAGTCCACGCCGCAAGATTTGAGGGTCTTGACGCGCTCCCACAGTGCTTCGAGATGCTCATCGTTGGTCACCTCGCCATCAGCTGGAGCACCAGACTCAGCTCTCACATTCTTCATGGCCCGAATAGCGAACAAATTTGCTTCAGGAAAATTCTCTACAAACAAAAGAGAATATTAGCAAACAAAGAGGACAAGATCAAGAACAAGAAAGCATAGTGCGAAAAAGAGTAAGGACTCACTACCGAGAAAAGAGTTGATGGTGCCAAGTCTGGTTTGCCAAGCCTTGGCCTTGGCTTGAAGTGCATCCAGATCCAGGTTCGCCGTCTCAACCGTCGACTCGGCCTCCTTGAGTAGCTCCCTGGTTTTCTCAGCACTGGCGGCGTGCTGGTCATCTTTCTCAGCAAGCTCTTCCTTCAGCCCCTTCACCTCGACCAAGTTTTTGTGCTCCATGTCGGCCAACAGCTTCTTCAGCCGAGTCACCTCATCTCGCTCCTTCTGGAGTTCGGCTTGGTGCTTCTCTGCTTATTCAGAACAAACTACTTGTCAGCAGCGATAGAAATATCTTGAACTACCAGGATAATAAGGCAGGAAAATGGCATGAACACAAAACAACGTGAGGAAGGCAAAAAACTTACTCTCCGTCTCGCTGATCTGCGAGTGGAGCGCCTCGATGGTGGACTGGGCAAAGGCTGTGGGAAAAGAGCGAGAAAAACTAAGAAAGTGAATTGAAGGAAGATATGCCGAATAAAGATAGGGAGAATAAGAAAGTTACCTTAGCCTTGGGTGTCAATTTGCAGCTTTTCATACGCAAGTTCGAGCTTGCGATACTCCAGGAGGAGAGCTTGATGCACCTTGGTGCGCTCATTATGCGTGAGCTTCAAAGGGAAAAAGATAGTGAATAAATGGAAAAATCAAGCTCCCAGAAAGATAAAGGATGACTCCTATCTAAGAGCTTACAACCGAATAAGTTTCTCATTCGGCAGTAACCTCGGGGACTAGGGATCGAAAGTCCAACATATGAGCTTGGCATAAGGAAATAAAAGGCTAAGTTATGGCTTAGAGCTTGCAGCCGAATAAGTTTCTCATTAGGCAGCAACCTCGGGGATTAGGGATCGAAAGTCTAACATATGAGCTTGGCTAAGGAAATGAAAGGCTAAGTTATTGCTTAGAGCTTACGGCCGAGTAAGTTCCTCACTCTGCAGTAACCTCGGGGACTGGGTGATATGTATAATGAAAATACTCATTGACACAAAAGAGTAGAAGAATCATTTACCTCGTTCACTTCATCCGCGCGAGCCATTAAGGTGATGGCTTGCTGGGTCATGTTAGAGACGGCCTTGGGGCCTAGCTTCAGTTTTTTGCCAGCGCGGGTGCTGACCTCCTGCTCGTCCGCTGCATTCCACGCCAAAGCATAAGGCTCAGCCGAACCAAGGCCATTCCCGATGAGCGTCCGAGTAAGAACTTGACCCATTTTCAGGGTAGTTCCTACATTGGCGCGGGTGGAAGCGGCACTAGTATGAAGGGCAATAGCTTTAGAGCCATCACCTGACCCGGCAGGTGCAGACCCGCTCGGTTTACCCGTTGGCGTGAGCATTGTTGCTAATGTGGGGGGGGGGGGGGGGCGGATCTGAGGAGCGGTACCCGGATCACAAACCAAGGTTGTTTGTTTGGTGGAGGTGGTCTTGCCGGATGAAGAGCGAGCCGAACTAGGAGCCGTAGGCCGGGACTGGTTCTTTGACAGAAGAAGAGAGTGAGCAGGATTATTTGGAGAAGAAGGTGGAGCCGACTGACCGGGCTCAGCAATTTTTCTGGCACCAAGATCAGGAAGTTGTTCATTCACATCAGCTTGAGGGCTGATGCCAGAGGAACTGGTGGCGAAGGTCTTCTCGGCACCAGCATTGCTGGCACCAAGATCAGGAAGTTGTTCCTAGCCAGCACCAGGGGTGCTGGGCCAAGTCGCCTCTGCCGGGTGAACCACCGGGTCTGACTGACACTGAGAAGCATGAGCCTCAACAGTGGGAGCCTCGACTCGGACGGGGTTCTGCACCGTAGAGTCAGTCGGAGTAGGTGCGGGCCTTAGCAGCGAGGCAATGCTAGAAGCAGCCTGGCTAGCTGACAGAGGCGCGGCACTGAAAAATAACAAGACACGCATAAGAAAACAATAGCGATGCATAAGAAGAAGAAATATAATGTAATCAGAACACAAAAGCTTACCCGGTGACAACCGGATCTCGCGTTACGCAGCGTGTGACTCGGCGCCCAATAGATTTGCAAGTCTCAGCCAGCGTGGCAGCAGCAGGAGCAGCGGGGGTGGGCTTGCTCTTCTTTGCCGGCTGAGTGCTGGAAGAGGCCCGCGTCGCTTCGGCTTGGCAACGGGGATCTTGCCGACTCCGCCCACGGCGAGAGGAGGAGTGTCATGTACCTGGCCAGCTGCATAAGTAAATAACAGGCTTACTCGAATAAGTTAGGAGGCTAAGGTCACAAGGCATGTACCTCCAAAATCGTACAATCATCATCCTCATCGTCGTCAGACCAATCTTGTAAGGGGTTGCGAGATTGACTCTTACCCGAAGCTGAAGCAGCAGCTGCGTGCGGGATGGGCATGAAACACTCTAGGTCAAACTCGACTTTGCCGGAGTCGGAGCGATCCTCGTTATAACCGCAAGGAGGGACAGTACTTTCATCAACCTGGTGAACGAGGTTCTGCGAGAGACAAACAGAATAAGTATCGAGAACTAGACTAAGAGTGGCAAACAAGCTAAAGCTGACTCGGCAATGAAAACAGCTCGAAAAACTTACCCAGGGGACAGGCTTGACCCGGCTAAACGGAGGGCAGCTCCATGCCCAATCATCCGCCAAGTTCAGTCTGAAGATCGAGCTTACTCGGCGAGCAATGGAATCATGGGTGAGCTCCTTCGTGGAGTGCCGAGTAGGGTCATGGGAGCCACTCATGAAGCACATCTTGTGGCTCCTAGCTTGGATAGGGCTTACCCGGTGTGAGATGAAGGTGCACATGAGGTCTGTGTCGGCGAGATGAAAGTTCTCATCCGGCGACAGCAGCCTTTCCAGGATCACATTAGCCTCGTTCACCGCAGGGTCTTGGTCACGCGGGTCAAGCTGCCAGAGCTTCTTGCTGGGGACCTCGTCCGAGAAAGGGGGAGTCGGATGTTGTCGGTGAACCCGCTATTTTTGACATAGAATAAAGTCCTATGCCATTTCTTGCAAGAGTCAAGGCCAGTAACCCGAGGTAAGATGGAGTCTCTCCTGGGTGTGATGCTAGCGGCCCCGCACCGAGTCAGCCTCTTCTCAGCTCGAGGAGCACCAGTGCGGTGACCCAGCATACCACTTCATGATGTAGTACACTATAGTCGTTGACATAACACCAATGACACACTGTTCACTGGTATTACATCCCTCAGAGTGGTACAACAGAAACACAACAGGTCCAAGACATGACTATAGGTTACAAATCAACTCTTTACACACGACCCAGAGAACACTCTAGGTTAAAGAGAGAGAAAGAAACTTCTTACAAAGAAGAATCATAAATAAATAACTCCAAAACTATCATACTATTATGACTAGTATCTTAACTAATGGTCTGGCATTGCTACTATTGCAATACAATATAGAAATAGGTTCTATGGCTAGAGATTATATTCATATCTACTCAGTAACTTCATCTTCACTTGAGTCAATTTTCGCTTTAATAGGCCAATTTTCACGAAGAGTCTCGAAAGGCAGTCACTTAAATTTTATACTCCTTTAGGTCTTACTTAGCTTAGGCCAAGTTTTATGCTCTTTATGCAACTTTTAAGAAGATCTGGTTAACTATGTCAACCAACACCGGCTACGGACAAGATACCAACTGTGGATCAACCAAGGTTGTAGGTATTACCCTATGGCTTCCGACACCCTTACGACATTCTCTCTGAACTGTCAGAGCTTGAATACCATTTTTCTCCAAAACTTCGTATTTTCATTTATTCATGATGCTTCCATGAACTTGGTACAATTACTTTATTAACTTCCTAGCAACATCACCTATTTTGGGTGAATCTTAAGTTCATTACTTCTTGTTGCTCCATACATCTTATACACTAATCTTCCTTCTTATTACTGGCTAAGAATGGTCTGAGCTTGATCCATCCTCCAAATTGAGTTGATACTCCTTACACTTTGCTTCATTATTCATGTAAGTCTTCATCACGGTCCCTGAAATTCTTCACTCCCTTACACGAATCCCCATTCCTATCTAGGTCTATAACATCAAGTAATAACTGGATGTTGCAACATCCATTTGCACATCAATTCAAACTTCATGTACAGATCTAGTCAATCAAGAAGATCCAAGAAAAACAAATAAATCCAAATGTGGTATATATAACACACAATATTCTAAGCCCGGAATATAGTAGTTGAGTATAATATCTCTAGAATTCAGGCTTAGTTGTGTAGTATATGGCACCTCGTCATATAGGTTTACATTGTGATACTTAGCACATAGAGTCAAACTATTCTTTATCTCAATATTTACCCAAATTTCTTAAGTGCAACTGGATAATCTTAAGCAAAGTGGTCTCAATTTGGTTTTGACTAACCTTTAGTCTCGCTCTTGGAATGGATAATATAACCAACCTATCATTTATTAGTAGCTAACCTCACATGGTCACTCCAAATGACTATTCATATTCTATTTGCTAACTTAAACCAAAGATTATTAGAAATTTTCAGCACCTAAAACTTCTATCATAGCTCTATGATGGTATTTTCATACTTCTACTCCAAGATAATTCACTAAGTACTTGTCATACTTACACTTACATCATGGTTTTGGAGCTAATCTCACCATGATCTTATTATGTTTTGCCTCTTGATCATGATTTAGGAGATAATCTAACCATGATAACTTTACTTCACATTACTCTATCATTCAGTCTTAACATAATTTCACTTCATCACGTAAAATTCTCAAGTGAATCCCACATGATTACTACTCATTATATCAACATTTATCCTAATGATATTCATCATGTTGTCTTTGGTTATCAACTAACCATAAGAATCCATTGTCTTACTTAAATTCTAGGGTTAGGCTACACCATAAAGACTACTTCAATTAAGGTCTTACACTGTCCTACGGTATCTTGGTGGGTTATGTCTCCTTCGGAAGACACTTAAATAGCACTATACTGAGAAAATATGGATAACGACTTTTTAGAAAGATGACCAAAGGATCAAACTTAAGTGTGACAAGGTTATCCTCAAGTGGATACTCATCACAAGTCATAAGAATATTGGTTTTAGATAAGATGGCTCCTATAGTCACTATCCAACCTACAGATCTTCCTAAAAGGGTTTTAATCCTAAGGTCAAAGCATATGCTCTGATACCAACTGCGGTGACCCAACATACCACTGCATGATGTAGTACACTATAGTCGTTGACATAACACCAATGACACACCGTTCACTGGTATTACATCCCTCAGAGTGGTACAACAAAAACACAACAGGTCCAAGACATGACTATAGGTTACAACTCAACTATTTACACACGATCCAGAGAACACTCTAGGTTAAAGAGAGAGAAAGAAACTTCTTACAAAGAACAATCAGAAATAAATAACTCCAAAACTATCATACTATTAAGACTAGTATCTTAACTAATGGTCTAGCATTGCTGCTATTGCAATACACTATAGAAATAGGTTCTATGGCTAGAGATTATATTCATATCTACTCAGTAACTTCATCTTCACTTGAGTTGATGTATATGTTGACTTTCTTGACTTCATTTAAGAGCTTTATCCTTTGATGATGATTCCTGGAGCATGACTTGACGTAGACGTCGTCTGTACTGGCTTTAGAACCTAGCAAGGGTTAAGAAGATACTTTGAGTACGAGCGTACTCAGCAAGTTCACTAGAAAAGGAGTGTTTGATGCACTATATCTACAGCCACAGACCATAGGTCGTAGGCAATGCAGGTTTTCGTAAACATTTCTTCAAAGGTTGCTTTTATTCTGAAAAGCTATGTCCGTCAGTCTTCACGGGTTTACCAGAACTTTCATGGAGTTCCTTTCCCGCCGCGTTCGTAGCTCCTTCCCAGAACAGGGAGTAACAAGTTACAGTTCTTACAGTCTGCAGAGGTGCGTCACTTTACCCGTGAGAGATCTTAAGCTTTGTTGCACGAACGGGAGTATGTTCCCATTCAAACTTCCATGGTTTGAGGCCCAACCTAAGATCCAAGCCAATCACTGTCCTCTCCGCGACCTCATATGTCTGCACGATCCTTCGGGGCTGGCTCACCTTCTTTAAGCCCCCTTTCGGGCAGGCTAAAACCCTGATGAGTTCCCGAAGACTCTATGACCTGGTGTTGCCCTGGCAAGTGCCATATTAAATGGTCCATCCACTAAACACCATCCATATATAATCTAGACACCAAAAGTGTGGGGCATAAGGGTGCCCACCCATATGTTGGATCCGCACAAGGAATCACAACGTCACGTTAAGGTCGTCTTGCCTCCATACGAGAGGAAAAGGATACACCTGACTTCTCCGTCCCATTCCAAATCACATGGTCAACGCGTAATATACGGTGCAAGAATCACTGTCGACATTGGTTGTTAAGTCCTAGAGGATATATTCCTGAGTAGTGGTATTCCAACTGCCAGATTTAATAGATTAGATGATCACCCTGGATCAGTAACCAATAGTTCACATTATTATCAAAAATAGTGTTTTCTGAACTTTTTGGAATGCAGGTGATGACAACACTTGATTTGCAAAATACTTTATATAAAATAATCAAAAGGACATGAGCAAGTGTGAACTTGCCTTTTGTGATTGCAATATTATGCACTCACGGTCTTCAAGATAATATAAGATCCAATATCTGAAATCAGCATCATTGGTCCGGTAAGGACTAATGTTTAATGAAGCAAGATGCTTTTATGCATCAGTAATGTAATGCAAGTTGATAAACTCGAATCCCGGGGGTAACATTGTTCTAGGGTTTGGATACGGGAAATGGTTACTTTAGAATGTGTTGTCCTTTTGGATAAGTTTCATACTTGTGCTTCTTATTAAGGCTTGTGAGTGTGTGTGAACAACACATATCTATATAACAATAAGGTACACACATATGGAATGCTACTTAAAGATTACTTAGATAATAATTTTTTATCTTCAAATTTACTTTACAAGTAGTGTCACTTATAAAGAACTTTAAGTGTTATTAACCCTAAATATATAAGTAAAGTATAAAGTAAGGTGTTTACTATTAATTTTCATATGTTGACTGAAGTGGCAAAACGAATAACTTTTGAAGAAAAGATTCCTTTAGTAAGTTTTAAACAATCCTTGTGGCTAATCAGAGGTGGTTGATGTTGTTTGTGCTTGCTGGAACAGTTTGGATTTGAGATGCTTTGTAACTTTATTATAACAGACCAAAGTTAACTATAAAGTATATAATAAAGTTTTTAGTATTATACTTAAAGTCTGGTAGACTAAAGTTAACTTTAAAACATAGATGGACTTTAGGTGTAATGCTTATTATACTTATACCTTGTTCACTTCATAATGTTTCTTTAAAGTTACTTAATAATGGTATTACTTTTATTTGGTAGTGGTTTCTTTACATTATAAATGTATAAATGGATTTATCTCCCAATAAGGGTGTGGTTAAGGTTTGTGAATAAGTAAGCAATACTATTTACTACTTATGAACTCACTATAATGTTTTGATTTCTTTATAAACTTGTGGTTAAACTAAAGTAATAAGTTTTATTTCACTACAAATTATTCTTGAAGATTTTATATTTGATAAGGATTCTTTTTAGAATTATTCTACACTTATGGTGGAATGTGTTGAAGCATTTTGACTTCATATTATAAATATTAAGACTAATATTATTTATTAGACCCAATTGGCTAATTTTTTAGAATTATTAGCAAATTGTATTTACCCTTATATGAATTACCAATCAAGGAAATAAGTTTAAATTCAAGTTAGTAAGTTGTTTAAATTTTTATTTACATAAAAAGTGTAATATTACATTTTTAACATGTAGGTATTATTTTTGTGATCATTTTGGTATATTATGTTTATTTTTGTGATTTATAAATAGTAAGATATGATTTTTATAAGATTTACTATTTATAAATACTTAATGAATAATCAATATTTAATTAAGTAAAATAATAATACATTATTATAGTTTTAAATTATAGTTTTTATTTATCTAAGATTTTTGGTATATTATTTATATTTTTATCATTTACCATGGTTAAATTATGAATTTTCAAAGTTTTATTACTTATAAAGTCTTTATTAAATAATATTTATTTAACTAATTATCATAATAATGTTTGATAATAGTTTTAAGTTATAGATTTTATTTTTTTACAATTTTTCATATATTATACACATTTTTCTGAATTATAAATCAAAAGTTATTAATTAAACAAGTTTTAATCACTTTATTACATTTCAGGAAATATTTGTATTTGATTTTATAATGTTTTATCTAATTTCTAAACAGAGAACATCTTTTTATACCAATACCGAACCTACCCAAGGTCACTGACCAGTGGGCCAGTGGCCACCTCACACTCTCAGGTTTATTAAATGCATTTGTTACCGACTCTATCTTTACTCCTAGTAAATGACCTATGGGACCAACGCCACGTCACACTCCACCTCAGTAAAGACTGGGTCAATACGTTGAATTTGTCAAGACTGACGTTAGCACAATGTCACGGTGACGATCAATCCGTCGATTAGGAGAGTGCGCGCGTGCGAGGATGATTGCGTTCGAAAGAGCGATTCACGACAAACCTATTGGTGGCAGCGCCGCCCTAAATGGTCACCGGAGACGGCGACATGACGACGGCCAATGGAGGCGGTGGCGGATGGTCGCGAGAATCACAAATCAGCAAGCAAGGGAGAATTCTAAGAGGGGTACTCGCACGAGGAGCTCACCAGGAGCATGGAAAGCTTGCTGGCGAGGCCGGAGGAGGTCAGACGGCAAGATTCGATGAAACCACGGCGGCGACCGATGGTGACTTCGAGCTTGATTCTGGGCAGAGGAACGCTTCCCAGCACGCATGATTCAGCGAAACGGTTAAGGTTGACGAGGCGGTTCTCCTGGATACCTCGCCGTGGCGCGGGGAGGACAACATCGATGAGCTCCGGCGAGATTGGGGCTAGGGTTTCATCGTCAAAGAGGAAACCTAGAGAGAGTAAGAAGGGGAATTGGGTTCTAGGGTTCTCCGGCAGCGTCGAGGGCTACTTGTAGACGACCATGAGCGGTGGCGTGGATCTTGGCACGGTGGCGGACGGAGGCGATGCCGACAGATAGCTGCTTGTGGCGTTGGGGAGGAAGACGACGATAGACTTTTCGTGGAAACCCCCTAGCAGTTCTTCTGATTTGCTCTGCCGTCCCTCCTCGGTCCCACTTGTCAACCAGAGAGAAAGATAGATTGGGCTGGTCTTGGGCTGTGCTTGGGCCACTGTTGGTTTGTTGTGGTTGCACGTCGGCGACAAATAAGGGGGAGGAAAATGGGTTGCACCAGAGGTTATTTTTTTGTTTATTTTTCTTTTCTATTTTCTGTTTTGTTTCTAGATTTGTATTTTAATATTTGATTTGAAATTTTCTTTATGGAATTTATTTGCTGAATACTTGCAGCAACAATAAAGTTATTATGAATCAATTTGTGAACTTTTATTATATATTGTTATATTTTCTTCATTTTCTTTATCTATATACTTTTCCTATTATTATCTGTGAGGTTTAATTGAGCTAATATCCACAAACTTATGATAGAATGCCTTACTATTAAATAATGATATTTTATTCTCATTAACTCATAATATTAAGGAAACCTTTATATGGTGAATTCTATTCTTCAAAATCTAATAACAGGTGAATCCTAACCACCCTTCTTATTTTGATTATGCATAATTCTTTTCTTGGAACTAGTTATTCACTACTTGCTTAAGTGTGATTAATATATGGATATAATATTGGGCATAATGGTTTATAGTAATTTCCAATTATGTGCTACACATGATTTAAAGGTTTGAAAGTGTCAAAGATATATTTGAGTGATTTGCTATAGGAAATTATTCCTATAAGACATTGTGGAAAAAGGATGATAAATCACTCAGATGAAATGGATTTTATGTTTGGTTAAACATTTAGGGTTTAATGTTTACTAAGAATTCCTATCTTCCATAATTCACAATCCTGGACTAATAATTAAGGAATTCCTTTCCTAGATATATTAATTCATTATATCCATCATCATGTGCTAACATGATGAGCTTTGCTTCATAGAAATATTTTTATCCACCTTTTATTCTTCTTAATCCATTTATAAATCCAATGAGCTTGACACTAAAGCTTTTCATAATATTCTCATATCTATACTTGGTTATCCAACTATTCTACCACTAATAATCTCCAATCCCACGGGTAGCTACTTCTAACTCCAGTCATACTCTTCCTTAACTGTAAGGTTCCCAACCTTTAATAAGGTAGAGATCCCTGTGTTTACAATGCTAGTCCCTGGATCAATAGCTAGCATCCACAGTTAAGATGTAATATCAAGAAACAAAGGTCATAATACAACTTTATAACCAGGAATAAAATAATTCATTACATCTTACATAGCTCATTTGGCTATCTCATTACATTGCAGCAGAATATCTATAAAGCATGGGGTCCTTCATCTTCAAAGTGCCACAGGCAATCATGTTGGTTGTAGACTTGTAATCCTATTCAACAAACTTCACTAACATCAAACAAACCTGCAACATAATAAGTTGCAGCCACAAGGGTCAATACATTTGAATTGTATTGGCAAGTTTCACTACATGTAGAAATATGTGGATCCTATCATTACATGCATATTTGGCTAAGTAGGGTTTAGGCTCATTTGCAGAAAGCAATATAGTTTTATCCTATCTTTTCAAAATAGTTTTGATATTTTGTCAAAATCTTTCTGAACTTCTTGGAAAACTCCAAGTGCTTCAAATCCCTTGTTGTCACCATCAAGTTTTACTTTGAGAAATTGGAATGTCGAGATCTTCCATAGCTTCAGGCCTTAGTTGCTCAGTATTGTCCATAACCGGGGACATGACTAAGTACTTAGAATTTGATCTTCTGCAGAAGTTGTACACTTTACCCACATGACACAATCTCATATTGATGCCAACAGTGGCCACTGGATAAGTACTCACCAAGATGGAGTACTAGCAGATTGAGAATGTGGCAGAGTCTTTCCATAGAAGTCCTCCCAATACACAATGCTAGCTTGTCATCCAGGCACCAATGTAGGGTTTCAAGTTCCCTTACAAAATTCTAGTTAACCTGAAGATGCCAATGCATGGGTCTTCCACTATGTAGTTGACTAAGCCAGAGCCCATTTAGCATGTGGCTGTACACGGAAGCCACTGTACGAGAAACATGTTCAATCTCTAAGTACCTGGGTGGTTTTCTTCTAGTGCACATACAAAAAGAGATAGCCATATAAACATGGTTCCTTTTGTTGCCACATTGTCCAAGCTTGAGTACCCTTGTCCACCCAGGTGGTTCATTGAGTACTTGTTTTATTATATAAAACATATGTCTTTTCAACTCTTCATATAATCATATCATGTATCCCATACCAATATATAGCAGGGCTAAGCATACTACAACTACATTGTTTCCACTAAGGGAGATATAATGATATCCTAATATTATTTAGCATAGCATAAAATATAGTAGTCCTTATCATGCATGTTTCAAAAATCCACTAAGTGTAATGAAAATAGTAGGACTTGGATGATAGTGTCACTTGCCTTTTTAGTAGAGAATTTTGGTTCACTTCTTGATCTTGCTAATATCACACTCTTCTAATTTCACTACAAATCAATCATACAAACACAATTTCAACTAGCATTCAAACCAATTCTCACACAAAATAACAAAAACAAGGTCATGCATGCAAGCATGCAAAACATAGTTTTACTTGCAAAAGTGGTTTCTACTAGGATCTAAACATTATAAGGTTCAAAAGTGGTCATTTACTAAAGTGGTAAAACCATTTGTAAAAGGTTTTATCTATAAACCATTTTTAAATCAAATCAATATTTTATGTGATTGATAATGCTTTTAGCAAAGCAATATTCTTTAAAGAGTTCACCAAATATATTTTAATTCTCAAAACTTGGTGTTTAGGGTCAGAAGGTTTGAATCAAAACATTTCCCAAAGGTGTTACTCAAAAATCACTTCTAAACCATAATCAATATTTTTATTTGACTAGAAATGGGCTAATTCAAATATTTATTTCTTATCTTCACAAAATAAATTTTTAAATCCATAAGTTGGTTCCTAGGGTCAGTAGGTTCACAACAATCCATTTTGCAAAGATTTCACATTAAAATTATATCTAGAACAATTTTTATATTCATAATAAGCCTATACATGTTTCTGAAATTTCAACCAATTTTCCAGAAGCAAAACATTAAACAAAGTGCATGGTTGGGTAGGATTTTTCTTGCTGATTCCATTGATATAAAATTTGCAAAATTTGGACGTGTATAACTAAAGTTATGAATTTTACAAGTTTGCATATCAATCAGATTCAAATTTCTGTTTTAAACTAAAACATGTCCACGTGGCGCGTTTCTACTGGACGGTACCGGTTCGCACGGATTAGCCTCTCTGGACCGTAGGATTTAACTTAAACGCGTGGCTCAGATGGGCGCGTACCTCTTCGTCTAGTTCTAATCTCAGCCAAAGGATCAAGATCTAACGGACACGGTTCCTCTGACCATGGTTGCGCGGCGCTAGCGGCGGCGCACGCTCTGGCTGCGGCGGAGCCGGCGATACAGGACGCAAGAGAGGTAACGGGGGTGCTCACCGTGCTCGCAGGGAGGTTCTGAAGCTCAACGTGTGGTCGGCTTGGCGAGGGGCGCACCAGAGAGGCGACGATTGCTCGCCGGAGTATGCAGTGGCGTCGGGCGGCTCTGTATGACGACGGGGGCGAGGCTGCAGTTCACCCCAAGGCAAACGGGTGGTACGGTTAGACGCGTGCTGATCTGGAGAAGATGGGAGCATCAACAGGAGGTGCTGGGGCGGTCGAGGCTTACCAGGAAACTTCGTCGGAGACGAGACAGACGGCGGCGGTGCTTAGGTGAGGACGAAGCCGACGCTACGGGGCACGCGGGAGTGAGCTGGGGCTATGGGCAGGTGCGCCTGGCGATGGGGAATATGCCTGCGTGTAGAGGGACTCGAGGGGCGACTGGAGAAGGTCGCCGGAGCAGCGGCGATGCAAAGCCGATTCGAGGCAGCCTGGTGGCAGAGAAGGTGGGGCGAGTGAGGGGAAATGGCGAGGAGAGGCGGGCGCTTAAGTGTGCGTGGTCGGGGGCGACAATAACGCAGGCAATAACGCGAATTGATCGCCGGAGTTAAAGGGCAGAAACGGCGAGGAGGAAATGTCGCGGTGAAGACGATGATGTGCTGGCGGTGGGGTCCGTCTGTCAGTGAGAGAGGTAGAGTGGGAGTGGGGCCTCTGCGTCAGTGACTGGGTGGGTGTGTTCGCGCGTAAGAAAAAGTTTCAGTGAGGGTATGCCGGGTGGTCTCTTGCTTGGCTTAGTGGGCCTGTTGGGTTGGGTTGGTTCGTTTCATTTTTTTTATACAGGAAGCTTTTTCTTTTTCCATTTGGAATTTCTGTTTTGATTTTCAAACAATTAATTCAAACTCCAATTCAATTCAAACCACCACCAAACTTTGTATTTATTTTAATTCTGTTTAACAACACAAAACAAAGTCCAAAACAAAATATTTTTTATCCTTTTTAGGATCCATTAATAATTAAATAAATAGTCTTTAGTCATTAATTCAAATAGGTTTTAAGTTATTTTAAAATTCTATTTGAAATCTAAACCAAACTAAAACCTTTTTCAGTAGGTTTTATTTGAAAATATAAAACACTTGGAAATCTTATTTAAAATAAATTAACAAGTTTTAGTGTTTATTTAAAATGGAAAAGCCTTTACTTTAATAAAATTGGATATTAATAAATCCTCATTATTTTATTTAAATAAACCTTTGCTCTTTTCATCAAATAGAAATATTTTATTTCAAAATCTTGGCCAAGACTTAATTTGGCTCTATAAAATAATCCTTATTTATAATTCCACTTTTTTTTGAAAACCAAATCTTTTTATTAAAAGATCTAAAAATAGTAATTCCAACTATCATAATTTTATTTATTAATTGTTTATCTTTTTAAATCCCTTTAGGATTTTATTTGATCAAAATAGGTTTTGATGTTTCCAATTGGATTCAAAAAGTTTCTTTTCACCCTAAATTTAAACAAAATTTTATTTTGTTTATTTATTTTTCACATTTCAAAATTTGGAAAATTTTGGGATGTGACATTAACCATCCATCACTATCATTACTCTAGTAGATGGATATATCATATAACAAATCCTACTTCAACTCAAGTGTTTAATATTTTCCAAGAAGAAAATACTACTTCTATAATCCAATGTTGATCTAGCATCATCTTAATCATACTATCTTATCTCTTCTTGACTTCAATATCTTATACTCAAACCTCACATTATATCATGGTGTCTTATCATGGCTAACCTAGAATAACATATCTATCCTAGGGTTCAATCATGTTCTATCCACTAGTGTCACTTATACATGATATAAGCATTCAATCTTGGTGCCTAAAGCATGATAATTATAATCCTTTGATCATTTATGGCTTAGGTTTCTAGTTGGCTAATCAAGGCTTTCATTCATACAACATTACAGTTGTATTATAATTATCTTCTCAGTATCTATTACTGAGAAGAAGATATTATTTAGTGACTATGCCTACTTAATCCAATAGGATTTCTCCTTGGTAACTATCTTCAATATTCATCCTTGTAATCCTCTTAGTTACCACATATATCTTTATTTCAAATAACTCTTCTATCCATGCAGGAGTGAGTTAACTCCATCAATTATCATATTGATTTAATTCTCTTCCAACACTCCCATCATATAGATGATATTTAAATCTAACATTACCACCTATCTCTTCTTACTTCTTTCTCTAAAGGTTTTAGAGTGGATGTTATGATAAGGACAAGAGTTGATAGATCAAGAATTGATAGTTTAAGAATTTGTGAATCAATAGTTGATTACTCAACATTGATGAACAACAAATATTGGAATATAATTCCAATATAGATGATAAAGATTGATATGGAAAGAAAGATATATGATGAATGATCTTGATTTGGTTTCCTTCCTACTTAATCTCACAAAAGATTAAGGTTAGGTATTACCATGATACTCATGGTATAAGTAGATGAGATTAAGATATAGTTGTTACATTCTTATTATTTGTGTTATATCCTTAACTTGGTACTCATGAGTGATTATAATGAATACTATGATATGATCACCTAAGGATCAAATATAAATCATTAAGTAATGTATTAGGGTTTGATTTTTATTACATTTGATCTACCCTTAGATCAAATCATGTTTACCCAAAATAAGGTTTTAGCAAAGGTCATATTGAAACTTATCACACTAACTTGATGATTTACTTCAATTCCATCAAGTTAAGAGAAGCTTCAATCACTTTGACAAGTTTTTATTTAAAAGCGCAAAATTATTCGGATTTTCTATGCATGAATGCAGTGCACACATCTGTGTTCACCTTATTTCTAAGCTCTAATGCTGGGATGTTACAACCAGGATCGGGAACGACTTGGACCCTAAAACTAAAGTACTTGGCCCACAGAAGAATTGTAGGCCAAATCCCAAGGTAGGCCTCGCAAGCGGAAATAAAGCAAGATAAGTAGCCAATCGCGTTGGAAGGAAGATGATGGGTCTGGAGATGGAAAGTGGACAGAAACAAAGAAAAGAAGGAGCTCACTGGAAGAGCGAAACCTCGCTCAAAGTGAGAAAGGAAGACCACCCGCTCATTGGCATCAGGTTTGGGAGAGATCTCACCAGCGGGAAGACGGCAATCCACCTGCAGCGGGATGCGCCTGGTGGAGCGGAGTCATTCGACCTCCTCAGTGGAGACCTCTGAGCCCTCCCAGCCGCCACGCTCGCCGGCGGGAACCTCTTGCTCCTCGGCCCCATCAGCATCATCGCATGCGTCCATGATCCTCCTAGATTCAATCTCCTCCGCCGTTGGAAGATGTTTGGAAGAACAGGGACCCGTGGTGGAATGAGAAGAGAAATTGAGCAATCGCAGGGCAAGAACAGGAAGAAGGAAGAACTGCAAAGGGGGAGGTTTGATTTTGCAGACGCAAGGAAGAAGAAGAGGCAGGGGAAAACTGAACGGGCGTGGGGGAAGTTGTAACCCCCTCACCCCTACTTAAGGGCAGTAAAAACCTGATGTGGACATCCCATCTATTGATACAACCGTTGTACCTACAGCTACACACATAGAAGGACCTATCACAAGATCTCGTGCCAAACAACTTAACTATCAGGTACTTCCGTTTCTTGGAACTATTCCTCACATACATGAGAATATGATGCTGCCTAAATCATATGTATTTATTACTCTTAGGAATGATGGACCAAGTATGGATGAGAGGGACAAGCATTGGAGCATGGCCATGCATGGAGATGGCAGCAAGCATGAGATGATTCAAGAGAAGGCCACAGATGAAGATTTCAGAACTTTGAGGCCACCATAATGAAGATAGGAGACTTGGACGAAATATTCGAGATTAATACTTCACAAATTCGTCCATAGCTTAATATGGTGCTGCGACACCTTTATTTTGGGCCAGGCCCATATAATTTTCGCAGGATTTTAATTAGCCACTTTTTAGAGTCCGTATTTGAGGAGAAAATGACTTCTAGGGTTGGATTCGGCCACCACTTCTATGGCTGGCCGAAACCCCACCTTTTCCTCCTTAAATACTCCCCATAGCCGTCACTTTAGCCTCGGATTTTGTTTAGACATTAAGTTAGCCATCATAGAAACTTCGCCAAGGCTCGAGCGTCGCAGAGGCCTCTTATACTTCGCACCTATACAAGATCCCACCTTTTCAATAAATCTTTCCTCTTAATCTGCAATATCTTGATTGCAATATTGGTTCTTACTTGTTCTCGATTTTAGGTAGGAATTAAGACCATCGCTGGTCAGGATGATCGTGTTCCCGCAGGATCGGTAACCTCCAGGAGATTGGCCTAGCGATTGCATTGGCGCTCGTGCTCGCACGTGTAGTCGGATCGTCAAGCCCGAACTCCACCAAATTGACTATCACCATCTCATCGAAAGATCGGACACCTTTGCCCTATCAAGTGGTTTCAGATTTCAGGTTGCTCGGTGAGATTTTACTGTTTTCGTAGATTAGATCTGTTTTTACCTATAACCCACGAAAAAGCCAAAAACACAGTTAGAGTTTAGATCCATCCCATCACCAATCTACGCCTTGCATTATCTTTTCAGTTTTGCATTGTTGAATTTGTGTCTGCATCGTCGCGTCAAGTTGCTGGTCTTAGTGTCTCGTCCCGTAGAGTTTCGAGTTCTGATCATAGTAGTCACCACCACCCTCGCAGATCACCGCCACCATATTCCGTCGCGATAAACCCTAAAACTCCGCCACCGTCTTCCTACCGCGACACAGATCCGATCACCTATCCTGCCGCGGCACGAGTCCGAGTTGAGTTATTGTTTCCTAGTTATTTCTTTTTACTTTCCTTCTTTGTTGTTTCCGTATTAAGCTAAAGCCCGTGTCAAGCTCAGAGTTTGGTCGTAAGTCCAGAAGGAGAGCAAAAAAAAAATTCAGGAACCACCTCCGAAAAAATTTCCTGGCTATACCGATTTTCGGCCCCGGGGATCACTTTTCTCCATCGGCCGTTATAGCGACATTTTTTGGCGCCTGCGCGCTTTCCGGAGCATAATACAAAAATTTCGAAAAATTTTTTTGGGGATAACCTATTTTTAGACCCCGTAGATCAGTTTTAGACACTCGCCATCATAGTGATTTTCAGCATCTCGGTTCGCTTTTTAGGGTGCCATATCATCATACATTGCTTCTTGTGTCGCGTCGTGACATCGTTGGTGATCTAGGCTCGCGTCTCTAGTACGGTCTAGCCTAGGACCAGCACAGTACCGTCGTTGAGCATTCTTTCAACTTTTGCATTGCTGTTTTGATAATTGCTGACCCCTTTGCTAAGCCTTCCCAGAGCTCCACAGATATTCTCTATTGGAATCATGCCCTAGAGGCAATAATAAAGATGTTATTATTATAATTCTTGTTCATGATAATGTTTATATTCCATGCTAGAATTGTATTAAGCGGAAACTTTAATACTTGTGTGGTTTGTGAACAACACCGTGTCCCTAGTACGCCTCTAAGGACTAGCTCATTGATTAATGATGGTTAAGGTTTCCTAACCATGGACATGAGTTGTCAATTAATAATGAGATCATATCATTGGGAGAATGATATGGTGGACAGACCCAAACTAAGCGAAGCAATTAGATCGTGTCATCGTGTTCGTCTTTGCGAAGCTTTTCTTATGTCAAATATTGTATTCCTTAGACCATGAGATAATACAACTCCCTGGTATCGGAAGAAAGCTTTGAGGTCATCAAACGTCATCCTATGAGAGGGTGATCATAAAGGTGTCTCTCAGGTGATCGGAAAGTATCTGTTGGGTTGTATGTATCGAGATGGGATTTGTCCCTCCCAAGTCGGAGAGATATACTTCGGGCCCACTCGGTAATCGATATCAACACTGCTTGCAAGCATGTGGTTAAGGAGTTAATCACAAAGTGATACCGGATTATGGAACGAGTAAAGTACTTGCTGTGAACAAGATTGAACTAGGTATGACGGTACCGACGATCAAATCTCGGGCAAATAAAATATCGCGAGACGAAGGGAATATATATATGGGATTGATTGAATCCTGGCATCGTGGTTCATCCGATATGATCATCGATGAATGTGTGGGAGTCAATATGGGTTTCCAGACCCCGCTGTTGATTATTGATAGAAGATCATGTCTGCATATTTTCGAGCCCGCAGGGTCACACACTTAACGTGTCTCGACGCTAGGATAGATTGGATAATTGGTTTATGAGTTTTTGTTCGGAGTCTCGGATGGGATCCGGGACATCACGAGAGGTTCCGGAATGGTCCAGAAAATAAGATTCATATAAGGCAGTGCAGTTTTTGGAGTTCGGAATTGTTCCGGGTTAATCGGTATTGTACCGGAAGCTTCTAGAACCTTCCGGAAGGGGACCAACGTGGCCCCACCTTCCGGGAGGGGGCATGGGCCTATGAGGGAGTGCCCTGGCCGCATTGGGCCCAGCCGGCCAAAGAGGGTTTAAAACCTAGATAGAGCTTCTAGAAGGGGGGTTTCCTTGCCCCCCACTCCTCCTCCTTTGGGGCCGCCGGTTTGGGCTTGGGGAGGGGATAGGGATGCGCCCCACCCCTCTATATAAAGAGGGCTGGGGGCGCACCACCCCCCACACCTTCCCCTCCAACCCTAGCCGCCCTGCTGCCCTCCTCTCTCCCTCCCGACTGTTTGTAGGCGAAGCCCTGCTGCAGAAATTCTCCACCATATACACCACGCCGTCGTGTTGTAGATCCAATCCGTCTCTTCACCATACTTGCTGGACCGAGGAAGGAGGATACGTTGAGGTGCTGCACGTGTGCATCTCACGGAGGCACCGCCACTTGTGGTGCTAGATCGGATCGGATCGCGAGGAGGAGAAGCGAGTACGACTACATCACCCACGTTCCGACGAACGTTCCGCTGTGCGAATCTTCAAGGGTATGAAGATCTAATCCAATCTCTCTCGTTGTTTGCATCTCCTAGATTAGATCTTGGCTTTCCCTCTGTTCGCATCCGTAGAAAATTTTGATTTACTATGCCGCGAAACCCTTCAGTGGTATCAGAGCTAGATCTATGCGTAGATGTGTTTCACGAGTAGAACGCAACATGGTTGTTGCGGGCGTTGATGTTTTCTGTTGCAAGCCTCTTGTTTGTGTTCTTCTTATGACGCGGGATAGTGAGATTGAAGCGGTCCAGGCCAACCTTACGCGACGTCGTTCGCGAGACCGGCTCCGCACTTGACGTGTGGCTTGTTCCACACATGCGGCTGGTGGATGTCAGTTTCTCTCACTATAGTTGTCATGGGATTAACACCGGAGTTTGGCAACCATAATATCACCGTTGTGGCTTTCCGTAGGTAAGAATCGTTCTTAGCATCTACTCCCATAAGCCATGTAAAACATGCAACAACAAAGTAGAGGCGTCTAACTTGTTTTTGCAGGGAGTGTTTTCTGTGATATGGTATGGCCCAAGATGTGATGTGTATATTGTATGCGATGATCATGTTTTGTAATCTTTCACGACTTGCATGTCGATGAGTACACAACCGGCAGGAGCCATATGGTTGTCTTTATAATTGTGTATGACCTGTGTGTCAACTTCTTATGCGCCATGTAATAGTTTCACTTTATCGCTAAGTAGTTAGCAATAGTTGTAGTTGTTATTCGTGGTGGAGGCAATCATGGTGGAGTGATGGAGATCATGCCGGAACGCACAAGATGGAGATCATTGCGCGAAGATTGGCTATAGCATGTCAAATAAAGTTATATGCATGTGATGTTTATCCTTTTATGTATCTTATTATGCTTAGATCGCGACGGTAGCATTATAAGATGATTCCTCACTTAAAGATCAAGATAAAACTGTGTTCTCCCCAAGTATGCACCGTTGCGAAAGTTCGTCGTGTCCAAGCATCACGTGATGATCGGGTGCTATAGACTCTACGCTCACATACAACGGGTGCAAGCCAGTTTTGCACACGCGGAAATACTTGGGTCTAACTTGACGAGCCTAGCATGTACATACATGGCCTCGGAACACATGAACCGAAAGGTTAAGCATGAGTCATATGAATGATATGATCGACACTTCGTTGTCCACCATTGAAACCACATCTCTTCTCGTGATGATCGGATTAGGTGTGGTGAATTTGGATCGTGTTCACTAAACAACTTGAGGGATGTTGAATTTAGTGGGACTTCATCTAGTAATTTGATTAAGTTGAACTATTTATCATGAACATAGTCTATATTGTACTTACAAATACTGTAGATCACATGGCCAAGTCCAACTTCAACTTCAACGTTTTTGCTGAGATAGAAAAGCTTAGAAACAATGGGTCTAACTTCACCAAATGGTTCCGCATTCTGAGAATCATTCTCGCTGGTGGACAAAAGGACTATGTCCTTGAGAAAGCGCTAGGTGACGCCCCTGCTATAGATGTGTCAGCTGATAAAAGCTGTTTATCAGTCGCGCAAGGATGATTATGATTTGATTAAGATCGCCATGTTGTATGCTATGGAATCAGATCTTCAAAATCGTTTTGAGGAGTTCGCCGGGCCCTTTGAGATTCTCGAGGAGCTGAAAAACATGTTTCAGACTCAAGCCCGTTCTGAGAGATATGAGATCTCTAAGAAATTCTTTAACTACAAGATGGAGGAAGGGAGTTCCGTTAGTGAGCATGCCATTAAGATGTCGGGCTACACTCAACGCCTTGAGCAACTGGACTGCAAGATTCCAGAGGAGCTCAAGATTGACAGAGTTATGCAATCACTCCCTCCTAGCTACAAAAGTTTTGTAGTTGCTCACAATCAAATTGGTTCCACTGATATGATCACTGAGCTCTTCGCTAAGATTAAAGTAGCGGAGGTGGACATCAAAAAGAATAATCATATGCTGATGGTCAACAAGCCCCCCACCTTCAAGAAAGGTAAAGGTTCAAAGAAGCCCTTCAAGAAAGGCGGCGGCAAGCGCGTTGCCCCTGCTGAGAAGAATCTCAGGTCTGGTCCTAAGCCGGACGCTGAGTGCTTCTATTGCAAGGACAAGTGTCACTGGAAGCGCAACTGTCTGAAGTACTTAGCGGACAAGAAGGCTGGCACCATCAAAGGTATATTTGATATACATGTTATTGATGTTTTCCTTACTAGCCCTCGTTGTAGTGCCTGGGTATTTGATACCGGTTCAGTAGCTAATATTTGTAACTCAAAACAGGAGCTACGGAATATTCGGCGGCTTGCGAGGGATGAGGTGACGATGCACGTTGGCAACGGATCAAGAGTTGATGTGATGGCCGTCGGCACGCTCTCCTTAGTTTTACCTTCGGGATTAGTTTAAACCTTAATAAGTGTTATTATGTGCTTGCGTTGAGCATGAACATTATTTCTGGATCTTGTTTATTGCAAGACGGTTATTCATTTAAAACGGAGAATAATGGTTGTTCTATTTATATGAGTAACATCTTTTATGGTCATGCACCTATTGTGAATGGTTTATTTCTTCTAAATCTCGAAAGGGATGAAACACACATCCATAACATTGAGGCTAAGAGATGCAAAGTAGATAGTGATAATACTACTTATTTGTGGCACTATCGTCTAGGTCATATTGGTGTAAAGCGCATGAAGAAACTCCATTCTGATGGACTTTTGGAGTCTCTTGATTTTGAATCATTTGACACATGCGAACCATGCCTCATGGGCAAGATGATCAAAACCCCGTTCTCCGGTATGATGGAGCGAGCAACGGACTTGTTGGAAATCATACATACCGATGTATGCGGACCGATGAGTGTTTCGACGCGTGGTGGATATCGCTATTTTCTCACTTTTACCGATGACTTAAGTAGGTATGGGTATATCTATTTAATGAAACATAAATCTAAAACGTTTGAAAAGTTCAAGGAATTTCAGAATGAAGTGGAGAACCATCGTAACAGAAAGATTAAGTTTCTACGATCCGATCGTGGAGGTGAATATTTGAGTTATGATTTCTCACGCATCTTAAAGCAAGCGGAATCGTTTCGCAACTCACGCCACCCGGAACACCACAGCGCAATGGTGTATCTGAACGTCGGAACCGAACCCTATTAGATATGGTCCGATCGATGATGTCTCTTACTGATTTGTCGTTATCATTTTGGGGTTATGCATTAGAAACCGCTGCATTCACTTTAAATAGGGCACCATCTAAATCCGTTGAAACGACACCGTATGAACTGTGGTTTGGTGCTAAACCTAAGTTGTCGTTTCTTAAAGTTTGGGGATGCGAAGCTTACGTCAAGAAGTTGATGCCGGACAAGCTCGAACCCAAAGCGGAGAAATGCGTCTTCATAGGATACCCTAAGGAAACTATTGGGTATACCTTCTATCACAGAACCGAAGGCAAAGTGTTTGTCGCAAAGAACGGTTCCTTTCTTGAGAAGGAGTTTCTCTCGAAAGAAGTGAGTGGGAGGAAAGTAGAGCTAGACGAGGTTATTGAACCTTCTCTTGAATTGGAGAGTAGCGCAGCACTTGAAATTGTTCCAGTGCCGCCTGCACCAACAATAGAGGAAGCTAATGACAAGGATCATGAAGCTTTGGACGATGCTGCTACTGAACGTCGCAGGTCGACAAGGTCGCGTGCCCCTCCTGAGTGGTACGGCAACCCTGTCTTGACTGTCTTATTAGTAGAAGACAGTGAACCTACAAACTATGAGGAAGCGATGATGAGCCCAGACTCTGAGAAATGGCTAGAAGCCATGAAATCTGAACTAGGATCCATGAGCGAAAACCAAGTATGGACTTTGGTGGACCCTCCTAGCGACCGAAAGGCCATTGAGTGCAAGTGGATCTTCAAGAAGAAAACGGACGCGGATGGTAATGTTACCGTCTATAAGGCATGGCTTGTCGCGAAAGGTTTTCGACAAGTTCAAGGTGTTGACTACGATGAGACTTTCTCTCCCGTAGCGATGTTTAAGTCCATTCGGATTTTATTAGCAATTGTTGTGTTTCATGATTATGAAATATGGCAGATGGATGTCAAGACTGCGTTCCTCAATGGCAACATTGATGAAGAGTTGTATATGATGCAACCCAAAGGTTTTGTTAATCCTAAGGATGCTGATAAAGTATGCAAACTTCACGTTCTATTTATGGACTGAAGAAAGCATCTCGGAGTTGGAACCTTCGTTTTGATCAAGTGATCAAGAGCTTTGGATTTGTTCCAAATTGCTACGAAGCTTGTATCTACAAGAAAGTGAGTGGGAGCTCGGTGACGTTTCTGGTACTATATGTGGATGACATATTGATTATTGGAAATGACATCAACATGCTTAACGATGTGAAGAGTTATTTGAACAAGTGTTTTTCAATGAAAGACCTAGGTGAAGCTGCTTATATATTAGGCATCAAAATCTATAGAGATAGACAAAGACGCCTGATAGCTTTAAGCCAGAGTACATACCTAGACAAAGTTCTGAAAAGGTTCAGAATGGATAAGGCAAAGAAAGGTTCAGTGCCCATGTTGTCAGGTAAGATATTGAGCAAGGCTCAGTGTCCAGCTACGGTAAATGATAGGGAAGCTATGAGCAAAGTGCCTTATACCTCGGCCATAGGTTCCATCATGTATGCCATGCTGTGTACAAGACCGGATGTGTCCAATGCTCTTAGTTTGACGAGCAGATATCAAAGTGATCCAGGAGTGGAACACTGGACAGCCGTAAAGAACATCCTAAAGTACCTAAATAGGACTAAATAAATGTTCTTAGTCTATGGGGGTGATGAACAACTCGTCGTAAAAGGTTACGTCGACGCTAGTTTCGACACCGACAAGGATGATTCTAAATCTCAGACAGGATACGTGTATATTTTGAATGGAGGAGCTGTGAGCTGGAGAAGCTGCAAGCAAAGCGTGATCGCGGGATCTACAGTACAAGCGGAATATATGGCTGCTGCAGAAGCGTCAAGTGAAGGAGTTTGGATCAGGAACTTCATCACTGAGCTTGGCGTGGTTCCAAGTGCATTGGACCCACTGGAGATATTGTGTGACAACACTGGCGCCATAGCACTTGCTAAGGAACCAAGATATCATCCAAAGACCAAGCATATCAACCGCAAGTTTCATATAATCCGAGATTATATAGCAGATGGAGATCTGAAGATTAGCAAAGTACATACGGATCTGAATGTCGCAGATCCATTGACTAAACCTCTTCCACGTGTAAAACATGATCAACACCTCAGTGCCATGGGTGTGAGATTGTTGCCAAATGTAAACTAGATTATTGACTCTAGTGCAAGTGGGAGACTGTTGGAATTATGCCCTAGAGGCAATAATAAAGATGTTATTATTATAATTCTTGTTCATGATAATGTTTATATTCCATGCTAGAATTGTATTAAGCGGAAACTTTAATACTTGTGTGGTTTGTGAACAACACCGTGTCCCTAGTACGCCTCTAAGGACTAGCTCATTGATTAATGATGGTTAAGGTTTCCTAACCATGGACATGAGTTGTCAATTAATAATGAGATCATATCATTGGGAGAATGATATGGTGGACAGACCCAAACTAAGCGAAGCAATTAGATCGTGTCATCGTGTTCGTCTTTGCGAAGCTTTTCTTATGTCAAATATTGTATTCCTTAGACCATGAGATAATACAACTCCCTGGTATCGGAAGAAAGCTTTGAGATCATCAAACGTCATCCTATGAGAGGGTGATCATAAAGGTGTCTCTCAGGTGATCAGAAAGTATCTGTTGGGTTGTATGTATCGAGATGGGATTTGTCCCTCCCAAGTCGGAGAGATATACTTCGGGCCCACTCGGTAATCGATATCAACACCGCTTGCAAGCATGTGATTAAGGAGTTAATCACAAAGTGATACCGGATTACGGAACGAGTAAAGTACTTGCTGTGAACAAGATTGAACTAGGTATGACGGTACCGACGATCAAATCTCGGGCAAGTAAAATATCGCGAGACGAAGGGAATATATATATGGGATTGATTGAATCCTGGCATTGTGGTTCATCCGATATGATCATCGATGAATGTGTGGGAGTCAATATGGGTTTCCAGACCCCGCTGTTGATTATTGATAGAAGATCATGTCTGCATATTCTCGAACCCGCAGGGTCACACACTTAACATGTCTCAACGCTAGGATAGATTGGATAATTGGTTTATGAGTTTTTGTTCGGAGTCTCGGATGGGATCCGGGACATCACGAGAGGTTCCGGAATGGTCCGGAGAATAAGATTCATATAAGGCAGTGCAGTTTTTGGAGTTCGGAATTGTTCCGGGTTAATCGGTATTGTACCGGAAGCTTCTAGAACATTCCGGAAGGGGACCAACGTGGCCCCACCTTCCGGGAGGGGGCATGGGCCTATGAGGGAGTGCCCTGGCCGCATTGGGCCAGGGGCACAAGGCCCCATAGGGCCCAGCCGGCCAAAGAGGGTTTAAACCCTAGATAGAGCTTCTAGAAGGGGGGGTTTCCTTGCCCCCCACTCCTCCTCCTTTGGGGCCGCCGGTTTGGGCTTGGGGAGGGGCTAGGGCTGCGCCCCACCCCTCTATATAAAGAGGGCTGGGGGCGCACCACCCCCCACACCTTCCCCTCCAACCCTAGCCGCCCTGCTGCCCTCCTCTCTCCCTCCCGACTGTTTGTAGGCGAAGCCCTGCTGCAGAAATTCTCCACCATATACACCACGCCATCGTGTTGTAGATCCAATCCGTCTCTCCACCATACTTGCTGGATCGAGGAAGGAGGAGACGTCGAGGTGCTGTACGTGTGCATCTCACGGAGGCACCGCCACTTGTGGTGCTAGATCGGATCGGATCGCGAGGAGGAGAAGCGAGTACGACTACATCACCCACGTTCCGACGAACGTTCCGCTGTGCGAATCTTCAAGGGTATGAAGATCTAATCCAATCTCTCTCGTTGTTTGCATCTCCTAGATTATATCTTGGCTTTCCCTCTGTTCGCATCCGTAGAAAATTTTGATTTACTATGCCGCGAAACCCTTCATTCTCCACGTGCGGTGTCTCGACTCCCGGTAATCGCTCGGTTCAATCTCTGGACCCACTGATCCTCGCGGTTGCACATCGACTTTTCCTGTTGTTTGGTAAAAACTTGTAAGAGCTTCTTATATTGCTTGACGGATTAAGCGTGCCTTCCACCATGTTTCCGTAGTATATACCTGTGCTTTTTAAAGGACTAACCATGACAGATACTTCGCGGAACCCTGCCATAATGACGAACCAAGAACTACATTCCCACTTCTCCGAGCTCTTGGTCGGTCGCGCTGAAGATGTGGATGCACGCATAGGGGAGTTTGACACCAAGCTCACCAACGCCATGGACAAGATCGATGGGCTCGAGAAATCCTTCAACGACAATCTTGACGCTCGGTTCAAGGAGGTTTTGGCCAGATTGCTGGCACCCGCACCCGCACCCGCACCCGTCCCATTGGCACCTCGGCATGGCACACGACGCATTCCGATCACGGGTCGGACTGCTGGTTCGGCTGCCGCCGCACCTCAGGCGGCTACCGCTGCAGCTGACGCACCTCAGACTTCTGCCGCGGCTGCTGCTGCGACATTGGGGACAGACGACGGGTACTACTACGACTCCGACGACGACGATCTGTTTGACGAGGAGGTTGACCAACCTCCACACCCTGCTGGTCGTCCCCGACATTACCACCGCAACGCTCGACCACCGGTACATGATGATGATCATGTTGCAAAGCTTAAATTAAATATTCCATCTTTTGAGGGTAAATATAATCCTGATGCATATCTTACATGGGATATGGAAGTAGAACAACGTTTTGCATATTTAAAATATCCCGAGAATATGCGTGTTAGTGCTGCTACATGTGAATTTACTAAATTTGCTTCCCTTTGGTGGTCTGAGTATTGTCGTTTAAATCCTACTACTACTCCTAGTACTTGGACTGCTTTAAAAACTGCTATGTGTGTTCGTTTTGTACCTCCCACTTATCAACGTGATTTACTAAAGAATCTGACACGTTTAGAACAAGAAAAAAATTCTGTAGAAGAGTATTATCAGGAATTGCAAACGGGGATGGTTCGGTGTGGTCTTGTTGAATATACTGAACAAATGCTTGCACGTTTCTTTGGTGGATTAAACAAGGACATTCAACACATATTAGATTATAAGGAATATAATTCTATCACTCGTTTGTTTCATCTTGCTTGCAAAGCTGAAGGTGAAGTGCAGGATCGCCAAACACCATGGAGGAGGACTAATAATTCTGCAGGTCGCACATCCACTTGGACATCCCGACAATCAGCGCCTCGTTCTCGTGAGTCGCCACCAGCTACTACCACATCCAAGGCCACCACAAGATTTCCAGCTTCTCCTCCACCGTCTCCTGCTCATAGTGCATCTTCTATGGCTTCCACGGGTAAAACAAAGGATATACAATGCTGCAAATGCTGGGGTTTTGGTCATATTGAGAGAAAGTGCACAACACAACGTGTGATGATGGTGCGTGATGATGGTTAATACGATTCAACGAGTGACTTTGATGAAGATACATTAGCCCTTATTTCTGCTCGAGATGGAGACAATTCTGATGCTAATGAAGAGACAGAGGTAATGGGAGCTGAAGCTGCTGATCAATACAAGAGCTTAATTACACAACGTGTGCTGAGTGTGCAATTGAGCAAATCTGAGCAAGATCAACGCCACAACCTGTTCCAAACATGCGGTGTTGTCAAGGAAAGAGCTATACGGATCATCATCGATGGAGGGAGTTGTAATAATCTGGCTAGTGTTGACATGGTAGAAAAGCTTGCACTTCCAACATGACAACGCACACATTCATATTACATCCAATGGTTTGAGGGTTCTCGCAAGATCAAGGTAACAAGAACGGTATGCGTGCATTTTACTATTGGTACATATTCTGATTTTGTTGATTGTGATGTTGTACCTATGCAATCTTGTTCTTTGTTACTTGGTAGACCATGGCAATTTGATAGAGAATCTGTTCATAATGGCAAAACTAATCACTATTCTCTTTTGCATGATGGAAAGAAAATTGGTCTAAAACCTATGACTCCCGAACAGATTTTAAAAGATGATCTTGCTAGAGCTAGTAGAGCTAAAACTGAGGAGAAAAATAAAAGTGAGAATCAGATTGTTGCTACAGATTTTGTACCACCAAAGAACACTAAATCTGATTCTAAACATGCTACTGAAATACGTTTGAAGAGTCCATGTATGCTTACAAATAAAATTGATATTGTTGAACTAGATGTAAACAATACTCAATGTTATGCAATTGTCTGCAAAGAGGTTTTGTTTTCATTTGAGGATATGCCTCCTTCTTTGCCACCCGCTATTGCTAACCTTTTGCAGGAATATGAGGACGTCTTCCCCGCTGAGCTGCCACCAGACTACCTCCTATTAGAGGAATTGAGCACCAAATTGATCTAATTCCTGGTGCTACGTTGCCCAACCACGCGCCTTATAGAACCAATCTAGAGGAGACAAAGGAGATACAAGGCCAAATTCAGGAACTACTCGATAGAGATCATATTCGTGAGTCCCTTAGCCCCTGTGTTGTTCCTATTATTTTGGTACCTAAGAAATATGGTTCTTCACGCATGTGTACTGATTGTAGAGCTATCAATAATATTACTATTCGATATCGTCATCCTATTCCACGTTTGGACGACATGCTTGATGAATTGAGTGGCTCTACCATGTTTTCTAAAGTTGATTTGCGTAGTGGTTACCACCAGATTCGTATGAAATTGGGAGATGAATGGAAAATGGCATTTAAAACTAAGTTCGGTTTGTATGAGTGGTTAGTGATGCCGTTTGGTTTAACTAATGCACCTAGCACTTTCATGAGATTAATGAACGAAGTTTTACGTGCTTTCGTTGGACGTTTTGTGGTAGTCTACTTTGATGATATTCTGATTTATAGCAAATCTTTAGAGGATCATTTGGACCATTTACGTGTTGTTTTCAATGCTTTACTTGGTGCATGTTTGTTTGGTAATCTTGAGAAGTACACCTTTTGCACCAATCGAGTTGTGTTTCTTGGCTATGTTGTTACATGACAGGGTATTGAAGTGGATCCAGCCAAGATTGAAGCTATTGAGAATTGGCCGCAGCCCAAGACGGTCACACAAGTGAGGAGTTTTCTTGGCCTCGCTGGTTTTTATAGGCGCTTTGTCAAAGACTTTGGATCAATTGCCGCGCCGCTGAATGAACTTACCAAGAAGGATGTGCCCTTTGTTTGGGGTGATGCACAACAACAGGCCTTCGTCATATTGAAAGATAAGCTAACACATGCTCCCTTACTCCAACTTCCTGATTTTACTAAGACTTTTGAGCTTGAAAGTGATGCTAGTGGAATTGGTTTGGGCGGTGTGTTATTACAAGAGGGAAAACCTGTTGCATATTTTAGTGAGAAATTGAGTGGGGCTAGTCTGAACTATTCTACTTATGATAAAGAATTATATGCGTTGGTTCGGACATTAGAAACTTGGCAACATTATCTATGGCCTAAAGAATTTGTTATACATTCTGATCATGGATCTTTGAAGCATATTCGTAGTCAAGCTAAGTTGAATCGTCGTCATGCAAAGTGGGTTGAATTTATTGAGTCTTTTCCTTATGTTATCAAACACAAAAAGGGTAAAGATAATATTATTGCTGATGCTTTGTCGCTCCTTTATACTTTGTTATCTCAACTTGACTTCAAAATATTTGGATTAGAAACTATTAAGGAACAATATGTGCATGATGCTGAATTTAAAGATGTGTTGCATAATTGTAGAGATGGTAGAACATGGAACAAGTTCGTCTTCAATGATGGATTTGTGTTCCGTGCTAACAAACTATGCATTCTAGATAATTCTGTTCGTCTTTTGTTGTTACAGGAGGCGCATGGAGGAGGATTGATGGGACACTTTGGTGTCAAGAAAACGGAGGATGTTCTTGTTGCACACTTCTTTTGGCCACATATGCGTCGAGATGTTGAGAGGTTTGTGGCACGCTGCACTACTTGTCAAAAAGCTAAGTCTCGCCTTAATCCACATGGTTTATATATGTCTCTTCCTGTTTCTAGTGTTCCTTGGGAGGATATTTCTATGGACTTTGTTTTGGGATTGCCACGTACACAGAAGGGGAGGGATAGTATTTTTGTTGTTGTGGATCGGTTTTCTAAGATGGCACACTTTATTCCTTGTCATAAAACGGATGATGCTGCGCATATTGCTGATTTGTTCTTTCGTGAAATTGTTCGTTTATATGGTGTGCCAAATACTATTGTTTCTTATCGTGATACTAAATTTCTTAGCCACTTTGGAGATGTTTATGGGCTAAGTTGGGGACTAAATTGCTGTTTAGTACTACATGTCATCCCCAAACTGATGGACAAACTGAAGTAGTAAATAGAACTTTGTCTACTATGTTGCGGGCTGTTTTAAAGAAGAACTTAAAATTCTGGGAAGAGTGTTTACCTCATATAGAATTTGCTTATAATCGTTCACTACATTCTACCACAAAGATGTGCCCGTTTGAGATCGTCTATGGTTTTGTTCCTCGTGCACCTATTGATTTATTGCCTTTACCTACTTCGGTGCAAAATAATTTGGATACTACACAACGCGCTGAAATGATATTAAACTTGCATAAGACTACTAAAGATAACATAGAACACATGAATGCTAAGTATAAACTTGCTGGGGATAAAGGGAGAAAGCATGTTGTGTTTGATGTTGGAGATCTTGTTTGGTTACATTTACGTAAGGATCGTTTTCCTGATTTACGCAAGTCTAAGTTAATGTCGCGTGCTGCTGGTCCCTTTAAGGTGTTAGAGAAAATAAACGATAATGCATATAAACTTGAGTTGCCTGCAGACTTTGGTACGGTTAGTCCTACGTTTAACATTGCAGATTTGAAGTCTTACTTTGGTGAGAAAGATGAGATTGCGTCGAGGACAACTTCAATTCAAGAAGGGGAGCATGATGTGGACATCCCATCTATTGATACAACCGTTGTACCTACATCTACACACATAGAAGGACCTATCACAAGATCTCGTGCCAAACAACTTAACTATCAGGTACTTTCGTTTCTTGGAACTATTCCTCACATACATGAGAATATGATGCTGCCTAAATCATATGTATTTATTACTCTTAGGAATGATGGACCAAGTATGGATGAGAGGGACAAGCATTGGAGCATGGCCATGCATGGAGATGGCAGCAAGCATGAGATGATTCAAGAGAAGGCCACAAATGAAGATTTCAGAACTTTGAGGCCACCATAATGAAGATAGGAGACTTGGACGAAATATTCGAGATTAATACTTCACAAATTCGTCCATAGCTTAATATGGTGAGGCGACACCTTTATTTTGGGCCAGGCCCATGTAATTTTCGCAGGATTTTAATTAGCCACTTTTTAGAGTCCGTATTTGAGAAGAAAAGGACTTCAAGGTTTGGATTCGGCCACCACTTATATGGCTGGCCGAAACCCCACCTTTTCCTCCTTAAATACTCTCCATAGCCGTCACTTTAGCCTCGGATTTTCTTTAGACATTAAGTTAGCCATCATAGCAACTTCACCAAGGCTCGAGCGTCGCAGAGGCCTCTTGTACTTCGCACCTATACATGATCCCACCTTTTCAATAAAGCTTTCCTCTTAATCCGCAATATCTTGATTGCAATATTGGTTCTTACTTGTTCTTGATTTCAGGTAGGAATTAAGACCCTTGCTGGTCAGGCTGATCGTGTTCCCGCAGGATCGGTAACCTCCAGGAGATTGGCCTAGCGATTGCATTGGCGTGCGAGCCCGAACTCCACCAAATCGACTATCACCATCTCATCGAAAGATCAAACACCTTTGCCCTATCAAAACCCCAATCGTGGGATCCCTCTGCGACGTGCGGCCAGCGTGTGGCCGTGTACCCGACCGAGTAAGCCAATCAGCGGGCGCCACGTGGAAACAATGCATAGAAAATCCCCTGCCACGTCACGAAAGGAAGGACAAGGGGCGCATACCGATGGGACAGCCACAGTGACGGGGAATAACTGCACAACCATCACTATGCCGCCAGAGCTTGGAACAAAATTTGAGGCAAGTTACCATGATTATCAGCTGTCAGTGACTGACGCACGCCGAAAATGACTCGGAATTGGCCAAAGTGACTCGGCACGAGGCCAAAATGAGCCAAGAAGTCAAAGAGTGGATTTGAAAACTGTCAGACAGACTCAGCAAGGTGTAAGGTTGTGCCAAACAGTGCGACCTAGGCGACAAATGAAGACAAAAATTAAGTTCCAATCACATTAAAGGAACCTGGAGGCGCCTAACAGCTTGAACTGCTAGACCTCACCAGCTTCGGGGACTAATGTCGGGGGATAACCCCCCGGTAGGGTCACAAGGGGTGAAACATAGCCCAGCTTGGTTAGCTCCGAGTAAAGAAAGAACCAGGCCGGGTAAGTACGGCCGGGAGAGAGAATCGTGTGCGTCCAACATATGAACTATGTCGGCCCGTATAAGACAAAGTTGTTAATCTTGCAGGAACCAACGAGCCGAGTCTTCCGAGAAAGGGCCGAGTCAGATAGGACGTGTGGCACCTTTCTGAGTGAGGTTCAGGAGGGACCATGGTAAAGCGTGGTCAAAAGAGAAGGGCGACGTCGGGTGACACAAAAGGATCCGGGTGACGCCCAAAGCAAGGGCTGGCGTACAAAGTTACTGCGTGACGCCAAAAGGAGGCGACGTACCAGAAGACCGTTAGCTATCAAGGTTTGTGGACTAGGCCATTGGGATTAGGGCAAGCCCATGAACCGTCCCGCATAATAGGGACCAGGATCCAAAAAGTAACCCTAGAACCCAAAGGGGTATAACCTATCTAGCACCTCCTATATAAGGAGGGGCATAGCAGTGGTAGAAGGAAGGTTGGACGAAGTAGGGAACTAGTGCCCAGAACACTAGTCCATACAGCTCAAGGAGCACTTGTAATTCCCAAGTATCAATCAAATCCCCAAAGTATGGAGAGTTCATCTTGTTCTTCGTGCATGGCAAGACCGTGCACTCCCTCTCCGGTGAGCACAAGCACCCATTCGGCCCCCAACTTAAGCTTAGCCATGGCATCTGCCGTGACACCATCACGATAGCCAGCTTATATAATAGATAAGCACAATTTATTAGTAGCATGGCCCACTTTTCACTCCCGTATGGTGTCTAGGAGCACGTGCTGCAGCTGGCTCTTAGCCAAGAGCCCACTCATTTTCTCTCTCCTCCACCTAGACTAAGATATATTATTGCTTATAGCATGTTTACCTCAGCTTATTGTACTTGCTCTAACAATACTTGCTTTCTTCAAATAGGCTTTCGCCCCGCTTAACAATGCTAGCTCTAGCAATAGCTAATCGACACATCACCATTAGGCTAAGCTATAAGTAGCTAGCTTATCCTCAAATCGAGGAGCGAGCTAGCTAAGTACTCCCCTCCGTTTGGGATTATAAGTCCCGCGCAGATAACTAGGTTGCCAATTTAAACTATAAAATATAAATAGTATAGTACAAAAAGTATACCATTAGAAACTTTAGAGGTTATATTTTCTAATGGTATAATTTTTATAATATATAAGTTATATTTTGTTAGTTAAATTAACAACCTAAGTATGCGTGTAGGACCTATAATCCCGAACAGAGGGAGTAGTACCTAGCTATATGTAGACAGATAGATCTTGACACGTTTGGCCTATACCGGTCCCAAGATTCCTCTCCTTAATCGACACAAACATAGCTACTATTTAACACACACCATCAGATCAAGTTGTACTTAACACCATGCATCATCAGGCGAAATATATAACTAATCGTCTAGAATCTTCTTATAATTAAGTTACCTGGTGGCGTGAAAATTAATTAGTGCTGTAATTATTAAGCACAGCACTTGAGGATGGAGAGATCTATAGCAGCAAGCTGCAAGTAGACATGGAAGAAACCAAGACTGAAAAGTTTCCACACCTGCATGCATGCTGCCAAATGAAAACTAAATAAAGTTGTTCACCTTTGCTTTGCTTTGCTTTACGGTTATTATAGGCTGTAGAAGAGGGTACTGCTCACACAGTCCCATGCACTGAAGAAAATAAATTAGGGGAATCAATCAATCAAGATGATGAAGCAAAAAAAAAACTAATACTAGTAACAGTGAGCATGCATGCATCATCAATTGATCTGACATGAAGATCATTATCATCATGCATGTTGTCTGCTGATGGATCTCTTGCTTCCCGGCCGCCCGGCACTATAGAAATGGAAAAGCTATGCCGACGGCCAAATGTCGGGGCCGTCGGCGTAGCCATCGTCCAGGCCAGCTCCACCAAGCAGCCGTCGGCGTAAAATTGTCCTCGGCATATTCTATGCTACGCCGACGGCTGCCCTCGGCGTAGCTATTTTTTATTTTATCTCATTAAACTTTGAAAAATCATAACTAAATCATTCTAATTCGGAAAAATACAAATAATATATAAAAATTTGCAGAAAAATAAGACCTATCTATCTACACTCAAATATTACAAATTTATAAATAAAAATTAAGTAAAACATAAAATATAGTTTAAAACGGGCATAAAAAATTCAAAAACGATCGAAACAATGTGAAACCTTCGCGTGGTGTTATATTATGTGACATAGTTAGAAGGAAAAATATCAAACTTCGTATATTGATTATGTCTCAAAGAAACCTTCACAAAATGACCTATCTCATTCGAGGTTTCTTAGCTTTCGGGTCAAATGACTAATGTTATGGCTAGAATCAAGGCATAGTTTGTGATAATGTGCCCATATTGTGCATATACATGCATCATGGGATGGCGAACAATGTTGCAGGAGGAAGTTTTCCTTTTCGTCGCACCAAAAAGTCATTTCCCATTTTCCGGGCATAAAAAACTGACGGTTTTGTCAAGCAACCACCAAATGGCTAATTCAAAATACTACCACCATATTTTACAAAAATACTATACCACCTTATACGGACAATGTACCAACAGGGGGATCCGCATCCTTTCCATCCACCTTTGGTGAAAAAGACAAATTCCTTCCAAATCGGTAGGAAGTGGGTCAGATATGAACTACAAGTACATGATCCAATGCTCATGTTTTTTTACAAAAATTATTTTTAGGTTCATAATATGATATTTTATCAAAGATCCAATGCAAGTTTAGCGAGCTCGGCCCCGAGCTAAGAATCTTTATGTCCGCCGTTCGACAAAGTTTGACGATAGTTTAAAACGGGCATAAAAAATTCAAAAAAGATCGAAACAATGCGAAACCTTCGCGTGGTGTCATATTATGTGACATAGTTATAAGGAAAAATATCAAACTTGATATATTGATTATGTCTCAAAAAAACCTTCACATAATGACCTATCTCATTCGAGGTTTCTTGGCTTTCGGGTCAAATGACCAATGTTATGGCTAGAATCATAGTTTGTGATAATGTGTCCATATTATGCATACACATGCATCATGGGATGGCGAACAATGTTGTAGGAGGAAGTTTTCCTTTTCGTCGCACCAAAAAGGCATTTTCTATTTTTCGAGCATAAAAAACGGACGGTTTTGTGAAGCAATCACCAAATGGATAATTCAAAATACTACCACTACATTTTACAAAAATACTATACCACCTTATATGGACAATGTCCCAACAAGAGGATATGAAACCTTTCCGTCCACCTTTGGTGAAAAAGACAAATTCCTACCAAATCGGTAGGAAGTGGGTCAGATATGAACTACAGGTACATGATCCGATGCTCATGTTTTTTGACAAAAATCATTTTTAGGTTCACAATATGCTATTTTATCAAAGATCCAATGCAAGTTTAGCGAGGCTCGGCCCCGAGCTAAGAATCTTTATGTCCGTCGTTCGACAAAGTTTGACGATAGTTTAAAACGGGCATAAAAATTCAAAAACGATCGAAACAATGCGAAACCTTCGTGTGGTGTCATATTATGTGACATAGTTATAAGGAAAAATAGCAAACTTGATATATTTATTATGTCTCAAAAAAACCTTCACAAAATGACCTATCTCATTCGAGGTTTCTTGGCTTTCGGGTCAAATGACCAATGTTATGGCTAGAATCAAGGCATAGTTTGTGATAATGTGTCCATATTATGCATACACATGCATCATGGGATGACGAACAATGTTGCAGGAGGAAGTTTTCCTTTTCGTCGCACCAAAAAAGCCATTTTCTATTTTCCGAATCGGCAGGAAGTGGGTCAGATATGAACTACGGGTACATGATCCGATGCTCATGTTTTTTTACAAAAATCATTTTTAGGTTGACAATATGCTATTTTATCAAAGATCCAATGCAATTTTTCCTTTTTATCGCACCAAAAAGACATTTTTCATTATCCGAGCGCAAAAAGGGATTTTCTAAAGCAACCACCAAATAGCTAATTCAAAAACGGATGGTTTGTGATTAGTTGATATGGATATCATATTTGGATTCCTCTCATTTTTCTGATCAATTTAGACATATTATTTGTTGAATTTCGATTTACAGATTTAAAGATATTAATTATTCTATATTAAATAGAAAAATACAAAAAAATAAAATTATTATATTTTTATTTGAATTCAATAATATTTACTTAAATAATTGTTTATAATTTCAAAAAATACAAACATGTGACATGATGATATAAGAGTTAATAGGATTGATATCATAGTATTGACACCAATATATGAATTACTTTGCGGAAACGGATTCTGAAGGAACGAGGAAGTTAAGCGTGCTGAAGCTGGAGTAGTATTAGGATGGGTGACCTGCTGGAAAGTTTGACTAATATTGGAATTTAATCAAATATTAAGTATAATTAGTGTTAAAAATGTTCAAAGTAGGAGATTAACAAGTGAAACAATTCAAAGAATAAAAAAATTGAGAAAAAAAAACAAAAAAAAATATATTTTTTAAAAAATGTTTTTGCAACCGGCCGACGGCCACTACGCCGACGGCAAAGCCCTCGGCGTAGCATACGCCGACAACATTTCGATACGCCGACGGCTTGAGTATGCTCCGTCGAGGAAGATCTTTGCCGAGGAGGCTACGCCGAGGACAGCCCTCGACGTACCATACGCCGACGGCTTTTTGCCCTCGGCGTAGCGCGCACGTCCCGTCCACGTAGTGCGGGCCACACAACATTCATCAATTCCCTCTTTCGCTTTTGCTACAGATCTTTTCGAAATCCCTTTTCCAAGCCCGGCAACCACCACCTGCACCTTCACTGCAGATTGAGTGAAAGAAAGGCGCCCCTGCACCTAGAAAGATGAGTAGTGCTCTCCATCATTCACGTACGTCTCTCCAACCATGCATACCCCACCTCCTGCCCTGCCTGCATATCCAATCTAGAACACACACATGCACCTACCTCATTGGCAATTCATTGCATGCTCGATCACTTTCATGTCAACACTCGAGTACATTTATAATTATTTCTTTCCCTTTTTAACTATTTTTTAGGTAATAATTAGCTATGCCACTCACGGTTAATCATCTCAGGTAGTCAGATGTGCAATTAACTGAATAAGTGACTCACCACCCATACGAGTAATAATTAGTGGAACACTCAGCTTTATTTAGATATATACTTAGAAATATAAAGAACACAAGTTGCTACGTAAAGTTGCTGTATGTATGTATGTATGTATGTATGTATGTATGTATGTATGTATGTATGTATGTAATGCACGCCCGCGCACACAAGTTGATATCCCTTCCATATTGCGTGTATATGCGGAAGATAAGCACTATGTCCAAAATAAAACAGGTATAATTAGAAAACGTTAAAGATCGAGTGCAACCATATGTGCAAACAGGAGTCAAAATACATCAGATTGTAAATACCAGCAACATGTATCACCCAGCAATCACAAAAACAGTAGGATATGTTTTGTAAATCCCATCCCCGTCGGTGCCTCTAAGATTATCCACTTCTGATGCCAGCTATATACTTCTCCTGGTCATAGATGAGAAGTTAGTAGTCCGTGTTTCCTATAGCATGGACACAATAGTACTGGTTTGATGCCCTATTTCCTAAGCTCGCCACGCTAGTGCACGCACCTCCGTCGTCTCGTGGTTACGACATCGATAGCATCATTTTGTTTTCAAGTTTGTTCTTGATTTTGACACGTCGGTTGTTATAACGCTAACCCGATGGCTACTCCTTGGGTAGATCTGGCCGGACGCATCTATCTTGGTGTTGTCGTTTATGACATTATTCTAAATAGTTCAAGAATCAGTTTCTAGAGAGACTTTTACTATGTGCATATGAGAAAGGTGAGACTCAATCCATTAAGCTCATTTTTTTGTCGGATATGTGACCATGTGGCTCTCAGTGGAGTCTCTTGAGACAAATTTTAGATCTAACTGAAAAAATGGATTTTGAACTAAACTTTTATACTCATTCATAATTGTTTTTAATAAACAAACACAATTAACTAAACAATAGTGTCACGGTGTGGTTTTTTTAGTTACACAGCTGCAATGTCTATAACTTAGAAGTACATTATGAATGATAAATATATCCCTAACATGTTGGTCTCAATGATATCACGATGGTGGGTTTCTAGCGCATGATTAGGTATAAGGAAATACAAAATTCTGGAGTGTATAAGGTGTCCACGAGGAGCTTACCATTGAATCTTCGGCATGTTGATTTGCAAATTTTCTCATTGTCAAATGTGTGTTATGTGTTCTAGTGGATTTAAATAACTGACACCATGTTTGTGCTCTTTACTAAAGACCAGAGTGGATCACAACTCTTCAAATTTGATGATCATATCGTTGCATGTGTCTCTCTATAAACGGGATCACCATCTATCAATTCAAGTGTGTATCATAAGGAGACATACGTTAATAATAGGAATCGATCTCTAATAATGTGTTCATAGTCGCGCCGAGGGACGGGACCAGGAGTACTACACACGGGTGGACAGTAGATCTTTGCATAGCTTGGACATGTACGCACGTATAAGAACAGATGGCTCATCATCATCAGAAGATCGGTAATACTATCATAATGTAGTCCCTGCGCAAGTAAAATGTGAGAGCTAAAGGGGCAAGAAAACAGCCAAAGGAATTCTCTCTGCATGGAATTCACTGCAGCCAGCCGGCCACCTCTGATCGGAGATAGTAGAAGCAAAGCAAAGCAAAACATTCTGACGCAGCAACAGAGCAGAGCATAGCTTGTGTCACTTCGTACGTCTCCAGCTGCATGCCTGAACTGCCTCTACATGCACACACACACCGAACCTTTTGCTATGATTTATTTTTTTTGAATAGAAAGGATTATTACTTAAGAACATTTTACAGAGATGACTATGTTCATGGATGACTATGTTTTAGAGCATCTCCACCGGAAAGACGCAAACGGACGTCCAATTATGTTCGTTTAGGTCGGGTCACGGACGATTTGGTGTCCGGCCGACCGCGTATAGCAGGACGATCCAAGACGGACAGGCCAGCCCAAGATAAGAGGCCCATGTGCGTTTGCATCTGAGCCAGCCTGTGTCCGCGTCTGTCCGGACATACCCATTCATGCATCAGATCTGGGTCACGAATGTGTCGGTCCGCCTGAATTAATCCGGATGGATCGCACCGCTGGGGCGCCGAGCACGTTCCGCGCGTCCGCGCGGACCCATTCAAACACGCGCGGACCGTTTGGGTAGTCTCGGTAGAGATGCCCTTACGTCGGCCCGGACAGCGCACTCGCGAGTCTTCTCCTTGTCCTCTCCTAGCCCGCCCGCCAGTGGGTGAAAACACCCCCTCCCCCCCCCCCCAATCGACCTCCACCTAGCTTGCGCCGCCACTCCGCCCGCAACGCCTCAGTCGACCTCTGTCAGTGTCTTGCCATCCACCTAACACATGTTGAGCTTGCCATAGTTCTCCACCTCCATAGGCAGCCTCGTGCCCAGTGTTGGTACGCGTCTGCATTACCAGAGTAGATTGACATCCCCGAACCCCAGCCGAGTCTCCGGCACGCTGGAGGATAGGATGACGCTGGTTTATTTGCTGCACCGGATTCCTACCGAGGGGCCATCCACGATAGCCCCATTTCGCCTGCCCTCGACCAGCCCGCATCGCCCACGTCCCGTTTGTCCATTTGCATGACCGAAGAAATGGCAACGAGCTCCAACTCAATCGAGTTCTTCTATGACAATTTTGTGGACATGTCGTCCGAACGATGCCGAGTTCATGATGGTGTCTTACGACCCTCATCGCCGACCACACCGAGAGTATGCAGCTCGTCCACCGGGCATGGTAAAGGGACGTGTTGCGAACTTGTCGCATGATCGCGAAGGTGGGCATGACCGGTTGTTCAAGGACTACTTCCATCGAACGAACCCGCTCTTTTCAGAGCACATATTTCGGTGCCCATTTCACATGTCAAGGAATTTGTTTGAGACAATTGTTGATGGCGTCAGTGACTACGACATCTAGTTCGAATGTAAGAACAACTGCACTGGTAAGATTGGATTTAGTTCTTATCAGAATGTTGGTATGATATTCGAATGCTTGCATATGAAGTGGCCAGTGATCTTATCGATGAGTACATGCGCATGAGCAAGAACACCTGCCTTGAGGTGATGTACATGTTCCGCAAAGCGGTGATTGCAGTTTTTGGTGAAGTTTACCTGGGAGAGCCAAATCGCGAAGACACCGTCCATATATTGTCCATCAATGAGAAGAGGGGATTTCTAGGGATGCTTGTCAGCATAGATTTCATGCATTGGGAGTAAAAAAACTGCCCTTTTTGCTTGGCAGCATAGATTTCATGCATTGGGAGTAGAAAAACTGCCCTTTTTTGCTTGGCAGGACAGTATATTGGGCATGTGGATGGCTGCACAGTGATTCTTAAGGCAGTTGCATCTCAAGATCTATGGATATGGTACTTGTTTTTGACATGGCAGGTTCTAACAATGACATCAATATGCTCCAGCGCTCCGAGGAATTCTCTAGGCTGACGGAAGGCAATGCTCCACAGATTCATTATGAGCTGATGGCATCTATCTAGATTGAGCAACCCTTGTGAAGACCATTCGTGAACCGGAAGATGAGAAATATGCAAGGTTAGCCAAGGAGCAAGAGGTCGTTAGGAAGAATGTGGAGCTTGCGTTTGATGTTCTCCATTCTAGGATTGGAGGGATGATGTACTCCATGACCAATGATAGGATTTAGAGGGTGATGGCCTAGTCGAGACGACACAACCTTTGACGAGTTCCTCCATGTGCACCATGAGATACGTGATCGCTCTACGCATAACTGACTATGACCGGATTTTGATTTAGCATATGTGGCCGCATGCACATCGGCAACTGCTAGGCATGGCCTCGTATTATTTCCTATTGTTGTTTGATCGTGGACTATATTTGCTTCGGAACTATGTTATGTTTTTTTTTTTGTGAACTATTTAAATTCATTTAATTGTTATAGCAATTTATTGAAATCCATCAAACACTGGAGGGAAATAACGAGTGATACCTCCCGGTGTCCAAACGGACAGAGGCAAAATGACATCCAGGACTGACCCAAACGGACCAATTAGGATACCTCCCAGAGTGTTTGGAAATGGGTTGGCCCCCAGTGGAGATGTCGTTATGCCTAATGTCGTTTGGAGGACACACACCATTTATCATCATCGATCGGAAGATGAGCATATCTGAATCTAATCTGCATGGCAAAATGTGAGAGATAGCAAGGAAACTGCAGCCCAAGGGAATTCTGTCTGTCTCCGCGGTCGCGCACGTTACGATGGACTACCGTTCTGACAGCCTCTGGTCGATGGGCGACAGCGGAAGCAAAGCAAAACATTCATTCATCTGATGCCGCAGCAGATGGCAGGGCTTAGCTTAGCTTGTGTCACTTGGTACGCCTCCCTCCAGCTGCAGTGCACGCACGCACACACAGAAAGAGAGAGAGATGGGAGTGCTTTTGCTGTGCAGTGAGCTCCTGCTGCGACAAGATAGATACTGTATGGAGTGGCGGAGAAGGAAGGAAGGAAGGAAGGAAGCTTTTCCTCCATGCAGGTCAGTGAGTGAGTGAGTGAGTGAGTGCGGCGGTTTCCGAATGAGGCAACATCACTGTCGCTATTATTCCATCACGCTTCCAGATATAGAAGAAACGCAATAATGATACACCATCCATCAATGTCCAATCACACTGCTGCTGCTGCTGCTAGTATACACTAGTCATCACTGGTTCATTTTGGGTATCTAGAGTGTATGTGTGTATAACAATGTACTCCCTCCTTCCTTCTTTCCACGATAGATTGTCTTAGTTTTTTTAAATTTTAGATAAATCTATATACTAAAAAGTGTCTGGATTTATCCAAATTTTGACTATTTTGGGACTGAGGGGAGTATATAATTCATAACTAGTACGTGTATCATGCTAGCTGCGACAAGTAGTAGTATATTCTGGTGCCATGCTTTGATTTCCCAACAGTACCATGTACTACAGTAGAAGAGTACAGTGTCAGGTAAGCTTAGCTAGCTAGAGGAGGAGGAGGAGGAGGAGGAGTCCTAGGGGGAAATAGTTGGCTGGACTGGACGGGACGGCTCAGGTGGGCACCCACCCACCCACCATCGCCAACAACAGGAACAACGGACGGACGATCGAGACGTCAACAAATTAAAGCTGCTGGCCGGCCGATCTGCTGCCATTCTACTGCTCCCACGCTCGTGCACACACGCAACCAATCTTTTGCCCCCAAAATTATATACCCACAGGCATGGGCAGCACCTACTCTATCTTTTCCCACTTTTCTTTTATCATAATACATGTCTCATTTATATATCATAGAGAGGTCATAGTACAAGCCACATAAGCATCGACATAACAAAATTAAAAAGACAGCAAAACGCAAGTCTTTACGCAAAAGACCACCAGTAAAGACAGAAAACAGTTTTGACCGAAAAAAAACCTTTGAGCTTGACGCCAATGCATGTCACCTGCATCTAGCACCACGACAGGAGCCATAAAAGGAAAGAATGAGGATCACCTCGCTCCTCACCCGACATACGGCTCTATCGCTGATATGCAGCTTTGTAGACCTCTAAGGTGGCTCACCCAAGGTAAACCATTGCCGTTGAACAAATCAGACCGAGGCAACACCTCGGACACGTCATCGAGCTCCAGATCAAGCACCCCTGCACGACTAAGATGTTGAAGGAGGAAGTCACACCTGCCATCCACGAACCACAGACCTAGCACACGATCCACCACCTTCCAGATGCCATCGATGCAGACCATAATCTGCATCCGCTCCTCGACTACCTCCCAGGTTCCACGCCTGCGCTAGAGAAAACGCCGTCGCTTCGGCAGAGCCTGAGGAGACAAGTCCACCACGAGGATGCCACCACCACCACACCATCCTTGCTTGGATAGATTGATCTCCAAATCCATCGAGAAGGATCTGAAGAAAAATGTCAAGCTATGGAGGTAGTATGGGGCAATGCAAGATAAGGCAAATAATGCTACTCCAACTATGCATGGGATAGTGCAAGATAATGGTAAAAATTATGATGTCATTTTTTGTCTCGTACTAATCATTAATAGATAATAGGGGCATAACTGTTTTAGTAGTAGTATATGCTTAATAAGATGGCCATACTTAATGATTTTTTCAAAACTTGAGAGAAAAGGATGGGTTCCATTATTAATGGACCACAACTAGTAAATAAAAGCATCCATTTCCAAAAACAAAACGCTAGTAAGAAACAAGGGTTGATAGAAGTGACACCTATGCATACTAGTAGGTACTTTCTCGGATATGTATTACTCCCTCCAATCCATTTTTCTTGTCACAGAAATGGATATAGTAGTTCTAGATACGTCGAATCCAGTGGTAATTAATATGGATCAAAGAGAGTATCGTTTTGTTGATTGTTCATAGAAGAAATAAAGAAGGCCTTGGTAAATTAAAAAAAGAGGGAAGACATACATGCCCAAATTGTTGTGTCAAAATAAAAATTCTCAACAAGCGGAATTGTCTCACCATCGTCCATGTCGTGGCAAAACATAATTAATGCAATAATCTTGAGACGGGCGTCGTCGGCTCTAGTGTTGACAACAATAGATCGACCCACCTCCCTGTAAAAAAGACGAAATTCCTCAAATAATAAAAATGAATAGACATAGAAAATGTAACTAACCAGCCAGATCCACGACTTATTTCAGTAAAAAAAATATTATCGTAGAAACAAAGGTTCCTTCTTGTTTATGTTGAAACATGAAAAGCATAGTGATCTAGATCTAAAGAGGACCCATATTCATGCACACACCAGAAACATATGTAAACAAGGGAGTAGTAATCTAGTGTTAACAAATCTCAACAAGGGGAATTGTCTCACCATCCATGTCATAATTAATCTTGACATGGGCGTCCTCGGCTCTAATAATGTTGACAACAATAGCATGTCTCTATAAAAAGACGAAATTTTTCCTCAAATAATCAAAATGAATAGACATGGAATTAAGCTCTAATGTTTAAACAAGAAATAAAGCATAGTGATGTAGATCTAAACAGGATCCGTATTCATCCACACACACACACACACCAGAAACATATACTTATATGTAAACATATATGTCAAAGTAGAATTAGTTAGGCAAATTAAACCTCCAACAGAAACCTCCAAAAGATGAGATCACCGCAATAATTCAGTTAGCAAGGCCAAGCTAGCTAGGTAGATCTGCATATCTGGGCCGGGGCGCGCGCATGCATATGATAAAAGAGGCCTGTGGCGATAGATGATCAATTAAGACAGACGCACAGGAAGAATTTTTTTTAAAAAAAAGGCTGAACATACATAATCGGCTGAATTGCGATACTACATATAGTAACGGCTGGACATAATTATTACTGAATCCTCGCTCGGTCATCACACATATATATGCAGTGAAATCGAGAGAAATTGGCGGTTGTTAGAGATAGATGGAGAGATTCCTTAAGATAGATAGATCCACGTACTACGTACCAGAATTGTGTAGGCAGGCATCATATCGATGATAATATCCGACTAGCAGAGCAGATCGGTCAAATTTTGCGACCGGACTGATGCATCGACGATGGCAGATCCGTGGGAATTGTTGAAGGAAGGAAAGAGAAGAGGCGGACATGTTTTCCAAGGACTTTCTTGAACCGTCAACAAGGCAAACAACTCATCATCAGATCGAACTGAAATAATCAAGAGAATTCAGGAGGAAGGCCGCGCCACAGGGCGAGGCGCGAGTTGACAGTTCAAGAAAGCCTGTGGAGAGCATGACCGCGATCTGCGAGAACCGAGATAATGGATCTACGAAGAAGAAGAAGAAGAAGAAGAAGAAGAAGAAGAAGAAGAAGAAGAAGAAGGGGGAGGGGGGAGGGAGGAGGAGGTGAAATTTGGGGTAGGAGGAGGGGTCTGTATAAATAGAGCTGCTGGCGTGAATGGAATTTCACCTGCACACGTACGTACGGTCCGATATAACTTCCGATCGATCCCACACGTGCACACTCACTCACTCACTCACCTGCCAGCCCAGCCTAGCTGTGTGTACAGCTGCCAGTTAGGACACGCCGGTCCGTCCTTTGTCTACGTAGGTGTGCGCTGGCCACTCCCATGGATCGATCCCACACGGTCTTGATTTTTTTTTTCATAAAAAACACTTTTATTACTCTTTGCATAACTAGGATGCACACAATAATTAGGATGCACACAGCCGACACTAGTCCACAAGATCCAACATAAAATAAAAAGTTTTAAACATATTACATATCAAAATAATAAATTGTAATATGGCCTAAGGTGCTGAGGGCAGATCTATCCAAAGATTATGCTGTCAACCATGATGGTAAACAAGTCCCGTGCCGTATCCTCCAACCGCACAAACACACACCTCCATAAAGAGGTCGCGGTGTAATGATGACCAAGCCCGAAGAGTATTTGTGCACCTGTAGACAACCTGCAGAATAGAACAGTTTATATCATTAAAAACCTTATTTATTTCTATATAGTTATAGCGACCAAATAATGGCAATCGCTCCGACCCTAAGAAGAATCCTATACTTGTTACCGATACCATGTAACCAATTTTCAAAAATGTTGGCAATATTACATGGTGGATACAAGCCAGAAGCTGCTTGGTTGACTTACCATATAGACCGTGCAAAATGATATTGGAAAAATAAATGTTTGATTGTCTTGTCGTGATGATAGAACACACACCCATGATTCCCATGCCAATTCCGCTTAATAAGGTTGTCTTTTGTAAGAATAATCCCTCGACGTAGATATCGGACAATTTTTTTGTTTTTCAATGGTATCTTTAACTTTCAGATCATTCTATTATCTAAAACTGGTATAGCAGGGTGAGCTAAAGCATTGTATAAAGAGCTAATAGAAAAACATCCATTATCAGTTAGATTCCAACGGAATTCATCTGGCTCCTCTGACAATTGAACATGTACCAAACGATGTAGCAAACTGATCCAAGAGTCGCGTCTACCACCTACCAGACTTTTTCTGAAGGTTATATCTGGGGGCAACGATTCCAGCACCGTGGCGATCGTTACCTTATTATAACGGACAATGGAATACAGAGCAGGATATTGGTCTTGAAGGGTAGCATTACCTAGCCATTTATCCTCCCAAAACCTTACCTCGAATCCATTATTAATAGAGAAAGTTCCAAAATAAAGAAAGTGTTTATTTGACGCCACCCACGCATCTTGATGCCTACTATATATATGACACATACGACGATTTTACCTACGGAAATCTTTTCAGGGACCGGTCACGTATATATAGTCCTTGCTGGTTAAGGTTCCTATATACTTGCAGTCGATCTTGAAAAAAGGTTCGCATATATACTTGTGTACGTACGCAGCGTCCAGATCATATCGGTCGCTAGCTCGGTCGATCGGTCACATGACACGACTACTGTTTCTTTACACTTTTCATCAAGTGCACTGCTGCGTGTCCATCCGTCGCTACCTACTTGATACATAGATCAAGTGTGCAAAAGAAAAAGGGCAGTGCTGCTATCGCGTCAATCCCCGGGTACGTCCCCGGCCGTCCGAACAAACTAATTCAATGATCCAGATATATTAAATGTTGATTCAAATTCTATAAAGTATAGGCCAACTTTTGACGAGTAAAACGACGGTCCACTTCGTGAGGGGCGACATGCCCCCGCGGTACGGTACAGATAGTTGAAGACCTAGTTTCCATCTCTATATATAAACCTCTTATAAACCGTCGGTTGGGATGAGTTGCATTTGTAAAATCCCCGACGTTTGTAAATACTCCTTGAAATAGTGAAGTTTTGCTGGCCGGCTTTTTCGTGATTTTTTCCTTTCTTTGTTGGAGAGATTTTTTCACGTCTGTGTCCCCTTGCTGTGATTTCGTTTTCGTTTTTCGTTATTTACTTGTCACAATTATAACAAGATCTCTTTCTCCTGACTTTATCCCACTTTTGCTACATTTGTTCCGGTTTTGCTACAAATAGTCCCGTTATTGCTACATGTAGCAGAAAACGTTCAATCCAGAAAAAGAATAAACATACTCGACCTTGCTAGAGAGAGTTCGCTGAAGACCTCACCGACAACCTTGTAGCAAAAAACAGGACATCACAGCGACCGGGGGATCGTTTCGTTCGATCCCCCCAAGGTGATCTGTATCCTTTTCCTAAAAACAGGAAAACGATCGACCGATCGATTTCAGTGGAGTGGAGCCCATAAAGATTACCGGTCGCTTAAAATTTTGAAGAAAATCTCATATACCTAATAAAGATAAGTCTACATAAACTAGTATCTCATTGTCTATGCATCGTAGCTAGGATCTTGCACGGTCCACCAGCTCATTTCACACCTGTGGCCACCATATATAATTCAATGACTCGAAGAAAAAGCATGGCTTCGTGCCCACCTAGCTACAAGGGGTGGCAAGACACTTCACACTCAGAGTCACTCAGATTAACCAGCTAATATATCCCCACGGCCCAACTTATCTCGGCTTTCATAAATCCTAGTATAGTTTATTATGTTGTTTTTCCCCTTTAATTTACCAATAAACAAGCATAAACAATATTTGTCTGTTTTAATGCGTCCCACGTTGAGCATGTCAATGCATGGTTGTTTTACTGATGTTCTGGTGGTCAAATGTTTTTCACATGTTCCATCATGTGTCAATTTATCAGTGGAATTGTATTTACTTTTTATTGCAAAATATGTCGACTGTGATCGATCATCGGACTCACATGGAATTGTGTTTACTCAAATTATGTCGACTGTGATCGGTCATCTCAGTATGCAGTTGTTCAATTATTGTTTTGATGAATTAACTACAGCAATATAGTTATGCATCAATGCAGTGAGGATGGAGGTGATCATAGTGAATTTTTTCTCACAAAAATCCTACGGTAGAACATTCTAGTATCCCATTACTAGTACTAGATTAGAAGGAGTAGATAATAGGTGTGCCATAGGTAGGGTACAGTATGCGTGTTTGGGATCTGAATCACATCCGACCAGTAGTACCATACACCTGGCGGATGGAAGCTTATGCATGCATGCATGCATGCGAACACACCCACTTTTCCTTGGCCTTTCTACCCCCTCTTGTTCTTGTTCATATGCATATGTCTCGAGTCTCGACCTGATGCGTGCATTATACTACGATCTCACAAAAGGCAGGGCTGTGTCACTTTGACGTTACAGCCCTAGCTACGACCAAAGTGTCCAACATTTTTGTTGACATGCGTCCAGGCATGCATGCCGCATGCATGCATGCATGTGGCACCACAAATTAAAGGACACCACACCTAAATTCCAAAGCACAATACTAGTAGTGTATATTAATTAGTTACTCCACCACAAATGCACTGTCTCACTGCTGGCATGTCTCTGTAATATTTGACTGATATGTTCTATCTTGCTGCCTTAATTACTTTACTCTAACAACAGTAGTACTAGTAGTAGTAAACATATCTATAATGTGTATTTTATAGTTGTGTGTAGTGCAGGCAGCAAGCAGCCAGTAAACCGAACAGCTAGGCAGCCCATGGATGCAGCTGACGGTGTGCATGGATATGTAGCACCAACCGTAGACAGCTCTGCATAAGAAAATTCCATCTTACATCCTGTTTACCCCGTCTTCCAGCCAGACCCCATGTGTTGGTTGGCTTTGGCTTTGGTTTTGATTATATTTCAAAGATAATGTAGTGAAGTTAACATAAATAATGGATGCATGCATGAATATAAATATATAATTAATCGGGTCGAATGAATTGACTAATATGTTAAATGAATACTCCCTCCCTACATATTTCTATGTTTACATGCCCACTTTGTATTTTGGGTCTGACTAATTTTACCATTACATTTAACAACAAACCGTGATGTACTATATGGCACAAACAATCTATTACTGGATTCCCACGTCAAAGAGGTTCCATCGATAAATAATCTTACTCACTCCGTCCCAAAATAAGCAGCTCATGTTTGACTAAATACATATATATGTATCTAGATATGTTTTGAAACATTTTGTTGGTTATTAAATTGACAGTTAAAATTAATAACGAAATATCAAGTGGATGCGTATCTAGGCATGCAAAGCGAAGTCACTTATTTTGAAACATTTTGTTGGTTATTAAATTGACCGTTAAAATTAATAACGAAATATCAAGTGGTCCATGTGTATAAATCTTAGGACACTATCAATGTAATATTCCATTGATAAACAGGGGAAGCAATGTACGAACATGGTTGATCCAGATTGTCCAATAACCAGCAAGGATCGAGATTTCCCTTTTTGTTTTTGTAAGGTAGCCCGGACCCCGGCCGCCCAGCTAGCTAGGTGAGATGAGGTAGCTATAGCTTGATCATGCATCAATATCATGCATGCATGATCGATGTGGATTCTGGTCTCATTGGTCATCGATCGGGCGCATGCATGTGTTAGGTGATGATGGACAGAGCTAGCGACATCACAATTATCAATTCCTTTCCAGATCACTGCGATTGTGATTGGACCAGCTAGCTACCAAAACAAAACAACACGTACACTCCAAATTAATCTCTGTCCGTCGATCTGTCTCGCCTTCTTCCTAAGTATAGTAGTACGTATTTTTTTTGGAAATTTTACAGATCTATTAAAAATCATTAACAACAGTGTAGGGAGGTCTAAAATTAGTAAAATATATAAATACATCGACCGGACCACCTATAGAAACGACTACCTCACTACTGCGAGCCAAAGTCGTGCCGTCTTCCTTACCCCTCCATCTTCAGAACCAGACATATATTTCCAAAGATCTGTTCGAACACATAACTCTGCACGCTTTTCGCCTGCGTTAGATGCACCACCGGACTAGGGAGGATCTTAATCCAACTTTAAGATATAGCCGAAAGCTCAAGATTACTAAGAAAACACTAAAAACTGACTAAACAAAAAAGAAATACCTTCCATCACTAGAAGACCGTGGTCTCCAAGGTTCGAATGCCACCAGAGATAAAACGGACCGCCAGCATCCCGGCGAGAGGGATGGAACGATTTTGTCACGTTTGATGGTTGGTTTGAATGATCTTTTACGTACACACGTTTTGACAGGCATCGACCGATACTTTATCATTGTGTGATTTGTATTCCTATTTAAACTACTACTCCCTCTGTTCAGAAATATAAAATATTTTAGCTTTCTAAAATAAATGTATCTAGACGCCTTTTAATGTATAGATTTACTTCGAACCTCTACAAATCTATACAATAAAAAACGTCTAGATACATTCTATTCATAAAACTAAAATATCTTATATTTCTAAACAAAGGAAATATAACAAAATCGTAATGTTTTATGGTATAATAAAGCTCAACATGTACGGACATGCACGAGTACACAGCTAGGATGGTCGATCAAGGGGGTGATGCATGGGCCCACCTGTAGGCCAGCCAGCGGAAAGGACATTGTATGCTACAAAACCGCTTTTGTGGTTCTAGATCTGTGCATGCAATTGATGTGGTAGTACGGACTAGCTTCCAACACGCACGCACGCACACACACCTCTATATGTACACCTGCCTCTATCGCGCGCTTTTGTGTTCCAACATTGGACATGTACAGCATGCTCAGCTGGCTAGACATATGTACACCTACCTCTACTCGTACTTACTATCTCTGTTCTGCAATATAAGACCTATTAGATGGATTACATAAACTCATTCCTAAGCTGCATGTATTAAAATAGAAGAGAAAAAACCACTGAAGTGCCAAAATTTACGGAACAACCACTAGTAAAAAACAGACATTTGGTCTAATGCCCTGGTCCCAACGGCTAGAAACGGCCGCAGGCCCAGAAGACATTAGTCCTGGTTCGTATGGGACCTTTAGTCCCGGTTTGTTTAATAAACTGGGGCTAAAGGGTCTGACGCTGGAAAGAGCAGATGTGTGAACCTTTAGCCCCGGTTTGTTTCTTAAACCGGGACTAAAGTCCCTGACTATATCTTCTTCCCCTTCCCAGCCCGAGCCATTTCAAGCTTACACGAGCATCTCTCTCAAATTTCTCCCCTCAAGCTCGAGTTCTTCCCAATTTTTTTCAAGATTTGTGAAGATTTTTTGGCTCCACATCTATCAAGGCTCCTAAGAGGTTAGCAACTTCATCATTTCATCTTTTATTGCTTGTTTTAGCTCATTTCATGCTCTAGAAATGGATAGATTTGTGTGGATTCTATCTCTATATATCTGGTTAATTTGGCACATATAGTTTTCAAAATTCATTTGATTCATCGAAGCACATAGATACATGAGTTCATCATATCTACATATCTTGGTTTGGCACGTACTCTTGAAATTCAGACGGTTCACAGTGCATCATGTCATCGTCGAGCAACAAAATATTCTTCTTTCTTCTACCTGTCGTCACAAAATCCATTGCAACAAAAATAAGTACCAAAATTATAAAGGCACACATATATATAGTGGCGCCCTAGCATTTTAGTTAATCATCGGCCAGTTAAGCAAGAAAGAACAAAAAACATGAACACGCCGAGGAGCTACCAAATTAAATTAGGGAGTGCCTCTATGGCGAGCTCCTCGAAGATGTCTAAGGACGTGGCATCCTAAGACATCTTCGAGAAGCTCTGTCGTAGTGGTGTTCCTGCTCTCGTACACCATCTTTCAGTTCATATATTTTCTAGCTAAGTCAGTATGCTGGTGGAGCTAACTAATTTCACATATTAGGAAGTGCCTCTACGGCGAGCTCCTCGAAGATGTCTGAGGACGAGGTCCTAAGACATCTTCGAGAAGCTCCGCTGTAGTGGTGTCCCTGGTCTCGCACACGATCTTTCTTGCAGTTGATAGTTCACAAGGAAGCCTATCTATAGATTAAGCAGCACAACATAGTATCGACACTCACGACATAATGTCGACACTCACCCCTGTCATAGTGTCGCCACCCACTAAAACAATGTCGCCACTCACTGGCATAGTGTCTCCACTCACGGCATATAGTGTCATCACCCACTTTTAGTCCGATTGGAGTGTCCTTTAGTCCCGGTTGGAGACACCATTCGGGACTAAACGGGCTCAGGTCGGCCCCAGCCTGCCGCAACCCTTTTAGTCCCGGTTGGTGTGTCCAACCGGGACAAAAGATGTAGTAGAAAGTTTTTAAATCAGTGCATAGTTGTTTAATGTATACGATGTGTTCTTTTATTTTTAAACTAGTAGTACTCTTAGTATCGTGATTTTGTTTGATGAACTTATATAATGTAGATGAGACGGCAATGGATGTACGCTGACCGAATCTCTGACGAGTTCATTAAAGGCGTGCGTTCTTTTCTCGTTGTGGCAGAGGCAAACAAGCGGAATGGTTTTATGTGTTGTCCATGTGGTGAGTGTCGGAATCATAAGGAATACTCTTCCTCAAGAGTCCTTCATGGCCATTTGTTTCGGTCCGGTTTCATGTCTAACTATAATTGTTGGACCAAGCACGGAGAAAGAGGGTTTATGATGGAAGACAACAAAGATGAAGAGAATGATGACAGCTATCCTATGTCCCCTGAATACAGTGGTACTATAATGGAAGACAATGATGAAGAAGAATCAGAAGAACGTGCATCATATGAGCCAGATGATGATCTTGGTCGGGCCATTGCTGATGCAAAGGGAGAATGTGATAGCAAAAGGGAGAGGTTGAAATTTGAGCAGATGTTAGAGGATCACAACAAATTGTTGTACCCGAATTGCGAAGATGGCCACAAAAAGCTAGGCAGCACACTGGAATTGCTGCAATGGAAGGCAGAGGTCGGTGTGCCTGACAAGGGATTTGAAAAGTTGTTGAAGATAATGAAGAAGCTGCTTCCAAAGGATAACGAACTGCCCGCCAGTACTTACGAAGCAAAGAAGGTTGTCTGCCCTCTAGGATTAGAGGTACAGAAGATACATGCATGTATTAATGACTGCATCCTCTACCACGGTGAGCAGTACGAGAATTTGGATGCATGCCTGGTATGCACTGCATTGCGGTATAAGATCCGACGAGATGACCCTGGTGATGTTGAGGGGTAGCGCCCCAGGAAGAGGGTTCCCGCCAAGGTGATGTGGTATGCTCCTATAAAACCACGACTGAAACGTTTGTTCAGAAACGAAGAGCATGCCAAATTGTTGCGATGGCACAAAGAAGACCGTAAGAAAGATGAGATGTTGAGACACCCCGCTGATGGGTTGCAGTGGAGAAAAATTGAGAGAAAGTACCCGGACTTTGCAGGTGACGCGAGAAACTTATGGTTTGGTCTAAGTACAAATGGCATGAATCCCTTTGGGGAGTAGAGCTGCAATCATAGCACATGGCCTGTGACTTTGTGTATCTATAACCTTCCTCCTTGGTTGTGCATGAAGCGGAAGTTCATTATGATGCCAGTGCTCATTCAAGGCCCGAAGCAACCCGGCAATGACATTGATGTGTACCTAAGGCCATTAGTTGAAGAACTTTTACAGTTGTGGCACATACAAGGTGTACGTGTGTGGGATGAGCACAAACGTGAGGAATTTAACCTACAAGCATTGTTGTTCATAACCATCAATGATTGGCTGCTCTTAGTAACATTTCAGGATAGACAAACAAGGGATACACTGCATGCACACACTGTTTAGATGACACTGAAAGTATTTATTTGGATAAGTGCAAGAAGAATGTGTACCTAGGGAATCGTCGTTTTCTTCCTTCCATGCATTCCCTAAGAAGGAAAGGCAAGCATTTCAATGGTGAAGGAGATCACCGGAGTAAGCCTGTATGTCGTACTGGTGATGATGTATTTGATATGGTGAAGGATTTAAAAGTAATCTTTGGAAAGGGTCCTAGCGGACAGTCCGTTCTGAAGGACGCTGGCGGACACGCACCCATGTGGAAGAAGAAATCTATATTTTGGGAGCTTCCCTATTGGAAAGTCTTAGAGGTCCGCTCTGCAATCAACGTGATGCACCTGACGAAGAATGTTTGCGTGATACTGCTAGGCTTCTTGGGCGTGTATGGAAAGAATAAAGATACGCCAGAAGCACGGCAGGACCAACAACGTATGAAAGACCGAGAAGGCAGGCATCCAGAGCTGTTTCAAGGTACTGCCAGCTATGCTCTTACCAAGGAAGAAAAGGAAATCTTTTTTGAATGCCTGAGTAGTATCAAGGTCCCTTCTAGCTTCTCGTCCAATATAAAGGGAATAATAAATATGGAAGAAAAAAATTCCAGAACCTAAAGTCTCATGAATGCCACTTGCTTATGACGCAGTTACTTCCGGTTGCTTTGAGGGGGCTTCTGTTGGAAAATTCTAGAGTACCCATTATGAAGCTATGTTCGTTCCTCAATGCAATTTCTCAGAAGGTAATCGATCCAGAAAGTCTACCAGGGTTACAGAAAGATGTGGTCCAGTGTCTTGTCAGCCTTGAGTTGGTGTTCCCACCATCCTTCTTCAACATAATGACGCACCTTCTAGTTCACCTAGTCGAAGATATTACCATTCTCGGTCCTGTATTTCTACATAATATGTTCCCCTTTGAGAGATTCATGGGAGTCTTAAAGAAATATTTCCATAACCGTGCGAGGCCAGAAGGAAGCATCTCCAAGGGCTATGGAACAGAGGAGGTCATTGAGTTTTGTGTTGACTTTATTCCTGACCTTAAGCCAATCGGTGTACCTGAATCACGACATGAGGGGAGATTTAGTGGAAAAGGCACGCTATGAAAGAAAGCAAAGATATATATGAACGGACATTCTTTCACTAAAGCACAGTATACAATTCTGTAAAGTTCCACCTTGGTGGATCTGTATATCGAGGTACACAAGAATATTATACACTCGAACAACCCGGGGCAGTCTGACAGTTTGATTAGAGATGAACACATGAAGACTTTCGGCAGTTGGTTACAGACACATCTCATGAATGACACCATTATTGGAGATCAGTTGTACTTATTGGCCAGGTCTCCATCTTCAACTATATTGACTTTCCAAGGGTACGAGATAAATGAGAATATATTTTACACGCACGCCCAAGATAAAAAGAGTACCAACCAAAACAGTGGTGTCCGATTTGATGCAACGGACAAGAATGGAAAAAAGTACACATATTATGGTTACATAGAGGACATATGGGAACTTGACTATGGTCCTAATTTCAAGGTCCCATTGTTTCGATGCAAATGGGTCAAGATGACAGAAGGTGGGGTAACGGTTGACCAGCAGTACGAAATGACAACAGTGGATCTCAATAATCTTATGTACAAAGACGAACCATTCGTCCTTGCCAATGATGTGGGTCAAGTTTTCTATGTGAAGGACATGTCTACTAGACCGAGAAAAAGGAAAGATAAGCAAAAGAATACAATATCATACGATGAGCCAAAGCGCCACATAGTTCTTTCAGGAAAAAGAAACATGGTAGGAGTTGAGGACAGGACAGACATGTCAGAAGATTATAACAAATTTCATGAAATTCTGCCATTCAAAGTGAAAACTGTCCCAAGCATACCGCTAAATAAGAAAGATGCTCCATGGTTACGGACTAGAAGAGAACCAAAACACTAGATGTGGATGTTGGTGATGTAATAATGTATTAAACCTTTTGTGAATTAATCCTATTTTTTTAGAATTTCTGAGATTGCTGTAGGTAGGTAGAAAAAAATAGCTTCATCATCATCGTCATCATCATTTATTAATATTAAAAACCGGGACAAACATGAATTTCTGAGATTGCTGTAGGCAGGTACCAAAAAACTAGACTAGGTAACACTCAAGACATTTATTAATATTAAAAACTAGGACAAACCGGGACTAGCTAACACTCAGGACTAAAGCCACCCCCTTTAGTCATAATCATGCCTAGTCCTATAGTACGCAGCTTCACGGTCTTCTTCGTGATCGTCATCGTCACCTGCCACTCCGGGGATCCTCAGCCCAGCCATGGCATATACCGGGGGCACCTGCCACTCCAGCCTTGGATTCACGGCGGGCGGGGGAGGGCTCTCCTGGAAGACGATGCCGCTACCGCTGGGCGGGGGAGGGGCCTTCTTGTGGCTCTGTGGCGGGTGGACTTGTGGGCACCGCAGGCGAGTATGGTCTCCCCGACGATGTAGCATCACGCCGATGATAGTACAGTTCGCCCACCACAGACGCCGGTCGGCTTCATTGTGGTTCACCGGGGGCAGGCCATCACCCTCATACCTGGAGAGCTCCCTTTCTTGCCGGTTAGCGAAGAAGGCATTCCAGGTGTCGTAGTTGTTGGGATCCCATTGGGGATCCATCCGCTGCTTCGGCGTGAGATCGTGGTAGAAGTGGATATTGTGCATAGTTTGTGATACGGTGCCCATATTGTGCATGTATGTGGATATTGGGTTGGCGAACAATGATTTAGGAGTAAGTTTTCCTTTTCGTCGCTTGGAAAAGCCATTTTCCATTTTCCGAGCGCAAAAAAGACGGGTCGTTTTGTGAAGCAGCCACCAAAATGCAGTTACATAATGCTACCATCCCATTTTTATAAAATACTAGACCACCTTACATGAACTATCTCCCAACCGGGGGATCTCAAACCTTTCTGTCCTTCCCGGATGAAAAAGACAAATGTCTGCCGAAGCGGTAGGAAGTGGGTCCGGTTTGAACTACAGGTACATGATCTAACGCCCGTGATTTTTTGAAAAAATCATTTTAGACTCACAATATGTTGTTTCTTCAGAGATCCAATGCAAGTTCTAACATTCTCATCCCCTATCTTCACACACGCCGTTTTGACCTAAGTTCGAAACGGCAAAAAATTCAAAATGGGCATAAAAATTTCAAAAAAGGTCTGAACAATGTAAATCCTTCGTGTGGTGTGATATTATGTGACATAGTTGCAAGAAAAAATATCAAACTTGGTATCCTAATTATGTCTCAAAAAAACCTTCACAAAATGACCTATCATGTTCGAGGTTTCATGGCTTTCGGTCCAAGAGACGGATGTTATGTGTTGAATCACGGCATAGTTTGTGATACAGTACCCATATTGTGTATGCATGTGGATATTGGGATGGTAAATAATGTTGCAGCAGGAAGTTTTCCTTTTTGTCGCTTGGAAAAGCCATTTTCCGAGCGCAAAAAGACGGGTCATTTTGTGAAGCAACCACCAAAATGCAGTTACAGAATGCTACCATCCCATTTTTCTAAAATACTAGACCACCTTACATGCGGATGAAAAAGACAAATGTCTGCTGAAGCGGTAGGAAGTGGGTCCGGTTTGAACTACAGGTACATGATCTAACGCCCGTGATTTTTTGAAAAAATCATTTTTAGAATCACAATATGTTGTTTCTTCAGAGATCCAATGCAAGTTCTAACATTCTCATCCCCTATCTTCACGCACACCGTTTTGACCTAAGTTCGAAATGGCAAAAAATTCAAAACGGGTACAAAAAATTCAAAAAAGGTCTGAACAATGTAAATCATTCACGTGGTGTGATATTATGTGACATAGTTGCAAGGAAAAATATCAAACTTGGTATACTGATTATGTCTCGAAAAAACCTTCACAAAATGACCTATCATGTTCGAGGTTTCATGGCTTTCGGTCCAAGAGACGGATGTTATGTGTTGAATCGCAGCATAGTTTGTGATACGGTGCCCATATTGTGCATACAGGATATTGGGATGGCGAACAATGTTGCGGGAGGAATTTTTCGTTTTCTTCGCTCGGAAAAGCCATTTTTCATTTTCCGAGCGCAAAAGAACGGGTCGTTTTGTGAACCAGCCACCAAAATACAGTTACAAAATGCTACCATCCCATTTTTCTAAAATACTAGACCACCTTACATGAACTATCTCTCAACCGGGGGATCTCAAACCTTTATGTCCTTCCCGGGTGAAAAAGACAAATATCTGCCGAAGCAGTAGGAAGTGGGTCCGGTTTGAACTACAGGTACATGAACTAACGCCCGTGATTTTTTGACAAAATCATTTTTAGACTCACAATATATTGTTTCTTCAGAGATCCAATGAAAGTTCTAACATTCTCATCCCCTATCTTCACGCACGCCATTTTGACCTAAGTTCGAAACGGAAAAAAATTCAAAACGGGCATAAAAATTTCAAAAAAGGTCCGAACAATGTAAATCTTGGGAACAATTATTTTATTTACATCTATATAATAGAGTAGATGTAAATTTTATTTCTGCAAATTTTGATATATAATAATTAATTTTCCTAAACCCTAAACCCACATTCCTTTTTTTAAAAAAAAAAGGTTTGAAAAACAGACCTTTAGCCCCGGTTGGTGGTGCAAACCGGGGCTAAAGGTCACCCTTTACCCTTTAGCCCCGGTTTGTACTACCAACTGGGGCTAAAGGGGGGTGGGTATAAATACCCAACCCGTGCGTCCCGGTTCGAGCAGAGAATCGGAGCACGCCGTCTTGCTTCTCGTGATCCAGCAAACGTCCAGCGCCGCCACCCCGTGCCGTCCACCGCGCCGCCGCGCCCGTGCCGCCCACCGTGTCGTCCCTCCCTGCGCCCATCCACCACGCCGCCCCTCCTTGTGCCGCCCCGCGGCAACCGTCGTGCTGTACCTCCCCGCGCTGCCCCGTGCCTCTGCCGCCCCGGAAACCGCCGCGACGCCCGCACCATCGCCTAGGTGAGCCTCCCGCGCCTATTGCGCCGCCCCTCTCAGGCCGTTTTAATTCCTTGTTTTAATTTCTTAGTGTAATTTGTTAATGTAATTCTTTAGCGTAATTTGTTAGTGTAATTTCTTACTGTAAGTTGTTACTGTTAATTAGTGTGATTTTGTTAGTGTATTTTGTTGTGTAATTTTGTTAGCGTTATTAGTAGTGTTAATATATTTTAGTTAGTGTAATTTGATAGTGTAATTTTGTAGGGTTCGCAGCATAGAAAATAAAAAATTTCCTACGATGTGAACTATGTACCAAGATCTATCTATTAGATACAAACAACGGGCGGATGTATATCCGTAGAGAACATACCCTTGAAGACCGACAAAGATTAACGAGTTCAACTCGTGGTTGATGTAGACGATCTCTTGCCGATCTCAAGATCGAGAGGAAGTCCTAGCGCCGCAAATCAGCATCGCATTCGTGCTCGCACACACGTTCGAGGCACCGAGCAACCTCCGCCTCCTCGCTCTAGTGATTGTAACATCCCTAAAATCATGTTTCAAAATCCATGCATATCATCCATGCATCCATGATCATTTAGGGTTCCATTTCAAAACCATTTCAAAACAGGAGCATATGTTGCTCATTATTTTATGTAAGTATGCTCCAGCCTTAGTGTTATTTTCTAATGAGAAGTGTACTTGTTTTGTTCAGTAATGTTTTGAATTCAAACTTAAGTACTTTCCAAAGCTTGAGCAAAGTTTTCAAAACAAAGTGTGAAAATAAAACCAATATTATGCCTATGGTTTATATCACATCAAGGCTTGGTTTTATTTTTAATTTTCAAATGATCAAAGTGATTTTGAGTAAACAGTAGTGTTTGACACACATTTGAATACTAAGTTCATTGTTTAAAAATCTAGAGAAGATTTGAAATCAAACTTGTTTGAATTAGGTTTGAAATCATTTCTAGAAATTCAAATAGAAAAAGAAAAGGAGTAAAGGAAAAAAAATAAGCAAACAGCCAAACTGGCCCAACCCAGCCCAACCCAGCCCAGCTAGCCCAGCAACTCCCTCCCGCGAATCATTTTTCTTTACTCGCACCCACACACACGGAGTCACTGATTGCCTGGACCCACCTCCTCTTATTTCCTCTCGCTGACAACTGCGGCCCACACGACATCATCGTCTCCACCCAGCGACTGGTTCATCCCCAAATCACTCGGTCGTTTCTGGATTGCTTCGCGGCTTCAATTCACGATCAATGCTCGAGTAAATCATGCCCCCGTCCTCGCCTACTTAAGCACCATGCCGCCCTCCTCCTTTTCCCCCAAACCACACCTCACCGGAGCCACCAGGCTGCTCGATTTTATCTCTAGACGCCCTCTGCTCCGACGAGTTCGTCGTCGAATTCCGGTGAGCACCGTGCTCCCCTCTGCCTATGGTTCATACTGGCTTGTTCTACATCTCCGTGCGCACCTACTGACACTCTCCGTTTGCTCGCGCATGATATGTAGCCTCGGCAGCGTCAACGACTGAGCTCCGCCACCCTCTGCTCGAACTCCGACGATCGTTCCCCGTAAGTCCCAGCTTCCCCTCTTCCTCTGTTTGATACGCATGAGATCCCCAGTGTCCTGTGCATCTAACGGCACCCTTCTCTCGTCTTAGCGTGGCGCAGAACGTCGACTCCGTCGCCAACACAGAACACCGTCGCCAGGCACTTCTCCGACGAGCAATCCACGACGACTCCGAGCGCCCCTTCGCCAACCGAGCACACGTTGAGCATCTCCTCATCACGGCGATTCTGGTGAGCATCCTCCCACCTCCCCGCGCGACCTAGTTCGCCGGCTCCGCCGCTGACAGAGCGCGCCGCCGCCTGTCGCCGCCGCCAGTGCCGCCACTTGTTGGTCATCTGCTTAGGGCCGTTCGATTTAGATCCAGTGGACGCGATAAAACATAGCCGAAGGGGTAAGTATAGATCCGAGCCGCGCATTTTAGTTAGATCTAACGGCTCGGAAGGTGACCCTGAGCGAAGCAGTACCAGCCAACCAGGGACTGCCGCGTGGCATGTTCTTTGTTTTAAATTTCTGAATTAGATATATTAGATGTTTGAATTTGTTTAATTCATAACTTTTGAATGCCACGTCCAAATTTGACAAATTTTATATCAATGGAATCAGGAGAGAAAAACCTTTCCATCCCTGCAATGTGTTTAACGTTTTGCATCTGTTAAAATGGTTGTTTTTACAGAAACATGTGTAGGCCTATTTTGTGTATAACAATTATTTGGGAAATGTTTTAGTGTTCAAATAAAGTTTGTTTGGCAAGTTTTGAACTTGTTTATGAATCAGTATTGTGCACTTGTCTTGCTTGTATTTATTTTGTATGTGATTTTGGTGCTATTATTTTATGTGTAGATTTTGGTGCAAATAGTGATTGTGATTGTGAGGATTGTAGCTACTCTCCAAACTACAAAGGCAAGTGGTGCTTCATGATTTTATTCCTATGTTTATCAAATATGCATTAGAAATTTTTTGCTAGTCTTGCATGGATATTTTTTATCTATATGCTATGCTTGGGAAATCCTAGTAGTTGTAGAATTGCTAGAAATATTTCTAAGTCTTATCAATGCCATGCTTATCCTAGCTAGTAGCAACCAAGGGTGGTTATATTCATGCTATGAATAAATATTTCTAAGTCTTTGGACTATGTTTTTTGTTTAATAAAACAACTAAGTGAATGAAACACCTGGGTGGAATGGAAAGAATGGGTTATGTTGAGTGGTTACACAAGGCCCATTTCTATGGTTTACCTTGTGTATCTCACTTGTGGAAATCCACCCAGGAACAAAGGGATTTGAGAGGCCAAATGTTAAGAAGCTTCTAGTGCAGCCACTTGGCAATATGGGCTCTGCCTGGATCACATAGGTTGCAATAACTTAGCCATTTGGACAGTTGGTGGTAGTGGGATGATAGGTTGGAACGCGTCCATTTGGTCTAAGGGAAGGCTTCTGAAAGGTCCTGTCTTGGTGAAAATCAAGTCTTGTGGGGAAAGTGCACAACCTCTACAGATGGAAGAATCTAAGTACTTAGCCATGTCCCTGGTATTGGACAACTTGAGCATCAAGACATGGAAGCTATCAAGAATATCCTCATCCCAATTTCTAAGTAAAAACTTGTGGTTGAACAAGGGTGAAGGTTCACCAATTTCTATTGGTGGTTCCTTGGGAAAGTTTTTGTCAAAGAAAAACTTAGTGTTTTTAACTAATAGGCAAAACCTATTTTGAGCAAAGCAAGCCTAAGCTACACTTAGCCAAAATGCACATAGTATCTAGTCCACCAATATTCTACTAAGGTATCACTTGCCAATACTATTCCAATGTATTGACCCACTGTGGCTGTAACTTGTGATGTTGCAGGTTATTCTGATGATGATTAGGAGTCATGAGTCTACACTCAACATGCTTGCCTATGGCACATGAAGATGAAGACTTATCTATCTTATTATATATTTTGAACTCTTGTATTAGGCCTGTGGCCATGGAGTTTGTAAAATACTATGTTTGCCTCTGGAATGACTTGTAATAATGACCTTTGTTTCTGTGTACTTCATCTTAAACTGTGGATGCTAGCATTGATCCAGGGAGTAGCATTGCAATCACAGGGATCCTTACCTTTATAAAGGGAGGGATCTTACAGTGATGCAGCGGAAGCACAACTCTTTCTTGCCAAATAGCCACCGGGAACATGTATCTCGCTAGTCCGAGACCATGGGGGATAAATTCTAGAGGGGGGGAGAGATCCTTCACGAGGAGGTGTGAGTGAGAAGTAAGGAGAGGGGTGCCTTTTATAGGAGGAAGGGGGGGAACCCCAAGGGGGTGGCCGGCGCATGGGGGCTGCCCTCTTGCCCTCCCCTCTTCATGTCGGTGGACACTCCACTCACAAAATTCCTTTAAATTCCCTCCACTCAAAATCCCACTCAAACATGCCATTAAATTTCCACAAAATTCAATGCAAACTCTCATTAAATAAAACTCTTTTATTTTATTCAGAATTTTGTCAATTACTTTAATGACAAACATTCACAAATAACCCCTTGCTAGAATTCTATTTCACATGCATAACCACTTTATGCAATTTCACCTGAAAACCTGTTTCGGTATCTAGTGAAATAAATTCCTGCGCTTGTTCATTCTTTCGGCATGAAACTTTTGCTCCAATTGGATGTTGGTGTCTCTTAAGTGTGTCACCCTACGGTTCGTGAATAATGCGGACATGATCGAGACCCTCTCGGATCAATAATCAGAAGCGGGATCTGGAGACCCATACTGACTCCCACACATTCAACGATGACTTTCTTGTGATCGTCGGAACCTTTTACGCTAGTATCTTAATCCCTTTGTTTCACGATATATTACATGTCCGAGATTCGATCATTGGTATATCCATACCTAGTTTGATCTCGTTACTGACATGCACTCTTTTCTCGTTCCCGTGATATAACATTCTAGTGATCAAATCACTTGCTTGCAAGCTAATCAATATGATATCACCGAGAGGGCCCAGAGTATATCTATCCGTCATCGGGATGAAAAAATTCCACTCTCGATCCATGAGCCTCAACATAACACTTTATTAGTTCTGAATCCATCTTTATAATCACCCTGTTACGGTGTGATGTTTGATGTTATCAAGAAACTCTTCCGGTGTTAGTGATTGACATGATCTCATGGTCTAAGGATTAGGATCACTTCGTAAGTTGTTATAGCAATATAAACTCAATGACTTTGATCGTAATGCTATACTTAGGATGAATGTTCATCACACCATTATACTAATGTTGTGATCCCGTTATTAACAACATCCAATGTCCATGATCAGGAAACCTTGATCATCTTGTTAATCAACGAGCTAGTTTATGAGAGAGGCATAACTAGGAACTTTCTGTTTCTTTATTAAACACACATGTATTAATGTTTCCGTATTAATACAATTATAGCATGCAAAATAAACATCTATCATATACTTGGAATACACATAATAAACACTTTATTATTGCCTCTCACGGCATATTCCCTTCAGTCTCCCACTTGCACTAGAGACAATAATCTAGTTACATAGTGATAAATCTAACACCCATCAAGTTCTGGTGTTGATCATGTTTTGCTCTAGGGAGAGTTTTAGTCAACGGATCTTCTACATTGAGATCCGTATGTACTTTACAAATCTTTATATCTCCATCCTTGACATGCTCGCGAATGGAGTGAAACCGGAGCTTAATATGCTTGGAATGCTTGTGAGACCTTGGCTCTTTGGCATTGGCAATGGCACCATTGTTATCACAATAGATCACCATTGGGTCCAACGCGTTTGCAACCACTCCTAGTTCGGATATGAACTCCTTCATCCAAACTGCTTCCTGAGCCACTTCTGAAGCAGCAACATATTCGGCCTCCGTTGTTGATCCCGCCACCACAGGTTGTTTGGAGCTCCTCCAACTAACCGCTCCGCCATTCATGAGAAATACGTATCCGGACTGAGACTTAGAGTCATCCGGATCGGTGTCAAAGCTAGCATCAACATAACACTTAGCGACGAGCTCTTCTTCACCTCTTTATACAAGAAACATATCCTTAGTTCTTTGTAAGTACTTAAAGATATTCTTGACCGCTATCCAGTGTTCCGAACCTGGATCCGATTGGTACCTACTAGTCAAACTAATAGCACGTGCCACATCCGGTCTTGTACATAGCATGGCGTACATTATAGAGCCTATGGCTGAAGCATAGGGGACCTTGTCCATTATCTCTCTTTCTTCCGCCGAAGCCGGACTTTGAGTCTTACTCAATGTCTTGCCTTGCAACATAGGTAAGAACCCCTTCTTACTTCCGTCCATTTTAAACTTCTTTAAAATCTTATCAAGGTATGTACTTTGCGATAGCCCTATTAGGCGTCTAGATCTATCTCTATAGATCTTTATGCCTAATATGTATGATGCTTCACCTAGGTCCTTCATTGAAAATTTGCTGTTTAGATAAATTTTAACATTGTTTAAAAGATCTATATCATTTCCGATCAATAATATGTCATCCACATATAATATCAGAAATGCCACATTGCTCCCACTCACTTTCTTGTAAATACAAGCTTCTCCATAAGTTTGGACAAATCCAAACTCTTTGATCACCTCATCAAAGCGGAGATTCCAACTTCGTGATGCTTGCTTCAATCCATAGATGGATCGCTGAAGCTTTCACACCTTGTTAGCATCCTTAGGATCGACAAAACCCTTTGGTTGTATCATATACAACTCTTCTTCAATATTACCATTGAGAAACGCAGTTTTGACATCCATCTGCCATATCTCATAATCGAAATATGCCGCAATTGCTAACATAATCCTAACTGACTTTAGCATCGCTACGGGAGATAATGTCTCATCGTATTCAACTCCTTGAATTTGTCGAAACCCCTTTGTGACAAGTCGAGCTTTATAGACGATCACATTACCATCAGCATCAGTTTCCCTTTTGAAAATCCATTTGTTCTCCATGGACTTTCGGTCATGAGGTAATTCCACCAAGTTCCAAACTTGATTTTCATACATGGATTCCATCTCGGATTTCATGGCTTCTAACCATTTGTTGGAATCCGGGCTCATCATCGCTTCTTCATACGTCGCAGGGGCGTCATTTTCATCAACCATGAAATTCATGACAGGATTTGCGTACAGCTCGGGAGCTGCATGCGTCCTGCTAGACCTGCGAGGTTTGGTAGTACTCTCTTTCGGAGTTTCATGATCATTATCATTAGTTCCCTCTTCAACAGGTGAAGCCAACTCCGGAACAACTTCCGGCGCGGCACTACCCGCCATACTTTGAAGAGAAGGTTCAATAACCTCTTCGAGTTCTACCTTCCGACTACTCACACCTTTCGCGAGAAACTCTTTCTCTAGAAAGGATCCATTCTTGGCAACAAAAACCTTGCCCTCGGATCTGTGATAGAAGGAATACCCAATAGTTTCCTTAGGGTATCCTATGAAGACGCATTTTTCCGTTTTGGGTTCGAGTTTATCCGGTTGAAGTTTCTTCACATAAACATCGCATCCCCAAACTTTAAGAAATGACAACTGAGGTTTGTTTCCAAACCACAATTCATACGGTGTATTTTCAACGGATTTAGATGGTGCCCGATTTAAAGTGAATGCAGCAGTTTCTAGTGCATAACCCCAAAATGACAATGGCAAGTCCGTCAGAGACATCATAGATCGAACCATATCTAATAAAGTACGATTACGACGTTCCGACACACCAATTCGCTGTGGTGTTCCGGCAGGTGTGAGTTGTGAAACAATTCCACACTCTTTCATGTGAGTGCTAAACTCGTAACTTAGATATGTTGGAGATATGCCCTAGAGGCAATAATAAATGTAGTTATTATTATATCTTTGTGTTTATGATAAATGTTTATATTCATGCTATAATAGTATTAACAAGGAAACATTAATACTTGTGTGAATTGTAAACTTAAATTGAAGTCCCTAGTATAGCCTCTATACTTCACTAGCTTGTTGGTTGATTAAATGATTGTGGTTTCCATATCATGAACATTGAGATGTTATCAACAACAAGATCATATCGTTAGGAGAATGATATGGTGGACATACTCCTATTGATAAGCGTAGCATAAAGATCAAGTCATTTCAATAGTTCAATTGCTATATGCTTTCTGATACATAGTAACCTAATTCCTTCGACCATGAGATCATGCATATCACCTTTACCGGATGGATGCTTTGATGACATCAAACACCACACCGTAACTGGGTGGCTATAAAGGTGGCATTAAGTGTTCGGAAAGTATTGGTTGAAACACATGGATCAAGAGTGGGATTTGTCCATCCACATGACGGATAGATATACTCTGGGCCCTCTCGGTGGAATGTCATCCAATTGTCTTGCAAGCATGTGACTTGGTCACAAGGGATCACATATCACGGGAACGAGAAAAGAGTACTTATCGGTAACGAGGTTGAACTAGGTATACAGAGATACCGACGATCATAACCTCGGATAAGTAACATATCGTGAGACAAAGGGAAATTGGTATCGTATGTAAGTGGTTCATTCGATCGCAAAGTAATCGTAGAAATATGTGGGAGCCATATGAATTTCCAGATTCCTCTATTGGTTATTGTTCGGAGAAGTGTCTCGATCATGTCCGCATAATTCACGAACCGTAGGGAGACACACTTAAGGATTCGACGTTGTTTGAGTAGTTATGGTATTATGAGAAAGAGACCGAATGTTGTTCGGAGTCTCGGATGGGATCCGGGATATCACGAGGTGATCCGGAATGGTCCGGAGAATAAGATTCATATAAGGAAAGTCCCGTTTCGGAGTTCGGGAATGATTCCGGTGTTTTCATCGGGAATGTTCTAGAAGGTTCCGGATTGTCCGGCACTCCGGGGGGGGGGGGAGGGTTACATGAATGTGTCATTACATATTGGAATGATTGCATCATGTACTAAGTGTTCTTGCTGTCCCAAATAAAGGATTAAATTGAATCCTAAAACAGAAAATTCAAATGTCCAGTTTGAAAGTCAAACGGCTAAAACAAGAAACTGTGGGAAACAAGAAAGAGGAGTTGGGAACCGACTTGAGGGAGGAGTCTCCTCCCCAAGCCGGCGCACCACCCAAGGCCGACTTGGGGAGGGACTCCCCTCCCCTGGCCGCGCCTCCCCACCTATAAAAGGAGGGGCAGGGCTCCCCTCCTAGACACACAAGTTTCCACCTCTAAATCTCCGGTTTAGAGCCGTTTTGGTTTAGAGCTTCTAATTGCTTTAGCCAGCGGTTTAGAGCCTTCTAATTGGTTTAGAGCCTTCTAATTGGTGTGTCTAATTACTAGACCACTAATAGCCTCTCTCATAAGCTCCACCATACTCGCACCGGCTTAAGGCGAAGCCCTGCGGGATTTCCCCTCTACTTCCGGTACCACGCCGTTGTGCTGCCGGAATCGCGAGGAGAGTGCTACAACCTCCGCTGCCTGCTGGAACAAGGGAGAGGAAGGTCTTCGTCGAGTACCGAACGTGTGACCGACTGCGGGAGCGCTGCCGGAACGTGGCGCCGGAAGGATCGTCTACACGATCTTGAGATCGGAAAGAGTACGACTACATCACCCACGAGAATCCGCTCTCGTTAAACGCTTTGGAATCTTCGAGGGTAAGTTATACCATCGACTTGTTGCTACAATCTAGTAGATAGATCTTGGCTTGTTTGTTTGTATGCGATAGAAAATTTTTGTTTTCCATGCTACGAACCCCTACAGTGGTATCAGAGCCGTGTCTATATGTAGATCTGTTGCACGAGTAGAACACAATGGTCATTGTGGGCGTTGATGCTTTTATTGTAGATTGCTTTTTGTGTACTTTGCATCTTGCGGTATGTTGGGATGAAGCAGCTCGGTCTAACCTTACATGACATCGTTCATGAGACTTGCTCCACGCTTGACATGCAACTTGTATTGCATAAGTGGCTTTGTGGGTGCCTGTTTCTCCTAGCATAGTTAAGATCCAATTTACAACGGGTAATCAACAATGCTAGTATCAATGTTGTGGTTCTTGTTCGTAAGTTAGAACGACACTTATTGAAAGCCCCAAACCACGTAAAATATGCAAAGAAAGTAGAAGCGTCTAACTTTGTTTTGCAGGGGTGTGCAGTGATGTGATATGGCCATGATTGTAATTATATTTGATGTATGCAATGTTCCTTATTGTAAGTTGGCAACCGGCAGGAGCCATATGGTTGTCTTTAATTTATGTTAAAGACCCGCGTGTCTATTCAAAGTAGTTGTAATAGTTGAAGCCGGTGGACGACAACCATGGTGAAGCGTCATTGACCTTGATGCAATGCCGGTGATGATGGAGATCATGTTCGTGTTTGAAGATGGAGATCGGAAGCACAAAGAAGAAAGGCCATATCATATCACATATTATGAATTGCATGTGATGTTAATCCTTTATGCATCTTGTATTGCTTAGTAGACGGCGGTAGCATTATAAGATGATCCCTCATGCACATGAATTTCAAATCATAAAGTGTTCGCCCTTAGTTAGCACCGTTGCTAAAGCTTGTTGTTTCGAAGCACCACGTGATGATCGGGTGTGTTAGATTCCGCAAGTGTATACAACGTAAGCAAGCCAGATTTGCTTATGCGGTGGCTAAGGTTTGATCTTGACGAGCCTAGCATGTACAGACATGGTCTCAGGAACACGGATTACCGAAAGGTAAAGCATGAATCATATAGTAGATATGATGAACATGATGATTGTTCGCCATTGAAACTATATCAACTCTCGTGATGATCGGTGTTGATGTAGTGGATTTGGTTCGTGTGATCACTAAAACAATGTGAGGGATGTTGTTTTGAGTGGGAGTTCACCTAGTTTAATTTCATTAATTAATTTGAACTCAATTTTTCATAAACTTAGTCTAAACTATTGCAAATATGTTGTAGATCAATGGCAGCCCCTACCATCAATTTTAATGCGTTCCTAGAGAAAGAAAAGTTGAAAAACAATGGAAGCAACTTCGCGGATTGGTTCCGCAATTTGAGGATTGTCCTCACAGCTGGTAATTTGACCTATGTGCTGGATGCACCGCTGGGTGACCCACCTGCAGCTGATGCTCCCGATGAAGTAAAGAATGTTTACCTCGCTCGGAAGAATCAGTACTCCATAGTTCAGTGTGCTATCTTGTATGGTTTAGAATCGGAGCTTTAGAAAAGGTTTGAAGAGTCAGACCCATATGATATTGTCGAGGATCTCAAATTAATTTTTGAGACTCATGCGGCAATTGAAAGTTATGAAGCTTCTGAAAAGTTCTTTAACTGCAAGATGGAAGAGGGCAGCTCCGTCAGTGAGCATGTGCTTAAGATGTCTGGGCACGCAAACAAACTTCAAAGCTTGGGTATAGTGATTCCTAATGCTTTGGGGGTTTACCGCGTCCTCCAGTCATTGCCACCAAGTTACAGGAACTTTGTGATGAACTACAACATGCAGAACATGAACAAAGAGTTGCCAGAACTATTTGCTATGTTAAAATCTGCAGAAGTGGAGATCAAGAAAGAGCACCAAGTGTTGATGGTCAATAAGACCACCAAATTCAAGAAGGGCAAGTCTAAGCAAAAGGGACACTTCAAGAAGGGTGGTAAGAAAGTTACCACGCCGACGAAGAAAACCAAGGCTGGACCAAAGCCTGAAACTGAGTGCTTTAACTGCAAGGGAGTAGGTCACTGGAAGCGGAATTGCCCAAAGTACTTGGCGGATTTGAAGAACGGCAACATCAAGAAGAAAGGTATATCTGATATACATGTTATTGATGTGTATCTCACTAGTATTCGTAGTAGTGCCTGGGTATTTGATACTGGTTCGGTTGCTCATATTTGTAACACGAAACAGGTGCTGCAGAATAAACGGAAGCTAGCGAAGAACGAGGTGACGATGCGCGTGGGAAACGGATCAAAGGTTGATGTGATCGCGGTCGGCACGCTACCTCTTCATCTACCATCGGGATTAGTTTTATACTTAAATAATTGTTATTTAGTGTCTGCGTTGAGCATGAACATTATATCAGGATCTTGTTTATTGCGAGACGGTTACTTGTTTAAGTCAGAGAATAATGGTTGTTCGATTTATATGAGTAATATGTTTTACGCACATGCACCTTTGATAGATGGTCTATTCTTATTGAATCTCGATAGTGGAAATACACATATCAACAATATTGAAGCTAAACGTTTGAAATCAAGCGATAATTCGACCTATATGTGGCACTGTCGTCTTGGTCACATTGGAGTGAAGCGTATGAAGAAACTCCATTCCGATGGACTTCTTGAATCACTTGATTTTGAATCACTTGATAGATGCGAAGCATGTCTGATGGGCAAAATGACTAAGACTCCATTTTCTGGTATCATGGAGCGAGCTACGGACTTATTGGAAATCATACATACCGATGTATGTGGTCCAATGAGTGTAGCATCGCGCGGTGGTTATCGTTATGTTCTTACCTTCACAGATGACTTGAGTAGATATGGGTATATCTATTTCATGAAACATAAGTCCGAAACTTTCGAGAAGTTTAAGGAGTTTCAAAGTGAGGTAGAGAATCAACGTAACAAGAAGATTAAGTTTCTACGTTCTGATCGTGGAGGTGAATATCTAAGTTACGAGTTTGGCGAGCATTTAAAGAAGTGCGGAATACTTTCACAATTGACACCGCCGGGAACACCACAGCGTAATGGTGTATCCGAACGTCGTAATCGAACTCTCTTAGATATGGTTCGTTCTATGATGTCACTTACAGATTTACCGCTATCATTTTGGGGTTATGCATTAGAAACAGCCGCATTCACTTTAAATAGGGCACCATCTAAATCTGTTGAAACGACACCGTATGAATTATGGTTTGGGAAGAAACCTTAGTTGTCGTTCCTTAAAGTTTGGGGATGCGAAGCCTATGTAAAGAAGTTACAGCCGGACAAGCTTGAACCCAAAGCGGAAAAATGCGTCTTCATAGGATACCCGAAGGAAACTATTGGGTATACCTTCTATCATAGATCCGAAGGCAAAATCTTCGTTGCCAAGAATGGATCCTTTCTAGAGAAGGAATTTCTCTCGAAAGAAGTGACTGGAAGGAAAGTAGAACTCGACGAGGTTGTCGAACCTTCTCTCGAAATTGCGAGTAGCGCAGTACCGGAAGAAGTTCCTGTGATGCCTGCACCAATAAGAGAGGAAGCTAATGATGGTGATCATGAAACTTCAGTTGAAGTTGCTACAGAGCCTCGGAGGTCAACGAGAACTCGTACCACTCCAGATTGGTATGATTCCGTTATGAATGTCATGGTGGTGGACAACACCGATGACCCCGAGACATATGAGGAAGCGATGATGAGCCCAGATTCCAATAAATGGCAAGAAGCCATGAAATCCGAGATTGGATCCATGTACGAAAACCAAGTATGGACTTTGGTGGACTTACCGGATGGCCGGAAGGCTGTCGAGAACAAATGGATTTTCAAGAATAAAACAGATGCTGATGGTAATGTTACTGTCTATAAAGCTCGACTTGTCGCAAAAGGGTTTCGACAAATTCAAGGAGTTGACTACGATGAGACTTTCTCACCGGTAGCGAAGCTAAAGTCTGTGAGGATTATGTTAGCAATCGCTGCATATTATGATTATGAGATATGGCAGATGGATGTCAAAACAGCATTCCTCAATGGAGACATTGATGAAGAGTTGTATATGATGCAACCCAAAGGTTTTGTCGATCCTAAAGATGCTAACAAGGTATGCAAGCTTCAACGGTCCATCTATGGATTGAAGCAAGCATCCCGAAGTTGGAATCAACGTTTTGATAAGGTAATCAAAAGTTTTGGTTTTATACAAACTTATGGAGAAGCTTGTATTTACAAGAAAGTGAGTGGGAGCTCTGTAGCATTCTTAATACTGTATGTGGATGACATATTGTTGATTGGGAATGATGTAGACCTTCTTAATAGTGTCAAGGAATATTTGAATAATAGTTTTTCAATGAAGGATCTTGGCGAAGCAGCTTACATATTAGGCATAAAGATTTATAGAGATAGATCGAAACGCCAAATATCATTGTCACAGAGTACATATTTGGACAAAGTTCTAAAGAAGTTTGGAATGGAAGAAAGCAAGAAAGGGTTCTTGCCCATGTTGCCCAATACGACCTTGAGTAAAACTCAAAGTCCAACATCGGCAGAAGATAGAGAAAGGATGAGTAAAACTCCCTATGCCTCAGCCATAGGATCTCTAATGTATGCCATGCTATGTACTAGACCCGACATCGCATATGCTGTTAGTCTAACTAGCAGATATCAAAGTGATCCAGGAGTGGATCATTGGACAGCGGTCAAAAACATCCTTAAGTACTTGAGAAGAACTAAGGATATGGTTCTTTCTTATGGAGGTGATGAACAACTCGTTGTTAATGGTTACACCGATGCTAGTTGGAACACCGATCCAGATGATTCTAAATCACAATCTGGGTACGTATTTATTTTGAATGGTGCAGCAGTTAGCTGGAGGAGTGCAAAGCAAAGCGTTGTGGCGAGATCTTCAACTGAATCGGAATACATGGCTGCTTCGGAGGCTTCACAAGAAGCGATATGGATGAAAGAGTTCATTACAGAGCTGGGTGTGGTTCCAAGTGCGCTGGACCCAATGTCTATCTACTGTGATAACATGGGCGCCATAGCCAATGCGCAAGAACCAAGGTCACACAAGAAGCTGAAGCATATCAAGCTGCGTTTTCACGCTATTCGAGAACATATCCAGGATGGGGATATAAAGATTTGCAAAGTACACACAGATCTGAATGTGGCGGATCCGTTGACTAAACCTCTCCCGAGGGCAAAACATGACCAACACCAAACTGCCATGGGTGTTCGGTATATTACCATGTAATCTAGATTAGATGACTCTAGTGCAAGTGGGAGACTGTTGGAGATATGCCCTAGAGGCAATAATAAATGTAGTTATTATTATATCTTTGTGTTTATGATAAATGTTTATATTCATGCTATAATAGTATTAACAAGGAAACATTAATACTTGTGTGAATTGTAAACTTAAATTGAAGTCCCTAGTATAGCCTCTATACTTCACTAGCTTGTTGGTTGATTAAATGATTGTGGTTTCCATATCATGAACATTGAGATGTTATCAACAACAAGATTATATCGTTAGGAGAATGATATGGTGGACATACTCCTATTGATAAGCGTAGCATAAAGATCAAGTCATTTCAATAGTTCAATTGCTATATGCTTTCTGATACATAGTAACCTAATTCCTTCGACCATGAGATCATGCATATCACCTTTACCGGATGGATGCTTTGATGACATCAAACACCACACCGTAACTGGGTGGCTATAAAGGTGGCATTAAGTGTTCGGAAAGTATTGGTTGAAACACATGGATCAAGAGTGGGATTTGTCCATCCACATGACGGATAGATATACTCTGGGCCCTCTCGGTGGAATGTCATCCAATTGGCTTGCAAGCATGTGACTTGGTCACAAGGGATCACATATCACGGGAACGAGAAAAGAGTACTTATCGGTAACGAGGTTGAACTAGGTATACAGAGATACCGACGATCATAACCTCGGATAAGTAACATATCATGAGACAAAGGGAAATTGGTATCGTATGTAAGTGGTTCATTCGATCGCAAAGTAATCGTAGAAATATGTGGGAGCCATATGAATTTCCAGATTCCTCTATTGGTTATTGTTCGGAGAAGTGTCTCGATCATGTCCGCATAATTCACGAACCGTAGGGAGACACACTTAAGGATTCGACGTTGTTTGAGTAGTTATGGTATTATGAGAAAGAGACCGAATGTTGTTCGGAGTCTCGGATGGGATCCGGGATATCACGAGGTGATCCGGAATGGTCCGGAGAATAAGATTCATATAAGGAAAGTCCCGTTTCGGAGTTCGGGAATGATTCCGGTGTTTTCATCGGGAATGTTCTAGAAGGTTCCGGATTGTCCGGCACTCCGGGGGGGAGGGGTACATGAATGTGTCATTACATATTGGAATGATTGCATCATGTACTAAGTGTTCTTGCTGTCCCAAATAAAGGATTAAATTGAATCCTAAAACAGAAAAGTCAAATGTCCAGTTTGAAAGTCAAACGGCTAAAACAAGAAACTGTGGGAAACAAGAAAGAGGAGTTGGGAACCGACTTGAGGGAGGAGTCTCCTCCCCAAGCCGGCGCACCACCCAAGGCCGACTTGGGGAGGGACTCCCCTCCCCTGGCCGCGCCTCCCCACCTATAAAAGGAGGGGCAGGGCTCCCCTCCTAGACACACAAGTTTCCACCTCTAAATCTCCGGTTTAGAGCCGTTTTGGTTTAGAGCTTCTAATTGCTTTAGCCAGCGGTTTAGAGCCTTCTAATTGGTTTAGAGCCTTCTAATTGGTGTGTCTAATTACTAGACCACTAATAGCCTCTCTCATAAGCTCCACCATACTCGCACCGGCTTAAGGCAAAGCCCTGCGGGATTTCCCCTCTACTTCCGGTACCACGCCGTTGTGCTGCCGGAATCGCGAGGAGAGTGCTACAACCTCCGCTGCCTGCTGGAACAAGGGAGAGGAAGGTCTTCGTCGAGTACCGAACGTGTGACCGACTGCGGGAGCGCTGCCGGAACGTGGCGCCGGAAGGATCGTCTACACGATCTTGAGATCGGAAAGAGTACGACTACATCACCCACGAGAATCCGCTCTCGTTAAACGCTTTGGAATCTTCGAGGGTAAGTTATACCATCGACTCGTTGCTACAATCTAGTAGATAGATCTTGGCTTGTTTGTTTGTATGCGATAGAAAATTTTTGTTTTCCATGCTACGAACCCCTACAAGATACTCACCTCCACGGTCGGACCGTAGAAATTTGATCTTTCTATTACGATGATTTTCCACTTCATTCTGAAATTCCTTGAACTTTTCAAAGGTTTCAGACTTGTGTTTCATCAAGTAGATATAACCGTACCTACTCAAATCATCCGTCAAAGTAACAAAATAACGATATCCACCTCGCGCCGACACACTCATTGGACCACATACATCAGAATGTATGATTTTCAATAAATCTGTCGCCCGTTCCATTGAACCGGAAAACGGCGTTCTAGTCATCTTGCCCATAAGGCATGGCTCACATGTATCAAATGATTCAAAATCAAGTGATTCCAAAAGTCCATCTGAATGGAGCTTCTTCATGCGTTTAACGCCAATATGACCTAGACGGCAGTGCCACATATATGCAAATATATCATCATTAAGTTTTATCCTTTTAGCATCAACATTATGAATATGTGTAACATTATCATCGAGATCTAATAGAAATAAACCATTCATCATCGGTGCATGACCATAAAAGATTTCATTCATATAAATAGAATAACCATTGTTCTCGGATTTAAATGAATAACCACTTCGCATCAAACACGATCCAGATACAATGTTCATGCTCAGTGCAGGCACTAGATAACAATTATTTAAGTTTATAACTAATCCCGATGGCAAATGGAGAGGCAGCATTCCAACGGCGATCACATCAACGTTTGATCCATTGCCGACACGCATCTTGACCTCACCCCTTGCTAGTGGTCGCTTGTTCCGCAGCCCCTGATTCGAGTTACAAATATTAGCAACTGAACCGGTATCAAATACCCAGGTGCTACTGCGAGCACTAGTCAAGTACACATCAATAACATGTATATCATATATACCTTTGTTTGCCTTGCCGGCCTTCTTGTCTGCCAAATACTTGGGGCACTTGCGCTTCCAGTGGCCAGGCCCCTTACAATAGTAGCACTCGGTATCAGACTTAGGTCCAACTCGGGGTTTCTTTTCAGGCACGGCAACCGGCTTGCCGCCCTTACTTCCCTTCCGTTTTCCCTTCTTGTCTTTCTTGAAACCAGTGTTCCTATTGATCACCAACACTTGATGTTCCTTTTTGATCTCCACTTCTGCAGTTTTAAGCATTGACAGAAGCTCGGGGAGAGACTTCTTCATGCCTTGCATATTATGGTTCATCACAAAACACTTATAGCTAGGTGGCAGAGACTGCAGAACACGATGGATATCTAAGTCAATGGGAATCGTTATTCCCAAGGACACAAGCTTATCGGCGTAACCCGACATCTTGAGTACATGCTCACTAACGGAGCTGTGCTCTTCCATCATGCAGCTAAAGAACTTTTCTGAAGCGTTGTAGCTCTCTACAACAGCATGTGTGTCGAAAATCATTTTCAACTCACCCATTGTATCAAAAGCATTGCCATTTTCGAAACGCTTTCGAAGTTCCGGCTCTAGCCCATACAATATGCCGCAATGAACTAAGTTGTGGTCCTCCTGACGAGTCTGATAGACATTCTTCTCCTCGTCAGGGGCATCCTCAAAAGGTGGGGGGCCTAGTGGCGCTTCTAGCACGTATTGCTTTTGTGCAGCAGAGAGGAGAATCCTCAAATTCATGGCCCATTCAGTAAAGTTGCTACCGTTCGTTGCAAGTTTCTCTTTCTCCATGAACACATTGAAATTCAAAGCAGGTGGTGCCATCTACAACAGAATTTGTAAAGTTTAGACTAAGTGTGTGATAGATTGAGTTCAACTAATCCATATTACGAATGAACTCCCACTCAAAAACGACATCCCTCGTGCCTTTTTGGTGATTACATGAACCAAATCCACTATACCAAGTCCGATCATCACGTGAGTCGGTATAGCTTCAAAGGCGAGCATCAAATGGGCATCATATCTACTATATGACTCATGCTTAACCTTTCGGTCCGTGTTTCGAGGCCATGTCTGTACATGCTAGGCTCGCCAAGTTAGAACCTTAGTATTCGCGTGTGTAACTGTTTTACACCCGAAATATGGTCGTGGATCCAAGAACACCCGATCATCACGTGATGTCTTGGAGCGACGAAAACATAATCGGTACATACTAAAGTAAGAACACATTCTTATCTTGATATTTAAATGAGGGATCATCTTATTATGCTAACAAAGCGCTAAACAAGCAATATAAGATGATATTAAACATCACATGTTTATTAGTGAAATGATATGGTTTCCGCATATGATCTCTATCATGTGCATCGTGGTATGATCACTATCATACCTATATGTGTAAGTCCAAGGTCTATGGAGATTACACGTTATGTATGTTGTAAGAGTATCATCTCATACTTCTACTTACAACATCACCATATCATAACACTAGCCCAGCAACAATCTAAACTAGACGCCTCTAATTTATCCATTGCAATTTTTACGTGGTTTAGGGCTTTCGAGACAGAACCGTTCTTACCTACGAACATGAACCACAACGAGGATAACCAAATTGTTGACAACTCGTTGCAAAATAGATATTGACTATAGTAGGAGAGACAGACACCCGCTAGCCACCTATGCAAACTAGTTGCATGTCAAGCGTCGAACAGGTCTCATGTGCGAGGACATGTAAAGTTTGTCCGGGCCGCTTCATCCCACTATGCCACCAATATGCAAAATTACAACTAAGGAGCAACAACATGATCATCATCGCCCACATACTCATATGTGTACTACCCGTGTAAAGCATCTACGCATAGATCCGGCTCTGATACCACTGTAGGGTTCGCAGCATAGAAAACAAAAAATTTCCTACGATGTGAACTATGTACCAAGATCTATCTATTAGATACAAACAACGGGTGGATGTATATCCGTAGAGAACATACCCTTGAAGACCGACAAAGCTTAACGATTTCAACTCGTGGTTGATGTAGACGATCTCTTGTCGATCTCAAGATCGAGAGGAAGTCCTAGCGCCGCAAATCAGCAGCGCATCCGTGCTCGCACACACGTTCGAGGCACCGAGCAACCTCCGCCTCCTCGCTCCAGCGATGCAGCGGAAGCACAACTCTTTCTTGCCGAATATCCACCGGGAACATGTATCTCGCTAGTCCGAGACCATGGGGATAAATTCTAGAGGGGGAGAGAGATCCTTCACGAGGAGGTGTGAGTGAGAAGTGAGGAGAGGGGTGCCTTTTATAGGAGGAAGGGGGGAACCCCAAGAGGGTGGCCGGCGCATGGGGCTGCCCCCTTGCCCTCCCCTCTTCATGTGGGTGGACACTCCACTCACAAAATTCCTTTAAATTCCCTCCACTCAAAATCCCACTCAAACATGCCATTAAATTTCCACCAAATTTAATGCAAACTCTCATTAAATAAAACTCTTTTATTTTATTCAGAATTTTGTCAATTACTTTAATGACAAACATTCACAAATAACCCCTTGCTAGAATTCTATTTCACATGCATAACCACTTTATGCAATTTCACCCGAAAACCTGTTTCGGTATCTAGTGAAATAAATTCCTGCGCTTGTTCATTCTTTCGGGATGAAACTTTTGCTCCAATTGGATGTCGGTGTCTCTTAAGTGTGTCACCCTACGGTTCGTGAATAATGTGGACATGATCGAGACCCCACTCGGATCAATAATCAGAAGCGGGATCAGGAGATCCATACTGACTCCCACACATTCAACGATGACTTTCTTGTGATCGTCGGAACCTTTTACGCTAATATCTTAATCCCTTTGTTTCACGATATATTACATGTCCGAGATTCGATCATCGGTATCTCCATACCTAGTTTGATCTCGTTACTGACATGCACTCTTTTCTCGTTCCCGTGATATAACATTCTAGTGATCAAATCACTTGCTTGCAAGCTAATCAATGTGATATCACCGAGAGGGCCCAGAGTATATCTATCCGTCATCGGGATGAACAAATTCCACTCTCGATCCATGAGCCTCAACATAACCTGTATTAGTTCTGAATCCATCTTTATAATCACCCTATTACGGTGTGACGTTTGATGTTATTAAGAAACTCTTCCGGTGTTAGTGATTGACATGATCTCATGGTCTAAGGATTAGGATCACTTTGTAAGTTGTTATAGCGTTATAAACTCAATGACTTTGATCATAATGCTATACTTCGGATGAATGTTCATCACACCATTACACTAATGTTGTGATCCCGTTATTAACAACATCCAATGTCCATGATTAGGAAATCTTGATCACCTTGTTAATCAACGAGATAGTTTATGAGAGAGGCATAACTAGGAACTTTCTGTTTGTTTATTAAACACACATGTATTAATGTTTACGTATTAATACAATTATAGCATGCAAAACAAACATCTATCATATACTTGGAATACACATAATAAACACTTTATTATTGCCTCTCAGGGCATCTTCCCTTCAAATTTAGTTGAGAACAGAAAGAGGAAACATAAACTAAAGAATCACTCAGGATCATCAAAAAAGAAGCATTCATTTAAAAATAGCAATGACGATTCTGAATCACATCAGTATCACCACAACAACAATGGAAGTGATAATAATGGAAATGATATTGACAATGGAGATGACCTTGGTCAGAATCAACAAGACACTTTCAGGAAGAAAGACATTAGCCAGTTGCAGTGCTATAACTGTAAGGAACTTGGACACTATGCATCAGACTGTCCTGAGAAGAAAAAGGAAAAGGATGCTAGAAGAGCCAATGGAAATGACTCCAATGTGACCCAAAATGGACATGTGAACCACATTGATATGGATGGAAACTTTGAAGAGATAGAAGAAGTGGATGTCAGGAACTAGTTAACTTAGTTGAGTCAAATAAGGATTCCTTGTCAGGATATTAAGTGTTGAACCCATAGTTAAGTGAACCATCAATGTAACCCTATGAGACTTTATTTTAAGGGTTGTAGTACCTTAGTTGCCTTGAAGCCAACTTGTAACCCTAGCCTTCCCAAATCTCGGGACGAGATTTATTTTAAGGGTGGTAGCCTGTCACATCCCAAAATTTTCCAAATTTTGAAATGTGAAAAATAAATAAACAAAATAAAATTTTGTTGAAATTTAGGGTGAGAAGAAACTTTTTGATTCCAAATGGAAACATCAAAACTTATTTTTGATCAAATAAAATCCAAAAGGGATTTAAAAAGATAAACAAATAATAAATAAAATTATGATAGTTGGAATTACTATTTTTAGATCTTTTAATAAAAAGATTTGGTTTTCAAAAGAAAAGGTAGAATTATAAATAGGGATTATTTTATAGAGCCAAATTAAATCTTGTCCAAGCTTTTGAAATAAAATATTTCTGTTTGATAAAAAGAATAATGGTTTATTTGAATAAAATAATGGGGATTTATTATTACCCAATTTTATTAAAGTAAAGGCTTTTCCATTTTAAATAAGCACTAAAACTTGTTAATTTATTTTAAATAAGTTTTCCAAGTGTTTTATATTTTCAAATAAAACCTACTGAAATGATTTTGGTATTATTTTGGATTTCAAATAGAATTTTTAAAATAATTAGATCCTATTTGAAATAAAGACTAAGGTCTATTTATTTAATTATTAATAGATCCTAAAAAGAATAAAAATTATTTTGTTTTGGACTTTGATTTGTGTTATTAAATAGAACTAAAATAAATACAAAGTTTGGTGGTGGTTTGATCTGAATTGGTGTTTGAATTATTTGTTTGAAAATCAAATCAGAATATTCAAACAGAAAAAGGAAAAACATTTGGTATAAAAAAAGAAACAAACTGCAGCCCAGCTAACAGGCCCAGCAAGCCCAACTCGCAGCCCATCTTTTCCCCCCTCAGCGAATCGTTTTCTTACCCAGCATCACACCCGCAGAGACACAGACAGGTGGACCCCGTGCCCTCTCTCTCTCTCTCTCACTGTCAGACGGACCCCACCACGCCAGTACATCGTCTTCAACCCGCGGCCAGCTCCTCGCGACCGTTTTCTGCGCCTTGATTCGAGGTTTAATTCCGATTGATGGAGTGATCAATTCACGCCAGTAAGAACGCATACATAACCACCCGTTCCTCTCTCTTTCCCCCAAACTCCAGCCACTTCCTGCCCCTAGGCTGCTCCAATTCGCCCCTACACCGCCACAGTCTCCGACGGAGTTCCCAGCCAATTCCGGCGAACCACGGCCGCCCCTCTCCTCCCAGAGCACGCAACCTTGCTCGCCAGCACCAGGCGCACCTGCCCGTGCGCTCCACCCGCTTGCGTGCGCCCCAAACCGTCGGCAACGACCACACCAGCAGCGCCACCGTCTGCAAGCAACTCCGGCGACCTCCCCTTGGTAAGACAGACCGCCCCGAGCCCTCTCGATCATGCTCACGTGAACGCCACACTCGCCCGCGTCTGACCATGTCTTTGTTTTGCCTCGGCGCGACCTGCAACCTCGCCCCCGACGACATCCAGAGGGCACCCGACACCGACGCCGTCTCCGACGATCAATCACCGCCGTTCCTGAGCGCCCCTCGCCAAGCCAACGCCACCTCGAGCTTCACCAAAACAATGCGAACACTGTGAGCCCCTCCTATGTCTTCCTTGCTTCCTGTAATCGCCGCGACGCCACCGTCTGAGCATGCACCGCCGCTCGCCGCCGCGCAGCGCCGCCAGTTCCTGGTCATAGCGCCGTAGCCGTTAGATCATCATCCAGCGGATACGATAGAACGTAATCGAAGGGGTATCACTCGATCTGCGCCGCTCAATCTTAGTTAAATCCTACGGTCCAGAGAGGTTGATCCGCATGAAGCGGTACCGGCCAATAGAATCACGCCACGTGGGCAAGGTTTTGTTTAAAACAAAAATTAGAATCTGATTCATATGCAAACTTGTAAAATTCATAACTTTAGTTATACACGTCCAAATTTTGCAAATTTTATATCAATTGAATCAGTAGAACAAGTACTTTGCAACCATGCATTTTGTTTAATGATTTGCTTCTGGAAAATTGGTTGAATTTGCAGAAACATGTGTAGGCTTATTATGAATATAAAAATTGTTTTAGATATAATTTTAATGTGAAATCTTTGCAAAATGGTTTGTTTTGAACCTACTGACCCTAGGAACCAACTTATGGATTTAAAAATGTATTTTGTGAAGATAAGGAGTAAATATTTGAATTAGCACATTTCTAGTCAAATAAAAATATTGTTTTTGGTTTAGAAATGAATTTTGAGTAAAACCTTTGGGAAATGATTTAATTCAAACCTTCTGACCCTAAACATCAAGTTTTGAGAATTAAAATACATTTGGTGAACTCTTTAAAGAATATTGCTTTGCTGAAAGCATTTTCAACTACATAAAACGTTGATTTGATTTAAAAATGGTTTATAGATAAAACCTTTTGCAAATGGTTTTACCACCTTTGTAAATGACCACTTTGAACTTTATAATATTTAGAGCCTAGTAGAAACCACTTTTGCAAATAAAAATATCTTTTGCATGCTTGCATGCATGACCTTGTTTTTGTTATTTTATGTGTGAGAAGTTGTTTGAAATGCTAGTTGAATCTATGTTTGCTTGATTGAATTGTAGTGGAATTAGAAGAGTGTGATATTTTCAAGATCAAGAAGTGAACCAACATTCTCTACTAAAAAGGCAAGTGACACTATCATCCATGTCCTACTATTTTCATTACACTTAGTGGATTTTGTAACATGAATGATAAGGACTACTATATTTTATGCTATGCTAAATCCTAATAGGATACCCTTATATCTCCCTTAGTGGAAACATTGTAGTTGTAGTATGCTTAGCCCAGCTATATATTTGGGATGGGATACATGTTATGATTATATGAAGTGTTGAAAAGATATATGTTTTATATAATAAAACAAGTGCTCAATGAACCACCTGGGTGGACAAGGATACTCAAGGTTGGACAAGGTGGCAACAAAAGGAACCATGTTTATATGGCTATATCTTTTTGTATGTGCACTAGAAGAAAACCACCCAGGGACTTAGAGATTGAACATGTTTCGCGTACAGTGGCTTCCGTGTATAGCCACATGCTAAATGGGCTCTAGCTTAGTCAACTACATAGTGGAAGACCCATGCATTGGCATCTTCAGGTTAACTAGAATTGTGTAAGGGAACTTGAAACCCTACATTGGTGCCTGAATGACAAGCTAGCATTGTGTATTGGGAGGACTTCTATGGAAAGACTTTGTCACATTCTCAATCTGCCAGTACTCCATCTTGGTGAGTACTTATCCAGCGGCCACTGGTGGCATCAAGATGAGATTGTGTCATGTGGGTAAAGTGTACAACTTCTGCAGAAGATCAAATTCTAAGTACTTAGCCGTGTCCCCGGTTATGGACAATTCTGAGCAACTAAGGCCTGAAGCTATGGAAGATCTTGACATTCCAATTTATCAAAGTAAAACTTGATGGTGACAACAAGGGATTTGAAGCACTTGGAGTTTTCCAAGAAGTTCAGAAAGATTTGACAAAAGATCAAAACTATTTTGAAAAGATAGGATAAAACTATATTGCTTTCTGCAAATGAGCCTAAACCCTACTTAGCCAAATATGCATGTAAATGATAGGATCCACTTATTTCTACATAGTAGTGAAACTTGCCAATACAATTCAAATGTATTGACCTTTGTGGCTGCAACTTATTATGTTGCAGGTTTGTTTGATGTTAGTGAAGTTTGTTGAATATGATTACAAGTCTACAACCAACATGTTTGCCTGTGGCACTTTGAAGATGAAGGACCCCATGCTATTGTTATATTCTGCTGCATTGTAATGAAATAGACAAATGAGCTATGTAAGATGTAATAAATTATTTCATTCCTGGTTATAAAGTTGTATTATGACCTTTGTTTCTTGATATTACATCTTAACTGTGGATGCTAGCTATTGATTCAGGGACTAGCATTGTAAACATAGGGATCTCTACCTTATTAAAGGTTGGGAACCTTACATATGGTATCAGAGCATTGTGTTGCCTGTAGGATTGTAGTCCTAGGATTAGACAAAACCCCTTAGAGAAATAGGAGTTGTGTTTGTTCCAAAACTTATTTACAAACAATCTTGTAAACTCTTTCCTCAACCTTTTTGGTTTTGATTCTACATCTCTTATATTTCAAACTTGATGGGCAAAGCCTACCCCATGGCCAAAGACTTCACCATGTGCAAAAGATTTCATCAACTCTAATGACTTCAACATCTTCAAGTGATTTCAACTTTAGTTTCACGAAGGACTTCAACTTGGACATCACTAAGGACTACAAGTGATAACCAAGAGACATTAGATTGCCTACCAAAAACATTGATATCATGTTAGTGTATGGATCATATTGACCTATGAGGTATGACTATACTAAGTTAATTATTTCAAGAAAACTTGTTGTTTCCTTCAACTCATGAGTTAAGCTCATAAGTTGTTAAGTGAATGGCTGCTTGATGATTGTTTGATTGAACTCGGTTGTTTTTGAGTTGTGTGTTAGGACTTCTTAAAAACTTATCCAACATTACTCATCTCTATCAAACAAACAGATGCCTCCCCGTCGTGCCAACCCCAACCAAAACAACAACATCACTCCTGAGATGCCGCAGATGATGACAGCTCAGACACAACTGATGCACGAGATGACCACATTCATACATAATCAGAACAACAACAACAACAACAACAACAACAACAACAACAACAACAACAACAACAACAACAACAACAACGACAACGACAACGACAACAACAACAACAACAACAACAACAACAACAACAACAACAACAACAACAACAACAACAACAACAACAACAACAACAACAACAACAACAACAACAACAACAACAACAACAACAACAACAACAACAACAACAACAACAACAACAACAACAACAACAACAACAACAACAACAACAACAACAACAACAACAACAACAACAACAACAACAACAACAACAACAACAACAACAACAACAACAACAACAACAACAACAACAATCAGAATAATCCTCCAGCACTTGACATGCTCACCAAGTTTCTGAAACTTAGGCCTGCAAGGTTCTCTGGAACAACTGACCCAATGGAAGCCAATGACTGGTTACGTTCGGTGAATAAGGACTTAGTGACTGTTGGCTGCACCGATGAAGAAAAAGTTAGGTTTGCAGCATTTCTGCTTGAAGGACCAGCAGCAACATGGTGGGACAACTTTCAGATCACCACTCCCCTTGAAGATGTAACTTGGGCCATTTTTGAGGATGGATTCAGAATAACTCACATCTCACCTGGAGTGATGTACTTGAAGAAAAAGGAGTTTCACAATCTGAAACAGCGTCACCTCAGTGTGGCTAAGTATATTGAAGAATTCAACAATCTGGCACGCTATGCACCGGATGAAGTTGACACAGATGCTAAGAGAAAGGACAAATTTCTTGAAGGACTTAAAGATGAGTTGAACCTGCAGCTAGCTGTTGCCTATGTCCCAACTTATCAATCACTCTGTGACAAAGCCACTATATTGGAAAAACAAGATGAATCAAGTTGAGAACAGAAAGAGGAAACATAAACTCAAGAATCACTCAGGATCATCAAAAAAGAAGCATTCATTTAAAAAGAGCAATGAAGATTCTGAACCACATCAGTATCACCACAACAACAATGGAAGTGACAATGGAGATGACCTTGGTCAGAATCAACAAGACACTTTCAGGAAGAAAGACATTAGCCAGTTGAAGTGCTATAACTATAAGGAACTTGGACACTATGCATCAGACTGTCCTGAGAAGAAAAAGAAAAAGGATGCTAGAAGAGCCAATGGAAATGTCACATCCCAGGATTTTCCAAAACTTGTTATGTGAAAAATAAATGAATAAAATAAAACTTTGTTGATTTTCAGGGTGAGAAGAAACTTTTTGATTCCAATTGGAAACCTTCAAACCTATTTGGATCAAATAAAATCCTAAAGGAATTTAAAAAGATAAATAAACAATAAAGTTAAAAATATTTGGAATCACTATTTTGGATCTTTCAATAAAAGATTTGGTTTTCAAATAAAAAGGTAGAAATATAAATGAGGATTATTTTATGGAGCCAAATTAAACCTTGGCCAACATTTTGAAATAAAATGATTTGCTTTTATTAAAAGAGTAAAGGTTTATTTAAATAAAATAATGAGGATTTATTAATATCCCATTTTATTAAAGTAAGGACTTTTCCCATTTTAATTAAACATCAAAACTTGTTAAATTATTTTAAACAAGTTTTCCAAGTGATCTATATTTTCAAATAAAACCTACTGATTTGGTTTTGATAATATTTAGAATTCAAATGGAGATTTTGAATAAATTAAAACCCATTTGATTTAATAACTAAGGTCCATTTTATTTAATTATTAAATAGATCCTAAAAAGAATAAAAAATATTATTTTATTTTGGGACTTGGAATTGTGTTGTTAAACAGAACCAAAACTCAATGCAAAGTTTGGAGGAGTTTTGATTTGATTTGTTATTTGAATGGTTTGATTGAATTTCAAAACAGAAATAAGAAATGGAAAAAGAAAAAAATATCTGAGCAAAAAAATATGAAACAGACTCGACCCAACCAGGCCAGCCCAACTAAGGCCCAGCAGCCCACCTCACCCTCTCCTCTGAAGCGTTTTCTCTCACACACGAAGAGACCCGCGCAGTGAATGACAATCCGGATCCACTCCTCCTCTCTCCATCTCGCTGACGCTAGGCCCCACCGCCAGCTCACCTTCTTCCTCACCCACGCGATGACCACGCCGGCCATTTCTGCTTGTTAATCCTCGGATCAATTCACGTAATCACGCCAGTAATTCCTTCCCCCGTTTACTCTCATTTAACCAGCACCCTCTCCCCCCCCCCCATTTCCCCCAAACCAGCGCTGACGAGGTTTAATCTCGTCAATGCCCATTGTTATGGACTTGGGTTTTGGAGAAGATGGGGAAGCTGGAGATCGTGGAACGGTTAACAGACAAGCAACCAGGGGACACGAGATTTACCCAGGTTCAGGCCCCCGGAGGGAAAACCCTACTCCTGCTTGTCTGCTCTTGATTACGGCGGAACCGAAGGTTACAGGGTGCGCAGATTCAATCTGGCGTGAGTTGCGTATGCGAGAGTATGAGTCGAGGGTTCTAGGACGTGCCCTCCTGGCCTTTATATAGACTTAGGCAGGTCCCGGGCATAGTCCTAGTCGGTTACAAGTTCTAGGGTTTTACCCCTTTGAATTTCCTATCTATGCTAGTCTTGCTCTCCAAGGATCCGAAGGCGTCATGGGCCTTGGCCACCCGAAAATCTTCATGGGCCAGCGTATATCTGCTGTGGGCCTTCCTTGGGCTGGACCAGGTATGCTGAAGTCACGTACCCGTAGGGTATAACCATGTCAGTAGCCCCCGAGTGATCAGTCGAATCGTAGATTTGGCTGAGGACTCTTCCATCTTTCGGGTGCAACTATGTATTAATAGTATATGTGTGTAGGGATTGTTGACCCGTGTGCCTGACTCACCCGACGGATCAGGGTCAGTTAACTGTCTTAGGACGAAACAACACGATCTTCTTCAAGTTCGAGTCCCTCAACTCGGACCTGAAACATATGCTGGCGTAATTCGACTCAGGCCGCGGAGGACTTACAGGAGTGGAATTCTAGTGATTTTAATTAATGTACCCAACGCGTCCGTCGGGATTTTTCATCACGCCTGTTGGCATGGATTTGTACTAGCAGAGCGCAGTCATGTACGTTGCCAGGCCGTCAGATGTTATCTGCAGGTCTTATCTTTGCGTCGCAGACGCAACATCCGAACATTTTGTCACCGCGGAGGTGTTTCGGGTGGCCAAGGAGATTGTCGCTCACTTAGCGTTTGTTGGGGCAGAGATGCCAAAAAGTTTTTGCGTGCTGATCCGAAAGATCACAGTCGAAGAATTCATAGGGTGCGCGACCAGCGCTCCCTATGGGAGTAGCCCCCGAGTGTCTGTTCGAGTCGTAGACTCGAGCAGAGACTTTAGTTCAAGCATTGTTCAGTTGTTAAGTCCGTAGGACTCAAAAAAATTCGGATGCTTAAATCCATCCTCCCTATGGGAGTAGCCCCCGAGTCCGTAATGGAGTCGTAGACTCGATGTAGGACTCGAAGAAATACTTTGTCGTTATTCATCTTCTGCGTGCGCGGTCAGCGCTCCTGATAGGAGTAGCCCCCGAGTATTTAGTCGAATCGAAGATTCGAGTGAGTACTCTTAGCTATGGAGCCGAAGAATTGTAGTTGGTGCTAGTATAGCTTTTCATGACATCAGTGCTGACGATCAATGACCTCAAGCGTCTGCTACGCCAGAGATGACTTGACTGGACGAACGTGGGTCCCACTTGCTGACTTTGAATTGACCGGTCACGCGCGGCGTGGAGATAATTACGGCGTCTCCTCGATTTCCGCGCGTAGTGGACGGCGTGGTAACGATGGTTCGTTGTGATGTTGACACGTGTACTGTCAGATCTGCCGTTAGCGTTAGGTCTTCTGGATGGACGACTGCCGTGCGTCGTCTTCGCTGTTATAATCATTGGGGGAAACCGCAGTTTGTTTTCACCGCACTAGTTCTTGTGTTCACTGCCTCCTTGTGCTCGAGCGATTCTTGCTTCGCGCTGGGATTTCCTTCCACATTTCCGTCGTTCTTTCTGCGTTTTCACCGCCGGCGCCGCCGTAGCGCAATGGGGAAACCAAAGAAATCTTCATCTGCGGTTGGGACCAGCGCCGCCGGAGGAAAGAAGGGCATCGCCGCTACTCGCGTCACCGATGGTGGCTGGCGGCGATCAGAGACGCGGGAGAGCGATCTCCGCAAGCTTCGCGAGCGGGGCCTGATCCCGCAAGATAGGGAGGCCGTCAAACTCCCCGGCAATGAGGTAATCCCCCGTCCCCCATCTGGGTATCGGGTTATGTTTCTCGCCTTTGTTTTGCATGGGTTTTCTTTTCCGGTCCACGACTTCCTCCGTGGACTGCTCTTCTTCTATGGGATTCAGCTTCATCATCTGTCTCCCAATTCTCTTCTCCACATTGCGTGTTTTATCACTTTTTGCGAGTGCTGGCTTGGCATTGAGCCGCATTTTGGCCTCTTCCGGAAGCTCTATTCCGTGAAGAGGCAATCTGGTTCGGATGGTGTGTATCCCATTGGGGGTTTCATCATCTCCCTTAGTCCCAATCTGCTCTTCTTTTCCTTTTCCATGTCTGAATCTGTCCAGTACTAGCGGAGGCGATGGTTTTATATCCGCGACTTCGTAGTGCCCGGGCAAGATTTTTGTCTTGTTCCCTTTGACCCCTCCCAAATGATTGAGCGAAAAAGGTCTTGGAAAAACCAAATCTTGGACGGTGAGGTGGCGGAGATAGAGGCCCTTTACCGTCGGGTGGAGGATCTCCAGCTGATTCCGGAGAAGGAGGTGAACGGCGTGGACATCATCCGGACTTTTCTTGAGCGTCGGGTGCAGCCTCTCCAAGCGAGGGCGCACCCGATGTTCCTTTATTCTGGGCGCCGTGATCCGACGAGGGTTTCGGCTGAGAAAATGTCCGAGGGGGATCTTAACAGGGCCCTTCGCGCGCTGCTGAAGTTCAAAGCCGGAGAAGAAATCTCGGGGAAGTCGCTAACTCCTCCATTTTCTTCGACGTTGGCTGTACCGCAGGTGTAGATTTGTGCACGTAGTGCTTTTTTGTCGACTGTATTTTTATTTCCTTTGTTTGCTAACAAAGTTCCTTCTGATTTTGCAGAGCTTCAAAGTGCCGGGCATGGTACCGCTGTTGCCCGAAAGGTATCCGAATGCCCCGGATAGTGAAGTGGTTGATTCCGTGTCCGAGATACCGTCGGCACGATCTCCAGCGGAGGATGCCGACGAGTCGAGTGAGGACCATACGCGAAAACGGTCACGAAGATCCAGCGAGTCTTCGGATGCCTAGACTCCTAAGACTCCCAGAAACCCTCTGGGCCTTGAGCGTCATAGTGACGGTCATGGAGCTTCTTCTTCTCCCATTCCTGCCATTCCTGTGCGGGCTGTAGCGCCGCACCCGCCAGCGAAGCGGAAGAAGGAAGAGAAAAAGGAGGAGAAGAAGGAAGAAAAGAAGGAGGAGAAGAGAGCCCGAAGGACTCCTCCTGTCTTTGACCTGAGCTCACTGGGCTCGTAAGTTTCTTGCTGTACTATTGTCATTTTTCCTTCATGATTGTTGTGCTTGTGCTGATTGGTTCGTATGCAGGCATTCCTCCCACGATTCCTCCAGTGGTGGTGCGCGGGAGATGATGGGGGAGTCGAAAATTGTGTCTCCTCCTCCTCAGACGGTGGCGACTTCGGGTGGTGCGGCTCCGGATCCTCCGTTGCAGGAGGTGCAGGTGGTTGCGCCTCAGAATTTCGCAGGCGGTCCTTCGGAGTCACCATCAGAGTATGTAAGTTTTTCTGCTTCATGTCACGGGGGGAGCCCCCGAGTGTCTTCGTGTGCGAATTTTGTTTTTACTCCTTTGTGTTGGGTGTAGCCCCCAAGCCCTTTTCTTACTGCTATTTCTTTTTCTTCAGCCTTTTGTGCAGGAGGCCAAGCGGCTGGTGCAGGAGCGCCTGGCACTGGAGGCGAACCTTCGGCGGCTTCAAGGTATCTATCTGCCTTTTAATGCCTCTCTTATTTATCCTGGTCCTGTTCTTTGACACTTGCTTGTCTTGAATGCAGAGGAGCATAACAATTCCCTCCGTGAGGTCGACGCTCTCAAAAAGAGTCTTGGTCAATCGGAGCAGAAGGCCGAAGCCGCCGTTGGCGCGAAAGAACGCCTCGAGCTAGACCTGACTAAGGCAGCCGAAGCGAAGGAGCGTCTGCAGCAGGAGGCCGCTGATCGTGAGGAGCAACTGGCCACCGTTGCGGCTGCTCGTGAAAGAGAGGTGGCGGCGAAGCTCATGGCTGCTGCCAAGGCTATTTCGGGTGAGTGCTAGTTTTGTACTTGTTTCTTTTTCTTCGGGTCTTTTTCTGTGCTGCTTTTCTTCATGCTTTCCTTCTTATTTTTTGTCTCAGATGCCGCAGGCATCGAGTTCGACCGTGGTGCTCTAGAGCACGGGAGTGCTCTAGATGATGCCACTGTGGCGGTCGGAGACCGCTGCAGCACCGTCGTCAGCTCCCTTGCCAAGGCGAAAGAGGTCCTTGGTCGCTTCTACAAGGAGCTTGTCCCGAAGGGCGCAGCCCTTGATGATGTGGATGCTCTGGCGGAGGCTCTGTCAGCCGAAGCGCCTGCGGCGTACAAGCGCAAGCAGAAGGGCATCGGCGCGTCCGTCGGGCTGGCGATGGCCTTGGCGGCTGGAGCGGAGCTGGATCTACCCCAGATCACCTCTCGGATGCCGACGACTACGGATGGATCCGAGGTAGCCTTTGCTGCCTACTCTGCTCGCTGCAAGCGATATGGGCCCAAGCTCATTGATTTGCTGTCTGAGTATGCACTGCGGCAGCAGGGCGGGGCCAAAGCTAGGCAGTCTGGCTCCGAGGCGACTCAGGGTGCCGCATCTTAGGCGTTTGTAGACGTAGGGTAGTTTGTAGTCTACTTTTATTGTAAATATCCTGAAGAACACCATCCTTGTGCCACGTAGTGGCCTTATATGTTTAATGAATTCTTCTGAGTTGTGCTCTATCATTGTCTGAAATGTGTTTGTCCCTTTCTTTTTCTGCTGCTCTAGGTTCCTTCGGGTACTGACCCTGTGACGCCCCATCCGCAATGTCGTTGCGACCATCCTTGGATGATTCCTCGCAGCTCACTTTCCTTCGGGATCGTGTGCGTAGTCTGGAGAGGGAGTTGCTCGGGTTACGCGGTCATGCCGACGTTTGGAAGTCCAAGGCGGATCGTGGTGCAGCCAGAGAGGAGTACTTGATGGTGGAGCTAGTTCGGCTGTCCGAGCAGCTGCAATGTAAGTTGTTCTTTGGTTCGAGCTGTAGCTCAGTTCTTCGGATGAGCCTGCTGGCCTTACTCTTGTTTTGTGCGATTGTCGCAGGTGCGAATCTTGCTCCGAGGGAAGAAAAGGAGCGTGTCGCTGTTCGGGTCAATTGCTTGACTCAACAGGACATGGAGGCCGGCGGCTTCTTCTGGATGGATCACGATCGCGCCATGGCTCTGGCGACGGTGCAGGATCATGTTCATCAAGTTTCGCGGGTGCTCCGCCAAGTGCAGACATCGCTTTCCTCGGTGCTGCACGTCATGTTTCCTTTGGATGCCGTACCGACGACCCTTGCGGGTCTTCTGTCGAAGTTTCGGAACGTGAGCAATGTCAAGGAGTTGGTGCGGCAACAGCTCGTCGCAGGAGTGAAGGCTGCATTGTCTCTTGTGAGGCTGCACCGGCCTGACATGGATTTGGCTGATGTGGCCGCTGGGCCACCTCTTCGCCCTGATGGCGGTGAGTGGGACATGCGTCCGCATTACGCAGCTGTAAGGCAGTATGCCAAACAGGTCGTAGATTTGTTTGAGCAGCGTGCCCAGGTTATTCTTCAACATAGGTAGTACCTGTAAAAAGAGATAGATGTAAAAATTTGTATATTTCGGCTGGGCGTGTTGTGCCCTTTGTTGTAAAGGTTTGTTTGTTGTGAGCACGCAGTGCTTTTGATTGAGTACGTGTCCTTTTCGTTTGCCTGACGTTGTCAGCTACTCAGGTGTACACGTTTGATCCTCAGTCGATGAAATCGTGAGGTGGGGGGAGTCCCCGAGTGCGTTTGTAGCATGTGGTAAAGTTGCAAAAGTAGTGAACTAAAGATTTGGGGCGAGACACTTAGCTTTATTTATATCGTAATGGAGGAGGTACATTGTTCGGCTGAATAGCCTTGGCTGAAAGCCTTATTGAAAGTAAAGGGGTAGGTAGCTATGGATAGAATCGTCGCAGGTGCGCGATGTTCCATGGGTTGGAGTATGCGAATCCAGACTCCACGTGCTTGAGGCGATAGGCGCCACCTGAGATGACTTCAGTGATGACGTAGGGTCCTTCCCATGGTGACTCGAATTTATTCGGTCGCTTTTGCTTGAGTCGCAAGACGAGGTCTCCTTCGACGAAGGACCTTGGGCGCAGCCGGCGGCTGTGGTAGTTGCGGAGACTCTGCTGGTACACCGTTGATCGAGCTGCTGCTATATCCCTTGCTTCGTCGAGTGTGTCGACAGCGTCTTCAAGTGCAATCGTGGATTCGGCTTCGCTGTAAGCGACGACCCGTGGGGCCTGGTGGCATACTTCGGCTGGTAGCACGGCTTCGGCTTCGTGTACCATGAAGAACGGTGTGTAGCTGGTGGAGCTGTTTGGCGTAGTCCGTAAGCTCCACAGGACGGATGGTAGCTCTTTCGTCCAGTTTCCAGCTTTTTGTTCGAGTGAGCTCATGAGGCGCTTCTTTATGCCGGCGCCGATTAGGCTGTTGGCCTTTTCCACTTGCCCGTTTGTTTGCGGGTGCGCCACTGAGGCGTACGTGATGTTGATCCCAAGGCCTTCGCAGAAGTCCTAAAATTCTTCGGAGATGAAGTTCGATCTGTTGTCAGTGATGATGCTGTGTGGTACGCCGAACCTGTAGACAATGGACTCGAAGAACTTGACGGCAGTTTTTCCTTTCTGGTTGGTGACCGGCATGGCCTCGATCCACTTGGTGAATTTGTCGACTGCAACCAGGAGGAAGATGTGTCCCCCTTTCGAGGATTTTGGCAGTTTGCCGATCATGTCGAGGCCCCATTGAGAAAAAGGCAAGGCTATGGGTATGGGTCTGAGCTCGGACCCAGGTGCGTGCGGTTTGTCGGCGAACCGTTGGCATCCGTTGCATCTTCGGACGATATCCTTTGCGTCGCTCATGGCTGTTGGCCAGTAGAATCCTGCTCGTAGAGCTTTGGCGACAAGGGAGCGTCTGCCTGCGTGGTGGCCGCAGATGCCTTCATGGATTTCCTGGAGTATGGCCTTGCCGTCGTCGATGTTGACGCACCATTGTAGCACACCCGTGATGATGCGCTTGTACAGCTCGCCGTTGATGATGGTGAAGGCTTTTGGCCGGCGAGATATGCGCCGGGCGTCTGTTGGGCTGTCAGGCAGTTCTCTGTTTATCAAGAACTGGAGGTATGGTCCCGTCCAAGTTTCTTCGACTGCCATGACCTGCATTACGTTGACCATGGCTACCTCTGTGTCCAGTTTTTTGGGTCCTTCGTGTCCTTCGGGTAGCGTAGCTCCCGAGTGTTCTGCTTTTTCGGGTGATCCCTTGGGGAATTTCCGCTTCATGGATGGCACACAGATTTGTTCGAGGAACACACCTAGTGGCACCTTTGCGCAAGTGGAGCCGATGTTGGCGAGTCTATCGGCTTCCTCGTTGCTCTCTCTTCCAATGTGCCGAAGTTCGCAGCCGTCGAATTCTCCTTCGAGTGCGTTGTAGAGCGCGCGGTACGCGATCATGTTTTCGGCGTGTGCGTCGCACTCATTCATCGTCTGCTGGACGACGAGGTTCGAGTCACCGTAGATGACTAGGCGCGTTGCGCCGCATATCTTTGCCATCCTCATGCCATGGATGAGGGCTTCGTATTCGGCCTCGTTGTTGGAGGCTCTGAATTTCATCCGAAGAACGTACTTCATCTTGTCGCCTTGCGGGGAGGTCAGTATGACCCCTGCCCCTGCTCCGGCTTCACGCTTGCAGCCGTCGAAGTGCATTGTCCATGACTGCGACATGTCTGGGGTGTCTGGCAGCTGCAGCTCCATCCAATGTACCAGGAAGTCCGGAAGGACTTGAGATTTGATTGTGTGTCGCTTCTCGTAGACGATGTCCAAGGGTGACAGTTCGATGCCCCACAGGGCCACCCGTCCTGTGGCCTCTGGATTATTCAGGATGCTGTTTAGGGGTGCCTCGTTGACGACCATCACTTGGTGCTCCTGGAAGTAATGGCTCAGCCGTCAAGCCATCATGAACACACCGTAGGCTAGCTTCTGGTAGTGAGGGTACCTCTGCTTTGTTGGTGTCAGTACCTCGCTGAGGTAGTAAATTGGGCGCTGGACCCCGTGGGTCTTGCCTTCTTCGGGTCGTTCGACCACGAGTACGGTGCTGACCACCTGGTGTGTGGCTTCTATGTACAGCAACAGGGGCTCGCGCTCCTTTGGCGTGACCAAAATCGGCGAGGTGGAGAGGAGCCGCTTGAGGCTTTCGAATGCGTCGTTGGCTTCTGGTGTCCACTCGAACTTGTCTGCCTTGCGCAGCAGCTGGTAGAATGGTAGGTCCTTTTTGCCCATGCGGCTGATGAACCTGCTTAGCGTCGCTACTCGTCCTGCGAGCTGTTGGACGCCCTTGAGGTTTTTCGGCTTCTCCATCGTCATGATGGCTCTGATTTTCTTCGGGTTCGCCTCGATCCCTCGTTGAGAGATGAAGTACCCGAGCAGCTGACCCGATGGGACGCCGAAGGCGCACTTTTCGGGATTGAGCTTGATCCTGTAGCGATCAAGGTTGTCGAACGTCTCACGGAGATCGTCAATAAGTGTCCTTGCCTCCCTGGTTTTTATTACTATGTCATCGACATAGACTTGGACGTTGCGACCGATCTGGTCCTTGAGGCAGGCCTGCATGCATCGCTGGTACGTGGCACCCGCGTTCTTTAGCCCAAAGGGCATTGTGTTGTAACAGAATACTCCGAACGGTGTGATAAACGCCGTTTTCTCCTGATCTTCGACCTTGAGTCGAATCTGGTTATAGCCTGAGTAGGCGTCGAGGAAGGAGAGTTTTTCGCAGCCTGCAGTCGAATCGATGATCCGGTCGATCCGAGGGAGAGGGAAGTGGTCTTTTGGGCAGTGCTTGTTTAGTGACGTGAAGTCCACGCACATCCGCAGGATGTCTGTATCCTTCTTTGGGACCATCACTGTGTTTGCAAGCCACTCGCTTTCCTTGATTTCCCTGATAAAGTCTGCAGCGAGTAGTCTATTGATTTCCTTGCCGATAGCTTCGGCTCGTGGCTCTGACAGTCTTCGGATGGACTGCTTGACTAGCTTGGTGTCTGGAAAGACAATGAGTGCATGCTCGGCGAATTCCCTGGGAACTCCTGGCATGTCCGCAGGACACCAGGCGAAGATTTCCCAGCGCTCACGGAGGAATTCGACGAGCGCGCCTTCCTATGCGGAGCTGAGGTCGTTGGCGATCAGGGCCGTCTTGGAGGCATCCGTCGGATGGACCTGTACTTTCTTGGTGTTGATGGTGGAGTCGAAGGACATGTCAGATGCGTTCTGCCTTGTGACTGGGGGTACCCCATTGTCCATCACCTCGCGGAGCCTTACAAGCTCGTCTTGCATGCCGAAAGACTGGGAGATTTTGTTGAAATCCCTGTCGCATTGGTCCGATCGGGTGAAGCTCCCGTGGATTGTGATGACGCCCCTTGGTCCTGGCATCTTGAGTAGTAGGTATGCGTAGTGTGGGACGGCCAGGAACCTTGAGAATGCTACACGCCCCAGGATGGCGTGGTATTGCGACGGCCAGTCCACCACTTCGAATTCGATTCGCTCCTGCCGAAAGTTGTCCGGCTTCCCGAAGATGACGTCGAGCCCTATTTTGCCCAGGGGGAATATGCCCTTTCCTGGGACAATGTCGTGGAACGTTGTGTCTGATTGTTCCAGGCTGCATTGCGGGATCCGCATGGCTGCTAGAGTGCTTGCGAACATTAGGTTGATTCCGCTGCCACCGTCCATGAAGACGCGACTCATCTCGAAGCCTCCGATCTGCGCCTCCAGCACCAGGGAAGCATGACCTGGGCGAGGGATCTGGCAAGGATGATCCGCGCGAGTGAATGTGATGCAGGACTCCGATCCGCTGAGGTACTCAGGGATTGCAGGCGGAGTTGCCACGGCCAAGTTGATTTGTCGGGTGATTTTCTTCTACACCCTGTTTGTGGGGCGTCCCTTCTGGATCATATTTAGTGCTCCTTTTGGTGGGGGGTACCCGACCCCGGCGTTGTTTTGCGCTGGCGCGACTGGTTGGTTTGGGCCTCCAATAGGCGGCGGTGGAGGAGCTCCGTGTGCTATTTCTCCTGGCGCGGGTGCGTTTCCGAACGCAGGGGTTGGGGCTTGTTGCCTCATCTGCACCATGCTTTCGCTGAGTTTCTAGAACTCGCGGCAGTCCTTGAGCATGTGGCTGGCTTTCTTTTTGCCATCTCGTTTGTCGATGTAGAAGTGGATGGTGCATGGACCCAAAAGTTTGTCGAATGCTGAGGGTCCGTTGTCGCGGTCGCGGCGTTGCCACGACTGTGCTGGTCGTCCGCTGTCGCGGAAATTTCCTCCGCGGTATCCTCCGTTGTTGCGGCTGTTGTCGTTGCGGCGGTCGGCGTAGCCAGCCGCGACCATGTCGGGTCCGTCGCGGTCCTTGTAGACACGCGATCTCCTCTTGCTGCGGCGTTCTCGCCTTTGGCCATAGTCGTCCTCTTCATCTGATTGCGCTCACTGAATGCAATCTTCGTCGTCCGCCCAACTGTTGGCAATTTCCATGAGGTGGTCGAATGTCTTGGGTTTGACGCGCCCAAGTTCCTCCTTGAAATCTTGGCGTTTGACACCGTCTCTGAAGGCGTCGATGGCCCTCTCCTCGGAGATATGTGCTGCGGAGTTCTTGGTGGTAGACCAGCGTAATATGTACGAGCGAATAGATTCCCCCGTTCTCTGAGTGTAGGCTCGCAACTCTTCGATTGAGGCGGGCCTCTTGCTGGTGCCCTTGAAATTTCGGATGAAGCTGTAAGCTAGCTCCTCCCAACTTCGGATGGATCCTGATGATAGGATGCTGAGCCAGACCCGCGCCGCGCCTGTCAGCTGCAGCTGGAGGCATTGCATGGCGGTTTCTTTGTTACCGCCGTGCAGCTTGACGGATGACAGATGGTCGCTGAGCCAAGATTTTGGATCTTGCGTGCCGTTGAACTTCGGAGTATCCGAAGGAAGCTTGAAATTGCGTGGCATCTGTGTTCGCCGAACAGATCTGCTGAAGCATCGAGCTCCGCAAAGTTATCCTTCGTCTTCATCCATCTCGGACTCGGATGAGCATGCGTGTTTGGCGCGTGCTTTGTCGATTTTGTGCTGTGTAAGCGCGTCTCTGGCGTCGTAGTCGCGTTTATGGCGATGCGAGCTCTTCTTCCTTCGAGGAAGGTCATGTTCCTCTTCCCCTTCGGATGAAGGGGTGGGGCTTCGGTCGCGCCTGGCCGGAGCTTTCTTCTTCGGCTCCGCAGGAGCGTCTTCATGGAGCGCAGCTCCGACGAGTCCGAGTCCGGTGAGTGCGGTCTTATGCATGGCTCTTTTCGGGTCCCCTTCCGGAGGTTGGTGGGCCGCGAGATACGCAGTGGCTGCCATGATCGCAGCTTGCAGTGTCTTCGGGATGATGTTGCCGTCGGCATCCATATCCATGAACGATGTGTGGAGAGTTCGGGTCACATCACGGCGTTCCTTGGGATCCATGTTCTCCACCCGCGAGCGGTGCTTGTTTCCCTGGTTTCCGTTCGTGCTAGAGCCGGGTGCCATGGCGGAGAGCGCAGCTCGTCGCGCGCTGGACTCAGAGGCTGCTTGCTTGCGTTTGTCGAGCGTCTCCTACATCTTGACTTGCTTCTTGTGCTCCTCAATGAGGAGGTAGTGGTACGCCATCAGTAGGTCACATGGGGAGTCCACAGGTAGGACTATGTCGCCTGCGACGGCACGGCGTGCCTGGACCCATCCTTCTTTGCTAAGTTGGATGACGTGGCCGTTGTTTTCCCCTTCGGGTGGAGGGGACTGGCTTCTTCTGTTCCCGCCGTTTCCGCCATTTCTGTCCTGCGGGTTGGGGTTCGTGTTGGGCGGCGGGTTAGGCGTTTGCTGCTCCTGGATGACTGCGGCGCATTAGTAGCGCTCATAGATCGGTTCGCTGCTGCCGCAGCTTTCGGATCCGGAACCGTAGGTCCCTTCATCCGAAGGCGGATCACACAGATCGGAGTTGCAGCTGCTGCTGTCATAGAACTCATCTGCCGATGGAGATGTGCGTAGCACGGGATGTGGAGCCCACGAGGCGGGCCTGATTGATGGCACGGGCACCCGCTCAGGAAGGCGGAGGGTGCCAGTTTGTCCCACCTGGAAGCAGAAGCTCCCGAACAAAATTTCGAGTCCGTCGCCTACGGGCTCGAAATCCTTCATGGTGGCCGGCGAGTGGGCGGTGAAGTCGAAAGCGCCGAAGAGGAGGTGATTCTCCGTCGCCGCGGAGTTGTAGATCGATCGGGTCGGGACCATCACGATCGCACAATCAGCAGCCCCGATTCCCACAGACGGCGCCAATTGACGAGGCTTAATCTCTTCAATGCCCATTGTTATGGACTTGGGTTTTGGAGAAGATGGGGATGCTGGAGATCGTGGAATGGTTAACAGACAAGCAACCAGGGGACACAAGATTTACCCAGGTTCAGGCCCCCGGAGGGAAAACCCTACTCCTGCTTGTCTGCTCTTGATTACGGCGGAACCGAAGGTTACAGGGTGCGCAGATTCAATCTGGCGTGAGTTGCGTATGCGAGAGTATGAGTCGAGGGTTCTAGGACGTGCCCTCCTGGCCTTTATATAGACTTAGGCAGGTCCCGGGCATAGTCCTAGTCGGTTACAAGTTCTAGGGTTTTACCCCTTTGAATTTCCTATCTATGCTAGTCTTGCTCTCCAAGGATCCGAAGGCGTCATGGGCCTTGGCCACCCGAAAATCTTCATGGGCCAGCGTATATCTGCTGTGGGCCTTCCTTGGGCTGGACCAGGTATGCTGAAGTCACGTACCCATAGGGTATAACCATGTCAAGCGCCACCAGAGATCCACCAGGATGCTCTAATTCCCTTTTGCACCGCCGCGGCTCCGACGTACTCCGGCGACAAATACGGTGAGTACACGCCGCCACCTCCTCTCTGGTTCACGCTCACTGGATCTCCATCACTTTACGCATCCACTAACCCCAGCCACACTTCCTCTGGTGACCCAGAGCGTCGGCAACCACCTCGACCGAGCGCCGCCACGGTCTGCTTCAACTCCAGCGAGCAATAGCCGACAAACCAGCGCGCCCCTTTCCCTCTGGTGAGTTCTTTCACAACCTAGGTAACCTTGCGCACCCTCCTGACACATTTACTTGATCAGTTGCGACTCAGACGCTCGCCTTTGACCACGGCCATGCGTACCCGTGCCAGAGAGCAACTCCGGCGAGAGATTGCCGACCTGTCCGTGCGCCCCCTGCCCTGCGACAACCACGTTGAGCATCAGCAAGCCTCGGCGATTCTGGTGAGCTACCCCTCTCTTCCCCTTGCTTCCTAAATCACCGACGACCGCACCGTCTGAGCGCGCCGCCGCCAACCACCGCCGCCAGCGCCGCCACTTTGTGGTCAAATAGATCAGGGCCATTCGATTTAGATCGGACGCATAGAAACAGACGACTTAAGCGAAAGGGTAAGAACTGATCTGTGCCGCACGATCTCATTTTAATCCAACGCCTCACAACGCTTGATCCGCACGAACTGTTATCGTCCAATGAGAAACAACCACGTGGCCAATCTGTTTGATTTAAACAGAATTTGATCTATTGGTTTTCCAATTTTGAAAAATCCATAACTTTAGTTCTACACGTCCAAATTTTGCAAACTTTATATCAATGGAATCATTGGAACACGCCCTAGCCAACCATGCACTTTTTTTAGTAAAAAGCTTCTGGTAAAGTGTTTGTTTTTGCAAAAACATATGTATGCTTGTTTAGGATGTAAAAATTGTTCAAAAATGATTTTGGGGATAAAATCTTTTGCAAATGGTATGTTTTGAACCTACTGACCCTAGGAATCACTTTGTGGTTTCAAAAATATATTTGGTGATGTAAAAGAATGATTCTTTGATTTAAAACCAATTCTAGTCAAATAAAAATATGGTTTATTTATTAAAAATGGTTTTGGAAGAAAACCTTTGGGAAAGGTTTTGTTTCAAACTCTCTGACCCTAAACACAAAGTTTTATGGTTTGAAAACATATTTTGTGAACCCTATAGATTAATGCCTTAGTAAAAACATTTCTACACCACATAAAATGATACCTTGTTTTGAAAATGGTTTATGAAGTGAAATCTTTTGCAAATGATTTTGCCACTTTATAAAATGACCATTAGGTGTTTTCAAATGTTTATGACCCATTAGAAACCACTTTTACAAATAAAACAATCTTTAGCATGCTTGCATGCATTGTTTTGTTTCTATCATTTTATGTGATGAATTGCTTGAATGGTAGATTGAAATATTGTTTGCTTGATTGAATTGTAGTGATTTGAAGTGAGTGAACATTGCAAAGATCAAGGAGTGAACTTATACTCTCTACCAAAAAGGCAAGTGATGCTTCATACTTTTGTCCCATTATTTTCACTATGCATTAGTGATATTTCTAAGTATAGGACTTGCATATAATTTTTGCTAAAGTATAAACCATGCTATGGGAAATCCTAGTAGATGAAACTTTAGTTGAAATTTCCTAAGTTAAGATCCCTACTACTATCATGCTTAGCTTAGCTAGTAGAAAACAAGGGTGGAATATATATATTCACACTATGGAAAGATTTCTAAGTCTGAGGACTTGTGTTTTGATTAATAAAACAACTAAGTGAATGAATCACCTGGGTGGAATGGAATGAAAGGTTTGTGTTGAGTGGTTCACAAGGCCCATGTTTATGGTTTACCTTGTGTATCTCACTTGTGGATGGCCACCCAGGAACAAAGAGATTTGAGATGTCAAATGTTGAGAAGCTTCAAGTGCAACCACTTGGCATTATGGGCTCTGCCTGGATCATCTAGGTTGCAAGAACTTAGCCAAATGGACAGTTGGTGGTAGGGTTTGATAGGATGGAGCGCATCCATTTTGGTCTAAGGGAAGGCTTCTGAAAGATCTTGTCTTGGTGAAACCAAGTCTTGTGGGGAAAGTGCACCACCTCTGCAGAGTGTAAAATCTAAGTACTTAGCCATGTCCCTGGTAAAGGACAATTTGAGCATCAAGACATGGAAGCTATCAAGAATCTCATCATCCAAATTTCTAAGTTAAAAACTTGTGGTTGAACAAGGGTTAAAGGATCTTCAATCTTTGATTGGGAGATGCCTTGGGAAAGATTATTTTGTCAAGAAAAAACTTAGTGATTTCAAATGACATGGAAAATCTATTTTGAGCAAAGCAAGCCTAAGCTCCACTTAGCCAAATGCATATAGATGATAGACTCCACTATACTACCATAGTATCACTTGCCAATACAATTCAAATGTATTGACCCTTGTGGCTGTAACTTATTATGTTGCAGTTTTGTTTGATGTTAGTGAAGTTATTGATTAGGATTACAAGTCTACAACCAACATGTCTGCCTGTGGCACTTTGAAGATGAAGGACCCCATGTTTATAGATATTCTGCTGCAATGTAATGTAATAGCCAAATGAGCTATGTAAGATGTAATAACTTATTTTATTCCTGGTTATAAAGTTTTATTATGACCTTTGTTTCTTGATATTACATCTTAACTGTGGATGCTAGCTATTGATCCAGGGACTATCATTATAAACACAGGGATCTCTACCTTATTAAAGGTTGGGAACCTTACAGGAAATGACTCCAATGTGACCCAAAAAGGACATGTGAACCACATTGATATGGATGGAAACTTTGAAGAGATAGAAGAAGTGGATGTCAGGAACTAGTTAACTTAGTTGAGTCAAATAAGGATTCCTTGTCAGGATATTAAGTGTTGAACCCATAGTCAAGTGAACCATCAATGTAACCCTATGAGACTTTATTTTAAGGGTTGTAGTACCCTAGTTGCCTTGAAGCCAACTTGTAACCCTAGCCTTCCCAAATCTCGGGACGAGATTTATTTTAAGGGTGGTAGCCTGTCACATCCCAAAATTTTCCAAATTTTGAAATGTGAAAAATAAATAAACAAAATAAAATTTTGTTGAAATTTAGGGTGAGAAGGAACTTTTTGATTCCAAATGGAAACATCAAAACTTATTTTTGATCAAATAAAATCCAAAAGGGATTTAAAAAGATAAACAAATAATAAATAAAATTATGATAGTTGGAATTACTATTTTTAGATCTTTTAATAAAAAGATTTGGTTTTCAAAACAAAAGGTAGAATTATAAATAGGGATTATTTTATAGAGCCAAATTAAATCTTGGCCAAGCTTTTGAAATAAAATATTTCTATTTGATAAAAAGAATAAATGTTTATTTGAATAAAATAATGGAGATTTATTATTACCCAATTTTATTAAAGTAAAGGCTTTTCCATTTTAAATAAGCACTAAAACTTGTTAATTTATTTTAAATAAGTTTTCCAAGTGTTTTATATTTTCAAATAAAACCTACTGAAATGATTTTGGTATTATTTTGGATTTCAAATAGAATTTTTAAAATAATTAGATCCTATTTGAAATAAAGACTAAAGTCTATTTATTTAATTATTAATAGATCCTAAAAAGAATAAAAATTATTTTGTTTTGGACTTTGATTTGTGTTATTAAACAGAACTAAAATAAATACAAAGTTTGGTGGTGGTTTGATTTGAATTGGTGTTTGAATTATTTGTTTGAAAATCAAATCAGAATATTCAAACAGAAAAAGGAAAAAACATTTGGTATAAAAAAAAGAAACAAACTGCAGCCCAGCTAACAGGCCCAGCAAGCCCAACTCACAGCCCATCTTTTCCCCCCTCAGCGAATCATTTTCTTACCCAGCATCACACCCGCAGAGACACAGACAGGTGGACCCCGTGCCCTCTCTCTCTCTCTCTCTCACTGTCAGAAGGACCCCACCACGCCAGTACATCGTCTTCAACCCGCGGCCAGCTCCTCGCGACCGTTTTCTGCGCCTTGATTCGAGGTTTAATTCCGATTGATGGAGTGATGAATTCACGCCAGTAAGCACGCATACATAACCACCCGTTCCTCCTCTCTCTTTCCCCCAAACTCCAGCCACTCCCTGCCCCTAGGCTGCTCCAATTCGCCCCCACACCGCCAGTCTCCGACGGAGTTCCCAGCCAATTCCGGTGAACCACGGCCGCCCCTCTCCTCCTAGAGCATGCAACCTTGCTCGCCAGCACCAGGAGCACCTGCCCGTGTGCTCCACCCGCTCGCGTGCGCCCCAAACCGTCGGCAACGACCACACCAGCAGCGCCACCGTCTGCAAGCAACTCCGGCGACCTCCCCCTGGTAAGCCAGACCGCCCCGAGCCCTCTCGATCATGATCACGTGAACACCACACTCGCCCGCGTCTGACCATGTCTTTGTTTTGCCTCGGCGCGACCTGCAACCTCGCCCCTGACGCCGACGCCGTCTCCGACGAGCAATCACCGTCGTTCCTAAGCGCCCCTCGCCAAGCCAACGCCACCTCGAGCTTCACCAAGACCCTGTGAACACTGTGAGCCCCTCCTATGTCTTCCTTGCTTCCTGTAATCGCCACGACGCCACCGTCTGAGCGTGCACCGCCGCTCGCCGCTGCGCAGCGCCGCTAGTTCCTGGTCATAGCGTCGTAGCCGTTAGATCATCATCCAGCGGATACGATAGAACGTAATCGAAGGGGTATCACTCGATCTGCATCGATCGATCTTAGATAAATCCTACGGTCCAGAGAGGTTGATCCGCACGAAGTGGTACCGGCCAATAGAATCACGCCACGTGGGCAAGGTTTTGTTTAAAACAAAAATTAGAATCTGATTCATATGCAAACTTGTAAAATTCATAACTTTAGTTATACACGTCCAAATTTTGCAAATTTTATATCAATGGAATCAGTAGAACAAGTACTTTGCAACCATGCATTTTGTTTAATGATTTGCTTCTGGAAAATTGGTTGAATTTGCAGAAACATGTGTAGGCTTATTATGAATATAAAAATTGTTTTAGATATAATTTTAATGTGAAATCTTTGCAAAATGGTTTGTTTTGAACCTATTGACCCTAGGAACCAACTTATGGATTTAAAAATGTATTTTGTGAAGATAAGGAGTAAATATTTGAATTAGCACATTTCTAGTCAAATAAAAATATTGTTTTTGGTTTAGAAATGAATTTTGAGTAAAACCTTTGGGAAATGATTTAATTCAAACCTTCTGACCCTAAACATCAAGTTTTGAGAATTAAAATACATTTGGTGAACTCTTTAAAGAATATTGCTTTGCTGAAAGCATTTTCAACTACATAAAACGTTGATTTGATTTAAAAATGGTTTATAGATAAAACCTTTTGCAAATGGTTTTACCACCTTTGTAAATGACCACTTTGAACTTTATAATATTTAGAGCCTAGTAGAAACCACTTTTGCAAATAAAAATATCTTTTGCATGCTTGCATGCATGACCTTGTTTTAGTTATTTTATGTGTGAGAAGTTGTTTGAAATGCTAGTTGAATCTATGTTTGCTTGATTGAATTGTAGTGGAATTAGAAGAGTGTGATATTTTCAAGATCAAGAAGTGAACCAACATTCTCTACTAAAAAGGCAAGTGACACTATCATCCATGTCCTACTATTTTCATTACACTTAGTGGATTTTGTAACATGCATGATAAGGACTACTATATTTTATGCTATGCTAAATCCTAATAGGATACCCTTATATCTCCCTTAGTGGAAACATTGTAGTTGTAGTATGCTTAGCCCAGCTATATATTTGGGATGGGATACATGTTATGATTATATGAAGTGTTGAAAAGATATATGTTTTATATAATAAAACAAGTGCTCAATGAACCACCTGGGTGGACAAGGATACTCAAGGTTGGACAAGGTGGCAACAAAAGGAACCATGTTTATATGGCTATATCTTTTTGTATGTGCACTAGAAGAAAACCACCCAGGGACTTAGAGATTGAACATGTTTCGCGTACAGTGGCTTCCGTGTATAGCCACATGCTAAATGGGCTCTGGCTTAGTCAACTACATAGTGGAAGACCCATGCATTGGCATCTTCAGGTTAACTAGAATTGTGTAAGGGAACTTGAAACCCTACATTGGTGCCTGAATGACAAGCTAGCATTGTGTATTGGGAGGACTTCTATGGAAAGACTTTGTCACATTCTCAATCTGCCAGTACTCCATCTTGGTGAGTACTTATCCAGCGGCCACTGGTGGCATCAAGATGAGATTGTGTCATGTGGGTAAAGTGTACAACTTCTGCAGAAGATCAAATTCTAAGTACTTAGCCGTGTCCCCGGTTATGGACAATTCTGAGCAACTAAGGCCTGAAGCTATGGAAGATCTTGACATTCCAATTTATCAAAGTAAAACTTGATGGTGACAACAAGGGATTTGAAGCACTTGGAGTTTTCCAAGAAGTTCAGAAAGATTTGACAAAAGATCAAAACTATTTTGAAAAGATAGGATAAAACTATATTGCTTTCTGCAAATGAGCCTAAACCCTACTTAGCCAAATATGCATGTAAATGATAGGATCCACTTATTTCTACATAGTAGTGAAACTTGCCAATACAATTCAAATGTATTGACCTTTGTGGCTGCAACTTATTATGTTGCAGGTTTTTTTGGTGTTAGTGAAGTTTGTTGAATAGGATTACAAGTCTACAACCAACGTGTTTGCCTGTGGCACTTTGAAGATGAAGGACCCCATGCTATTGTTATATTCTGCTGCATTGTAATGAAATAGCCAAATGAGCTATGTAAGATGTAATAAATTATTTCATTCCTGGTTATAAAGTTGTATTATGACCTTTGTTTCTTGATATTACATCTTAACTGTGGATGCTAGCTATTGATCCAGGGACTAGAATTGTAAACACAGGGATCTCTACCTTATTAAAGGTTGGGAACCTTACATCATGGTTAAAGTATATAGGTTTAATTTTAGTGTTTAGGAAATTATGCCGATTCCTCATCCTCATTCACTCGGCGTGAACAGCGGAGCGCTACTAGACACTGTCGCCGGGCATCCACGGGACTGGGCTCCGCCGGGCTAGCACTGGGAGGTGCTACCAGCCGGGGGACGTGGTCTGGTGAGGAATACGGGTGTCGTCGTCGACCTGGATCTTCTGTGGTGGCGGCCGAGTGGTCCAGGTGCGGAGGAGAGGGAGCCGGCCCTCGACGAGGTGGTATAGCGTCGTGTCAGGGAGGAGGACGAGCACGTCCGATGTTACATGTACATTTTAGAAGTCCGGGTCGCCAATACCTGACAGCTTTTCAAGCACCTTACCCGAGATATTCTCCGGTGATGGTTCCTACTCTTTGGGTGCACACCTCCCGCGGCTCAATAGTCGGGGCTCGAGGTCTTCGCTGAGCTAGATGTGTAATGGGGTACCATCTTTTATTCGAGATGTATTGTTGTTTAATTGGTACTTTATTGTTGTACTAGCTGGATTATTCGAGATGTATTGTTGTTTAATTGGTACTTTATCTTTCTTTATCGCATTGTTTAAGTTGAATTATTTTATCTTCCTTTATTTTATCGCATTAAGTTATGGACGGTAGAGACAACGAAGAGCACGTCATGTACAACATGATAGATGAGGGTACAGGAGGTTACCATTACGATGGAGCAGACGACGGTGGAGATGATGATGGATCCCAATACCTCAACTTGGATGAAGCGACGGAAGAGACAACTATGATGAATTCTTTGGTGGAGACGATGGTGGAACTGACAGTGGAGACACCATAGCAAAGACCGGCGAGGTATATAAAGACTCTGCTGATCACGATCTAGTAGATAGATTAGTTGATTCATATATATATATATGTACTAACGACTGTTTCTTCTCTTAGACCTCCACATCGGGCGAATCTTCTGCAAGGAAACGAGGCCCGACCAAAAAGTTGGCCGATGGTGCGCGTTTCACTATTGATCTAGTGTCTGAGTTCGGCGAACCTTTGGAGCCAAAAGGGGCCGCAAGTGTATTTGTATACCAATGCGGAGCGATGTTTAGGGACACTGTCCCGATCACCACTCAGAAGTGGAATAAGCCAGGAAAGAAAAGTGATCGAGTTGGAGAAACTTTTGTCGATGACAGAGCCAAAAAGGGTCTTTGTAATTCACTCATGGCACACTTCTCTCTGCCTGAATTGGACACTCCTGAACTCAATGAGGCATTGAGGTTGAAAGTCAGAAAGTGGGCCCTTAATAAGATGGGTGGGAAGTTCAAGGACTGGAAGAAAAGATTGTACAAAAACTTTGCAAGAAGGGGAAGACTCCGCCATTCATTGGCACGCTGGAGAAGCAGCGGGATAATTAGGCCCCATTTGTGACATACAAGGAATCGAATAAGTTAAATGCGGCCAAAAATAAATATCACCATACTATGGGGACAGGTGGATACAAGACGGCCGCGCCTAAGTGGGCAAAAACCGAGAAAGAAATTCGTCAAAAAGGGGTCACGCCAACTACAAATCAGTGGCCCGTGAGGTCAAAAAAATGGCTCCTTGGTCATGGGGGGTCGTATTACACTGAAACCGGAGAGATTATTGTTAGAAAGAAGGCCATTACCAAACCCAAAGATGAACTTTTTAAAGTGATACAACTGAGAAAAGATGGAAAGTTCATTCCCGGCAGAGAGAACAATGAGCTGACATATGCCCTCAGGAATCCTGAAAAAGTCGGACGAACACGAGGCTTTGGCCCATCTGTTCCACGGAAGACAGGGTTTCCCGATGAAATCGACACTTATAGAAGCCGATCCAAAAAAACGAACCGGCAGAAGGCGGAGGAGGCAGCACGGTTGGAGGCAGTTGAAAAAATGAACAAGGAATTTCAAGCCATGTTCAAGCTGCAGCAGGAGCAGATTAATGAACTTAGAGTACTGGCCCGACAGCAAGATCCTGCATTAGACAGTTCGGTGGGCCCATCTCAGCAGAGAAGCAGTGTGGCTTCCATGGAGGTACAAGCTAATAATCTAATGCTGATGGAGAATAATGCACTGGTGATAGATGATACGTCCGGTGCAACGATGGTTCGCTACCCCGTGGATGAACTCGAGGCAAGGACAACTTGTGAGCTACATGTCACATTGAAGAACATTTCTATGAAGGTGGCGCTCGGCTTTGCTTTACCTTGTCCACCCGAAGCGACCTACCATGGAAGTCAGATTCCAGCTGGCTATGCTCGTGCCGGTGTGGATGAAGTTGAACCGACATGTCGATCACTTGAGCTTGACATCCCTGCAGGCGAAGGGGAGAAAACACTAGGAGAAGTGGAGGGTGGGATCATTCTTTGGAAAAAATAGCACATCGTGTTTCCAGGCTGGGCGCCAAGGCAATCTTCTCCTCCGAGAAGCAATCCATCACCTCCGAGGCCACCATCACCTCCGGGTCCACTGTCTCCACCGAGAAACAATAGTCCACCCCTTCTTGAGAGGGATCGCAGCGCGACTGCATATCCATCTCCGACGCCTCCGCCTTCGCCCACTAAATAAGAGGGAAGAATGCGGAAGAATAACACCGCTACGTCGAGGGAGACCTGACGCCGAAAACGACAAGATCCCCTCCCAAGAGTACCGTCGTCTCCTCCCAAGTTAGCTTATCACTGAACCGATGAGGAAAGCGCGGTGATCTCCCGGGCCAAAGTGAAGGCCCATTTTGCACCAAAACAACCCGAGCCACATGTGCTAGTTGATCCAAAAGTCAAGAAGCACTTTAAGGCATTCCTTGAGCAACCACCCCAACATGTGTTAAATAGTAAAGATGACTATACACGCTGTCTTACAAAGACACTAAAAGAGAATTCATCAAGCAGTACTACAAGCGGGAGAAAATCAAAAGAAGTTGCCCAGCTCGGCAAACAGGCAAAACAATCCACCGCGCCGCTCAAGGTGTTACCCTAGCACACACAAGGTGGAATAGATATGGAATTAGCTATTAAATTATCCAAGGACTTGATGACCCACAAATATAGGGGGTGTATCATAGTACTTTTGATAAATAGGAGTGTCGATCCCAACGAGGAGCAAAAGGTGCTGAACAGTGGTATGGAGCAGGAAATCCCTGTGAATACTTAGCAAACAGATTTTTAGTGGTTTTATGATAAGGCAAAAAAACAAAGAGCAAGTAACAAATACAGTAAACAAACGGAGCAAGTGGCCCAATCCTTTCTTAGCAAAGGACAAGATGGGAATTCTGTCAAATGCTTTCGCTGCAAATAGCTGAGTACTCTTCTCTGGTGTTCATAAGTGTTGTGTGGGTGAACCTGTGCTAACATACCGCCCTTCCTAGGACTAATACATACTTGTGATTAAATCCCCTGCAAATATTCGTAACTACAGGAAAGTATTTAAGATATAAATCTAACCACAGCCTTAAACTCTAAGATCCTACACTCCCTTGTGCAAAGGTGTCCTAATGGGGGTTCAGGTTTCTGTCACTCCGGCAACCCCACGATTAGTAGCCAAATACACAATGCATCCCCCTAGGCCCATAAATGGTGAAGTGTCATGTAGTCGACGTTCACATGACACCACTAGAAGAATAGCACCACAACTTAAATACTAAACCATTGAATAATAACTCATCACAGATTCACTACTTACAATATGACTTCTCCCATGTCCTAAAGAACACAACGAACTACTCACAAGACATCATATGGATCAAGATCAAAGATGATATGGTAATGGATAACAATATGAACATAAACAATAATCCAATGTTTCCACTCACAAGCATCAACTACAATAGTAATTAACACCGGGAAAGTTTCCCCTAAGAACTAAAGCAATATCCAACACAATTGTTACAGTGAGACGGAGTGGTGATGATGGTGCTGGTGGAGATGATGGTGTGGATGATGATGATGCTAATCCCGATGAAGCCTAGCTTGATGATGGTGTTGATGGCGACTGTGTCCCCTCTCTGGGAAGGAATTCCCCCGGCAGAAATCTGTCTGCTGGGGAGATCTTTCTCTCTCGGTGTTTTCTGCCCCCAGAGGCGGAGGGAATCTATCTGTGGTCGCTCCCTAAGGCTTAGGGTTCCGAAGGGAAGTTATAGGCGAAGGGGGAGAGTCGGAGGCCGGGAAGGTGGGCCACACCTACCCTAGGCGCGGCCTCAGGTGGGCCCGTGCCTAGGTGGGTGTGGGCCCCCTGCGGCCCCCTTCGCTCCTCCTTCTGGCTTCCTTCGTCCTTAGGTAAAATAATATGTTTCCATATTTTTCTGGTATTTTTCTGATCTTCGCGAAATTTCACCAAAACGCCTTCTTTTCCATCAGAATCCAGACTCCGGCAGTCCATCCTCCAAGATCATCCAACATGCATAAACATATGAAAAGTCATAAGTAATACCTCATAATGAGACAAATATCAATGAATAGAGGTAAATTATGATATAGAATGGTGATGCAAATTGGGCGTATCAACTCCCCCAAGCTTAGAATTCGCTTGTACCCAAGCGAATATTGAGCTCAGTAAACATGTCCACATGTTTATGGAGTGAAGTGTCGATAAAAGAATACGAACAAGAAGCATCACACTTACCATTGCACAGCTCATAGAAGAAAGCAACTCACCATTATATAACTTAGTTTGCAAACAAGCACAGCAGTCACAATAGAGATGCATAAAAATAAATCATAATTGGAATTGGCAAACTTGTTCTTGGTCAGAGAACACCTGGCAAACAGTTTCACAATAAGCTTTTTGTAGGAGTTTCAAAACAGGAGCACTCTTTGCTCAAAAAGGTTTTTCATAAGTGAAGGCTTTCAAAGTAATACTCAATATATAAGGGTTTTGTGCAAACAAGGAAGATAAAGAACATGATTGAATAAATCACCATATGAATCTTGAAACACAACAACTCAAATGCTTGCTAGAGATAGAGAGGAAGTAGGTTTACTGACTCAACTTGGAAGTGGGAGAAAGGTCGCTTCATACAGGGAAGCAGGGATTACAAGTCATAAAGAGATTCCAAAAGATTATGGTACTTACTAGCTTTGAGCCCTCATTGCCCCTATCATAAGCATCTTGAGATGGTTAAGGTTAAAGTGAACAAAGATGGAGTATATGCTTGACGAAATATAAGTTGGCAATCTCATGTCCCTTGAATATGAGGGCCACTCCTCATGCTACTCAACTTTTGGGCCCAGGCAAGTTCTTGTCATTGTAAGTACTTGCATATCATTGAGAACCGCCAACGGGGTACCCCTTGCACATGGTACAGGAGCTTTCCCATAACCAAAATGACAAGGCAAGAAGATAGTGAGCATCTCAGCGATCTTTTTATTTACTATGTGTATAGTTTTTTATTGAGGATGCTTCACAGAATGCTCACTATGGTGGTGCTGCAAGTTTCCACCATGATTAGGCATGGCTTAGGCTAGCAGCCTAGGCGTTTCTTTAACACAAAGTACAAACTCCATGGACTCACAAGTTCCCCTCTTATTTCACACTGTTGACATCCATAGACAAAAGAGCACGATATCAACGATGTACAGAGTACAAGTGCCAGGTTGAAAACGTTACCCGTGACAGCACGGATCTGCTAATCCCAACGTATAGATGCAAGCATATAAAACTTAGATGTCCACAATGGTTCAAGTTTATTAGGGGCAAGAAAATAAAGTGTGCCATCAAGTTCGTGAGAGCTTTACTAACTAGTTTTCACATAACAAAATACTTTTTAATTCGGAAGGTAGATGAAGCTTGAGAATTTTCTTGGAATAGCAATAGCTACTAGGTCGATATGGTGGACACAAATGGCAAAAGTTTGGTTCAAAGGGATTTGGAAGAATGAGAAGTATGCCTTCTCAAAATAGGTTTTTGGCTAGCAAAGCTGGGTACAAAGCAAGAGAGTTGAAAGAAACAAGCAAACATACAAGTAATAAAGCTAAACATGCAATCTTCCTTGAAGACACAAAAGATCTTAAATAAAGAATACTAAGCTTATGAGCCAACAAGAAAGAAAACAAATGATACCAAATACCTGTAAGCCCTTTTTTCTTTCTCTTTTTCTTTCAAACCTCAAAAATTGTTGCTACTGACCAGAACTCGGTTTGCCAAAACCAATTTAGATCCACTTGATGCTCCCAAAGTGGTGCCAATACTGATCAACAAGATCCATCATATAATAGAGATTGCAAACTAAAATAAGAAGTGCAAAAAGTAAAAGATGAGACTTCTCATTAATATTCAATAAAGGCACTCACACTAAGGGATACATAGATAATCAACTAAGGGAGATATACTTCCACATGCAAACCAAACTATAATATAACTTCTCTACCACAAATATGAATCCACTAAAAAGGTAAAAGATAATGGTGGTGATACCATGGCACTCCCCCAAGCTTGGAACAAGCCAAGGGGATGCCAAACCTGATGACGAATTACTCCTTTGGTGGTGGTGGTGGTGTTCTCTTGATAAGCTCTTCAATAAGTTTCCTCAAATCCTCGAACTCAAAAGTAAGAGTACGGACCAACTCCGAGTTTTGCTCTATATGGTTCATGATCATATCAGTCTAGGAATACCAATTCTTGTTATTCTTTCCCCACTCTTCATTCTTAGCATGATCCTTCTCTGCATTGTTAGAACGACGCATATCCCAAACCGAAGGCAAATTCCCTTTGGGCACATGTTGATATTGATATTCATGTATAAGTGTATGGAAGGGTCCTTTGTTACGTGGAGGAGATGACCGTGGATTGTAGAAGAGACGTGGAGGTTTCCCTCCTGTAGACATCCGTGTTGTACTCTTAAGCTCGGTAGGTCGTGCCACCAAACCAATGCTTGCGACGGTAGCGCGAGTGTCCGGTTGCTTGTCCTCCTCCATGTCACCTTCATACCCTACTGGAATCTCCTCCTCCTTTGGGACTTGAGTTTCTTCTTCTTCGGGTTTCTTTCCTTTATCGTCGGTGGAGGTCATGGTGCTCTAAACTTGAGAGGATTTCCTAACATAAATAGATCGAAACCAAAAACACGACGAGAACACGATGCACGAACCTCGGGGGATCCGGGGGTTATATATTACGAAGTTTCAAGGCATAAGGAAGGTTTTTACACGGAAACAAAGCGGAGACGGAGTTCGGGGGGAGGACACCCCCCTCAGGCGCGGCCAGGCTGGGGCCCGCGCCTAGGGTGGGTTTGTCCACCCCGGGCTCCGTTTCCTCTTCAGTTTCGTCTCGTGACTTTCCTTATGTATTAAAAACATCAAAAATATAAAAATATTGGTGTTTCATGAACCTTCTGTTTTCACCACTTTTACCTATTCAAAGACAAACTCTGCAGATTCCTTTCCTATTTCTCCTGAGAATTTCCTTCATACAAAACCCTTGCACAAACTCAATGACAACATTAGTATAAGCAAAAACAATAACCTTTTGGTACACACTTCAACTGAAAACCCATCAACACAAAAGCTTCTATAAGAGGCAAATGCAAATGAAGGCAGAAATCTGTTAAAACAGACCAGCAGGTAAAGATTGATTTTTTCGAAGACCTTTTGTTGCTCAAATAAAAAATTGCAGAACTAATGAAAGTTAGGTAACAACCTGGAGAACAAGCTCAGAAAAATGCAGCTCAATCAGAAGTACTGAGCTCCCTCACGAATATTTACAACTCAGCACAAAAAATTGTCCCAGGGCAGTCACTTTTTCACAACTCCTCTACTTCACAAAAGTAGTTAAACTTGATACAAAAAACAAAACAAAAAGGATAAGGAGCGGTTATTAATAACTTCCAAGACTCAATAGAAACTCTTGGGTTATCTCCCAACAAGTACTTTTCTTTAATGCCTTTAAGTTAGGCTTGAAACTTTCAAGGATGCTCACTTAGGATATATATATTTGAAGTGAAAGAGAGCATCAAGAAGCAAATAACCAACACACTTGAGTTTGACCCACTTCCTATGCATGGGGGTATCATGAGAAAATGAATTGTTGAAACAAAAAGGCACAAGCATAGGAAGACAAAACAGATGCAACTTCCAAGCTTTCAACACAAAACGGGGAAACTTAACATCATTGAGATGCATAAAACCTTGTTTCCCTCTCTCAAAATAACTTTTGGTAGCACTTTGAATAAACTTGACAATATAGCTTGCACTGGAAACAACTTTATCATCAGAATAAGCATACTTACAGTCACCAAAAAGAGGTCCAAGGTCATAGACTGGATCAATAGAAGCAAGTTGTTCCATCCTGAAATCTTTATTCGGCAAGCTATTTTCACAAAGAGCTTTAGCAAATTTGGAAATTTTATACTCATAAGAATCTCCATCAAACTTAGTTAAAACTTTTTCCTTCTTACAATCAATAATAGATCCACAAGTGTTCAAGAAAGGTCTACCAAAAATGATAGGACAGGTTTTGCTAGCTGCTAAATTAAGCACTAGAAAATCAGCAGGATACTTAATCTTACCGCAGAGAACCTCCACATCTCTTACAATGCCAATGGGGAAAATGGTTTCCTTATTAGCAAGGTGGATAACCATATCAATGTCCTCAAGCTCACAAGGACCAATCTCATGCATAATTTCCATGTAAATCTCATAAGGAATAGCACTAGAACTAGCACCAATATCACATTAACCATAGTAGCAATGATCACCAATTTTAATAGAAAGCACAGGAACACTAGCTTTTCTAGCCTTACTAGGATGAGAGATAATATTAGAAGCGTCTTCACAGAATACAATATGCTCATCCTCTATATTTCTAGTGACAGTGTCTTTCACAATAGCTACCACAGGTTCAACATTCAATTGCTTACTAGGCTCCATAGTTTTCATTGTACCTTTGTTATTTGCACTAATAATCATAGAATACTCCTTTACCTTAGTTGGGAAAGGAATTTTCTCAACATGAGCCTCAGGCACAATATGATTAGTAGTACAAACTTGAGTACTTCTAACAGGAACATGACAAACAATATCTTTATAAGGAGCATGGTACTTATTCCACTTCTTCTTTGGAATTTCTATGTAAGAGGCAAATTTAAAACAATTGGCAATACTTTGGGAATCAAGACCAAATTCATTACTAATATCACGGAAGTCATCAGTTCCCATAAAAGATTTAATGCATTCATAATCATAGTTGATACCTAACTTTCTTCCTTTGTCATTCTCCCAAGCTTCAGTATTATCTTGAATACGGTCTAAGAGATCCCATTTAGCTTCTTCCTTCATACGTGTGAATGATCCAGCACAATAAGCATCTAGTAAATCTTTATCATGAAGAGAAAGCCTAGCATAAAAGTTATTGAGAATAATATTGTTAGGGAGTTCATGAATAGGACATTTAAGCATTAGTAACTTCATCTCCCCCAAGCTTGAGCTATACTTTCTCCATCAAGAGGCCAAAAGTTATATATAAGATTTCTATCCTTATGAATTTCACTGGGAGGATAAAATTTAGAGTAAAAGAGAGATTCCAACTCCTCCCATTCCATGGATTGTCCATTCTTCAGCAGCTTATACCATTCTTCAGCTCTCCCTTTCAAGGATATGGAGAGCAACTTCTTCTTCACCTATTCAGTTGTGATACCTGCACACTTAAACAACCCGCAAATTCATGGATAAAAATCAAGTGATCACCGGTATGGATAGTTCCATCCCCAAAATAATAATTATCCATAACACGGTCAACAATACTTGTAGGTATCTTAAAAGGATCTATCTCAACAGGAGGTGGTTCATCTACTACCCTAGAAGTGGTAGTAGTTTTCCCGAACAGAAAACCAAGTGGATTATCCATATTGGAAACAAAGTAACAAGCAGTAACAAGGGCAATACTCACAGTGAAAGTTTCCCTTACCAGTTCCACTCTTCAATAGCGCTTCACTCCCCGGCAACGGCGCCAGAAAATAGTCTGGATGACCCACAAGTATAGGGGGTGTATCGTAGTACTTTCGATAAATAGGAGTGTCGATCCCAACGAGGAGCAGAAGGTGCTAAATAGTGGTATGGAGCAGGAAATCCCTGTGAATACTTAGCAAACGGATTTTTAGTAGTTTTCTAATAAGGCAACAAAACAAAGAGCAAGTAACAAAGACAGTAAACAAACGGAGCAAGTGTCCCAATCCATTCTTAGCAAAGGACAATCCGGTGGAAATACTTACAAGGACCAAACGTTCTCGAGGATGCATGGGAATTCTGTCAAGTGCTTTCACTACAAATAGCTGAGTACTCTTCTCTGGTGTTCATAAGTATTGTGTGGGTGAACCTGTGCTAACATACCTCCCTTCCTAGGACTAATACATACTTGTGATTAAACCCCCTGCAAACATTCGTAACTACAGGAAAGTATTTAAGATATAAATTTAACCACAGCCTTAAACTCTGAGATCCTACACTCCCTTGTGCAAAGGTGTCCTAACGGGGGTTCAGGTTTCTGTCACTCCGGCAACCCTGCGATTAGTATCCAAATACACAATGCATACCCCTAGGCCCATAAATGGTAAAGTGTCATGTAGTCGACTTTCACATGACACCACTAGAAGAATAGCACCACAAGTTAAATACTAAACCATTGAATAATAACTCATCACAGATTCACTACTAACAACATGACTTCTCCCATGTCCTCAAGAACACAACGAACTACTCACAAGACATCATATGGATCAAGATCAAAGATGATATAGTAATGGATAACAATCTGAACATAAACAATAATCCAATGGTTCCACTCACAAGCATCAATTACAATAGTAATTAACACCGGGAAAGTTTCCCCTAAGAACTAAAGCAATATCCAACATAATTGTTACAACAAGACGGAGTGGTGATGATGGTGCTGGTGGAGATGATGGTGTGGATGATGATGATGTTGATCCCGATGAAGCCTAGCTTGATGATGATGTTGATGGCGACGGTCTCCCCTCTCCGGGAAGGAATTCTCCCGGCAGAAATCTGTCTGCCGGAGAGTGTAGGGGTTCGTAGCATGGAAAACAAAAAAATTCTACCGCATACAAACAAACAAGCCAAGATATATATACTAGATTGTAGCAACGAGTCGATAGAGGAACTCACCCTCGAAGATTCCAAAGCGTTTAACGAGAGCAGATTCTCATGGGTGATGTAGTCGTACTCTTGCCGATCTCAAGATAGCGTAGACGATCCTTCCGGCGCTACGTTCCGGCAGCGCTTCCGCACTCGGTAACACGTTCGGTACTCGATGAAGACCTTCCTCTCCCTTGTTCCAGCAAGCAGCGGAGGTTGTAGCACTCTCCTCGCGATTCCGGCAGCACGACGGCGTGGTACCGGAAGTAGAGGGGAGATCTCGCAGGGCTTCGCCTTAAGCCGGAGCGAGTATGGTGGACTATGAGAGAGGCCTTGGCGATCTAGGGTTTAGAGGCACCAAGGGAGGAAGCTTGGCCGGCGGCTAGGGCTTGGGGAGAGCCCCAACTCGGCGGCTAGGAGGAAACCCTAGGGCGGCGGCGACTTGTGGTGGCCGGCGGCTAGGGCTAGGGTTTGGGGCGTGAGAGGTGTCGGCTAGAGGGGCACCCCTGCCCCTCCTTATATAGGAGGGAGGGCGCCGTTTGGGTGGAGGGAGTCCTCCCCCAACTAGGCCTCCTTGGCCGGCGGGTGGAGGGAGGAGGACTTCCTCCCCAAGTAGGTTTCCTACTCTCCCTCCACCAAGCAAACTTGCCGTTTGACTTTTCAAATTGGCGTTTGACTTTTGAAACTAGGATTTGATTTCTCCCTTTATTTTGCCCAGCCATGATACCTAGTACATGATGCAATCATTCCCCATTGTCATGACACATTCATGTACCCTTCCCCTCCGGAGTGCCGGACCTTTCGGAACCTTCTAGAACATTCCCAATGAAAACACCGGAATCATTCCCCAACTCCGAAACAGGACTTTCCTTATATGAATCTTATTCTCCGGACCATTCCGGATCTCCTCGTGATATCCCGGATCCCATCCGAGACTCCGAACAACATTCGTTCTCTTTCTCATTATTCCATAACTACTCAACAACATCGAATCCTTAAGTGTGTCTCCCTACGGTTCGTGAATTATGCGGACATGATCGAGACACTTCTCCGAACAATAACCAATAGAGGAATCTGGAAATTCATATGGAACCCACATATTTCTACTATTACTTTGCGATCGAATGAACCACTTACATACGATACCAATTTCCCTCTGTCTCACGATAGTTTACTTATCCGAGGTTTTAATCGTCGGTATCTCTACATACCTAGTTCAACCTCATTACTGATAAGTACTCTTTTCTCGTTCCCGTGATATGTGATGCCTTGTGAGCCAGTCACATGCTTGCAAGCTAATTGGATGACATTCCACCGAGAGGGCCTAGAGTATATCTATCCGTCATATGGATGGACAAATCCCACTCTTGATCCATGTGTTTCAACCCATACTTTCCGAACACTCAATGCCACCTTTATAGCCACCCAGTTACGGTGTGGTGTTTGATGTCATCAAAGCATCCTTCCGGTGATGGTGATAAGTATGATCTCATGGTCTAAGGAATTAGGTTACTATGTATCAGAAAGCTTATAGCAATTGAACTATTAAAATGACTTGATCTTTATGCTACGCTTATCTATAGGAGTATGTCCACCATACCATTCTCCTAATGATATGATCTTGTTGTCAACAACATCTCAAATCTTCATGATCAAGAAACCATGATCATATATTAATCAACAAGCTAGTATTATGAAGAGGATTTACTAGGGACTCTAATTTAGTTTACAAATCACACAAGTATTAATGTTTCTTGTTAATACTATTATAGCATGAATGTAAACATTTATCATAAACACAAAGATATAATAATAACTACATTTATTATTGCCTCTAGGGCATATCTCCAACAGTCTCCCACTTGCACTAGAGTCAACTAATCTAGATTACATGGTAATATACCGAACACCCATGGCAGTTTGGTGTTGGTCATGTTTTTCCCTCGGGAGAGGTTTAGTCAACGGATCCGCCACATTCAGATCTGTGTGTACTTTGCAAATTTTTATGTCACCATCTTGGACATGTTCTCGAATAGCGTGAAAACGTAGCTTGATGTGCTTCAGCTTCTTGTGTGACCTTGGTTCTTGCGCATTGGCTATGGCGCCCATGTTATCACAGTAGATAGACATAGGGTCCAACGCACTTGGAACCACACAGAGCTCTGTAATGAAATCCTTCATCCATATCGCTTCTTGTGAAGCCTCCGAAGCAGCTATGTATTCCGATTCAGTTGAAGATCTCGCCACAATGCTTTGCTTTGCACTCCTCCAGCTAACTGCTGCACCATTCAAAGTAAATACGTATCCAGATTGTGATTTAGAATCATCCGGATCGGTGTTCCAACTAGCATCGGTGTAACCATTAACAACGAGTTGTTCATCACCTCCATAAGAAAGAACCATATCCTTAGTTCTTCTCAAGTACTTAAGGATGTTTTTGACCGCTGTCCAATGATCCACTCCTGGATCACTTTGATATCTGCTAGTCAACCTAACAGCATAAGCAATGTCGGGTTTAGTACATAGCATGGCATTCATCAGAGATCCTATGGCTAAGGCATAGTGAGTCTTACTCATCCTTTCTCTATCTTCTGTCGTTGCTGGACTTTGAGTTTTACTCAAGGTCGTATTGGGCAACATGGTCAAGAACCCTTTCTTGCTATCTTCCATTCCAAACCTCTTTAGAACTTTGTCCAAATATGTACTTTGTGACAATGATATTAGGCGTCTCGATCTATCTCTATAAATCTTTATGCCTAATATGTAAGATGCTTCGCCAAGGTCTTTCATTGAAAAACTATTATTCAAATATTCTTTGACACTATTAAGAAGGTCTACATCATTCCCAATCAACAATATGTCATCTAGATATAGTATTAAGAATGCTACAGAGATCCCACTCACTTTCTTGTAAATACTAGCTTCTCCAAAAGTTTGTATAAAACCAAAGCTTTTGATTACCTTATCAAAACATCGATTCCAACTTCGGGATGCTTGCTTCAATGCATATATGGACCGTTGAAGTTTTCACACCTTGTTAGCATCTTTAGGATCGACAAAACCTTTGGGTTGCATCATATACAACTCTTCATCAATGTCTCCATTGAGGAACGTCGATTTGACATCCATCTGCCATATCTCATAATCGTAATATGCAGCTATTGCTAACATAATCCTCACAGACTTTAGCTTCCTACTAGTGAGAAAGTCTCATCGTATTCAACTCCTTGAATTTGTCGAAACCCTTTTGTGACAAGTCGAACTTTATAGACAGTAACATTACCATCAGCATATGTTTTCTTCTTGAAAATCCATTTGTTCTTGACAGCGTTTCGGCCATCCGGTAAGTACACCAAAGTCCATACTTGGTTTTCGTACATGGATCCAATCTCAGATTTCATGGCATCTTGCCATTTATTGGAATCTGGGCTCATCATCGCTTCCTCATATGTCGCAGGGTCATCGGTGTTGACCACCAACATGACACTCATAACGGGATCATACCAATCAGGAGTGGTACGAGTTCTCGTTGACCTGCGAGGCTCTGTAGCAACTTCAACCGAAGTTTCATGATCATCATCATTAGCTTCCTCTCTTATTGGTGTAGGCGCCACAGGAACTACTTCCGGTGTTGCGCTACTCACAAGTTCGAGAGAAGGTTCAACAACCTCGTCGAGTTCTACTTTCCTTCCAGTCACTTCTTTCGAGAGAAATTCCTTCTCTAGAAAGGATCCATTCTTGGCAATGAAGATTTTGCCTTCGGATCTATGATAGAAGGTATACCCAATAGTTTCCTTCGGGTATCCTATGAAGACGCATTTTTATGCTTTGGGTTCAAGCTTGTCCGGTTGTAACTTCTTTACATAGGCTTCGCAACCACAAACTTTAAGGAACGACAATTTAGGTTTCTTCCCAAACCATAATTCATACGGTGTCATTTCAACGGATTTAGATGGTGCCCTATTTAAAGTGAATGCGGCTGTTTCTAATGCATAACCCCAACATGATAGTGGTAAATATGTAAGTGACATCATAGAATGAACCATATCTAAGAGAGTTTGATTACGACGTTCGGACACACCATTACGCTGTGGTGTTCCCGGCGGTGTCAATTGTGAAAGTATTCCGCATTTCTTCAAATGCTCGCCAAACTCATAACTTAGTATTCACCACCACGATCAGAACGTAGAAATTTAATCTTCTTGTTACGTTGATTCTCTACCTCACTTTGAAATTCCTTAAACTTCTCAAAAGTTTCAGACTTATGTTTCATGAAATAGATATACTCATATCTACTCAAGTCATCTGTGAAGGTAAGAACATAACGATAACCACCGCGCGATGCTACACTCATTGGACCACACACATCGGTATGTATGATTTCCAACAAGTCCGTAGCTCGCTCCATCATACCAGAAAATGGAGTCTTAGTCATTTTACTCATCAGATATGCTTCGCATCTTTCAAGTGATTTGAAATCAAGTGATTCAAGAAGTCCATCGGAATGGAGTTTCTTCATATGCTTCACTCCAATGTGACCAAGACGACAGTGCCACATATAGGTTGATTTATCGCTCAATTTCAAATGTTTAGCTTCAATGTTATTAATATGTGTATTTCCACTATCGAGATTCAATAAGAATAGACCATCTATCAAAGGTGCATGTGCATAAAACATATTACTCATATAAATCAAATAACCATTATTCTCGGACTTAAACTAGTAACCGTCTCGCAACAAACATGATCCAGATATAATGTTCATGCTCAACGCAGGCACCAAATAACAATTATTTAAGTATAAAACTAATCCCGATGGTAGATGTAGAGGTAGCGAGCCGACCGCGATCACATCAACCTTTGATCCATTTCCAACGCGCATCGTCACCTCGTTCTTCGCTAGCTTCAGTTTATTCTGCAGCACCTGTTTCGAGTTACAAATATGAGCAACCGAACCATTATCAAATACCCAGGCACTACTATGAGTACTAGTGAGATACACATCAATAACATGTATATCGGATATACCTTTCTTCTTGATGTTTCTGTTCTTCAAATCCGCCAAGTACTTTGGGAAATTCCGCTTCCAGTGACCCTCTCCCTTGCAGTAAAAGCATTCAGTATCAGGCTTAGGTCCAGCTTTGGTCTTCTTCGCCGGTGCGGCAACTTTCTTACCACCCTTCTTAAAGTTTCCCTTTTGCTTAGACTTGCCTTTCTTGAATTTTGTGGTATAATTGACCAACAACACTTGATGCTCTTTCTTAATCTCCACTTCTGCAGATTTCAACATGGAGAAGAGTTCTGGCAATGTCTTGTTCATGCTTTGCATATTGTAGTTCATCACAAAGTTCTTGTAACTTGGTGGCAGTGATTGGAGGACACGGTAAATCCCCAAAGCATTAGGAATCACTATACCCAAGCTTTGGAGTTTGTTTGCGTGCCCAGACATCTTAAGCACATGCTCACTGATGGAGCTGCCCTCTTCCATCTTGCAGTTAAAGAACTTTTCAAAAGCCTCATAACTCTCAACTGCCGCGTGAGTCTCAAATATCAATTTGAGTTCACGGACAATATCATGTGGGTCATGGTTCTCAAACCTTTTCTTAAGCTCCGATTCCAAACCATAAAAGATAGCACACTGAACTATGGAGTACTGATTCTTCTGAGCGAGGTAAACATTCTTTACTTCATCGGTAGCATCAGCTGCAGGCGGGTCACCCAGCGGTGCATCCAGCACATAGGTCAAATTACCATCATTGAGGACAATCCACAAATTTCGGAACCAATCCGCGAAGTTGCTTCCATTGTTTTTCAACTTTTCTTTCTCTAGGAACGCATTAAAATTGATGGTAGGGGCCGTCATTGATCTACAACATATTTGCAATAGTTTAGACTAAGTTTATGACAAATTGAGTTCTAATGAATAGTTAAATTAATCTAGGTGAACTCCCACTCAAAACAATATCCCTCACATTGTTTTAGTGATCACACGAACCAAATCCACCACATCAAAACCGATCATCACGAGAGTTGATGTAGCTTCAATGGCGAACAATCGACATGTTCATCATATCTACTATATGATTCATGCTTTACCTTTCGGTGATCCGTGTTCCGAGACCATGTATGTACATGCTAGGCTCGTCAAGATCAAACCTTAGCTTCCGCATGAGCAAATCTGGCTTGCTCACGTTGTATACACTTGCAGAATCTAACACACCCGATCATCACGTGGTGCTTCGAAACAACAAGCTTTAGCAACGGTGCTTGCTAAGGATGAACACTTTAAAACTTGAAATTTATGTGCATGAGGGATCATCTTATAATGCTACTGTCGTTAACTAAGCAATACAAGATGCATAAAGGATTAACATCACATGCAATTTATAATATGTGATATGATATGGCCTTTCTTCTTGTGCTTCCGATCTCCATCTTCAAGCACGAACATGATCTCCATCATCACCGGCATAGCGTCAAGGTCAATGGCGCCGTTTCATGGTTGTCGTCCACCAGCTCCAACTATTACAACTACTTTGAATAGACACGCGGGTCTCAACAGAATTTTAAAGACAACCATATGGCTCCTGCCGGTTGCCAACTTACAATACGGAACATTGCATACATCAAATATAATCACAATCATGGCCATATCACATCACAGCACACCCCTACAAAACAAAGTTAGACGCCTCTAATTTTCTTTGCATATTTTACGTGGTTTGGGGCTTTCAGTAAGTGTTGATCTAACTTACGAACAAGAACCACAACGTTGATGTTTGAACTATCTAGTGCCCGTTGTAAATTGGATCTATACTATAATGGGAGAGACAGACACTCGCAAAACCATTTATGCAATACAATTTGCATGTTTAGCGTGGAGCAAGTCTCATGAACGATGTCATGTAAGGTTAGCCCGGGCCGCTTCATCCCATCATACCGCAAGATGCAAAGTACACAAGAAGCAATTGATAATAAAAGCACCACCGCCCACAATGACCATTGTGTTCTACTCGTGCAACAGATCTACATATAGACACGGCTCTGATGCCACTGTTGGGGTTCGTAGCATGGAAAAAAATTCTACCGCATGCAAACAAACAAGCCAAGATCTATCTACTAGATTGTAGCAACGAGTCGATAGAGGAACTCACCCTCAAAGATTCCAAAGTGTTTAACGAGAGCAGATTCTCGTGGGTGATGTAGTCGTACTCTTGCCGATCTCAAGATCGCGTAGACGATCCTTCCGGCGCTGCGTTCCGGCAGCGCTTCCGCAGTCGGTCACACATTCGGTACTCGATGAAGACCTTTCTCTCCCTTGTTCCAGCAGGCAGCAGAGGTTGTAGCACTCTCCTCGCGATTCCGGCAGCAAGACGGCATGGTACCGGAAGTAGAGGGGAGATCTCGCAGGGCTTCGCCTTAAGCCGGAGCGAGTATGGTGGACTATGAGAGAGGCCTTGGCGATCTAGGGTTTAGAGGCACCAAGGGAGGAAGCTTGGCCGGCGTCTAGGGCTTAGGAAGAGCCCCAACTCGGCGGCTAGGAGAAACCCTAGGGTGGCGGCGACTTGCAGGAGGCCGGCGGCTAGGGTTAGGGTTTTGGTGGTGTTGGGTGTAGGGAAGAGGGGCAGCCCTGCCCCTCCTTTTATAGGTGGGAGGGCGCGGCCAAGGGGAGGGGAGTCCTCCCCCAAGTCGGCCTCCTTGGCCGGCGGGTGGAGGGAGAGGAACTCCTCCCCAAGTAGGTTTCCTACTCTCCCTCCACCAAGCAAAACTGTCGTTTGACTTTTCAAATTGGCGTTTGACTTTTCAAACTAGGATTTGATTTCTCCCTTTATTTTTCCCAGCCATGAGACCTAGTACATGATGCAACCATTCCACATTTTCATGACACATTCATGTACCCTTTCCCTCCGAAGTGCCGGACCTTAAGGAACCTTCTAGAACATTCCTGATGAAAACACCGGAATCATTCCCCAACTCCGAAACAGGACTTTCCTTATATGAATCTTATTCTCCAGACCGTTCCGGATCTCCTCGTGATATCCCGGATCCCATCTGAGACTCCGAACAACATTCGGTCTCTTTCTCATTATTCCATAACTACTCAACAACATCGCATCCTTAAGTGTGTCTCCCTACGGTTCGTGAATTATGCGGACATGATCGAGACACTTCTCCGAACAATAACCAATAGAGGAATCTGGAAATTCATATGGCTCCCACATATTTCTACGATTACTTTGCGATCGAATGAACCACTTACATACGATACCAATTTCCCTTTGTCTCATGATAGTTTACTTATCCGAGGTTTTGATCGTCGGTATCTCTACATACCTAGTTCAACCTCGTTACCGATAAGTACTCTTTTCTCGTTCCCGTGATATGTGATCCCTTATGAACCAGTCACATGCTTGCAAGCTAATTGGATGACATTCCACCGAGAGGGCCCAGAGTATATCTATCTGTCATACGGATGGACAAATCCCACTCTTGATCCATGTGTTTCAACCCATACTTTCCGAACACTCAATGCCACCTTTATAGCCACCCAGTTACGGTGTGGTGTATGATGTCATCAAAGCATCCTTCCGGTGATGGTGATAAGAATGATCTCATGGTCGAAGGAATTAGGTTACTATGTATCAGAAAGCTTATAGCAATTGAACTATTAAAATGACTTGATCTTTATGCTACGCTTATCTATAGGAGTATGTCCACCATACCATTCTCCTAATGATATGATCTTGTTGTCAACAAAATCTCAAATGTTCATAATCAAGAAACCATGATCATCTATTAATCAACAAGCTAGTATTATGAAGAGGCTTTACTAGGGACTCTAATTAGTTTACAAATCACACAAGTATTAATGTTTCTTGTTAATACTATTATAGCATGAATGTAAACATTTATCATAAACACAAAGATATAATAATAACTACATTTATTATTGCCTCTTGGGAATATCTCCAACATCTAGGGCATATCTCCAACATCTAGGGCATATCTCCAACATTCTCCCACTTGCACTAGAGTCAACTAATCTAGATTACATGGTAATATACCGAACACCCATGGCAGTTTGGTGTTGGTCATGTTTTGCCCTCGGGAGAGGTTTAGTCAACGGATCCGCCACATTCAGATCTGTGTGTACTTTGCAAATCTTTATGTCACGATCTTGGACATGTTCTTGAATAGCGTGAAAACGTAGCTTGCTGTGCTTCAGCTTCTTGTGTGACCTTGGATCTTACGCATTGGCTATGGCGCCCATGTTATCACAGTAGATAGACATAGGGTCCAGCGCACTTGGAACCACACCGAGCTCTATAATGAACTCCTTCATCCATATCGCTTCTTGTGAAGCCTCTGAAGCAGCTATGTATTCCGATTCAGTTGAAGATCTCGCCAAAATGCTTTGCTTTGCACTCCTCCAGCTAACTGATGCACCATTCAAAGTAAATACGTATCTAGATTGTGATTTAGAATCATCCGGATCGGTGTTCCAACTAGCATCGGTGTAACCATTAACAACGAGTTGTTCATCACCTCCATAAGAAAGAACCATATCTTTAGTTATTCTCAAGCACTTAAGGATGTTTTTGACCGCTGTCCAATGATCCACTCCTGGATCACTTTGATATCTGCTAGTCAAACTAACGGCATGTGCAATGTCGGGTCTAGTACATAGCATGGCATACATCAGAGATCCTATGGCTGAGGCATAGGGAGTATTACTCATCCTTTCTCTATCTTCTGTCGTTGCTGGACTTTGAGTTTTACTCAAGGTCGTATTGGGCAACATGGGCAAGAACCCTTTCTTGCTATCTTCCATTCCAAACCTCTTTAGAACTTTGTCCAAATATGTACTTTGTGACAATGATATTAGGCGTCTCGATCTATCTCTATAAATATTTATGCCTAATATGTAAGCTGCTTCGCCAAGATCTTTCATTGAAAAACTATTATTCAAATATTCTTTGACACTATTAAGAAGGTCTACATCATTCCCAATCAACAATATGTCATCTAGATATGGTATTAAGAATGCTACAGAGCTCCCACTCACTTTCTTGTAAATACAAGCTTCTCCATAAGTTTGTATAAAACCAAAACTTTTGATTACCTTATCAAAACGTTGATTCCAACTTCAGGATGCTTGCTTCACCCATATATGGACCGTTGAAGTTTGCACACCTTGTTAGCATCTTTAGGATCGACAAAACCTTTGGGTTGCATCATATACAACTCTTCATCAATGTCTCCATTGAGGAACGCTGTTTTGACATCCATCTTCCATATCTCATAATCATAATATGCAGCGATTGCTAACATAATCCTCACAGACTTTAGCTTCGCTACTGGTGAGAAAGTCTCATCGTAGTCAACTCCTTGAATTTGTCGAAACCCTTTTGCGACAAGTCGAGCTTTATAGACAGTAACATTACCATCAGCATATGTTTTCTTCTTGAAAATCCATTTGTTCTCGACAGCCTTCCGGCCATCCGGTAAGTCCACCAAAGTCCATACTTGGTTTTCGTACATGGATCCAATCTCGGATTTCATGGCATCTTGCCATTTATTGCAATCTGGGCTCATCATCGCTTCCTCATATGTCGCAGGGTCATCGGTGTTGTCCACCAACATGACACTCATAACGGGATCATACCAACCAGGAGTGGTACGAGTTCTCATTGACCTGCGAGGCTCTGTAGCAACTTCAACCGAAGTTTCATGATCATCATCATTAGCTTCCTCTCTTATTGGTGTAGGCGCCACAGGAACTACTTCCGGTGCTGCGCTACTCGCAAGTTCGAGAAAAGGTTCAACAACCTCGTCGAGTTCTACTTTCCTTCCAGTCACTTCTTTTGAGAGAAATTCCTTCTCTAGAAAGGATCCATTCTTGGCAACAAAGATTTTGCCTTCGGATCTATGATAGAAGGTATACCTAATAGTTTCCTTCGGGTATCCTATGAAGACACATTTTTCCGCTTTGGGTTCAAGCTTGTCCGGTTGTAACTTCTTTACATAAGCTTCACAACCCCAAACTTTAAGGAACATACGGTGTCGTTTCTACGGATTTAGATGGTGCCCTATTTAAAGTGAATGCGGCTGTTTCTAATGCATAACCCCAAAACGATAGCGGTAAATCTGTAAGTGACATCATAGAACGAACCATATCTAAGAGAGTTCGATTACGACGTTCGGACACACCATTACGCTGTGGTGTTCCCGGCGGTGTCAATTGTGAAAGTATTCCGCATTTCTTCAAATGCTCGCCAAACTCGTAACTTAGATATTCACCTCCACGATCAGACCGTAGAAATTTAATCTTCTTGTTACGTTGATTCTCTACCTCACTTTGAAATTCCTTAAACTTCTCGAAAGTTTCGGACTTATGTTTCATGAAATAGATATACCCATATCTACTCAAGTCATCCGTGAAGGTAAGAACATAACGATAACCACCGCGCGATGCTACACTCATTGGACCACACACATCGGTATGTATAATTTCCAATAAGTCCGTAGCTCGCTCCATCATCCCAGAAAATAGAGTCTTAGTCATTTTACCCATCAGACATGCTTCGCATCTTTCAAGTGATTCAAAATCAAGTGATTCAAGAAGTCCATCGGAATGGAGTTTATTCATACGCTTCACTCCAATGTGACCAAGACGACAGTGCCACATATAGGTCGAGTTATCGCTCAATTTCAAACGTTTAGCTTCAATGTTATTAATATGTGTATTTCCACTATCGAGATTCAATAAGAATAGACCATCTATCAAATGTGCATGTGCATAAAACATATTACTCATATAAATCGAACAACCATTATTATCGGACTTAAACAAGTAACCGTCTCGCAACAAACATGATCCAGATATAATGTTCATGCTCAAAGCAGGCACCAAATAACAATTATTTAAGTATAAAACTAATCCCGATTGTAGATGAAGAGGTAGCGTGCCGACCGCGATCACATCAACCTTTGATCCATTTCCAACGCGCATCGTCACCTCGTTCTTCGCTAGCTTCCGTTTATTCTGCAGTACCTGTTTCGAGTTATAAATATGAGCAACCGAACCAGTATCAAATACCCAGGCACTACTACGAGTACTAGTGAGATACACATCAATAACATGTATATCGAATATACCTTTCTTCTTGATGTTTCCGTTCTTCAAATCCGCCAAGTACTTTGGGCAATTCTGCTTCCAGTGACCCTCTCCCTTGCAGTGAAAGCATTCAGTATCAGGCTTAGGTCCAGCCTTGGTCTTCTTCGCCGGTGCGGCAACTTTCTTACCACCCTTCTTGAAGTTTCCCTTTTGCTTAGACTTGCCTTTCTTGAATTTGGTGGTCTTATTGACCAACAACACTTGATGCTCTTTCTTGATCTCCACTTCTGCAGATTTCAACATCGAGAAGAGTTCTGGCAACATCTTGTTCATGTTTTGCATATTGTAGTTCATCACAAAGTTCTTGTAACTTGGTGGAAGTGATTGGAGGACACGGTAAATCCCCAAAGCATTAGGAATCACTATACCCAAGCTTTGGAGTTTGTTTGCGTGCCCAGACATCTTAAGCACATGCTCACTGTGGCATCCCACAAAACCACTACTAGAAAATCGCGTTGAATTTGTGCAATGCATCGTCATCATCATATGTTGTTTGTCAAAAACTATTTTCGCAAAGCCCGATTTGTTTTCCAAACGCCCCGTCTTAATTCAAATGCAAAGCCCGGCCTCCGGATTATTTTTGTTTGAATGCTATCGGTTTGCAAACGGTGTTAATAAAACAAATAAAAATTATATTATTTTTTAGTGGGGGCAGTCGAACGGGCCAGATCGACCCGAACGACCACCCCCAGGATTTTCAATCGGTCCAACCAGTCCCACCCATAATCCTAAACCTACCAAACTACCTACCCAGCCCAACCCTCCACCTCACCCCAACCAGTAGCAGGCTGCCACCTCACCTGGCCCTATCCCTCACCCAATCAACTCCTGCCACATCACCCTAACCCCCCCTCTCTCTCCCAACACACTCAACACCACACACCAAACCTCCCCACACCCGATCCCCCCACCTCACTGCCCTCGGGCCCCACTCCCACCACCTGGCCCGCCCTGACGCGCCCGTGCCCCACCCCGACCAGCCCCTGGAACCGCCCATCCCGCACGCCTCCTTCCCCTTCCCCCCGCACGCAACCTCTCCTCCCCCGAGCCCCAACCGGCCTCGCCGTCTGCCGCCTGCCTCAGCTTCCCCTCGCGCTCGAGCTCGCCTCCGTCCGTCGTCGCCAGCTCCCTCTCCTCCCCGCGCGCCCCTCTGAGCTCGCCCGCCGGCCGCACAAGCTCGCGCCGCCGCGCCCCCACCTCCCTCCTTCGCTCGCCCTCGCCATCCTCCCCCTCGCAGCGCGCGCGCCGCCGCCGCTCCCTGGCCGCCTCCGCGCGCTCGCCACCTGCACCTCCCCCGCCTCGCCAGTCCCGTCCCAGCGCCGGCCCGGCCGTGCCTCAGCACCGCGAGCGTGCCGCTCCAACCCCGCGGCCGCCAAGTTCCGCGCCGCCTCCGGCTCGAGCCCCGCCGGTCGCGGCCCCTCTCCGGCGCGTCCTCCGGCCTCCGCCGCGCACGAGTCTCCCGCCTCCGCCCCGCCGGCCCGAGTTCCGCCGTCCCAGCGCCTGCATCGGCCGCGCCCGCGCCTCCCTCCTCCCGGTCCGACCTCGCCGGCGCCCCTCCGTCAGCGCCCCGCCTCTCTCTGTTTCATCGTGTCGCCGGCGTCCTGGTCCCTTTGTCTGGGCCGCGCGTGCGAGCTTCCCTAGCCTTGCAGGCCCCAAGATCGCCTACTTGTCCCTCAGATGAGTATGTTTGTTTGGCCCTGCTGCAGGAGTTTCTCTTGTATCCCAGCTCTCGGTGTTTTGCCGGATCGGTGCCCCAAAAAGTACCACAACGCCAACGACAGCGGACCAACCCGATCTTCTACACGGATCACCAAGGTCCCCTTCATGGACGCCAAGGCCCAAACCAAGCCCATCGCAAGCGACCGAAGAAGGAGATGCCGATGAGGTCGAAGGTCTCTGTACCGCATCGCCTTGGTCTTCGGCAAGGATCCGACAAGTTCGCCTACCAAACCCCGGTACCGGACAAGTTCGCCATCGACCTCGAGAACGCCCACACGGAACGGCAAGATCGCCCCACGGAATCCAAAGCGCGGACCCGACAAGATCGTCACAACGACAAGCACGACACCGACCCGGGCGGGTCCGATGCGCCCCCGACGCCGAACCAAGTCCGGCTTCCCGGATGCGCCAAGACCTACCTCTGTTTTCCGAGAACGTTTCCGTCGAACCCTGGACCCTGAGACCGACCCCGACCCCCAGAACCCAAGATCGTCGAGATCCCTAATGTGTGAACCCCTTCCCGAAACCCTATTTTATAACATAATAACAACTTGTTGCATATTGAATTGTCATACTCGCATGCATATCTGTGGTTTGGGGGCCTTATGCCGATTCACCTCATAATTAAAAATGGGATCCATATGCGGGCAAATCTGGTCTCATATCGGCCTCATTTAAACTTGTGTAGCGAACCAGTACTATAATCTTGCCTTGATAAAACAACAGTTAAATTGCGGGGTAGCTAAACAACATGAACCACCTAATTAATTGTCGGGACCCTGGTTCCGCTTAATCTTGCCTAATTGCATTGCACCTTTGCCATGTCATGCATCATACATGCATCATGCCGATCTTCTGCCGTTGTATTAAATATTGCATCCGGTGTTTGTTCTAGTGTTTGCTTCTTCGCGGATAAGGCCGTTGAGTTGATGTGAGCTTCGCCCCGATCTTCGGTTAAACCTTCGGCAATGTTTTCAGGCGAGCATCTCCCCCTTTCTACCTATCTTACTTTTATAGTCTTTATTCCCTCCTGTTGATCTATTGCTATCTGTGTTGCGATGCTTTAGTTTCCGTACCTGTGATATCCCTTGCAGCCTTATATTGCCTTGGCCACATCCTATTACCTGTTGTTTGGTAGATAGTTGGACTTGCGTGTCGTAGTCGCTTGCTCAAGTGCTGTTGTGCGTCGTCTTATGCCACAGTTGTTGATGTATTGCCGCATGTTGAAGTTGGGGGTGATCATAGTTTTACTTATCGTTCACTTTAATTCCTGTTTAACAACTAAAATTGAAGTAAGCAGAGGCATCGGTGGGTGATAGAAAACATTTGGTTTCCGAACGCCCACTTGTGTCCCGTAGGACCCCGAGTACTTGATACCTGTTCCTTGATTTATCGCGCTATCCACATCCGGGAGGTATATGGGACCCCCCTTAGCCAGAGCTTGATTCAGTCTTATTTCTTGGGGCCACAACTAGTTTGAGGTTTTATTTACGATCCTGTACCTATGCCATGCTTTACTGCTTCATTTACGATTGTGTGAGGAGCACGCTGTACTGTTTTGGAAGCGGAGTGTTTTCGCGGTATCGATAGTCCCCGTTTGGGGATCTGCTGTCGTTTACAGCCACTGACGCAAACCTTGAGTCCGTCTCGGAGCTTGCTTACTTCGTTGCGGGTGTACTCCAAGGGGTGGCCCCCTGAAATATTTCTGAATCCTGTGATTGCTTTGTCGTGAAGGCCTCGTTGGGTTTTGATTTGGTTTTTCCGAGGTTGATCGAGTGTGTGTTGCTATTGGTGCACCCCGGCCGGGTAAAACTTTCTGAAAGCCGTGTCCGCGGTTATGGACGACTTGGAGCACAGTATCTCGACCATAGACAAGCATAACTAAAGTTTATTGCTATAAATTTGACTTTATAATGACTAGTAATCAGCTTCACTATAATGGAATGACTAAATGATACTGCCCACAATTGCTTGTTTGGAGTGTCGCTTGCGACCAATGTACCTGACTAGTAATTATGGCAACCACAACGGAATGGCTGAATAAAAGTGCCAACAACTGCTGGGTTTTGGGTTTATCTCATGCTATCTGTATCTGCTTAGTAAGTGTTGCCACTATAACGGAATGGTTAACTAAAATGACCCACTGCTTATTTTATCAGGATGATTATCTATACCTGACTAGTAATTGCTACAACGATAACCGAATAAATAAAACTGCCAACTGTGTGAGTTCCTCGGTGGACTTCCTCGTTTGGTCTCGAGGGGGAAACACCAGGATGGGTTTGTTTGGTGTTAGCTTCAGGTTGGATCCGAGTAGGTCATTCTTACCCCTCTCTTAAACCCGACAGTTGTATCGAGTCTCTATAGGTTGTCTAGTGCATGCTGCCGCTGCCGCTCAGTCCACCATACCTATGTAGGCGAGGACCGCCGAATTCTAGTCTCGCCGTGTACTGGCCTCAGTACTGACGCTCCTTTCTTTTTCCTTTGCCCTTCGTCGGCACCCCTTTTGTTTAAGCAGGTTGAGACCGACGTCGTTAGCAGGGTTACCCTTCCGGCTTGGCCTGGGCAGGGATATGGACGCCATTGGTTATTCTTCAGGGCTCTTAGCCCCATTTGCATCTTGTCCGTAGCCGGACGCCGTATCATTTTCAAGGTGATTTGGATCTTTGTATATTGTATCTGTATTCTTGACTCTCTGAGTCGCTGTTGTATATATCTGTTCTGTGGGTCCCATCGAGGACTGTTGTGTAATGTTATTACTTTGTTTTCCACCCGCACGAAAGTGCCTGGTGGGCACCTTTGAATCGTTTCTATGCGGGTTTGGCGAATTTCGCTAAAACTTGCATAGGTCCGATTCTGAGGGTGTTACACTCACTGATGGAGCTGCCCTCTTCCATCTTGCAGTTAAAGAACTTTTCAGAAGCTTCATAACTCTCAACTGTCGCGTGAGTCTCAAATATCAATTTGAGTTCACGGACAATATCATGTGGGTCGTGGTTCTCAAACCTTTTCTGAAGCTCCAATTCCAAACCATTACAAGATAGCACACTGAACTGTGGAGTACTGATTCTTCCGAGTGAGGTAAACGTTCTTTACTTCATCGGTAGCATCAGCTGCAAGCGGGTCACCCAGCGGTGCATCCAGCACATAGGTCAAAATACCAGCATTGAGGACAATCCTCAAATTGCGGAACCAATCCGCGAATTTGCTTCCATTGTTTTTCAACTTTTCTTTCTCTAGGAACGCATTAAAATTGATGGTAGGGGCCGCCATTGATCTACAACATATTTGCAATAGTTTAGACTAAGTTTATGACAAATTGAGTTCTAATTAATAGTTAAATTAATCTAGGTGAACTCCCACTCAAAACAATATCCCTCACATTGTTTTAGTGATCACACGAACTAAATCCACCACATCAAAACCGATCATCACGAGAGTTGATGTAGCTTCAATGGCGAACAATCGACATGTTCATCATATCTACTATATGATTCATGCTTTACCTTTCGGTGATCCGTGTTCCGAGACCATGTCTGTACATGCTAGGCTCGTCAAGATCAAACCTTAGCTTCTGCATGAGAAAATCTGGCTTGCTCACGTTGTATACACTTGCAGAATCTAACACACCCGATCATCACGTGGTGCTTCGAAACAACAAGCTTTAGCAACGGTGCTTACTAAGGATGAACACTTTAAAACTTGAAATTTATGTGCATGAGGGATCATCTTATAATGCTACTTTCGTTAACTAAGCAATACAAGATGCATAAAGGATTAATATCACATGCAATTCATAATATGTGATATGATATGGCCTTTCTTATTGTGCTTCCGATCTCCATCTTCAAGGACGAACATGATATCCATCATCACCGGCATAGCGTCAAGGTCAATGGCGCCGCTTCATGGTTGTCGTCCACCAGCTCGAACTATTACAACTACTTTGAATAGACACGCGGGTCTTAACAGAATTTAGAGACAACCATATGGCTCTTGCTGGTTGCCAACTTACAATAAGGAACATTGCATACATCAAATATAATCACAATCATGGCCATATCACATCACAGCACACCCCTGCAAAACAAAGTTAGACGCCTCTAATTTTCTTTGCATAATTTACGTGGTTTGGGGCTTTCAATAAGTGTCGATCTAACTTACGAACAAGAACCACAACGTTGATGTTTGAACTATCAAGTGCCCGTTGTAAATTGGATCTATACTATAATGGGAGAGACAGACACCCGCAAAGCCACTTATGCAATACAAGTTGCATGTTGAGCGTGGAGCAAGTCTCATGAACGATGTCATGTAAGGTTAGCCCGGGCCGCTTCATCCCATCATACAGCAAGATGCAAAGTACACAAGAAGAAATTGATAATAAAAGCACCACCACCCACAAATATCATTGTGTTCTACTCGTCCAACAGATCTACATATAGACACGGCTCTGATACCACTGTAGGGGTTCGTAGCATGGAAAACATAAAATTTCTACCGCATACAAACAAACAAGCCAAGATCTATCTACTAGATTGTAGCAATGAGTCGATAGAGGAACTCGCCCTCGAAGATTCCAAAGCGTTTAACGAGAGCAGATTCTCGTGGGTGATGTAGTCGTACTCTTGCCGATCTCAAGATCGCGTAGACGATCCTTCTGGCGCTGCGTTCCGGCAGCGCTTCCGCAGTTGGTCACACATTCGCTACTCGATGAAGACCTTCCTCTTCCTTGTTCCAGCAGGCAGCGGAGGTTGTAGAACTCTCCTCGCGATTCCGGCAGCACGACGGCGTGGTACCGGAAGTAGAGAGGAGATCTCGCAGGGCTTCGCCTTAAGCCAGAGCGAGTATGGTGGACTATGAGAGAGGCCTTGGCGATCTAGGGTTTAGAGGCACCAAGGGAGGAAGCTTGGCCGGCGGCTAGGGCTTGGGGAGAGCCCCAACTCGGCGGCTAGGAGGAAACCCTAGGGCGGCGGCAACTTGTGGTGGCCGGCGACTAGGGCTAGGGTTTGGGGCGTGAGAGGTGTAGGCTAGAGGGGCACCCCTGGCCCTCCTTATATAGGAGGGAGGGCGCCGGTTGGGAGGAGGGAGTCCTCCCCCAACTTGGCCTCCTTGGCCGGCGGGTGGAGGGAGGAGGACTTCCTCCCCAAGTAGGTTTCCTACTCTCCCTCCACCAAGCAAACTTGTCGTTTGACTTTTCAAATTGGCGTTTGACTTTTCAAACTAGGATTTGATTTCTCCCTTTATTTTGCCCAGCCATGATACCTAGTACATGATGCAACCATTCCACATTGTCATGACACATTCATGTACCCTTCCCCTCCGGAGTGTCGGACCTTCCGGAACCTTCTAGAACATTCCCAATGAAAACACCGGAATCATTCCCCAACTCCGAAACAGGACTTTCCTTATATGAATCTTATTCTCCGGACCATTCCGGATCTCCTCGTGATATCCCGGATCCCATCCGAGACTCCGAACAACATTCGGTCTCTTACTCATCATTCCATAACTACTCAACAACATCCAATCCTTAAGTGTGTCTCCCTACGGTTCGTGAATTATGCGGACATGATCGAGACACTTCTCCGAACAATAACCAATAGAGGAATCTGGAAATTCATATGGCTCCCACATATTTCTACGATTACTTTGCGATCGAATGAACCACTTACATACGATACCAATTTCCCTTTGTCTCACGATAGTTTACTTATCCGAGGTTTTGATCGTCGGTATCTCTGCATACCTAGTTCAACCTCGTTACTGATAAGTACTCTTCTCTCGTTCCCGTGATATGTGATCCCTTGTGAGCTAGTCAAATGCTTGCAAGCTAATTGGATGACATTCCACCGAGAGGGCCCAGAGTATATCTATCCGTCGTATGGATGGACAAATCCCACTCTTGATCCATGTGTTTCAACCCATACTTTCCGAACACTCAATGCCACCTTTATAGCCACCCAGTTACGGTGTGGTGTTTGATGTCATCAAATATTCCTTCCGGTGATGGTGATATGCATGATCTCATGGTCGAAGGAATTAGGTTACTATGTATTAGAAAGGTTATAGCAATTGAACTATTAAAATGACTTGATCTTTATGCTACGCTTATCTTTAGGAGTGTGTCCACCATACCATTCTCCTAATGATATGATCTTGTTATTAACAACATCTCAAATGTTCATGATCAAGAAACTATGATCATCTATTAATCAACAAGCTAGTATTAAGAAGAGGCTTTACTAGGGACTCTAATTTAGTTTACAAATCACACAAGTATTAATGTTTCTTGTTAATACTAGTATAGCATGAATGTAAACATTTATCATAAACACAAAGATATAATAATAACTACATTTATTATTGCCTCTAGGGCATATCTCCAACAGAGAGATCTTTCTCTCTCGGTGTTTTCCGCCCCCAGAGGCGGCGAAAATCTATCTATGGTCGCTCCCTGAGGCTTAGGGTTCCGAAGAGTTATAGGCGAAGGGGGAGAGTCGGAGGCCGGGAAGGTGGGCCACACCTTCCTAGGCGCGGCCTCAGGTGGGCCCGCGCCTAGGGGTGTGGGACCCCTGCAGCCCCCCTTCGATCCTCCTTCTGGATTCCTTTGTCCTCAGGTAAAATAATATGTTTCCATATTTTTCTGATCTTCGCGAAATTGCACCGAAACGTCTTCTTTTCCATCAGAATCCATACTCCGGCAGTCCATCCTCCAAGAATCATCCAACATGCATAAACAGATGAAAAGCCATAAGTAATACCTCATAATGATACAAATATCAATGAATAGAGGTAAATTATGATATAGAATGGTGATGCAAATTGGGCGTATCAGGAGTGTAACGTGCCGGTCGAAGCACTTCTAGCCGGCGGAGATAATGTCGCCAAGGGACCAATAGCACGGAAATTTGTCTACAGGGAGCCTCTGGTCAGCGATGAGGTATTCGATGATCTGCCAACACATATGCGACTGTTGCATATCTGGTACTTGAAAGTCACAAAAGAAGGGCGACAATTTCTCCTATGTAAAGTTCTAGAGGAGTACTTCCGTCCAGACGAGATATCCATTGAACTTTGTGAACTATTTCAGTTATTCAATCTAAACGCCCTCGACAACTCCCTCATCAGTTGCTATTATCTGTAAGTAATTAAGTCAATAACTCAGCTCGTTCAATTCATTTCATGTCGTTATCCTCACTATATCTCCTTCTGTATGCTATTATATATGCAGAATGAAGATTCAAAAATGTAGAAGAAAGTCAATCTACAGCATTGGGTTCGTTGACCCAAACCGAGTTAATGGACATACGCTAATAAATAACCTCGAGAACGGAGGATGACTTGTTAATGTTTTTAATGGAGCAACATTACAAGACGCAAATACATGGGTAAGAGTCTTACTGTCTTGTACACGTTCAATTTTTGTTTACTCGATGTTAAGTATATATAAACGTGCGCAACTTACACTGGATTTTTCTAAACATTAACGTTGACCGTGCAAAAGTTGAAATTTCGGACTTGTTAAAAAAGCCGATGGAAGACTACCGCAACATATTTGATTGCCTCCAAAAGTAATTTTAATCATTATCGTACTATATCTGTCTCTTTCGTTCATTCTCTGAGATGTAAACTAATTAATAACTCATTCATTTCTTTTTTGCCGGACAGGGTTTGAAAAAGGTTCACGAAGGAGGTTCAGGGTGAATGACGTGAGGATCTCACTTTTCGTACAGTCCCGGTAAGTAGTACGAGAGCTAGGTCCTCGCATCTTCTCAATTCTAGTCTCCATACAATTATTATTCTTGATTATTATTTGATTGAATTATATTCTCGATCGAAAAGTGTGCGACACAGTCACAGAGGACTAATTTATGTGGATATTACGTATGCGAGTTCATTCGCGGGTGTATGAAGCAGGCATAGACTTTCTTCGAGTACGTAAACAATATATTCATAATTTATTCTATACCATTGTTTTAGTTGAGTTTCATTCATAATGATCTACTTCTTTATATATAGTTGGATGCGATGCGGGATAAGCTCCTACCACATGAACGCCTACTAGCAATTTAAGAGGAGTTGTCGGGATTTTTGCTCAGGGACATCATAAACACAAAAGGAGAGTACAACGTGAATAGACCTTCGTGTAATCGTGGATAGACACAAAAGGACAGTATCCGTGTAATGTAATGATCTTCGTGTAAATCAATTAGACGAGCTCTAGTCTCGGTTGTGTATATATTTATATGTCTTTATGTAATTGTGAGAGAAATTATATTATATATGCATCAATGTATACAGCATGTAGTAGCGTAGAATAATATGTATATAAAAACACAAAATGAAAAATAATCAAACACAAAAAAATAAAACTCTTAAACCCTAAAACCCCACCTCCTGCCGCGGTAGCAGTTTGATGCAAAACGCTGTCGCGGCAGAAGAACTTTAGTCCCGGTTCGTAAAAATCCTCCAGCCCAACACACGCATCGGAGCCACGTGGATACAATCTAGTCCCGATTTGTAACAAAACCAGGACTAAAGGCCTAACATTTAGTCCCGATACGTTAGTCCTGAATTGCAATCTGAAACTAAAGCGTCTTATAAACCGGGACTAGTGTCCTGTTTTCTATTAGTGAACTAAAGCCTACAAATTATGCTACCACACTGAGTGTAGCGACAACAACACTCCCATCAGATTTACTACCAAACAAACAGTCAGTATGGAACAAGCATGGCTTAAGAGCCTGGGAGCATGAGACTACCCGCGCTAGCTAGACTCCGCCATTTAGCTTCAGCTTTGATCTGATACGCCATTACTCATGGTGGTCATCACTCACCAGGTGCATGCGTTGTAGAATTGTTACTTTTCTTTTTCACTTGCTTTTTTTGGTGTTGGTTTCATTTACCTTTAGCGCTCGAGATATATTGAGCAAAAGGATTGAAAACATGTTTTGTTCTTTTTGGGTTGATGAAACAGGGGCTTTTCGTTTCTTCCACTCTTCAAAGCAGCCCACCATCAGCCTCTTTACCCTTTCTTTCGTGCTTGGGCCCCCATACATGTGCAGGTGAGGACCAAAGATCCATGTTGCTTTTACGATAATTAACTCTTTTTGACATGGCATTTTCTATTAATTAAGAAGAATATAATTGTTCGGTAATTAACAAAACCAGGCGAAAACCGTTACAATACCTCCAAACCACCATGGCGCGGGGCCGGCACATAAGCATTGGGTTCAGCTGAACCAGTGAAGTGATGCTAATCCCTTTATAATTGTTGTTAGTCTGCTTTAAATTACTAGTTTGAATCCATCTAAAGTTCTATATTGTGTGGTCTGACTACCGGCAAGCGTTACAGTATGTCAACTTACAAAATGGAATGATCTGATTTCGCTGATTTCAGTGTTTGGGTCAGTCCTAGACTTCGGATGTGCTCTTATCGATAAGACTAATTTCATCCTTTTGAAACCCTATTGTTTTTTCCATTTTTTTTCAACAAACCAGAATGAGTATTGTTGGATTATGAGACATAATTTCCACGATTAATTCCAGAATATAAATCATGACAATAACAGCTGTAATCACGTGAATATCTAACATACTAGATGTATAGATCAACCTGAACAGTAGCAGATTATACGCACTAACAGCCATAGTAAAACAACAGATCTGTTGACGGTGTACGTACTGATCGGTTGTCGATGTAGTCACCATTGGTGCAGTAGACTGACGAAGAAGTTGGCGTTAAAGACAACGCGCACGAGGTCCGGCTTGACGACGGGGAAGACGCGCCGTGATGACGAATCTGAGCAGTCGCGCGGAGCGCTTCCCAAAAAGCTTATTCGCCCTCTCCCATACAGGATCACAAAGGCGAGTGGTTCCGGAGACCTGCTCTCCCGATCGCCGGCGCACGTCGGCAAGCGGGATGGAGTAGACTACGGTGGCGGCGCAAGCAAAGAGGATGGCAAAGCCCTAGATTAGTTTGGTGTCTTACGTTGTGGAAGCCACACAGGCGAATCCCGTACAGGACACGAAGTCCCACGATTTGAGAGCGATCCGAATCCGCTAACTGTTGACACGTCAAAATAAAGCTCGGCTCGGTGAGATTCCCGCAACCCGCAACCCGCGGCGCGCGCGCATCGTGCCGTAACGTGACGTGCAAGCGGCGGCATCATCGGAGGAGGAGCGCGCGTGTAGCTCTCTTATTGTCACTCACTTACAAAGTGGTGCAACACTCCACCTTATAAGGTGATGCAACTCTCCTTCCACTTTCCATGTGGGACTAAACTTTAGCTCCCACAGCTCTTGCCATACACACACGTGAGCTGCCACCAACTTAGGCCAAATCACATATGGGCTTCCACATACATGGGCTTTGAGATTTAGGGAAAATCTGAAATCACACATGCGTCTAATGAATTAGCCCATTATTTTTAACAATCCCCCACCATATCTTGTCAATCCTCGCTACTTGTTTATATACCAGTGTTTCAGCAGAGACTGTTAAGTTGAACTTCCGCCTAGAATCTTGAACTACGTCTATCAACAACTTGAACAATGGACGAACCTTGAATTGCAAGTTTGGTGGCAATAGATTTCACTCAAAATCATAACTAGTACCTGGCTGTCAGTAGCCTACCCCGCGGGTTGGAGCATATGCGTCATACTCCCTGGTCTCTTCATGAGTTTACTAGAGATCACCCAAGTCTCATAGACCGCGACGTTTACAGTCGAGCTCATATAGGTGTGTTCTTTCAAGAATGTCCTGTAGGACGGCATCTTTGCTAGTTAAAGCCAACATAACACATTAAGGCATGTTGCCAACCTGCCTTACAGATTATGAGAGTTATGCATCTTCACATAGAGAGGGTTACAAAATACTCTCCTCAGTCCACCCACTATCTTGTTCTTCCTAGGTCCTAATTCACGGGATCTCCGATCACATAGGTTGGGTTACCACTAGGTGTGACATCCATGGGTCTCAACCCCATCTCCCTCGATGCACTTTCTATCACATTTCGTGATAGTCCCTTTGTAAAGGGATCTGCCAGGTTTTTGTCTGGTTGAATATACGTAACAGTTATTACTCCAGAGTTTCTCAATTTCCTGACAGACTTCAAACGTCTCTTCACGTGTCTTGATGACTTCGCGTTATCCTTAGAATTATTCACTTTTACAATCATAGTTTGGTTGTCACAATTCAAAAGGATTGCCGGCACAGGTTTCTCAACCACAGGCAAGTCCATCAAGAGCTCATGCAGCCATTCTGACTCAGCAGTGGCTGTGTCTAAAGCAGTAAGCTCTGCTTCCATAGTTGACCTTGTCAATATGGTCTGTCTACGGGATATCCATGACACCGCACCACCTCCAAGGGTAAACACATACCTGCTCGTGGCGTAGATTTCATCAACGTCAGAGATCCAGTTCGAATCACTATATCCTTCAAGCATAGCATGGTGCCCTGAATAGTGAATCTCATAGCTCATTGTACCACATAGATAGCGCATGACTCTTTCAAGTGCATGTCAATGATCAATACCCGGGTTAGACATGAACCTACTCAACTTGCTCACAGCAAAAGAGATATCAGGTCTTGTAGTGCTTGCTAAGTACATGAGAGAACCAACAACTTGTGAATATTTCAGCTGATCTGTTGGTTCCTTCTTATTCTTCCGTAATGTCAAACTGGAATCATAAGGTGTTGGAGAAGTCTTGCCATCAACAAAGCCAAATCGGCTCAATACCTTCTCAACATAATGAGATTGCGTTAAAGTAATCACATTCTCGTTCTTAATAAGCTTGATGTTTAGAATCACATCAGCCTCTTCCAGATCTTTCATATCAAAACTCTTTGACAGGAAAGACTTGACTTCATTTATCACTTTCATGTTTGTACCAAAGATCAGAATATCATCCACGTACAAACATAGTATAACGCTATCGCTCCCACCATGGCGATAGTAAACACACCTATCAGCCTCATTAATGACAAAGCCAGCAGAAAGTAGAGTTCTGTCAAACTTCTCATGCCATTGCTTAGGTGCTTGTTTCAGGCCATATAAAGATTTTAATAACTTGCACACCTTTATCTCTTCACCTTTTACCACAAACCCATCCGGCTGATCCATGTAGATCTCCTCTTCCAACTCTCCATTAAGGAAAGTTGTCTTCACGTCCATTTGATGAACGGGAAGATCATAAGAGGCAGCCAGGGACAGTAGTACTCGAATGGTGGTCAGTCTAGTGACAGGTGAATATGTGTCAAAGTAATCTTCGCCTTCTTTCTGTGTGTAGCCCTTAGCTACAAGCCGTGCCTTGTACTTCTCAATAGTACTATTAGGCCTTAGCTTCTTATTAAACACCCACTTACAGCCCACAGGTTTGCAACCATAGGGTCATTCTAATAATTCCCAAGTTCCATTAGAAAGAATCGAGTCCATCTCATTTTGGACAGCTTCTTTCCAATCATCTGCATCAGGAGATGCATATGCCTCTGCAATGGATCTAGGAGTATCGTCCACAAGGTACACGATGAAATCATTACCAAAGGATTTTGCAATCCTCTGTCTCTTACTCCTCGTGAGAGGTTCATCGTCATCCTTCTCAAGGACTTCCTCATGTGGTTGTTCAGAATTCTCAATAGATGCACTAGATTCAGGAAGTATTTCAGAAGAAATTCTACCAATGCTATGCATATATTTCATAGGAAAAATATTCTCAAAGAATTTTGCATCACGAGATTCCATTATAGTATCAACACGCATATCCGGTACCTCAGATTTAACCACTAGAAATCTATAGCCTACACTCCGTGGAACATATCCTAGAAAGATACAATCCACTGTCTTAGGTCCGAGCTTGCGTTTCTTGGGAATCGGTATGTTGACCTTTGCCAAACACCCCCAAGTGCGCAAATACGAAAGTGATGGTTTTCTCCCAGCCCACTCCTCATAAGGGGTTTTTTCTTTATTCTTGTTAGGAACTCTATTCAGGACATGACATGAAGTCAACAAAGCCTCCCCCACCATGCCTTTGATAAACCAGCAGTGGCTAACATGGAATTCACCAAGTCAGTTAGCGTGCAGTTTTTCCTCTCGGCAACCCCGTTAGATTGGGGCGAGTAGGGAGGCGTCCTCTCATGAATAATTTCGTGTTCCTAACAGAATTCGTCAAATATTTTGGAAAAATACTCACCACCACGATCCGACCTAAGACGCTTGATCTTTCTCTCTAGTTGATTTTCAACTTCGGCCTTATAGATTTTAAAGTAGTCTAAAGCCTCATCTTTAGTTTGCAACAAGTAAACATAGCAGAATTTAGTAGCATCATCTATCAACATCATGAAATATCTCTTTTCACCTTTTGTCAACACACCATTCATCTCGCATAGATCAGAATGTATGAGTTCTAGAGGTGCCAAGTTTCTCTCCTCGGCAGCCTTGTGAGGCTTTCGAGGTTGCTTTGATTGCACACAACTATGGCACTTAGAACCTTTGGCAATAGTGAAATTCGGAATTAAACTCATACTGGACATCCGAGACATCAAACCAAAATTAATGTGACATAAACGAGAATGCCAAACACTGGTATCATCCTTAACATCACCACAAATATGATTCACAGATTTATTACAAAAATCTGAAAGTGAAAACCGGAACAAGCCTCCGAACTCATAACCTTTACCAATAAATTGTCCATGTTTCGAAACAACGACTTTATTGGACTCTAACACAACCTTAAACCCATCTCTGCACAGAAGGGAGCCACTAACGAGATTCATGTTCATAGTAGGGACATGCTGCACGTTCCTCAGTTGCACGATCTTTCCGGAAGTAAACTTCAGATCCACCGTGCCAACACCACGAACAGAAGCATGTGATCCATTCCCCATTAGGACGGCTGAATCCCGAGCGACCTGATAAGAAGTGAACATAGAGATATCAGCACACACGTGAACATTAGCACCCGTATCATTCCACCAACATGGTGATTGAAATACTGAAAGAACAGTAAATAAATTACCGTACCCATCAGTGTTGCTAGCGGTCACGACGTTGACAGTCTTCCCACCTTTCCCTCTGCGATCTGCACGATCTGGGCAGTCCTTGGAAAAGTGGCCGAGCTCTCCACATGAATAACAATGTAGCTCGGCCTTGTTCAGCTTCTTCTTTTTGAAGGTTGTAGTCTTTTTCGGCTTGTTGAACGAGGGATTATAGTTCCCTTTGTTCTTGTCGAAGGTCTTCTTCTGCGCCATATAGGCGCTAGACTGACCCTCGCCTCCTCTCTCAGCAGTGTCCTTAGCCCGAGCCTTGTCCTCAACATCAAGAGACGCTATCAGGTTATCAACTGATATCTCATGTCTCTTGTGTTTGAGAGTTGTGGCGAAGTTCCTCCACAAAAAAGGCAACTTTGCAATAATGCACCCAGCCACAAACTTGTCGGGTAAGATACACTTGAGGATTTCAAGCTCCTTGGCAAAGCATTGTATCTCATGAGCTTGCTCAACTACAGAACGGTTGTTAACCATCCTGTAATCATGAAAGTTCTCCATGATGTACAGCTCACTGCCAGCATCTTCTACACCGAACTTAGCGTTCAGTGCCTCCCAGAGCTCTTTTCCATCTTTGATGTGCATATACACATCAAATAGCTTGTTGTCAAGAACACTCAGAACGCATCCCACAAAGGCAAGATTGGTTTCCTTGAACTTGTTCTGAACCTCGTCAGATGTAGTTCCTTCAGGTAAACCCTCACTAGCCTCGAATACTTTGAGAGTTTGTAGCCACATAGTGGTCTTATACTGCCAACTCTTAAAATGAACACCGGTAAACTTTTCCGGCTTCATAGCATCGGCCAAATGTCCCATGTTTAATTCAGGAAATTTCCTATAATAAGATTTTTGGATTGTTGGATTATTAGGCATAATTTTCATGATTAATTTCAGAATATAAATCATGACAACAGCAGCTACAATCACGTGAATCTCTAACATACTAGATGTATTGATCAACATGAACAGTAGCAGATTATACGCACTAACAGCCATAGTAAAACAACAGATTAGTTGACGGTGTACGTACTGATCGGTTGTCGATATAGTCGCCATTGGTGCAGTAGACTGACGAAGAAGTCGGTGTTGAAGACAACGCGCACGAGGTCCGGCTTGACGACCGGGAAGACGCGCCGTGATGACGAACCTGAGCAGTGGAAGCCGCACAGGCGAATCCCCTACAGGACACGAAGTGGACCAAACCCACGTCGCGCACGTTCAGGTCGGTTACAGATAGACCACGATTTGGGAGCGACCCGAATCCGCTAAGCTCGGCTCGGCGAGATTACCGCAACCCGCGGTGCGCGCGTGGCGTGGCGTGGCGAGCGTGCGGGCGACGTCGGAGGAGGAGCGCGCGTGTAGCTCTCTTATTGTCACTCACTTACAAAGTGGTGCAACACTCCACCTTATAAGGTGGTGCAACTCTCCTTCAACTTTCCATGTGGGACTAAACTTTAGCTCCCACATCTCTTGCCACACACATACATGAGCTGCCACCAACTTAGGCCAAATCACATATGGGCTTCTACATACATGTGCTTTGAGATTTAGGAAAAATCTGAAATCACACATGGGTCTAATGAATTAGCCCATTATTTTTAACAAGCATAGAGATACCAAGGGTGCTTGGAGATTTTAATATTGATGCTTGAAGGGTTTGATGGATGACAATTTCTGTGATTATAAAGTTCATGTGTGATGGTGGCACAAAAGAAACTGCAAGAGCTTTATCACATCTATGAATCATCAAAGTAATCGCATAGTTAACATGCATTAGATCGTTGATGGCAAGATGTAGACTCATAGGGGAAGTACAACTGAGGCAACGCGTCAGTGAGGTGAGGTCCTATTTTTCACTAGTGTATAATCATTACATTATTTACTCTGGGCTATATTTTTTAACACTTCCCGTCCACATTGAGAAATATGTTTTGATATCATCGATTTTGAAGCTCCTTGATCGATTCCAGCTTCAGTAACAACCACACATTGTTATAAGACGTTCTTAGGCTCACTGTTATCGTCAAAGACAGATCTCCACTTTCGAGAACGCACTGAGTTAGGCTGTCTTTCTTTTTAAAGATCAATCAGAGTGTGGCGATAGAATGCTCTCCAGAGATCCAAGATGGCAGACCTGCGTTTCTGAGGTTACAGTGCAGTTGTTCACACGTTCAAAACAACAAAGTTACAACATATCTAACATGCCAGGCATTCTGATGTCAACTGATACATTATTGTCCATCAAGGATTTAAAGTAGTATGCCCCCACAGCACCAAGTTTTCATAGGGATCAAAAAGACCATCAAATTCATCACAATACAGAAGGAAGCAATTATCATACTTCAGTCATACATCTAAATCTGATGGTGCAAGACAACCACATCAGACATTACCCAAAATACCACAAGAGAGATGGTAAATCATAGTTTATCACTAGATGAGCCCATACACTTCAGCTTAACAGGAACTTAAAAGTAGTATAAGAAGTCCCACAGCATCTAGGTTAACAGCAACTCATGTTTCTCTCAAACTTCAGCTGAGAAGATGCTTCCTTCAGGGCTACCTAAACAGCTAGGGATGGATGCTAGCAAGCAGAAGAAGCTTGTCGCACAGTCAGTCAATAAATGCTGACTTGTAGTGGAAGTCATCGATCGTCGAGTAAATGTGCCCACCATCAACATGGAAATCAATAGCTTCCCTACATAGCAGAGATGAAAATTATACCATATAACAATACATTATGTGTGTTGAGTGTGCGTGTGTGTGAGAGAGAAGCTGGCTTACTTGATCTTGCTTGCAGGCATTCTGAGACGCTTGGCAATATCATCCATGTGCACACCGTGATCACTCGCACTGTCAATTAATTGAGCAGTGAGAAATAAAAGATTTAAATAAAATACTAGTAGTGTTACATGAAATGAACTCTCTACTTGTCTTGAGTCATAACCAAAGTATTCTGTTTAATATGTAAACTCAGGGCATGTAGCAGACCATCAGATTTCAGTGGCATATATGCTAAGCAGAAAATACAGATTTAATATGGCCAGGCATATAAACTTCAGTCTGAGAAAATTGACCAGAGACGATAAGTATTTCATTATCTTCTTACAAGGCAAGGGAGGCAAAGTTGATGTGCAACTTACATGCTTGCTGGTTCATTGAAAACACTCAGCACCTGCGCGTACAAATCAGTCCCAGATACGTTTGTCCCGCTGGTCGCTAGCACCTGCAAGAATGAAATAAATGATGACAAGGGAAGAGGTCTATTGTTTGATCCATTCAAACGTTGCAATTGCAGCTTACCGGGTTGGATTTCAAGGAGGTTGGAGTGCTTAGTTCGCTGATGCTATTGGAGAATGGGGTTCCTAGAAAAGAATTGGTGTGTGCAGGACTGCCAACCTACAATTAATTAACCATCATCATAACCAAGCATTTTGACCAAGGATCAAAAGACTGTTATAGTGCAAGTAGTTGAATGGGGACAGTATTTACTCCAGCATACCTTTGATTTTGTGTTCTCGATATGCATCCGTACACACTGGATGAAATGCAGTGTGACCTCATTGTAATCAGTTACAGGTCTAAAATGGACACAAAGTATATAAATTTGCATGTTTCATTACATCAGCAGAACATAATATTTTGCAAAAGAAATACCTGACACAGAACGCAGTGGCACGTTTCTTGTCCTGAAGTCCCTTTAGGGTACCAATTACGGAGACATACATACCGTTCCTGAATTAACAAGCACAAGAAAAGGGTGGTCATCCTTCGGAGAGGATAGCAGTGATTTTCCTCAACCAATGGAGATAGTGTAGGCATGACGAGTATAAATTATGAAGGTTACGAGCGATACATACTGAATAGCAGCAGTTTCAGCTGAATCTGCAGCATCATTCACCCTGTAAAACATATCAAAATTGACAAGGATGTAAGACTTATACCTATTTCTGACAGCAGATAGTATGAAGTATATGAAAAATCACAAAGCTCTTGTCTGAATAGTAGGATGGTATTGCAGATACTGAACTCATGAATACCAAAAACATACATCTTGTGCCCCACAAATAAGTGGGAACCTACTAATCTAACAATCACGAAAAAGATAAGTTGTGACCTATTGTTTATAGCAGAAACCACCAAGTATGATTATCAAAAATGCCATTGTCATAATAATATGATCGTATTGTAATGATCCTAATGGCAGCATTTAAAACCCCTTATATTCGCAAAAAGACCACAGGAACTGTGTAAGAACTGACTTTCAAAATCCCAATATGTATATTATTATATTATCCTTAGCTATTGTATACAGACTACAAAAAAGTGTTCCACAGTGGTATATCACCCTACTGTCTATCAAATGATTATTTAGTCAAAGATGACAAAACAATTGCAGATTCCATTTCACGTTACTTGTACTGTCATAGCAGCCAGCAGTATTTCTAGTGAATATTGAACTTCAAGACTATGACAAATCTCATATCCAACATCCAGCAAAAAACACCTCAAGCACAAATGCCTAAAATTGTACCCTGTAAAATACATAAAGGTTGGAGATTTTCCCCAAAATGATCTCAGATTTGATGAAATCAAGTAAACCGGTGCCATCATCAAGCATGAAGGACAGCAGTATTTAAGATATTTATAGGATGGTGCCGTAATCAAGCATGAAGGACAGCAGTATTTAAGATATTTATAGGATGGTACCGTAATGTGCATAATGACAGCAGTTAGGACATTTATACTCCCAAAGACCACAAAAACTGTGCAGTGATAATGTCTCGATAACAAGCAAAATTCCAGTAATTTACGTTGATGATTAGCCAGCATTACAAACTACAAAATTCCTTGTTGGTCCAGTAAAAGCAGAGTTTGTATATTTTGTGGCAATTGTTCTGAGTACCGACCAGGAAACTACTTACAGTAATATATCGCCCTACTGTTGCTAAAAGATGGTAACAGATGTAAATTAATTCCAGATTTCTCATTACTGAATTGCTTGAGCTATGGCAACCAGAAATACTTCTAGGGCAAGATTAAACTTGCAGATTTGACAGATCTAGTATGGAGCATCTAGCGATGACTGCCGAAGCATAAAAGTCTAAAACTGAACCTCCTATGACACATTCAGAACATAAACGACAGAGATTTCCCGAGAAACGAACGCACTCACCATCTGATGAAGTCGATCCGGCCGGTGCCGTCGTCGAGCGTGAAGGACACGTCCGTCGCCCGCTCCGCCTTCCCGCTCACCGTCCCCACGAGCCTGATCTGCAGACACCCAAGCAACCCATGTCAGAACCCTATCTCAGCGAACACAGAGCAAGACGAGGAGGAGAAGCGTGGCGGGTGGGGTCGTACGTTGGCGGTCTCGACGCCGTCGACGGCGAAGGGCGCGCCCTTCTCGCCGGCGCCGGCCAGCTGCGCGTCCGCGATCTGCTTGACGGTCAGTGGCGTCGTGCCTGACGCGCCCCGGAACTGCGGGGCAGAGACAGCAGAGATCTGGTGTCAGAAAACCAAACCGGCGCAGAGAGGGAGGGGGAGGGGTGTGGGAGAGGGGGAGGGAGAGGGAGGGGAGGGACCTTGGAGGGGGTGGTGGAGTCGGCGGCGGCGTTCTGCGACGGGGTGAACTGCGAGGGTGAGAAGGCGTCGATCTGGCTGGAGAACACCATGGCTGGTTCTTTCTCTGTGTGCTCTGCTAGCCCTGGTCGGATTTGATCCCACGACGGCGGCGACGGATTTGGTGTGTGGCGGCGGATGGGTCGGAGAAAGCTGGTGAGAAGGCGGGAATATGAGGCAGAAAAATGGCGGGAGGTTTGGGAGGGAAGCGCGGGAAACGCACCCTCGCTTCGCGCCAATTCTAGATTCCGGGGGGACTTGGGCCTTTGGTGTCCACTGACAGGTGGGTCCCCTACTTCATACTCCAGGTCAACAGCCAGAATTGTGTGGGCCTAACCGGCGAGATATAGTAATAAGTAATTTTCTAAGTAAAAAAAATATTTATCTAGTTAAACAAGTTTATTTATACGACCAATAAAAACTTCAAGTTAAAAAGGCATTCTACTAGGAACGTGAGGTTTTCGGTACTCAATTGTAGGGTCGAACAAAGACTAATTATACTTAATCTTCGATTAAATTATAGTCTTGTCCACACACTATTTCTCTCCAACACGCTTAATTTCTCTATTTCTTTTCAATCAGTTCCGCGAAACAATTTGTATCTTGTTGTCAATAGTATGATACCAATCATATTAACTCTTATATCATTATATCACACATTTTTATTTTTTCAAATTATAAATAATTATTTAAGTAAACAACAACGAATAAGTAAAAATATTATTGAATTCAAATAAAAATAAAATGATTTTACTTTTTGTATTTTTCTATTTAATATGAAATAATTAATATCTTTAAATCTGTAAATCGGAATTCGACAAATAATATGTCTAAATTGATTAGAAAAAATAGAGAAATCCAAATATGATATCCATATCAATCTATCACAAACTATGTCGTGATTATAGCCATAATTTCATTTGCCTGTTTCAAATTATGGTCAAGATTGTAAGTCATCCCAAGGTGCACATGTGGAAACAATATGGATATATTATCACAAACTATGCCGTGACTCAAGCCATAATATTAGTCATTTGGCTTGAAAGCCATAAAACCTCGAACATGATATCTTATTTTGATAAGTTTTTTTGGTGATATTTACCATATTCCAAGTTTTATATTTTTATTGCAACTCTATCACATAATATTACACCACGCGGAGATTTTACATTGTTTAGATCATTTTTGAATTGATCATTTTTTAATTTATTATGCCCGTTTCGAACTATGGTCAAAAGGGCGGCGTGGAGATTCTTAGCTCGGGGTTGAGCCTCGCGAAAAATTGAAGTGGATCTCTGATGAAATAGCATATTGTAAACCTAAAAATGATTTATCCAAAAGATCATGAGCATTAGATTATGTACATGTAGTTTAAATTTGAACGACTTTCAACTAACTCAACAGGAATTTATCTTTTTCATGAGAGATGGACGGAAAGGTTTAAGATATCCCGGTTAAAAAGTTATTCATATAAGATGGTCTAGTATTTTTGAAAAATGAGATAGTACCAATGTGAAACTTTTATTTGGTGGTTGCTTCAGAAAACATCCCTTTTTGGTACTTGAAAAATAGAAAATGGACAAATGGCTGTTGATACGGTGAAAAAGAAAACCTCCTTATGTAAGATTGTAAGCCATCCCAAGACGTGTATGCACAATATGGGCATATTATCACAAACTATGTTGCAATTCTAGCCATAACATTGATTGTTTGTCTTGAAAGCAATGATAGCTCATTTTGATAAGGTTTTTTTTGTGATATTTACAATATTCCAAATTTTACATTTTTCGTTGCAACTATTGAAGGGAATATGCCCTGAGAGGCAATAATAAAGTGTTTATTATGTGTATTCCAAGTATATGATAAATGTTTATTTTGCATGCTATAATTGTATTAATACGAAAATATTAATACATGTGTGTTTAATAAACAAACAGAAAGTTCCTAGTTATGCCTCTCTCATAAACTAGCTCGTTGATTAACAAGATGATCAAGTTTCCTGATCATGGACATTGGATGTTGTTAATAACGGGATCACAATATTAGTGTAATGGTGTGATGAATATTCATCTGAAGTATAGCATTACGATCAAAGTCATTGAGTTTATATTGCTATAACAACTTACGAAGTGATCCTAATCCTTAGACCATGAGATCATGTCAATCACTAACACCGGAAGAGTTTCTTGATAACATCAAACGTCACACAATAACAGGGTAATTATAAAGATGGATTCAGAACTAATAAAGTTTTATGTTGAGGCTCATGGATCGAGAGTGGAATTTGTTCATCCCGATGACGGATAGATATACTCTGGGCCCTCTCGGTGATATCACATTGATTAGCTTGCAAGCAAGTGATTTGATCACTAGAATGTTATATCACGGGAACGAGAAAAGAGTGCATGTCAGTAACGAGATCAAACTAGGTATGGAGATACCGATGATCGAATCTCGGACATGTAAATATATCGTGAAACAAAGGGATTAAGATACTAGCGTAAAAGGTTCCGACGATCACAAGAAAGTCATCGTTGAATGTGTGGGAGTCAGTATGGGTCTCCAGATCCCACTTCTGATTATTGATCCGAGAGGGGTCTCGATCATGTCCGCATTATTCACGAACCGTAGGGTGACACACTTAAGAGACACCGACATCCAGTTGGAGCAAAAGTTTCATACCAAAAGAATAAACAAGCGCAGGAATTTATTTCACTAGATACCGAAACAGGTTTTCGGGTGAAATTGCATAAAGAGGTTATGCATGTGAAATGGAATTCTAGCAAGGGGTTATTTGTGAATGTTTCTCATTAAAGTAATTGAAAAAATTCTGAATAAAATAAAAAAGTTTTATTTAATGAGAGTTTGCATTAAATTTGGTGGAAATTTAATGGCAAGTTTGAGTGGGATTTTGAGTGGAGGGATATGAATGGATTTTTGTGAGTAGAGTGTCCACCCACATGAATGAAGGAGGGGAGGGGGCAGCCCCCATGGCCGGCGGCCACCCCCTTGGGTGCCCCCCCCCCTCCTCCTATAAAAGGCACCCCTCTCCTCACTTCTCACTCACACCTCGTGAAGGATCTCTCTCCCCCTCTAGAATTTATCCCCCATGGTCTCGGACTAGCGAGATACATGTTCTCGGTGGCTATTCGGCAAGAAAGAGTTGTGCTTCCGCTGCATCGCTGGAGCGAGGAGGCGGAGGTTGCTCGGTGCCTCGAACGTGTGTGCGAGCACGGATGCGCTGCTGATTTGCGGCGCTAGGACTTCCTCTCGATCTTGAGATCGGCAAGAGATCGTCTACATCAACCACGAGTTGAACTTGTTAAGCTTTGTCGGTCTTCAAGGGTATGTTCTCTATGGATATACATCCGCCCGTTGTTTGTATCTAATATATAGATCTTGGTACATAGTTCACATCGTAGGAAATTTTTTGTTTTCTATGCTGCGAACCCTACAGTGGTATCAGAGCCGGATCTATGCGTAGATGCTTTACACGGGTAGTACACATATGAGTATGTGGGCGATGATGATCATGTTGTTGTTGGAGATATGCCGAGAGGCAATAATAAATGTAGTTATTATTATATCTTTGTGTTTATGATAAATGTTTACATTCATGCTATAATAGTATTAACAAGGAAACATTAATACTTGTGTGATTTGTAAACTAAAATAAGAGTCCCTAGTAAAGCCTCTTTATAATACTAGCTTGTTGGTTAATAGATGATTGTGGTTTCCCTATCATGAACATTGAGATGTTATTAACAACAAGATCATATCGTTAGGAGAATGATATGGTGGACATACTCCTATAGATAAGCGTAGCATAAAGATCAAGTCATTTTAATAGTTCAATTGCTATATGCTTTCTGATACATAGTAATCGAATTCCTTCGACCATGAGATCATGCATATCACCTTTGCCGGATGGATGCTTTGATGACATCAAACACCACACCGTAACTGGGTGGATATAAAGGTGGCATTGAGTGTTCGGAAAGTATTGGTTGAAACACATGGATTAAGAGTGGGATTTGTCCATCCACATGACGGATAGATATACTCTGGGCCCTCTCGGTGAAATGTCATCCAATTAGCTTGCAAGCATGTGACCGGCTCACAAGGGATCACATATCACGGGAACGAGAAAAGAGTACTTATCGGTAACGAGGTTGAACTAGGTATGCAGAGATACCGACGATCATAACCTCAGATAAGTAAATTATCGTGAGACAAAGGGAAATTGATATCGTATGTAAGTGGTTCATTCGATCGCAAAGTAATCTTAGAAATATGTGGGAGCCATATGAATTTCCAGATTCCTCTATTGGTTATTGATCGGAGAAGTGTCTCGATCATGTCCGCATAATTCACGAACCGTAGGGAGACACACTTAACGATTCGACGTTGTTTGAGTAGTTATGGAATGATAAGAAAGAGTCTGAATGTTGTTCGGAGTCTCGAATGGGATTCGGGATATCACGAGGAGATCCGGAATGGTCCGGAGAATAAGATTCATATAAGGAAAGTCCCGTTTCGGAGTTGGAGAATGATTCCGGTGTTTTCATCGGGAATGTTCTAAAAGGTTCCGGAATGTCTGGCACTCCGGAGGGGAAGGGTACATGAATGTCTTATATCAAGTTGGTATGATTGCATCATGTACTAAGTGTCATCGCTGAAAAAAATATAGGATTAAATCAAATCCTTGTTTGAAAAGTCAAACGCCAAGTTTGAAAGTCAAACGGCTATTTTTGGGAAGTGGAAAAGGAGGAGGAAACCGAGTTGGGGAGGAGTCCCTCCTCCCCACCGCCGGCGCACCACCAAGCCGAGTTGGGGAGGGACTCCCCTCCCTCCCCTTGGCCAGTCGGCCCCTCCACCTATATAAGGAGGGGCAGGGCTCCCTCCTAGAGACACACAAGATCCTCTCCTCCAAACCCTAGTACCAAGCCGCCGCCTCCATAGCCGCCGCCGGCCCTAGGGCAAAACCCCGCCGCTGCCTAGCTAAACCCTAACCGCCGGCTTGCCCCTCCTCGGCGTGTCTAAACTCTAGATCGTCGAGGGACTCTCTCATACACCACCATACTCGCTCCGGCTTAAGGCGAAGCCCTGCGAGATCTCCCCTCTACTTCCGGTACCACGCCGTTGTGCTGCCGGAATCGCGAGGAGAGTGCTACAACCTCCGCTGCCTGCTGGAACAAGGGAGAGGAAGGTCTTCGTCGAGTACCGAACGTGTGACCGACTGCGGGAGCGCTGCAGGAACGCAGCGCCGGAAGGATCGTCTACGCGATCTTGAGATCGGGAAGAGTACGACTACATCACCCACGAGAATCCGCTCTCGTTAGACACTTTGGAATCTTCGAGGGTGAGTTATTCTATCGACTCGTTGCTACAATCTAGTAGATAGATCTTGGCTTGTTTGTTTGTATGCGGTAGAAATTTTTTGTTTTCCATGCTACGAAACCCTACAGTGGTATCAGAGCCGTGTCTATATGTAGATCTGTTGCACGAGTAGAACACAATGGTCATTGTGGGCGTTGATGCTTTTATTGTCGATTGCTTTTTGTGTACTTTGCATCTTGCGGTATGTTGGGATGAAGCGGCCCGGGCTAACCTTACATGACATCGTTCATGAGACTTGCTCCACGCTTGACATGCAACTTGTGTTGCATAAGTGGCTTTGCGGGTGCCTGTTTCTCCTAGCATATTTAAGATCCAATCGAATTCCTTCGACCATGAGATCATGCATATCACCTTTGCCGGATGGATGCTTTGATGACATCAAACACCACACCGTAACTGGGTGGATATAAAGGTGGCATTGAGTGTTCGAAAAGTATTGGTTGAAACACATGGATCAAGAGTGGGATTTGTCCATCCACATGACGGATAGATATACTCTGGGTCCTCTCGGTGAAATGTCATCCAATTAGCTTGCAAGCATGTGACCGGATCACAAGGGATCACATATCACGGGAACGAGAAAAGAGTACTTATCGGTAACGAGGTTGAACTAGGTATGCAGAGATACCGACGATCATAACCTCAGATAAGTAAATTATCGTGAGACAAAGGGAAATTGATATCGTATGTAAGTGGTTCATTCGATCGCAAAGTAATCGTAGAAATATGTGGGAGCCATATGAATTTCCAGATTCCTCTATTGGTTATTGATCGGAGAAGTGTCTCGATCATGTCCGCATAATTCACGAACCGTAGGGAGACACACTTAAGGATTCGACGTTGTTTGAGTAGTTATGGAATGATAAGAAAGAGTCTGAATGTAGTTCAGAGTCTCGAATGGGATTCGGGATATCACGAGGAGATCCGGAATGGTCCAGAGAATAAGATTCATATAAGGAAAGTCCCGTTTCGGAGTTGGAGAATGATTCCGGTGTTTTCATCGGGAATGTTCTAAAAGGTTCCGGAATGTCCGGCACTCCGGAGGGGAAGGGTACATGAATGTCTTATATCAAGTTGGTATGATTGCATCATGTACTAAGTGTCATCGCTGAACAAAATAGAGGATTAAATCAAATCCTTGTTTGAAAAGTCAAACGCCAAGTTTGAAAGTCAAACGGCTATTTTTGGGAAGTGGAAAAGGAGGAGGAAACCGAGTTGGGGAGGAGTCCCTCCTCCCCACCGCCGGCGCACCACCAAGACGAGTTGGGGAGGGACTCCCCTCCCTCCCCTTGGCCGGCCGGCCCCTCCACCTATATAAGGAGGGGCAGGGCTCCCTCCTAGAGACACACAAGATCCTCTCCTCCAAACCCTAGTACCAAGCCGCCGCCGCCGGCCCTAGGGCAAAACCCCGCCGCCGCCTAGCTAAACCCTAGCCGCCGGCTTGCCCCTCCTCGGCGTGTCTAAACTCTAGATCATCGAGGGACTCTCTCATACACCACCATACTCGCTCCGGCTTAAGGCGAAGCCCTGCGAGATCTCCCCTCTACTTCCGGTACCACGTCGTTGTGCTGCTGGAATCGCGAGGAGAGTGCTACAACCTCCGCTGCCTGCTGGAACAAGGGAGAGGAAGGTCTTCGTCGAGTACCGAACGTGTGACTGACTGCGGGAGCGCTGCAGGAACGCAGCGCCGGAAGGATCGTCTACGCGATCTTGAGATCGGGAAGAGTACGACTACATCACCCACGAGAATCCGCTCTCGTTAGACACTTTGGAATCTTCGAGGGTGAGTTATTCTATCGACTCGTTGCTACAATCTAGTAGATAGATCTTGGCTTGTTTGTTTGTATGCGGTAGAAATTTTTTGTTTTCCATGCTACGAAACCCTACTGTGGTATCAGAGCCGTGTCTATATGTAGATCTGTTGCACGAGTAGAACACAATGGTCATTGTGGGCGTTGATGCTTTTATTGTCGATTGCTTTTTGTGTACTTTGCATCTTGCGGTATGTTGGGATGAAGCGGCCCGGGCTAACCTTACATGACATCGTTCATGAGACTTGCTCCACGCTTGACATGCAACTTGTGTTGCATAAGTGGCTTTGCGGGTGCCTGTTTCTCCTAGCATAGTTAAGATCCAATTTACAACGGGTGATTAACAATACTAGTATCAATGTTGTGGTTCATGTTCGTAAGTTAGAGCGACACTTATTGAAAGCCCCAAACCACGTAAAATATGCAAAGAAAGTAGAGGCGTCTAACTTTGTTTTGCAGGGGTGTGCTGTGATGTGATATGGCCATGATTGTGATTATATTTGATGTATGCAATGTTCCTTATTGTAAGTTGGCAACCGGCAGGAGCCATATGGTTGTCTTTAATTTATGTTAAGACCCGCATGTCTATTCAAAGTAATTGTAATAGTTGAAGCCGGTGGACGACAACCATGGAGAAGCGTCATTGACCTTGATGCAATGCCGGTGATGATGGAGATCATGTTCGTGCTAGAAGATGGAGATCGGAAGCACAAAGAAGAAAGGCCATATCATACACATATTATGAATTGCATGTGATGTTAATCCTTTATGCATTTTCTATTGCTTAGTAGACGACGGTAGCATTATAAGATGATCCCTCATGCACATGAATTTCAAGTCATAAAGTGTTCACCCTTAGTTAGCACCGTTGCTAAAGCTTGTTGTTTCGAAGCACCACGTGATGATCGGGTGTGTTAGATTCCGCAAGTGTATACAATGTGAGCAAGCCAGATTTGCTCATGCGGAAACGAAGGTTTGATCTTGACGAGCCTAGCATGTACAGACATGGTCTCGGAACACAGATCACCGAAAGGTAAAGCATGAATCATATAGTAGATATGATGAACATGTCGATTGTTCGCCATTGAAACTATATCAGCTCTCGTGATGATCGGTGTTGATGTAGTGGATTTGGTTCGTGTGATCACTAAAACAATGTGAGGGATATTGTTTTGAGTGGGAGTTCACCTAGATTAATTTTATTATTAATTTGAACTCAATTTGTCATAAACTTAGTCTAAACTATTACAAATATGTTGTAGATCAATGGCAGCCCCTACCATCAATTTTAATGCGTTCCTAGAGAAAGAAAAGTTGAAAAACAATGGAAGCAACTTCGCGGATTGGTTCCGCAATTTGAGGATTGTCCTCACAGCTGGTAATTTGACCTATGTGCTGGATGCACCGCTAGGTGACCCACCTGCAGCTGATGCTTCCGATGAAGTAAAGAATGTTTACCTCACTCGGAAGACTCAGTACTCCACAGTTCAGTGTGCTATCTTGTATGGATTAGAATCGGAGCTTCAGAAAAGGTTTGAGAATTCAGACCTATATGATATTGTCGAGGATCTCAAATTGATCTTTGAGACTCATGCGGCAATTGAAAGCCATGAGACTTCTGAAAAGTTCTTTAACTGCAAGATGGAAGAGGGCAGCTCCGTCAGTGAGCATGTGCTTAAGATGTCTGGGCACGCAAACAAACTTCAAAGCTTGGGTATAGTGATTCCTAATGCTTTGGGGATTTACCGTGTCCTCCAATCACTACCACCAAGTTACAAGAACTTTGTGATGAACTACAACATGCAGAACATGAACAAGACGTTGCCAGAACTCTTTGCCATGTTGAAATCTGCAGAAGTGGAGATCAAGAAAGAGCACCAAGTGTTGTTGGTCAATAAGATCACCAAATTCAAGAAAGGCAAGTCTAAGCAGAAGGGACACTTCAAGAAGGGTGGTAAGAAAGTTACCACGCCAACGAAGAAGACCAAGGCTGGACATAAGCCTGATACTGAGTGCTTTAACTGCAAGGGAGAAGGTCACTGGAAGCGGAATTGCCCAAAGTACTTGGCGGATTTGAAGAACGGCAACATCAAGAAGAAAGGTATATCTGATATACATGTTATTGATGTGTATCTCACTAGTACTCGTAGTATTGCCTGGGTATTTGATACTGGTTCGGTTGCTCATATTTGTAACTCGAAACAGGTGCTGCAGAATAAACGGAAGCTAGCGAAGAACAAGGTGACGATGCGCGTTGGAAACGGATCAAAGGTTGATGTGATCGCGGTCGGTACGCTACCCCTTCATCTACCATCGGGATTAGTTTTATACTTAAATAATTGTTATTTGGTGCCTGCGTTGAGCATGAACATTATATCGGGATCTTGTTTATTGCGAGACGGTTACTTGTTTAAGTCCGAGAATAATGGTTGTTCGATTTATATGAGTAATATGTTTTATGCACATGCACCTCTGATAGATGGTCTATTCTTGTTGAATATCGATAGTGGAAATACACATATTAATAACATTGAGGCTAAACGTTTGAAATCGAGCGATAACTCGACCTATATGTGGCACTGTCGTCTTGGTCACATTGGAGTGAAGCGTATGAAGAAACTCCATTCTGATGGACTTCTTGAATCACTTGATTTCGAATCACTTGAAAGATGCGAAGCATGTCTGATGGGTAAAATGACTAAGACTCCATTTTATGGTATGATGGAGCGAGCTACGGACTTATTGGAAATCATACATACCGAGGTGTGTGGTCCAATGAGTGTAGCATCACGCGGTGGTTATCATTATGTTCTTACCTTCACGGATGACTTGAGTAGATATGGGTATATCTATTTCATGAAACATAAGTCCGAAACTTTCGAGAAGTTTAAGGAATTTCAAAGTGAGGTAGAGAATCAACGTAACAAGAAGATTAAATTTCTACGTTCTGATCGTGGAGGTGAATATCTAAGTTACGAGTTTGGCGAGCATTTGAAGAAATACGGAATACTTTCACAATTGACACCGCCGGGAACACCACAGCGTAATGGTGTGTCCGAACATCGTAATCGAACTCTCTTAGATATGGTTCGTTCTATGATGTCACTTACAGATTTACCGCTATCATTTTGGGGTTATGCATTAGAAATAGCCGCATTCACTTTAAATAGGGCACCATCTAAATCCGTTGAAACGACACCGTATGAATTATGGTTTGGAAAGAAACCTAGATTGTCGTTCCTTAAAGTTTGGGGTTGCGAAGCCTATGTAAAGAAGTTACAGCCGGACAAGCTTGAACCCAAAGCGGAAAAATGCGTCTTCATAGGATACCCGAAGGAAACTATTGGGTATACCTTCTATCATAGATCCAAAGGCAAAATCTTTGTTGCCAAGAATGGATCCTTTCTAGAGAAGGAATTTCTCTCGAAAGAAGTGACTGGAAGGAAAGTAGAACTCGACGAGGTTGTCGAACCTTCTCTCGAAATTGCGAGTAGCGCAGCACCGGAAGAAGTTCCTGTGGTGCCTACACCGATTAGAGAGGAAGCTAATGATGATGATCATGAAACTTCGGTTGAAGTTGCTACAGATCCTCGCAGGTCAACGAGAACTCGTACCACTCCAGATTGGTATGATCCCGTTATGAGTGTCATGTTGGTGGACAACACCGATGACCCTGAGACACATGAGGAAGCGATGATGAGCCCAGATTCCAATAAATGGCAAGAAGCCATGAAATCCGAGATTGGATCCATGTACGAAAACCAAGTATGGACTTTGGTGGACTTACCGGATGGCCGGAAGGCTGTCGAGAACAAATGGATTTTCAAGAAGAAAACAGATGCTGATGGTAATGTTACTGTCTATAAAGCTCGACTTGTCGCAAAGGGGTTTCGACAAATTCAAGGAGTTGACTACGATGAGCCTTTCTCACCAGTAGCGAAGCTAAAGTCTGTGAGGATTATGTTAGCAATCGCTGCATATTATGATTATGAGATATGGCAGATGGATGTCAAAACAGCATTCCTCAATGGAGACATTGATGAAGAGTTGTATATGATGCAACCCAAAGGTTTTGTCGATCCTAAAGATGCTAACAAGGTATGCAAACTTCAACGGTCCATCTATGGATTGAAGCAAGCATCCCGAAGTTGGAATCAACGTTTTGATAAGGTAATCAAAAGTTTTGGTTTTATACAAACTTATGGAGAAGCTTGTATTTACAAGAAAGTGAGTGGGAGCTCTGTAGCATTCTTAATACTATATGTAGATGACATATTGTTGATTGGGAATGATGTAGACCTTCTTAATAGTGTCAAGGAATATTTGAATAATAGTTTTTCAATGAAAGATCTTGGCGAAGCAGCTTACATATTAGGCATAAAGATTTATAGAGATAGATCAAGACGACAAATATCATTGTCACAAAGTACATATTTGGACAAAGTTCTAAAGAGGTTTGGAATGGAAGATAGTAAGAAAGGGTTCTTGCCCATGTTGCCCAATACGACCTTGAGTAAAACTCAAAGTCCGACATCGGCAGAAGATAGAGAAAGGATGAGTAAGACTCCCTATGCCTCAGCCATAGGATCTCTAATGTATGCCATGCTATGTACTAGACCCGACATTGCATATGCTGTTAGTTTAACTAGCAGATATCAAAGTGATCCAGGAGTGGATCATTGGACAGCGGTCAAAAACATCCTTAAGTACTTGAGAAGGACTAAGGATATGGTTCTTTCTTATGGAGGTGATGAACAACTCGTTGTTAATGGTTACACCGATGCTAGTTGGAACACCGATCTGGATGATTCTAAATCACAATCTGGATACGTATTTATTTTGAATGGTGCAGCAGTTAGCTGGAGGAGTGCAAAGCAAAGCGTTGTGGCGAGATCTTCAACTGAATCGGAATACATGGCTGCTTCGGAGGCTTCACAAGAAGCGATATGGATGAAAGAGTTCATTACAGAGCTGGGTGTGGTTCCTAGTGCGCTGGACCCAATGTCTATCTACTGTGATAACATGGGTGCCATAGCCAATGCGCAAGAACCAAGGTCACACAAGAAGCTGAAGCATATCAAGCTACGTTTTCACGCTATTCGAGAACATGTCCAAGATGGGGACATAAAGATTTGCAAAGTACACACAGATCTGAATGTGGCGGATCCGTTGACTAAACCTCTCCCGAGGGCAAAACATGACCAGCACCAAACTGCCATGGGTGTTCGGTATATTACCATGTAATCTAGATTAGATGACTCTAGTGCAAGTGGGAGACTGTTGGAGATATGCCCTAGAGGCAATAATAAATGTAGTTATTATTATATCTTTGTGTTTATGATAAATGTTTACATTCATGCTATAATAGTATTAACAAGGAAACATTAATACTTGTGTGATTTGTAAACTAAAATAAGAGTCCCTAGTAAAGCCTCTTTATAATACTAGCTTGTTGGTTAATAGATGATTGTGGTTTCCCTATCATGAACATTGAGATGTTATTAACAACAAGATCATATCGTTAGGAGAATGATATGGTGGACATACTCCTATAGATAAGCGTAGCATAAAGATCAAGTCATTTTAATAGTTCAATTGCTATATGCTTTCTGATACATAGTAATCGAATTCCTTCGACCATGAGATCATGCATATCACCTTTGCCGTATGGATGCTTTGATGACATGAAACACCACACCGTAACTGGGTGGATATAAAGGTGGCATTGAGTGTTCGGAAAGTATTGGTTGAAACACATGGATCAAGAGTGGGATTTGTCCATCCACATGACGGATAGATATACTCTGGGCCCTCTCGGTGAAATGTCATCCAATTAGCTTGCAAGCATGTGACTGGCTCACAAGGGATCACATATCACGGGAACGAGAAAAGAGTACTTATCGGTAACGAGGTTGAACTAGGTATGTAGAGATACCGACGATCATAACCTCAGATAAGTAAATTATCATGAGACAAAGGGAAATTGATATCGTATGTAAGTGGTTCATTCGATCGCAAAGTAATCGTAGAAATATGTGGGAGCCATATGAATTTCCAGATTCCTCTATTGGTTATTGATCGGAGAAGTGTCTCGATCATGTCCGCATAATTCACGAACCGTAGGGAGACACACTTAAGGATTCGACGTTGTTTGAGTAGTTATGGAATGATAAGAAAGAGTCCGAATGTTGTTCGGAGTCTCGAATGGGATTTGGGATATCACGAGGAGATCCGGAATGGTCCGGAGAATAAGATTCATATAAGGAAAGTCCCGTTTCGGAGTTGGAGAATGATTCCGGTGTTTTCATCGGGAATGTTCTAGAAGGTTTCGGAATGTCCGGCACTCCGGAGGGGAAGAGTACATGAATGTGTTATATCAAGTTGGTATGATTGCATCATGTACTAAGTGTCATTGCTGAACAAAATAGAGGATTAAATCAAATCCTTGTTTGAAAAGTCAAACGCCAAGTTTGAAAGTCAAACGGCTATTTTTGGGAAGTGGAAAAGGAGGAGGAAACCGAGTTGGGGAGGAGTCCCTCCTCCCCACCGCCGGTGCACCACCAAGCCGAGTTGGGGAGGGACTCCCCTCCCTCCCCTTGGCCGGCCGGCCCCTCCACCTATATAAGGAGGGGCAGGGCTCCCTCCTAGAGACACACAAGATCCTCTCCTCCAAACCCTAGTACCAAGCCGTCGGCGCCTCCATAGCCGCCGCCGGCCCTAGGGCAAAACCCCGCCGCCGCCTAGCTAAACCCTAGCTGCCGGCTTGCCCCTCCTCGGCGTGTCTAAACTCTAGATCATCGAGGGACTCTCTCATACACCACCATACTCGCTCCGGCTTAAGGCGAAGCCCTGCGAGATCTCCCCTCTACTTCCAGTACCACGCCGTTGTGCTGCCGGAATCGCGAGGAGAGTGCTACAACCTCCGCTGCCTGCTGGAACAAGGGAGAGGAAGGTCTTCGTCGAGCACCGAACGTGTGACCGGCTGCGGGAGCGCTGCAGGAACGCAGCACCGGAAGGATCGTCTACGCGATCTTGAGATCGGGAAGAGTACGACTACATCACCCACGACAATCCGCTCTCATTAAACACTTTGGAATCTTCGAGGGTGAGTTATTCTATCGAGTCGTTGCTACAATCTAGTAGATAGATCTTGGCTTGTTTGTTTGTATGCGGTAGAATTTTTTTTTGTTTTCCATGCTACGAAACCCTACAGTTGTTGCTCCTTAGTTGTAATTTTGGATATTGGTGGCATAGTCGGATGAAGCGGCCCGGACAAACTTTACATGTCCTCGCACATGAGACCTGTTCCACGCTTGACATGCAACTAGTTTGCATAAGTGGCTAGCGGGTGTCTGTCTCTCCTACTATAGTCAATATCTATTTTGCAACGAGTTGTCAACAATTTGGTTATCCTCGTTGTGGTTCATGTTCGTAGGTAAGAACGGTTCTATCTCGAAATCCCTAAACCACGTAAAACTTGCAATGGATAAATTAGAGGCGTCTAGTTTAGATTGTTGCTGGGCTAGTGTTATGATATGGTGATGTTGTAAGTAGAAGTATGAGATGATACTCTTACAACATACATAACGTGTAATCTCCATAGACCTTGGACTTACACATATAGGTATGATAGTGATCATACCACGATGCACATGATAGAGATCATATGCGGAAACCATATCATTTCACTAATAAACATGTGATGTTTGATAACATCTTATATTGCTTGTTTAGCGCTTTGTGAGCATAATAAGATGACCCCTCATTTAAATATCAAGATAAGAATGTGTTCTTCCTTTAGTATGCATCGATTATGTTTTCGTCGCTCCAAGACATAACGTGATGATCGGGTGTTCTTGGATCCATGACCATATTTCGGGGGTAAAACAGTTACACACGCGAATACTAAGGTTCTAACTTGGTGAGCCTAGCATGTATAGACATGGCCTCGGAACACGGACCGAAAGGTTAAGCATGAGTCATATAGTAGATATGATGCCCATTTGATGCTCTCCTTTGAAGCTATACCGACTCACGTGATGATCGGACTTGGTATAGTGGATTTGGTTCATGTAATCACCAAAAAGGCACGAGGGATGTCGTTTTTGAGTGGGAGTTCATTCGTAATATGGATTAGTTGAACTCAATCTATCATACACTTAGTATAAACTTTACAAATTCTGTTGTAGATGACACCACCTGCTTTTAATTTCAATGTGTTCATGGAGAAAGAGAAACTTGCAACGAACGGTAGCAACTTTACCGAATGGGCCATGAATTTGAGGATTCTCCTCTCTGCTGCACAAAAGCAATACGTGCTAGAAGCTCCACTAGGCCCCCCACCTTTTGAGGATTCCCCTGACAAGGAGAAGAATGTCTATCAGACTCGTCAGGAGGACCACAACTTAGTTCATTGCGGCATATTGTATGGGCTAGAGCCGGAACTTCAAAAGCTTTTCGAAAACGGCAATGCTTTTGATACAATGGGTGAGTTGAAAATGATTTTCGACACACATGCTGCTGTAGAGAGCTACAACGCTCCAGAAAAGTTCTTTAGCTGCATGATGGAAGAGCACAGCTCCTTTAGTGAGCATGTACTCAAGATGTCGGGTTACGCCGATAAGTTTGTGTCCTTGGGAATAACGATTCCCATTGACTTAGGCATCCATCGTGTTCTGCAGTCTCTGCCACCTAGCTATAAGAGCTTTGTGATGAACCATAATATGCAAGGCATGAAGAAGTCTCTCCCCGAGCTTCTGTCAATGCTTAAAACTACAGAAGTGGAGATAAAAAAGGAACATCAAGTGTTGATGATCAATAGGAACACTGGTTTCAAGAAAGACAAGAAGGGAAAACGGAAGGGAAGTAAGGGAGGCAAGCCGGTTGCCGTGCCTGAAAAGAAACCCCGAGTTGGACCTAAGTCTGATACCGAGTGCTACTATTGTAAGGGGACTGGCCACTGGAAGCGCAACTGCCCCAAGTATTTGGCAGACAAGAAGGCCGGCAAGGCAAACAAAGGTATATATGATATACATGTTATTGATGTGTACTTGACTAGTGCTCGTAGTAGCACCTGGGTATTTGATACCGGTTCAGTTGCTAATATTTGTAACTCGAATCAGGGGTTGCGGAACAAGCGACCGCTAGCAAGGGGTGAGGTCAAGATGCGTGTCGGCAATGGATCAAGCGTTGATGTGATCCCCGTCGGAACGCTGCCTCTCCATTTGCCGTCGGGATTAGTTATAAACTTGAATAACTGTTATCTGGTGCCTGCACTGAGCATGAACATTGTATCTAGATCGTGTTTGATGCGAAGTGGTTATTCATTTAAATCTGAGAACAATGGTTGTCCTATTTATATGAATGAAATCTTTTATGGTCATGCACCGATGATGAATGGTTTATTTATATTAGATCTAGATGATAATGTTACACATATTCATAATGTTGATGCTAAAAGGATTAAACTTAATGATGATATATCCGCATATATGTGGCACTGCCGTCTAGGTCATATTGGCGTTAAACGCATGAAGAAGCTCTATTAAGATGTACTTTTGGAATCACTTGATTTTGAATCATTTGATACATGTGAGCCATGCCTTATGGGCAAGATGACTAGAACGCCGTTTTCCGGTTCAATGGAACGGGCGACAGATTTATTGGAAATCATACATTCTGATGTATGTGGTCCAATGAGTTTGTAGGCGCGAGGTAGATATCGTTATTTTGTTACTTTCATGGATGATTTGAGTAGATACGGTTATATCTACTTGATGAAACACAAGTCTGAAACCTTTGAAAAGTTTAAGCAATTTCAGAATGAAGTGGAAAATCATCGTAATAGAAAGATCAAATTTCTACGGTCCGACCGTGGAGGTGAGTATCTAAGTTACGAGTTTAGCACTCACATGAAAGAGTGTGGAATTGTTTCACAACTCACACCTGCCGGAACACCACAGCGAAATGGTGTGTCGGAACGTCGTAATCGTACTTTATTAGATATGGTTCGATCTATGATGTATCTGACGGACTTGCCGTTGTCATTTTGGGGTTATGCACTAGAAACTGCTGCATTCACTTTAAATCGGGCACCATCTAAATCCGTTGAAAAGACACCGTATGAATTGTGGTTTGGAAACAAACCTAAGCTGTCATTTCTTAAAGTTTGGGGATGCGATGTTTATGTGAAGAAACTTCAACCGGATAACTCGAACCCAAAGCGGAAAAATGCGTCTTCATAGGATACCCTAAGGAAACTATTGGGTATTCCTTCTATCACAGATCTGAGGGCAAGGTTTTTGTTGCCAAGAATGGATCCTTTCTAGAGAAAGAGTTTCTCGCGAAAGGTGTGAGTAGTCGGAAGGTAGAACTCGAAGAGGTTATTGAACCTTCTCTTCTAAGTATGGCGAGTAGCGCAACACCGGAAGTTGTTCCGGAGTTGGCTTCACCTGTTGAAGAGGGAACTAATGATAATGATCATGAAACTCCGAAAGAGAGTACTACCGAACCTCGCAGGTCTAGCAGGACGCGTGCAGCTCCCGAGATGTACGGAAATCCTGTCATGAATTTCATGGTTGATGAAAATGATGACCCTGCGACGTATGAAGAAGCGATGATGAGCCCGGATTCCAACAAATGGTTAGAAGCCATGAAATACGAGATGGAATTCATGTATGAAAATCAAGTTTGGAACTTGGTGGAATTACCTCACAACCGAAAGGCCGTGGAGAACAAATGGATTTTCAAAAGAAAAACTGATGCTGATGGTAATGTGACCATCTATAAAGCTCGACTTGTCGCAAAGGGGTTTCGACAAATTCAAGGAGTTGACTACGATGAGACATTCTCTCCCGTAGCGATGCTAAAGTCAGTTAGGATTATGTTAGTAATTGCTGCATATTTCGATTATGAGATATGGCAGATGGATGTCAAAACCGCGTTTCTCAATGGTAATATTGAAGAAGAGTTGTATATGATACAACCAAAGGGTTTTGTCGATCCTAAGGATGCTAACAAGGTGCGCAAGCTTCAGCGATCCATCTATGGATTGAAGCAAGCGTCACGAAGTTGGAATCTCCGTTTTGATGAGGTGATCAAAGAGTTTGGATTTGTCCAAACTTATGGAGAAGCTTGTATTTACAAGAAAGTGAGTGGGAGCAATGTGGCATTTCTGATATTATATGTGGATGACATATTATTGATCGGAAATGATATAGATCTTTTAAATAGTGTTAAAAGTTATCTAAACAACAAATTTTCAATGAAGGACCTAGGTGAAGCGTCATACATATTAGGCATAAAGATCTATAGAGATAGATCAAGACGCCTAATAGGGTTATCGCAAAGTACATACCTTGATAAGATTTTAAAGAAGTTTAAAATGGACGGAAGTAAGAAGGGGTTCTTACCTATGTTGCAAGGCAAGACATTGAGTAATACTCAAAGTCCGGCTTCGGCGGAAGAAAGAGAGATAATGGACAAGGTCCCCTATGCTTCAGCCATAGGCTCTATAATGTACGCCATGCTATGTACAAGACAGGATGTGGCACATGCTATTAGTTTGACTAGTAGGTACCAATCGGATCCAGGTTCGGAACACTGGATAGCGGTCAAGAATATCCTTAAGTACTTATGAAGAACTAAGGATATGTTTCTTGTATACGGAGGTGAAGAGGAACTCGACGCTAAGTGTTATGTTGACGCTAGCTTTGACACCGATCCGGATGACTCTAAGTCTCAATCCAGATACGTATTTCTCATGAATGACGGAGCGGTTAGTTGGAGGAGCTCCAAACAACCTGTGGTGGCGGGATCAACAACGGAGGCCGAATATGTTGCTGCTTCAGAAGCGGCTCAGGAAGCAGTTTGGATGAAGAAGTTCATATCCAAACTAGGAGTGGTTGCAAACGCGTTGGACCCAATGGTGATATATTGTGACAACAATGGTGCCATTGTCAATGCCAAAGAGCCAAGGTCTCACAAGCATTCCAAGCATATTAAGTGCCGGTTTCACTCCATCCGCGAGCATGTCAAGGATGGAGATATAAAGATTTGTAAAGTACATACGGATCTCAATGTAGCAGATCCGTTGACTAAAACTCTCCCTAGAGCAAAACATGATCAACACCAAAACTCGATGGGTGTTAGATTTATCACTATGTAACTAGATTATTGTCTCTAGTGCAAGTGGGAGACTGAAGGGAATATGCCCTGAGAGGCAATAATAAAGTGTTTATTATGTGTATTCCAAGTATACGATAGATGTTTATTTTGCATGCTATAATTGTATTAATACGGAAACATTAATACATGTGTGTTTAATAAACAAACAGAAAGTTCCTAGTTATGCCTCTCTCATAAACTAGCTCGTTGATTAACAAGATGATCAAGGTTTCCTGATCATGGACATTGGATGTTGTTAATAACAGGATCACAACATTAGTGTAATGGTGTGATGAACATTCATCTGAAGTATAGCATTACGATCAAAGTCATTGAGTTTATATTGCTATAACAACTTACGAAGTGATCCTAATCCTTAGACCATGAGATCATGTTAATCACTAACACCGGAAGAGTTTCTTGATAACATCAAACGTCACACCGTAACAAGGTGATTATAAAGATGGATTCCGAACTAATAAAGTGTTATGTTGAGGCTCATGGATCGAGAGTGGAATTTGTTCATCCCGATGACGGATAGATATATACTCTGGGCCCTCTCGGTGATATCACATTGATTAGCTTGCAAGCAAGTGATTTGATCACTAGAATGTTATATCACGGGAACGAGAAAAGAGTGCATGTCAGTAACGAGATCAAACTAGGTATGGAGATACCGATGATCGAATCTCGGACATGTAAATATATCGTGAAACAAAGGGATTAAGATACTAGCGTAAAAGGTTCCGACGATCACAAGAAAGTCATCGTTGAATGTGTGGGAGTCAGTATGGGTCTCCAGATCCCGCTTCTGATTATTGATCCGAGAGGGGTCTCGATCATGTCCGCATTATTCACGAACCGTAAGGTGACACACTTAAGAGACACCGACATTCAATTGGAGCAAAAGTTTCATGCCAAAAGAATAAACAAGCGCAGGAATTTATTTCACTAGATACCGAAACAGGTTTTCGTGTGAAATTGCATAAAGAGGTTATGCATGTGAAATGGAATTCTAGCAAGGGGTTATTTGTGAATGTTTCTCATTAAAGTAATTGACAAAATTCTAAATAAAATAAAAGAGTTTTATTTAATGAGAGTTTGCATTAAATTTGGTGGAAATTTAATGGCATGTTTGAGTGGGATTTTGAGTGGAGGGATACGAATGGATTTTTGTGAGTGGAGTGTCCACCCACATGAATGAAGGAGGGGAGGGGGCAGCCCTCATGGCCGGCGGCCACCCCCTTGGGTGCCCCCCTCCTCCTATAAAAGGCACCCCTCTCCTCACTTCTCACTCACACCTCCTCGTGAAGGATCTCTCTCCCCTCTAGAGTTTATCCCCCATGGTCTCGGACTAGCGAGATATATGTTCCCGGTGGCTATTCGGCAAGAAAGAGTTGTGCTTCTGCTGCATCGCTGGAGCGAGGAGGCGGTGGTTGCTCGGTGCCTCGAACGTGTGTGCGAGCACGGATGCACTGCTGATTTGCGGCGCTGGGACTTCCTCTCGATCTTGAGATCGACAAAAGATCGTCTACATCAACCACGAGTTGAACTCGTTAAGCTTTGTCGGTCTTCAAGGGTATGTTCTCTACGGATATACATCCGTCCATTGTTTGTATCTAATAGATAGATTTTGGTACATAGTTCACATCGTAGGAAATTTTTTGTTTTCTATGCTGTGAACCCTACAACTATAACACATAATATGACACGACACAAAGGTTTTACATTGTTTGGATCATTTTTGTATTTTTTATGCCTGTTTCAAACTATTTGTAATGTTTTTATGTTTTACTTATTTTTTATTTACAAATATGTAATATTTGAGTGTAGATAGATCTTATTTTTCTGCCAATTTTGATATATTATCTGTATTTCTAAATTATAATGATTTAGTTATGATTTTCCAAAGATTAACGTGATAAAAAGAAAAATAGCTATGCCAAGAGTATTACCGTCGACGTAGCTATGAAAGCTATGTCGAGGGCATTGTTGTCGGCGTAGCTATCCTACACCGAGGAGAAATTCTACGCCGACGACCAAATTCATGGTTGCCTAGCTCGTGGCCTATGTCGACGGCCTCGACTTTTGACAGTCGATGTCTCACTTCCATTCCTCTAGTGTCTTGTTTTCTGCTTCTGGGACTCTTTTTATTCTAATGTGCCCACTCCATTTGCACTTGGTGGTTCTCTCGAACGGAAAGAGCAGATTTTTGCATTTTGCGGATGCATAATTATATTGTTGCATAAGCTATTTATTTATGGGCTTAAAACAAAGGTAATGATAGCTATGCAGCATATGTTGCGATCATTTTTTCTACGTATTTTTATTTATCTTTTTGAGCACGTGTACTTTTCCAGATTAACGTGTGTGGATAGTTTTAGGTCAAAGTAGTTTGTTCTAGGTTGTTCATCCTCTTGGTTTCAGGGATGGCAATGGCGGCGATGAATATTTTTTCTTCACATCCTTTCCTAATGGATTTGAAGACCAGTCTATTCAAGCAAAGATGATGCAGCGGTGACGTCATCTTTGTGGTGGATGTGTGTCCTCAGGCTCCACCGTTGTGATGGCGTTTTCTCCAACGCCGACGTGAAATCTAGGAGGTAGTCAAGGAGCGGATGCATATTTTGGTTTGCATTGACGACATCTGGAAGATGGTCGATCGAGTGCTGGGTCTGTGGTTCGTTGATGGAAGGTATGGTTTCCTCCTCCGATGTTTTAGTCGTGTGGGGTGCAACATCTGGAATTTGATGGCGTGTCCAGGGTGTTGGCCCGGTTTGATTCGTTCAACGACAATGGTTTCACCTTGGGTAAACTACCTTGGAGGTCCGCAAAGCTGCATATCACCGATGGAGCCGCATCGAGCTCGAGTAAGGAGGTGATCCCTCATGTTTTTCTTTGGTGGTTGTTGTTGTGGTGCCAGAGGCAGGTGACGGGCATTGACGTCAAACTTAGAGGATTCTTTGGTCTAGATTGTAATTTTATTTCTTGGCTAGTAGGCTTTTGCGCAAAGACTTGTGTTATGCTATTTTTTCATTTTTGCTAGGTTGGTGTTTATCGTAGCTTGTACTATAATATTTATGATATAATGAGACATGTATTTTACCATGAAAAAAAAACCTCGCCTAAACTAAATAGGCTTAGGCTCCTCCATCCGGACCATGTATAGATTAATTCCAAATGTACCTCCGCCTCCACCTTGAAGGCCGATTAAAGACCCAAGAAGCAGCGGGTGCAGTCAGGGCAGAGTTTTTCTTTTCTTTATCTTATTTGCTGCAGAAAAACAAAGCGATCACGAAAGGAAAAATAAAAATAGGTTGGAGATGGGAGGTATCGATCCCCCTTCCTCTTACAAAGCATTGATAAGTGCTCTACCATTTGAGCTACATCCCCATTAATATTCATTTTATTAAATAATTTAATTAATAGCAATCTAATTAAGTATATTAATCCGGTTGACCTCTTGTGACCTGGTCACCCCCCACGCAGGCGACTGGTCCACGCCACCTCCCCTCCCCTATAGCACTCTCCCCACCTCCCTCCTTGCTATCTCCGGGCTAGGCTCGGTCGACGGCGACCCCCGGATTTCCCCTCTGGGAGGCGTCCTCACGCACGGCGGCTACGGTATGGGGCATGGCTGTGCGTCCTGGTCTACGCTAGTGGTGTGCGGTGTGGTGGCGCCGCCAGCTGGTGGCAACGACAACGGGGATGGAGCTCGGCTGGGTGCCCTGTAGGCCCAGATATGGGTCCTTCAAGCTCGATCTAGGTTAGGGCGGGCCAGTGCGGGTTCGTCCTCGACGCCTCTGGCTGGACCAATGAGCAGTTCATGAGGGGATGGCAGCGACAACGCCACGCTTGCCGCAGCGTGGTGGCGGCAACTTAACAGACCCGTCTGGTTCTGGCCGGGCCTATGGTGTCAAGCAAGAGAGTAGCGGTGGTGGTGGCCTATGTGGAGTAGCGTGGTGGTGGAGACTTTGCGGGAGCTCAGTATGATTATAACCTGTAGCAAAGCACCCTAAAATTGCTAGTGAATATATAAAGGAAAACGATCTATATCATCCGGGGGATCTCGCGTCCCCTAGCTCCTCCTAGCGACATGCGTCCTCATGGGCCTACCTGCCTTGGACCTTCCTCTCGATCCCCATCCCTTCTTTCTCCACGAGCCTGCATATCCTGAAAAGACAGTAGCGCCCCGCGCCTGCGCCTGCATCCCCGACGATCGGCAGCGTACCCCGTCCACTTGCACGCAATACGGCTGCCCGGCGCCCTCGACCACCGCCGGCCTCGTGCCCCTTCTTCCCTTCTCTCCTCAGTTTGGTGGCTGATGCGTGATGGAGCTTCCCTCGTTGATGGCTGCAGAATGCGAGACCATCTCCTCGACGCCTAATGCGTGCAGAAGCGGGGAGAATCTCCTCCTCGGCGCCCCCTACATCAGGTCGACGAGGGAGGCAATTAGGTGGAGGTCATCTGCCCCAGCGATGCCGACGGCTCGACCTTCTCCATGCCGGACAGGATCGATGACGACCACCGACCCTGACATAGTTCGTCTGCGTGGTAACCTGCATATCGGCGTCAGGAAGATGAGGCTTGCCTCTGGCTAGGCATCGCCAAACGCGGGCGTCCCTAGAAAGAAGTCCCCACTGCTGTGCACCACGACTTTTTTTGCTTTTCTACTACATTTGTTATATGGATTTTCTATGTATGATTAAGTTTTTTGCTACACTTTTTTTTGTGGTTTTGCTACTGTACCATAATTTTGTGCTACATTTGTTTTGAGGTATTGCTACTTATTAGGAAAATTTTGCTACAAGGTCTCTAGTGAAATCGGCTGCTATTTTGCATCATCAGTCTCATTTGAGGATCTCGCCGATTTTTTTGCTACAATGCTATGAAGTCACAATTTTTTTCTACAATCATTTTTTGGTTATGCTACAAATAGTTCAAAGGTTTGCTACAATATCTCCGGCGAGAGTCTTAGACACGGTCGGTTTTGCTACAATAGCACAACATTGTTTGCTACAATGTCTCTGCGAGGTCAGTTTTGCTACAATATCTCATAACTTTTGCTAGAATGTCTCCGACGAGGTCTTCGATGAGATCTGCGACGAGTTTTTTTCCCAAAGTGAACCTTTTTTTTGCTATAGTAGCATACACTTTTTGCTATGACATCTCCGATGAGATCTTCGGTGAGGTTTCCAGCGAGATCTCTATTTTTTGTTTTGTCTCGCGGACCATTTTTTTGCTGCAATCAATGTTTAATTTTGCTGCATTCCAGATTTATGGAAACAAAAGCGGAAGATGGGACAGTCAACATGATCAAACGGTCCAAAATCACCTGATCGGACAGCTGGTGACCCAGGGGATCCGGGGATTTGATCCTCCCGGGGACGCTCAGCACGCCCCATATATAAATGCCTCTATCACTCTAAACTAAATTTCGGTGCTGATAAAGTATATTTTTTCAGAATATGTCGCTGCTAATAATAATCTAAAATTAAACGTCATAACTGATGAACTCTAATCTGACTTGTGCTACTACAATATAGATAATTTATACTGAGATTGCCTTCATAAAACCAAGATGTATCTGAACTAGTACTTCTAGCTGTATTAGTAACCAAAAAATTACCTTGGGTTAACAAAATTTCAGTGTAGTGGCTTGGAACGAATCACAAAACCAGGACGATTCCAAAACAGAAACAAGGAATGCAATCGGTAGTGTTTAGAGCAACTCCTCCCAACGGGGCCTCTACTTCTTCACACTACCATAGGAGATGTAGAGAGGATGCAACTTCCAGCACGCGGACCCAATCGTCCTGGACGCCACGTAAATGTCATGAATTCAAGACTCTAATGGTCAAATATTTCTAGTTCCTCGATCACATCTCAGAAGAATTGGGGGCAAAAACTCCAGAACCAAGATGACTGTTTATGATAAATTTGGATCTTATTGCAATGTTAGGATACATCTGGATTTGCATATCGTGCGAATCATGCATTTTACTGCAATTTGCATATCTGGATTTGCATTTTGCTGCATGCAAACAAAATATAAATATTGAAGTCGGTACGCAAATAGTTGTTGGGCATCAAATCAAACATATATAGCAGGCCTACACACAAATAGTTTGTTGGACATCTTACATAACTAGTCAGACGACACACAAATACTTAGACGGCTTATACATAGCTAATGACTAGAGAGCAGCATCAAACATATCCTCACCCGACAAGATGAGCTTCGCTCTGTACCATGAGCGACCAAGCAATGATAATCTCCACCTTGGAGTTAGCAATGACACATTCAACTCGACTTGTGTTGCTAAACTTTGGCCTCAACTTGACATGAGCTTGAGCAGCAACATCACCAGAGAGCGAGTAGGCTTGTATGACAACTTTCATGCTTTCATCATACTCTGGAGAATATACATTGGACTTACCAATTGGTACAGAGACAACAGCCGTTGCAAGATCAAGGAGACCAGTGTTGTACATTGGCAATTTTCCACCGGCGCAATCACAAGAATCAATCAACACAACCTGACTGGAAGGAGGATCAACAATTTGAACAATGCCTTGGCCATCCGGGACCATAACTTGGTGAGCAAGTGAGATGCAATATAGTCGGCCACCATGTTTGAAAGTGCATGATGGACCGCCTTCAACAACGCAGAGACGCTCAAGAAAGTGGCCTGAACTGAATTACCTAGTTGCTCTAGGCTTAACTGTGCTTTGTAAAGGCAGTTGGTGAAGTGGATGGTATGAAAACCGGTGAAAGAGCGGCGGTGTTTGGCTCTTTTCTTCAGTAACGGTATGTCGAGAGACTCTGTTCTGCCCTTAAGATATAGCTCCACCTCAAAATTAACACGGTCCACAGCAGAGATGACCCGAGACGGGCTAAACAAGCCCAACGATTGATCCTGCAAGCAAGCACCAACCATCATCATGCATGCAAATCCGTAGGAAAGGAAATTAAGGATGGGAAAAACAGAGGAAATAGTACATGCATACATACATCTCGGGTTACTAACTGGGGGGAGTATCTGGGGCGTTGAAAGAAAACGTTGCGGCGGTCATCCACTCGGTCTCACGCTGCGAGATAACACCATACACGTAGAGCGGCCAGCTCAAGTCACAACTCACAATCTTGAAGGAAAAGATCTGCAGGGTGGCGTCGATGCATGGTAACAATCTCCGCCGGGATCTGTCTAGCGCGCAAAATGCATGGAGCACAGTGAGGCTGCATGCACAAGGAAAACAAGCATTTGTAATGTAAGAAGGGATTAATAACATCCTAACACGAATTAGTAATCTGCATGCATGTATATGAAGCAAATCAAACATATACTTACTCCTCTGGTCGAAGCTACCGCACATAGATTCCACACGTTCACGGTATCTCCTGAAGATCACCTCCTCCATGTTTAGCTCCTCCTTGTCCGACCCCGTGAGCTCTGTGTCCTCCTCCATGTTTAGCTCCTCCCTGTCGACGGAGCCTCGCACTGCTCCGAGGATAGTCGGCAGATGCTGCAAGGGAATGGCGGGGTTGCGGCCATCGATGCTTCAAAGGAGGGTCGGCGAAGGATACCGTTTTGCTACCAGCGTTGAGCCATGGTGCTACCATAACACAGCGCGACGCTGCTACAATGGCGAAGCTGGGTTGCTACAACGGCATGGTGGCGCTGCTATAATGACTGGACATCGATGCTACAAAGCCGACCGACGGTGCTCCAAGAGGGATGGCAGTGCTGCCGTAGGGCGCGACCGTGCGTCCGTTCGTGGGAGGCGGTGCTGCAAGGAGGTGGTATCGATGCTACACGAGAGTTGTGGTGTTGCTGCCTATGGGAGTCGACATGCTGCCGGTGCCGCTGCGGGGCGGCGCTGCTACAACGGCACGACGCTGCTGCTACAAAGGCTGGTCGTCAATGCTATAATAACACATTTTTTGTTACAATCATTCTGTGGTTTTGCTACAAATAGTTCAAAGTTTTTGCTACAATATTTTCGGCGAGAGTCTCCGGCGAGGTTAATTTTGCTACAATAGCCTATAATTTCTGCTACAATATTCCATAACTTTTGCTTCAATCACCATCAGTACAACTACGTTCGCGTTGTATGGAAGAAAAGGTGGATTTTATGTGGGAACCCTTTTTTTTGCTGCAAACAATGCAAACAAAACATTTTTTTTTGCTTCATTTGTGCTTTATGGAAGAAAACGAGGGATTTACGTGGGAACCAGATTTTGCTCCAAATAATGCAAACGAAATGTTTTTTGCTGCTTTTCGCTTTATAGATGCAAAAGCGGGATGTAAGAAGCTTAGATGGACACGTGGCCCCCTGGCCCTCCACCGACCTTGCCTCCTTCGCCTATAAGAAGCCTCCGACCAAAAAACCCTAGAGAATTTACCAGAAAGCCACGAAAAGTTCCGTAGCGCCGTCGCCATCGAAGGGGAGATTCAGGGGCAGAAGTCTCTTTTCCGGCGCCCTATTGGGACGGGAAAGTGTCCCCGGAGCCATCTCCTTCGATCTCCACCACCATCTCCATCACCGTTGCTGATTCCCATGATGAGGAGGGAGTAGTTCTCTCTCGAGGCTAAGGGCTCTACCGGTAGCTATGTGTTTATCTCTCTATCCATGCGTGGTCATATTGTGATCATGAGCTTTGTAATCAAGTAGATCTACCTTGCTACTCAAGTGCTTTAATAGATCTCCGGCTCTCCCCATGTGTGTGAAAGTGACAGCGTGCACGCCGTGGCGGCACTTAGACTAGAGTTTACATAAATACTCAAGTGCTTCAATAGATCTCTGCTCTCCCCACATGTGTGAAAGTGACAGCGTGCACGCCGTGATGGCACTTAGGCTAGAGTTCATACATCCTTATCATGAGTATATTTTGAGTTGGTTGTATCTATAAAATTGTGGTATTTGTTGGAACCATCTAGCGCTCAAGGTGACAGTGTGGGGTTATCTAGATGGGAAGGCGGAATTTGAGGAGTGCTGTTATAGCCCTACCGTGGATTAGAGTGTCCAACCGGAGAGTAATTAAGAGTAGTATCATGAAGAGAATATATTTATTGAGAGGTTCACTGGTGAAAGTATGATCCCTAGACCTTGTTTTTAAGCATTAAAACACCATTTGCATCTAGATCTATTACATTTTTGCTTGCTTCCATCTTTTTGCCTTTAGTCTTTGGCTCCCCGTCAGAAGCTCTTTTCTGGCATTGTTACCACTTATAATCATCCATACCACTTGTATTTCACTATCTCTTCGCCGAACTAGTGCACCTATACACCTGACAAGTGTATTGGGTGTGTTGGGGACACAAGAGACTCCTTGTATTTTTGTTGCAAGGTTGCTTGAGAGGGATACCTTTGACCACTTCCTCCCTGAGTTCGATAAACCTTGGATAATCCACTTAAGGGAAACTTGCTGCTATTCTATAAACCTCTGCACTTGGAGGCCCAACAACTGACTACAAGAATAGAAGTGCGTAGACATCAGGGTCCAAATTGAAGGGTTTCGCAGAATAGTAAATCAAAAAATTTCTACGGATGCGAACGGGAAAGCCAATATCTAATCTAGGAGATGCAATCAACGAGAGGGATAGATGAGATCTTCATACCCTTGAAGAAATCGCACAGCGGAACGTTCAACAGAACGTGGTTGATGTAGTCGTACTAGCCCCTCCTCGCAATCCGATCCGATCCAACGCCGCAAGTGGCGACGCCTCCGAGAGATGCACACGTACGGCACCGCGACGTCTTCTCCTTCCTCGTTCCAGCAAGTGGGGTGGATAGATAGATTGGATCTACAACACGACGGCGTGGTGCAAAGGTGGAGAGTTTCTGCGGCAGGGCTTCGCCTACGCGCAGTCGGGAGAGAGAGAGAGATCTGGAGGGCAACAGGTAGGCGGCTAGGGTTCAAGGAGGGGTGGGAGGAGGGTGCGCCCCTGCCCTCTTTATATAGAGGGCTGGCCGGCCCCCTTGCCCCTCCTCCAAGCCCTAGGGCCGGCGGCCACAAGGGTGGAGTGGGGGGCAAGTTTCCCCCCTTCTAGAAGATCCCCTAGGGTTTCCCCTAGGGTTTTGGCCGGCTGGGCCTATGGGGCCTTGTGCCCTTGGCCCAATGCAGCCAGGGCACTCCCTCGTAGGCCCACGCCCCCTTCTGACAAGTGGTGCCACGTTGGTCCCACTCTGGAAGCTTCTAGAATCTTCCGGTACAATACCGAACATTCCGAAACAATTCTGAAATCCAAAAACTGCTTTCCTTTATATGAATCTTATTCTCCAGACCATTCCGGAACCTCTCGTGATGTCCTGGATCTCATCTGAGACTCCGAACAAAAACTCATAAACCAATTATCCATTCTATCCTAGCGTCGAGGCACGTTAAGTGTGTGACCCTACGAGTTCGAGAATATGCAGACATGATCTTCTATCAATAATCAATAGCGGGATCTGTAAACCCATATTGACTCCCACATATTCATTGATGATCATATCGGATGAACCACGATGCCATGATTCAATTAATCCCATATTTATATTCCCTTCGTCACGCGATATTTTACTTGCCCGAGATTCGATCGTTGGTATCGACATACCTAGTTCAATCTCGTTCACAGCAAGTACTTTACTCGTTCCGTAATCCGATATCACTTTGTGATTAACTCCTTAACCACGTGCTTGCAAGCGGTGTTGATATTAATTACCGAGTGGGCCCGAAGTATATCTCTCCGACTCGGGAGGGACAAATCCCATCTCGATACATACAACCCAACAAGTACTTTCCGATCACCTGAGAGACACCTTTATGATCACCCTCTCATAGAATGACGTTTGATGACCTCAAAGCTTTCTTCCGATACCAGGGAGTTGCATTATCTCATGGTCTAAGGAATATAATATTTGACATAAGAAAAAGCTTCACAAAGATGAACACGATGACACGATCTAATTGCTCTGCTTGATTTGGGTCTGTCCATCACATCATTCTCTCAATGACATGATTTCATTATTAATCGACAACTCATGTCTATGGTTAGGAAACCTTAACTATCATTAATCAATGAGCTAGTCCATAGAGGCGTACTAGGGACACAGTGTTATTCATAAACCACACAAGTATCAAAGTTTCCGCTTAATACAATTCTAGCATGGAATATAAACTTTATCATGAACAAGAATTATAACAATAACATCTTTTTTATTGCCTCTAGGGCATAATTCCAACAATCTCCCACTTGCACTAGAGTCAATAATCTAGTTTACATCTGGCAACAATCTAACACCCATGGCATTGAGGTGCTGATCATGTTTTGCTCGTGGAAGAGGTTTAGTCAACGGATCCGCGACATTCAGATCCGTATGTACTTTGCTAATCTTCAGATCTTCATCTGTTATATAATCTCGAATTATATGAAATCGGCGGTTGATGTGCTTGGTCTTTGGATGATATCTTGGTTCCTTAGCCAATGCTATGGCGCCAGTGTTGTCGCACAATATATCCAGTGGGTCCAAGGCACTTGGAACCACACCAAGCTCAGTGATGAAGTTCCTGATCCAAACTCCTTCACTTGACGCTTCTGCAGCAGCCATGTATTCCGATTCTACTGTAGATCCCGCGATCACGCTTTGCTTGCAGCTTCTCCAGCTCACAGCTCCTCCATTCAATATATAAACGTATCCTGTATGAGATTTAGAATCATCCGGGTCGGTGTCGAAACTAGCTTCGACGTAACCTTTTACGACGAGCTGCTCATCACCTCCATAGACCAAGAACATTTCTTTAGTCCTATTTAAATACTTTAGGATGTTCTTTACGGCTGTCCAGTGTTCCACTCCTGGATCACTTTGGTATCTTCTCGTCAAACTAAGAGTATTGGACACATCCGGTCTAGTACACAACATGGCATACATGATAGAACCTATGGCCGAGGCATATGGCACTTTGCTCATGGTTTCTCTATTGTTTACCGTAGCTGGACACTGAGCCTTGCTCAATATCTTACCTGACAACATGGGCACTGAACCTTTCTTTGCCTTATCCATTCTGAACCTTTTCAGAACTTTGTCTAGGTATGTACTTTGGCTTAAAGCTATTAGGTGTCTTTGTCTATCTCTATAGATTTTGATGCCTAATATATAAGCAGCTTCTCCTAGGTCTTTCATTGAAAAACATTTATTCAAATAACTCTTCACATCATTAAGCATACCAATGTCATTTCCAATAATCAATATGTCATCCACATATAGTACTAGAAATGTCACTGAGCTCCCACTCACTTTATTGTAGATACAAGCTTCGTAGCAATTTGGAACAAATCCAAAGCTCTTGATCACTTGATCAAAACGAAGGTTCCAACTCCGAGATGCTTGCTTCAGTCCATAAATGGAACGCTGAAGTTTGCACACCTTATCAGCATCCTTAGGATCGACAAAACCTTCGGGCTGCATCATATACAACTCTTCATCAATGTTGCCATTGAGGAACGCAATCTTGACATCCATCTGCCATATTTCATAATCATGAAACACAACAATTGCTAATAAGATCCGAATGGACTTAAACATCGCTACGGGAGAGAAAGTCTCATCGTAGTCAACACCTTGAACTTGTCGAAAACCTTTCGCGACAAGTCGAGCTTTGTAGACAGTAACATTACCATCCGCGTCGGTTTTCTTCTTGAAAATCCATTTGCACTCAATGGCCTTTCTGTCGCTAGGAGGGTCCACCAAAGTCCATACTTGGTTTTCGCTCATGGATCCCAATTCAGATTTCATGGCCTCTAGCCATTTCTCAGAGTCTAGGCTCATCATTGCTTCCTCATAGTTCGCAGGTTCACTATTGTCTACCAACAAGACAGTTAAGACAGGGTTATTGTACCACTCAGGAGGGGCACGTGAACTTGTCGACCTGCGACGTTCAGTAGTAGCATCGTCAGAAGTTTCATGATCCTCATCATTAGCTTCCTCTCTTGTTGGTGTAGACGGCACTGGAACAAGTTCAGGTGTTGCGCTACTCTCCAACTCAAGAGAAGGTTAAATAACCTCGTCTAGCTCTACTTTCCTCCCACTCACTTCTTTGGAGAGAAACCCTTCTCAAGAAAGGATCCGTTCTTTGCGACAAACACTTTGCCTTCGCATCTGTGGTAGAAGGTATACCCAATCGTTTCCTTAGGGTATCCTATGAAGACGCATTTCTCCGCTTTGGGTTCGAGCTTGTCCGACATCAATTTCTTGACGTAAGCTTCGCATCCCCAAACTTTAAGAAACGACAACTTAGGTTTCGCACCAAACCACAGTTCATACGGTGTCGTCTCAACGGATTTAGATGGTGTGCCCTATTTAAAGTGAATGCAGCGGTTTCTAATGCATAACCCCAAAATGATAACGGCAAATCTGTAAGAGACATCATCGATCGCACCATATCTAATAGAGTTCGATTCCGGTGTTCAGACATACCATTGCACTGTGGTGTTCCGGGTGGCGTGAGTCGAGAAACGATTCCGCTTGCTTTAAGGTGCGTGAGAAAATCATAACTCAAATATTCACCTCTACGATCAGATCGTAGAAATTTAATTTTCCTGTTACGATGGTTTTTCACTTCGTTCTGAAATTCTTTGAACTTTTCAAACGTTTCAAATTTATGTTTCATTAAATAGATATACCCATATCTACTTAAGTCATCAGTAAAAGTGAGAAAATAGCGATATCCACCGCGCGTCGAAACACTCATTGGTCCGCATACATCGGTATGTATGATTTCTAACAAGTCTGTTGCTCGCTCCATTATTCCGGAGAACGGGGTTTTGATCATCTTGCCCATGAGGCACGGCACGCACGTGTCAAATGATTCAAAATCAAGAGACTCCAAAAGTCCATCAGAATGGAGTTTCTTCATGCGTTTTACACCAATATTACCTAGACGGCAGTGTCACAAATAAGTCAAATTATCACTATCTACTTTGCATCTCTTAGCCTCAATGTTATGGATGTGTGTTTCTGTAGGGCTCCGTAGCATGGAAAACAAAAAATTTCTATCGCATGAACACACACAAGCCAAGATCTATCTACTAGATTGCAGCAACAGTCGATAGAGTACTAACCCTCAAAGATCCAAAGCGGTTAACGAGAGCAGATTCTCGTGGATGATGTAGTCGTACACTTCCGGTCTCAAGATCGCGTAGACGATCATTCCGGCGCTGCGTTCCGGCAGCGCTTCCGCAGTCGGTCACACATTCGGTACTCAATGAAGACATTCCTCTCCCTTGTTCCAGCAGGCAGCGGAGGTTGTAGCACTCTCCTCGCGATTCCGGCAGCACGACGGCGTGATGTCGGAAGTAGAGGGGAGATCTCGCAGGGCTTCGCCTTAAGCCGGAGCGAGTATGGTGGAGTATGAGAGAGCCCTTGGTGATCTAGGGTTTAGAGGGCACCAAGGGGAGGGTGTGGCCGGCGGCTAGGGCTTGGGGAAGCCCCAACTCGCCGAGTTGGAGGGGAAACCCTAGGCGGCGGCGGCTGCACTTGGAGGTGGAGGCGCCAAAGCTAGGGTTTGAGGTTTGTCTACAGGGGGTGCCCTACCCCTCCTTATATAGGAGGGGAGAGGCGGTTTGGGGAGGAGGGAGTCCTCCTCCAACTCCTCCTCATGGCCGGCGGGTGGGAGGGAGTGGGACTTCCTCCCCAAGTAGGTTTCCTACTCTCCCTCCACCAAGCAAACTTGCCGTTTGACTTTTCAAATTGGCGTTTGACTTTCAAACTTGGATTTGATTTCTCTCTTTATTTTGCCCAGCCAAGTGACCTAGTACATGATGCAACCATTCCATATTGTCATGACACATTCATGTACCCTTCCCCTCCGGAGTGCCGTACCTTCCAGACCCTTCTAGAACATTCCTGGTGAAAACACCGGAATCATTTCCGAACTCCGAAACAGGAGTTTCCTTATATGAATCTTATTCTCCGGACCATTCCGGATCTCCTCGTGATATCCCGGATCCCATCCGAGACTCCGAACAACATTCGGTCTCTTACTCATCATTCCATAACTACTCAACAACATCGAATCCTTAAGTGTGTCTCCCTACGGTTCGTGAATTATGCGGACATGACCGAGACACTTCTCCGATCAATAACCAATAGAGGAATCTGGAAATTCATATGGATCCCACATATTTCTACGATTACTTTGCGATCGAATGAACCACTTACATACGATACCAATTTCCCTTTGTCTCACGATAGTTTACTTATCCGAGGTTTTGATCGTCGGTATATCTGCATACCTAGTTCAACCTCGTTGCTGATAAGTACTCTTTTCTCGTCCCCGTGATATGTGATCCCTTGTGAACAAGTCACATGATTGCAAGCTAATTGAATGACATTCCACCGAGAGGGCCCAGAGTATATCTATCTGTCATATGGATGGACAAATCCCACTCTTGATCCATGTGCCTCAACCCATACTTTCTGAACACTCAATGCCACCTTTATAGCCACCCAGTTACGGTGTGGTGTTTGATGTCATCAAAGCATCCTTCTAGTGATGGTGATTAACATGATCTCATGGTCGAAGGAATTAGGTTACTATGTATCAGAAAGCATATAGCAAATGAACTATATTAAATGACTTGATCTTTATGCTACGCTTAACTATAGGAGTATGTCCATCACATCATTATCCTAATGATATGACCCTGTTGTTAATAACATCTTCTATGTTCATGATCAGGAAACCATGATCATATATTAACCAACAAGCTAGTTTAACAAGAGGCTTTACTAGGGACTCTTTTATTACAAATCACACAAGTATTAATGTTTCCGGTTAATACAATTTTAGCATGGTATGTAAACATTTATCATAAGCATGAAGATATGATAATAACCACTTTATTATTGCCTCTTGGGCATATCTCCAACAGTCTCCCACTTGTACTAGAGTCAATAATCTAGTTTCAAACCTTTGTATATTCAACACCTATGGCTTTCTGGTGTTGTATGTACACGATTGCTAGTGGTCAACTGATCTTCGGATCTGACACTTCCAGGTCCGTGTGTAATCGCATGTCTTTGCGTCTCTACGCATCACTCATTCTCTAATGAGATGGCTTTGTATAAATTTGGTCCTTTGGTGAGACCTTTAGTTCTTTGGGGTTAAAACATATTGATAATATTGTCGTACAATATATCTTCATAGTATTATCCCTGCTGTGAACTACACCTAGTTTGATAACAAACTACTTGACACAAATGCCCTCTTTTGCTGCTATTATAGCAATCATATACTTAGCCTTTTGTTGTAGTATCTGTCACAATGTCTTAACTTTGGAACTCATCCAAATCCATTATGGAACTTACTTTCCATTATATTGTGCCACCCTTAGTTTAGATTGAGATAAACTTAATTTGTACTTTGTGACAAAACTAGTATCAATGTAGTACTTTTATAATGAACTAATCATCTATTTGTCAATTCTACAAAATAATTTATTCTTAGTTCTTCCAAAGATCATAAGAATATCCATACTATCGTCCAATGATCATCTTATGAATCATTCTGGTATACGCTCACAACATTTAGAGCATAGGACATATCTGGATTTGTACATATCACAGTATGATTGATATAAATATTCTTTTGTGATTTCAAACATCAAGTATAAATCTATACTTGAAAACTTGTTTCACTTACCAAGTGTCAATACACATGAATATATCATTAATATTGAACTCATTCAATCCTTTCTGTGCAACAAGAACCTTTCTTGTAGTTTCTATATTGAACTCATTTAATATATCATCTATGTACTTTCGGCACAACCATATTAGCGTCTATTGATGCCAAATATTTGGGTTTTGCCTAAGTCTTTCATCGGGATGAAATTCTTAATATGTGTTAATAAAAGATACATCATTTCCAATCAAAAATATGTCTTCCACATAATGTATTAGAAACATGTCTTAGCGCTCCCACTTAATTTCTTGCAAATGCAAGCATATTCATTGTCTCCGATGAAATTAAACTCTTTTAACAGTTTCATCATAGTGAAGATTCCAACTCCGCGATGATCACTTCAACCATTGAAGTTTGCATATGCTTTTAGCATCCTTTGAAATAACAAAACCCTTTGGACCGTGTTATGCACACGTCCTAGGTAACAATTCTATTAGAAGAACTTGTTTTGTTTATTCAACTACCACATAACAAAATTATATGTAGTGGTTGCTACATTAATCCGTCTAGACTAAATATCGCTATGAAAGATCAAATCTTGTCATAGTAAACCTTCGAACATTGTTGTGAACTCTTTCGCAACATGTCGACTATTTCATAGATGTGAAACATCCATGTCTATTTCTTTATAGATCCAAACATAACTGTAAGGTCTTACACCTTTCTCGAGGGTCCTTCAAGTTCAAAACTTGATTTCTCATGTATGGAACTATCACGGATTTTATGGCTTCAAGCCATTTTATGGAGTCAGGGCCCATCATCGCTTCTTTGCATGTAGTCCGTTCATTATTCTCAAATAATGATTCAACCCTCAAATCTTGGTATTTGATTGTTTACCCGACCTACTTGGTTCAATAGAAACTTTGACCTCCATAACCACAACCTTTGAGGCACGTGAACCATGAGCTTTGTTGCTGCCTCCGGAACACTTTTCGGCGCTGCGCAACTTTGCACATACAGCTAAGGTTCTTTTAACCTTATCAAAGTTCTATTGTCCTCCCACTTATCTTTTCACGAAAAATTCCTTCTCAAAGAAACTTGACGTTCTAAGCGACAAACACTTTTGTCTCCAATGTTATGGAGGAATACTTAAAAGTTATTCGAAATAACATATAAAGACAGGTTCATCCGACTTTGGTTGTAAACATCTTTCTTACGCATAGCATACCAATGTTTAAGAAAGGACAACTTGGGTTTTATCCCAAACCATAACTTTATATGGTGTCATTTCAACGGATTATGATGGAGCTCTTTTCAGTGGAAAACGGTAGTCTCTAAAGCTTTTAATCTTTAAAATATAATGTCATTTTTATGAATTACACCTTTGATCTTACCATGTCAAACAAGGTTTAATTACATATCTCGAACGCTCCATACTCTTATGGTGTTTCAGTAAATGCAAATCCACGGAACGATTCCTTAAATCTTAGGTATCATGCTAAACTTTTAACTCAAATATCTTCCTTTATGATCTTATCATAAACTATTTATATTCTTGTTACAATGATTTTGCACTTCATCTTGAAAGTCTTTGAACTTTTCAAATGTTTCATACTTCATCCTTATTAAGTAAATATTCATATATTCACTCAAATTTTCGGAGAAAGCATATGAAGTTGAAATTCATCACTCTTGACTACACACAATGGACTTCATACAACAATATGTACAAGTTCCAATAAGTTAGTCATTCGTTCCCTTTTGCCCTATGAACGAAGTTTTAATTATCTCTAGGAAAGTTTCACAAGCGTCATTTGATCAAAAATCAAAAGACTCCAAAATTCCATCCACATGGAGTTTCTTCATGTTTTCTTTCCAATATAATTTAAACGGCGATGTCACTTCTTAAGTGATCTTTCAATCAATTTGTCTTTCGACATTTTTAGCACTAGTTTTATGGATGTGATTTCTCCAACAAGATTTGATAATCATCCATCTTTTATGGATTACGACAATTATTTGAACAACCCTTTTGTTCTCATAATACCTGATAAAACAAATCTTGAAGGCAAGCTTTGATGTTTAACGAGCAACACAATAACCCTTTATTTGTTCTCGATGAACATCATCACATATTCTATTGCTAGTTACTTAGGCCATTGTAGTTCATGAATTCTGTTGTTTCGTATGACAATTCATACCAACAAATTCAGTATCCAATACTTAAGAACCACATTGTTTAACAAGCAAAGAATACAACCATAACGCGTATATCCTCTATATACCTAAGCTGAACAATTCTAGTCTTTTCTTTTCTGCCATATATTTATGAGATTCTCTTTCAGTATTGCTTTTTCTATTTGAAACAATCTATCAACATCAATAGTGGAGCCATATACATGGCACATAGTCCAAAACATGTATAGTTAAATACCAATGTCTTTGGACTTGCACTTTGAAGTAGATAACCATCATCAAATGTTTGGTGTTCTTTCAAATTCCTTTCTTTAGTAATCTCTTGGTGTAGTAAACATTTTACCTACATCAAATATTCACCTTTATCATGGAATTATTCATGATCAAGCTACTTTAGCTTATTATGGTGAATCGCGAGTATAATGTTGCTCTCCAATACCTTTTGGAGGATTAGGACAACTAGTGTCTCCAACCTTTTGTAAATTCTCATCAAATACGAGAACACAAACTTTGCCATATTATACTCTATCATGTTGTAACCAAAACATTATTTCAGATATCGCAATATCTTCCATACATGATGGTTTCTAAAACAACTCTTTCAACTCCTAGTTTACATTGATATTGAAACTTTCTTTTGAATATCAAGAATCGTGGAGACAAACATGATACTTATATACTAACATTGGAATTGTTACTCTTGATTTAATACTAACTATTAAACTTCACGGAGTAATCGAAACTTACTGAAAGTTTGCAATGGGACTTTTAAACTTTAGATTAACACTTCAAAACAATATGATACTAGTTCGTAAAGTAACTAACCAGAATTCTATAGTTCTATCATCTCAATTAAAACTAAGCGCAAGGTGGTAAACGGATGCCAATGACTACAACAACTACGCAAATTCACTTTGATATAATTTATGATAAATAGTGTTCAACTCTTAATCATATTGCTGTTGAACTCCCACTCAAAACAATATCCCTCACATTGTTTTAGTGATCACACGAACCAAATCCACCACATCAAAACCGATCATCACGAGAGTTGATGTGGCTTCAATGGAGAAAAATCAACATGTTCATCACATCTACTATATGACTCATGCTTTACCTTTCGGTGATCCGTGTTCCGAGACCATGTCTGTACATGCTAGGCCCGTCAAGATCAAACCTTAGCTTCCGCATGAGCAAATCTGGCTTGCTCACGTTGTATACACTCGCAAAATCTAACACACCCGATCATCACGTGATGCTTCGAAACAACGAGCTTTAGCAACGGTTCTTACTAAGGATGAACACTTAAAAACTTGAAATTGTGTGCTTGAGGGATCATCTTATAATGCTACCGTTGTGAACTAAGCAATACAAGATGCATAAAAGGAATAACATCACATGCAATTCATAATATGTGATATGATATGGCCTTTCTTCTTGTGCTTTCGATCTCCATCTTCAAGCACGAACATGATCTCCATCATCACCGGTGTGGCGTCAAGGTCAATGGCGCCGCTTCATGGTTGTCTTCCACCAACATCGACTATTACAACTACTTTGAATAATAGCTTAACGGAATTAAAATACAACCATATGGCTCCTGCCGGTTGCCGACTTACAATAAGGAACATTGCATACATCATATATAATCACAATCATGGCCATATCACATCACAGCACATCCTGCAAAACAAAGTTAGACGCCTCTAATTTTCTTTGCATGTTTTACATGGTTTGGGGCTTTCAATAAGTGTCGTTCTAACTTACGAACAAGAACCACAACGTTGATACTAGTATTGTCAATCACCCGTTGTGAATTGAATCTTAACTATTGAAAGTACAAAGGAAGTCGCCTAGAGGGGGGGTGAATAGGCTTTTAAAATTATTACGGTTTAGGCTCAAGTAAATGCGGAATAAAAGTAACGTTTAATTTATTGAGCACAAAACCTAGCCACTAAGTTCACCTAGGTGCACCAACAACCTATGCTAAGCAATACAAGCAACAAGGTGATAGCAAGGTATACATACTTCAAGCACGATGGCTATCACAATGTAAAGTGCATAAGTAAAGGGTTCGGTAGAGAGATAACCGATGGACGAGGAGACGAAGATTTGTTTCCCGAAGTTCACTTCCAAAGAAGCTACGTCTCCGTTTGAGAGGTGCGATGGCGCAATGCTCTCCGAACGCCACAAATGGCTCACCTCGAGGTGTGGTGGCTCGATGCTCACCCAACGCCACACAAGGCCTCACCTCGGATGCGGAAGCACGCAACTCACCGACGCCACAAAAGGCTCACCCTATTCTCCCAAGTGCGCACCACAAAAGGCGGGCACTTGCTCCACTATGGGACGTTTGAGGGCGGTCACCGAACCCGTACAAGTTTGGGGCTAACTCCACAACTCAATTGGAGGCTCCCAACAACAAAGCCACAAAAGGCCAACAATGCCACAAAAGGCCAACAACGCCACAAAAGGCTACAAGACCACAAAAGGTCAACAAGACCACAAAAGGTCAACAAGACCACAAAAGGTCAACAAGACCACAAAAGGTCAACAATCCAACCACACAACCGTCTAGGGTTCCAAGGAACCCAAGAGAAACAAGCTCACAAGCTTGAACTCGCCGAATCTCCGAGGATAACTCAAACCTATGCACCAAATGCAAGGGCAAGTCCTTCTCCCCCAAATTCCAACAAAGCTACAAAAGCTATTGGGGGAATAAGGGAGGAATAACACAAGAGTAGAACTCAAACCTATGCACCAAATGCAAGGGCAAGTCCTTCTCTCCCAAATTCCAACAAAGCTACAAAAGCTATTGGGGGAATAAGGGAGGAAGAACACAAGAGGAGAACACAAAACTCTCCAAGATCTAGATCCCAATGATTCCTTCACAAAGAAGGGATTTGACTTGGGGGGATTGTAGATCTAGATCTCCTCTCTCAAATCCCTCAAAAAGATGCAAGAATCATAGGAGGGGAAAGGGAGAGGGAAAGCTTCTTCAAGGTTGACAATGGAGGAGAGAGAGAAAGCCAAGAACCAAGAAGAAAAGCTAGTGTCCACGAAGGGGAAGAGGAGCCCCTTTTAAAGGGCTCCCAGATCTGCCCGTTATGGGCATTCAATACTCCTGGCCAGAACTTCCGGTGGGAGTCCGGAAGTTCCGGTGGCACACAGCCAACGGTCAAAAACTGCGGAACGAGAAACTGAAAAAGCGAATCCTGTTCGGAACTTCCGCTGGTTCACCGGAACTTCCGGTGGGAGCGAAACTTCCGGTGGAAGTTCCGACAGAAGTTTCGTCAAATATACATATTCAAAAGAGAAGGTTATGGAACGTGAGCGGAAGAAGACCCGGAACTTCCACCGGAACTTTTGGCGACAAAGATGCCCTAGCGGAACTTCCGGTCAGGGAAATTCCAGAAACGAGAAAACCAGAAACGCAATAACTTTTGCATCCGAACTCCAAACGGGATGAAACCAATTTTGTTGGAAAGATAACGACGAATATAATCCAACAAAAAGTTCGTAGTCATGCCTCTCTCATAAACTAGCTCGTTGATTAACAAGATGATCAAGGTTTCCTGATCATGGACATTGGATGTTGTTAATAACGGGATCACAACATTAGTATAATGGTGTGATGAACATTCATCCGAAGTATAGCATTACGATCAAAGCCATTGAGTTTATATTGCTATAACAACTTACGAAGTGATCCTAATCCTTAGACCATGAGATCATGTCAATCACTAACACCGGAAGAGTTTCTTGATAACATCAAACGTCACACCGTAACAGGGTGATTATAAAGATGGATTCAGAACTAATAAATTGTTATGTTGAGGCTCATGGATCTAGAGTGGAATTTGTTCATCCCGATGACGGATAGATATACTCTGGCCCTCTCGGTGATATCACATTGATTAGCTTGCAAGCAAGTGATTTGATCACTAGAATGTTATATCACGGGAACGAGAAAAGAGTGCATGTCAGTAACGAGATCAAACTAGGTATGGAGATACCAATGATCGAATCTCGGACATGTAAATATATCGTGAAACAAAGGGATTAAGATACTAGCATAAAAGGTTCCGACGATCACAAGAAAGTCATCGTTGAATGTGTGGGAGTCAGTATGGGTCTCCAGATCCCACTTCTGATTATTGATCCGAGAGGGGTCTCGATCATGTCCGCATTATTCACGAACCGTAGGGTGACACACTTAAGAGACACCGACATCCAATTGGAGCAAAACTTTCATGCCGAAAGAATAAACAAGCGCAGGAATTTATTTCACTAGATACTGAAACAGGTTTTCGGGTGAAATTGCATAAAGAGGTTATGCATGTGAAATGGAATTCTAGCAAGGGGTTATTTGTGAATGTTTCTCATTAAAGTAATTGAAAAAATTCTGAATAAAATAAAAGAGTTTTATTTAATGAGAGTTTGCGTTAAATTTGGTGGAAATTTAATGGCATGTTTGAGTGGGATTTTGAGTGGAGGGATATGAATGGATTTTTGTGAGTGGAGTGTCCACCCACATGAATGAAGGAGGGGAGGGGGCAGCCCCCATGGCCGGCGGCCACCCCCTTGGGTGCCCCCTCCTCCTATAAAAGGCACCCCTCTCCTCACTTCTCACTCACACCTCGTGAAGGATCTCTCTCCCCCTCTAGAATTTATCCCCCATGGTCTCGGACTAGCGAGATACATGTTCCCGGTGGCTATTCGGCAAGAAAGAGTTGTGCTTCCGCTGCATCGCTGGAGCGAGGAGGCGGAGGTTGCTCGGTGCCTCGAACGTGTGTGCGAGCACGGATGCGCTACTGATTTGCGGCGAGAGGACTTCCTCTCGATCTTGAGATCGGTAAGAGATCGTCTACATCAACCACGAGTTGAACTTGTTAAGCTTTTTCGGTCTTCAAGGGTATGTTCTCTACGGATATACATCCGCCCGTTATTTGTATCTAATAGATAGATCTTGGTAGATAGTTCACATCGTAGGAAATTTTTTGTTTTCTATGCTGCGAACCCTACAGTGGTATCAAAGCCGGATCTATGCGTAGATGCTTTACACGGGTAGTACACATATGAGTATGTGGGCGATGATGATCATGTTGTTGCTCCTTAGTTGTAATTTTGGATATTGGTGGCATAGTGGGATGAAGCGGCCTGGACAAACTTTACATGTCCTCGCACATGTGTTGGAGATATGCCCTAGAGGCAATAATAAATGTAGTTATTATTATATATTTGTGTTTATGATAAATGTTTACATTCATGCTATAATAGTATTAACAGGGAAACATTAATACTTGTGTGAATTGTAAACTTAATTTGAAGTCCCTAGTATAGCCTCTATACTTCACTAGCTTGTTGGTTGATTAAATGATTGTGGTTTCCATATCATGAACATTGAGATGTTATCAACAACAAGATCATATCGTTAGGAGAATGATATGGTGGACATACTCCTATAGATAAGCGTAGCATAAAGATCAAGTCATTTCAATAGTTCAATTGATATATGCTTTCTGATACATAGTAACCTAATTCCTTCGACCATGAGATCATGCATATCACCTTTACCGGATGGATGCTTTGATGACATCAAACACCACACCGTAACTGGGTGGCTATAAAGGTGGCATTGAGTGTTCGGAAAGTATTGGTTGAGACACATGGATCAAGAGTGGGATTTGTCCATCCACATGACGGATAGATATTCTCTGGGCCCTCTCGGTGAAATGTCATCCAATTATCTTGCAAGCATGTGACTGGCTCACAAGGGATCACATATCACGGGAACGAGAAAAGAGTACTTATCAGTAACGAGGTTGAACTAGGTATGCAGAGATACCGACGATCATAAACCTCGGATAAGTAACATATCGTGAGACAAAGGGAAATTGGTATCGTATGTAAGTGGTTCATTCGATCGCAAAGTAATTGTAGAAATATGTGGGAGCCATATGAATTTCCAGATTCCTCTATTGGTTATTGTTCGGAGAAGTGTCTCGATCATGTCCGCATAATTCACGAACCGTAGGGAGACACACTTAAGGATTCGACGTTGTTTTGAGTAGTTATGGTATTATGAGAAAGAGACCGAATGTTGTTCGGAGTCTCGGATGGGATCCAGGATATCACGAGGTGATCCGGAATGGTCCGGAGAATAAGATTCATATAAGGAAAGTCCCGTTTCGGAGTTCGGGAATGATTCCGGTGTTTTCATCGGGAATGTTCTAGAAGGTTCCGGATTGTCCAGCACTCCGGGGGGGGGGGGGAGGGTACATGAGTGTGTCATTGAATGATTGCATCATGTACTAAGTGTTCTTGCTGTCCCAAATAAAGGATTAAATTGAATCCTAAAACAGAAAAGTCAAATGTCCAGTTTGAAAGTCAAACGGCCAAAACAAGAAACTGTGGGAAACAAGCAAGAGGAGTTGGGAACCGACTTGAGGGAGGAGTCTCCTCCCCAAGCCGGCGCGCCACCCAAGGCCGACTTGGGGAGGGACTCCCCTCCCCTGGCCGCGCCTCCCCACCTATAAAAGGAGGGGCAGGGCTCCCTCCTCTAGACACACAAGTTTCCACCTCTAATCTCCGGTTTAGAGCCGTTTTGGTTTAGAGCTTCTAATTGCTTTAGCCTGCGGTTTAGAGCCTTCTAATTGGTGTGTCTAATCTCTAGACCACTAATAGCCCTCTCTCATAATCCACCATACTCGCTCCGGCTTAAGGCGAAGCCCTGCGGGATCTCCCCTCTACCTCCGGTACCACGCCGTTGTGCTGCCGGAATCGCGAGGAGAGTGCTACAACCTCCGCTGCCTGCTGGAACAAGGGAGAGGAAGGTCTTCGTCGAGTACCGAACATGTGACCGACTGCGGGAGCGCTGCCGGAACGCAGCGCCGGAAGGATCGTCTACACGATCTTGAGATCGGAAAGAGTACGACTACATCACCCACGAGAATCCGCTCTCGTTAAACACTTTGGAATCTTCGAGGGTAAGTTATTCCATCGACTCGTTGCTACAATCTAGTAGATAGATCTTGGCTTGTTTGTTTGTATGCGATAGAAAATTTTTGTTTTCCATGCTACGAACCCCTACAGTGGTATCAGAGCCGTGTCTATATGTAGATCTGTTGCACGAGTAGAACACAATGGTTATTGTGGGCGTTGATGCTTTTATTGTAGATTGCTTTTTGTGTACTTTGCATCTTGCGGTATGTTGGGATGAAGCGGCCTGGGCTAACCTTACATGACATCGTTCATGAGACTTGCTCCACGCTTGACATGCAACTTGTATTGCATAAGTGGCTTTGCGGGTGCCTGTTTCTCCTAGCATAGTTAAGATCCAATTTACAACGGGTAATCAACAATGCTAGTATCAATGTTGTGGTTCTTGTTCGTAAGTTAGAACGACACTTATTGAAAGCCCCAAACCACGTAAAATATGCAAAGAAAGTAGAGGCGTCTAACTTTGTTTTGCAGGGGTGTGCAGTGATGTGATATGGCCATGATTGTGATTATATTTGATGTATGCAATGTTCCTTATTGTAAGTTGGCAACCGGCAGGAGCCATATGGTTGTCTTTAATTTATGTTAAGACCCGCGTGTCTATTCAAAGTAGTTGTAATAGTTGAAGCTGGTGGACGACAACCATGGAGAAGCGTCATTGACCTTGATGCAATGCTGGTGATGATGGAGATCATGTTCGTGCTTGAAGATGGAGATCAGAAGCACAAAGAAGAAAGGCCATATCATATCACATATTATGAATTGCATGTGATGTTAATCCTTTATGCATCTTGTATTGCTTAGTAGACGACGGTAGCATTATAAGATGATCCCTCATGCACATGAATTTCAAGTTCGAAAGTGTTCACCCTTAGTATGCATCGTTGCTAATGCTTGTTGTTTCGAAGCACCACGTGATGATCGGGTGTGTTAGATTCCGCAAGTGTATACAACGTAAGCAAGCCAGATTTGCTTATGCGGTAGCTAAGGTTTGATCTTGACGAGCCTAGCATGTACACACATGGTCTCAGGAACACGGATTACCGAAAGGTAAAGCATGAATCGTATAGTAGATATGATGAACATGATGATTGTTCACCATTGAAACTATATCAACTCTCGTGATGATCGGTGTTGATGTAGTGGATTTGGTTCGTGTGTTCACTAAAACAATGTGAGGGATATTGTTTTGAGTGGGAGTTCACCTAGTTTAATTTCATTAATTAATTTGAACTCAATTTGTCATAAACTTAGTCTAAGCTATTGCAAATATGTTGTAGATCAATGGCAGCCCCTACCATCAATTTTAATGCGTTCCTAGAGAAAGAAAAGTTGAAAAACAATGGAAGCAACTTCGCGGATTGGTTCCGCAATTTGAGGATTGTCCTCACAGCTGGTAATTTGACCTATGTGCTGGATGCACCGCTGGGTGACCCACCTGCAGCTGATGCTCCCGATGAAGTAAAGAATGTTTACCTCGCTCGGAAGAATCAGTACTCCATAGTTCAGTGTGCTATCTTGTATGGTTTAGAATCGGAGCTTCAGAAAAGGTTTGAAGAGTCAGACCCATATGATATTGTCGAGGATCTCAAATTGATTTTTGAGACTCATGCGGCAATTGAAAGCTATGAGGCTTCTGAAAAGTTCTTTAACTGCAAGATGGAAGAGGGCAGCTCCGTCAGTGAGCATGTGCTTAAGATGTCTGGGCACGCAAACAAACTTCAAAGCTTGGGTATAGTGATTCCTAATGCTTTGGGGGTTTACCGCGTCCTCCAGTCATTGCCACCAAGTTACAGGAACTTTGTGATGAACTACAACATGCAGAACATGAACAAAGAGTTGCCAGAACTATTTGCTATGTTAAAGTCTGCAGAAGTGGAGATCAAGAAAGAGCACCAAGTGTTGATGGTCAATAAGACCACCAAACTCAAGAAAGGCAAGTCTAAGCAAAAGGGACACTTCAAGAAGGGTGGTAAGAAAGTTGCCACGCCGACGAAGAAAACCAAGGCTGGACCAAAGCCTGAAACTGAGTGCTTTTACTGCAAGGGAGAAGGTCACTGGAAGCGGAATTGCCCAAAGTACTTGGCGGATTTGAAGAACGGCAACATCAAGAAGAAAGGTATATCTGATATACATGTTATTGATGTGTATCTCACTAGTATTCGTAGTAGTGCCTGGGTATTTGATACTGGTTCGGTTGCTCATATTTGTAACTCGAAACAGGTGCTGCAGAATAAACGGAAGCTAGCGAAGAACGAGGTGACGATGCGCGTGGGAAACGGATCAAAGGTTGATGTGATCGCGGTCGGCACGCTACCTCTTCATCAACCATCGGGATTAGTTTTATACTTAAATAATTGTTATTTAGTGCCTGCGTTGAGCATGAACATTATATCAGGATCTTGTTTATTGCGAGACGGTTACTTGTTTAAGTCAGAGAATAATGGTTGTTCGATTTATATGAGTAATATGTTTTACGCACATGCACCTTTGATAGATGGTCTATTCTTATTGAATCTCGATAGTGGAAATACACATATCAACAATATTGAAGCTAAACGTTTGAAATCAAGCGATAATTCGACCTATATGTGGCACTGTCGTCTTGGTCACATTGGAGTGAAGCATATGAAGAAACTCCATTCCGATGGACTTCTTGAATCACTTGATTTTGAATCACTTGAAAGATGCGAAGCATGTCTGATGGGAAAAATGACTAAGACTCCATTTTCTGGTATGATGGAGCGAGCTACGGACTTATTGGAAATTATACATACTGATGTGTGTGGTCCAATGAGTGTAGCATCGCGCGGTGGTTATCGTTATGTTCTTACCTTCACGGATGATTTGAGTAGATATGGGTATATCTATTTCATGAAACATAAGTCCGAAACTTTCGAGAAGTTTAAGGAGTTTCAAAGTGAGGTAGAGAATCAACGTAACAAGAAGATTAAATTTCTACGTTCTGATCGTGGAGGTGAATATCTAAGTTACGAGTTTGGCGAGCATTTAAAGAAGTGCGGAATACTTTCACAATTGACACCGCCGGGAACACCACAGCGTAATGGTGTGTCCGAACGTCGTAATCGAACTCTCTTAGATATGGTTCGTTCTATGATGTCACTTACAGATTTACCGCTATCATTTTGGGGTTATGCATTAGAAACAGCCGCATTCACTTTAAATAGGGCACCATCTAAATCCGTTGAAACGACACCGTATGAATTATGGTTTGGGAAGAAACCTAAATTGTCGTTCCTTAAAGTTTGGGGATGCGAAGCCTATGTAAAGAAGTTACAGCCGGACAAGCTTGAACCCAAAGCGGAAAAATGCGTCTTCATAGGATACCCGAAGGAAACTATTGGGTATACCTTCTATCATAGATCCGAAGGCAAAATCTTCGTTGCCAAGAATGGATCCTTTCTAGAGAAGGAATTTCTCTCGAAAGAAATGACTGGAAGGAAAGTAGAACTCGACGAGGTTGTCGAACCTTCTCTCGAAATTGCAAGTAACGCAGCACCGGAAGAAGTTCCTGTGGTGCCTGCACCAATTAGAGAGGGAGCTAATGATGGTGATAATGAAACTTCGGTTGAAGTTGCTACAGAGCCTCGGAGGTCAACGAGAACTCATACCACTCCAGATTGGTATGATTCCGTTATGAGTGTCATGTTGGTGGACAACACCGATGACCCCGAGACTTATGAGGAAGCGATGATGAGCCCAGATTCCAATAAATGGCAAGAAGCCATGAAATCCGAGATTGGATCCATGTACGAAAACCAAGTATGGACTTTGGTGGACTTACCGGATGGCCGGAAGGCTGTCGAACAAATGGATTTTCAAGAAGAAAACAGATGCTGATGGTAATGTTACTGTCTATAAAGCTCGACTTGTCGCAAAAGGGTTTCGACAAATTCAAGGAGTTGACTACGATGAGACTTTCTCACCAGTAGCGAAGCTAAAGTCTGTGAGGATTATGTTAGCAATCGCTGCATATTATGATTATGAGATATGGCAGATGGATGTCAAAACAGCATTCCTCAATGGAGATATTGATGAAGAGTTGTATATGATGCAACCCAAAGGTTTTGTCGATCCTAAAGATGCTAACAAGGTATGCAAACTTCAACGGTCCATCTATGGATTGAAGCAAGCATCCCGAAGTTGGAATCAACGTTTTGATCAGGTAATCAAAAGTTTTGGTTTTATACAAACTTATGGAGAAGCTTGTATTTACAAGAAAGTGAGTGGGAGCTCTGTAGCATTCTTAATACTATATGTGGATGACATATTGTTGATTGGGAATGATGTAGACCTTCTTAATAGTGTCAAGGAATATTTGAATAATAGTTTTTCAATGAAGGATCTTGGCGAAGCAGCTTACATATTAGGCATAAAGATTTATAGATATAGATCGAAACGCCAAATATCATTGTCACAGAGTACATATTTGGACAAAGTTCTAAAGAAGTTTGGAATGGAAGAAAGCAAGAAAGGGTTCTTGCCCATGTTGCCCAATACGACCTTGAGTAAAACTCAAAGTCCAACATGGGCAGAAGATAGAGAAAGGATGAGTAAGACTCCCTATGCATCAGCCATAGGATCTCTAATGTATGCCATGCTATGTACTAGACCCGACATTGCATATGCTGTTAGTTTAACTAGCAGATATCAAAGTGATCCAGGAGTGGATCATTGGACAGCGGTCAAAAACATCCTTAAGTACTTGAGAAGAACTAAGGATATGGTTCTTTCTTATGGAGGTGATGAACAGCTCGTTGTTAATGGTTACACCGATGCTAGTTGGAACACCGATCCAGATGATTCTAAATCACAATCTGGATACGTATTTATTTTGAATGGTGCAGCAGTTAGTTGGAGGAGTGCAAAGCAAAGCGTTGTGGCGAGATCTTCAACTGAATCGGAATACATGGCTGCTTCGGAGGCTTCACAAGAAGCGATATGGATGAAAGAGTTCATTACAGAGCTGGGTGTGGTTCCTAGTGCGCTGGACCCAATGTCTATCTACTGTGATAACATGGGAGCCATAGCCAATGCGCAAGAACCAAGGTCACACAAGAAGCTAAAGCATATCAAGCTACGTTTTCACGCTATTCGAGAACATATCCAGGATGGGGATATAAAGATTTGCAAAGTACACACAGATCTGAATGTGGCGGATCCATTGACTAAACCTCTCCCGAGGGCAAAACATGACCAACACCAAACTGCCATGGGTGTTCGGTATATTACCATGTAATCTAGATTAGATGACTCTAGTGCAAGTGGGAGACTGTTGGAGATATGCCCTAGAGGCAATAATAAATGTAGTTATTATTATATCTTTGTGTTTATGATAAATGTTTACATTCATGCTATAATAGTATTAACAGGGAAACATTAATACTTGTGTGAATTGTAAACTTAATTTGAAGTCCCTAGTATAGCCTCTATACTTCACTAGCTTGTTGGTTGATTAAATGATTGTGGTTTCCATATCATGAACATTGAGATGTTATCAACAACAAGATCATATCGTTAGGAGAATGATATGGTGGACATACTCCTATAGATAAGCGTAGCATAAAGATCAAGTCATTTCAATAGTTCAATTGCTATATGCTTTCTGATACATAGTAACCTAATTCCTTCGACCATGAGATCATGCATATCACCTTTACCGGATGGATGCTTTGATGACATCAAACACCACACCGTAACTGGGTGGCTATAAAGGTGGCATTGAGTGTTCGGAAAGTATTGGTTGAGACACATGGATAAAGAGTGGGATTTGTCCATCCACATGACAGATAGATATTCTCTGGGCCCTCTCGGTGAAATGTCATCCAATTAGCTTGCAAGCATGTGACTGGCTCACAAGGGATCACATATCACGGGAACGTGAAAAGAGTACTTATCAGTAACGAGGTTGAACTAGGTATGCAGAGATACCGACGATCATAAACCTCGGATAAGTAACATATCGTGAGACAAAGGGAAATTGGTATCGTATGTAAGTGGTTCATTCGATCGCAAAGTAATCGTAGAAATATGTGGGAGCCATATGAATTTCCAGATTCCTCTATTGGTTATTGTTCGGAGAAGTGTCTCGATCATGTCCGCATAATTCACGAACCGTAGGGAGACACACTTAAGGATTCGACGTTGTTTTGAGTAGTTATGGTATTATGAGAAAGAGACCGAATGTTGTTCGGAGTCTCGGATGGGATCCGGGATATCACGAGGTGATCCGGAATGGTCCGGAGAATAAGATTCATATAAGGAAAGTCCCGTTTCGGAGTTCGGGAATGATTCCGGTGTTTTCATCAGGAATGTTCTAGAAGGTTCCAGATTGTCCGGCACTCCGGGGGGGGGGGAGGGTACATGAGTGTGTCATTGAATGATTGCATCATGTACTAAGTGTTCTTGCTGTCCCAAATAAAGGATTAAATTGAATCCTAAAACAGAAAAGTCAAATGTCCAGTTTGAAAGTCAAACGGCCAAAACAAGAAACTGTGGGAAACAAGCAAGAGGAGTTGGGAACCGACTTGAGGGAGGAGTCTCCTCCCCAAGCCGGCGCGCCACCCAAGGCCGACTTGGGGAGGGACTCCCCTCCCCTGGCCGCGCCTCCCCACCTATAAAAGGAGGGGCAGGGCTCCCTCCTCTAGACACACAAGTTTCCACCTCTAATCTCCGGTTTAGAGCCGTTTTGGTTTAGAGCTTCTAATTGCTTTAGCCTGCGGTTTAGAGCCTTCTAATTGGTGTGTCTAATCTCTAGACCACTAATAGCCCTCTCTCATAATCCACCATACTCGCTCCGGCTTAAGGCGAAGCCCTGCGGGATCTCCCCTCTACCTCCGGTACCACGCCGTTGTGCTGCCGGAATCGCGAGGAGAGTGCTACAACCTCCGCTGCCTGCTGGAACAAGGGAGAGGAAGGTCTTCGTCGAGTACCGAACGTGTGACCGACTGCGGGAGCGCTGCTGGAACGCAGCGCCGGAAGGATCGTCTACACGATCTTGAGATCGGAAAGAGTACGACTACATCACCCACGAGAATCCGCTCTCGTTAAACACTTTGGAATCTTCGAGGGTAAGTTATTCCATCGACTCGTTGCTACAATCTAGTAGATAGATCTTGGCTTGTTTGTTTGTATGCGATAGAAATTTTTTGTTTTCCATGCTACGAACCCCTACAGATACCTGTTCCACGCTTGACATGCAACTAGTTTGCATAAGTGGCTAGCGGGTGTCTGTCTCTCCTACTATAGTCAATATCTATTTTGCAACGAGTTGTCAACAATTTGGTTATCCTCGTTGTGGTTCATGTTCGTAGGTAAGAACGGTTCTATCTCGAAAGCCCTAAACCACGTAAAATTTGCAATGGATAAATTAGAGGCGTCTAGTTTAGATTGTTGCTGGGCTAGTGTTATGATATGGTGATGTTGTAAGTAGAAGTATGAGATGATACTCTTACAACATACATAACGTGTAATCTCCATAGACCTTGGACTTACACATATAGGTATGATAGTGATCATACCACGATGCACATGATAGAGATCATATGCGGAAACCATATCATTTCACTAATAAACATGTGATGTTTGATAGCATCTTATATTGCTTGTTTAGCGCTTTGTTAGCATAATAAGATGATCCCTCATTTAAATATCAAGATAAGAATGTGTTCTTCCTTTAGTATGCACCGATTATGTTTTCGTCGCTCCAAGACATAACGTGATGATCGGGTGTTCTTGGATCCATGACCATATTTCGGGGGTAAAACAGTTACACACGCGAATACTAAGGTTCTAACTTGGCGAGCCTAGCATGTATAGACATGGCCTCGGAACACGGACCGAAAGGTTAAGCATGAGTCATATAGTAGATATGATGCCCATTTGATGCTCGCCTTTGAAGCTATACCGACTCACATGATGATCGGACTTGGTATAGTGGATTTGGTTCATGTAATCACCAAAAAGGCACGAGGGATGTCGTTTTTGAGTGGGAGTTCATTCGTAATATGGATTAGTTGAACTCAATCTATCATACACTTAGTCTAAACTTTACAAATTCTGTTGTAGATGACACCACCTGCTTTTAATTTCAATGTGTTCATGGAGAAAGAGAAACTTGCAACGAACGGTAGAAACTTTACCGAATGGGCCATGAATTTGAGGATTCTCCTCTCTGCTGCACAAAAGCAATACGTGCTAGAAGCGCCACTAGGCCCCCCACCTTTTGAGGATTCGCCTGACAAGGAGAAGAATGTCTATCAGACTCGTCAGGAGGACCACAACTTAGTTCATTGCGGCATATTGTATGGGCTAGAGCCGGAACTTCAAAAGCTTTTCGAAAACGGCAATGCTTTTGATACAATGGGTGAGTTGAAAATGATTTTCGACACACATGCTGCTGTAGAGAGATACAACGCTCCAGAAAAGTTCTTTAGCTGCATGATGGAAGAGCACAGCTCCGTTAGTGAGCATGTACTCAAGATGTCGGGTTACGCCGATAAGTTTGTGTCCTTGGGAATAATGATTCCCATTGACTTAGGCATCCATCGTGTTCTGCAGTCTCTGCCACCTAGCTATAAGAGCTTTGTGATGAACCATAATATGCAAGGCATGAAGAAGTCTCTCCCCGAGCTTCTGTCAATGCTTAAAACTGCAGAAGTGGACATCAAAAAGGAACACCAAGTGTTGATGATCAATAGGAACACTGGTTTCAAGAAAGACAAGAAGGGAAAACGGAAGGGAAGTAAGGGCGGCAAGCCGGTTGCCGTGCCTGAAAATAAACCCCGAGTTGGACCTAAGTCTGATACCGAGTGCTACTATTGTAAGGGGACTGGCCACTGGAAGCGCAACTGCCCCAAGTATTTGGCAGACAAGAAGGCCGACAAGGCAAACAATGGTATATATGATATACATGTTATTGATGTGTACTTGACTAGTGCTCACAATAGCACCTGGGTATTTGATACCGGTTCAATTGCTAATATTTGTAACTCGAATCAGGGGCTGCGGAACAAGCGACCGCTAGCAAGGGGTGAGGTCAAGATGCGTGTCGGAAATGGATCAAGCGTTGATGTGATCGCCGTCGGAACGCTGCCTCTCCATTTGCCGTCGGGATTAGTTATAAACTTGAATAATTGTTATCTGGTGCCTGCACTGAGCATGAACATTGTATTTGGATCGTGTTTGATGCGAAGTGGTTATTCATTTAACAATGGTTGTTCTATTTATATGAATGAAATCTTTTATGGTCATGCTGTAGGGGTTCGTAGCATGGAAAACAAAATTTTCTATCGCATACAAACAAACAAGCCAAGATCTATCTACTAGATTGTAGCAACGAGTCGATGGAATAACTCACCCTCGAAGATTCCAAAGTGTTTAACGAGAGCAGATTCTCGTGGGTGATGTAGTCGTACTCTTTCCGATCTCAAGATCGCGTAGACGATCCTTCCGGCGCCGCGTTCCCGCAGCGCTCCCGCAGTCGGTCACACGTTCGGTACTCGACGAAGACCTTCCTCTCCCTTGTTCCAGCAGGCAGCGGAGGTTGTAGCACTCTCCTCGCGATTCCGGCAGCACAACGGCGTGGTACCGGAGGTAGAGGGGAAATCCCGCAGGGCTTCGCCTTAAGCCGGTGCGAGTATGGTGGAGCTTATGAGAGAGGCTATTAGTGGTCTAGTAATTAGACACACCAATTAGAGGGCTCTAAACCAATTAGAAGGCTCTAAACCGAATAGCTCTAAACCGGGGTCTAGATCTAGGGTTTAGTTTAGAGGATAGGAAACTTGTGTATGTAGGAGGGGAGCCCTGCCCCTCCTTATATAGGTGGGAGGGTGTGGGCGCGCCAGGGGAGGGAGGGAGTCCCTCCCCAACTCGGCCTAGGGCTGGGCGCCGGCCTGGAGGAGTCCAACTCCTCCTCCAGGTTGGTTCCAACTCCTCTTGCTTGTTTCCCACAGTTTCTTGTTTTGGCAGTTTGACTTTCAAACTGGACATTTGACTTTTCTGTTTTAGGATTCAATTTAATCCTACATTTGGGACAGCAAGAACACTTAGTACATGATGCAATCATTCCAATATGTAATGACACATTCATGTACCCCTTCCCCCCCGGAGTGCCGGACAATCCGGAACCTTCTAGAATATCCCCGATGAAAACACCGGAATCATTCCCGAACTCCGAAACGGGTCTTTCCTTATATGAATCTTATTCTCCGGACCATTCCGGATCACCTCGTGATATCCCGGATCCCATCCGAGACTCCGAACAACATTCGGTCTCTTTCTCATAATACCATAACTACTCAAACAACGTCGAATCCTTAAGTGTGTCTCCCTACGGTTCGTGAATTATGCGGACATGATCGAGACACTTCTCCGAACAATAACCAATAGAGGAATCTGGAAATTCATATGGCTCCCACATATTTCTACGATTACTTTGCGATCGAATGAACCACTTACATACGATACCAATTTCCCTTTGTCTCACGATATGTTACTTATCCGAGGTTATGATCGTCGGTATCTCTGCATACCTAGTTCATCCTCGTTACCGATAAGTACTCTTTTCTCGTTCCCGTGATATGTGATCCCTTGTGACCATGTCACATGCTTGCAAGCTAATTGGATGACATTCCACCGAGAGGGCCCAGAGAATATCTATCCGTCATGTGGATGGACAAATCCCACTCTTGATCCATGTGTTTCAACCAATACTTTCCGAACACTCAATGCCACCTTTATAGCCACCCTGTTACGGTGTGGTGTTTGATGACATCAAAGCATCCATCCAGTAAAGGTGATATGCATGATCTCATGGTCGAAGGAATTAGGTTACTATGTATCAGAAAGCATATAGCAATTGAACTATTGAAATGACTTGATCTTTATGCTACGCTTGTCTATAGGAGTATGTCCACCATATCATTCTCCTAACGATATGATCTTGTTGTTGATAACATCTCAATGTTCATGACAAAGAAACCACATCATCAATCAACCAACAAGCTAGTGAAGTATAGAGGCTATACTAGGGACTTCAAATTAAGTTTACAAATCACACAAGTATTAATGGTTTCCTTGTTAATACTATTATAGCATGAATGCAAACATTTATCATAAACACAAAGATATATAATAATAACTATATTTATTATTGCCTCTAGGGCATATCTCCAACAGTCTCCCACTTGCACTAGAGTCATCTAATCTAGATTACATGGTAATATACCGAACACCCATGGCAGTTTGGTGTTGGTCATGTTTTGCCCTCGGGAGAGGTTTAGTCAACGGATCCGCCACATTCAGATCTGTGTGTACTTTGCAAATCTTTATATCCCCATCCTGGATATGTTCTCGAATAGCGTGAAAACGTAGCTTGATATGCTTCAGCTTCTTGTGTGACCTTGGTTCTTGCGCATTGGCTATGGCGCCCATGTTATCACAGTAGATAGACATTGGGTCCAGCGCACTAGGAACCACACCCAGCTCTGTAATGAACTCTTTCATCCATATCGCTTCTTGTGAAGCCTCCGAAGCAGCCATGTATTCCGATTCAGTTGAAGATCTCGCCACAACGCTTTGCTTTGCACTCCTCCAGCTAACTGCTGCACCATTCAAAATAAATACGTATCCAGATTGTGATTTAGAATCATCTGGATCGGTGTTCCAACTAGCATCGGTGTAACCATTAACAACGAGCTGTTCATCACCTCCATAAGAAAGAACCATATCCTTAGTTCTTCTCAAGTACTTAAGGATGTTTTTGACCGCTGTCCAATGATCCACTCCTGGATCACTTTGATATCTGCTAGTTAAACTAACAGCATATGCGATGTCGGGTCTAGTACATAGCATGGCATACATTAGAGATCCTATGGCTGAGGCATAGGGAGTCTTACTCATCCTTTCTCTATCTTCTGCCGATGTCGGACTTTGAGTTTTACTCAAGGTCGTATTGGGCAACATGGGCAAGAACCCTTTCTTGCTATCTTCCATTCCAAACCTCTTTAGAACTTTGTCCAAATATGTACTTTGTGACAATGATATTTGGCGTTTCGATCTATCTCTATAAATCTTTATGCCTAATATGTAAGCTGCTTCGCCAAGATCCTTCATTGAAAAACTATTATTCAAATACTCTTTGACACTTTTAAGAAGGTCTACATCATTCCCAATCAACAATATGTCATCCACATACAGTATTAAGAATGCTACAGAGCTCCCACTCACTTTCTTGTAAATACAAGCTTCTCCATAAGTTTGTATAAAACCAAAACTTTTGATTACCTTATCAAAACGTTGATTCCAACTTCGGGATGCTTGCTTCAATCCATAGATGGACCGCTGAAGCTTGCATACCTTGTTAGCATCTTTAGGATCGACAAAACCTTTGGGTTGTATCATATACAACTCTTCATCAATGTCTCCATTGAGGAATGCTGTTTTGACATCCATCTGCCATATCTCATAATCATAATATGCAGCGATTGCTAACATAATCCTCACAGACTTTAGCTTCGCTACTGGTGAGAAAGTCTCATCGTAGTCAACTCCTTGAATTTGTCGAAACCCTTTTGCGACAAGTCGAGCTTTATAGACAGTAACATTACCATCAGCATCTGTTTTCTTCTTGAAAATCCATTTGTTCTCGACAGCCTTCCGGCCATCCGGTAAGTCCACCAAAGTCCATACTTGGTTTTCGTACATGGATCCAATCTCGGATTTCATGGCTTCTTGCCATTTATTGGAATCTGGGCTCATCATCGCTTCCTCATATGTCTCGGGGTCATCGGTGTTGTCCACCAACATGACATTCATAACAGAATCATACCAATCTGGAGTGGTACGAGTTCTCGTTGACCTCCGAGGCTCTGTAGCAACTTCAACCGAAGTTTCATGATCACTATCATTAGCTTCCTCTCTTATTGGTGCAGGCACCACAGGAACTTCTTCCGGTGCTGCGCTACTCGCAATTTCGAGAGAAGGTTCGACAACCTCGTCGAGTTCTACTTTCCTTCCAGTCACTTCTTTCGAGAGAAATTCCTTCTCTAGAAAGGATCCATTCTTGGCAACAAAGATTTTTGCCTTCGGATCTATGATAGAAGGTATACCCAATAGTTTCCTTCGGGTATCCTATGAAGACGCATTTTTCCGCTTTGGGTTCAAGCTTGTCCGGCTGTAACTTCTTTACATAGGCTTCGCATCCCCAAACTTTAAGGAACGACAATTTAGGTTTCTTCCCAAACCATAATTCATACGGTGTCGTTTCAACGGATTTAGATGGTGCCCTATTTAAAGTGAATGCGGCTGTTTCTAATGCATAACCCCAAAATGATAGCGGTAAATCTGTAAGTGACATCATAGAACGAACCATATCTAAGAGAGTTCGATTACGACGTTCAGACACACCATTACGCTGTGGTGTTCCCGGCGGTGTCAATTGTGAAAGTATTCCGCACTTCTTTAAATGCTCGCCAAACTCGTAACTTAGATATTCACCTCCACGATCAGAACGTAGAAATTTAATCTTCTTGTTACGTTGATTCTCTACCTCACTTTGAAACTCCTTAAACTTCTCGAAAGTTTCGGACTTATGTTTCATGAAATAGATATACCCATATCTACTCAAGTCATCCGTGAAGGTAAGAACATAACGATAACCACTGCGCGATGCTACACTCATTGGACCACACACATCGGTATGTATGATTTCCAATAAGTCTGTAGCTCGCTCCATTATACCAGAAAATGGAGTCTTAGTCATTTTACCCATCAGACATGCTTCGCATCTTTCAAGTGATTCAAAATCAAGTGATTCAAGAAGTCCATCGGAATGGAGTTTCTTCATACGCTTCACTCCAATGTGACCAAGACGACAGTGCCACATATAGGTCAAATTATCGCTTGATTTCAAACGTTTAGCCTCAATGTTATTAATATGTGTATTTCTACTATCGAGATTCAATATGAATAGACCATCTATCAAAGGTGCATGTGCATAAAACACATTACTCATATAAATCGAACAACCATTATTCTCGGATTTAAACAAGTAACCGTCTCGCAATAAACAAGATCCTGATATAATGTTCATGCTTAACGCAGGCACCAAATAACAATTATTTAAGTATAAAACTAATCCCGATGGTAGATGAAGAGGTAGCGTGCCGACCGCGATCACATCAACCTTTGATCCGTTTCCTACGCGCATCGTCACCTCGTTCTTCACTAGCTTCCGTTTATTCTGCAGCTCCTGTTTCGAGTTACAAATATGAGCAACCGAACCAGTATCAAATACCCAGGCACTACTACGAGTACTAGTGAGATACACATCAATAACATGTATATCAGATATACCTTTCTTCTTGATGTTGCCGTTCTTCAAATCCGCCAAGTACCTTGGGCAATTCCGCTTCCAGTGACCTTCTCCCTTGCAGTAAAAGCACTCAGTTTCAGGTTTAGGTCCAGCCTTGGTCTTCTTCGTCGGCGTGGTAACTTTCTTACCACCCTTCTTGAAGTGTCCCTTTTGCTTAGACTTGCCTTTCTTGAATTTGGTGGTCTTATTGACCATCAACACTTGGTGCTCTTTCTTGATCTCCACTTCTGCAGATTTTAACATAGCAAATAGTTCTGGCAACTCTTTGTTCATGTTCTGCATGTTGTAGTTCATCACAAAGTTCTTGTAACTTGGTGGTAGTGATTGGAGGATGCGGTAAACTCCCAAAGTATTAGGAATCACTATACCCAAACTTTGAAGTTTATTTGCGTGCCCAGACATCTTAAGCACATGCTCACTGACGGAGCTACCCTCTTCCATCTTGCAGTTAAAGAACTTTTCAGAAGCTTCATAACTTTCAATTGCCGCATGAGTCTCAAAGATTAATTTGAGATCCTCGACAATATCATATGGATCTGACTCTTCAAACCTTTTCTGAAGCTCCGATTCTAAACCATACAAGATAGCACACTGAACTATGGAGTACTGATTCTTCCGAGCAAGGTAAACATTCTTTACTTCATCGGTAGCATCAGCTGCAGGTGGGTCACCTAGCGGTGCATCCAGCACATAGGTCAAATTACCAGCTGTGAGGACAATCCTCAAATTGCGGAACCAATCCGCGAAGTTGCTTCCATTGTTTTTCAACTTTTCTTTCTCTAGGAACGCATTAAAATTGATGGTAGGGGCTGCCATTGATCTACAACATATTTGCAATAGTTTAGACTAAGTTTATGACAAATTGAGTTCAAATTAATTAATGAAATTAAACTAGGTGAACTCCCACTCAAAACAACATCCCTCACATTGTTTTAGTGATCACACGAACCAAATCCACTACATCAACACCGATCATCACGAGAGCTGATATAGTTTTAATGGCGAACAATCATCATGTTCATCATATCTACTATATGATTCATGCTTTGCCTTTCGGCGATCCGTGTTCCTGAGGCCATGTCTGTACATGCTAGGCTCGTCAAGATCAAACCTTAGCTTCCGCATAAGCAAATCTGGCTTGCTTACGTTGTATTCACCCGCGGAATCAAAGACACCCGATCATCACGTGGTGCTTCGAAGCAGCAAGCTTTGGCAACGGTGCATACTAAGGGTGAACACTTTAGAACTAGAAATTTATGTGCATGAGGGATCATCTTATAATGCTACCGTCGTCTACTAAGCAATACAAGATGCATAAAGGATTAACATCACATGCAATTCATAATATGTGATATGATATGGCCTTTCTTCTTTGTGCTTCCGATCTCCATCTTCAAGCACGAATATGATCTCCATCATCACCGGCATAGCATCAAGGTCAATGACGCTTCTCCATGGTTGTCGTCCACCAGCTTCAACTATTACAACTATTTTGAATAGACACGCAGGTCTTAACAGAAATTAAAGACAACCATATGGCTCCTGCCGGTTGCCAACTTACAATAAGGAACATTGCATACATCAAATATAATCACAATCATGGCCATATCACATCACTGCACACCCCTGCAAAACAAAGTTAGACGCTTCTACTTTCTTTGCATATTTTACGTGGTTTGGGGCTTTCCATAAGTGTCGTTCTAACTTACGAACAAGAACCACAACATTGATACTAGCATTGTTGATCACCCGTTGTAAATTGGATCTTTACTATGCTAGGAGAAACAGGCACCCGCAAAGCCACTTATGCAAAACGAGTTGCATGTCAAGCGTGGAGCAAGTCTCATGAACGATGTCATGTAAGGTTAGCCCGGGCCGCTTCATCCCAACATACCGCAAGATGCAAAGTACACAAAAAGCAATCTACAATAAAAGCATCAACGCCCACAATGACCATTGTGTTCTACTCGTGCAACAGATCTACATATAGACACGGCTCTGATACCACTGTAGGGGTTCGTAGCATGGAAAACAAAATTTTCTATCGCATACAAACAAACAAGCCAAGATCTATCTACTAGATTGTAGCAACGAGTCGATGGAATAACTCACCCTCGAAGATTCCAAAGTGTTTAACGAGAGCAGATTCTCGTGGGTGATGTAGTCGTACTCTTTCCGATCTCAAGATCGCGTAGACGATCCTTCCGGCGCCGCGTTCCCGCAGCGCTCCCGCAGTCGGTCACACGTTCGGTACTCGACGAAGACCTTCCTCTCCCTTGTTCCAGCAGGCAGCGGAGGTTGTAGCACTCTCCTCGCGATTCCGGCAGCACAACGGCGTGGTACCGGAGGTAGAGGGGAAATCCCGCAGGGCTTCGCCTTAAGCCGGTGCGAGTATGGTGGAGCTTATGAGAGAGGCTATTAGTGGTCTAGTAATTAGACACACCAATTAGAGGGCTCTAAACCAATTAGAAGGCTCTAAACCGAATAGCTCTAAACCGGGGTCTAGATCTAGGGTTTAGTTTAGAGGATAGGAAACTTGTGTATGTAGGAGGGGAGCCCTGCCCCTCCTTATATAGGTGGGAGGGTGTGGGCGCGCCAGGGGAGGGAGGGAGTCCCTCCCCAACTCGGCCTAGGGCTGGGCGCCGGCCTGGAGGAGTCCAACTCCTCCTCCAGGTTGGTTCCAACTCCTCTTGCTTGTTTCCCACAGTTTCTTGTTTTGGCAGTTTGACTTTCAAACTGGACATTTGACTTTTCTGTTTTAGGATTCAATTTAATCCTACATTTGGGACAGCAAGAACACTTAGTACATGATGCAATCATTCCAATATGTAATGACACATTCATGTACCCCTTCCCCCCCGGAGTGCCGGACAATCCGGAACCTTCTAGAATATCCCCGATGAAAACACCGGAATCATTCCCGAACTCCGAAACGGGTCTTTCCTTATATGAATCTTATTCTCCGGACCATTCCGGATCACCTCGTGATATCCCGGATCCCATCCGAGACTCCGAACAACATTCGGTCTCTTTCTCATAATACCATAACTACTCAAACAACGTCGAATCCTTAAGTGTGTCTCCCTACGGTTCGTGAATTATGCGGACATGATCGAGACACTTCTCCGAACAATAACCAATAGAGGAATCTGGAAATTCATATGGCTCCCACATATTTCTACGATTACTTTGCGATCGAATGAACCACTTACATACGATACCAATTTCCCTTTGTCTCACGATATGTTACTTATCCGAGGTTATGATCGTCGGTATCTCTGCATACCTAGTTCATCCTCGTTACCGATAAGTACTCTTTTCTCGTTCCCGTGATATGTGATCCCTTGTGACCATGTCACATGCTTGCAAGCTAATTGGATGACATTCCACCGAGAGGGCCCAGAGAATATCTATCCGTCATGTGGATGGACAAATCCCACTCTTGATCCATGTGTTTCAACCAATACTTTCCGAACACTCAATGCCACCTTTATAGCCACCCTGTTACGGTGTGGTGTTTGATGACATCAAAGCATCCATCCAGTAAAGGTGATATGCATGATCTCATGGTCGAAGGAATTAGGTTACTATGTATCAGAAAGCATATAGCAATTGAACTATTGAAATGACTTGATCTTTATGCTACGCTTGTCTATAGGAGTATGTCCACCATATCATTCTCCTAACGATATGATCTTGTTGTTGATAACATCTCAATGTTCATGACAAAGAAACCACATCATCAATCAACCAACAAGCTAGTGAAGTATAGAGGCTATACTAGGGACTTCAAATTAAGTTTACAAATCACACAAGTATTAATGGTTTCCTTGTTAATACTATTATAGCATGAATGCAAACATTTATCATAAACACAAAGATATATAATAATAACTATATTTATTATTGCCTCTAGGGCATATCTCCAACACATGCACCGATGATGAATGGTTTATTTCTATTAGATCTCGATGATAATGTTACACATATTCATAATGTTGATGCTAAAAGGATTAAACTTAATGATGATATATCCGCATATATGTGGCACTGCCGTCTAGGTCATATTGGCGTTAAACATATGAAGAAGCTCCATTTAGATGGACTTTTGGAATCACTTGATTTTGAATCATTTGATACATGTGAGCCATGCCTTATGGGCAAGATGACTAGAACGCCGTTTTCCGGTTCAATGGAACGGGCGACAGATTTATTGGAAATCATACATTCTGATGTATGTGGTCCAACGAGTGTGTCGGCGCGAGGTAGATATCGTTATTTTGTTACTTTCATGGATGATTTGAGTAGATACAGTTATATCTACTTGATGAAACACAAGTCTGAAACCTTTGAAAAGTTCAAGGAATTTCAGAATGAAGTGGAAAATCATCGTAATAGAAAGATCAAATTTCTACGGTCCGACCGTGGAGGTGAGTATCTAAGTTACGAGTTTAGCACTCACATGAAAGAGTGTGGAATTGTTTCACAACTCACACCTGCCGGAACACCACAGCGAAATGGTGTGTCGGAACGTCGTAATCGTACTTTATTAGATATGGTTCGATCTATGATGTATCTGACGGACTTGCCATTGTCATTTTGGGGTTATGCACTAGAAACTGTTGCATTCACTTTAAATCGGGCACCATCTAAATCCGTTGAAAAGACACCGTATGAATTGTGGTTTGGAAACAAACCTAAGCTGTCATTTCTTAAAGTTTGGGGATGCGATGTTTATGTGAAGAAACTTCAACCGGATAAACTCGAACCCAAAGCGGAAAATGCGTCTTCATAGGATACCCTAAGGAAACTATTGGGTATTCCTTCTATCACAGATCCGAGGGCAAGGTTTTTGTTGCCAGGAATGGATCCTTTCTAGAGAAAGAGTTTCTCGCGAAAGGTGTGAGTAGTCGGAAGGTAGAACTCGAAGAGGTTATTGAACCTTCTCTTCTAAGTATGGCGAGTAGCGCAACACCGGAAGTTGTTCCGGAGTTGGCTTCACCTGTTGAAGAGGGAACTAATGATAATGATCATGAAACTCCGAAAGAGAGTACTACCGAACCTCGCAGGTCTAGCAGGACGCGTGCAGCTCCCGAGCTGTACGGAAATCCTGTCATGAATGTCATGGTTGATGAAAATGATGACCCTGCGACGTATGAAGAAGCGATGATGAGCCCAGATTCCAATAAATGGTTAGAAGCCATGAAATCCGAGATGGAATTCATGTATGAAAATCAAGTTTGGAACTTGGTGGAATTACCTCACGACCGAAAGGCCGCGGAGAACAAATGGATTTTCAAAAGAAAACTGATGCTGATGGTAATGTGACCATCTATAAAGCTCGACTTGTCGCAAAGGGGTTTCGACAAATTCAAGGAGTTGACTACGATGAGACATTCTCTCCCGTAGCGATGCTAAAGTCAGTTAGGATTATGTTAGAAATTGCTGCATATTTCGATTATGAGATATGGCAGATGGATGTTAAAACCGCGTTTCTCAATGGTAATATTGAAGAAGAGTTGTATATGATACAACCAAAGGGTTTTGTCGATCCTAAGGATGCTAACAAGGTGTGCAAGCTTCAGCGATCCATCTATGGATTGAAGCAAGCATCACGAAGTTGGAATCTCCGTTTTGATGAGGTGATCAAAGAGTTTGAATTTGTCCAAACTTATGGAGAAGCTTGTATTTACAAGAAAGTGAGTGGGAGCAATGTGGCATTTCTGATATTATATGTGGATGACATATTATTGATCGGAAATGATATATATCTTTTAAATAGTGTTAAAAGTTATCTAAACAACAAATTTTCAATGAAGGACCTAGGTGAAGCGTCATACATATTAGGCATAAAGATCTATAGAGATAGATCTAGACGCCTAATAGGGCTATCGCAAAGTACATACCTTGATAAGATTTTAAAGAAGTTTAAAATGGACGGAAGTAAGAAGGGGTTCTTACCTATGTTGCAAGGCAAGACATTGAGTAATACTCAAAGTCCGGCTTCGGCGGAAGAAAGAGAGATAATGGACAAGGTCCCCTATGCTTCAGCCATAGGCTCTATAATGTACTCCATGCTATGTACAAGACAGGATGTGGCACATGCTATTAGTTTGACTAGTAGGTACCAATCGGATCCAAGTTTGGAACACTGGATAGCGGTCAAGAATATCCTTAAGTACTTATGAAGAACTAAGGATATGTTTCTTGTATACGGAGGTGAAGAGGAGCTCGTCGCTAAGTGTTATGTTGACGCTAGCTTTGACACCGATCCGGATGACTCCAAGTCTCAATCCGGATACGTATTTCTCATGAATGACGGAGCGGTTAGTTGGAGGAGCTCCAAACAACCTGTGGTGGCGGGATCAACAACGGAGGCCGAATATGTTGCTGCTTCAGAAGCGGCTTAGGAAGCAGTTTGGATGAAGAAGTTCATATCCAAACTAGGAGTGGTTGCAAACGCGTTGGACCCAATGGTGATCTATTATGACAACAATGGTGCCATTGCCAATGCCAAAGAGCCAAGGTCTCACAAGCATTCCAAGCATATTAAGTGCCGGTTTCACTCCATCCGCGAGCATGTCAAGGATGGAGATATAAAGATTTGTAAAGTACATACGGATCTCAATGTAGCAGATCCGTTTACTAAAACTCTCCCTAGAGCAAAACATGATCAACACCAAAACTCGATGGGTGTTAGATTTATCACTATGTAACTAGATTATTGTCTCCAGTGCATGTGGGAGACTGAAGGGAATATGCCCTGAGAGGCAATAATAAAGTGTTTATTATGTGTATTCCAAGTATATGATAGATGTTTATTTTGCATGCTATAATTGTATTAATACGGAAACATTAATACATGTGTGTTTAATAAACAAACATAAAGTTCCTAGTTATGCCTCTCTCATAAACTAGCTCGTTGATTAACAAGATGATCAAGGTTTCCTGATCATGGACATTGGATGTTGTTAATAACGGGATCACAACATTAGTGTAATGGTGTGATGAACATTCATCCGAAGTATAGCATTACGATCAAAGTCATTGAGTTTATATTGCTATAACAACTTACGAAGTGATCCTAATCCTTAGACCATGAGATCATGTCAATCACTAACACCGGAAGAGTTTCTTGATAACATCAAACGTCACACCGTAACAAGGTGATTATAAAGATGGATTCCAAACTAATAAAGTGTTATGTTGAGGCTCATGGATCGAGAGTGGAATTTGTTCATCCCGATGACGGATAGATATACTCTGGGCCCTCTCGGTGATATCACATTGATTAGCTTGCAAGCAAGTGATTTGATCACTAGAATGTTATGTCACGGGAACGAGAAAAGAGTGCATGTCAGTAACGAGATCAAACTAGGTATGGAGATACCGATGATCGAATCTCGGACATGTAAATATATCGTGAAACAAAGGGATTAAGATACTAGCGTAAAAGGTTCCGACGATCACAAGAAAGTCATCGTTGAATGTGTGGGAGTCTGTATGGGTCTCCAGATCCTGCTTCTGATTATTGATCCGAGAGGGGTCTCGATCATGTCCGCATTATTCACGAACCGTAAGGTGACACACTTAAGAGACACCGACATTCAATTGGAGCAAAAGTTTCATGCCGAAAGAATAAACAAGCGCAGGAATTTATTTCACTAGATACCGAAACAGGTTTTCGTGTGAAATTGCATAAAGAGGTTATGCATGTGAAATGGAATTCTAGCAAGGGGTTATTTATGAATGTTTGTCATTAAAGTAATTGACAAAATTCTGAATAAAATAAAAGAGTTTTATTTAATGAGAGTTTGCATTAAATTTGGTGGAAATTTAATGGCATGTTTGAGTGGGATTTTGAGTGGAGGGATACGAATGGATTTTTGTGAGTGGAGTGTCCACCCACATGAATGAAGGAGGGGAGGGGGCAGCCCTCATGGCCGGCGGCCACCCCCTTGGGTGCCCCCCTCCTCCTATAAAAGGCACCCCTCTCCTCACTTCTCACTCACACCTCCTCGTGAAGGATCTCTCTCCCCCTCTAGAATTTATCCCCCATGGTCTCGGACTAGCGAGATACATGTTCCCGGTGGCTATTTGGCAAGAAAGAGTTGTGCTTCCGCTGCATCGCTGGAGCGAGGAGGCGGAGGTTGCTCGGTGCCTCGAACGTGTGTGCGGGCACGGATGCGCTGCTGATTTGCGGCGCTAGGACTTCCTCTCGATCTTGAGATCGGCAAGAGATCGTCTACATCAACCACGAGTTGAACTCGTTAAGCTTTGTCGGCCTTCAAGGGTATGTTCTCTATGGATATACATCCGCCCGTTGTTTGTATCTAATAGATAGATCTTGGTACATAGTTCACATCGTAGGAAATTTTTTGTTTTCTATGTTGTGAACCCTACAACTATATCACATAATATGACACGACGCAAATGTTTACCATTGTTTGGATCATTTTTGATTTTTTATGCCTGTTTCAAACTATTTGTAATGTTTTTATGTTTTACTTATTTTTTATTTACAAATATGTAATATTTGAGTGTAGATAGATCTTATTTTTCTGCCAATTTTGATATATTATCCGTATTTCTAAATTTTAATGATTTAGTTATGATTTTCCAAAGATTAACGTGATAAAAAGAAAAAATAGCTATGCCAAGAGTATTACCGTCGACGTAGCTATGAAAGCTATGTTGAAGGCATTGTCGTCGGCGTAGCTATCCTACACCGAGGAGAAATTCTACGCCGACGACCAAATTCATGGTTGCCTAGCTCGTGGCCTATGTCGACGGCCCCTATTTTTGACCGTCGATGTCTCACTTCCATTCCTCTAGTGTCTTGTTTTCTGCTTCTGGGACTCTTTTTATTCTAATGTGCCCACTCCATTTGCACTTGGTGGTTCTCTGGAACGTAAAGAGCAGATTTTTGCATTTTGCGGATGCATAATTATATTGTTGCATAAGCTATTTATTTATGGGCTTAAAACAAAGGTAATGATAGCTATGCAGCATATGTTGCGATCATTTTTTCTACGTATTTTTATTTATCTTTTTGAGCATGTGTACTTTTCCAGATTAACGTGTGTGGATAGTTTTAGGCCAAAGTAGTTTGTTTAGGTTGTTCATCCTCTTGGTTTTAGGGATGGCAATGGCGGCGATGAATATTTTTTCTTCACATCCTTTCCTAATGGATTTAAAGACCAGTCTATTCAAGCAAAGATGATGCAGCGGTGGCGTCATCTTTGTGGTGGATGTGTGTCCTCAGGCTCCACCGTTGTGATGGCGTTTTCTCCAACGCCGACGTGAAATCTAGGAGGTAGTCAAGGAGCGGATGCATATTTTGGTTTGTATTGACGACATCTGGAAGATGGTGGATCGAGTGCTGGGTCTGTGGTTCGTTGATGGAAGGTATGGTTTCCTCCTCCGATGTTTTAGTCGTGTGGGGTGCAACATCTGGAATTTGATGGCGTGTCCAGGGTGTTGGCCCGGTTTGAATCGTTCAACGACAATGGTTTCACCTTGGGTAAACTACCTTGGAGGTCCGCAAAGCTGCGTATCACCGATGGAGCCGCATCGAGCTCGAGTAAGGAGGTGATCCCTCATGTTTTTCTTTGGTGGTTGTTGTTGTTGTGGTGCCAGAGGCAGGTGACGGGCATTGACGTCAAACTTAGAGGATTCTTTGGTCTAGATTGTAATTTTATTTCTTGGCTAGTAGGCTTTTGCACAAAGACTTGTGTTATGCTATTTTTTCATTTTTGCTAGGTTGGTATTTATCGTAGCTTGTACTATAATATTTATGATATAATGAGACATGTATTTTACCATGAAAAAAAAACCTCGCCTAAACTAAATAGGCTTAGGCTCCTCCATCCGGACCATGTATAGATTAATTCCAAATGTACCTCCGCCTCCACCTTGAAGGCCGATTAAAGACCCAAGAAGCAGCGGGTGCAGTCAGGGCAGAGTTTTTCTTTTCTTTATCTTATTTTGCTGCAGAAAAACAAAGCGATCACGAAAGGAAAATTAAAAAATATGTTGGAGATGGGAGGTATCGATCCCCCTTCCTCTTACAAAGCATTGATAAGTGCTCTACCATTTGAGCTACATCCCCATTAATATTCATTTTATTAAAAAATTTAATTAATAGCAATCTAATTAAGTATATTAATCCGGTTGACCTCTTGTGACCTAGTCACCCCCCACGCAGGCGACTGGTCCACGCCACCTCCCCTCCCCTATAGCACTCTCCCCACCTCCCTCCTTGCTATCTCCGGGCTAGGCTCGGTCGACGGTGACCACCGGATTTTCCCTCTGGGAGGCGTCCTCACGCACGGCGGCTACGGTATGGGGCGTGGCTGTGCGTCCTGGTCTACGCTAGTGGTGTGCGGTGTGGTGGCGCCGCCAGCTGGTGGCAACGACAACGGTGATGGAGCTCGGCTGGGTGCCCTGTAGGCCCAGATATGGGTCCTTCAAGCTCGATCTAGGTTAGGGCGGGCCAGTGCGGGTTCGTCTTCGACGCCTCTGGCTGGACCAATGAGCAGTTCATGAGGGGATGGCGGCGACAACGCCACGCTTGCCGCAGCGTGGTGGCGGCAACTTAACAGACCCGTCTGGTTCTGGCCGGGCCTATGGTGTCGAGCAAGAGAGTAGCGGTGGTGGTGGCCTATGTGGAGTAGCGTGGTGGTGGAGACTTTGCGGGAGCTTAGTATGATTATAACCTGTAGCAAAGCACCCTAAAATTGCTAGTGAATATATAAAGGAAAACGATCTATATCATCCGGGGGATCTCGCGTCCCCTGGCTCCTCCTAGCGACATGCGTCCTCATGGGCCTACCTGCCTTGGACCTTCCTCTCGATCCCCATCCCTTCTTTCTCCATGAGCCTGCATATCCTGAAAAGACAGTAGCACCCCGCGCCTGCGCCTGCATCCCCGACGATCGGCAGCGTACCCCGTCCACTTGCACGCAATACGGCTGCCCGGCGCCCTCGACCACCGCCGGCCTCGTGCCCCTTCTTCCCTTCTCTCCTCAGTTTGGTGGCTGATGCGTGATGGAGCTTCCCTCGTTGATGGCTGCAGAATGCGAGACCATCTCCTCGACGCCTAATGCGTGACAGAAGCGGGGAGAATCTCCTCCTCGGCGCCCCCTGCATCAGGTCGACGAGGAAGGCAATTAGGTGGAGGTCATCTGCCCCAGCGATGCCGACGACTCGACCTTCTCCATGCCGGACAGGATCGATGACGACCACCGACCCTGACATAGTTCGTCTGCGTGGTAACCTGCATATCGGCGTCAGGAAGATGAGGCTCGCCTCTGGCTTGGCATCGCCAAACGCGGGCGTCCCTAGAAAGAAGTCCCCACTGCTGTGCACCACGACTTTTGTTGCTTTTCTACTACATTTGTTATATGGATTTTCTATGTATGATTAAGTTTTTTGCTACACTTTTTTTTGTGGTTTTGCTACTGTACCATAATTTTGTGCTACATTTATTTTGAGGTATTGCTACTTATTAGGAAAATTTTGCTACAAGGTCTCTAGTGAAATCGGCTGCTATTTTGCATCATCAGTCTCATTTGAGGATCTCGCCAATTTTTTTGCTACAATGCTATGAAGTCACAATTTTTTTCTACAATCATTTTTTGGTTATGCTACAAATAGTTCAAAGGTTTGCTACAATATCTCCGGCGAGAGTCTTAGACACGGTCGGTTTTGCTACAATAGCACAACATTGTTCGCTACAATGTCTCTGCGAGGTCAGTTTTGCTACAATATCTCATAACTTTTGCTAGAATGTCTCCGGCGAGGTTTTCGATGAGATCTGCGACGAGTTTTTTCCCAAAGTGAACCTTTTTTTTGCTATAGTAGCATACACTTTTTGCTATGACATCTCCGATGAGATCTTCGGTGAGGTTTCCAGCGAGATCTCTATTTTTTGTTTTGTCTCGTGGACCATTTTTTTTGCTGCAATCAATGTTTAATTTTGCTGCATTCCAGATTTATGGAAACAAAAGCGGGAGATGGGACAGACAACATGATCAAACGGTCAAAAATCACCTGATCGGACAACTGGTGACCCAGGGGATCCGGGGATTTGATCCTCCCGGGGACGCTCAGCACGCCCCATATATAAATGCCTCTATCACTCTGAACTAAATTTCGGTGCTGATAAAGTATATTTTTTCAGAATATGTCGCTGCTAATAATAATCTAAAATTAAACGTCATAACTGATGAACTCTAATCTGACTTGTGCTACTACAATATAGATAATTTATACTGAGATTGCCTTCATCAAACCAAGATGTATCTGAACTAGTACTTCTAGCTGTATTAGTAACCAAAAAATTACCTTGGGTTAACAAAATTTTAGTGTAGTGGCTTGGAACGAATCACAAAACCAGGACGATTCCAAAACAGAAACAAGGAATGCAATCGGTAGTGTTTAGAGCAACTCCTCCCAACGGGGCCTCTACTTCTTCACACTACCATAGGAGATGTAGAGAGGATGCAACTTCCAGCACGCGGACCCAATCGTCCTGGACGCCACGTAAATGTCATGAATTCAAGACTCTAATGGTCAAATATTTCTAGTTCCTCGATCACATCTCAGAAGAATTGGGGGCAAAAACTCCAGAACCAAGATGACTGTTTATGATAAATTTGGATCTTATTGCAATGTTAGGATACATCTGGATTTGCATATCGTGCGAATCATGCATTTTACTGCAATTTGCATATCTGGATTTGCATTTTGCTGCATGCAAACAAAATATAAATATTGAAGTCGGTACGCAAATAGTTGTTGGGCATCAAATCAAACATATATAGCAGGCCTACACACAAATAGTTTGTTGGACATCTTACATAACTAGTCAGACGACACACAAATACTTAGACGGCTTATACATAGCTAATGACTAGAGAGCAGCATCAAACATATCCTCACCCGACAAGATGAGCTTCGCTCTGTACCATGAGCGACCAAGCAATGATAATCTCCACCTTGGAGTTAGCAATGACACATTCAACTCGACTTGTGTTGCTAAACTTTGGCCTCAACTTGACATGAGCTTGAGCAGCAACATCACCAGAGAGCGAGTAGGCTTGTATGACAACTTTCATGCTTTCATCATACTCTGGAGAATATACATTGGACTTACCAATTGGTACAGAGACAACAGCCGTTGCAAGATCAAGGAGACCAGTGTTGTACATTGGCAATTTTCCACCGGCGCAATCACAAGAATCAATCAACACAACCTGACTGGAAGGAGGATCAACAATTTGAACAATGCCTTGGCCATCCGGGACCATAACTTGGTGAGCAAGTGAGATGCAATATAGTCGGCCACCATGTTTGAAAGTGCATGATGGACCGCCTTCAACAACGCAGAGACGCTCAAGAAAGTGGCCTGAACTGAATTACCTAGTTGCTCTAGGCTTAACTGTGCTTTGTAAAGGCAGTTGGTGAAGTGGATGGTATGAAAACCGGTGAAAGAGCGGCGGTGTTTGGCTCTTTTCTTCAGTAACGGTATGTCGAGAGACTCTGTTCTGCCCTTAAGATATAGCTCCACCTCAAAATTAACACGGTCCACAGCAGAGATGACCCGAGACGGGCTAAACAAGCCCAACGATTGATCCTGCAAGCAAGCACCAACCATCATCATGCATGCAAATCCGTAGGAAAGGAAATTAAGGATGGGAAAAACAGAGGAAATAGTACATGCATACATACATCTCGGGTTACTAACTGGGGGGAGTATCTGGGGCGTTGAAAGAAAACGTTGCGGCGGTCATCCACTCGGTCTCACGCTGCGAGATAACACCATACACGTAGAGCGGCCAGCTCAAGTCACAACTCACAATCTTGAAGGAAAAGATCTGCAGGGTGGCGTCGATGCATGGTAACAATCTCCGCCGGGATCTGTCTAGCGCGCAAAATGCATGGAGCACAGTGAGGCTGCATGCACAAGGAAAACAAGCATTTGTAATGTAAGAAGGGATTAATAACATCCTAACACGAATTAGTAATCTGCATGCATGTATATGAAGCAAATCAAACATATACTTACTCCTCTGGTCGAAGCTACCGCACATAGATTCCACACGTTCACGGTATCTCCTGAAGATCACCTCCTCCATGTTTAGCTCCTCCTTGTCCGACCCCGTGAGCTCTGTGTCCTCCTCCATGTTTAGCTCCTCCCTGTCGACGGAGCCTCGCACTGCTCCGAGGATAGTCGGCAGATGCTGCAAGGGAATGGCGGGGTTGCGGCCATCGATGCTTCAAAGGAGGGTCGGCGAAGGATACCGTTTTGCTACCAGCGTTGAGCCATGGTGCTACCATAACACAGCGCGACGCTGCTACAATGGCGAAGCTGGGTTGCTACAACGGCATGGTGGCGCTGCTATAATGACTGGACATCGATGCTACAAAGCCGACCAACGGTGCTCCAAGAGCGACGGCAGTGCTGCCGTAGGGCGCGACCGCGCTTCCGTTCGTGGGAGGCGGTGCTGCAAGGAGGTGGTATCGATGCTACACGAGAGTTGTGGTGTTGCTGCCTATGGGAGTCGACATGCTGCCGGTGCCGCTGCGGGGCGGCGCTGCTACAACGGCACGACGCTGCTGCTACAAAGGCTGGTCGTCAATGCTATAATAACACATTTTTTGTTACAATCATTCTGTGGTTTTGCTACAAATAGTTCAAAGTTTTTGCTACAATATTTTCGGCGAGAGTCTCCGGCGAGGTTAATTTTGCTACAATAGCCTATAATTTCTGCTACAATATTCCATAACTTTTGCTTCAATCACCATCAGTACAACTACGTTCGCGTTGTATGGAAGAAAAGGTGGATTTTATGTGGGAACCCTTTTTTTTTGCTGCAAACAATGCAAACAAAACATTTTTTTTGCTTCATTTGTGCTTTATGGAAGAAAACGAGGGATTTATGTGGGAACCAGATTTTGCTCCAAATAATGCAAACGAAATGTTTTTGCTGCTTTGCTCTTTATAGATGCAAAAGCGGGATGTAAGAAGCTTAGATGGACACGTGGCCCCCTGGCCCTCCACCGACCTTGCCTCCTTCGCCTATAAGAAGCCTCCGACCCAAAAACCCTAGAGAATTGACCAGAAAGCCACGAAAAGTTCCGTAGCGTCGCCGCCATCGAAGGGGAGATTCAGGGACAGAAGTCTCTGTTCCGGCACCCTATTGGGACAGGAAAGTGTCCCCGGAGCCATCTCCTTCGATCTCCACCACCATCTCCATCACCGTTGCTGATTCCCATGATGAGGAGGGAGTAGTTCTCTCTCGAGGCTAAGGGCTCTACCGGTAGCTATGTGTTCATCTCTCTATCCATGCGTGATCATATTGTGATCATGAGCTTTGTAATCAAGTAGATCTACCTTGCTACTCAAGTGCTTTAATAGATCTCCGGCTCTCCTCATGTGTGTGAAAGTGACAGCGTGCACGCCATGGCGGCACTTAGACTGGAGTTTACATAAATACTCAAGTTCTTCAATAGATCTCTGCTCTCCCCACGTGTGTGAAAGTGACAGCGTGCACGCCGTGATGGCACTTAGGCTAGAGTTCATACATCCTTATCATGAGTATATTTTGAGTTGGTTGTCTCTATAAAATTGTGGTATTTGTTGGAACCATCTAGCACTCAAGGTGACAGTGTGGGGTTATCTAGATGGGAAGGCGGAATTTTAGGAGTGCTGTTATAGCCCTACCGTGGATTAGAGTGTCCAACCGGAGAGTAATTAAGAGTAGTATCATGAAGAGAATATATTTATTGAGAGTGTTCACTGGTGAAAGTATGATCCCTAGACCTTGTTTTTAAGCATTAAAACACCGTTTGCATCTAGATCTATTACATTTTTGCTTGCTTCCATCTTTTTGCCTTTAGTCTTTGCCTCCCCGTCAGAAGCTCTTTTCTGGCATCGTTACCACTTATAATCATCCATACCACTTGTATTTCACTATCTCTTCGCCGAACTAGTGCACCTATACACCTGACAAGTGTATTGGGTGTGTTGGGGACACAAGAGACTCCATATATCTTGATTTCAAGGTTGCTTGAGAGGGATACCTTTGACCACTTCCTCCCTGAGTTCGATAAACCTTGGATAATCCACTTAAGGGAAACTTGCTGCTGTTCTATAAACCTCTGCACTTGGAGGCCCAACAACTGTCTACAAGAATAGAAGTGCGTAGACATCATGGTCCAAATTGAAGGGTTTCGCAGAATAGTAAATCAAAAAATTTCTACGGATGCGAACGGGAAAGCCAATATCTAATCTAGGAGATGCAATCAACGAGAGGGATAGATGAGATCTTCATACCCTTGAAGAAATCGCACTACGGAACGTTCAACAGAACGTGGTTGATGTAGTCGTACTAGCCTTCTCCTCCTCGCAAAACGATCCGATCCAACGCCGCAAGTGGCGACGCCTCCGAGAGATGCATACGTACGACACCGCGACGTCTCCTCCTTCCTCGGTCCAGCAAGTGGGGTGGATAGATAGATTGGATCTACAACACGACGGCGTGGTGCAAAGGTGGAGAGTTTCTGCGGCAGGGCTTCGCCTACGCGCAGTCGGGAGAGAGAGATCTGGAGGGTAGCAGGTAGGCGGCTAGGGTTCAAGGAGGGGTGGGAGGAGGGTGCGCCCCTGCCCTCTTTATATAGAGGGCTGGCCGGCCCCCTTGCCCCTCCTCCAAGTCCTAGGGCCGGCGGCCACAAGGGTGGAGTGGGGGGCAAGTTTCCCCCTTCTAGAAGATCCCCTAGGGTTTTGGCCGGCTGGGCCTATGGGGCCTTGTGCCCTTGGCCCAATGCAGCCAGGGCACTCCCTCTTAGGCCCACGCCCCCTTCTGACAAGTGGTGCCACGTTGGTCCCACTCTGGAAGCTTCTAGAATCTTCCGGTATAATACCGAACATTCGAAACAATTCTGAAATCCAAAAAATGCTTTCCTTTATATGAATCTTATTCTCCAGACCATTCCGAAACCTCTCGTGATGTCCTGGATCTCATCTGAGACTCCGAACAAAAACTCATAAACCAATTATCCATTCTATCCTAGCGTCGAGGCACGTTAAGTGTGTGACCCTACGGGTTCGAGAATATGCAGACATGATCTTCTATCAATAATCAACAGCGGGATCTGGAAACCCATATTGACTCCCACATATTCATTGATGATCATATCGGATGAACCACGATGCCAGGATTCAATTAATCCCATATTTATATTCCCTTCGTCACGCGATATTTTACTTGCCCGAGATTCGATCGTTGGTATCGACATACCTAGTTCAATCTCGTTCACAGCAAGTACTTTACTCGTTCCATAATCCGATATCACTTTGTGATTAACTCCTTAACCACGTGCTTGCAAGCGGTGTTGATATCGATTACCGAGTGGGCCCGAAGTATATCTCTCCGACTCGGGAGGGACAAATCCCATCTCGATACATACAACCCAACAAGTACTTTCCGATCACCTGAGAGACACCTTTATGATCGCCCTCTCATAGAATGACGTTTGATGACCTCAAAGCTTTCTTCCGATACCAGGGAGTTGCATTATCTCATGGTCTAAGGAATACAATATTTGACATAAGAAAAAGCTTCACAAAGATGAAAACGATGACACGATCTAATTGATCTGCTTGATTTGGGTCTGTCCATCACATCATTCTCTCAATGACATGATTTCATTATTAATCGACAAATCATGTCTATGGTTAGGAAACCTTAACTATCATTAATCAATGAGCTAGTCCATAGAGGCGTACTAGGGACACAGTGTTATTCATAAACCACACAAGTATCAAAGTTTCCGCTTAATACAATTCTAGCATGGAATATAAACTTTATCATGAACAAGAATTATAACAATAACATCTTTTTTATTGCCTCTAGGGCATAATTCCAACAGTCTCCCACTTGCACTAGAGTCAATAATCTAGTTTACATCTGGCAACAATCTAACACCCATGGCATTGAGGTGCTGATCATGTTTTGCTCGTGGAAGAGGTTTAGTCAACGGATCCACGACATTCAGATCCGTATGTACTTTGCTAATCTTCAGATCTCCATCTGTTATATAATCTCGAATTATATGAAATCGGCGGTTGATGTGCTTGGTCTTTGGATGATATCTTGGTTCCTTAGCCAATGCTATGGCGCCAGTGTTGTCGCACAATATATCCAGTGGGTCCAAGGCACTTGGAACCACACCAAGCTCAGTGATGAAGTTCCTGATCCAAACTCCTTCACTTGACGCTTCTGCAGCAGCCATGTATTCCGATTCTACTGTAGATCCCGCGATCACGCTTTGCTTGCAGCTTCTCCAGCTCACAGCTCCTCCATTCAATATATAAACGTATCCTGTCTGAGATTTAGAATCATCCGGGTCGGTGTCGAAACTAGCGTCGACGTAACCTTTTACGACGAGCTGCTCATCACCTCCATAGACCAAGAACATTTCTTTAGTCCTATTTAAATACTTTAGGATGTTCTTTACGGCTGTCCAGTGTTCCACTCCTAGATCACTTTGGTATCTTCTCGTCAAATTAAGAGTATTGGACACATCCGGTCTAGTACACAACATGGCATACATGATAGAACCTATGGCCGAGGCATATGGCACTTTGCTCATGGTTTCTCTATCGTTTACCGTAGCTGGACACTGAGCCTTGCTCAATATCTTACCTGACAACATGGACACTGAACCTTTCTTTGCCTTATCCATTCTAAACCTTTTCAGAACTTTGTCTAGGTATGTATTTTGGCTTAAAGCTATTAGGCGTATTTGTCTATCTCTATATATTTTGATGCCTAATATATAAGAAGCTTCTCCTAGGTCTTTCATTGAAAAACATTTATTCAAATAACTCTTCACATCATTAAGCATACCAATGTCATTTCCAATAATCAATATGTCATCCACATATAGTACTAGAAATGTCACTGAGCTCCCACTCACTTTATTGTAGATACAAGCTTTGTAGCAATTTGGAACAAATCCAAAGCTCTTGATCACTTGATCAAAATGAAGGTTCCAACTACGAGATGCTTGCTTCAGTCCATAAATGGAACACTGAAGTTTGCACACCTTATCAGCATCCTTAGGATCGACAAAACCTTCGGGCTGCATCATATACAACTCTTCATCAATGTTGCCATTGAGGAACGCAGTCTTGACATCCATCTGCCATATTTCATAATCATGAAACACAGCAATTGCTAATAAGATCCGAATGGACTTAAACATCGCTACGGGAGAGAAAGTCTCATCGTAGTCAACACCTTGAACTTGTCGAAAACCTTTCACGACAAGTCGAGCTTTATAGACAGTAACATTACCATCCGCGTCCGTTTTCTTCTTGAAAATCCATTTGCACTCAACGGCCTTTCTGTCGCTAGGAGGGTCCACCAAACTCCATACTTGGTTTTCGCTCATGGATCCCAATTCGGATTTCATGGCCTCTAGCCATTTCTCAGAGTCTAGGCTCATCATTGCTTCCTCATAGTTCGCAGGTTCACTATTGTCTACCAACAAGACAGTTAAGACAGGGTTATTGTACCACTCAGGAGGGGCACGTGACCTTGTCGACCTGCGACGTTCAGTAGTAGCATCGTCAGAAGTTTCATGATCCTCATCATTAGCTTCCTCTCTTGTTGGTGTAGACGGCACTGGAACAATTTCAGGTATTGTGCTACTCTCCAACTCAAGAGAAGGTTAAATAACCTCGTCTAGCTCTACTTTCCTCCCACTCACTTCTTTCGAGAGAAACTCCTTCTCAAGAAAGGATCTGTTCTTTGCGACAAACACTTTGCCTTCGGATCTGTGGTAGAAGGTATACCCAGTCGTTTCCTTAGGGTATCCTATGAAGACGCATTTCTCCGCTTTGGGTTCGAGCTTGTCCGGCATCAATTTCTTGACGTAAGCTTCGCATCCCCAAACTTTAAGAAACGGCAACTTAGGTTTCGCACCAAACCACAGTTCATACGGTGTCGTCTCAACGGATTTAGATGGTGCCCTATTTAAAGTGAATGCAGCGGTTTCTAATGCATAACCCCAAAATGATAATGGCAAATCTGTAAGAGACATCATCAATCACACCATATCTAATAGAGTTCGATTCCGGCGTTCAGACATACCATTGCGTTGTGGTGTTCCGGGTGGCGTGAGTTGAGAAACGATTCCGCTTGCTTTAAGGTGCGTGAGAAGATCATAACTCAAATATTCACCTCTACGATCGGATCGTAGAAATTTAATTTTCCTGTTACGATGGTTTTTCACTTCGTTCTGAAATTCTTTGAACTTTTCAAACGTTTCAAATTTATGTTTCATTAAATAGATATACCCATATCTACTTAAGTCATCAGTAAAAGTGAGAAAATAGCGATATCCACCGCGCGTCGAAACACTCATTGGTCCGCATACATCGGTATGTATGATTTCTAACAAGTTCGTTGCTCGCTCCACTATTCCGGAGAACGGGGTTTTGATCATCTTGCCCATGAGGCACGGCACGCACGTGTCAAACGATTCAAAATCAAGAGACTCCAAAAGTCCATCAGAATGGAGTTTCTTCATGCGTTTTACACCAATATGACCTAGACGGCAGTGCCACAAATAAGTCAAATTATCACTATCTACTTTGCATCTCTTAGCCTCAATGTTATGGATGTGTGTTTCTGTAGGGGTTCGTAGCATGGAAAACAAAAAATTTCTATCACATGAACACACACAAGCCAATATCTATCTACTAGATTGCAGCAACGAGTCGATAGAGTACTAACCCTCGAAGATCCAAAGCGGTTAACGAGAGCAGATTCTCGTGGATGATGTAGTCGTACACTTCCGATCTCAAGATCGCGTAGACGATCATTCTGGCGCTGCGTTCCAGCAGCGCTTCCGCAGTCGGTCACACGTTCGGTACTTAATGAAGACATTCCTCTCCCTTGTTCCAGCAGGCAGCGGAGGTTGTAGCACTCTCCTCGCGATTCCGGCAGCACGACGGCGTGATGTCGGAAGTAGAGGGGAGATCTCGCAGGGCTTCGCCTTAAGCCGGAGCGAGTATGGTGGACTATGAGAGAGGCCTTGGTGATCTAGGGTTTAGAGGGCACCAAGGGGAGGGTGTGGCCAGCGGCTAGGGCTTGGGGAAGCCCCAACTCATCGAGTTGGAGGGGAAACCCTAGGCGGCGGCAGCTGCACTTGGAGGTGGAGGCGCCAAAGCTAGGGTTTGAGGTGTGTCTAGAGGGGGCGCCTGTAACTACCTCGGTGAATTACGCTCCTAGATACAAGCCTGGATGAGCGGAAATGGTTGAAATAGTACGGTGGGGCCCCAAAAGCCACTCACGGGTAGACCTTTCGGCCGTCCCAACCATTTCCAGTCATCAGGACAAGTACGGGCGGCGTAATCGGCAGGCGAAGGGATCAACTACATACACAAGTGAGTATGTATGCAAGCCACCATACAATAGTACATCAGAGCCATACCATCTTGAAAGAAAGGAAATATAGCAACGCCATACGGCAAGATTCAAATGACCTAGATAGATATAATATTTTAGGATATTTCCTCATACATCACACATCAGAGTAACAAGCGGAAGCGGCAAACAAGGTCCGAGTACGGATAAGAAGAAAATCGGCATAAGATGCCCAGAAATAAGCACATCCCGCCCACAGATCTCACGGATCCCCGTTCCCGGAATCTCTACACCGAACGATCGTTGCCCATATCATCAGCCTCCTCCACCCAGTATCCGTCCTGCGAGTGTACCTGTTCATCTGAACCAATAATTTATCGTGTGAGACCCTAGGGGTACTCAGCAAGTCTTTATGCCTCTAAAGGGGACACATCCTGGGGTGACGCAATTGCAGCAAAAGATAAACCCTAACAGTTCTATAGATACTCGCTAACCATCCGCCTAACCAAAGATAGACGGATGTCCGTGAATTAATGGCAACAGTTATAATAGTAATATCACCAGATCCATCCTCCTCCTCGCTTACCGACGAGGAAGCGGACGAACAACCCCCACAACCGTTGGCAGTTTTATTAACCATTCCATGAGTGTTGCACTATTTACTAGTCAGTTATTTAGTCAAGTTAAAAGCGGTACTTTAGTTATGCTTGTCTATGATCGAGAAACTGTGCTCCAAGTCGTCCATAACCGCGGACACGGCTTTCAGAAAGTTTTACCCTGCAGGGGTGCACAAATAGCAACACACACACGATCAACCTCGGAAAAACCAAATCAAAACCCAACGATGCCTTCACGACAAAGCAATCACAGGATTTAGAAATATTTCAGGGGGCCACCCCTTGGAGTACACCCGCAACGAAACTGGCCGGCTCCGAGACGGACTCAAGGTTTGTGGGGCCGGCTGTAAACGACTGGGAACCCGAAAACTCGGGGTGTCGATACCGCGAAAACGGGTCACCATCCTAAACAGTACAGGTGGTCCTCGCACAATCGTAATAAAGCAGTAAAGCATGGCATAAGTACAGGATAGTAAATAAAACCTCAAACTAGTTTGTGGCCCCAAGAAATAAGAATGAATCAAGCTCTGGCTCAGGGGGGTCCCATAAGCCTCCCGGATGTGGATAGCGCGAATATTCAAGGAACAGGTTTCAAGTACTCGGGGTCCTACGGGACACAAGTGAGCAGGAAAAACCAAATAGCAGATATTGCCCACCGGTGCCACTTTCATTAGTTATCCCATTACTACTCAGGTTAAGTTGTTTAGGTACCTCGTTATCCATCAGACACTCACATACCCTACACATGCTGTTCTACGACTCGCATGGCTCAAACAACTCCTGTAGTAATGGCTCATGGGATGGGGAACAAGCTTGGTGGGGTTTAAAAGTAAAGGCTATGCAGTACTTGGGACTCAGTTTAATGCAATCGCGACTCAATGATTCAAGAATAAGATAGAGGCAATAGGTACTGTATGTATGCAAGCATGTGGTAGTGCTTGCCTGGCAACTCAGTTGAAGCGAGAGACGGATCTGGGTAGTGCTCCTGGTTCTCTTGATATATCCCCTGCTCAGTGTCTATTCGAAGAAGAACCAAACAAACAAGGGCCAACATAAATAAAGTGCACAAGCATAGGAATAAAATGCATCAAGCAAACAATCATGCCATGATGAATGATGCACAAGTTGCATGGCAATAATGTAGCATGGCATGGGTGAGGTGTGGAATACAAGAATAAGTCATTTTATTGCGTTTTGGTCACCTTTTATTGTCATAATAGTTTCTGTTTACATTATATTGGTATGATGCATGCTGCAATTTAAGTCATGGATAGCATCAATAGAAAGGTCTCGTCGAGCTGATCATTTTAGACATATCATTTGTCAAATTCGGAGTTATAAAACAAAAGTTATTAATTTATTAAGGTCCGGGGGCATTTTGTTGTAATTTAATTCAACATGAAATCAAAGTGTTAAAAATAGATTTTGGATGGCATATTTGAAATCCTCACATTTTTCTGATTCAAAAACATATATTATTTGTATTATTTGGAATTATGAATTTAAATTATTAAAAGTCAAAATTATTAATTAGGGTCAAAGTCAAGGGTTTGACTAGATAGAGTCAAACTTGGTCAAATTTGAAAACATGGTTGAATTCATATTTGGAAAACATTTACTTTTCATTTTGAAAGTTTTTACAAATTCGAGTTATTTCAAAAGATATGAATTTAATTAGATTTAAACATTTACTGAATTTTTATTTGATTTTCAGAAAACTCGGCGACTTTTCTCACTCGGGGACGTTCTACCCTCCGTCATTGACATGTGGGCCAGAGGGCGAGAAGGGCCACTGTGCGCGGGTCCGAGCGATGTATGACACGTGTGCGAGGCGGGGAGTGCGGGTTGAGGGAGGCAACAGTGCGGGTGCCTTTTTGGCAAAAGGGCATCCGACGCTGACTGTGGGGCCAGGGGACTGCGGGTTGATGACAAGGAACCTTAGGGGCCTAAACAGAAAAACGTCTGGGGTTGGTTTTGTCTGACGAACTGACGACGATCCTGGAAAACTGCTAGCTGACCTGAAATTCAAATGAACATGGCGAGCAAACGGACGCGATTTTCGCAAAACCGTAAAAACCAAAAACGAAGAGGGATGTACAGGCTGCAAGTTTTGTGTTTGGGGCGCCACCAACGGAGGACTCTACGCGCCGGGAAACTATGACGAACAGAGGCCGACCCGGGGCAAAAGACTGAATTCCAACATCAGGAAAAGAGGGTTTTTCTCAGGATCTTTCGAGGACGATGGCGAAGGATACAAAACGAATTCGGAGATGATGTAAAAACAAAAGACGCAGAGGAAAGGCAGGGCTATAACTTTCATGTTTGGGGATTTCGCGAAGGAGGCCTGTGGCGGACGGGGCAAGGTGAAGAACAGGGGTGTTCTCGAGGCTGCTGCTGATCTGTCGAGCGGCTTCGTTGACAGGGTTCAGCTATCGCGCGCGCTGACAGCGGCCGACAGCAACGGCTTCAGATGGTTGGGGACGCCGGCCTGGTGATGATCCTCGACCGAGGCGAAGCTACGGTGCACAACAGCAAAGGAGGAGGAGGGGAATTGGACAGGGGTGCTCACCTAGACCGATTCCCAGAGGAAACGAGGAGGGGAGCGGTCGGAGGTGATGTCCGCGACGGTGGCGTGGTCCTGCGCTTGGTCGGAAGAAGAGGAAGCAGGGGCTCCTGGGCGTACAACTCCTCTCGAGGGGCCCCCACAGCGGCGCGGACGAAGGCGAGCGATCCCGGCTTCAGCGGTGCTCACCGGCGACCATGGCGACCACTGCGGCTCCGCTTGCTGCTGCTGCGGGAGGGAGAAGGACAGGGGAACAGGGGATGGCGGCGGAGAGGAGGGAAGAGGAAGGCTAGGGTTGCAGGGGGGGCCTCCGCGGCTTGGGGATAAGAAGAGCGGAGGGTGACGCGGCTGACGGCGACGCGACGGGGACCTGCTCCTCTGCTGCTTTCCATCTGCGTGTCTTCAGAGAGGAGGCGAACAGAGAAGAGGTACAGGACGACGACGCCGTGAGCGAAGGGGTACTGGGCCAGGGGGTGGGCTGCTACGGCCGGCCCAAGAGGGAGGAAGAGGAAAACGGGCCAGGTGGCTGCTGGGCTGGGCCCAAGGTTGCTGCTGCCAGATTGTTTCTCCCCTTTCTATTTGTTTCCTATTTGTTTTTATTTGTTTTGATTGTTTTTATTCCAATGCAATTTTAAACCAGCTTCTAATTTCAAATTCTTTTGAACTTTTCACAGGGAATTTGGACAGAGGGTTTGACCAAGAGGAGAGGCAAAAAGAGAACAAGATACATACGGAGAGGGAATGCCCACATGATCACATGGTCATGCATGGATGGGGATGGTTTAAAGGGGTAGGGTTTAGGATTAGATGGAAGAGGGGTATGATGATTAGGGGGGGGGGGGTAGGGTCTAGCTAGAGGGTAAGAGAGAGAGAGATAGAGGGTTTGGAGTCTTGATTAGATCAAGCATGATCCACACAAGCTCAACAAGATGGTCAAAAAGAAAGAAGAAAAGAGGTGATGAGGTATGAGCAAGATTAAAATGGATCAAGCCCAAAAGCAGGAATAAGACAGAGAGGACCCACTCAAGAGTTCAAAAAAAACCATAAGATGACCAAAGTTGATGATGGTTGCATGGCCCATGCAAATGCATTAAATGCCAGGTTTTATCTTGTGAGAACAAAATAATATCCCATGGCATTTATTTATGTGCATCCCCAAAGATGGAGTAAGGCCAAGCAAAAGATTATGAGTGGAATCCACCCAACCCACATGAGCTAGAAGTAAACTCAATTAAATGCCAAGATCATATTAATTGGATGGTGGAATTATAAAGTGGAGAAAGAAAGGGTGGTGGAGTCAATAAAATATATGCCCCCAACTCAACTTGGGCATTTAACAATATATCAAGAACCAAATACAATATCAAGAGGCAAATACAATTAATAATGCATATGAGATAAGAACCAAAACAAAGAGGGTTTTTGTATGATGCTCAAATGCAAGGTGGTATGATGACATGAGCATGATATGATGATGATGCAACAATTATATGTAGGAAGTAGCCATTTTATTACTAAGCCAAGTAGCATTACAGTTGTTAGACAAATGGGATGCTACAACTCTCCCCCACTAAACAGGAATCTCGCCCCGAGATTCTAGGAAGAAGAAGACTCAAAGAGGGTAGGATAGTTGACACGGAGTTCATCTTCACGCTCCCAAGTGGCTTCATCAACAGAATGGTGTGACCACTGCACCTTGCAGAACTTGATGGACTTGTTGGGAGTCCTTCTTTCTGCGGTCTCAAGGATTTTCGTGGGGTGTTCTTGATAAGACAGGTCTTCTTGGAGATTGATTAGCTCATGATCCACGGTCCTGCCGGGATCTTTGAAGCACTTCTTGAGCTGAGAGATGTGGAAAACATCATGGACCTTGAGTTTTTCCGGGAGCTCAAGAGCATACAAAACTTCTCCTCTTCTTCCACGAATTTTGAAGGGACCGATGTATCTAGGAGCCAGCTTTCCTTTGATACCAAAACGGTGAGTGCCTTTCATGGGAGTGACACGAAGGTACACGAGATCACCAGGGGCATACACCATGTCCGTGTGCTTCCTGTCATAATTGCTCTTCTGGCGACTTTGAGCAATCTTCAGATTTTCAAGAATGATATGCACCTTCTCCTTCGCTTGAGTTACAATGTTGGGGCCAAACCAGATTCTTTCTCCTGCACCTGACCAGCCAATCGGAGTTCTGCATTTGCGGCCATAGAGAGCCTCAAATGGTGCCATCTTCAGACTTTTCTGGAAGCTGTTGTTGTAAGAGAATTCAGCATATGGAAGACATTCCTCCCACTTCATGCCAAAAGAGATTACGCAAGCACGAAGCATATCCTCCAGAATCTGATTGATCCTTTCAACTTGTCCTTGCGACTGAGGGTGGTAAGTTGTGCTGAAGTTCAACTTTGTTCCCAAAGCATTTTGGAAACTTTCCCAGAACTTGGAAGTGAAGATGCTTCCACGGTCTGAACTGATCTCAAGCGGAACCCCATATAGAGAGACAATTCTGTTGATATAGAGCTCAGCCAACTGAATTCCAGAAATTGTTTCCTTGACGGGGAAGAAATGAGCCACTTTAGAAAGCCTGTCGATGACAACAAAGATTGCATTGTTGCCCTTCTGCGACCTTGGAAAACCAGTGATGAAGTCCATCTCTACTTTCTCCCATTTCCATTCCGGGGGTTTCAATGGCTGTAGAAGACCGAAAGGTTTCTGATGGACAGCTTTCACTCTGCGGCAGACATCACACTCCGAGACATACTTGGCACAATATCGTTTCAAACCAGGCCACCAATATTGTGTTTTCGAGTCCATGTACATCTTTGTGCTGCTAGGGTGGATAGACAGAACAGAATCATGCGCCTCCTTGAGAACTTGCTCTCTCAAACCCGGGTAGTTCGGAACAAACCTCCGGTGTTCAAAGAAAAGCGTGCCTTGATCATCGACGTGGAAGGACTCATACTTCGGAAGCTCAAGTTTAGAGATGATCTTTCTGGTGTGCGGATCACCACGCTGACGAAAACGAATCTTTTCTTCCAAGAGAGGAGTAGCCAGAAGGTTCAGAAGATGCCCTTGTTCCACAATTTCCAGGTTGAGCTGACGGAATTCCTCGCACAAAAGAGGTTGCTGTTCTTCCATCATGAAGTTGTTGACATAAGCTTTGCGGCTGAGAGCATCGGCCATGACATTAGCTTTGCCCGGTGTGTAGTTGATGGTCAAATCAAAATCATTGATTGCTTCAATCCATCTCCTCTGCCTAAGGTTGAGATCAGGTTGAGTGAAGATATACTTCAAACTCTTGTGGTCAGAAAAGATCTCACAACGGTTGCCAAGCAAGTAGTGCCTCCATAGCTTCAAAGCAAAGACAACTGCTGCGAGCTCGAGGTCATGTGTGGGATAGTTGATCTCATGCGTCTTCAACTGTCGAGAGGCATAAGCAACCACTTGCTTTTCTTGCATAAGGACCGCACCCAATCCTTGCAAGGAGGCGTCACAGAATATCTGGAAAGGCTTAGATGTATCCGGAGGAACCAAGACTGGTGTGGAAGTGAGCTTCTCTTTGAGTGTCTCAAAGCTTGCTTGACATGCAGGAGTCCAAAGGTATTTCTTGCCTTTCTTGAGGAGATCGGTAAGAGGCTTCGCTATCTTCGAGAAGTTCTGAACGAAGCGACGGCAATAACTAGCCAAACCGAGGAAACTCCGCACCTCTTTTACATTAACAGGAGGAAGCCATTCAACAATTGTCTTTACCATTTCCGGGTTGACTGCAATGCCCTTGGCAGAGATGACATGACCAAGATAGGTTACTTGAGGCAGCCAAAACTCACACTTGGAGAACTTTGCATACAAGCGGTTCTCACGAAGCTTGTTTAGGACACAACGAAGGTGTTCTTCATGCTCTTCCTTGGACTTAGAATAGACTAGGATGTCATCCAGATAGACCACAACGAACTTATCAAGGTACTCCATGAAGACCGAGTTCATAAGCCTCGAGAAGGTAGCAGGTGCGTTGGTGAGACCGAAAGACATGACTGTGTACTCATACAGGCCATAGCGGGTGGTGAAAGCTGTTTTGGGCACATCTTCCTTGCGAATTTTGATTTGGTGATAACCACTTCTCAAGTCAAGCTTAGAGAATACCACAGCTCCAGCTAACTGATCGAAGAGATCATTAATCCGCGGAAGGGGATATTTGTTCTTGATGGTTTTAGCATTGAGAGCCCGATAGTCAACACAAAGTCTATCAGTCCTGTCCCGCTTCTTCACAAAGATTGTTGGGCTACCCCAAGAATAAGTACTGTGTTGAATGAAACCCAACTTCTCTTGTTCATCAAGTTGTCGTTTGAGTTCAGCCAACTCAGAAGGACCCATTTTATAAGGCCGCTTGGAGATAGGAGCCGTTCCAGGTTCAAGCTCAATTACAAACTCAACCTCACGATCCGGAGGCATACCCAGCAACTCTTCAGGAAAGACATCTGGGAACTCACAGACCACCGGGACACTCTGAATAGCTTCCATAGCATCATCATTCAGAGCCGCCAAAGAGAAAAGCTGGACAGCAGGAGTCAGGCTTGGAGAAAAGACTATATGGCCTTCAGGAATCTTCAGAGAAACCGAGCGTTCAGCACAATCAATCACAGCTGCATTTGCCGTCAACCAATCCATGCCCAAGATGACATCAATGTCAGAATTTGCCAGAACAATTAAGGATGCCGAGAACGAAGAGCCACCAATCTCAATTTGATTGCCATGGCTGATATGAACAGCCCTCATGTTTGCTCCAGGAGAAAGGACCATTAACCGCTTGAGGAGAGGAACCAAGACTAACTCATTCTCATTTGCAAACTTGTGAGAAACAAATGAATGCGATGCCCCAGAATCAAACAAAACTCGTGCAGGGACTGAGTTAACGGAAAGCATACCCATCACAACTCCAGGTGCATGCTCAGCTTGAGCGGCGTTGACACCGTTGGCACGAGCAACAGTAGACCCGGGCTTAGTGTTGATGTTGAGAGCCCGAGGTGGTGGTGCACGAACCATAGGAGAGCTTGCCGCAGGTCTTGGAGGGGGTGGAGGAAGAGCTTTGTTCTTCAACGGACAGTTCCAGTTCAGATGTCCAGGATCTCCACATGTGAAACAAGCACCAGGTGGACGTGAAGCAACGTAGCCAGGGACTCCGCCAGGCGCTCCAGGGTAGTGGTGGTTGTAGCCCCTGGGAGCAGCAGTGATGGAGTTTAGTGGCCTTGACGCGTAGCTTGCAGGTCTTGGTGAAGCCGGGAGCGACGGTGGGGTGTTAGGAACCCAGACACGACGCTTAGAAGGAGCTGACATAGCTACAGAGCTTGGTGCATCACGGTTGTGTTTCTTTGACTCCTCGAACACTTGCCTACTTGCTTCCTCCTGCAGAGCTGTATGCTGAAGTTCCAGAAAGGATGCCGGCCTTGCATGTGTGATTGCATATTTAATCGATGCATTGAGCCCTTGCCTGAACCTCTTTTGCTTCTTCTTGTCATCGGAGACCTCATCGCCACCATAACGAGAAAGGTTCATGAAGTTCCTGATGTAGGTGTTGACATTATCATTTCCCTGCTTGAGGTTGAGAAACGCTTCCTTCATCCTTTCCATGACAATCTCTGACAGGAATTGCTCTTTGAAAGCTCCAGAGAACTGTTCCCAAGTGGGCTGAAAACCAGTGCAGCTTGCCTTCAGATAATTCTCCCACCAGAGAGCTGCATCTCCCTTCAGAAGGTGAGTAGCACATTTCACCCATTCTTGCTCAGGAACATCAGCAGTCTCCAGTAGCCTTGACGTCTCACGTAACCAATCATCAACATCAAGTGGTCGATCAGAAACATCAAATTGGCGAGGGTTGAACTTCAGGAAGCTTTTGATGTCGCCCCGCTTGGGAGGTGGAGGGAGTGGAGCAAACTCATTTCTCCTGACACTTTCTTCCAAACGCTGCTGGTTCTGCTGCATTGCTGCCAAGGCATTGGCTATGTTTGACAACGCGGCCCCCAATTCCGGTGGTATGTCCTCATCTGAACGGCGTGGTGGAGCCATCCTGAGATTGATATAAAACACAAGTCAGTACTATAATGGAGAATAATAATAATCCAAAATAGTACCAAGATGGAATTAACCAAGATTAAAGGATACAATTTACTAAGATGATATTAAAATATCAACAAAGTTCAAAGCACCTAGAAGATATTAAGCATATCGCACACGACTGAAAAGGAGTGTGGTACACAAATATATCAAAGAAAAATTTTCCACAAATTTCGGCATTAAAATACCAATAGATGCGCAAAATTACTTAACGAATCAAGATTAGTGACTCTACCAATTCAATATACAAAAGCGAATGATAAGAGTAGTGGTATGGTCGCGACTCCATCCCGCGCTCACATCATTACTCCGCACATGAATAAGTAGAACACATATCCTAACCCCTTCTTCTCACGTTGAACCTAAAGATTAGTAACTACGGAAATGAACAACCCAAACAAGATAACGTCGGATAACAAAGAGTAAGACAGATTGCGTCGGTTTGCAAAAGCCTGTCGGTATGGAATGTACCAACAGTTGATAACCAAAAGGCTGATTAGACAACAACTTGGATGCAACAGATAGACAAATAATTACACACACACACACACACAACCTATGGTACTACGGAAACCCAGAACACGTGAATCCTAGTTTGAACTTTTACGAAGAGGATAGAAAACGTTACACTTCCTTACCAGAAAAGGGTGGGTGGGTGGGTAAGAAGAAAAATGGAAGCAGTCCTACTCTCGCGTTTTGTTTTTCCCTAGTATACATAACTACCAAAATATTTGCTAGACTGACAACGACCGTTTGGCTGAGACCCTGAAGGTCGGGATGGCTCTGATACCAATTGTAACTACCTCGGTGAATTACGCTCCTAGATACAAGCCTGGATGAGCGGAAATGGTTGAAATAGTACGGTGGGGCCCCAAAATCCACTCACGGGTAGACCTTTCGGCCGTCCCAACCATTTCCAGTCATCGGGACAAGTACGGGCGGCGTAATCGGCAGGCGAAGGGATCAACTACATACACAAGTGAGTATGTATGCAAGCCACCATACAATAGTACATCAGAGCCATACCATCTTGAAAGAAAGGAAATATAGCAACGCCATACGGCAAGATTCAAATGACCTAGATAGATATAATATTTTAGGATATTTCCTCATACATCACACATCAGAGTAACAAGCGGAAGCGGCAAACAAGGTCCGAGTACGGATAAGAAGCAAATCGGCATAAGATGCCCAGAAATAAGCACATCCCGCCCACAGATCTCACGGATCCCCGTTCCCGGAATCTCTACACCGAACGATCGTTGCCCATATCATCAGCCTCCTCCACCCAGTATCCGTCCTGCGAGTGTACCTGTTCATCTGAACCAATAATTTATCGTGTGAGACCCTAGGGGTACTCAGCAAGTCTTTATGCCTCTAAAGGGGACACATCCTGGGGTGACGCAATTGCAGCAAAAGATAAACCCTAACAGTTCTATAGATACTCGCTAACCATCCGCCTAACCAAAGATAGACGGATGTCCGTGAATTAATGGCAACAGTTATAACAGTAATATCACCAGATCCATCCTCCTCCTCGCTTACCGACGAGGAAGCGGACGAACAACCCCCACAACCGTTGGCAGTTTTATTAACCATTCCATGAGTGTTGCACTATTTACTAGTCAGTTATTTAGTCAAGTTAAAAGCGGTACTTTAGTTATGCTTGTCTATGATCGAGAAACTGTGCTCCAAGTCGTCCATAACCGCGGACACGGCTTTCAGAAAGTTTTACCCTGCAGGGGTGCACAAATAGCAACACACACTCGATCAACCTCGGAAAAACCAAATCAAAACCCAACGAGGCCTTCACGACAAAGCAATCACAGGATTCAGAAATATTTCAGGGGCCACCCCTTGGAGTACACCCGCAACGAAACTGGCCGGCTCCGAGACGGACTCAAGGTTTGTGGGGCCGGCTATAAACGACTGGTAACCCGAAAACTCGGGGTGTCGATACCGCGAAAACGGGCACCATCCTAAACAGTACAGGTGGTCCTCGCACAATCGTAATAAAGCAGTAAAGCATGGCATAAGTACAGGATAGTAAATAAAACCTCAAACTAGTTTGTGGCCCCAAGAAATAAGAATGAATCAAGCTCTGGCTCAGGGGGGTCCCATAAGCCTCCCGGATGTGGATAGCGCGAATATTCAAGGAACATGTTTCAAGTACTCGGGGTCCTACGGGACACAAGTGAGCAGGAAAAACCAAATAGCAGATATTGCCCACCGGTGCCACTTTCATTAGTTATCCCATTACTACTCAGGTTAAGTTGTTTAGGTACCTCGTTATCCATCAGACACTCACATACCCTACACATGCTGTTCTACGACTCGCATGGCTCAAACAACTCCTGTAGTAATGGCTCATGGGATGGGGAACAAGCTTGGTGGGGTTTAAAAGTAAAGGCTATGCAGTACTTGGGACTCAGTTTAATGCAATCGCGACTCAATGATGCAAGAATAAGATAGAGGCAATAGGTACTGTATGTATGCAAGCATGTGGTAGTGCTTGCCTGGCAACTCAGTTGAAGCGAGAGACGGATCTGGGTAGTGCTCCTGGTTCTCTTGATATATCCCCTGCTCAGTGTCTATTCGAAGAAGAACCAAACAAACAAGGGCCAACATAAATAAAGTGCACAAGCATAGGAATAAAATGCATCAAGCAAACAATCATGCCATGATGAATGATGCACAAGTTGCATGGCAATAATGTAGCATGGCATGGGTGAGGTGTGGAATACAAGAATAAGTCATTTTATTGCGTTTTGGTCACCTTTTATTGTCATAATAGTTGCTGTTTACATTATATTGGTATGATGCATGCTGCAATTTAAGTCATGGATAGCATCAATAGAAAGGTCTCGTCGAGCTGATCATTTTAGACATATCATTTGTCAAATTCGGAGTTATAAAACAAAAGTTATTAATTTATTAAGGTCCGGGGGCATTTTGTTATAATTTAATTCAACTTGAAATCAAAGTGTTAAAAATAGATTTTGGATGGCATATTTGAAATCCTCACATTTTTCTGATTCAAAAACATATATTATTTGTATTATTTGGAATTATGAATTTAAATTATTAAAAGTCAAAATTATTAATTAGGGTCAAAGTCAAGGGTTTGACTAGATAGAGTCAAACTTGGTCAAATTTGAAAACATGGTTGAATTCATATTTGGAAAACATTTACTTTTCATTTTGAAAGTTTTTACAAATTCGAGTTATTTCAAAAGATATGAATTTAATTAGATTTAAACATTTACTGAATTTTTATTTGATTTTCAGAAAACTCGGCGACTTTTCTCACTCGGGGACGTTCTACCCTCCGTCATTGACATGTGGGCCAGAGGGCGAGAAGGGCCACTGTGCGCGGGTCCGAGCGATGTATGACACGTGTGCGAGGCGGGGAGTGCGGGTTGAGGGAGGCAACAGTGCGGGTGCCTTTTTGGCAAAAGGGCATCCGGCGCTGACTGTGGGGCCAGGGGACTGCGGGTTGATGACAAGGAACCTTAGGGGCCTAAACAGAAAAACGTCTGGGGTTGGTTTTGTCTGACGAACTGACTACGATCCTGGAAAACTGCTAGCTGACCTGAAATTCAAATGAACATGGCGAGCAAACGGACGCGATTTTCGCAAAACCGTAAAAACCAAAAACGAAGAGGGATGTACAGGCTGCAAGTTTTGTGTTTGGGGCGCCACCAACGGAGGACTCTACGCGCCGGGAAACTATGACGAACAGAGGCCGACCCGGGGCAAAAGACTGAATTCCAACATCAGGAAAAGAGGGTTTTTCTCAGGATCTTTCGAGGACGATGGCGAAGGATACAAAACGAATTCGGAGATGATGTAAAAACAAAAGACGCATAGGAAAGGTAGGTCTATAACTTTCATGTTTGGGGATTTCGCGAAGGAGGCCTGTGGCGGACGGGGCAAGGTGAAGAACAGGGGTGTTCTCGAGGCTGCTGCTGTTGACAAGGTTCAGCTATCGCGCGCGCTGACAGCGGCCGACAGCAACGGCTTCAGATGGTTGGGGACGCCGGCCTGGTGATGATCCTCGACCGAGGCGAAGCTACGGTGCACAACAGCAAAGGAGGAGGAGGGGAATTGGACAGGGGTGCTCACCTAGACCGATTCCTAGAGGAAACGAGGAGGGGAGCGGTCGGAGGTGATGTCGGTGACGGTGGCGTGGTCTTGCGCTTGGTCGGAAGAAGAGGAAGCAGGGGCTCCTGGGCGTACAGCTCCTCTCGAGGGACCCCCACAGCGGCGCGGACGAAGGCGAGCGATCCCGGCTTCAGCGGTGCTCACCGGCGACCATGGCGACCACTGCGGCTCCGCTTGCTGCTGCTGCGGGAGGGAGAAGGACAGGGGAACAGGGGATGGCGGCGGAGAGGAGGGAAGAGGAAGGCTAGGGTTGCAGGGGGGGGCCTCCGCGGCTTGGGGATAAGAAGGGCGGAGGGTGACGCGGCTGACGGCGACGCGACGGGGACCTGCTCCTCTGCTGCTTTCCGTCTGCGTGTCTTCAGAGAGGAGGCGAACGGAGAAGAGGTACAGGACGACGACGCCATGAGCGAAGGGGTACTGGGCCAGGGGGGTGGGCTGCTACGGCCAGCCCAAGAGGGAGTAAGAGGAAAAAGGTCCAGGTGGCTGCTGGGCTGGGCCCAAGGTTGCTGCTGCCAGATTGTTTCTCCCCTTTCTATTTGTTTCCTATTTGTTTTTATTTGTTTTGATTGTTTTTATTCCAATGCAATTTTAAACCAGCTTCTAATTTCAAATTCTTTTGAACTTTTCACAGGGAATTTGGACAGAGGGTTTGACCAAGAGGAGAGGCAAAAAGAGAACAAGATACATACGGAGAGGGAATGCCTACATGATCACATGGTCATTCATGGATGGGGATGGTTTAAAGGGGTAGGGTTTAGGATTAGATGGAAGAGGGGTATGATGATTAGGGGGGGGGGTAGGGTCTAGCTAGAGGGTAAGAGAGAGAGAGAGAGATAGAGGGTTTGGAGTCTTGATCAGATCAAGCATGATCCACACAAGCTCAACAAGATGGTCAAAAAGAAAGAATAAAAGAGGTGATGAGGTATGAGCAAGATTAAAATGGATCAAGCCCAAAAGCAGGAATAAGACAGAGAGGACCCACTCAAGAGTTCAAAAAAAACCATAAGATGACCAAAGTTGATGATGGTTGCATGGCCCATGCAAATGCATTAAATGCCAGGTTTTATCTTATGAGAACAAAATAATATCCCATGGCATTTATTTATGTGCATCCCCAAAGATGGAGTAAGGCCAAGCAAAAGATTATGAGTGGAATCCACCCAACCCACATGAGCTAGAAGTAAACTCAATTAAATGCCAAGCTCATATTAATTGGATGGTGGAATTATAAAGTGGAGAAAGAAAGGGTGGTGGAGTCAATAAAAGATATGCCCCCAACTCAACTTGGGCATTTAACAATATATCAAGAACCAAATACAATATCAAGAGGCAAATACAATTAATAATGCATATGAGATAAGAACCAAAACAAAGAGGGTTTTTGTATGATGCTCAAATGCAAGGTGGTATGATGACATGAGCATGATATGATGATGATGCAACAATTATATGTAGGAAGTAGCCATTTTATTACTAAGCCAAGTAGCATTACAGTTGTTAGACAAATGGGATGCTACAGCGCCCTACCCCTCCTTATATAGGAGGGGAGAGGCTGTTTGGGGAGGAGGGAGTCCTCCTCCAACTCCTCCTCATGGCCGTTGGGTGGGAGGGAGTGGGACTTCCTCCCCAAGTAGGTTTCCTACTCTCCCTCCACCAAGCAAACTTGCCGTTTGACTTTTCAAATTGGCGTTTGACTTTCAAACTTGGATTTGATTTCTCTCTTTATTTTTCCCAGCCAAGTGACCTAGTACATGATGCAACCATTCCATATTGTCATGACACATTCATGTACCCTTCCCCTCCGGAGTGCCGGACCTTCTAGACCCTTCTAGAACATTCCTGGTGAAAACACCGGAATCATTTCCGAACTCCGAAACAAGACTTTCCTTATATGAATCTTATTCTCCGGACCATTCCGTATCTCCTCGTGATATCCCGGATCCCATCCGAGACTCCGAACAACATTCGGTCTCTTACTCATCATTCCATAACTACTCAACAACATCGAATCCTTAAGTGTGTCTCCCTACGGTTCGTGAATTATGCGGACATGACCGAGACACTTCTCCGATCAATAACCAATAGATGAATCTGGAAATTCATATGGCTCCCACATATTTCTAAGATTACTTTGCGATCTAATGAACCACTTACATATGATACCAATTTCCCTTTGTCTCACGATAGTTTACTTATCCGAGGTTTTGATCGTCGGTATATCTGCATACCTAGTTCAACCTCGTTACTGATAAGTACTCTTTTCTTGTCCCCATGATATGTGATCCCTTGTGAACAAGTCACATGCTTGAAATCTAATTGAATGACATTCCACCGAGAGGGCCCAGAGTATATCTATCTGTCATATGGATGGACAAATCCCACTCTTGATCCATGTGCCTCAACCCATACTTTCTGAACACTCAATGCCACCTTTATAGCCACCCAGTTATGGTGTGGTGTTTGATGTCATCAAAGCATCCTTCCAGTGATGGTGATTAACATGATCTCATGGTCGAAGGAATTAGGTTACTATGTATCAGAAAGCATATAGCAAATGAACTATATTAAATGACTTGATCTTTATGCTAAAAAGTAAACAGCAGTATAAAGGAAAATTACGAGTCCAGCGAGCTCAGGTGGAAGACAGGAGGAGTCCTTCGGGCTCTCTTCTCCACCTTCTTCTCTTCCTTCTTCTCTTCCTTCTTTTCTTCCTTCTTCCGCTTCGCTGGCGGGGCGGCGCTACAGCCCGCACAGGAATGGCAGGAATTGGAGAGGAAGAGCCTCCATGCCCGTCACTGTGACGCTCAAGGCACAGAGGGTTTCTGGGAGTCGGAGGAGTCGAGGCATCCGAAGACTCGCTGGAGCTCCGTGATCGTTTGCGCGTATGGTCCTCGCTCGACTCGTCGGCATCTTCCGCCGGAGATCGCGCCGACGGCAGCTCGGACACGGAATCCACCACGTCATTATCCGGGGCATTCGGATATTTTTCAGGCAATGGCAGTACCATGCCCGACACCTTGAAGCTCTGCAAAACAAGAAGGGACTTTGTTAGCAAACAAAGGAAAATAAATACGCAGTCGACGAAAAGCGCTACGCGCACAAATCTACACCTGTGGAACAGCCAACGCCGAAGAAAACGACGGAGTCAGCAACTTCCCCGGGATTTCCTCCCCGGCCTTGAACTTCAGCAGCGAGCGAAGGGCCCTGTCAAGATCCCCCTCGGAGATTTTCTCAGCCGAAACCCTCGTCGGATCACGGCGCCCAGAATAAAGAAACATCGGGTGCGCCCTAGCCTGGAGAGGCTGCACCCGACGCTCGAGAAACATGCGGATGATATCCACGCCGTTCACTTCCTTCTCCGGAATCAACTGGAGATCCTCCACCCGACGGTAAAGGGCCTCTATCTCCGCCACCTCGCCATCCAAGATCTTGTTTTTCCAAGACCTTTTTGGCTCAATCTTTTGGGAGGGGTCAAAAGGAACAAGACCAAAATCTTGCCCAGGCACTACGGAGTCGCGGATATAAATCCATCGCCTCCGCCAGTACTGGACAGATTCGGACATGGAAAAGGAAAAGAAAAGCAGATTGGGACTAAGGGAGATGATGCAACCCCCAATGGGGTAAACACCATCCGAACCAGACTGCCTCTTCACGGAATAAAGTTTCCGGAAGAGGCCAAAGTGCGGCTCAATGCCGAGCCAACACTCGCAGAAAGTGATGAAACAAGCAATGTGAAGAAGAGAATTGGGCGAAAGATGATGAAGCTGGATGCCATAGAGAAAGAGCAGTCAACGGATGAAGTTGTGGACTGGAAAGGAAAACCCACGCATAACGAAGGCGAGAAACATAACCCGATACCCAGCTGGGGGACGGGGGATTACCTCGTTGCCAGGGAGTCTGATGGCCTCCCTATCCTGAGGGATCAAGCCCCGCTCGCGAAGTTTGCGGAGATCACTCTCCCGCGTCTCTGATCGCCGCCAACCACCGTCGGTGACACGGGTAGCGGTGGCGCTTTTCTTTCCTCCGGCGGCGCTGGTACCAACCGCAGATGATGACTTCTTTGATTTCCCCATCGCGCTACGGCAACGCCGGCGGTGAGAGCGCAGAAGGGAAGATGGAAATGTGGAAGGAAATTCCAGTGCGCAGCAAGAATCGATGGAGCACAAGGAGGCAGTGAAAACAAGAACTGATGGGGTGAAAACAAACTGCAACTTTCCCCAATGATTATAACAACGAGGATGATGCACGGCAGCCGTACATCCGGAAGACCTAACGCCAACGGCAGATCTGACCATACACGTGTCAGCATCACAACGAACCGTCATTACCACGCCGTCCACTACGCGCGGAAATCGAGGCGACGCCGTAATTATCTCCACGCCGCACGTGACCGGTCAATTCAAGGTCAGCAAGTGGGACCCACGTTCGTCCAGTCAAGTCATCTCTGGCGCAGCAGACGCTTGAGGTCATTTGATCGTCAGCACTGATGTCATCAAAAGCTATACTAGCAACAACCACAATTTCTTTGGCTACAAAGCTAAGAGTACTCACTCGAATCTACGATTCGACTAAATACTCGGGGGCTACTCCTATTAGGAGCGCTGGCCGCGCACCCGAAGGATGAATACTAACTGTTTCTTCGAGTCCTACGTTGAGTCTGCGACTCCACTACGGACTTGGGGGCTACTCCCATAGGGAGGACGGATTTAAGCATCCGAAATTTTTTGTGTCCTACGGACATAACAACTGAATGACGTCTGAACTAAAGTCTCCGCTCGAGTATACGACTCGAACAGACACTTGGGGGCTACTCCCATAGGGAGCGCTGGTCGCGCACCCTATGAATTCTTCGACTGCGATCTTTCAGATCCGCATGCAAAAACTTTTCGGCCATTCTGCCCCAACAAAACGCTGAGTGAGCAACGATCTCCTGGGCCACCTGAAACACCTCCGCAGTGACAAACATTCGGATGCTGTGTCTGCGACACAAAGATAAGACCTACAGATATCATCTGATGGCCTGGCAACGCACACGACTGCGCTCTGCTAAGTATGAACCCGTGCCAACAGGCGCGATGAAAAATCCCGACGGACGCGTTGGGTACATCAATTAAATTCACTGGAATTCAACTCCTGTAAGTCCTCCGTGGCCTGAGTCAAATTACGCCAGCATATGTTCCAGTTTCGAGTTGAGGGACTCGAACCTGAGGAAGATCGTGTCGTTTCGTCCTAAGACAGTTAACTGACCCTGATCCGTCGGGTGAGTCAGGCACATGCATCAACAATCCCTACACACGAACTATTGAAATACATAGTTGCACCCGAAAGATTGAAGAGTCCTCAGCCGAACCTACGATTCGACTGATCACTCGGGGGCTACTGACATGGTTATACCCCGCGGGTGCATGACCTCAGCATACCTAGTCCAGCCCAAGGAAGGCCCACGACAAAAGTACGTCGGCCCATGAAGACTTTCGGGTGGCCCAGGCCCATGGTGCCTTCGGATCCTTGGAGAGCAAGACTAGAGTAGATAGGAAATTCAAAGGGGTAAAACCCTAGAACCTGTAACCGACAAGGTCTATGCCCGGGACCTGCCTAAGTCTATATAAAGGCCAGGAGGGCACGACCTAGATCTCTCGACTCATACTTTCGCATACACACCTCCACGCCAGATTGCATCTGCGCACCCCTGTAACCTTCGGTTCCGCCGTATTCAAGAGCAGACAAGCAGGAGTAGGGTTTTCCCTCCGGGGGCCTGAACCTGGGTAAACCTTGTGTCCCCGTGTTGCTTTTTTGCTAACCGTTCCACGATCTCCAGCATCCCCATCTTCTCCAAAACCCAAGTCCATAACAATGGGCATTGATAACATCAAACCTCATCATCTGGTGCTCTAAAGGTTCAGTTCATCTCGACGCAAGACCATCTCGCTGTTATATTTACCAAGGCTTTTGGCAATAGGGTGTCAGGTGGGATCCCACCTAATTCCCACGTCTAGTTCATTTGCCAAAATCTTGTTCAATTTTTTGTTCAAAATTTACACTAGATTTTGACAAATGAACTACAGGTGGGATTTAGGCGGGATCCCACTTGACACCCTACTTGGTAAGGAGACGTTTGAACAAATGAAGTTTGGCCTGAATCTGATTCGCACATGTTTGGATCGAGGGAGACTATTAAATGGAGTCAGATAGTCAGACATGGTTTACGATCCTTGACATGTATGTCTAAACATAATTGTAAGTTGATAGCTCTTAGGTTGGTTAGGTTGTTCATATCCTTGTTGGAATTTGGTGAATATTCAGCTGTTGGCCCATTAGACAGCCCACTTGTGTATGGGCATATGGCTATGCTAGTGGTGCTAAAGTTTAGTCCCACATTGATAGTGGAAGGGGAGTTGGACCATCTTATATAGTAGAGTGTTTGCACCAGTCACTAAGGTGTGATAAGGAGAGAAGACCTCGCGCACTCCTCCTTCGACGCCGACCGCCTCCTCACGATGCGCGCGTGCACCACGGGTTGCGGGAATCTTGCAGAGCCGAGCTTTTATTTTTCTGTCTGGGAAAATTAATCATGGATTAATTATGAGTCATTAACGGGCAGCCGTTTTCAGTTTTTACCGCCTCGGACGTGGGTTGTGTCCGACGATCTTCCTGACCTGCACTATATAAGCATCTGCACTAAACCTAATCGATGATCTATCACACACGCGCCTATCTCCAGAACCTTGCGCCGCCGCTTTCATCTTCCCTATCCGGCTTGTGGCGTGCATCGCAGATCGGGACAGTAGGCCTCCGAAACCCCGCCTCTCGTGAACCTATACGGGTAAGGGGCGATCAGGTTTTTGGGGAGCGCTCAAGCTCTACTGCTGCTACCACTGTGGCTAGTGCCGCAACTGCATCGTATGTGATCTCAATTTCCCTATTTCAGATTGTGCTAGAGTTTCTAGTTCTAGCGTTTGGCATAAATGTGATAGGTTTATCTTGTATATATATAATCTGTTCATCCACTTTGTTGATCTGCATGATTGATTTTAGTACTGTTTGTATGATCATGCTTTATCAGTTTATTATTCGGATTAAATCATATGTATTATTGCTTACATTTTCAACAATCCTAACCGTACACTTGTAAACCCTAATATTCGTATATATAAAGAGCATGACGCCAGCCAGAGAGGCACGACAAACCAATCCGATCTACACACTTTTATACCATGAATATATTAATGTAAATTTTTAATGATGATCACCACAAACCTGCTACACATGCCTCACAGCATCATCTGAACTACCCAAAATGCAACCTCAATTGAATCACACTATCAACTATACTAACTAAACCTTTACATTCACCAATTCAACACCACATTACAGTCATATACTAAACCATGCAGGAGGGGTATCTACGGGCACCAATCTATACAACACATAACATCTTGTATACTTCAATGCAAGCAAAGAAGAATTATGAACTCACCCAAACTGTAGAACATCTGTCTTGCAGTAGTAATTCCATGAGTAATTGTGTTCTGAAAACAACAACCATTTAATATCCAATAGTCAAATAAGTACCCCAAATGATACTTGTGAGCTTCATAGGGAGTGGAGAGGGTAGCAAAATTTCAACAAGATCAATTTGTTTATCAGTTTAGCCATCAGAATTTGGCTATATCTAGGAACTCTAGGCAAAAGGGTATCAAAATAGCAGCAACCAACATGACTATCATAAATTGCATTGTTCAAAATCCTGCATGTAGAGAAGGCAGACCTATCCTATCCTGGTTAACATGCTGCATATTCCAATTCTAGAAAAAAGCTTAAGCTGTTGAGGAAAGGTAGCTGCAATCTAATCATGCTTCAACACTACCCACATTTCCTCCAAATGTCCAAGTTCCATCAGGCCTATGTCATATACTTACATGTCCATTGTACGGAGCACATGATTTTCTTTCTTAAAATTGTGCCAGACATGTCTCAAACTCTCAACCTATTGGATTTGTCATATAGTTTCATGTACCAAACAGTTCTCCCAGAACCTTAATCGGTTAAGGAAATGTGAGCAATCTACTCAAACTTCAAGAATAAAAGATGCATATGTTTACGCATGCACATCCGCAAATGGGACTCTGTTTGGATATCAAATCTAAATATTGTCTGCCAAGCAGCTACAGTAGTACCTTCCATAACCTTTTGTTCCTGCCTCAATAATATTTTTCAGAGAGATTGAGTGGGGTTGCATTCCCAATTCACATAGCTCAAACATGTGAGGTGAGAATTCCACTCTAACCCATCAACATACCTTATCCTCACCGCTCTTGTCTTGTAGCCTGATCTTGAAGAGGGCATGGACGTCACTGCCCCCGGAGGCAAGCTCACTAAAGACGAAGACGCCACTGCCCTCGGAAGCCCTCACCTCTCTTGTACTGTAGCATGAGCTTTAAGAGGTTGTGGACATCAGTGCTCTCAGAGGCGAGCGCGTTGAAGACGAATACGTAGTGGAGTTGCCCTTGGGGTTCTTCCCGTCGGGGTAGAAGGAGGTTGGCCACTGATATCCTCAATGGTGAAAGTCTTGCTTGTGTTGTGATTCCCGATGCCCACCCCCTTGGCGAGGGAGAAGCCTTGGATCACGAAGCGATGGGAGCCATTCACCATCTTCATTATGGGTGCGAGCTAGTCGGAGAGGCTGCCATGTCCCGCAACGGCAACGTGGGCAGGGCCATTAAAAAGATTGGGACCGTTCGTCACCATCAAAATCCGTCTGCCCGGTTTTTACGAATTTACCCCTGGCTGTTTGAAGTTAATTACCCTCCTGCCACCGTGAAGTTAAAGCGCTTCTCTCTCCCTCGAGGAATCTCGCCGCCATACGACGATTCGACCAGGGCTGCCGCCTTCCAACGATTCGACCAGGGCCAAGCGCCGCCGGCCGCCGGCCGCGGCCGTGGGGAGGGGCACCGGGGAAAGAATGAGCTTGGGGGAGAGCGAGCGCGTGGAATCAATCTAGAAAGGGGCTTGCTCGGGTCGGAGTGGGCGAGGAAGATGGAGCAAGGACGAGGGGATCGAGCGAGCAGGACGCACGGTCTGGGCGTCGGTGTGTGCACTGCCGTGTGGGCGTCGGTGTGGGCCGTCGAGGGGGACTCACCGCGGGCCTCGCCACCTCGAAGGAGCCCGCCGCAACGCCTTGGAACGGAGCAACGGGGCACATGGACAATCGCATGGCGCGGAAGGACATTAGCCGCTCGAGGGGCACATGGCCACTCACGCCGCGTCGGAAGACATCGCCGCTCGCGGGGCTCCTGGCCACTGGCGCCGGGCCGGCAGACATCGCCGCTCGCGGGGCCGATCTGCACAACGCCAGCGTCGGACGAAACCGAACAGAGAAAGGGAATTGGGGAATTTTTCTCGTGGGGGAGACGAACATGGCTGGCCCACTTTCCTCTCTTTTTTTCTGGCCAGTTCGTTCTATTTTCACGCAGCAAATCATGGACCCAGGTTGGACGGCACGTCACATACGCTTTTTAGGGAAAATGTCACATACGTTTCTGTAGAGCTACCATTACTTTGGTACATTGATGTCTGATATAGGATAGCAGGACCTGCTGAACTCGAACGACACGGTTCAGACGAGTGCCTAAATGGGAAAGTGAGATTATTGATGACTTTGGAGGCATAACTGGCATTTAAACGACACTGTAGAAGAAGATTGCCTGCAGCAGTTTATACTTGATATTACACTACTTTCTATTTACTGAATTTCTCATGTAATTTAGCAAATTTCAACACGATTGATTTAATCGTATTATCAAAAATTTCTTCCTGATATACACGATATTTCGTACCTCTGTATAACCATGATGCACATAAATAAAAATGAAAATTAGGTGCTGATTCATATTTTTCTTTCAAAACTACTGATGGCACAAACCAAAAAACAAAGTGAAGTATAGTATATAAGATGTTTCAAGTACAACAAAGTTCATCATATTGTTGTTCTAGGTTTGTAAGTACATATTGAATTATTTTAATACTCCCTCTGACCTATATTAATTGACTTGAATTTGTCAAAATTTCAAATATGAATCAATTAATATGGATCAGAGGAAGTATTTTTTAAATTTTAAAAGGCCGTAGCAACGCACGGGCATTAAGCTAGTATATATAGATTATGAAAGAACTCAACAAGGATGAATAAACAACACGGGACGATCAAGCCAGTAGTGAAAAGTCGCAGATTTCTCAACAAGATCCACGTGAAAACCCTAATTCCAAGCACTAAAAAAAACCCAAAACTAATCTCGCTAGAACTGTGTGTATCCCGCAAATTGCATCTACTAACAATGCAGAAGACGACGCATAGGAACGGATCCATCAGAAACTCTTGGACGCCATCATGGTCTTGAACTCGTCGAAGGAGATTAGACCGTCGCCGTCCTGGTCGACCCCGGCGACCATCTCGGAGCACTTCTCGACGGTGAGACCATCCTCGCAGAGCACCCGGCCGAGCGCCCTGAGCAGCTCCTCGGGGGTGATGAACCCGTCCCCGTTCTCGTCGAACTCGGCGAAGGCCATGCGCAGCAGCGCGTCCGACAACTCCCCGCCCTCCCCCTCCATGAGCGCCCCGAACTCCTCGAAGCTGATGAACCCGTCCCCGTCGCTGTCCACCACGGCGACCATCTCGGCCGCCTCCGCGGCCGTGCACCCGCGTATCTTCTGGATCTCGGCGGCCGAGACGCGCCCGTCGCCGTCTGCGTCGAAGCTGCGGAAGACACGCATGAGCTCGGTGGTGTCCTTGTCCTTTTCTGTTGTCGCGGGGGTGCTAGCCGGAGGAGCCGACGGCGGTGGTGGCTGGGAGCGGCGGCTGGTGGAGGAAGGATCGGAAGAGACAGATTGCCCCATGGCGATAGCTAGCTAGCTGGGTTCTGTGCGGCGTGTGCGCTTTATCGAGTCTGGGCCTCTAGGGTTTATCGAGTACTATGTAGGGTTCAGGTAGGCGCGTCGATCGAGTCGGTTGTGTGCGTACGTATATATGAAAAGGTTCCGAAAAAAAAGAGACATGGTTCTTCTCTGCTTATACATACAGCGGCCAGGGGCACTTGTTTTGGTTCCAGCCGGCTGAATCAACGCGTGTCGATTCGAACTGAACCCTTCACGTGCCGAAAAAGGAGGCCTCTTTTTGTCCAGCCCATGGAGCGATGGAGCAAACAAGCAGGAACCGACCGATCCAAGGACCATGCGATTGCAGTTCCCATGCATGTCAGCTCACGACTATACCCTATCTGTATTTTTGTTGGAAAGAAAACATATTATACACCTTCCTTCTATTTGAGTTGTATAATCACTAACGATGACCTCCTATTTTTCATGTAACGTTTAACACTTTATGATGTTTGAAAAATTGAATTTCTGCTCATATATACAGAAAAGAGTACAAAATAACTCAAAAACAGTTAGTCTTGTCACAAATTCAATATGAGGGCATTACAGACTTTTCGTCATACAACTCAGACAATAAGACAAGACATGGGTAGGGTGTATGTGCGCTTCGTAGGGGTGGATGTTTGTACATATTTTGGTGTCTACGATTGTACTGTGTTTCTCAAAAAAAAAAAACAAGACAAGGAAAAAAAACTAGACTACAACTTCTTGTGATCTTATTGCCACTGTTGTTTCTTTAGACAGCTCAAGACATTGTGGCTTATACACAAGCCAGAGCCGAAAAGTACCCGGCTTAAGTAGTTGCTTTATGAACCAGAAAACCCTCACTCTCCTCGCGCTCCTCTCGTCCCCGAGGCGGGAGAGCGCCGCCCCTCCCTTTCTCTGACCAACACCCCTTCCTCCTCCTCCACCGTCGCCGCCGCCGGAAGGGGCCACCGGGCGTTGCCCGGGAGGAGCCGACGGTGGCAGGTGGCTTCTTCCCATAGGCAAGAAGGAAAGGGTCGAGGCCCTTTTTCCCGGTAGCGGTGCACATAGGGTGACAACAATTCAACCATGGCTTGGTGGCGACAGCGTGGCGGCGGGTCCCTGGTGATGCAGGGCGGCACCGACCAGGCTCACACGTGTAGGGTTCGTTGCATGGAAAACGAAAAATTTCTATCGCAAGAACACATAAAACCAAGATCCAATCTATGTCAAAGCCACGATCTAATCCACGAGATCGGTGCAACGAGGTTGAAGAGAACTAACCCTCATAGATCCAAAGCGTTTAACGAGATCAGATTCTCGTGGTTGATATAGTAGATCACTTGCCGATCTCAAGATCGCGTAGACGATCCTTCCGGCGCCACGTTTCAGCAGCGCTTTCACACTCGGTCACACATACGGAGTCAATGAAGATCTTCCTCTCCCCGTTCCAGCGTACTGCGAAGGTAGTTGATCCCCTCAGAATCCTAGCTACACGACGCCATGGTGGTGGTGGTGGAGGATAATCCCTGCAGGGCTTCGCCTAAGCCGGAGCAGGAAGATGGAGGAGGGAGAGAGGTGGCGGCTAGGGTTTAGAGCCAAGGGCAAGGGACAAGGGGTGGTGCGGCCCCTCCCATACTTATATGGACGGGGAATGCAGCCAAGGGTTCCAAGCCGTTGACCCACTCCTTCCCCAACTCGACCAAGGGAAGAGGTGGGGAACTTCCCCTTTCCTTATTTAGGGTTTGACAAACTATAGTTTGTCCCCAAATCCTTTGGTGGCCGAATTTTCCCCTTGGGCTTTCGTGCGGCAGGACCTAGTGCTCCCCCGCGGCATGCCTCAGCCCAAGTGGCCCCCTCCCAGGGTGGTGGGCCCACTGGTGGCCCCTCTAGAACATTCTAAAAGCTTCCGGTCAAAATACCAAAACATTTCCGAACCTCAGAAAATGAATTTCCTTATATGAATCTTATTCTCCGGACCATTCCGGATCTCCTCGTGATGTCCTGGATCTAATCCAAGACTCCGAACAAACATTCGGTCTCTAACTCATATTCCATATCTACTTAAACAACATCGAACCTTAAGTGTGTTACCCTACGGTTCACAAACTATGTAGACATGATCGAGACACCTCTGCGGTCAATAACCAATAGCGGGATCTGGAGATCCATAATGGCTCCCACATATTCAACAATGACTTCATGGTCGAATGAACCATTCACATACGACACCGATTACATTTATCGCACAATACTTTAGTTATCCGAGTTTCGATCATCGGTATCTCTATACCTATTTCAACCTCGTTATCGGTAAGTACTCCTTGTTCCGTGATATGATATCCATTGTGACATAGTCACATGATTGCAAGCCAATTGGATGACATTACACTCGGAGGGTCCAGAGAATATATATTCATCATATGGGTGGACAAATCCCACTCTTGATCCATGCGCTTCAACACATACTTTCAGAATACCCAATGGCACCTTTATAACCACCCAGTTATAGAAGTGGCGTTTGATGTCATCAAAGTACTCATCCGGTGAAGGTGATTAACATGATCTCATGGTCGAAGGATTAGGTTACTATATATCTGAAAGCTTGTATCAAAACAAACTTAATGACTTGATCTTATGATATGCTTACTATGGGTGTGTGTCCATCATATCATTCTCCTAATGAGATGATCTTGTTATTAATAACATCCAGTGTCCATGATCAGGAAACATGATCATCTATTAATCAACAAGCTAGTTTAACAAGAGGCTTACTAGGACCTCTTTTATGTTTACAAAACACTCAAGTATTAATGTTTCATGTAAATACAATTATAGCATGGGATGTAAAAATTGATCATAAACAAAAAGATATAATAATAACCACTTTATTATTGCCTCTTGGGCATATCTTTAACAGTGTCCCACTTACACTAGACTCAATAATCTAGTTTGAAAACCTTTGTGTATTCAACACCTATGGCTTCTTGGTGTTGTATATACACGATTGCTAGTGGTAAACATAATATTTGGATCTGACACTTTCAGGTTCGTGTGTATTTGCATGTATTTGCGTCTCTACGCTTCACTCATTCTCCAATGATATGGCATTGTATAAATTTGGTCCTTTGGTGAGACCTTTAGTTCCTTGGGGTTGAAACCATGTCGATATAATTGTCATACAATATATCTTCATAGTACTACCCCGCTGTGAACCGCACCTAGTTTTATAACAAACTACTTGATACAAACGCCCTCTTTTGCTGCTACATTAGTAGTCATATACTTAGCCTTTTGTTGTAGTATCTGTCACAATGTATTAACTTTGGAACTCATCCAATTCAGTTATGGAATCTCCTTTCCATTACACTGTGCCACCCATAGTTTAAATTGAGATAAACTTATAGTGTATCCTGTGACAAGACTAGTATTAATGTAAAACTTTACAATGAACTATCTATCTATTTGTGAACTCTATAGAACATATTCTTAGTTCTTCCATAGATCATCAGAATATCCTTACTTTCGTCCAATGATCATCTTATGAATCATTCTGGTATATTCTCATAACATTTAAAGCATAGGACATATCTGGATGTGTAAATATCACAGTATGATTGATCAAAATATTCTTATGATTTCACTCACCAAGTGTCAAAACACTTGAATCTCGTTTCACTTACCAAGTGTCAAAACACTTCAATCAATCCTTCTTGTGCGACAAGTACCTATCTTGTCATTTCCATATTGAACTCATTCAATATCTCATCTACGTACATTTGGCACAACCATATTAGCGTCTCAATCTATCCATATAGACATTGATGCCTAATATTCGGGTTTTGCCTAAGTATTTTATCAAAATGAAATTCTTAACCCATGTTAATAAAATATATATCATTTCTAATCAACAATATGTCTCTCACATAATGTATTAGAAATATGTCTTATCTTTCCCACTTAATTTCTTGCAAATATAAGCATATTCATCGTCTCCAATGAAATTAAACTCTTTTAGCAGTTTCATCATGGTGAAGATTCCAACTCCGTGATATTTACTTCAACCATTGAAGTTTGCATACACTTTTAGCATTCCTTGAATTAAGAAAACCCTTTGGATCGTGTCATGTACACATCTTAGGTAACCATTCTATTAGAAGAACCTTGTTTTGTTTATTCAACTACCATATACCAAAATTATATGTAGTGGTTGCTACATTAATCCGTCGAGACTAAATATCGTATGATAGATCAAATCTTGTCATAGTCAACTCCTTGAACATTGTCGTAAAATCTTTCCCTACATGTCGACTATTGCATAGATGTGAAACATCCATGTCTATTTCTTTATAGATCAAAATACAACGAAAAGGTTTTACACCTTTCCAAAGGGTCTTCCAAGTTTAAAAACTTGATTTCTCGTGTATTGAACCATCACTGATTCTATGGCTTCAAGCCATGTGACGGAGTCAGGGACCATCATCGCTTATTTTCATATAGTTTAGGGGTTCGTAGCATGGAAAACAAAAAAATTCTACCGCATGAACACACACAAGCCAAGATCTATCTACTAGATTGTAGCAACAAGTTGATAGAGTACTCACCCTCAAAGATTCCAAAGCGGTTAACAAGAGAAGATTCTCGTGGGTGATGCAGTCGTTCACTTGCCGATCTCAAGATCACATAGACGATCCTTCCGGCAGTGCTTCTGCAGTCGGTCACACGTTCGATACTCGATGAAGACCTTCCTCTCCCTTGTTCCATTAGGCAGCGGCGGTTGTAGTTCTCTCCTCGCAATTCCGGCAGCATGACGGCGTGGTGTCGGAAGTAGAGGGAAGATATCACAGGGATTCGCCTAAGACGAAGCGAGTTATGGTGGAAAAATAGGGTTTCCCCGGCGATCTAGGGTTTATAGGCCGGAGAGGAGGAGCCATGGCCGGCGGCAGCGACACGGTGAAGGCGGCGGGCGGGTTGGGTGGTGGTGGTGTGTTGAGGGGGCAACCCCCTCCACTCTATTTATGAGAGGGAGGGCAGCTTGGGAGAGGGGAGTTTGAATCCTTCCCCAACTCCCTCTCCTACAAGGCTTGTGGTGGAGGGAGAGAAGGATTCTCTTCTTCCTCCACTAGGAAACATTGTCCCAGTTTGAATTTTCAAACTTGCCTTTTGACTTTCAATTTCGGAGTTTGATTTTAATCTTTATTTGCACAGCCCTTTGACCTAGGACATGATGCAACCATTACACTTAGTCATGAAACATTCATGCACCCTTACCCGTCCGGTCCGGCGAACCTTCTAGACCCTACTAGATCATTCCGGTGAAAACACCGGAATCATTCCCGAACTCCAGAATTGGACTTTCCTTATATGAATCTTATTCTCCGGACCATTCCGGATCTCCTCGTGATATCCCGGATCCCATCTGAGACTCCGAACAACATTCGGTCTCCCTACTTCCATTCCATATCTACTAAACAACATTGAATCCTTAAGTGTGTCTCCCTACGGTTCGTGAATTATGCGGACATGACCGAGGCACTTCTCCGATCAATAACCAATAGAGGAATCTGGAAATTCATATGGCTCCCACATATTTCTATGATTACTTCGTGATCGAATGAACCATTTACATACGATACCAATTTCCCTTTATCACTTATCCGTGGTATGGTCGTCGGTATCTCTGCATACCTAGTTTAACCTCGTTACCGATAAGTATTATTTTCTCATTCCCGTGATATGTGATCCCTTGTGAGCCAGTCACATGCTTGCAAGCCAGTCCCACTCTTGATCCATGTGTCTCAATACATACTTTCCAAACACTCAATGCCACCTTTATAACCACCCAGTTATGGTGTGGTGTTTGATGTCATCAAAGCATCCTTACGGTGATGGTGATTAGCATGAATCATGGTCGAAGGAATTAGGTTACAATGTATTAGAAAGCTTATAGCAAACAAACTATTGAAATGACTTGATCTTTATGCTACTCTTATATATAGGAGTATGTCTATCACACCATTATCCTAATGATATGATCTTGTTGTCAACAACATCTCAATGTTCATGATTCTGAAACCATGATCATCTATTAACCAACAAGCTAGTATTGTAAGGAGGCTTTACTAGGGACTCTAATTGGTTTACAAATCACATAAGTATTAATGTTTCCGGTTAATACTATTATAGCATGAATGTAAAATTTTATCATAAACACAAAGATATAATAATAACTACTTTTATTATTGCCTCTAGGGCATATCTCCAACAGTCTCCCACTTGCACTAGAGTCAACTAATCTAGATTACATGGTAATATACCGAACACCCATGGCGGTTTGGTGCTGGTCATGTTTTTCCCTCGGGAGAGGTTTAGTCAACGGATCCGCCACATTCAGATCTGTGTGTACTTTGCAAATCTTTATGTCACCATATTGGACATGCTCTTGAATAGCGTGAAAACGCAGCTTGATATGCTTCAGCTTCTTGTGTGACCTTGGTTCTTGCGCATTGGCTATGGCGCCCATGTTATCACAGTAGATAGACATTGGGTCCAGCACACTGGGAACCACACCGAGTCCTGTAATAAACTCCTTCATCCATATCGCCTCTTGTGAAGCCTCCGAAGCAGCTATGTATTCCGATTCAGTTGAAGATCTCGCCACAACGCTTCGCTTTGCATTCCTCCATCTAACTGCTGCACCATTCAAAGTAAATACATATCCAGATTGAGATTTAGAATCATATGGATCGGTGTTCCAACTAGCATCAGTGTAACCATTAATAACGAGCTATTCATCACTGTTGCCTCACAGAGAGGACTTCATTGGAAACCCCAAGAGCAAGGTGTGATGAGCACAACAACAAGTTTTCCCTCAGTTGAGACCGAGGTTATCGAACCAGAAGGAGGAAGGAAACGTCACACAGGTGTTGCAAATAACGTGGAGACCCGCACAACACAAACTCAAGACTTTGCCCCAACGAATCAGTGAGGTTGTCAAGCTTATTGGTTTAATCTAACAAAGGATTAAACATATGGTGTGGAAGGTAATGGTTTGCAGCAAGTAAACAAGTAACAGTGGAGGATGTATCAATGGTAAAGATTGGACCGGGATCCATAGTTCACTAGAGGTGCTCTACTTAGATAAACAACATGGCATGAAGGGTAAACAAATTACAGCAGGGCAATTGAGAGGAACTGAGCAAGGCATAACAATGCAATTACTAGTCAAAAAGATCCTATGAGATTCGATTGGTTAATAGAACAAGATACATAGACCGCCATCCAACTTCATCTATGACTAGACGTCCACCTTCAGGTTATCATTTGAACCCCCTTCAGTATTAAGTTGCAAGCAACAGACAACTGCTTTAAGCAAAGTGTGTAAGGTAAACAATCCACATGTTCCATGAACAAGAGACCGTTGTTTTCTCCCTAATAGCAATAACACATCTACAACCGAAGAGATTATTGTCACTTCCCTTGGAAACTAGAGGCACGAACCCACTATCGAGCATAAATACCCCCTCTTGGAGTCACTAGCAACTACTTGGACAAGATAGCTACTAACAATGGAGAGCATGCAAGATCACAAACAACACAGACATGATAGAATCATAAAGACAAAACCATTAACCAAACCAACATAATAATCTCAATATCCAGCGGATCCCCGCAAACACAACATGCATGATTACAAATAGATTAGATCTTGATCATGAACAGAGCTCAAAAGATCTATACATGAAAGCACAAAGGAGGAGATACAACCATCTAGCTACTACATGGACCCATAGTCCAAGGTGGAACTACTCATGCATGATACCGGAGAGAAGGCCTCCGGGATGATCTCCCCTCCTGCAGCGTGCCGAGAAGAACTTCAGATCCCCCCGATCTAGGGACGATGGTGGCGACGACTACAGACGGTTTCGTGGAGATTTAATCGGGTACTTAGGGTTTCTGCATCAGGGGCTTATTATAGGCGAAGGGGGAGGCCGAGGAGGCGGACAGAGGCCCCACATCCTGCCTAGGCGCGGGGCAGGGCCCACCCACGCCTAGGGGGTCTGGGCGCCCTGGTTCGTTTCTCCGTATCCACTACTAGGAAAAGGCCCATCAGTGGCGCACCATTTTGGGACTTCTGTGGCGCATATGGGATACGCCACTGTTATCTCGCCACTAAAGTGCAGTTCTGTGGCGCATATTGAAATGCGCCATAGAAGTCTGAAAAACTTCTATGGCGCATATTGCCAAAATGCGCCACAGAAGGTCTGTCTATCTATAGCTAGTTTCCTAGTAGTGCTCCCCTCTGGACTTCTTCTTCCCCATGATACACCCAATTTGCATCACCATTCTATATCATAATTTACCTCTATTCATTGATATTACTTATGGCTTTTCATCAGTTTATGCATGTTGGATGATTCTTGGAGGATGGACTGCCGGAGTTTGGATTCTGATGGAAAAGAAGGCGTTTCGGTGCAATTTCGTGAAGATCAGAAAAATACCAGAAAAATATGGAAACATATTATTTTACCAAAAGACGAAGGAAGCCAGAAGGAGGAGTGAAGGGGGGGCGCAGGGGGCCCACACCCCCTAGGCGCGGGCCCACCTAAGGCCACGCCTAAGGTAGGTGTGGCCCACCTGCCCGGCCTCCGACTCTGCCCCTTCACCTATATCTTCCCTACGGAACCCTAACACCAGGGGAGAGACCACAGATAGATTTCCGCCACCTCTGGGGGGCGGAAAACACCGAGAGAGAAAGATCTCTTCGGCAGACAGATTTCTGCCGGGGGAATTCCTTCTCGGAGAGGGGAGACTATCGCCATCAACACCGTCATCAAGCTAGGCTTCATTGGGATCATCATCATCATCATCATCATCATACACACCATCATCTCCACCAACACCATCACCACCACTCTGTCCCGCTATAACAATTGTGTTGGATATTGCTTTAGTTCTTAGGGGAAACTTTCCCGGTGTTGATTACTATTGTAGTTTATGTTTGTGAGTGGAACCATTGGATTATTGTTTATGTTCAGATTGTTATCCATTATCATATCATCTTTGATCTTGATCCATATGATGTCTTGTGAGTAGTTCGTCTAGTTCTTGAGGACATGGGAGAAGTCATGTTGTTAGTAGTGAATCCGTGATGAGTTATTATTCAATGGTTTAGTATTTAAGTTGTGGTGCTATTCTTTTAGTGGTGTCATGTGAACGTCGACTACATGACACTTCACCATTTATGGGCCTAGGCGGATGCATTGTGTATTTGGCTACTAATCGCGGGGTTGCCGGAGTGACAGAAACCTGAACCCCCGTTAGGACACCTTTGCACAAGGGAGCGTAGGATCTCAGAGTTTAAGGCTATGGTTAGATTTCTTAATTACTTTCCTGTAGTTACAGATGTTTGCAGGTTGTTTAATCACAAGTATGTATTAGTCCTAGGAAGGGCGGTATGTTATCAGAGGTTCACCCACACAACACTTACAAACACTAGAGAAGAGTACTCAGCTATTTGAAGCGGAAGCACTTGACAGAATTCCCATGTGTCCTCGAGAACGTTTGGTCCTTATAAGTATTTGCACCGGCTTGTCCTTTGATAAGAAAGGATTGGGCCACTTGCTCCGTTTGTTTGTTACTTCTGTTACTTGCTCTTTATTTTGTTGCCTTGCTAGAAAACCACTAAAAATCCATTTGCTAAGTATTCACAGGGATTTCCTGCTCCATACCACTGTTCATCACCTACTGCTCCTCGTTTGGATTGACACTCCTATTTATCGAAAGTACTACGATACATCCCTATACTTGTGGGTCATCACCCCACGAAAAGTAATTGACTTTTATGTTTGTCCCGTCCAATTCCGAGAATATTTCTTTACTAGCTTTTCTGAAACCAAAAACAACATAAAACAGGCAACTGGCACTGTGGCCACTTGTTAATAGGTTAGTACCAGAAAACATGTAAAAAGCACCTCAAAGTGTAGACAAAGCAAAGAAAATTAGATACTAACAAGCATGGAACATAAAAAATTATAGATACGTTTCCGACGTATCAAGCATCCCCAAGCTTAACTCCTGCTCTTCCTTGAGTAGGTAAGTGATAAAATAATAATTTTTGAGGTGACATGCACCCTCACAATAAAGATCCAACCATTTGCAAGCATTGAAACCTGGGATCAAAGAACTCTAAACATGTGCATGAAAGGTGGGGTTCTAACAATAGGACATATTAACTATGCATGCAACATGAAAGGCTACAAACAAATATCATGAATAACATGCATTGAAAAACGTTTGTTTGTTTGTTTGTTTGTTTGTTTGTTTGTTTCACATACAGAAAACATAGTATAGTGGCAATCAGCTTTTCCCTCATATAGTAGCAATATAGATGCATATGAGACCTTCAAAGTTCACAAGGGTGACTAGAAACAAATAGCACAAGAACAAGTAATATCACAATATGCATCAATCAATAAGTTTTGGAACACTGCACACAGAATGATAACTATGCTCTCTTAATGGTGCCTAAAGGTAGAAGGTGGATACTCAGTAGTGGTGGAAGAAAAGCCTTTTTGTAAAGGAAGCAGGGATTTCAAGTTTCAAAAAGATCTTCCAAAAATTATGGTACTTGTTAGCTTTCAGCCCTCATTGCCCCTATCATAAGCATCTTGAAGTGATTAAGGTTAAAGTGAACAAAGATGGAGTATATGCTTGACGAAGTATAAGTTGGCAATCTCAAGTTCCTTGAATACGAGGCCCACACCTCATGCTACTCAACTTTAGTCATAGGTAAGTTCTTGTCATTGTAAGTATTTGCATATCATAGAGAACCGCCAACGGGGTACCCTTGCACATGGTACATGAGCTATCCCATAAACAAAATGACAAGGCTAGCAGACAATGAGCATCTCAGTGATCTTTTTATTTACTATATGCATAGCTTTTTATTGAGGATGCTTCATAGATAGCTCACTATGGTGATGCTGCAAGTTTCCACCATGATTACGCATGGCTTAGGCTAGCGGCCCAGGCGTGTCTCTAATACAGAATACAAACTCCATGGACTTACAAGTTTCCTCTTTATTTCACACCGGTGACATCCATAGACAAAAGAGCATGATATCAACTAAGTACAAAGTACAAGTGCAATGTTGAAAATGTTCCCCGTGACAACACGGTTCTGCTAATTCCAACGTATAAGTGCAAGGATATACAACATAGACATCACAATGGTTCAAGTTTATTAGGGGCAAAGAATATAAAGTATGCCATCAAGTTTATGAGGGATTTAATCACTAAGTTTTCACATAACAAAATAGTTTTTAATTTGAAGGTAGCTGAAAGCATGAATATATGGAATGGTGTAACACACCATGCATAGGAGTTTATAGTGGATACTTTGGAATAAATTGGTTTCTTGGGAGTTGGAATCATGAGTAGAGCTTACTCATACAAATGGAGGCTAGCAAAAGACTGGGAACAACCAACTAAGAGAGCATAATGACCATAATCATGTAGAGCAACAAAGCATTACTAATCAAAGCATAGAGTGTTACTACAATTCAAGGACTAGATGATCATAGAGGCTAATCGTGAATTGTCATAGTCATAACATGGTGTGAGCATGTGCCAAGTCAACCCAAGCAAAGCATCAAATGAGAATACCGCAATACTATGCTTTTGCATGCTAAGACAACGCATAATTTTTCAAGGCACACTAAGCAATCCCAATTGTTTGGAACAAGACATGCTACAGGAATAATCACTAAGCATAAGGTCAAAACAACACCTAGCATGTCATGCTAAAGTCTAAGTCACAGTCAATGCAAGCTCCTCTTGTACTTCAATCAAGAACTTACTACTCCTTTCCAACACCAAGCAATTAATTTGCAAAACAACACAGCAAGAACGGGGGTCCAAACTACTTTATTCAAGCAAACTAAACAACCTAAGCAAAGAAAAAGAAAACTAAGATGCTCCAAGAACAATACAACCGTGCATGAAACAATAAAAACGAAGTATCTAGACAGACCTGAGCTTTTTATTAATGAAGAAGGGGATGCCTTGGGCATCCCCAAGCTTTGACGCTTGTAACTCTTTGATATTTCTTGGGGTGACACCATGGTGGCATCCCCAAGCTTGAGATTTTGTCCATTCTTCATCTCATTGCATCATTCTCTCTCTATACTTGAATCTTTTTCTTCATACAAAACTTCACACAATCTTCATTAACAACATTAGTGTATTCAAAAGATATTAGACCTTTGGCAAAGCTTTGGACCAGCAAGGCTTTTCACTAAAAACACAAGCTACTGTAGCAACTCCTTCAAAAAGCTCAATTCCCCAAAATAGAACCCAATAAGGAATCAATAAGAAGCAAATGCAAATAATGTCAGAAATCTGTCAAAACAGACCAGCAGGTAGAAACCGATTTTTTCGAACATCTTCTGTTGCTCAAATCAAAAAATGTTGAACTAACGAAAGTTAGATAATATACTGAGGGATTTATTAGTAAATTTTGAGATCAATACGAGTTACAGAGACTCCTCACAAATATTTATGGTGGAGGACCGAAATCTGTTTCAGACAGCAACTCCCCAAATCTTACTTCCCTCTCATCAGAGGTCATTCTTGGCACAAAAAGCAAACAAAAAGGATACGAAGAGGTCATTAATGAAGTAATAACTTCCAATACTCAAGGAAACTCTTGGGTTACCTCCCAACACGTATATTCTTTAACGCCTTTAAGTTAGGCACAAGAAGCAAGAAGAATCAAGTATTTTCAAATGAAGAAGCATTAACATCAAACCTTGCTTTTAAAGGAGGAGCAAAAAGCAACCTCTATCTCCTCATAGGGAAGTGTTCAATACCTTTCTTGAATGGAAAATGATATTTAATGGTGCCTTCTTTCATATCAATGATGACACCAACTGTTGTAAGAAATGGTCTTCCCAAAGTAATAGGACAAGAAGCAGTGTATTCAACATCCAAAACATAGAAATCAACAGGGACATAAGCATTGTTAATCATAATGAGAAGATCATTAATACTCCCCATGAGTTTCTTCTTAGCATTATCATTGAGTGGGACATCTAAATAATAATCTTCCAATAGTGGCAAATCAAGCATTTCATAAATCTTCCTAGGCATAATAGAGACACTAGAACCAAGATCACATGAAGCTTTGAGATCAAAGTCATTCACTTGCATATTAATAATGGGTTCCTAACTATCTTCTACTTTCCTAGGAATAGAAGCTTTGTGTTTTAGCTTCTCTTCCTTAATCTTAACAAGAGCATCTGTAATGTGTTTAGTGAAAGCAACATGCATATCACTAGCATCAGGACTTCTAGCAAGCTTTTGTAGGAACATAATCACTTCAGAAATATTGCAACCATCAATATCAAAGTCAAACTTAGCATCACTAGTAGGAGGTTCAATAGCCTTAGGCATAGTAATAGGAGGAATAGGGACTACTTTTGGTTTAGTGGTGATGGTGCACACACTATTGTTTCTATCAATTTCAGCTTCCCTTTCCCACTTAGCATGGAGTTGAGCTAACAGACTAACATTTTCATCAATAGTAACTTGTATGACATGAGCAGTAGCAAAGGTGTTTTCCATAGTTTCAGGTTTAGCAGCCATTTTATTAATCAAGGAAGACTGAGCTTCAGACAAAGAGGATATATTTTTCTCAGCACTCAATTTTTTTGACTATAAACTAGGAATTTCTCTATTCAAATTCTCAAGCTGATGACTAATGTTTTTCAAGATAATAGATTGTTCCTCTATAGTTTTACTAAAAATATTATTTTGCTAATATTGCATTTACATAAAATTCTTAGTGGATCTCTCTACTTCTAGAATCCTTTCTTCACTAGGCATTCCAGATCTACCATGATAAACATTTCCACTAGAAGGATAAGGCCTATAATTTTTGTTGCTACCAAAATTATTCCTATAGGCATTGTTGTTGAAATTGTTGTTTCTAATGAAGTTCACATCAACTTGCTCTTCTTGAGCAACCAAAGAGGCTAAGGGAACACTATTAGGATCTAAAGGATCTTTCCCATTAACAAGCATAGCCATAATGACATCAATCTTATCACTCAAAGATGAAGTTTCCTCAATAGAATTTACCTTCTTACCATGTGGAGCTCTCTCAACGTGCCATTCAGAGTAGTTAACCATCATATTATCAAGGAGCCTTATTGCAACACCCAAAGTGAGGCCCATGAAGGTACCTCCAGCAGCTGAATCCAACAGATTTCTTAAGGAGAAGTTCAAACCTACATAAAAAGTCTGGATAATCATCCAAGCAGTGAGTCCATGGGTGGGACAATTCTTAACCAAAGTTTTCATTCTTTCCCAAGCTTGAGCAACATGTTCATTATAAAGTTGTTTAAATTTCATAATGTCACTTCTCATAGATATAATCTTAGAAGGAGGATAGTATTTTCCAATAAAAGCATCTTTGCACTTAGTCCAAGAATTAATACCATTTTAGGCAAGGAAAGCAACCATTCTTTAGTTTTTCCTCTCAAGGAGAAAGGAAAAAGCTTTAGCTTAATAATATCTCCATCTACATCCTTATATTTTTGCATCTCACAAAGTTCAACAAAGCTATTGAGATGGGCAGCAGTATCATCAGAACTAGCACTAGAAAATTGCTCTCTCATCACAAGATTCAACAAAGAAGGCTTAATTTCATAAAAGGTAGCATCAGGAGCAGGTGGAGCAATAGATGTGCTAAGAAAATCATTATTGTTGGTGCTAGTGAAGTCACACAACTTGGTGTTCTCAACAGAGTTCATTTTGTCAAAGGTGGGCAAGCCAAAAGCAGCAGCAGCTAGAGCAGGAACTATTTTTTTTGTGTTTTTGAATAAAGAAAGCAAACCAAACTAGACTATTTTTTTTGAATAAATAAAGGGAGGAAGGGGAAGGGTCCACAGGGACCAGAGGCTCACCCTGAGGATGATGGTGATGTCGAATCAGCCGGAGGAGATCGGAATCGATGTCTAGGACGACGGTAAGCTCAAGAGAGGCCAGGAAGACGACTTCGATTGCGAGCGACTATGGCCTTCCCAGCTCAATTCCTTTGGCAAGTAGAGGCAGGGGAACATGGCGGTGCTCATGGCGGTCTAAGATAGACTAGGAGAGGCCGGGAACAAGCTCTAGCTTGAGGCCATGGCAGACTAGGGTTTCGGCCTTAAAGGGGAATGAGGGAGAGAGGAGTACTAGGGGAGAGTGAGAGGTTGAGGAGAAGAGGAACACGACACAAGGAGGTCTTATCTCCTCTAGAGGGCGGCGGGGCGCTGTGATTCATGGCGAGGATCGAGCGACGGCGGCGTGGACACGCATGAGATTCTGCTCCATCGTTGGCAGCAAAGACGACAAAGAACAGAGGCCGAAGCAATCCAGCTCCAAGCACACGTGGGCGGAAGAAAGATATTAGAGGGAAGTGGGCCGGCTAGGCTGCGACCTGGCTACTGCTCTTTATTTTTTTTCCAGAAACCTTTTTCTGTTTCTATTTTCTGTTTCCTGTTTGTATTTTCCAATTTGAATCTGTTTTGGGTAATTTGAAAATACCAGAAGGGTTTGTAAAACTAGTAAAATATTTTGGGGCCCTTTAGTCCATTTGGGCTCCATACATTTTTGTGATTTCAAAATTCAAAACCATTTGAACGCTTTTAAGGAGATAGGGAAAACTAGGGTTTAGGGATTTCTCTTTATTTTTTTCAATGCATGTTTAAGAGATGATGCTCATGAATGCACAATCAAAACCCTAATTAGTATTTAGCTAAAACTGGGGTGTTACAGCTCTCATACATGTACCAGGTCATAAAGTCATCGTAAATCACCCTAGAACCCCAAAATTATGGACAATAGGTCATGAAAATGGCCATAAAACGTGAAAATGATATGTTTTTGGTGATAACTCTGAAACATGTATTAGGTCTTATGGGCCATGCAAATGTCCATGGAACCATAAAAATCTAGGAATAGCTAATGGAAACGGCTATAAAACGCGAAAACGAGGAGTTTTTGGTCATATCTCTCAAACATGTATCAGGTCTTACGGGCCATGCAAATCGCCTTTGAACCCCAAAACCGTGGCCAATAACTCATGAAAACGGCCATAAAACACGAAAAAGATGAGTTTTTGGTCATAACTCTCAAACATGTGTGAGGTCTTTTGGTCGTTACAAATCGCCCTGGAATCACAAAATTGTGGGCAATAACTCATGAAAACGACCATAAAAAGCAAAAATGACGAGTTTTGGTCATAGCTCTTAAACATGTATCGGGTCTTAGGTTGATGTAAATCGCCCTGGAACCCCAAAGAAGTGGGCAATAGATCATGAAAACGGCCATAAAACGCGAAAACGGCGACTCCTTGGTGATACCTCTCATACATGTACCGGGTCTTAAAATCGCCGTAAATCGTCCTAGAACCCCAAAACTGTGGATAATAGGTCTTGAGAATAGCCATAAAACATGAAGACGAATTTTTTTTGCCGATAACTCTCAAACTTGCATCAGGTCTTACGGGCCTTGCAAATCTCCATGGAACCCCAAAACCGTGGGGAATAGCTCATGAAATGCGAAAATGACGAGCTTTTGGTCATATATCTCAAACATGAATCAGGTCTTACGGGCCATGCAAGTGGCAGTGGAACCCAAAAACTTTGGCCAATAAGTCATGAAAACGGCCATAAAACACGAAAACAACGAATTTTTGGTCATAAATCTCAAACATGTACCTGGTTTTATGGTTGTTATAAATCGCCCTTGAACCCCAAAACTGTGGGCAATAACTCATGAAAACGTCCATAAAACACGAAAATGACAGTTTTTTGGTCATAACTCTCAAACATGTATCAGGTCTTAGGTCAGTGTAACTCGCCCTGGAACCCCAAAACAGTGGGCAATAGCACATGAAAACGGTCATAAATCAAGAAAATGGCGAGTTATTTGTGATATCTCTTAAACATGTATCGAGTCTTTTGTGCCATGTAAATCCCCCTAGAACCCCAAAACCGTGGGTAATAGCTCATGAAAACGGTCATAAAACGTGAAAATGACGAGTGCTTTATGGTAAATCTCATACATGTATCAGGTGTTAAAGTCGGTGGACAATAGGTCATGAAAACGACCATAAAATGTGAAAATAATGAGTTTTTGGTGATAACTCTCAAACATGTATCGGGTCTTACGTGCCATGAAAATCTCCATGGAACCCCAAAACTGTGGGGAATAGCTCATGAAAATGGCCACAAATGCAAAAACGACGAGTTTTTGGTCATATATCTCAAACATGTATCGGGTCTTAAGGGCCATGCAAATCGCCCTGGAACCCCAAACAGTGGGCAATAACTCATGAAAACGGTCCTAAAGCTATAAAACGACCAGTTATTTGTGATTTCTCTTAAACATGTAACGGGTCTTACGTGCCATGTAAATCGCTCCGGAACCCCAAAACTGTCATAAAACATGGAAAGAACAGGTTTTTGGAGATAACTCTCAAACATGTATCGGGTCTTATGGGTCATGCAACCCTAAAATTGTGGTGAATAGTTCATGAAAACGGCCATAGAATGCGAAAATGACGAGTTCTTGGTCATATCTCTCAAACATGAGTCGGGTCTTACGGGCCATGCAAGTGGCCATGGAACCCAAAAACTTTGGCCAATAAGTCATGAAAACGGCCATAAAACACGAAAACAACGAGTTTTTGTCATAAATCTCAAACATGTATCAGGTGTTACGGTTGTTATAAATCGCTCTAGAACCCCAAAACTGTGGGCAATAACTCATGGAAACGTCCATAAAACGCGAAAACGACGGGTTTTTGGTCAGAACTCTCAAACATGTATCAGGTCTTAGGTCAGTGTAACTCGTCCTGGAACCCCAAAATAGCGGGCAATAGCACATGAAAACGGTCGTAAATCGAGAAAATGACGAGTTATTTGTGATATCTCTTAAACATGTATCGGGTCTTTTGTGCCATGTAAATCCCCCTGGAACCCCAAAACCGTGGGTAATAGCTCATGAAAACGGTGATAAAACGTGGAAACGACACGTTTTTGGAGACAACTCTCAAACCTAAAATTGTGGGGAATAGTTCATGAAAACGTCCATAAAATGCGAAAACGACGAGTTTTTGGTCATATCTCTCAAACATGAGTCTGTTCTTACGGGCCATGCAAGTGGCCCTGGAACCCAAAAACTTTGGCCAATAAGTCATGAAAGCGGCCATAAAACACGAAAACAACGAGTTTTTGGTCATAAATCTCAAACATGTATCAGGTGTTACGGTTATTATAAATCGCCCTAGAACCCCAAAACTGTGGGAAATAACTCATGAAAACATCCATAAAATGCAAAACTGACGGGTTATGGGTCATAAATCTCAAACATGTATCAGGTATTAGGTCAGTGTAACTCGCCCTGGAACCCCAAAACAGTGGGCAATAGCTCATGAAACGGCCATAAAACGAGAAAATGACAAGTTATTTGTGATATCTATTAAACATGTATCGGGTCTTTTGTGCCATGTAAATCCCCCCGGAACCCCAAAACCGTGGGTAATAGCTCATGAAAACGGTCATAAAACGTGAAAATGACGAGTGCTTTGTGTTAAATCTCATACATGTGTCAGGTGTTATAGTCGATGGACAATAGGTCATGAAAACGGCCATAAAATGTGAAAATAATGAGTTTTTGGTGATAACTCTCAAACATGTATCGGGTCTTACGTGCCATGCAAATCTCCATGGAACCCCATAACTGTGGGGAATAGCTCATGGAAATGGCCATAAAATGCAAAAATGACGAGTTTTTGGTTATATATCTCAAACATGTATCGGGTCTTAAGGGCCATGCAAATCGCCCTAGAACCCCAAACAGTGGGCAACAACTCACGAAAACATCCATAAAACATGAAAACGATGTGTTTTTGGTCATAACTCTAAATCATCTATTGGGTCTTTGGTGGGTGTAAATCGCCCTGGAATCCCAAAACAGTGGGCAATAGCTCATGAAAACGGCCATAAAATGCGAAAATAATGAGTTTTTTACGGGCCATGGAAATCGCCATAGAACCCCCAAAACTATGGTTAATAGCTCATGAAAACGGGCATAAACATGAAAACAATGACTGCTTGGTGATTGACATGGTTATACCCCGCGGGTACATGATATCAGCATACCTGGTCTGGCCCAAGAAAGGCCCATGGCAAATATACGCCGGCCCATGAAGACTTTTGGGTGGCCAAGGCCCATGACGCCTTCGGATCCTTGGAGAGCAAGACTAGAGTAGATAGAAAATTCAAAGGGGTAAAACCTAAAACCAGTAACCGACTCGGTCTGTGCCTGGGACCTGCCTAACTCTATGTAAAGGCTAGGAGGGCACGACCTAGACCTCACCTCATACTTTCGCATAGACACCTCCACGCCAGATTGCATCTGCGCACCCCTGTAATCTTCGGTTCCGCTGTAATCAAGAGCAGACAAGCAGGAGTAGGGTTTTCCCTCCGGGGGCTTGAACCTGGGTAAACCTCGTGTCCCCGTGTTGCTTGTTTTCTAACCGTTCTGCGATCTCCAGCATCCCCATCTTCTCCAAAACCCAAGTCCATAACAATGGGCATTGACGAGATTAAACCTCGTCATTTGGCGCCGTTTGTGGGAACTGGGGATGCTGACTGTGCGATCGTGACGGTCCCAACCCGAGCGATCTACAACTCCGCGGCGACGGAGAGTCATCTCCTCTTCGGCGCCTTCGACTTCACCGCCCACTCACCGGCCACCATGAAGGACTTCGAGCCCGTTGGCGACGGACTCGAGATCCTATTCGGGAGCTTCTGCTTCCAGGTGGGGCAGACCGACACTCTCTGCCTCCCAGAGCGGGTGCCCCTACCATCGATCAGGCCCGCTTCATGGGCTCCACACCTTGTGCTACGCACCTCATCACCAACAGACGAGTCCTATGACAGCAACAGCTGCAACTCCGATCTGTGCGGTCCACCATCGAACGAAGGGACCTACGGTTCCGGATCCGAAAGCTGCGACAGCAACAGACCAATATATGAGCGCTACCAGTGCGCCGTGGTCATCCAGGACCAGGAACACAATCCACCACCCAACCCGCAGGGTAGAAACAGTGGAAACAGAACAAGCCAATCCCCCCACCCAATGGGGAAAACAACAATCGGGTCATCCACCTCGACGAGGAGGGATGGGCTCAAGCATGCGAGGGCGTGGCAGGCAACAATATCCTGCCCGCTGATGCCTCACGAGATCTATTGATGGCATACCACATGCTCCTCATCGAGGAACACAAGAAGCAGATCAAGATGCAGGAAGTGCTTGACAAGCGCAAGCAGGCAGCTTCGGAGTCCAGTGCGCGGCGAGATGTGCTCTCCGCCATAGGCATCGACTCCATCTCACACGGCAACAACGGGAACAAGCACCGTTCTCGGATGGAGAACATGGATCCCTAAGAGCGTCGCGAGGTGACCCGAGCCCTCAACGCGTCCTTCATGGAGATGGACGCCGACGGTAATGTCATCCCAAAAACGCCGCAAGCTGCGATCATGGCAGCCATCGCGTACCTCGCGTCCCACCCACCTCCGGAGGGGGACCCGAAGAGGGCCATGCACAAGTCTGCACTCACCGGGCTCGGACTCGTTGGAGCTGCGCTCCACGGGGAAGCTCCTGCGGAGCCGAAAAAGAAGGCTATGGTCAGATTCAACCGCAGTCCCACACCCTCATCTGAGGACAAAGATCATGACCTTCCTCGAAGGCATAAGAGCTCACGCCATCGCAGCCGCGACTACGACGCTCGAAACGAGCTAACACAGCGCAAGATCGACAAGGCACACGCCAAGCGCGTATGCTCGTCTAAATCCGAGATGGATGAAGATGAAGGAGAACTGTGCGGAGCCCGATGCTTCAGCAGATCTGTCCGACGGACAAGGATGCCGTGAAACTTCAAGCTCCCTTCGGACACTCCGAAATTCGACGGCACACAGGACCCCAAGGCGTGGCTCAGTGACCACTTTTCATCCGTCAAGCTGCACGGCGGAAGCAGGGAAACCGACATGCAATGCCTTCAGCTGCAACTGACAGGAGCAGCTCGGATATGGCTAAGCAGCCTATCCTCAGTATCCATCCGAAGTTGGGAGGAGCTGGCGTACAGTTTCGTCCGAAACTTCAAAGGCACCATCAAGAGGCCTTCCTTGATCGAGGAATTGCGAGCCTGCACTCAATGAACGGGCGAATCCATTCGCTCGTACATACTGCGCTGGTCCAACACCAAGAACTCCGCGGCACACATCTCCGACAAAGGGCTATCGACGCCTTCAAGGATGGCGTCAAGCGCCAAGACTTCAAGGAAGAACTCGGGCGCGTCAAGCCCAAGACACTCGACCACCTCATGGACATCACCAACAAGTGGGCCGATGGCGAGGACTCCGTCCACCGAGCGCACTCGGAGGAAGAGGACGACTACGGCCGACGACGAGAACGCCGTAGCAAGAGGAGATCGCGCGTTTACGACGACCGCGATGGACCCGACATGGTCGCGGCTGGCTACGCCGACCGCCACAGCGACGCCAACCGCAACAGCGGCAGATACCACAGAGGCAATTTCCACGATGGAGGACGCCCAGCACAGTCGTGGCAGCGCCGCGGCCGCGACGATGGACCCTCAGCATACGAAAAACTGTCGGGTCCATGCACCATCCACTTATACATCGACGAGCAGGATGGTAAGAAGAAGGCAAGCCACATGCTCAAGGACTGCCGTGAGTTCTAGAAACTCAGCGAAAGCATGGCTCATATAGGCAACAAGCCCCAAAGCCTGGATTCGGGAACACACCTGCACTAGGCGAGATAGCGCATGGAGCTCCTCCACCGCCACCTGTAGGATGCCCGAACCACCCAGTCGCACCCGCACAGAATAACGGTGGGCACGGGTATCCCCCGCCAAAAGGAGCGCTGATGATCCAAAAAGGGCGCCCAACGAATAGGGTGCAGAAGAAAATCACTCGTCAGATTAACCTGGCCGTGACAGCTGCACCCGCCATCCTGAGTACCTCAGCGGATCGGAGTCCTGCATCACGTTCAGCCGTTCGGATCACCCTTGCCAGTTCCCTCGCCCAGGCCATGCTGCCCTGGTGCTTGAGGCGCAGATCGGAGGTTTCGAGATGAGCCGCGTCTTCATGGACGGTGGCAGCAGCATCAACCTGATGTTCGCAAGCATCCTAGCAGGAATGCGGATCCCGCTGTGCAGCCTGGAACAGTCAGACACAACGTTCCATGGCATCGTTCCAGGAAAGGGCATAATCCCCCTGGGAAAGATATGGGTCGACGTTATCTTCGGCAAACCGGATAACTTCCGATGCGAGCGGCTCGAGTTCCAAGTGGTGGACTGGCCATCACAATACCACGCCATCCTCGGGCGTGTAGCATTCGCAAGGTTCCTGGTAGTACCACACTACGCGTACTTGCTACTCAAGATGCCAGGACCCAGGGGCGTCATCACGGTTCACAGGAGCTTCACCCGATCGGACCACTACGACAGGGACTTCAACAGAATCTCCCAGTCATTCGGCATGCAAGAGGAGCTTGTAAGGCTCCGCGAGGTGACGGACAATGGGGCACCCCCAGTCGCACGACAAAACGCACCTGATATGTCTTTAGACTCCACCGTCAACACAAAGAAGGTGCAGGTCCACCCGACGGATGCCTCCAAGACAGCGCTGATCGCCAACGATCTCATCCCCGCATAGGAAAGCGCGCTCGTCGAATTCCTCCATGAGCGCTGGGAAATCTTCGCCTGGTGTCATGCGGACATGCCAGGAGTTCCCAGGGAATTTGCCGAGCACGCACTCAACATCTTTCCAGACGCCAAGCCCGTCAAGCAGTCCATCTGGAGAATGTCCGAGCCCCGGGCCGAAGCCATAGGGATCAAAGTCAACAGACTACTCGCTGCAAACTTCATCAGGGAGATTAAAGAAAACGAGTGGCTCGCCAATACAGTGATGGTCCCCAAAAAGGACACGGACATCCTGCGGATGTGCGTGGACTTCACGTCGCTGAACAAGCACTGCCCAAAGGACCACTTCCCTCTCCCTCGGATCGATCAGATCATCGATTCAACTGCAGGATGCGAAAAAATATCCTTCCTTGACGCCTACTCAGGCTACAACCAGATTCGGCTCAAGGTCGAAGATCAAGAGAAAACGTCGTTCATCACGCCGTTCGGAGTGTTCTGCTACAACACAATGCCCTTCAGGCTAAAGAACATAGGTTCCACGTACCAGCGGTGCATGCAGGCATGCCTAAAGGACCAGATCGGTCGCAATGTCCAAGTCTATGTCGACGACATAGTCATCAAAACCAGGGAGGCGAGAACGCTCATCGACGATCTCCGTGAGACATTCGATAGTCTCGACCACTACAGGATCAAGCTTAACCCCGAAAAGTGCGCCTTCGGCGTCCCATCGGGTCAGCTGCTTGGTTACTTCATCTCCCAGCGAGGGATCGAGGCGAACCCGAAGAAAATACGGGCCATAATGGCCATGGAGAAGCCGAAAAACCTCAAGGGTGTCCAGCAGCTTGCAGGACGAATAGAGGCATTAAGCAGGTTCATCAGTCGCATGGGCGAGAAAGCACTGCCATTCTACCAGCTCCTGCGCAAGGCAGATAAATTCGAGTGGACGCCTGAGACGGAGGACGCATTCGAAGATCTAAAGCGCCTGCTCTCTACCTCACCTGTCTTGGTCACGCCAAAGGAGCGCGAGCCCCTACTGCTGTACATAGAAGCTACACACCAGGAGGTTGTAAGGTTCCCAACCTTTAATAAGGTAGAGATCCCTGTGTTTACAATGCTAGTCCCTGGATCAATAGCTAGCATCCACAGTTAAGATGTAATATCAAGAAATAAAGGTCATAATACAACTTTATAACCAGGAATAACATAATTTATTACATCTTACATAGCTCATTTCACTATTACATTACATTGCAGCAGAATATCTATAAGCATGGGGTCCTTCATCTTCAAAGTGCCACAGGCAGACATGTTGGTTGTAGACTTGTAATCCTAATCATTTAAACTTCACTAATATCAATCAAACCTGCAACATAACAAGTTACAGCCACAAGGGTCAATACATTTGAATTGTATTGGCAAGTGATACTATGGTAGAATAGTGGAGTCTATCATCTATATGCATTTGGCTAAGTGGAGCTTAGGCTTGCATTGCTCAAAATAGATTTTCCTTATCATTTGAAAACACTAAGTTTTTGCTTTGATAAAATCACCCAAGGCATCTACCAATCAAAGATTGAAGATCCTTTAACCCTTGTTCAACCACAAGTTTTTAACTTAGAAATTTGGATGATGAGATTCTTGATAGCTTCCATGTCTTGATGCTCAAATTGTCCTTTACCAGGGACATGGCTAAGTACTTAGATTTTACACTCTGCAGAGGTGGTGCACTTTCCCCACAAGACTTGGTTTCACGAAGACAAGATCTTTCAGAAGCCTTCCCTTAGACCAAAATGGACGCGCTCCAACCTATCAAACCCCTACCACCAACTGTCCATTTGGCTAAGTTATTGCAACCTATATGATCCAGACAGAGCCCATAATGCCAAGTGGCTGCACTTGAAGCTTCTCAATATTTGACATCTCAAATCTCTTTGTTCCTGGGTGGCCATCCACAAGTGAGATACACAAGGTAAACCATAAAAATGGGCCTTGTGAACCACTCAACACAAACCATTCCTTCCATTCCACCCAGGTGTTTCATTCACTTAGTTGTTTTATTAAACAAAACACAGGTCCTCAGACTTAGAAATTTTCCATAGCATGAATATATATTCCACCCTTGTTTTCTATTAGCTAAACTAAGCATGATAGTAGTAGGGATATTAACTTAGGAAATTTCTACTAAGGTTTCATCTACTAGGATTTCCCATAGCATGGTTTATACTTAGCAAAAATTCCATGCAAGTTTTACTTAGAAAAATCACTAATGCATAGTGAAAGTAATGGGACAAAAGTATGAAGCATCACTTGCCTTTTTGGTAGAGTATAAGTTCTCTCCTTGTCCTTGCTACAATCACACTCTTCAAATCACTACAATTCAATCAAGCAAGGCACAAGTTCAATCTACCATTCAAGCAATTCATCACATAAAATCATAGTAACAAAACAATGCATGCAAGCATGCCAAAGATTGTTTTATTTGGAGAAATGGTTTCTAATAGGTTATAAACATTTGAAAACACCCATTGGTCATTTTGTAAAGTGGCAAAGTCATTTGTAAAAGGTTTCACTTTATAAACCATTTCTAAACCAAGTCATTATTTTATGTGGTTGAAAATGTCTTTAGTAAAGTAGTAGTTCTATAGGGTTCACCAAATACATTTTCAAATCATAAAACTTGGTGTTTGGGGTCAGAGAGTTTGAAACAAAACATTTCCCAAAGGTTTTCTTCCAAAACCATTTTTAATAAATAAACCATATTTTTATTTGACTAGAATTGGTTTAAATCCAAAGTTTATTCTTTTGTTTCACCAAATACATTTTTTAAACCACAATTTATTTCCTAGGGTCAGTAGGTTCAAAACAAACCATTTACCAAAAATTTTATCCTCAAAATCTTTTTGGAATAATTTTTATATCCTAAACAAGCATACACAAGTTTCTGCAAAAAACAAACAATTTAACAGAAACTTTTTACTAAAAAAAAGGCATGGTTGGCTAGGGCTTGCTTTTCTGAATCGATTGATATACAATTTGCAAAATTTGGACGTGTGGATCAAAAGTTATGCAATTTACAAAATTGAACAACTAATAGATAAGTTTCTGTTTTATAAACAAACTCCAGGCCACGTGGTGCGATATTATTGGTCAAAAACGCTTCGTGCGGATCGACCAATCTGGTGCGTTGGATCTAAGTTCAATGGCGCGGCTCAGGTTCAAACTTACCCCTTCGACCTAATCTAATCATAGCCACAGGATGACGATCCAATGGCGCATAGCAGCTTGACCAGTAACTGGCGGTGCTAGCGGCGGCTGGCGGCGGCGCACTCTCTGGCTACGGCGGAGCCGGCGATACAGGAAGCAAGGAGGGTAACGGAGATGCTCACCGTGTTTGCAGGGTACTGGTAAAGCTCAAGGTGGTGCTAGCTTGGCGAGGGGCGCACCAGAGAGGCGACGATTTCTCGCTAGAGCTTGCAGCGGCGTCGGGTTCGTCTGGTGGTCGTCGGGGGCGAAGTTTGCGGGCGCACTAAGGCAAACGGAGCACACGGTTAGACGCGTACGACACTAGGGATCATAGGAGTATCAATAGGAAGGCTAGGGGTGGTCGGCTCTTACCAGGAAAGCTCGTCGGAGGCGAGACAGATGGCGGCGGCGAGTCGGGGTCGTCCTTGCCGACGCTAGAGAACGCGCGCGGGCGAGCTAATGTTACGGGGAGGTGCGCCTAGGTCTGGGGAGTTTGTGAGCTTGGTCGAGGAGGCAAGGGGCGGTGTCTACTGGCCGGAATCGCTTGCGGAACTCGCCGGAGGCAGTGGCAATGCGAGGCGAAAATGTCGCAGCCTGGTGGCTCCGGGGAAGTGGGGTCTGAGGGGAATCAGAGAGGAGGCGAGGGCGTTTAAGACAGCATGGTCGCGGGGTGGAGTAATGGCCGCTGTTAACACGAATTGATCGCCGGAGTAAATGGCAGCAACGGCAGGGCGACGTGATCAGGGGGAAGACGATGCTGAGGTGGCACCGTGGGACCTGCTTCTCAGCGAGAAAAGGAGAGAGGGAGAGGGGGCCACCTGTCTAGGACTGCGCGGGTGCGTGTTTGGGTGAAAACGTTTCGCGCATGGGAAAAGTAGCTGGGCTGGAACTGGGCTCGCTGGGCTGGCCAGTTGGGCTGCTGTCTGATTTATTTATTTTTGTACTGAAAGCTTTTCTTTTTCTATTTGATTTTCTATTTTGAAATTCAATCAAACAATTCAAACATTCAAATCAATCAAACTTCCACCACACTTTGAATTGAGTTTAGTTCTGTTTAACAACATAATTACAAGTCCCAAAATAAAATAATATTTTTATTCTTTTTAGGATCCATTAATAATTAAATAAAATGGACCTTAGTTGTTAAATCAAATGGGTTTTGATTTATTCAAAATCTCCATTTGAAACCTAAATAATATCAAAACCACCTCAGTAGGTTTTATTTGAGAATATAAAATACTTGGAATACTTGTTTAAAATAATTTCACAAGTTTTGATGTTTAATTAAAATGGCAAAGCCTTTGCTTTAATAAATTTGGATATTAATAAATCCTCATTATTTTATTTAAATAAACTTTTACTCTTTTAATCAAAACAAAATATTTTATTTCAAAAACTTGGCCAAGGTTTACTTTGGCTTTATAAAAATAGTCCTTATTTAAATTTCTACCATTTTCATTTGAAAACCAAATCTTTTTATTAAAAGATCCAAAAATAGTAATTTCACTTATTTAAAATTTTCTTTATTAATTGTTTATCTTTTCAAATCCCTTTAGGATTTGTTTGATCGAAAAGGTTTGAAGGTTTCCAATTGGAATCAAAAAGTTTCTTCTCACCCTGAAAATCAACAAAGTTTTATTTTATTTATTTATTTTTCACATAACAAGACTTGGAAAATCTTGGGATGTGACAGGCTACCACCCTTAAAATAAATATCGTCCCGAGATTTGGGAAGGCTAGGGTTACAAGTTGGCTCAAAGCATCTAGGGTACTACCACCCTTAAAAATTTTCCAACTAGATTACATCTTTACTTGGGATCTTGGTGTACCTTTCCTGGACAGAGGTTTGCATAGTGGCCTAGCTCCTTGCATTTGAAACATGTGATAAGGTTGAGGTCTTGAGGTGGCTTCTCTGGACAATATGATGCATAATGTCCTAACTCTTTGCAGTGGTTGCACCACACTTGGCTAATATCCTTCCTCATCTTGGGTTTCACTAGCTTTTGTTTGTCTTCTTGGCACTTCTTCTTTTCTGAGAATTCACTGGCATAGTGTCCCATCTCTTTGCAATTGTAACATTGCAACTGGCTTTTGTCCTTCTTCTTCTTTTTGGGTCTTTACAAAGCTAGGATTTCTTCTAGTTCATGCTCTTCATACCTCACCTCAAAGGTGGGAAATCTTTCTCTCTTCTTGGGGAAGTTACTAGAGATATGACCTTCTTCTTCACAAGAGTAGCAACACTTTATGGTCACTTTGGATTTGGCCTTATGTGGCATGGTTCTGACTTTGCCTTCATCCATCTTGGTAGAAGTTGTTCCCTTATGGAGGTTTCCAAACATTTGATGCATTCCATCTTGCTTCATTTGTTGAACTATAGGATAGATGGGGCATTGAATAGGGGCATGATCATTTCCTTCAGATAGGAAACAAGTTACTTGAGATGTGGGGCATTGATTAGTTGGATGTCTCTCTTCACAATTAGGGCATTGATCTTCATGCTCCTTGGATGTATGATCCTTGTCTCCACAAATATTGCAAGCTTGGGTTCCTTCTATAATGGCATCTTTGTCATCCTTGTTGTCATAAACTCCTTGGGAAGAGTTTTCTCCCATGTTGGTCATTTGAGTAGCCATCCCTTGCAACAATTGGGATTGAAGTTTCAAAATCCTTTGTATAGCATTGTTGTTGGCTAAAAGCTGAGTTGTCACTTGGCTCAACTGGGTTTGGTTTGCTAGTAGTTATTCTCTCATGTGCATCTCTTGGTTGTTGTTGTTGTCACCATCCTTGATGTTGGAGTCTTTTGGAGAGGTCATCTGTTTGGGTTGGATTGGGATTATAATAGGCAAAAGATTTCTAAGGAAATAATTCTAATCACACACATCACAATTCACACAAGCAATGTGCAAGCAATCACAAACAAACATTCCACTCAAACAACAAGTTTCAAGCATATTTTTAGGCAACCAAAAATATTTTTGTTACACCACATAAGTTGGTGTGTTTGACTTAAACAAAATATGGTGGTCCATCTATATGGTTCACTTGCATTCTTTTCTTCTTTCTTGGTTGATTCTTCTTGTATGAGTTCATGGTTTCCTTGGGGAATTTTTTGGTCACAAAAACTTTACAGAGATGATGGTTCTTCCTAAATTGTGTTTCCTTAGTCTTCAAGTCTTGAGTAACATTTCTTGTCTCACTTGTCCTTAGTGATATCCAAGGTTGAAGTCCTTGGTGAAAATGCTGAAGATGTTGAAGTCATTAGAGTTGAAGATGTTGAAGTCATTAGAGTTGAAGATGTTGAAGTCATTAGAGTTGAAGATGTTGAAGTCATTAGAGTTGATGAATTCCTTTGCACATGGTGAAGTCTTTGGCCATGGGGTAGGTTTTGTTCATCAATTTTGAAATAGAAGAAATGTAGAATCAAAACCAAAATGGTTTGAGGAAAGATTTTACAAGATTGTTTGTAAATAAGTTTTGGAACAAATACAACTCCTATTTTCTAAGGGTTTTGTCCAATCCTAGGTTGACAAATCCTACAGGCAACACAGTGCTCTGATACCATCTGTAAGGTTCCCAACCTTTAATAAGGTAGAGATCCCTGTGTTTACAATGCTAGTCCCTGGATCAATAGCTAGCATCCACAGTTAAGATGTAATATCAAGAAACAAAGGTCATAATACAACTTTACAACCAGGAATAACATAATTTATTACATCTTACATATCTCATTTGGTTATTACATTACATTGCAGCAGAATATCTATAAGCATGGGGTCCTTCATCTTCAAATTGCCACAGGCAGACATGTTGGTTGTAGACTTGTAATCCTAATCATTTAAACTTCACTAATATCAATCAAACCTGCAACATAACAAGTTACAACCATAAGGGTCAATACATTTGAATTGTATTGGCAAGTGATACTATGGTAGAATAGTGGAGTCTATCATCTATATGCATTTGGCTAAGTGGAGCTTAGGCTTGCATTGCTCAAAATAGATTTTCCTTATCATTTGAAAACACTAAGTTTTTGCTTTGATAAAATCACCCAAGGAATCTACCAATCAAAGATTGAAGATCCTTTAACCCTTGTTCAACCACAAGTTTTTAACTTAGAAATTTGGATGATGAGATTCTTGATAGCTTCCATGTCTTGATGCTCAAATTGTCCTTTACCAGGGACATGGCTAAGTACTTAGATTTTACACTCTGCAGAGGTGGTGCACTTTCCCCACAATACTTGGTTTCACGAAGACAAGATCTTTCAGAAGCCTTCCCTTAGACCAAAATGGACGCGCTCCAACCTATCAAACCCCTACCACCAACTGTCCATGTGGCTAAGTTATTGCAACCTATATGATCCAGACAGAGCCCATAATGCCAAGTGGCTGCACTTGAAGCTTCTCAATATTTGACATCTCAAATCTCTTTGTTCCTGGGTGGCCATCCACAAGTGAGATACACAAGGTAAACCATAAAAATGGGCCTTGTGAACCACTCAACACAAACCATTCCTTCCATTCCACCCAGGTGTTTCATTCACTTAGTTGTTTTATTAAACAAAACACAAGTCCTCAGACTTAGAAATTTTCCATAGCATGAATATATATTACACCCTTGTTTTCTATTAGCTAAACTAAGCATGATAGTAGTAGGGATATTAACTTAGGAAATTTCTACTAAGGTTTCATCTACTAGGATTTCCCATAGCATGGTTTATAATTAGAAAAAATTCCATGCATGTTTTACTTAGAAAAATCACTAATGCATAGTGAAAGTAATGGGACAAAAGTATGAAGCATCACTTGCCTTTTTAGTAGAGTATAAGTTCTCTCCTTGTCCTTGCTACAATCACACTCTTCAAGTCACTACAATTCAATCAAGCAAGGCACAAGTTCAATCTACCATTCAAGCAATTCATCACATAAAATCATAGTAACAAAACAATGCATGCACGCATGCCAAAGATTGTTTCATTTGGAGAAATGGTTTCTAATAGGTTATAAACATTTGAAAACACCCATTGGTCATTTTGTAAAGTGGCAAAATCATTTGTAAAAGGTTTCACTTTATAAACCATTTCTAAACCAAGTCATTATTTTATGTGGTTGAAAATGTCTTTAGTAAAGTAGTAGTTCTATAGGGTTCACCAAATACATTTTCAAATCATAAAACTTGGTGTTTGGGGTCAGAGAGTTTGAAACAAAACATTTCCCAAAGGTTTTATTCCAAAACCATTTTTAATAAATAAACCATATTTTTATTTGACTAGAATTGGTTTAAATCCAAAGTTTATTCTTTTGTTTCACCAAATACATTTTTGAAACCACAATTTGTTTCCTAGGGTTAGTAGGTTAAAAACAAACCATTTTCCAAAGATTTTATCCTCAAAATCTTTTTGGAATAATTTTTATATCCTAAACAAGCATACACAAGTTTCTGCAAAAACAAACAATTTAACAGAAACTTTTTACTAAACAAAAGGCATGGTTGGCTAGGGCTTGCTTTTCTGAATCCATTGATATAAAATTTGCAAAATTTGGATGTGTGGATCAAAAGTTATGCAATTTACAAAATTGAACAACTAATAGATAAGTTTCTGTTTTATAAACAAACTCCAGGCCACGTGGTGCGATCTTATTGCTCAAAAACGCTTCATGCGGATCGACCAATCTGGTGCGTTGGATCTAAGTTCAATCGCGCGGCTCAGGTTCAAAGTTACCCCTTCGACCTAATCTAATCATAGCCACAGGATGACGATCCAATGTTAGAGAACGCGGCGGCGAGTCGAGGTCGTCCTTGCCGATGCTAGAGAACGCGCGCGGGCGAGCTAATGTTACGGGGAGGTGCGCCTAGGTCTGGGGAGTGTGTGAGCTATGTCGAGGAGGCAAGGGACGGTGTCTACTGGCCGGAATCGCTTGCGGAACTCGCCGGAGGCAGTGGCAATGCGAGGCGAAAATGTCGCAGCCTGTTGGCTCCGGGGAAGCGGGGTCTGAGGGGAATCAGAGAGGAGGCGAGGGCGTTTAAGATAGCGTGGTCGCGTGGTGGAGTAATGGCCGCTGTTAACGCGAATTGATCGCCGAAGTAAATGGCAACAACGGCAGGGCGACGTGATTTGGGGGAAGACGATGCTGAGGTGGCGCCATGGGACCTGCCTGTCAGCGAGAAAAGGAGAGAAGGAGAGGGGGCCACCTGTCTGGGACTGCGCGGGTGCGTGTTTGGGTGAAAATGTTTCGCGCGTGGGAAAAGTAGCTGGGCTGGAACTGGGCTCGCTGGGATGGCCAGTTGGGCTGCTGTCTGATTTATTTATTTTTGTACTAAAAGCTTTTCTTTTTCTATTTGATTTTCTGTTTTGAAATTCAATCAAACAATTCAAACATTCAAATCAATCAAACTTGCACCAAAATTTGAATTGAGTTTAGTTCTGTCTAACAACATAATTCCAAGTCCCAAAATAAAATAATATTTTTATTCTTTTTAGGATCCATTAATAATTAAATAAAATGGACCTTAGTTGTTAAATCAAATGGGTTTTGATTTATTCAAAATCTCCATTTGAAACCTAAATAATATCAAAACCACATCAATAGGTTTTATTTGAGAATATAAAATACTTGGAAAACTTGTTTAAAATAATTTCACAAGTTTTGATGTTTAATTAAAATGGCAAAGCCTTTGCTTTAATAAATTTGGATATTAATAAATCCTCATTATTTTATTTAAATAAACTTTTACTCTTTTAATCAAAACAAAATATTTTATTTCAAAAACTTGGCCAAGGTTTACTTTGGCTTTATAAAAATAGTCCTTATTTAAATTTCTACCCTTTTCATTCGAAAACCAAATTTTTTTATTAAAAGATCCAAAAATAGTAATTTCACTTATTTAAAATTTGCTTTATTAATTGTTTATCTTTTCAAATACCTTTAGGATTTGTTTGATCAAAAAGGTTTGAAGGTTTCCAATTGGAATCAAAAAGTTTCTTCTCACCCTGAAAATCAACAAAGTTTTATTTTATTCATTTATTTTTCACATAACAAGATTTGGAAAATCTTGGGATGTGACATCGGTGAGCACCGTACTGGTGGTCGAGCGGCCCGAAGAGGGCAAGACCCATGGGGTCCAACGCCCAATCTACTACCTCAGCGAGGTATTGACGCCAACAAAGCAGAGGTACCCTCACTACCAAAAACTCGCCTACGACATGTTCATGACGGATCGTCGGCTGAGCCACTACTTCCAGGAGCACCAGATGATGGTCGTCAACGAGGCACCCCTGAACAGCATCCAGAACAACCCAGAGGCCATAGGACGTGTGGCCCTGTGGGGCATCGAGCTGTCACCTCTAGACATCATCTATGAGAAACGCCACGCGATCAAGTCTCAAGTCCTCCCGGACTTCCTTGTACACTGGATGGAGCTGCAGCTGCCAGACACCGCAGACATGACACAGTCATGGACGATGCACTTCGACGGCTCCAAGCGTGAAGTCGGAGTAGGAGCAGGAGCCGGGGTCATACTGACCTCCCCGCAGGGTGATAAGATGAAGTACGTCCTCCGGATGAAGTTTCGAGCTTCCAACAACGGAGCAGAATACGAGGCCCTCATCCACGACATGAGGATGGCAAAGATCTGCGGTGCAACGCGCCTGGTCATCTACAGTGACTCCAACCTCGTCGTCCTGCAGACGATGAACGAGTGCGACGCGCATGCCGCCAACATGATTGCGTACCGCGCACTCTACAACGCACTCGAAGGAGACTTTGACGGCTGCGAGCTTCGGCACGTTGGAAGAGAAAGCAACGAGGAGGCCGACAGACTCACCAACATCGGCTCCACCTACGCACGGGTGCCGCCAGGTGTGTTCCTCGAACAGACCTGCGTGCCATCCATCAAGCGAAAATTCCCCAAGGGATCAGCCGAAGAAGCAGAACACTCGGGGGCCGCGCTACCTGACAGTCAGGAAGGACCCGAAAAACTGGACACAGAGGTCGTAGTGGTCAACCTGATGCAGGTCATGGCAGTCGAAGAAACTTGGACCAACCGTACCTCCGGTACTTGATAGACGGAGAACTGCCTGATAGCCCGACGGATGCCCGAGCATATCTCGTCGGTCCAAATCCTTCACCATCATCAATGGCGAGCTGTAAAAGACCAGCATTTCGGGTGTACTACAAAGGTGCGTCACCATCGGTGTCGGAAAAACCATCCTCCAATACATCCACGAGGGCATCTGCGGCCATCATGCAGGCAGCCGCTCCCTTGTCGCCAAAGATCTACGAGCTGGATTCTACTGGCCAACGGCCATGAACGACGCCAAGGACATCGTCCGAAGATGTAACGGGTGCCAAAGGTTCGCCGACAAACCACACGCACCCGGATTAGAGCTTAGGCCCATACCTTTGTCCTGGCCTTTCGCCCAATGGGGCCTCGACATGATCGGAAAGCTGCCAAGGTCCTCGAAAGGAGGACACGTCTACCTCCTGGTCGCAGTTGAAAAATTCACCAAGTGGATTGAGGCCATGCCGGTTACTAACCAAAAGGGCAAAACTGCCGTTAAGTTCTTTGAATCCATTGTATACACGTTCGGCGTGCCGCATAGCATCATCACTGACAACGGATCGAACTTCATCTCCAAAGAATTCCAGGACTTCTGCGAAGGCCTCAGAATCAATATCACATACGCCTCGGTGGCACACCCGCAAACAAACGGGCAGGTGGAGAAGGCCAACGGTCTAATCGGCGCTGGCATCAAGAAGCGCCTCATGAGCCCACTCGAGCGACTCGCCGGAGCCTGGACGAAAGAGCTACCCTCCAGTCCTATAGAGCCTGCGTACAACGCCAAACAGCTGAACCGGCTACACGCCGTTCTTTATGGTGCACAGAGCCAAAGCCGTGCTACCAGCTGAGGTACGCCACCAGGCCCCATGGGTCGTTGCTTACAGCGAAGCCGAATCCACGGCTGCACTCGAAGACGCCGTCGACACACTCGACGAAGCACGAGACATAGCAGCAGCTCGATCAGCGGTGTACCAACAGAGTCTCCGCAAGTACCACAGCCAACGGCTACGCCCAAGGTCCTTCGTCGAAGGAGACCTAGTCTTGCGACTCAAGCAAGAGCGACCGAAGAAATTCGAGTCACCATGGGAAGGACCCTACATCGTCACTGAAGTCATCCCAAGTGGCGCCTATTGCCTCAAGAACGTGGAGTCTAGAGCCGCATACTCCAACCCATGGAACGTCGCACGACTGCGACGGTTCTACCCCTAGCTACCTCCCTCTTTTACTTTCAATAAGGCTATTCAGCCAAGGCTACTCAGCCGAACAATGTACCTCCTCCATTACGATATAAATAAAGCTAAGTGTCTCGCCCCAAAATTTTGTTTACTATTCGCATTTTACTCCATGCCACAAACGCACTCGGGGGCTCCCCCCACCTCACGACTTCGTCGACTGAGGATAACACGTGTACACCTGAGTAGCTGACCACGTCAGGCTAACGAAAAGGACACGTATACGAACAAAGCACTACATGCTAAAACAACAAACAAACCTTTATAACAAAGGTCAAAACACGCCCAGTCAAATGTATACAAATTTTACATCAATCTTTTTTACATGTACTACCTATTCTGAAGAATAACCTGAGCACGCTGCTCAAACAGATCTACGATCTATTCAGCATACTGCCTTACAGCCGCATAATGCGGACGCATATCCCACTCGCCACCATCTGGCCGAAGAGGCGGCCCAGTCGCCACAACAGATAGATCTAAATCAGGAAGATTTAACCTCACAAGGGAGAGCGCAGCCTTCACCCCTGCGACGAGCTGATGCCGCACCAATTCCTTGACATGATGCATGTTCCGAAACTTCGACAGCAGACCAGAGAGAGTCGACGGCGCATCATCCAACGGAAACATTACATGCAGAACCGATGCGAGCGAAGACTTCACCTGACGAAGCACCCGCGATACCTGGTGAACGCGATCTTGCACCGTCGCAAGGACCATGGCACGATCACGGTCCATCCAGAAGAACCCGCCCGCTTCCATGTCCTGCTGAGTCAAGCAGTTGATCCTAACAGCAACACGCTCCTTCTCCTCCCTTGGAGCAATGTTATCACCTGCAATACTTGCAAAAGATCAAGATGAAATGCCAACAGGCGCATCCGAAGTAATGGGCAACAGCTCGAAAAACTCACACTAAAGCTGTTCGGACAAACGAAGCAACTTCGCCATCAAGTACTCCTCTCTGGCAGCGCCTCGATCTGCCTTGGACTTCCAAACGTCAGCATGGCCACGCACCACTAGCAACTCTTTCTCGAGGCTACGGATACGGTCTCGAAGAAACACAAGCTGTGACGCATCATCCAGGGATGGCCGCAGTTGCGCTGCGGACGAAGTGTCAACGGGATCATCACCCGAAGGACCCTAGATTAACAGAACGATAAAGACATGAACAAGCAGACGAAGGAGAACCGAACTCAGTAAATTCATTAAGTGCAGCAAAAGCCACTACATGGCACAAGGATTGTTCATCAAAATAATTACAACAAAAGAAGCTACAACTATCCTATAGCTACAACGCCTACGAAGCTGCACCCTGGGTAGCCTCAGAGCCAGACTGCCTCGCCTTGGCTTCCCCCTGCTGCCTTATCGCATACTCGGCAGGAAGATCAATCAGCTTCGGCCCGTAACGCTTACAGCGAGAAGCATAGGTGGCGAAGGCTACCTCGGATCCATCATCATTCGTCGGCATCCGGGAAGTGACCTGAGGAAGGTCCAGCTCCGCTCCAGCCGCCAAGGGCATGGCCAGCCCGACGGATGCGCCGATGCCCTTCTGCTTGCGCTTGTACGCCGTAGGTGCCTCGACTGACAGTGCCTCCGCCAGGGCATCAACATCTTCGAGGGCCATGCCCTTGGGAATAAGCTCCTTGTAGAAGCGCCCAAGGACCTCCTTGGCCTTGGCAAGCAAGTTGACAACGGTACTGCAGCGGTCTTCGACTGCCGCAGTAGCATCATCCAGAGCGCTCCCGTGCTCCAGAGCACCGCGATCAAACTCGATGTCTGCGGCATCTAAGAAAACAAAGGTAGCAGAATGAATAAAAGCACTGCAAAAGAAAGACAAGGAAATCAAAAAGAGGAAGGTGGAGATACTCACCCGAAACAGCCTTGGCAGCCGCCATAAGCTTGCCAGCCACCTCTCTCTCGCGCGAAGCCGTTGTGGTGGCGAGCTGCTCCTCGCGGTCCGTAGCCTCCTATTGCAGGCGCTCCTTAGCCTCGGCCGCGTTGGCCAACTCCAGCTCGAGGCGCTCCCTTGCACCAGTGGCGACCTCGGACTTCTTCTCCGCTTGACCGAGGCTCTTTTTGAGAGCATCAATCTCACGAAGGGAGGTGTTGTAATCCTCTGCAGTAAGTAATACAAATGTCAGATAGAAGGACAAGAATGCAAGAAGAAACAAAGACCAAGGCATAAAAATACCTTGAAGTTGTTTGAGGCTGGCCTCCAACGCCAGGTGCTGCTGCACCAGTTGGTTGGCAACTTGCACAAAAGGCTGCAAAAAAGAACTACCAGTCAAAAGAAGGGCTCGGGGGATACGCCCAAAAGAACGAGCAGAAGCAAGTTACACATACGAAAAATGCTCGGGGGCTCCCCCCGAGACTCGAAGGAAACGAACAACAGATGCCCGGGGGCTCCCCCCGAGGTGGGAAGAAAAGAAATAATCAATAGATCATCCAAAAAGTCTCGGGGGATCCCCACATGGCAGAAAGCAGAATTACTTACATGATTTGACGGCGACTCAGAAGGTTCGCTCGCAGCCTTCTGAGGCGTAACCACCCGAACCTACTGCGGAGAAGGGTCTGGAGCAGCGCCTTCAGAGGTGGCCACCGTCTGAGGAGGAGGTAGAACGACCTTCGACTCCCCCATCATCTCCTGAGCGCCATCACTAGAGGAGTCGCCAGAGGAGTGGCTACACAAGGACAAATCAGCATAGTGCAAGGTAAACAGGCAAGGAAAAGCAAAACAGAACTGAGGAAACTTACGAATCAAGCTTGATCAAGTCGAAGACAGGAGGGGTCTTCTTGACCTTCTTCTCCTCTTTTTTCTCTTCCTTCTTTTATTCCTTCTTCCGCTTCGTCGGCGGGTGCGGTGCCACAGCCCGCACGGGGACAGCAGGAATTGGAGAGGAAGAGCCCCCATGCCCATCACTGTGACGTTCAAGGCACAGCGGGTTCCTAGGGGTCAGAGGAGTTGAAGCATCCGACAACTCACTGGAGCTCCTCGTGCGCTTGCGAGTGTGATCCTCGCTCGACTCGTTGGCCTCTTCAGCCGGAGACCGCGCCGATGGCAGCTCGGTCATGGAGTCCACTACCTCATTATTCGGAGCATCCGAGAATATTCCGGGCAATGGAGGCGACATGCCTGGCACCTTGAACTCCTACACAAAATAAGAAAATATGTTAGCAAGAAGATCAATGCAAGTAAAATGCAGTCGAAAATAGCGCTACGCCCACGTCCCGGATATACACCTGTGGAACAGGACGCGAAGCAGAGAACAGAGAAGTCAGCGACTTCCCCGGGATATCCTCTCCAGCCTTGAACTTCAGCAGCGGGCGAAGGACTCCGTTGAGATCTCCCCTGGATAATTCCTCAGCCGAAACCCTAGTCGGGTCACGACGACCAACATGAAGGAACATCGGGTGCGCCCTAGCCTGGAGGGGTTGCACCCGACGTTTGAGAAAAGTGCGGATGATATCAACACCGTTCACCTCCTTATCCGGAATCAGCTGGAGATCCTCCACTCGACGATAGAGAGTGTCTATCTCCGCTACCTCGCCATCCAAGATCTAGTTCTTCCAGGACCTCTTCGGCTCGATCTTTTGGGAGGGGTCGAAAGGATCAAGACCAAAATCTTGCCCAGCTATTGTGGAGTTGCAGATGTAAAACCATCGCCTCTACTAGTACTGGACATATTCGGACATGGAAAAAGAGAAGAAAAGAAGATTGGAACGAAGGGAGATGATGCAACCCCCAATGGGATAAACACCATCAGAACCAGATTGCCTCTTCACGGAATAGAGTTTCCGGAAGAGGCCAAAGTGTGGCTCGATACCAAGCCAGCACTCGTAGAAAGTAATGAAACACGCAACGCGAAGAAGAGAATTGGGGGAAAGATGATGTAGCTGGATGCCGTAAAGAAAAAGCAGTCCACGAAGGAAATTGTGGACTGGGAAGGAAAAGTCCCGAAGGACAAATGCGAGGAACATAACCCGAAACTCAGCGGGGGGACGGGGAATTACCTTGTTGCCAGGGAGTTAGACGGCCTCCCTATCCTGTGGGATCAAGCCCCGCTCACGAAGCTTGCGGAGATCACTCTCCTGCGTCTCCGATCGCCGCCAGCCACCGTCGGTGACACGGGTAGCGACAACACCTTTCTTGCCCCCAGCAGCACGGGTGCCAACCGCAGAAGAAGACTTCTTAGGCTTCCCCATTGCGGTGCGGCGGCGTCGGCGGCGAGAACGTAGAATCGAAGAAGGAAATGTTTGAGGATATTCTAGTGCGCAGCAAGAACGCTCAGAGATGATTGGAGCACTAAAACAAGAATGGCTGCGGTGAAAACAGATTAATTTTTCCCCATAGGTTATAAGGACAAAGACGATGCACGTCAACCGTCCATCGAGAAGACCTAACACCAAATGCAAGATCTGACCGTCCACGTGTCAGTACAGCAGTGAACCGTCGCTCACATGCCGTCCACTACGCGTGGAAATCGAGGCGACGCCGTAATTATCTCCACGCCGCGCGTGACCGGTCAATTCAAGGTCAGAAGGTGGGACCCATGTTCGTCTAGTCACATCATCTCTGGCGCAGCAGGCATTTGAGGTCACCAATCGTCAGCACTGACATCATAAAATGCTATACTAGCAAAGGTCACAACTTTTTGGCTACAAAGCTAAAGAGTACTCACTCGAATCTTCGATTCGACTAATTACTCGGGGGCTACTCCTATCAGGAGCGCTGGCCGCGCACCCGAAAATGAACAAAACACTACAACACTGAACTATTTCTTCGAGCCCTACGTCGAGTCTACGACTCCACTACGGACTCGGGGGCTACTCCCATAGGGAGCATGGATTCAAGCATCCGAAAAATTTGTGTCCTACGGACCTAAAGCTGAACAACGGCTGAATCAAAGTCTCTGCTCGAGTCTACGACTCAAACAGACACTCGGGGGCTACTCCCATAGGGAGCGCTGGTCGCGCACCCTATGAATTCTTCGACTGCGATCCTTCGGATCAGCATGCAACATTTTTTCGGCAACTTTGCCCTAATTACATGCTAAGTGAGCAACATTTCTCCTTGGCCACCCGAAACACCTCCGCGGTGATAAACATTCGGATGCTGTGTCCGCGACGCAAAGATAACACCTACAGATATCATCTGATGGCCTGGTAACGCACATGGCTGCGCTCTGCTAGTATGAAGACGTGCCAACAAGTGCGATGAAAAATCCTGACGGACGCGTTGGGTACATCATTTAAATTCACTGGAATTCCACTCCTGTAAGTCCTCCGCGGCCTGAGTCGAATTACGCCAGCATATGTTCCGGGTTCGAGTCGAGGGACTCGAACCTGAAGAAGATCGTGTTGTTTTGTCCTAAGACAGTTAACTGACCCTGATCCGTTGGGAGAGTCAGGCACACGCATCAACAATCCCTACACATTCTCTTGAAAGACAGAGTTACACCCGAAGGATTGAAGAGTCCTCAGCCGAATCTACGATTCGACTGAACATTCGGGGCTACTGACATGGCTATACCCCGCGGGTACACGATATCAGCATACCTGGTCCGGCCCAAGGAAGGCCCACGGCAAATATACGCCGGCCCATGAAGACTTTAGGGTGGCCAAGGCCCATGACGCCTTCGGATCCTTGGAGAGCAAGACTAGAGTAGATAGAAAATTCAAAGGGGTAAACCCTAAAACCTGTAACCGACTCGGTCTGTGCCTGGGACCTGCCTAACTCTATAAAAAGGCTAGGAGGGCACGACCTAGACCTCACCGCATACTTTCGCATAGACACCTCCACGCCAGATTGCATCTGCGCACCCCTGTAATCTTCGGTTCCGCCATAATCAAGAGCAGACAAGCAGGAGTAGGGTTTTCCCTCCGGGGGCCTAAACCTGGGTAAACCTCGTGTCCCCGTGTTGCTTGTTTGCTATCCGTTCCGCGATCTCCAGCATCCCCATCTTCTCCAAAACCCAAGTCCATAACAACGGGCATTGACGAGATTAAACCTCGTCAGTGATAACTCTCATACATGTAGCAGGTCTTAAAGTCGCCGTAAATCGCCCTAGAACCCCAAAACTATGGACAATAGGTCATGAAAACGGCCATAAAACGTGAAAACGATATGTTTTCGGTGATAACTCTCAAACATGAATTGGGTCTTACGGGCGATGCAAATGTCCATGGAACCCTAAACCTGTGGGGGAATAGCTCATGAAAACGGCTATAAAATGCGAAAATGACAAGTTTTTGGTCATATATTTCAAACATGTATCGGGTCATACGGGCCATGCAAATCGCCTTGAAACGCCAAAACTGTGGCCAATAACTCATGAAAACGGCCATAGAACATGAAAACGATGAGTTTTTGGTCATAACTCTCAAACACGTATCAGGTCTTTCAGTCGTTAGAAATCGCCCTGGAATCCCAAAACTGTGGGCAATAACTCATGAAAACGGCCATAACACGCGAAAAGGACGGGTTTTTGGTTATACTCTGAAACATGTATCGGGTCTTAGGTTGGTGTAAATCGCCCTGGAACCCCAAAAAAGTGGACAATAGCTCATGAAAAAGGCCATAAAACGCGGAAATAATGAGTTTTTTTGCAATATCTCTTAAATATGTATCGGCTTCTTGGTGATAACTCTCATACATGTATCGGGTATTAAAATCACCGTAGATCTCCCTAGAACCCCAAAACTATGGACAATAGGTCTTGAAAACGGGCATAAAACGTGAAAACGAATAGTTTTTGGTGATAACTCTCAAACTTGTATCGGGTCTTACGGGCCATGCAAATCTCCACGGAACCCCAAAACTGTGGGGAATAGCTCATGAAAACGTCCATGAAATGCGAAAACGACGTGTTTTTGGTCATATCTCACAAACATGAATCAGGTCTTACGGGCCATGCAATTCACTGTAGAACTCCAAAGTTGTGGCCAGTAACTCATGAAAACGGCCATAAAACATGAAAACGACGAGATTTAGGTCATAAGTCTCAAACATGTACCAGGTCTTACATTCATTGTAAATCGCCCTGGAACCCCAAAACAGTGGGCAATAACTCATGAAAACAGCCATAAAACGTGAAAACAGTGAGTTTGTTGTCATAACTCTGAAACATGTATCGGTTCTTAGGTAGGTATGGCCCTAAAACCCGAAAATTGTGGGCTATAGCTCATGAAAACGGCCATAACAGGCAAAACTGACGAGTTATTTGTGATATCTCTTAAACATGTATTAGGTCTTATGGGCCATGGAAATCTTCCTGGAACTCCAAAACTGTGGGTAATTGCACATGAAAACGGCAATAAATGAGAAAACGATGAGTGCTTGGTGGTAACTCTCATACATGCACCGGGTCTTAAAGTCATTGTAAATCGGCCTAGAACCCCAAAACAGTGGACATTAGGTCATGAAAATGGCCATAAAATGTGAAAACCACAAGTTTTTTGTGATCACTCTGAAACATGTATCGGGTCTTATGGGCCATGCAAATCTCCATGGAACCCTAAAATTGTGGGGAATAGTTCAAGAAAACGGCAATAAAACGCGAAAATGACGAGTTTTTGGTCATAAGTATCAAACATTTACCAGGTCTTAGGTTCATTATAAATCGCCATGCAACCCCAAAACTTTGCCAATAAGTCAAGAAAACGGACTTAAAACACGAAAACAACGGGTTTTTGGTCATAACTCTAAAACATCTATTTGTTCTTTGGTAGGTGTATATCGACCTAAAACCACATAATTGTGGGCTATAGCTCATGAAAACAGCCATAAAATGCAAAACAGACGAATTATTTGTAATATCTTTTGAACATGTATTAGGTCTTATGGGCCATGGAAATCGCCCTAGAACCCCAAAATTCTGGGTAATTGCACATGAAAACGGAAATACAATTAGAAAAACGACGAGTGCTTGGTGGTAAATCTCATACATGCACCGGGTCTTACACTCGTTCTAAATCGAACTAGAACCCCAAAACTATGGACAATAGGTCATGAAATGGCCATAAAATGTGAAAACAACAAGTTTTTGGTGATAACTCTCAAACATGTATCGGGTCTTATGGGCCATGGAAATCTCCATGGAACCCTAAATTTGTGGGGAATAGTTCGTGAAAACGACCATAAAACGCGAAAACGATGAGTTTTTGGTCACATCTCTCAAACATGAATCGGGTCTTGCGGGCCATGCAAGTCGCCTTGCAACACAAAAACATTGGCCAATCAGTCATGAAAACGGCCTTAAAACGCGAAAACGGCAGGTTTTTGGTCATAACACTTAAATAAGTATCAAGTCTAAGGTTGGTGTAACTTGCCCTGGAACCACAAAACAGTGGAAAATAGCTCATAAAAACGGCCAAAAATCAATAAAACGCCAGTAATTTGTGATATCTCTTAAACATGTATCGGGTCTTACGTGCCATGTAAATTGCTCCGGAACCCCAAAACTGTGGGTAATAGCTCATGAAAACGGTCATAAAACGTGAAAACGATGAGTTTTTGGAGATAACTCTCAAACATGTATCGGGTCTTATGGGTCATGCAAATCTCCATGGAACCCTAAAATTGTGGGGAATAGTTCATGAAAACGGCCATAAAATGCGAAAACGATGAGTTTTTGGTCATATCTCTCAAACATGAGTCGGGTCTTACGGGCCATGCAAGTGGCCTTGGAACCCAAAACTTTGGCCAATAAGTAATGAAAACGGCCATAAAACATGAAAACGAGTTTTTGGCCATGAATAAAAAATGTATAAGGTGTTACATTTGTTATAAATCGCGCTAGAACCCCAAATTTTTGGGCAATAAATCATGAAAACGGCCTTAAAACGCGAAACGACAGGTTTTTAGTCATAACTCTTAAACATGTTTCAGGTCTTAGGTCGGTGTAAGTTGCCCTTGAACCACAAAAAAGTGGGCAATAGCGCATGAAAACGGCCATAAAACGAGAGAACGACGAGTTATTTGTGATATCTCTTAAACATGTATCGGGTCTTTTGTGCCATGTAAATCCCCCGGAACCCCAAAACCGTGGGCAATAGCTCATGAAAATGGTCATAAAACGTGGAAACGACAGGTTTTTGGAGATAACTCTAAAACATGTATCGGGTCTTATGGGTCATGCAAATCTCCATGGAACCCTAAAATTGTGGGGAATAGTTCATGAAAACGGCCATAAAATGCGAAAACGACGAGTTCTTGGTCATATCTCTCAAACATGAGTCCTGTCTTACGGGCCATGCAAGTGGCCCTAGAACCCAAAAAATATGGCCAATATGTCATAAAACGGCCATAAAACACGAAAACAACGAGTTTTTGGTCATAAAAATCTCAAACATGTATCAGGTCTTATGTTCATTATAAATCACCATAGAAAACTATGGACAATAGGTCATGAAAACGGCCATAAAACGTGAAAACAATATGTTTTTGGTGATAACTCTCAAACGTGTATTGGGTCTTACGGGCCATCCAAATGTCCATGGAACCCTAAACCTGTGGGGAATAGCTTATGAAAACGACTAAAAAACGCGAAAATGACAAGTTTTTGGTCATATCTTTCAAACATGTATCGGGTCATATGGGCCATGCAAATCGCCTTGAAACGCAAAAACTGTGGCCAATAACTCATGAAAATGGCCATAGAACATGAAAACGATGAGTTTTTGGTCATAACTCTCAAACAGGTATCAGTTCTTTCGGTCATTAGAAATCGACCTGGAATCCCAAAATTGTGGGCAATAACTCATGAAAACGGCCATAACACACGAAAAGGATGGGTTTTTGATTATACTCTGAAACATGTATCGGGTCTTAGGTTGGTGTAAATCGCCCTGGAACCCCAAAAAAGTGGACAATAGCTCATGAAAAAGGCCATAAAACGCGGAAATGATGAGTTTTTTTTGCAATATCTCTTAAATATGTATCGACTCTTACGAGCAATGTAAATTTCCCGAGAACCCTAAAACTGTGGATAAGCAAATGAAAACGGGCATAATACGTGAAAACGATGACTTCTTGGTGATAACTCTCATACATGTATCGGGTATTAAAATCACCGTAAATCGCCCTAGAACCCCAAAACTATGGATAGTTGGTCTTGAAAACGGGCATAAAACGCGAAAACGAATAGTTTTTGGTGATAACTCTCAAACTTGTATCGGGTCTTACGGGCCATGCAAATCTCCACGGAACCCCAAAACTATGGGGAATAGCTCATGAAAACGTCCACGAAATGCGCAAACGACGAGTTTTTCGTCATATCTCACAAACATTAATCAGGTCTTACGGGCCATGCAAATCACTGTAGAACTCACTAGTCGTGGCCAATAACTCATGAAAACGGCCATAAAACTTGAAAACAATGAGTTTTAGGTCATAAGTCTCAAACATGTACCATGTCTTACATTCATTATAAATCACCCTGAAACCCCAAAACAGTGGGCAATAACTCATAAAAACAACCATAAAACGTGAAAACGGTGAGTTTGTTGTCATAACTTTGATACATGTATCAGTTCTTAGGTAGGTATGGCTCTAAAACCCCAAAATTGTGGGCTATAGCTCATGAAAACGGCCATAACAGGCAAAACTGACGAGTTATTTGTGATATCTCTTAAACTTGTATTAGGTCTTACGGGCCATGGAAATCTTCCTGGAACTCCAAAACTGTGGATAATTGCACATGAAAACGGCAATAAATGAGAAAACGACGAGTGCTTGGTGGTAACTATCATACATGCACCGGGTCTTACAGTCGTTGTAAATCGGCCTAGAACCCCAAAACTATGGACAATAGGTCATGAAAATGGCCATAAAATGTGAAAACTACAAGTTTTTTGTGATAACACTGAAACATGTATCGGGTCTGATGGGCCATGCAAATCTCCATGGAACCTTAAAATTGTGTGGAATAGTTCAAGAAAACGGCCATAAAACAAGAAAACAACGATTTTTTGGTCATAAGTATCAAACATTTACCAAGTCTTAGGTTCAATATAAATCGCCCTGTAACCCCAAAACTTTGGCCAATAAGTCAAGAAAACAGACTTAAAACACGAAAACAACAGGTTTTTGGTCATAACTCTAAAACATGTATTGGTTCTTTGGTAGGTGTATATCGAACTAAAACCCCAGAATTGTGGGCTATAGCTCATGAAAACAGCCATAAAATGCAAAATAGACGAATTATTTGTAATATCTTTTGAACATGTATTAGGTCTTACGGGCCATGGGAATCGCCATAGAACCCCAAAATTCTGGGTAATTGCACATGAAAACGGAAATACAATTACAAAACGACGAGTGCTTGGTGGTAACTCTCATACATGCACCGGGTCTTACACTCGTTCTAAATAGAACTTGAACCCCAAAACTATGGACAATAGGTCATGAAATGGCCATAAAATGTGAAAACAACAAGTTTTTGGTGATAACTCTCAAACATGTATCGGGTCTTATGGGCCATGGAAATCTCCATGGAACCCTAAATTTGTGGGGAATAGTTCGTGAAAACGACCATAAAACGCGAAAACGATGAGTTTTTGGTCACATCTCTCAAACATGAATCGGGTCTTGCGGGCCATGCAAGTCGCCTTGCAACACAAAAACTTTGGCCAATCAGTCATGAAAACGGCCTTAAAACGCGAAAACGGCAGGTTTTTAGTCATAACACTTAAATAAGTATCAAGTCTAAGGTTGGTGTAACTTGCCCTGGAACCACAAAACAGTGGGCAATAGCTCATAAAAACTACCATAAATCGATAAAACGCCAGTTATTTGAGATATCTCTTAAACATGTATGGGGTCTTACGTGCCATGTAAATTGCTCCAAAACCCCAAAACTGTGGGTAATAGCTCATGAAAATGGTCATAAAACATGAAAACGACGGGTTTTTGGAGATAACTGTCAAACATGTATCGGGTCTTATGGGTCAAGCAAATCTCCATGGAACCCTAAAATTGTGGGGAATAGTTCATGAAAACGACCATAAAATGCGAAGTCGACTAGGTTTTGGTCATATCTCTCAAACATGAGTCGGGTCTTACGGGCCATGCAAGTGGCCCTGGAACCCAAAAAATTTGGCTAGTAAGTAATGAAAACATCCATAAAACACGAAAACGAGTTTTTGGAAATAAATCAAAAACGTATCAGGTGTTACGGTTGTTATAAATCGCACTAGAATCCCAAATCTGTGGGCAATAACTCATGAAAACGGCCTTAAAACGCGAAAATGACGCGTTTTTAGTCATAACCTCAAACATGTATCAGGTCTTAGGTTGGTGTAAGTTGCCATGGAACCACAAAACAATGGGAAATAGCTCATGAAAACGTCCATAAAACGAGAAAACGACGAGTTATTTGTGATATCTCTTAAACATGTATCTGGTCTTTTGTGCCATGTAAATCCCCCCGGAACCCTAAAACCGTGGGTAATAGCTCATGAAAATGGTCATAAAACGTGGAAATGACAGGTTTTTGGAGATAACTATCAAACATGTATCAGGTCTTATGGGTCATGCAAATCTCCATGGAACCCTAAAATTGTGGGGAATAGTTCATGAAAACGGCCATAAAATGCGAAAACGACGAGGTTTTGGTTCTATCTCTCAAACATGAGTAGGGTCTTACGGGCCATGCAGGTGGCCCTAGAACCCAAAACTGTGGCCAATAACTCATGAAAACGGCCATAGAACATGAAAACGATGAGTTTTTGGTCATAACACTCAAACAGGTATCAGGTCTTTTGGTCGTTAGAAATCGCCCTAGAATCCAAAACTGTGGGCAATAACTCATGAAAACGGCCACAACACGCGAAAAGGACGGGTTTTTGGTTATACTCTGAAACATGTATCGAGTCTTAGGTTGGTGTAAATCGCCCTGGAACCCCAAAAGGTGGACAATAGCTCATGAAAAAGGCCATAAAACGCGGAAATGATGAGTTTTTTTTTGCAATATCTCTTAAATATGTATCGACTCTTACGAGCAATGTAAATTTCCCGAGAACCCTAAAACTGTGGATAAGCAAATGAAAACGGGCATAATCAGTGAAAACGATGACTTCTTGGTGATAACTCTCATACATGTATCGGGTATTAAAATCACCGTAAATCGCCCTAGAACCCCAAAACTATGGATAGTTGGTCTTGAAAACGGGCATAAAACGCGAAAACGAATAGTTTTTGGTGATAACTCTCAAACTTGTATCGGGTCTTACGGGCCATGCAAATCTCCACGGAACCCCAAAACTATGGGGAATAGCTCATGAAAACGTCCATGAAATGCGCAAACGACGAGTTTTTCGTCATATCTCACAAACATTAATCAGGTCTTACGGGCCATGCAAATCACTGTAGAACTCACTAGTCGTGGCCAATAACTCATGAAAACGGCCATAAAACATGAAAACAATGAGTTTTAGGTCATAAGTCTCAAACATGTACCTTGTCTTACATTCATTATAAATCACCCTGAAACCCCAAAACAGTGGGCAATAACTCATAAAAACAACCATAAAACGTGAAAACGGTGAGTTTGTTGTCATAACTTTGATACATGTATCAGTTGTTAGGTAGGTATGGCCCTAAAACCCCAAAATTGTGGGCTATAGCTCATGAAAACGGCCATAACAGGCAAAACTAACGAGTTATTTGTGATATCTCTTAAACATGTATTAGGTCTTACGGGCCATGGAAATCTTCCTGGAACTCCAAAACTGTGGATAATTGCACATGAAAACGGCAATAAATGAGAAAACGACGAGTGCTTGGTGGTAACTATCATACATGCACCGGGTCTTACAGTCGTTGTAAATCGGCCTAGAACCCCAAAACTATGGACAATAGGTCATGAAAATGGCCATAAAATGTGAAAACTACAAGTTTTTTGTGATAACACTGAAACATGTATCGGGTCTGATGGGCCATGCAAATCTCCATGGAACCTTAAAATTGTGTGGAATAGTTCAAGAAAACGGCCATAAAACAAGAAAACAACGATTTTTTGGTCATAAGTATCAAACTTTTACCAGGTCTTAGGTTCAATATAAATCGCCCTGTAACCCCAAAACTTTGGCCAATAAGTCAAGAAAACAGACTTAAAGCACGAAAACAACAGGTTTTTGGTCATAACTCTAAAACATGTATTGGTTCTTTGGTAGGTGTATATCGAACTAAAACCCCAGAATTGTGGGCTATAGCTCATGAAAACAGCCATAAAATGCAAAATAGACGAATTATTTGTAATATCTTTTGAACATGTATTAGGTCTTACGGGCCATGGGAATCGCCATAGAACCCCAAAATTCTGGGTAATTGCACATGAAAACGGAAATACAATTACAAAACGACGAGTGCTTGGTGGTAACTCTCATACATGCACCGGGTCTTACACTCGTTCTAAATCGAACTTGAACCCCAAAACTATGGACAGTAGGTCATGAAATGGCCATAAAATGTGAAAACAACAAGTTTTTGGTGATAACTCTGAAACATGTATCGGGTCTTATGGGCCATGGAAATCTCCATGGAACCCTAAATTTGTGGGGAATAGTTCGTGAAAACGACCATAAAACGCGAAAACGATGAGTTTTTGGTCACATCTCTCAAACATGAATCGGGTCTTGCGGGCCATGCAAGTCGCCTTGCAACACAAAAACTTTGGCCAATCAGTCATGAAAACGGCCTTAAAACGCGAAAACGGCAGGTTTTTAGTCATAACACTTAAATAAGTATCAAGTCTAAGGTTGGTGTAACTTGCCCTGGAACCACAAAACAGTGGGCAATAGCTCATAAAGACTACCATAAATCGATAAAACGCCAGTTATTTGTGATATCTCTTAAACATGTATTGGGTCTTACGTGCCATGTAAATTGCTCCAAAACCCCAAAACTGTGGGTAATAGCTCATGAAAATGGTCATAAAACATGAAAACGACGGGTTTTTAGAGATAACTTTCAAACATGTATCGGGTCTTATGGGTCAAGCAAATCTCCATGGAACCCTAAAATTGTGGGGAATAGTTCATGAAAACGACCATAAAATGCGAAGTCAACTAGGTTTTGGTCATATCTCTCAAACATGAGTCGGGTCTTACGGGCCATGCAAGTGGCCCTGGAACCCAAAAAATTTGGCTAGTAAGTAATGAAAACATCCATAAAACACGAAAACGAGTTTTTGGTCATAAATCAAAAACGTATCAGGTGTTACGGTTGTTATAAATCGCACTAGAATCCCAAATCTGTGGGCAATAACTCATGAAAACGGCCTTAAAACGCGAAAATGACGCGTTTTTAGTCATAACCTCAAACATGTATCAGGTCTTAGGTTGGTGTAAGTTGCCATGGAACCACAAAACAATGGGCAATAGCTCATGAAAACGTCCATAAAACGAGAAAACGACGAGTTATTTGTGATATCTCTTAAACATGTATCTGGTCTTTTGTGCCATGTAAATCCCCCCGGAACCCTAAAACCGTGGGTAATAGCTCATGAAAATGGTCGTAAAACGTGGAAATGACAGGTTTTTGGAGATAACTATCAAACATGTATCGGGTCTTATGGGTCATGCAAATCTCCATGGAACCCTAAAATTGTGGGGAATAGTTCATGAAAACGGCCATAAAATGCGAAAACGACGAGGTTTTGGTCCTATCTCTCAAACATGAGTAGGGTCTTACGGGCCATGCAGGTGGCCCTAGAACCCAAAACGGCCATAGAACATGAAAACGATGAGTTTTTGGTCATAACACTCAAACAGGTATCAGGTCTTTTGGTCGTTAGAAATCGCCCTAGAATCCAAAACTGTGGGCAATAACTCATGAAAACGGCCATAACACGCGAAAAGGACGGGTTTTTGGTTATACTCTGAAACATGTATCGAGTCTTAGGTTGGTGTAAATCGCCCTGGAACCCCAAAAGGTGGACAATAGCTCATGAAAAAGGCCATAAAACGCGGAAATGATGAGTTTTTTTTGCAATATCTCTTAAATATGTATCGACTCTTACGAGCAATGTAAATTTCCCGAGAACCCTAAAACTGTGGATAAGCAAATGAAAACGGGCATAATCAGTGAAAACGATGACTTCTTGGTGATAACTCTCATACATGTATCGGGTATTAAAATCATCGTAAATCGCCCTAGAACCCCAAAACTATGGATAGTTGGTCTTGAAAACGGGCATAAAACGCGAAAACGAATAGTTTTTGGTGATAACTCTCAAACTTGTATCGGGTCTTACGGGCCATGCAAATCTCCACGGAACCCCAAAACTATGGGGAATAGCTCATGAAAACGTCCATGAAATGCGCAAACGACGAGTTTTTCGTCATATCTCACAAACATTAATCAGGTCTTACGGGCCATGCAAATCACTGTAGAACTCCAAAGTCGTGGCCAATAACTCATGAAAACGGCCATAAAACATGAAAACAATGAGTTTTAGGTCATAAGTCTCAAACATGTACCTTGTCTTACATTCATTATAAATCACCCTGAAACCCCAAAACAGTGGGCAATAACTCATAAAAACAACCATAAAACGTGAAAACGGTGAGTTTGTTGTCATAACTTTGATACATGTATTAGTTGTTAGGTAGGTATGGCCCTAAAACCCCAAAATTGTGGGCTATAGCTCATGAAAACGGCCATAACAGGCAAAACTAACGAGTTATTTGTGATATCTCTTAAACATGTATTAGGTCTTACGGGCCATGGAAATCTTCCTGGAACTCCAAAACTGTGGGTAATTACACATGAAAACGTCAATAAATGAGAAAACGACGAGTGCTTGGTGGTAACTCTCATACATGCACTGGGTGTTACATTCGTCGTAAATCGGCCTAGAACCCCAAAACTATGGACAATAGGTCATGAAAATGGCCATAAAATGTGAAAACTACAAGTTATTTGTGATAAATCTGAAACATGTATCGGGTCTGATGGGCCATGCAAATCTCCATGGAACCCTAAAATTGTGGGGACTAGTTCAAGAAATCGGCCATAAAACGCGAAAATGACGATTTTTTGGTCATAAGTATCAAACATTTACCATGTCTTAGGTTCATTATAAATCGCCCTGTAACCCCAAAAGTTTGGCCAATAAGTCAAGAAAACGTACTTTAAACACGAAAACATTGGGTTTTTGGTCATAACTCTAAAACATGTATCGGTTATTTGGTAGGTGTATATCGACCTAAAACCCCAGAATTGTGGGCTATAGCTCATGAAAACAGCCATAATGCAAAACAAACGAATTATTTGTAATACTTTTGAACATGTATTAGGTCTTACGGGCCATGGAAATTGCCCTGCAACCCCAAAATTCTGGGTAATTGCACATGAAAACGGAAATACAATTAGAAAACAACGAGTGCTTGGTGGTAACTCTCATACAAGCACCGGGTCTTACACTCGTTCTAAATCGAACTAGAACCCCAAAACTATGGACAATAGGTCATGAAATGGCCATAAAATGTGAAAACAACAAGTTTTTGGTGATAACTCTCAAACATGTATCGGGTCTGATGGGCCATGGAAATCTCCATGGAACCCTAAATTTGTGGGGAATAGATCGTGAAAACGGCCAAAATGCAAAAACGACGAGTTTTTAGTCACATCTCTCAAAGATGAATCGGATCTTATGGGTCGTGCAAGTCGCCCTGAAATACAAAAACTTTGGCCAATAAGTCATGAAAACGGCCCTAAAACGCGAAAACGACGAGTTTTTAGTCATAACACTTAAACAAGTATCAAGTCTAAGGTTGGTGTAACTTGCCCTGGAACCACAAAACAGTGGGCAATTGCTCATAAAAACTACCATAAATCGATAAAATGCAAGTTATTTGTGATATCTCCTAAACATGTATCGGGTCTTACGTGCCATGTAAATTGCTCCGGAACCCCAAAACTGTGGGTAATAGCTCATGAAAATGGTCATAAAACATGAAAACGACGGGTTTTTGGAGATAACTTTCAAACATGTATCGGGTCTTATGGGTCATGCAAATCTCCATGGAACCCTAAAACTGTGGGGAATAGTTCATGAAAACAACCATAAAATGCGAAAACGACGAGTTTTTGGTCATATCTCTCAAACATGAGTCTGGTCTTATGGGTCATGCAGGTGGCCCTGCAACCCAAAAACGTTGGCCTATAAGTAATGAAAACGGCCATAATAAAACACGAAAAATCAAAAACGTATCAGGTGTTACGGTTGTTATAAATCGCACTAGAACCCCAAATCTGTGGGCAATAACTCATGAAAACGTCCTTAAACGCGAAAACGACGGGTTTTTAGTCATAACTCTCAAACATGTATCAGGTCTTAGGTCGGTGCAAGTTGCCATGGAACCACAAAACAGTGGGCAATAGCTCATGAAAACGGCCATAAAACGAGAAAACGACGAGTTATTTGTGATAACTCTTAAACATGTATCGGGTCTTTTGTGCCATGTAAATCCCTCCGGAACCCCAAAACCGTGGGTAATAGCTCATGAAAATGGTCATAAAACATGGAAATGACAGGTTTTTGGAGATATCTGTCAAACATGTATCGGGTCTTATGGGTCATGCAAATCTCCATGGAACCCTAAAATTGTTGGGAATAGTTCATGAAAACGGCCATAAAATGTGAAATCGACGAGGGTTTGGTCATATCTCTCAAACATGAGTCGGGTCTGACGGGCCATGCAAGTGGCCCTAGAACCCAAAACTGTGGCCAATAACTCATGAAAACGGCCATAGAACATGAAAACGATGAGTTTTTGGTCATAACTCTCAAACAGGTATCAGGTCTTTCGGTCGTTAGAAATCGCCCTGGAATCCCAAAACTATGGGCAATAAATCATGAAAACGGCCATAACACGCGAAAAGGACGGGTTTTTGGTTATACTCTAAAACATGTATCGGGTCTTAGGTTGGTGTAAATCGCCCTGGAACCCCAAAAAAGTGGACAATAGCTCATGAAAAAGGCCATAAAACGCGGAAATGATGAGTTTTTTTTGCAATATCTCTTAAATATGTATCGGCTCGTACGAGCTATGTAAATTTCCCTGGAATCCCAAAACTGTGGATAAGCTCATGAAAACGGGCATAAAACGTGAAAACGATGACTTCTTGGTGATAACTCTCATACATGTATCGGGTATTAAAATCGCCCTAGAACCGCAAAACTATGGACAGTAGGTCTTGAAAACGAGCATAAAACGTGAAAACGAATAGTTTTTGGTGATAACTCTCAAACTTGTATCGGGTCTTACGGGCCATGCAAATCTCCACAGAACCCTAAAACTGTGGGGAATAGCTCATGAAAACGTCCATGAAATGCGAAAACGACGAGTTTTTGGTCATATCTCACAAACATGAATCAGGTCTTACGGGCCATGCAAATCACTGTAGAACTCCAAAGTCGTGGCCAATAACTCATGAAAACGGCCATAAAAGATGAAAACGACGAGTTTTAGGTCATAAGTCTCAAACATGTACCAGGTCTTACATTCGTTATAAATTGCCCGGAAACCCGAAAGCAGTGGGCAATAACTCATAAAAACAGCCATAAAACGTGAAAACGGTGAGTTTGTTGTCATAGCTCTGAAACATATATCAGTTCTTAGGTAGGTATGGCCCTAAAACCCCAAAATTGTGGGCTATAGCTCATGAAAACGGCCATAACAGGCAAAACTAACGAGTTATTTGTGATATCTCTTAAACATGTATTAGGTCTTACGGGCCATGGAAATCTTCCTGGAACTCCAAAAATGTGGGTAATTGCACATGAAAACGTCAATAAATGAGAAAACGACGAGTGCTTGGTGGTAACTCTCATACATGCACTGGGTGTTACATTCGTCGTAAATCGGCCTAGAACCCCAAAACTATGGACAATAGGTCATGAAAATGGCCATAAAATGTGAAAACTACAAGTTATTTGTGATAAATCTGAAACATGTATCGGGTCTTATGGGCCATGCAAATCTCCATGGAACCCTAAAATTGTGGGGACTAGTTCAAGAAATCGGCCATAAAACGCGAAAATGACGATTTTTTTGGTCATAAGTATCAAACATTTACCAGGTCTTAGGTTCATTATAAATCGCCCTGTAACCCCAAAAGTTTGGCCAATAAGTCAAGAAAACGGACTTTAAACACGAAAACATCGGGTTTTTGGTCATAACTCTAAACCATGTATCGGTTATTTGGTAGGTGTATATCGACCTAAAACCCCAGAATTGTGGGCTATAGCTCATGAAAACAGCCATAAAATGCAAAACAAACGAATTATTTGTAATACTTTTGAACATGTATTAGGTCTTACGGGCCATGGAAATCGCCCTGCAACCCCAAAATTCTGGGTAATTGCACATGAAAACGGAAATACAATTAGAAAACAACGAGTGCTTGGTGGTAACTCTCATACAAGCACCGGGTCTAACACTCGTTCTAAATCGAACTAGAACCCCAAAACTATGGACAATAGGTCATGAAATGGCCATAAAATGTGAAAACAAGTTTTTGGTGATAACTCTCAAACATGTATCTGGTCTTATGGGCCATGGAAATTTCCATGGAACCCTAAATTTGTGGGGAATATTTCGTGAAAACGGCCAAAACGCAAAAACGACGAGTTTTTAGTCACATATCTCGAAGATGAATCGGATCTTATGGGCCGTGCAAGTCGCCCTGAAATACAAAAACTTTGGCCAATAAGTCATGAAAACGTCCCTAAAACACGAAAACGACGAGTTTTTAGTCATAAGACTTAAACAAGTATCAAGTCTAAGGTTGGTGTAACTTGCCCTGGAACCACAAAAAAGTGGGCAATAGCTCATAAAAACTACCATAAATCGATAAAACGCCAGTTATTTGTGATATCTCTTAAACATGTATCGGGTCTTACGTGCCATGTAAATTGCGCCGGAACCCCAAAACTGTGGGTAATAGCTCATGAAAATGGTCATAAAACTTGAAAACGACGGGTTTTTGGAGATAACTGTCAAACATGTATCGGGTCTTATGGGTCATGCAAATCTCCATGGAACCCTAAAACTGTGGGGAATAGTTCATGAAAACGACCATAAAATGCGAAAACGACGAGTTTTTGCATATCTCTCAAACATGAGTCTGGTCTTATGGGCCATGCAAGTGGCCCTGCAACCCAAAAACTTTGGCCTATAAGTAATGAAAACGGCCATAAAACACGAAAACGAGTTTTTGGTCATAAATCAAAAACGTATCAGGTGTTACGGTTGTTATAAATCACACTAGAACCCCAAATCTGTGGGCAATAACTCATGAAAACGGCCATAAAACGCGAAAACGACGGGTTTTTAGTCATAACTCTCAAACATGTATCAGGTCTTAGGTCGGTGTAAGTTGCCATGGAACCACAAAACATTGGGCAATAGCTCATGAAAACGGCCATAAAACGAGAAAACGACGAGTTATTTGTGATATCTCTTAAACATGTATCGGGTCTTTTGTGCCCTGTAAATCCCTCCGGAACCCCAAAAACGTGGGTAATAGCTCATGAAAATGGTCATAAAACGTGGAAATGACAGGTTTTTGGAGATAACTATCAAACATGTATCGGGTCTTATGGGTCATGCAAATCTCCATGGAACCCTAAAATTGTGGGGAATAGTTCATGAAAACGGCCATAAAATGCAAAATCGACGAGGTTTTCGTCATATCTCTCAAACATGAGTCGGGTCTTACGGGCCATGCAAGTGGCCCTAGAACCCAAAACTGTGGCCAATAACTCATGAAAACGGCCATAGAACATGAAAACGATGAGTTTTTGGTCATAACTCTCAACCAGGTATCAGGTCTTTCGGTCGTTAGAAATCGCCCTGGAATCCCAAAACTATGGGCAATAAATCATGAAAACGGCCATAACACGCGAAAAGGACGGGTTTTTGGTTATACTCTAAAACATGTATCGGGTCTTAGGTTGGTGTAAATCGCCCTGGAACCCCAAAAAAGTGGACAATAGCTCATGAAAGAGGCCATAAAACGCGGAAATGATGAGTTTTTTTGCAATATCTCTTAAATATGTATCGGCTCGTACGAGCAATGTAAATTACCCTGGAATCCCAAAACTGTGGATAAGCTCATGAAAACGGGCATAAAACGTGAAAACGATGACTTCTTGGTGATAACTCTCATACATGTATCGGGTATTAAAATCGCCTTAAATCGCCCTAGAACCCCAAAACTATGGACAGTAGGTCTTGAAAACGGGCATAAAACGTGAAAACGAATAGTTTTTGGTGATAACTCTCAAACTTGTATCGGGTCTTACGGGCCATGCAAATCTCCACAGAACCCTAAAACTGTGGGGAATAGCTCATGAAAACGTCCATGAAATGCGAAAACGACGAGTTTTTGGTCATATCTCACAAACATGAATCAGGTCTTACGGGCCATGTAAATCATTGTAGAACTCCAAAGTCGTGGCCAATAACTCATGAAAACGGCCATAAAAGATGAAAACGACGAGTTTTAGGTCATAAGTCTCAAACATGTACCAGGTCTTACATTCGTTATAAATCGCCCTGAAACCCCAAAACAGTGGGCAATAACTCATAAAAACAGCCATAAAACATGAAAACGGTGAGTTTGTTGTCATAACTCTGAAACTTGTATCAGTTCTTAGGTAGGTATGGCCCTAAAACCCCAAAATTATGGGCTATAGCTCATGAAAACGGCCATAACAGGCAAAACTGACGAGTTATTTGTGATATCTCTTAAACATGTATTAGGTCTTACGGGCCATGGAAATCTTCCTGGAACTCCAAAACTGTGGGTAATTGCACATGAGAACGGCAATAAATGAGAAAACGACAAGTGCTTGGTGGTAACTCTCATACATGCACCGGGTCTTACATTCGTCGTAAATCGGCCTAGAACCCCAAAACTATGGATAATTGGTCATGAAAATGGCCATAAAATGTGAAAACTACAAGTTTTTTGTGATAACTCTGAAACATGTATCGGGTCTTATGGGCCATGCAAATCTCCATGGAACCCTAAAATTTTGGGGACTAGTTCAAGAAAACGGCCATAAAACGCGAAATCGACGATTTTTTGGTCATAAGTATCAAACATTTACCAGGTCTTAGGTTCATTATAAATCGCCCTGTTACCCCAAAACTTTGGCCAATAAGTCAAGAAAACGGACTAAAAACACGAAAACATCGGGTTTTTGGTCATAACTCTAAAACATGTATCGGTTATTTGGTAGGTGTATATCGACCTAAAACCCCAGAATTGTGGGCTATAGCTCATGAAAACTGCCATAAAATGCAAAACAAACAAATTATTTGTAATACTTTTGAACATGTATTAGGTCTTACGGGCCATGGAAATCGTCCTGCAACCCCAAAATTCTGGGTAATTGCACATGAAAACGGAAATACAATTAGAAAACAACGAGTGCTTGGTGGTAACTCTCATACAAGCACCGAGTCTTACACTCGTTCTAAATCGAACTAGAACCCCAAAACTATGGACAATAGGTCATGAAATGGCCATAAAATGTGAAAACAACAAGTTTTTGGTGATAACTCTCAAACATGTATCGGGTCTTATGGGCCATGGAAATTTCCATGGAACCCTAAATTTGTGGGGAATAGTTCGTGAAAACGGCCAAAACGCAAAAACGACGAGTTTTTAGTCACATCTCTCAAAGATGAATCGGATCTTATGGGTCGTGCAAGTCGCCCTGAAATACAAAAACTTTGGCCAATAAGTCATGAAAACGGCCCTAAAACGCGGAAAACGACGAGTTTTTAGTCATAACACTTAAACAAGTATCAAGTCTAAGGTTGGTGTAACTTGCCCTGGAACCACAAAACAGTGGGCAATAGCTCATAAAAACTACCATAAATCGATAAAACGCCAGTTATTTGTTATATCTCTTAAACATGTATCGGGTCTTACGTGCCATGTAAATTGCTCCGGAACCCCAAAACTGTGGGTAATAGCTCATGAAAATGGTCATAAAACATGAAAACGACGGGTTTTTGGAGATAACTGTCAAACATGTATCGGGTCTTATGGGTCATGCAAATCTCCATGGAACCCTAAAACTGTGGGGAATAGTTCATGAAAACGACCATAAAATGCGAAAACGACGAGTTTTTGGTCATATCTCTCAAACATGAGTCTGGTCTTATGGGCCATGCAAGTGGCCCTGCAACCCAAAAACTTTGTCCTATAAGTAATGAAAACAGCCATAAAACACGAAAACGAGTTTTTGGTCATAAATCAAAAACGTATCAGGTGTTACGGTTGTTATAAATCACACTAGAACCCCAAATCTGTGGGCAATAACTCATGAAAACGGCCTTAAAACGCGAAAACGACGGGTTTTTAGTCATAACTCTCAAACATGTATCAGGTCTTAGGTCGGTGTAAGTTGCCATGGAACCACAAAACATTGGGCAATAGCTCATGAAAACGGCCATAAAACGAGAAAACGACGAGTTATTTGTGATATCTCTTAAACATGTATCAGGTCTTTTGTGCCATGTAAATCCCTCCGGAACCCCAAAAACGTGGGTAATAGCTCATGAAAATGGTCATAAAACGTGGAAAATGACAGGTTTTTGGAGATAACTATCAAACATGTATCGGGTCTTATGGGTCATGCAAATCTCCATGGAACCCTAAAATTGTGGGGAATAGTTCATGAAAACGGCCATAAAATGCGAAATCGACGAGGTTTTCGTCATATCTCTCAAACATGAGTCGGGTCTTACGGGCCATGCAAGTGGCCCTAGAACCCAAAACTGTGGCCAATAACTCATGAAAACGGCCATAGAACATGAAAACGATGAGTTTTTGGTCATAACTCTCAAACAGGTATCAGGTCTTTCGGTCGTTAGAAATCGCCCTGGAATCCCAAAACTATGGGCAATAAATCATGAAAACGGCCATAACACGCGAAAAGGACGGGTTTTTGGTTATACTCTAAAACATGTATCGGGTCTTAGGTTGGTGTAAATCGCCCTGGAACCCCAAAAAAGTGGACAATAGCTCATGAAAAAGGCCATAAAACGCGGAAATGATGAGTTTTTTTTTGCAATATCTCTTAAATATGTATCGGCTCGTACGAGCAATGTAAATTTCCCTGGAATCCCAAAACTGTGGATAAGCTCATGAAAACGGGCATAAAACGTGAAAACGATGACTTCTTGGTGATAACTCTCATACATGTATCGGGTATTAAAATCGCCTTAAATCGCCCTAGAACCCCAAAACTATGGACAGTAGGTCTTGAAAACGGGCATAAAAACGTGAAAACAAATAGTTTTTGGTGATAACTCTCAAACTTGTATCGGGTCTTACGGGCCATGCAAATCTCCACAGACCCTAAAACTGTGGGGAATAGCTCATGAAAACGTCCATGAAAAGCGAAAACGACGAGTTTTTGGTCATATCTCACAAACATGAATCAGGTCTTACGGGCCATGCAAATCACTGTAGAACTCCAAAGTCGTGGCCAATAACTCATGAAAACGGCCATAAAAGATGAAAACGACGAGTTTTAGGTCATAAGTCTCAAACATGTACCAGGTCTTACATTCGTTATAAATCGCCCTGAAACCCAAAACAGTGGGCAATAACTCATAAAAACAGCCATAAAACGTGAAAACGGTGAGTTTTGTTGTCATAACTCTGAAACTTGTATCAGTTCTTAGGTAGGTATGGCCCTAAAACCCCAAAATTATGGGCTATAGCTCATGAAAACGGCCATAACAGGCAAAACTGACGAGTTATTTGTGATATCTCTTAAACATGTATTAGGTCTTACGGGCCATGGAAATCTTCCTGGAACTCCAAAACTGTGGGTAATTGCACATGAGAACGGCAATAAATGAGAAAACGACAAGTGCTTGGTGGTAACTCTCATACATGCACCAGGTCTTACATTCGTCGTAAATCGGCCTAGAACCCCAAAACTATGGACAATTGGTCATGAAAATGGCCATAAAATGTGAAAACTACAAGTTTTTTGTGATAAATCTGAAACATGTATCGGGTCTTATGGGCCATGCAAATCTCCATGGAACCCTAAATTGTGGGGACTAGTTCAAGAAAACGGCCATAAAACGCGAAATCGACGATTTTTTGGTCATAAGTATCAAACATTTACCAGGTCTTAGGTTCATTATAAATCGCCCTGTTACCCCAAAACTTTGGCCAATAAGTCAAGAAAACGGACTTAAAACACGAAAACATCGGGTTTTTTGGTCATAACTCTAAAACATGTATCGGTTATTTGGTAGGTGTATATCGACCTAAAACCCCAGAATTGTGGGCTATAGCTCATGAAAACTGCCATAAAATGCAAAACAAACAAATTATTTGTAATACTTTTGAACATGTATTAGGTCTTACGGGCCATGGAAATCGTCCTGCAACCCCAAAATTCTGGGTAATTGCACATGAAAACGGAAATACAATTAGAAAACAACGAGTGCTTGGTGGTAACTCTCATACAAGCACCGAGTCTTACACTCGTTCTAAATCGAACTAGAACCCCAAAACTATGGACAATAGGTCATGAAATGGCCATAAAATGTGAAAACAAAAAGTTTTTGGTGATAACTCTCAAACATGTATCGGGTCTTATGGGCCATGGAAATTTCCATGGAACCCTAAATTTGTGGGGAATAGTTCGTGAAAACGGCCAAAACGCAAAAACGACGAGTTTTTAGTCACATCTCTCAAAGATGAATCGGATCTTATGGGTCGTGCAAGTCGCCCTGAAATACAAAAAACTTTGGCCAATAAGTCATGAAAACGGCCCTAAAACGCGAAAACGACGAGTTTTTAGTCATAACACTTAAACAAGTATCAAGTCTAAGGTTGGTGTAACTTGCCCTTGGAACACAAAACAGTGGGCAATAGCTCATAAAAACTACCATAAATCGATAAAACGCCAGTTATTTGTGATATCTCTTAAACATGTATCGGGTCTTACGTGCCATGTAAATTGCTCCGGAACCCCAAAACTGTGGGTAATAGCTCATGAAAATGGTCATAAAACATGAAAACGACGGGTTTTTGGAGATAACTGTCAAACATGTATCGGGTCTTATGGGTCATGCAAATCTCCATGGAACCCTAAAACTGTGGGGGAATAGTTCATGAAAACGACCATAAAATGCGAAAACGACGAGTTTTTTGGTCATATCTCTCAAACATGAGTCTGGTCTTATGGGCCATGCAAGTGGCCCTGCAACCCAAAAACTTTGTCCTATAAGTAATGAAAACGGCCATAAAACACGAAAACGAGTTTTTTGGTCATAAATCAAAAACGTATCAGGTGTTACGGTTGTTATAAATCACACTAGAACCCCAAATCTGTGGGCAATAACTCATGAAAACGGCCTTAAAACGCGAAAACGACGGGTTTTTAGTCATAACTCTCAAACATGTATCAGGTCTTAGGTCGGTGTAAGTTGCCATGGAACCACAAAACATTGGGCAATAGCTCATGAAAACGGCCATAAAACGAGAAAACGACGAGTTATTTGTGATATCTCTTAAACATGTATCGGGTCTTTTGTGCCCTGTAAATCCCTCCGGAACCCCAAAAACGTGGGTAATAGCTCATGAAAATGGTCATAAAACGTGGAAATGACAGGTTTTTGGAGATAACTATCAAACATGTATCGGGTCTTATGGGTCATGCAAATCTCCATGGAACCCTAAAATTGTGGGGAATAGTTCATGAAAACGGCCATAAAATGCGAAATCGACGAGGTTTTCGTCATATCTCTCAAACATGAGTCGGGTCTTACGGGCCATGCAAGTGGCCCTAGAACCCAAAACTGTGGCCAATAACTCATGAAAACGGCCATAGAACATGAAAACGATGAGTTTTTGGTCATAACTCTCAAACAGGTATCAGGTCTTTTCGGTCGTTAGAAATCGCCCTGGAATCCCAAAACTATGGGCAATAAATCATGAAAACGGCCATAACACGCGAAAAGGACGGGTTTTTGGTTATACTCTAAAACATGTATCGGGTCTTAGGTTGGTGTAAATCGCCCTGGAACACCCAAAAAAGTGGACAATAGCTCATGAAAAAGGCCATAAAACGCGGAAATGGATGAGTTTTTTTTGCAATATCTCTTAAATATGTATCGGCTCGTACGAGCAATGTAAATTTCCCTGGAATCCCAAAACTGTGGATAAGCTCATGAAAACGGGCATAAAACATGAAAACGATGACTTCTTGGTGATAACTCTCATACATGTATCGGGTATTAAAATCGCCTTAAATCGCCCTAGAACCCCAAAACTATGGACAATAGGTCTTGAAAACGGGCATAAAACGTGAAAACGAATAGTTTTTGGTGATAACTCTCAAACTTGTATCGGGTCTTACGGGCCATGCAAATCTCCACAGAACCCTAAAACTGTGGGGAATAGCTCATGAAAACGTCCATGAAAAGCGAAAACGACGAGTTTTTGGTCATATCTCACAAACATGAATCAGGTCTTACGGGCCATGCAAATCACTGTAGAACTCCAAAGTCGTGGCCAATAACTCATGAAAACGGCCATAAAAGATGAAAACGACGAGTTTTAGGTCATAAGTCTCAAACATGTACCAGGTCTTACATTCGTTATAAATCGCCCTGAAACCCCAAAACAGTGGGCAATAACTCATAAAAACAGCCATAAAACGTGAAAACGGTGAGTTTGTTGTCATAACTCTGAAACTTGTATCAGTTCTTAGGTAGGTATGGCCCTAAAACCCCAAAATTATGGGCTATAGACAAACGGCCATAACAGGCAAAACTGACGAGTTATTTGTGATATCTCTTAAACATGTATTAGGTCTTACGGGCCATGGAAATCTTCCTGGAACTCCAAAACTGTGGGTAATTGCACATGAGAACGACAATAAATGAGAAAACGACAAGTGCTTGGTGGTAACTCTCATACATGCACCAGGTCTTACATTCGTCGTAAATCGGCCTAGAACCCCAAAACTATGGACAAATTGGTCATGAAAATGGCCATAAAATGTGAAAACTACAAGTTTTTTGTGATAACTCTGAAACATGTATCGGGTCTTATGGGCCATGCAAATCTCCATGGAACCCTAAAATTGTGGGGACTAGTTCAAGAAAACGGCCATAAAACGCGAAATCGACGATTTTTTTGGTCATAAGTATCAAACATTTACCAGGTCTTAGGTTCATTATAAATCGCCCTGTTACCCCAAAACTTTGGCCAATAAGTCAAGAAAACGGACTTAAAACACGAAAACATCGGGTTTTTGGTCATAACTCTAAAACATGTATCGGTTATTTGGTAGGTGTATATCGACCTAAAACCCCAGAATTGTGGGCTATAGCTCATGAAAACTGCCATAAAATGCAAAACAAACAAATTATTTGTAATACTTTTGAACATGTATTAGGTCTTACGGGCCATGGAAATCGTCCTGCAACCCCAAAATTCTGGGTAATTGCACATGAAAAACGGAAATACAATTAGAAAACAACGAGTGCTTGGTGGTAACTCTCATACAAGCACCGAGTCTTACACTCGTTCTAAATCGAACTAGAACCCCAAAACTATGGACAATAGGTCATGAAATGGCCATAAAATGTGAAAACAAAAAGTTTTTGGTGATAACTCTCAAACATGTATCGGGTCTTATGGGCCATGGAAATTTCCATGGAACCCTAAATTTGTGGGGAATAGTTCGTGAAAACGGCCAAAACGCAAAAACGACGAGTTTTTAGTCACATCTCTCAAAGATGAATCGGATCTTATGGGTCGTGCAAGTCGCCCTGAAATACAAAAACTTTGGCCAATAAGTCATGAAAACGGCCCTAAAACGCGAAAACGACGAGTTTTTAGTCATAACACTTAAACAAGTATCAAGTCTAAGGTTGGTGTAACTTGCCCTGGAACCACAAAACAGTGGGCAATAGCTCATAAAAACTACCATAAATCGATAAAACGCCAGTTATTTGTGATATCTCTTAAACATGTATCGGGTCTTACGTGCCATGTAAATTGCTCCGGAACCCCAAAACTGTGGGTAATAGCTCATGAAAAATAGTCATAAAACATGAAAACGACGGGTTTTTGGAGATAACTGTCAAACATGTATCGGGTCTTATGGGTCATGCAAATCTCCATGGAACCCTAAAACTGTGGGGAATAGTTCATGAAAACGACCATAAAATGCGGAAAAACGACGAGTTTTGGTCATATCTCTCAAACATGAGTCTGGTCTTATGGGCCATGCAAGTGGCCCTGCAACCCAAAAACTTTGTCCTATAAGTAATGAAAACGGCCATAAAACACGGAAAACGAGTTTTTGGTCATAAATCAAAAACGTATCAGGTGTTACGGTTGTTATAAATCACACTAGAACCCCAAATCTGTGGGCAATAACTCATGAAAACGGCCTTAAAACGCGAAAACGACGGGTTTTTAGTCATAACTCTCAAACATGTATCAGGTCTTAGGTCGGTGTAAGTTGCCATGGAACCACAAAACATTGGGCAATAGCTCATGAAAACGGCCATAAAACGAGAAAACGACGAGTTATTTGTGATATCTCTTAAACATGTATCGGGTCTTTTGTGCCATGTAAATCCCTCCGGAACCCCAAAAACGTGGGTAATAGCTCATGAAAATGGTCATAAAACGTGGAAATGACAGGTTTTTGGAGATAACTATCAAACATGTATCGGGTCTTATGGGTCATGCAAATCTCCATGGAACCCTAAAAATTGTGGGGAATAGTTCATGAAAACGGCCATAAAATGCGAAATCGACGAGGTTTTCGTCATATCTCTCAAACATGAGTCGGGTCTTACGGGCCATGCAAGTGGCCCTAGAACCCAAAACTGTGGCCAATAACTCATGAAAACGGCCATAGAACATGAAAACGATGAGTTTTTTGGTCATAACTCTCAAACAGGTATCAGGTCTTTCCGGTCGTTAGAAATCGCCCTTGGAATCCCAAAACTATGGGCAATAAATCATGAAAACGGCCATAACACGCGAAAAGGACGGGTTTTTGGTTATACTCTAAAACATGTATCAGGTCTTAGGTTGGTGTAAATCGCCCTGGAACCCCAAAAAAGTGGACAATAGCTCATGAAAAAGGCCATAAAACGCGGGAAATGATGAGTTTTTCTTTTTTGCAATATCTCTTAAATATGTATCGGCTCGTACGAGCAATGTAAATTTCCCTGGAATCCCAAAACTGTGGATAAGCTCATGAAAACGGGCATAAAACGTGAAAACGATGACTTCTTGGTGATAACTCTGCATACATGTATCGGGTATTAAAATCGCCTTAAATCGCCCTAGAACCCCAAAACTATGGACAGCAGGTCTTGAAAACGGGCATAAAACGTGAAAACGAATAGTTTTTTGGTGATAACTCTCAAACTTGTATCGGGTCTTACGGGCCATGCAAATCTCCACAGAACCCTAAAACTGTGGGGAATAGCTCATGAAAACGTCCATGAAAAGCGAAAACGACGAGTTTTTGGTCATATCTCACAAACATGAATCAGGTCTTACGGGCCATGCAAATCACTGTAGAACTCCAAAGTCCGTGGCCAATAACTCATGAAAACGGCCATAAAAGATGAAAACGACGAGTTTTAGGTCATAAGTCTCAAACATGTACCAGGTCTTACATTCGTTATAAATCGCCCTGAAACCCCAAAACAGTGGGCAATAACTCATAAAAACAGCCATAAAACATGAAAACGGTGAGTTTGTTGTCATAACTCTGAAACTTGTATCAGTTCTTAGGTAGGTATGGCCCTAAAACCCCAAAATTATGGGCTATAGCTCATGAAAACGGCCATAACAGGCAAAACTGACGAGTTATTTGTGATATCTCTTAAACATGTATTAGGTCTTACGGGCCATGGAAATCTTCCTGGAACTCCAAAAACTGTGGGTAATTGCACATGAGAACGCAATAAATGAGAAAACGACAAGTGCTTGGTGGTAACTCTCATACATGCACCGGGTCTTACATTCGTCGTAAATCGGCCTAGAACCCAAAACTATGGATAAATTGGTCATGAAAAGGCCATAAAATGTGAAAACTACAAGTTTTTTGTGATAACTCTGAAACATGTATCGGGTCTTATGGGCCATGCAAATCTCCATGGAACCCTAAAATTTTGGGACTAGTTCAAGAAAACGGCCATAAAACGCGAAATCGACGATTTTTTGGTCATAAGTATCAAACATTTACCAGGTCTTAGGTTCATTATAAATCGCCCTGTTACCCCAAAACTTTGGCCAATAAGTCAAGAAAACGGACTAAAAACACGAAAACATCGGGTTTTTGGTCATAAACTCAAAACATGTATCGGTTATTTGGTAGGTGTATATCGACCTAAAACCCCAGAATTGTGGGCTATAGCTCATGAAAACTGCCATAAAATGCAAAACAAACAAATTATTTGTAATACTTTTTGAACATGTATTAGGTCTTACGGGCCATGGAAATCGTCCTGCAACCCCAAAATTCTGGGTAATTGCACATGAAAACCGGAAATACAATTAGAAAACAACGAGTGCTTGGTGGTAACTCTCATACAAGCACCGAGTCTTACACTCGTTCTAAATCGAACTAGAACCCCAAAACTATGGACAATAGGTCATGAAATGGCCATAAAATGTGAAAACAACAAGTTTTTGGTGATAACTCTCAAACATGTATCGGGTCTTATGGGCCATGGAAATTTCCATGGAACCCTAAATTTGTGGGGAATAGTTCGTGAAAACGGCCAAAAACGCAAAAACGACGAGTTTTTAGTCACATCTCTCAAAGATGAATCGGATCTTATGGGTCGTGCAAGTCGCCCTGAAATACAAAAACTTTGGCCAATAAGTCATGAAAACGGCCCTAAAACGCGGAAAACGACGAGTTTTTAGTCATAACACTTAAACAAGTATCAAGTCTAAGGTTGGTGTAACTTGCCCTGGAACCACAAAACAGTGGGCAATAGCTCATAAAAAACTACCATAAATCGATAAAACGCCAGTTATTTGTTTATATCTCTTAAACATGTATCGGGTCTTACGTGCCATGTAAATTGCTCCGGAACCCCCAAAACTGTGGGTAATAGCTCATGAAAATGGTCATAAAACATGAAAACGACGGGTTTTTGGAGATAACTGTCAAACATGTATCGGGTCTTATGGGTCATGCAAATCTCCATGGAACCCTAAAACTGTGGGGAATAGTTCATGAAAACGACCATAAAATGCGAAAACGACGAGTTTTGGTCATATCTCTCAAACATGAGTCTGGTCTTATGGGCCATGCAAGTGGCCCTGCAACCCAAAAACTTTGTCCTATAAGTAATGAAAACAGCCATAAAACACGAAAACGAGTTTTTGGTCATAAATCAAAACGTATCAGGTGTTACGGTTGTTATAAATCACACTAGAACCCCAAATCTGTGGGCAAATAACTCATGAAAACGGCCTTAAAACGCGGAAAACGACGGGTTTTTAGTCATAACTCTCAAACATGTATCAGGTCTTAGGTCGGTGTAAGTTGCCATGGAACCACAAAACATTGGGCAATAGCTCATGAAAACGGCCATAAAACGAGAAAACGACGAGTTATTTGTGATATCTCTTAAACATGTATCAGGTCTTTTGTGCCATGTAAATCCCTCCGGAACCCCAAAAACGTGGGTAATAGCTCATGAAAATGGTCATAAAACGTGGAAATGACAGGTTTTTGGAGATAACTATCAAACATGTATCGGGTCTTATGGGTCATGCAAATCTCCATGGAACCCTAAAATTGTGGGGAATAGTTCATGAAAACGGCCATAAAATGCGAAATCGACGAGGTTTTCGTCATATCTCTCAAACATGAGTCGGGTCTTACGGGCCATGCAAGTGGCCCTAGAACCCAAAACTGTGGCCAATAACTCATGAAAACGGCCATAGAACATGAAAACGATGAGTTTTTGGTCATAACTCTCAAACAGGTATCAGGTCTTTCGGTCGTTAGAAATCGCCCTGGAATCCCAAAACTATGGGCAATAAATCATGAAAACGGCCATAACACGCGAAAAGGACGGGTTTTTGGTTATACTCTAAAACATGTATCGGGTCTTAGGTGGTGTAAATCGCCTGGAACCCCAAAAAAGTGGACAATAGCTCATGAAAAAGGCCATAAAACGCGGAAATGATGAGTTTTTTTTTGCAATATCTCTTAAATATGTATCGGCTCGTACGAGCAATGTAAATTTCCCTGGAATCCCAAAACTGTGGATAAGCTCATGAAAACGGGCATAAAACGTGAAAACGATGACTTCTTGGTGATAACTCTCATACATGTATCGGGTATTAAAATCGCCTTAAATCGCCCTAGAACCCCAAAACTATGGACAGTAGGTCTTGAAAACGGGCAGTAAAACGTGAAAACAAATAGTTTTTGGTGATAACTCTCAAACTTGTATCGGGTCTTACGGGCCATGCAAATCTCCACAGAACCCTAAAACTGTGGGGAATAGCTCATGAAAACGTCATGAAAAGCGAAAACGACGAGTTTTTGGTCATATCTCACAAACATGAATCAGGTCTTACGGGCCATGCAAATCACTGTAGAACTCCAAAGTCGGTGGCCAATAACTCATGAAAACGGCCATAAAAGATGAAAACGACGAGTTTTAGGTCATAAGTCTCAAACATGTACCAGGTCTTACATTCGTTATAAATCGCCCTGAAACCCCAAAACAGTGGGCAATAACTCATAAAAACAGCCATAAAACGTGAAAACGGTGAGTTTGTTGTCATAACTCTGAAACTTGTATCAGTTCTTAGGTAGGGTATGGCCCTAAAACCCCAAAATTATGGGCTATAGCTCATGAAAACGGCCATAACAGGCAAAACTGACGAGTTATTTGTGATATCTCTTAAACATGTATTAGGTCTTACGGGCCATGGAAATCTTCCTGGAACTCCAAAACTGTGGGTAATTGCACATGAGAACGGCAATAAATGAGAAAACGACAAGTGCTTGGTGGTAACTCTCATACATGCACCAGGTCTTACATTCGTCGTAAATCGGCCTAGAACCCCAAAACTATGGACAATTGGTCATGAAAATGGCCATAAAATGTGAAAACTACAAGTTTTTTGTGATAAATCTGAAACATGTATCGGGTCTTATGGGCCATGCAAATCTCCATGGAACCTAAAATTGTGGGGACTAGTTCAAGAAAACGGCCATAAAACGCGAAATCGACGATTTTTTGGTCATAAGTATCAAACATTTACCAGGTCTTAGGTTCATTATAAATCGCCCTGTTACCCCAAAACTTTGGCCAATAAGTCAAGAAAACGGACTTAAAACACGAAAACATCGGGTTTTTGGTCATAACTCTAAAACATGTATCGGTTATTTGGTAGGTGTATATCGACCTAAAACCCAGAATTGTGGGCTATAGCTCATGAAAACTGCCAA